>OU823246.1:10000000-12400000 GCA_917490735.1 Dryobotodes eremita | reverse complement strand
GCTTAGGGCGTCATCGAGAGAGGGCAGCGCGATATTGGGGACGGGCTGGATCGAAGGGTTTATAATATCATGATTATTAATCGGGGAATTTAAAGCTACAGGCTCAGCTACGGCGCGGGCTGAGGCCTCATCGGACTGGGGACGGGGGGAACGGATGCGGGGGGGTCGTCGCGTGGGACCTCGTCGGCGAGGTCGGAACGATGTCGGTCTGTGTTTGTGCACTGTACTGGTGGCCCTACTGCTCTCCTGGAGGAGGGTTATGGGGTCATCGGGGTCGACTAGGACATGCCGGGGACGGCGGGTACGACTGATTCGGGAGGGGACATAACTGGCGGCCGCGACAACCAGAGGGTTGCGGTGAGTGGCGGCGGAGTCGAAGAAACGCTTGGATAGGCGTTTCATGAACTGACTGATGGTCGGGATTTTAAGGTCGAGATGGAGACTTTCGTTCCGAACGAACCAAGGGGCACCGGTCGCCCTGCGCAGGAACCGGTTTTGGAGGGTCTGCATCCTATGGATGTGATGGGGCTTCGCTTGTGCGAATACTACGCTCACATAGGTCATGATGGGGCGAATGCACGCTGTGTAAATGCGCAATTTGCACCTAAGTGACAATTTGCTGCGTGCATTCAGGACGGAGTGGAGCCTACCGAGAGCGAAAGCGGCGCGCGAGCGCGCCTGCTTTATATGCTCCGAGAAGGAGAGGTGCTGGTCGAGGACGACGCCCAAGTATTTGGCTCGCTTCTCCCAAGGGATAGGCTTGCCGTACATGGTCAGCGGACGGGACCCACATTTAACCCGGGTCGCCCTTTTTATACCCTTGTAAGGAGGTGCAATTAGTGGCCGTTGTAATGCGTATTTTGACAACATTTTTTTTAACGTTACGTGCTAATGAGATCTGTTGTGTTTAGGAATTCTAACTAATGTTAATTTAAAGGTCATTAAATATACTTTCAATTGATACTAATATTAATTAGGTTTAATGTATTCGTTGATGGCGGGACATGCTTGAAACTTATTTTCGGAGAGGTGCGATTTTTGTGACGCCGAGTGTATTAGTTTAGTGAAAATGGCAATCTATCTATTCTAAATTTGACATTTTTCACAAAAAATTTTGGTTGTCTAACTAAATCTGGCTATTTTGAATCGCGATTAAAAAGGTGTGGAATAAAATTAGTTGTCACGAAATAAAATTCACCAAAATACCTCGACTTCAGGTGCAAAACCAGCACTATATCCTTTTTTTATTTTATTTTGCTTTTATCTCGAAATGGTGTCCTGTCGAAAAAATTATGAAAATTTCGACCACCTTTATGAAACCCTTAAACCCCTAAAACTGTACATGTAGGTAATAATTTTTCATAGTTTCCATACAAAAAGTGAAAAATTCCACATAAAACACGTCGAGGCTGCCCCCCATGCCTCCGGCTCTACAAAAATTCACGGGGTAGGGCAAACAAGTACCACGTGGAGTCGCGATTGTCAAATAAAATTTTAGTTGCGTCAAAATTATTTTTAAATTTTGAGATATTTTTTTGCAGAATAGCTTTAAGATTCTCATAGCCAAAAGTTAGGAATTTCAGTGAAAGTTTAGTTAGTTTAGTTCGGTGTACAAGAGAATCAGCACCATTTTCTAATTTAAAAATGCACGCCCCTTCATTAAAATTTTTATACAAACATTTGAAATGTGTATGCAACAAGCAGTGGAGGGGCGTGCAACTTTAAATTAGACGATCTCTACTTAGTTAGCGGATTTTACACTACCTAACGTTAATATCGGGTGATCTGTAACACAGGGGGCACGCCACAATTGCGGCGGTAAGTCCCTCTTTGAGTAGTGGCTTGAGAGGCGACACGGTGTCCTCACCTTCCGCCTGACGCAGGTCCTCACCGGACATGGCTGTTTCGGGAGGTTCCTGTTTCGGATAGGGCGGGAGGAAACGCCCGGATGTTATCATTGTGTGGATCGACCGGAGGACACGGTGGAGCATACGGTGGAAGTCTGCCCGGCTTGGGCGGAGCACCGCCGTGTCCTAGTGGCGGCGATCTCTCGCGTCCGGTCCTGGTCCAGGCCATGGTACGGGGCGAGAGAGAATGGGAAGCTGTCACCTCCTTCTGCGAAGCAGTAATGCTTGCGAAGGAGGAGGCGGAGCGCGTGAGAGAGAGGCAATCGTTGCGCCCTCACGCCCCTAGCCGCCGCAGGAGGAGACACCCTGGGCGTCGGGAGTCGATAGCCGACTCCCGGCCACCGTATGTGCGGGCTTGCGGACGGCGAGCAATGGGCAGCTCGCCATCCGGTAAGGACCAGGCCCGGGTCGACGGCGCGTCGTGTTCCACGCGCGCCTCAAAGAGATGTCAGCATAATTGATGGGGTCCGATAGGGCCGATGCCTGCCGGGGTCGCGGATTATTCGGAAGATACCGGTTACCGTGGCCCTGGCGCACAGGCAACTGAAGGAACACGGGTGGATTTTAATCACTAAGAGTCTGACACGCCCTCCCGCTCCGCCCAGAGCGGGCGAGCTCATGTGATGATTTCTAATCCAAAAAAAAAAAAATGGGGTCTTCTCTATAAGCATGAAATCTGTAGTTTCGGCCGACGTTAAAGATTAGTTTGGGGCCCGACATAAGAATAAATGACATCACGATGTGACAGTCGTCCCTATTTTCGATGTGTTTTTACCTGTCCCAAAAATTTAATTAATCGGGTGTAGGGTTCGCTCCAAAGTTTGAAACTACTTTCAGGCGGGCCCGTATCTTCGTTGACGGACTTACGGAGTAAGCCCCAAGGACCCTCCTACCTCAGACACCTTTCTCTATTTAAGATTGTGAATTATATTAACTAGTGCCTGTAATATGATGTTGAGATAAATAAAGATTTATAATTATGATTATTGTAAATCATACAATAACCATAATCACAAATCTTTATTGCATTTTAAATGTGATGGATTTCTGCTACATATGTAGGTATAGACAGTGTCATTATGTGGCGACCACTCAAGTTTTAAAATATTATACTGCTTTGACATTGATTTTTTACAACTATCCTAAAGAATACTTTCAAAAAGAACACGGCTTGACGTGGATTCTATAGTTTGAGGGTATACATAATCAGCCTATAATATTCCCACAGCTGGGACACAGGCCTTCACTCTGTGAGAGGGAGTGGGCCGTAATCCACCACGCGGACCCAGTGCGGGTTGGTAGATCTCACATGTCTTCGAATTTTTTGGTTCTAGGACATGGCGGTTTCCTCACGATGTTTTCCTTCACCGTTTTGAGTGCAGTGGTGATGAAATTAAATACCCAAAGTGAAGTGCCTGCCTGGGTTCGAACTTACGGCCTACAACAAGTCGGGGCCTATACCACTGTTCTATTTGAGGGTAAGCGTTCATCATAATTCCTGAGTTGAGTATAAACAAAGGCTCCTTCAAACAGGCGCGCCACGCGACACAAATCGCACGCCATGCGCCACTCAAAGACACCGCTCGTCGCGCGACAGTTGGTGCCTTTGTGTCGCATCGCGTATCGCGTCTGTTTGAAGGAACCTCAAGTCAATTTAACGACTACAATACTCCTCAAGTTATTTTATCAAATTAATAACTAATTCTAAGAACAAACAATGTTGTTCTTTAGAAACAAAATATGATATAAATGTTTATATAATAAAAATATAAAGAAAACTGCAAATGTTTGTGATATTACGGAGCAATAAATAAAAAATACTATTGGGGAAACGTCTTTTTTTATTTATTCACTAGTTGATTTTTGTGATTTTTTATAATAAAAATATTGCAAAATAAAGTAGAAAAGAAGACCATAATATTCCAAAAGATTCAATTTGTAATGACAAAAAGTAAACTACGTTTCTGAGAATTGAACCTTCAATCCATGGACGAACAACATGCTCCAATCATATCCGCTACAAGCAAACTTAAAACCTCCGATGTATTTAGACACATACTAACATCAATTAAATTAACTATATAACTTCTTCTGTATCATTGTTTGTCGATCCTACTTATCATAAAATGTTTATGTAAGAATACAAAAAGATATTATGCAGCTTTATGAAATTGTACCTACTTATGTAACGGCTGATTATATTATGCTCGACTCCATTATATGTAACTTACCGACCGTAACTTATTGTTCTTTCATACACCGTAACTTAATGTACTTACCACCCGTTATTGTTAAAGAAACAGCGCGATTTTCTAAATCGTACGTTTTTTACACTCATATACGTCAAACAGTCCTTCTAAAAGTTATTAACAGTTAAAAGTTTATTATTCTTTATTCTTTATTCTAACCGTTTTCTAAGCAAACTGTGTAATTATGAAGGAGCTCGGCTCATCCTACAATAACTTCGCAAAATATTTGCCAGATTGTTGTAATTATTTTTGCTGTAGGCAACACTTTGGAACATTTTCTCAGTTTGAAGTGCCCTAAATGTCTTCCCTTTCTTTCGTGTCTGCGATTTATTAGAAGGCGATTAATTAAAATCGCAAGCCGAGAAAATTGGATACTAATAGCCTGATTCATCACCTCTGGTTAAGTTGCGGTTAAGTTCATCTAATGTGGCGAATAAATTCGTGTAATTTCTGTTGAATTTGTAGTTTCTTTATCAAATAGTGCGTACAGGACCACACACAGAATTACTCCCTAATGGCCAAACTAACGCCTACGTTAGTGGTAAAGGTAGGTACGTATACCTACCTATAATCATATAACTAAAAGCTAATAAAAGGAATCCAGCTTTATTAAAAGAGGTCACAAATAGAATAAATCAACGGACGTTCCTCAGTTGGAAAGAATATCGATTTCATTAATTATTATCCTAACCGTTGCAATCAGTTTCCAGTCTAACAAGATGCAGCTTAAGAGCGGCCAACCCGTCATACTTCTCATACAAACGCTCGTACGTGATTATAACGTTGTAACACATCTAACACTGCAATTTTTGAACTAACAGGTATCTTGTGCACTTTATCTAGGTTTCTATGCAAGTAAAACATTAAAAAGGGAAACAAATTCAGTATAAGCCTCCAAAAATCTGCATTTTTCCACAAATTTTATCTGAACTTTGGCCGTTCATATCATAATGTACTCATAAATTGTAAAAGTAAAGAAAACATCTTCATAGAAAACTCGCACATGTAATGGATATTCTAAATGAAAAATACTTTTTCCACAAACTTGTAAGGTTTTTTAAAAAACACGTATTTCCTAGAACAAGTTTTGTGAAATCTCAGCGCGCCAGTTTTCGTTCGATGTTATCGCGTTCTCACTCTTGCTTCTTTTTCAAACATTGCGTTGGATTAAACAACAATAGCTTTCCAGTCATGCTCGCGTTGACGATAGACGGACTGGGAAGGGCCCTCTTAATATCGGTACCTAACACAGTTGATTCTGTAAAAACATAATAGATAAAATAAATATAAGTCTGTTGTTTTTTTTTTCCATCGCAGGTAAAGCAGGCTACACACGTGCAGTTATAACTGACAGTTTTAGCACCAATGTCACCAAACTCTGCTGTTACTACATGCCACGCAAGGTATTTTGACGGAGTATTTTTAGTAGTGAGACAATCCATCAAATGGCATAACAGGACATTTAGAATAAACACAGTATGGTGAAACTGGCCATTATTTGTTCAGTTTTAATTGACAGTTATAACTGACGCGCCTTTTTAACCGACTTCAAAAAGGAGGAGGTTATCAATTCGGATGTTTATATTTTTTTAAATGTATGTTCGGGCATAACTCCGTCATATATAGACGGATTTGCAATAGTAGATTGTTATACAAGGGTCGAAAGGAATAAATTCCCATACGAGGTATTTGCCCAAGCGCAGCAAGGGCGGCTATAGTCCGAGTAGGAATTGATGACTTTCACCCGTGTTAAACACTCTACTTTTCATTTTGAACACAAGGAAAGTAAAAATAGTAGTTTTTCTAAAATATTTATTAATAATAATAACATGAGACTCATTTTTAATCAAATACTAGTATATAAAACTGATATTTTGAATTTTGGTACATGTTACAGGTTTATTTTTTGTGGCTTGAGAAGCCACAAAAAAAAAAACCTGTAAGCTGTACCAAAATTCAAAAATATAAAAAATAAAAAGCTTTTTTACAAAATAAAAACAACCGACTTCAAAAAAAAAAACACTACAAAGTGAAAAATGACTTTAATTTCGGAAGTCGGTGGCAGAAAACTAAAATACGGATCCAAAGACACCGACTTCCGAAATTAAAGTTATTTTTCGATTTGTAGTGTTTTGTCTAGACACGGTGAGTTTATCGTTTGTTGCTTCAGTTATAATCTTTTAAGCTCTTTTTTGTAAGCGCATTGCAAATTGTTAATTATTTTCAATACAGAGTCTTTATCACTTGTAGCATCAATTTCTCGAAGCTTCGACAATAGTTTTGCATATATGCTGATTCGCGTTTGCCGCGGTCGTGGTACTCTTTCGATTTAACTTTCCATAGGCAAGGATCGGAAGGATAAATTTCTATAAATTCTTCTAACCATTCTCGTTGATTCGGCATTGTCACGTGGAAATTACGCTACATACGAAAACATTGAACCGTGAAGAACAAAAATACGTGCACTCGCTACGGATACTACGGCAAAACTGACAACTGCTCAGTTTTCTGTTACAGACACTCAGTTTTATCAGATAATTTGATTAGTTATCAGTTCAACTGTAGAGTTACGACGTCTACACACATTACGATTTAAGAGGGCGCAGCAACCCAGAAAAAAAACAAGTTTCACCCGCGCCTTAGTTCCTTACCCCTCTCATCAAACACGATGAAAACAAAACACAATCCCATCCCGCCAACAAAAACTTTTCGCCCGGCGTATATCTAGGTATTTGAATTTGAATCTTCTGTAGGAAGTATACGCAAAATAATCAGATGAAACGGATCTATTCAATTTACCTAAGTATGATCGCTGTGTACAAGTAGGCATATTATTTTATGTCTGTGCATCTGTTACCGATGCTGGTGGGCTACTATTTTAAACGTTTTTATTTACCTGAACAGAATTATAATCTTATATTGCGTTGTTTATTTGTCAGCTATAGGCATTCATTAGAAAATCGCGCAAGTGCGAGCAGAACTCGCGCCCTGAGGGTTCCGTCTCAAAGTTGAGCCCGGCTGCCATCGGCTCCATTCAAGTGATACAGCCTATGAATTTCCAATTCCGGATTGAAGGACAAACTTAACTATGCAGTAAAAAAATATTTTGTTAGATTGGAGAGTAAACCCACTTGAATAAAATAAAGACGAAATGTTACTACAAGATACAAACGAACGATTTCCGGATATTTTCCTGGATCTTTTTGTACTGTGAGATCTTGTTTCTTCCCAATTTTCATGATTTTAGGTCAACGTTGTAATTTATTTGCGAGTGTCAAAATATGCGACATGAATGGCAATTTATGCCAGCTTCTAAGTCAACGTCAGCTCCAAGGGACAGTAGATCTAATTATTTGATATCAATTTCAACTTGAAACCCCACGCATTCTTGAGAAAAAGTGTCAGACAGATAGACAACGAAGTGATCCTATAAGGGTTCCAATTATTTCTTTTGAGGTACGGAACCCTAAAAAGCCAAAGCACTTCATAAATCGTGATGAAATTAAAGCTTAATAAACTTGTTTTTTTGACCACATGAAAGCGAATATATTCGCATCACTTACTTTACGCCTTTTTACTTTGAGATAATGAAATCAAGCCTTTTTAGAATGATGACGTCGAAATGTCATATTACGGACGAACATGATTGAACAAAATATCAATAATCTTAGAATTTTTGTGGGACCGCAGTGATCAGCAACCGTTTTTCGCGAAATGGTTTCTCAATTACAATATTTAAACGAAATTGCCCATTCCCCTTATGTTTGAGAAAAGCGCTCAGACAGATGGATAACAAAATAAGGGTTTCGATTTTTCCTTTTGAGGTACGGAACCCTAAAAAGCAAAGCACTTCCATCAAAGTACTTTTTTGACGATATAAAAGCGAATAATTAGAATCGCATCACTTACCTTCCGCTTTTTACTTTGAGAAAATGAAATCAATTGAACAAAAATATCAATAATCTAAGAAAATAAACACTCGTAAATAAATAAAAACCCATACCCACCCATCCTGTTGACCTAGAACCATGAAATTTGGTAAGAAGCAAGGTCTCACAGCACAAATAGGTACCTCGAATGGTTTTTCAATTACAATATTTAAACGAAGTATGATCATTGTTTAGTCCCTTTATTTTCAATGAAAATCTTCAGTGGGTAAAACATCTGTTTATTTTGCTTATACTATATGCTAAGCTTGAATTCAGAATCTTAGATTATAGTCATATTTTGGCACTAGAAACTTAATGTTGAGGTGACAAAGTTCAAATTCCAATGTAACCAACTGTTATTTAGGACCTTGTACAAGTTGGACCTCATGATGTCTTCGTGGAAAACAATGTGAACCAAGTAAAAAATATAATGGTTTATCGTGGATTTTGCTTTGCAAGATCGTGAGAAGTCAATTAGCAACAGTGTTACCCAAGTAAAAAATAATATTGGTATTGTGGATTCTGCACTGTATTGTGCAAAGTCAAATGGCATGTGTCATGAAAACCTTTCCTGCGCGAAGTGCGGGTAGGAAAAAATCCCCGCCGAAAACATTTGTGAAAAAGAGGCCAAGTTCGATTCAAAAGAAGTACAGGATTGTCGGCTTAACCGTTAAAAGAATTGACAACTATGTAAATGGGTGCCAAAGGAAGTCGAAAGTTTAATAGGTTCCTCTTTTGTAACTGTTAAAACTTAAGCGTTGAAAACTTGCCAAGTTACAATCACGGACTAGAAAAAAAAGAAGGACTCCGCGCCACGTGTATCGAAAATGAAGCACTATATATAGGTCGGACCGTTTGTAACAAGCATGGCTCACGCACACAATTACATCATAAGGTGCCATTACGCGTCACTACGGCGTCAATGTAGTTACTGTTTACGTCGTCGTCAAGTAATAAAGTAAAATAATGCTTTCTTGTGTTGTGAAATGGTGTAAAAAATAATTCGGGAAATTATAAGTGCAGCAACAAAAGTTTTCCTTAACACCTGCAACCTAACGTTTTTTTTTTGTATGTGGGCAACGAGTTAACAGAACAGCTTCTATTATAATAATTTAGCATCTTTACTATTCCAACAAAATATCAAAAAAGCAGCGTCAATTTACGAACGTAAATTTTTATGACTCAGCCCTAGCGATAAATATATTTACTTCTGAATTGATAACTCAGCGACTAATTTCATAAGTGGGCTACTGTATACATTTTAGAGATTCAACATCTGTCTGCTAATAAAATCAAATTCCACCCTAAAAATTAGCCATCAAAGTTTTTTACTCAACAGCTAAATTAATAAATCATATTCTTTTTTCATGAAAATTTGCAGTAGGTATAATAGTCAAGTCATCAATTACCGATTATTCCCGATGTCCACCACTTGTTTGGCCACCACTAGGGGACAGCGAAACAACTTTTAAAAATTACTCTCGTTGTCCACCACTGGGGGACACTTCATGGTTTGAAAAGGTCGAATCTGTTCTAAAACCGAATCGGGGCATCCCCAACTTCACGTAGTCTTTTGGCTGCTACCCCTAGAGTGTATATAAAAATCGGAGGCGCGAAGCGAGAGCAACTCCCGCCTGCTGTAATAAAGCATAGGCACCCGTGCGATCCGTAGCGGTTGAGACTGGTCGCCTGAGGCGACCAGCAGGCCGAAGCTGCGGAGGTGAGCATGAGTGCCTATCCTTTGTTACGTAAGGGCGAAAGAGTTGCTCTTCCCGCAGCGCCGGAGACGATGCAGAAGCAACTAAGTGTTTTGAGGTTAGGTTACAATAATTTGAGAGTATTCTATTATATTTGTCCCCCAGTGGTGGACAACGAGAATAATTTTTAAAAGTTATTTTGCTGTGTCCCAGCGGTGTGGCCAAACAAGTGGTCGACGTCGGGAATAATCGAAATTAATTTATGGCAACATTATAAATAAGGTTGATGACGACATGAAATTAGAACTTTCATTGACCATTATTTAATGACAATAATAAGGTAATTTTATGTTCAATTATAGTAGATTCACTCATCAATTACTTATGCTAACGTATAAAAAAGTAGGTCACTTTATGAAATAAGAGTACAGCGTCGAAGCGCGTACGGTGCTGCTTAGTCGTGTTTTTGCGGTAATTAGCTAATTACATCGTAATCTATTGTGCACTAATCGGTCGGCCGATCGGCCGAACCGGTCATCGCTCGCGCGAATCTACACCTTATGCGTAATGAGTACAGACGAGACTCATAATGAAGAATTAATCAGTACAATTACTATGGAGGACGAAGAAAACACACATTTAGAAGACATAACACAATTATTTGAGATTGAGGGTAATAAGACGTCAAAAGATAGAATGCGACCTACGAAAAGAGGAAGAGAAGAGGATGAATGGAGCGAGGTTAGGTATAGTAAAACCAGGACGAGACTTGTAAGAGGGATTACGGAACTACGTGTCACTTGCAAAGATAAATTTCCTAAACAATTTGCACTTGCAAAATTATTTAAGGAACAAACAATAATGAATATAACAAAAGTAAAACATATTAATCCGTACAAAATTACTATAGAACTTAATAATGCCGACAGCGCTGAGAAATTAGTGAACTCAGAACATTTTAAAGGATTAGGGTGGAGGTTCCAGCGACCTTTTGAAGTTGGTTTATCATATGGAGTCATTAAAAATATCGACTTAGACATTTCTGAGGATGAGCTACTTTCATGTTTATCAAGTACATGCAAGGTCGTAAATGTGAGACGCCTGCAACGAAGAGACAGAGAAGCAACTAGTTGGACCGAAAGCGAAACATGGAGAATAGGATTTGAAGGACCATCGTTGCCCTCTTATGTACTCATTTACGAAATGAGAATATTGGTAGAACCTTACGTTTTTTCTGTTACGCAATGCTCCAAGTGCTGGAGGTACGGTCATTCTGCTAAAATGTGTCCAACAACGAAAATTGTATGTCCAAAATGCGGAGGTAAACACGATAACTGTGAAACAATTTCTTTTAAGTGTGTGAATTGTGCAAATAATCACATGGCATTGGACAGAACATGCCCAGTGTACATTAAGGAAAAGAAAATACGTAGTATTATGAGTGAGCTTAATGTTTCGTATAGAAAAGCATTGGATATGTATGTACCTCCTCCTGTATCCTCCAACGAGGCAGTTGTTAATAGGCAGACACTTACACCTTCCTATGAGACACTCCCAGTTACACAAGCACCTACCTCAAGTACTCCTATGTCACCCGTGTTACAGTCGAAAGCTACATTCGCGCTAAAAACAGCATGCCCTGTACCAAGTAAAGAAACAGTGTCCATCCAAAGAGATAACACAAACGAACAACAAACCAAAAATGACCCACAAATGGACAAAACACAGACGGAGAAAGAAGAAGAAACAATAAAGAAAAATAAGAAGAAAAAACATAAAAAGAAAACGCCCCAATTTGAAGCTCCCCATTCTCAGGATTGTTATATGGACTTTCAGGAGAATACGTGCAGGGGAAACGCAACTGAGGAAGAGGACGAAAGTAAAAATGAGGATTCGGAAGACACTAATTCATTTGGATGGCTGATAGATAAAATTAAGTATATTTTATTTGTGAGAAATGATACCTTCAAGCTCAAAATTATAACTGTTGTTCAAATTAGCGTGGAGTGGGCAATAACTTGTTTCCTAAATAAGATAATACCTAAAGATTTTTCCTCTTTTACAAAGTATTTCTGCAATAATGACTGTTAAAATAAACATTTTGCAGTGGAACTCACAAAGCGTGTTACCCAAAAAACTAGATTTTGAACAAATTCTGTTTTTAGAAAAAGTTCATATTGCTGCATTATGCGAAACTTGGTTGGATTCTGACTGTTATTTTAGTGTAAAAGATTATAGTGTGTTTCGCTGCGACAGACCTGACTCATATGGAGGTGTCGCAATTCTAACTCATAAATCCATCAAGGCTCAACAATGTCATATTGCTATTTCAAATTCGCGTATTGAGATGGTCCATGTCAAAGTTATTAATTGTCCTTTCATTCAAAACATTATTTCAATTTATTGCCCACCTAACGTCCGTACTACACAAAATGATTGGGACTCATTGTTTGCTATAGCTAACTCTAAAACTATAATTTTGGGAGATTATAATGGTCATCACTCAAGTTGGTCCACGAAAACAGATCAAAGAGGTACTCAAATTTTTGACTCCTTAATTGATCATAATTTCGTTACCTTGAATGATGGGAAGCCGACTCGCGTAAAGCTAGTTAATGGAATTTTACAAAGGACGGCCCCTGATTTATCTATAGCTTCTTCAGACGTATCATTAATGTTTGATTGGAATGTAACTAATGAGTCCTTAGGTAGTGACCACATGATAATCAAACTGCAGACGTTGGATAACAGTATACCACGCATCGTTAAAAAACGAAACTTTAAAAAAACCGACTGGGTAAAGTACCGTAACTATATTCAAGAATCACTATCTGATTGTACATTGCCTGTTAATCCCCAAGAAGCGTATAACTTCTTTTTAGATATCATCAACAGAGCCGCTGATGCAAATATTCCTTATTTTAAATTTAACCAAAATCCCAGTAGACAATTTAAACCGAAACCTTATTGCTCTCCAATATTATCTAAAGCGGTGGCGGAAAGACGATTGGCTTTAACGTACTTCAGAAAAAACCCAAGTCCTGACAACTTACAAAAATTACAAGACAAAACTCGAGAAGCTCAAAAACTAACCAGAAGTGCTCGTAATGTAGGATTCCGTAAATTTTGTTCTTCAGTGGACGAGGTCACTTCGGTTAGTGATATGTGGCGACGCATGCGCTGGTTAAAGGGATACCGTTCAGCTGGACTCCATGTTGACGAGAAGTTAGCTGAACAAGTCCTTTTTAATTTAGCTCCTGATTTTACATGCCCCCCATTACCTACTTTTTGTTCTCAAAATCATATATTGGAAATAGCTATAACAAGACCGGAGCTTGACAAATGTGTTAAATCTAAAGATACCGCACCGGGTTGTGATGATATTTCCTTTTCGATGATTAAAAATCTGCCGGACGTTGCTAAAAATATTTTGGTACAACTTTATAACTTGTTTTTTTCCTTAAATTTCGTTCCTGAGCAATGGCGCGAAGTCCGTATAGTACCAATACCCAAACCAGGTCGAGATTTGACTTCCGCTTCCGCAATAAGACCTATTTCATTAATGTCTTGTTTATGTAAAATATTTCATTCCGTTATTAATAAGAGAATTGAGTGGTATTTAGAAAGTGGAGGATTTTTTGCTGATGAGACTGTAGGTTTTAGGAAAGCGCGCTCATGTTTAGATAACTTAAATTTACTGACCTCAAAAATACAAATTAGTTTCTCAAAAAAGCTTGTTACGATCGGATGTTTCCTTGATATTGATAACGCATACAATAACGTTGACGTCACTACTCTTCTGTTAACCTTGGACCAACTTGGAGTGGGAGCACAATACTGTAGATATCTATGGGAGTTTCTTAAAGAAAGATATTTAACAATTAATGGCATAGATAATACCGTCACTAGAATTGCCAGAAGGGGCTTGGCACAAGGTGACCCCTTGTCGCCACTGTTATTTAATATTGCGACTATTCATATTTGTAAAGCAATACCTAGCTCTGTATCTATCTCACAGTACGCCGATGACTACGTACTTTATATAACTTCTCATAACTGCGATCAAGCAGCCGCTGAGTTACAGGAAGCGTTGGATATCTTATGTGGTCAATTTGATACCCTAAATCTAAATATATCACCAAATAAGAGTAAGGTTTGCATTTTTAGCAGAGGCTATAAGAGACTTTCAGTTAACTTGTCAATTGGATGTAATAGATTGGAGGTTGTTGACACGGTTCGATATCTTGGTGTGTGGTTGGATCGTTCTCTCAGGTGGGGAAAACATATCAATGAAGTTTGCCAAAAAGTTCTAAAATTCATTAAAATTATAAAAGTGTTAGCCGGTTCAACTTGGGGCGTACACCCAAAATATTTAAGAAAACTTTATATATCTTTAATTAGAAGCCGTATTGACTATGGAAGCTTTTTCTATGACAACAGTGGAAAAACTCACTTGGAAATTAAATAAATTACAGAACCAAGCTATGAGAGTAGTGGGTAGTTTTATTAAAACTACACCCATTCACGTGATGGAGAGCGAGTTATGCCTGCAACCGTTATATCTACGTCGACGATTCTTGGCTAGCAAATTCTGGCTTAAAATGAAAGCCTTGCAAGCAAATACTGGAGGTATCAACTTACTTTCCGAGCTATCCACATTATGTAATAATTCTTCATATTGGCAAAACAAAAGAATCCCCCTGTTGATCTTGATTCATGACTCACTTCACACTTTAAAAGTTCATTGTAGTAATAAATTAGATATGTTTTCCCAGAATACATGGGTTAGTAGTATAGATAGCAACAATTTTATAAAAAACGACGTAAGTTTTATGACTAAACCAAAAAGGCAATACAATCCTGTTAGCTTAAGAAATCTGTTTATTGATTACATTACTTCTGAATACTCGATTTATTTTAAAATATTTACAGACGGATCTAAGGACGGTGACGGTATGGGGGCCGCCTTTTATGAGTCTGAAGGAAATTCAATGAAATTTCGAATTGATGCTAGTGTGTGTATAATGGAAGCGGAGCTGATTGCGATCGCAGAAGCTCTGTCGTATGTAGAATCAATACATCAGAACAATGTTGTCATTCTCACAGACTCCAGAAGTTCGCTCCAACACTTGGCTCGGTGTACCTCGACATTTCGAGGAACACCGATAGCCTACACTATTCTGAAAATTATTTTGAAACTACAATCTGATGGAAAACACATAGTTCTTCAATGGATTCCATCACATATCGGAATAAGAGGCAACGATATTGTTGATTTACTAGCCAAGCAGGCCATAAGTGATGGAATTCCTGTAAACTTTTCTCCTTACTTTACTAACTTTATACCTAATATCAAACAGGATTGTTATTCGCTTTGGAAGGAGTACTTCAATAAAAGATCACAAGAAAAAGGAATCTGGTACAAAACGATCCAACCGCATCCATTGAACTCACCGTGGATAGATAATCAGCTGTTGAACAGATGTGATACTGTTATCGCACTAAGACTTCGTTCCGGACACATTCCGTGTAATAAGTTCTTACACCTAATGGCAAAAACAACAACGACTTATTGTGATTTTTGTATAAATTCCGTTGATGACGTTTATCACATATTAACCGAATGTGTCCGCAACGAGGAATTCAGAAATAGCTTAGATTGTAGGATTAGAGAGATAGGTTACTGTAATAGTGTCCTAGCTGAGCCACTTTCTGATGCAGCTAGAATACTTTACAAACTAGCTATGCTAAGGTTAAGTTAAATAGAGATTAGTATGATTTTGTTAAGCTAACCAGGGCGGCATAATCGCATGTGCGACAAAGCCCTTTAAATTTGAATTAAAAAAAAAAAAAAAAATGAAATAAGAGTACGTTGAAATTATTTTATAGATGCAGTTGATACACTTATCAGATGATGGCAATGCATAGACATGTCAAAAATTTTGTTGCTCAAGAATGTCACCATGCTGCCTCATATTAACAGTAGCTTGTTTTACAATATATGGTCGCTTGAAAAGCATTTATTAGACGCTAAAAGTTCGTCGCTGAACCATTAATTCATTAGACAACTAAATATATTTGAAGACGAGGATGAGATTTTAAAGAAGCTGCCTTAATTAGAACCCAAATAATTCTACATCCCAGAAAAAGTGTCGAGGAATAACATATCACAATTAAGACACTTATTTACACACACACACACGCATATATCGGTACGGTGCTTCACTTTCGATAAGCGTGGCGCGGAGGCCTTCTTTTTTTTCTAGTCCGTGGTTACAATAAAAACTTTACACTTTCTTTCAACTATATAGGACTTAACACCCATTTAGATCTCAATTCCTTTATCGACGAAACCGACAATTCCAAACATTGTGATCCGTCACAACCTTTACTCATTCTCAACATAAAAAGGAGGCTAGTGATGAGAAGACTATCAATACGAAAAAATCATGTCCCGTGCACACCGTTTTGTACTTCAGTAAACCCATTACCTACCTTTTTAGTTTTCCGATTTATTATTTTGAAAACTCCAATAATAATAATAATAGTATACCATTAACCTACCTATATGCTCGATTTCGAGCTTTATGCTTAATTTCGAGTTTCAACATAATTCAATTAAATACATACCTACATGCCGTTCGGAAATAGCAAATTTTTAAACGGCATGTACTTTATCGAATCTCAAATAATTCCCATTTTCTTTCCTAAAAATATTATTGTACACTTTAATATAATGAATGCGCCTCTTTTTGTGATCCTCAAATAATTCCTTTTTTGGGGTCCTAAAAATACTTAATAGCCAAGTAACCGCGACCAACTTGGATGTAGCGCTCGCTGGACGCTATCCCGGCACCGCTCGCTTCGCTCGCTCGGCGCGCGCGCGATTGGTCTCAGTTCTAATCTAACCTAACCCATTTGGTCGTGGTGCCATACTTTAGTTAGTACGACCAATTCGGCTCGTTCGCAGTTTGGGTTGGGGTTCCCCAGCTTAGATTCTGTGACCAACTCTGAGAAAACGGCAGAAATTAAAAAAAATTGTCAATTATTTCAAAAAGTGTGCATCATGAGAAGCCCTAAAAGTTTTTTAGGTTCATTATTTTTTTAAAGCGTACGTTATTACAAGGTCAATAAGGTTTTAGAGGATCAGTTAAATATTTCCCTTTGCAAACCACGTCACACGGTGCGCCGCACATCGGTAGTGTTCACCATGATGTGAAAGTTACTTCATATCTAAAATTAACTTAGGAAGTAAAGGCACACATCTAAAATACATAAGCGTTCCAAGCTTAAATACCCATAAATTTCGTTGAAATTATAGGTACCTACATGATGTTGCTATCACTGACGTAGTTGAGCAAAAGTCACCTCACGGTACCGAAAATGTGTCGAAGAGTAATGAAATCCGCGTGGCTCTGGAGGCGACGGTTTAAATTAAATCACGTTAATTATCGCACGTAGACGAAGCCCGGGGCTCTCTTACCGCGCTGAGCCAAGTATCTATCGCTTTACCCTCATGATATTACAGGGAGCTACTTAATATTTAATGCGCATGTAAAGCTTAGTAAAGCGTAGTCGAGAGGCGATATTTCCTCGCAGTAATAGTGGATTTTAGTAAAGTTTTTAGATGGCAGCGTTTTTATTTATTGTGGAAACGTTATTGCGATAAAATGTATGGAAATATATGAAGACGCTTCCACGATAACGTTATAGGTAACGTGCACGTATTTCCATTCATTATATGGCGTGGACATGAACGTCCACGATAATATCGTCTCGTAAGAATGATAAAAGCGCACATTGCGACTTTTAAATTCTCATTAATTCCATACACTCACTCGGGATCGACGACTGGTTCATGATACCATACAACTTATTCTGACATGATTCTGACACTGATTCAGGCCTGATTTAGGTACATGACATGATAAAATTGGTGTTCCTAAGTACTTACTGTAATTTTATCCCTTGACAACAATTTTTAACGCAAAAAAATAAAAATAAACTAATTAATGTCGGTCAAAGGGTCGCGGCCGCCGGTACCGGCCGGTATCAGGGGCGCGAATTTGTTTGAACTTTTTATTTAGGATGCTTTCCTAGAGTTCCATAATTACGTGCACCTTCGAACGAAATTACCTAATAATTACTAAGGTAGAGGTAAATGTTGACAGCAGAATCTATGCCTCTATGTGTCTGTATTTAATTATGGATTCCTTCATCGCACAGATACTATATCAAAGCGGGCCTTTGATACTCGCTACGTTATTCCCAAAATAGTAATTTTCTAGGAATTTCAATCCAGCATACTTCGTTAATTTAACACTAGAGGACCACATGACATGACTCATTTTGTTAATGAAACACAAATTAATAATTTAACGTTTTTATTGAACGTAATTTATAATGTATTAACTATTACATTTTTCTACCATTTATATGCTATAAGAGATCAATTTGAAACGTAAAAATACATATAAGTACATTAAACTACTCTGTACATATAAATTACGTAGAGACTAACGGGCAAACGTCTAATTATACGTTTACATGTAATAAGATTAATGTAAAAATAATTAGGTAATGGCATATTGAATATAAAAGTAAATTCTATGAGGCTATCTATATAACTCTATTTATGACGACATTTGGCACAAAAAAAATACTAAGTATGAAAAGGAAAAATATCTATGATGGAGACACGTACGAATATCGCGGTAACTTTGAAGTTATGTAACATTCTAAGTAACAACAATTAACAAGCGTAGAAAAATACTATTATGGAAATACAATAGAGAGTTGGGGATAGCTATGATCACCACTAACAAGGTATTACGACAATTTACAGGTGCATGTTGAGCTGGATAACATACACCATCTTAGACCACCTTTAATACGAACATAACGAGTGTGCTAATAATTTGAATTTCGAAAAGAGTGCGATGAGATGAAGAGTGGAAATCATAGAAATATAAAAAAACACTTCTTTCTTATTATAATATAATTTGAATTTATCAAGCCGTTAGCTGCCATTAATTAAACTATCCCACATATCGTATATATGTTTGTAATTAATGTACACACTCATGATTTTAGCACAAGCTAATGAATGGAATTGACAAAGGACGACGTTGAAGGACATTTACTTCGTATCGTATATCGGATGGAAGGTACATACATTAAAGTTTTACAGTATTTTCTAAACTCACCGCACTGTTTGCCGCGAAAATCCAAAAGGACAAATACGACTCTTGAATTTTACACTTGCACAAAAAAAAAAGTAAACATGATTTTTTTTATTAGGCTTCTAAGCAGGTTTTAAACAGTGGTGTGTTGACGTAATATCTTATTTCCAGCCAGGCAGTGGTGACATCTCGCAGGAAACTGAAAGGAGTCCGTTGCTGGGGCTCTAGTTGTCGTAGCGGGTCGGAGCAGAGTTGGCCCAGAATCCTGAATAGAAAAACAACCGTTACTGTCACACCCTATAATATAAAAGAGTTTAAGGATTATTTTAGATTTATGGTTGTAACTTATGATTTTACGTTATTAGTAATATAAGAAGCTTAACGTTCAAATAACAAACTGAAATTGGAATAACTTATAGGTCATTATTTTTTCTAATTGTTGTACCTCCTGTGAGAGGAAATGTCGCGAAATAAAGTCAGGGTTCAAATAAGAGTCTGGAAACATAGACCTTACCAAATAATAAATATTCGCTACCTACTTACAATTCCAGACAAGTTCAAAAATTCAACGAGGTAAGTAAGTAACTTGTGCTGAATACGTGGGATTCCATTTTTTCATACAGAAAAATATTATAATATACAGTTGATACAAATAAGAGGTTTTACACCTGACTTTAAGAGATGGATATTGGACATTTTTCTTAGAAAAACGGGGAATCGTTAAATTAGTTTTAAAAAGGGAACATGGAATTTTGCTTAAGTAGGTAAATACAGCAAGTATTTATACTCTACTACTCTTTATGAAAGAGCTCATCCTGGGAAGTACTAAAATCATACCAAAGACAATACATACAGGGTGTCTCAGAAATCGACCGACATACTGTAGGCGGTGATAGCTTTGGTCAAGCCCTCGCCCAAGCCCAAGCCCAAAATAACAAAACATAAGTTCCGCTAAATCTTCTAGTTTTCCAATTATACTAGATTTTAAAAAATAACAGCGTTGCGTCATTCTTTTGACTCTCATGTGTAAAAAAAATATTTTTATTAATAACTTTTTCCATCAAAATATTATTAAATAGTTACTGTATCCGTAATTACCTTTGGTTCTCCATAAAAACTTACAAATTCAACATAAATTCACTACTATTTGATTTTTTCCTCAAATATTTTTTTGTTAATAAGTAAATTATATTAATTTTAAAAACTATAACGTTTTGCGGCATATATATTTTATTTTATTTTAGGAGGGCTTGACGAAAGCTATCACCACCTACAGTATGTCGATCGATTTCTGGGACAACCTGTATAACACACCATACCAATTTATAATGCCAAGCAGCCCTACTGTGTTCCCGTTTGAATGGTCTGGGTGTCGGAGTACCTAATTACAGACACATGAGACAATTCATCTTTGCCTCAGGGTTAGTAACGCAACTGCGACGCCTTTGCTCTGCTTTAGATGATGTCCATAGGTGGCTATGTTCACTTACCATCAGGCACTTTCCACGCAACTATCAAAATTCGGTAACGAATTCATAATGATTGATATAAAAGGCACTTTGGTAATTTTAAACGTACCTCGTTTGCCCACATTTTGCAAGAACAGCCGGTTGGCGACGGCCTGTCGCTGGTTGGCTTCGCGCATCTGCTTGCGGGCCACCTCGAGGATCAGCCGCTGGCGCAGCACCTCCATAGGGTTGTTGATGGATAGTGATGGCATCTTGCGCTTCGGCCGCGCGCGACCCTCGTGCAGCTCTGCAGGATCCACCAGCCTCTGCGGCAACCCCAACCACTCATATTGTTGTAGTTTGTGGAACATTATTCAATGAACTAAGAAGAACTAACTACCGAACATATTTTGTCAAATTAGGATGAAAATCACAAAGTACTTTTTATTAAGGTAGTAAATAGCTTTTAGACAGGTTGTAGTTCTTGAACTGGGAAGAATAAGTGGCGCAACAAACGACTCAGGACTCAGGAGTACCTACCTATGTCTTTGGTGGTTCATTTTATGTAGCTACTAGCTAATTAATTTTGATTTCTTATTACAAAGACTATGTTTCTTAAATTCAGTTAATTAATCAATAATGAACACCGGATTATTGTTATTATTATGGAGTAATCGATGATGAAAACTGGCCAAAATCAACCCAAATAATGGACAGAAATGATACTCAACTATATTTTTTTTTACCAATTCATTAATATTATGATGATAATGATGAAAATTAATAATTTTATGGTATCGTAGGTGTCCTAAAAAAGCCTATAAGCAATGCCATTTTAATTTATATCAATCTGTTTGGTTACTAAGCTACTATTCCAAAGTAGATGAACCATTAATTTGAAAATGCCAATCACCGTTAGGTACAAGCTAATTTTCTTCTCTGACAAGGTTAATTATACCATGAGTTAGATATGGCTAATTAACAAAAAAATGCGGGGGTAGCTCGAAGAAAAATCTAATAACTGCAAAGGCGGCTAAGTGTAACTAATTTTGGATATAAAATATCTAGGGGATAGTGCTAAATATAGGCTCAACAGATGGGCTTAGAAGAGTCTCCGAAATGAAAGATGTTGGCATTTTATTGCCGGCCTGATATGTATATTGAATTACTGTTCCCATCTCACGAGTCGATGGGACGAGAGCGATTCATTTCCCAATAACGGGGTGAAATGCTTGTGTACATACTACGAGGTATTGGGTTCCGTACCACTCACCACATTTGTGTTACCGACAGTTACGCCTCACCTTGTTCCAGAGTCTTGTTATTTCTTGTGACATCTTGTAACCTTGCCACCTCTCTATAGAAAGGCCTATTCGCAACCTCTGTACGAAGTAAATATAATTATTGCTGGGTTGTTTTCGATTTGAAAACTTTCATTTGTTTTCGTAAATAATATTGTATAACGAATTCAATAAACTTTTGCGTGATTGATATCAAAGTAGTAATGGATACCATAGCACGTCGATTACCTACTCTAATAATTTATCTAGGTACTGTCTTGACTAGGTCTTTTTACAGGTTCTCATTTTAAAACCCACCCTTGCACATTAGATAATTACGCTTTAGACCCCAATTTTTTGGATTTCAATATTCGATTGCTACTTTCGGAGTGGTGATAGCGATAAATTTGAATAAATTCCCTATAAATGAATTTAGCGGTTGTAAACATGCGGTGGCGATTTATTATCTAACGATATAATATTGACTTGATTGGTAGGTATAAAATTAAGAATGAATACTTATTTTGTGACTAAGAAAAAGTAGTTTTTACTTTTTACAATGTTATGTTCTGACCTGCACCCTAACACACTATTAATCACAATCTGAATCATTTTGAAGCCTATTGCTCATTCATTGCTTCAATGTTCAAAAAAATTGTCTGCTCAACAACGTAAATAACGCAATGAATGTTGTTGAACCGTCAAAATGAAGCCATTCCTACTGTTAGTGTGTTATGCAATAACCCCGATGATTAAAGTGTCCTTTTTCCTTCAGTGTATTACAAAATAAATTATACAATGCTACTATGAATAATGATAGTGAGTTAGTGATAGAGGTAAGTATATGAATGAAACAACAAATAATCTAAAAGACGTTTATTGCATCTTTATATGACATGAATTTAATACTAAGTACAATATTAAGTTATATGCACAAAAGGAATGCCAGTGTAACTAGCTAATTATAGCACAATAACATTAATGTAAAATAAATTAGCATAACTAATACAACAAATGGCTGAATTATATTATATCTAAGTTACTAAATAAAATTCAATTTAATCTACAAACCAACAGTTAATTTGTACTTTGCCTAATTTACAAAACAAGTATCAATAAAAGGTATCATGCGCATTTTTATAATACTATACACTTCAAATATAGACTACTGTTTTAAACATTTTCTAATACCTGTTGCTTACTACTCTACTTTCAACAATTTAAATGGAATATGTTATGTAGTATATTTAAACGTGGTTATTTTAACACATATTATAGAACCATGGGTCTCGGATAATGTCTACGTAGGCAGGCATTTGTTGGTTGGCGATGTTTAGCATTTAGAAGTATCTGACAGCTTGTGCCGAAGGAGACCATTGGAAGCCTGCAATACAAAACATAACGTTAATTAGCAAAATTTTACAAATGTTAGGTTTATTTTGAGAAAGTATTCGATGACTTGCATGCTTTGACACTAAATAAAACATACAATGATAGTAACGTGTATGAATATCGACTAGATGTGAGAAAAGCCTTTAAGATACTCTAAAACTAGAGAGTAGTACCTATATTTATTTCAGTCCAAAACAAAGGGAAAATGTTGTCTAGAGAAACTATAAAGGGAGACTGTATGCAACGTCCCAAAATGTTAGCCTTCCATCTTCAGTTAACTTATTTGAAGTCAAAGTGAATACTTAATGGGACATCGTTCACATTATATCTACAAAGGCGAATGGGGCCATCCGCTAGATCATGCAGGTTCTCTTTTTGACGATGGTTCTTAAAATATGAAAAAATAATTAAACTACGCTATATTTTGTCAGCTAAATTCTCAGAAGACAAACATTATGCAGTAGCTCTACATAAGTTCTACAGTCTACGGCGCCTCATCCTGTCATCCAAGATAACGTAATTTGTATGTAAACCACTATGTACAGCTTTAAAGATAAAAAAAAGAAACAAGCAAAGACAAAGAAACTGAAGTCGAAGGCAACAAAGATGATAATGATGGCGAACCATAAACAGTTAATCTCCAGGTTCTCTTACTCTATTCCTTTACCGTGGACGAGACGGTTCCCATACGGTTCCCATAAGGTTCTTGTTACTAAACCCACCTCGTTTGCCGATATCGTTCAAGAAGTTCCGGTTGACGGCTGCGCGGAGGGCGTGCTGCTTCCTCTCCTTCTCCTGGCTCAGCTTCTGGCGCAGCACCGACATCGGCAGGTCGATGGACAGCGATGGCATGCGCCGCTTCACCCGACCACTGCCAGTCTTCACGCACCACCAGGTCAAATTAGCTACTATCTCACTCAAAGACTAGCCCTACGTATTTTGGGATAATTAGGGAAATGGTGAAGTTTTACCAATATTTTTAGAAGGAATAAGAAGACCTTGGAAGCAGATGCATGCAGTATGTCTGATATAAGAACGTTTGTTATGAATAATTACCATTAAAAATCTAGGCCATTGCCAGCTTACAGTTATTTAATATCAGCATGAAAACAACCTGGCTTGTAATCAGAACATCCCAGTGACCTATTTCTGACTGATGTATTACGAAATAACAATGACTTCATTGGTATTTCTCTTGAATATGTCAATACAATTTCGGCTTATTTAGTCAATAATAATAAATGAGCTGTATAAATATGTTCACCCTTGGAGTCTTTAGGCGATTGGTTTTCAGAAATCTCTTAGGGTCTTAGCATTCTTTGAACGTTTTCCATTAGACTAATGAATCAGTGACTGGACCTTATTTACCCTTAAAGGTACTTTATAACCTCGAATATGTACCCTTATTCCCTATATTCGGAGACTGTACTTGAGTACACTTTAACATTTAATATTTCCAGAAAGTATATATAAGGAATATGATAAAATAAACAGCTATTTCTATAAACGAATAATCTTTATTTTGCTCACAACAAATTTTCTACATAAATGGTGTTTAGTTGCTATTAACAAGAGTAAACTTTGTACAAATCTATATTGGAAGCGCATAACTGTAGCGGTTACAAGTCGATCACACGAGGTCTAACAACAGCTGGATTCTATCACTTCAGTTCTGACCCCTCCAGTATCCTACAAAATAGAAAAAACTACATTACACACAAACTTTATAAAGGGTTTAAACTGGGGTTCATGCACGTTCATCAAAAATACATGCATCATGCGGGCACTTTCTCAAATATTGGAAAAATGTATGTTAACCAATCCATCCATTTCTCTATCTACGAATTTAATTCATTCTCATTCCACGAGTTTAGTCGACCTCGATACTTTAGCACCTTAAGATTGAAAGTCAGTTGCACGTCACAAAACAACAAGGTCTATTTGTCCGTGTAGAAGTTAAATAGTTTCAACTTTAGTGAAGTTTCAATTTACTGGGAATTGTTGTTTAAAGTGGTAAAGCCAGAGGCCGACTTTACACTGAATTCGTGCATATTTCATTTCTGTTTCATTTAGATATACTTGTTTATATTCTAACCTCTCTTTCCGACTCGCTCTAAGAAGTTCCTGTTGTTTTGTGCGACTCGTTCCATGTAGTTGTTGTAGGCTCCTCGCTGGAGCAGTTCGACCGCGGGATTCACGGAGAAGGAGCGGCGTGTGCGCATCTCCGCACCGCTACTTGCCACCTTCGTTATACACTCATGTTTATAATCACTGTTTCTTAGCCCGAAGTGCGGTTGAGGATATATAAGAAAAGCAAGCAAGTGGACTGAAATGTACTGACAGTAAAAGTTACGAAAGAACCCGTTGAATACAATAGAATATATAGGAAGCGTATAAAGCCAAGAACGTTCGTTTATTGTGACGAAGAAAACTCATGGTTGTTTGTGAAGCACTCTTGTTTTCATATTGTTTGTGTTGACAGGGAGCAAGCGTATTGGAAATATTATAAGGCTACTGAACACGCTACTGGGTTATTTCTTGTTCCAAAATAGTTTTACTACACTTTTATGAAACGATGATGTGTTTTCCTAAGACACCATCATGTGCCCATCCTTTTCCCAACTATGTTGAAGTCGGCTTCCAGTCTAACCGGATGCAGCTGAATACCAGTATTTTACATCGAGTCACTAACTATCTGACCTCCACAACCCAGTTACTGGGTAATACGATACCCCTTGGTAAGACTGGTTGTCAGACTTTCGGGCTGCTAACCACACGTAACGACTATCAAAGACCCACAAGTGACAGCCGGGACCAACGGCTTAACGTGCTTTGCCGAGGCGTTTTCCTAAGACGTGGTAAGTAATACATAAATGAGTTTAGAGACATTCTGTTGTCCTTTTGAAGTTTTCTTGACAGAGTATAAACCACTGCCACAGTCGAATAGAAGCTGTGATCAATGCTCGTTAATACAGAAACTTGTGCGAAACGAGTAATGTTCTCAAGTTACTATTTACGTAAATGTTGGGGTAATTATAGTGGGACCAACGCACATATAAAAGTTAACGTGCAGGTATACGTATAATTAAAAAGTATGCATCGTTTAACATAACGACTATACAGTACACGACTCGAATAAAGTCTGTGTCGACCGAGGAGCGAGCACTGTCCGAGCACAACTATTATATTGTCTGTGGTAACACGTAACTCTCACGTTAAAGTTGTACCGCAAATAGTTTTTATTAACTTCGTTACTCGTACTATATGTTTGCGGCCAGCAACAAAAATTTGTTGCTACATTTATCTCCATCAAAGAACCTCCGAATTCATGTGAATATTTTCATAAGAACTTTTGAATTAACTTCTTATGTACTTAGGTTTATTCTATATATTAATTTTACACGTCTTCTATGTAATTTAATATAATTTACGTCCTAATTGCTCCGTTCTTTATGTTATTGTGTCGCCTTCTGAAGAAAATCGCAAACGAAGTATAAAAGTGCTTCTATTCATTCCATTTTATCAATCCTACGATAGATTGACACCTTGAACGATTATCGATCGCGATTGGACGCGGCAGGATCTCTAATTGCCTTAATTTGTTTTACTAATTACAGGGACAATTTTGTCTTGACAAAATGAACTTTGCCTTTGGATGACGGAAAATTGTGCGTGAAGCAATATGAACGCGTTGTTTAAATAAATGAGTTTTAGATTCGAAGTTTGAAACCCTGTCTAGAAATCTAATAAAATGAGTTCTTACATGCTATCTTTACCTATAACGAGACCCTGAAGCCAAATTAAGCGTCAGCTAAGCTAAATATCGTATAGTATTTTTATCTCACGAGGCGACGCGCGCTTTACTTGTGGTAACCAAGTGTACAAACACGCTGTGAATGTGTGCGTGAAAACGAGGAACGTCAGCACATAACACACACACACACACACACGCACACGCACATACTTCCGACTTTAACATTGGCTCGGATGATACCGAGGGCTCCTGCACTTACACACATTTTCACAGCGTGATTGTACACTTGGTAACCACAAGTAAACCGCGTGTCGTTTTATGAGATTAAAATACTTGTAGTCTTATAACTTCAAAACTTACTCATATGATTATACAAACCACCCTGAACGATTTACCGCTGGCACATATTATATAAAAACAAAGAAATTTGTTTACCTGTGAGTCCCGGGGCATGTCAGCGAGCAGGTAGAGCCAGGGCGCGCCGGCAGAATAGCGAGCGGCCATCGGCGACATTGCGTAGAGGCTCTCCTGAGAAAACGTAGACGATTATATAGTATGTATATAGATATACCTACGACACAAAATAAAATAAAACATCTATTAGAGGAGTTCTTGTACAATATCAAGCTTTTTCGAAATGTCAGTGCTGATCGAGGTAGATAGACCACTGACACACGAAGAAGCTCTAACGAATACCTAGTGGTCATCGAGTTTGCAGGAATTATAGATGTGACCAAGATTTTGAACCCATATCTGATTGCGATGGTTGTTGATGAGAACAATAATTCCATCCGGAACTGGTGTTTGGTTCGGGATAACCACTTATTCTTATTAGTTATATATTCTGGTATTTTAGAACGTTTTGCCCTTGTGAATTCATCCCCTGAAAAGTTCTTAAATAAAAACCAACTTCGTGGTCAACCAACTTGTAGGTAGCAATTTTCTATTTGAATCCATAGCTAACCAAGCATCTCCTGTAGAACTTGTTAACACAATCGAATATCGTACAAATCCGCAATATGGATATTTTCTTTGTATTCCTCATTCGGTCCCGGCGGATTCGTCAATTTACCACGACGCGAGCACGGCATACAAGAGAATTATTGTAAAAAAAAGTATTCGGGATACTTTTTCTGTTTGCCTGCGGCTTATAAAAATACCAACTGAATATTTTCACAAATACAAACAAAGTTAAGGAATCGTGAAATTTGTACGTGGCAGTTCTTTCTACATATATTTGGTTATAACATAAAGAGTTTCGTGTCTAACAGCGTCGTGGAGTTGGTACAAATGTGTGGTCTAACTCAAACTAACTGGGCTACTAATTGGTTTCGCATGTAAACATTCGCATCACAACCGTCTGAATCTGAGGCTCGACCCCAATTTTGTACGTCTAAACATTTTACTTATGAAACTGTTATGTAGGTACACAAGACGAAACGGTAGCTAGTCAAACCTTTATCTGAAACCTAACGTTACGTATATTGCAATATAATCAGCCTCTAATGTTCCCACTGCTGGGACGCAACACAGGGCTCCTCTCTTCGATAGGAAGTGGGCTGTAATTTACCACGCGGGCCTAGTGTGGATTGGTAGACGTCACATGTCTTCGAATTTTCCTAAAAGTAAAATATCTTCTTAGACTTAGAAGATATTTTACTTTAGAATCAAGTGGTCTTAGCCAAAGGTATAAACTACCTAAAGATTTATATGGTCCTGACTTCTGACCTTAAAGTATAAAATAAAAGACAAATTTTTGATAATGTCAATATCACCTCAGGTGTAATGAGGTAATAATATATTAGTCAACATTGACATTGATTTCATCATATTTTTATCTGTTGAAGCATAAGATAGGCGCTTTGATCGACCTGTGATTACTGAGAAATCTTGTGTACATTTGCTCATATTTGTGCAAACATTTCGTACATCCGTGGGTGTAACGCTGTCTTATTTTTAGGTAAATAGTCTAATCGGATAGCACGTGAGTAAACCAACACCTGGATATATTGGTGTAGGTTGGTACAGTCGGTCAAAAACACCTATCGCTTTAAAGGCTGGTGCAGATAGAATAAATAGAATAGAATAGAATGCTCTTTATTATGTACATCACAAAAATAATAATAATAAACAACAACGGCAACACCGTGTCAACAGAACGTCTCGTTTTAATATGTTTTTTAAATCTATCAGTGAAAGTAATTTTTACTCAATTTTACAAGAGTAATTTTCATTTTAAACCAACCTAAAACCTGAAAACTACAGAAAATACAAAAATTGACCATAATACATCAAAATGCAATAAATATAATCAAGAACTGCCGAATCGGACGTGATCTGGCAGATGTCACCTCCGATAAAATAATAATGAACACAGAATAGGACAACGAAGAAAATGTTGACAAGATCAGCCGCACGTCGAGCACACCTATCACCTCCGGACTCTTCGCTCAGCTCCACTTCGCCGCTGCCGGTACTCAGCCCCATTGTGAGCACTGAGTCGACACCGGCCGCGGTAGTTGCGTGGACCTCGAGCGACGAGTATTTCTCCCCGCCCACGACGCCACTACCTGCTCGTCGTTGGGTAGGACACCGGCCGCCGGCCGGCTTCAGCTCCCGTCCCAGCTCCCGCCGGAAATGTGCAGCGCATGAGACGGACACGATCCATCAATGAAAACTACATGCGCTCATACTATGAGGCTACAGAGGGAAACAATCTGACCGCGTACCGTGTTCGGATGCTCTCTCTTTTTACCAGGTGTTTAAACCAACTGTCAAACATTTCGGCACAACGACTGTCGGATCAGGTGCAGGTCATCCAACGTGATCATAATATATGTTGGATGACACTATACTTGATCGCCTGTGAAGTGAAATGCAGAGTAGCCATGTTATCGCCTCCCCATCGCAGACTGTTGTAGTACTACCTACAACAGTCCAACACAAGTCAAGCAGACGAGGGGAGTGATAACAGAGCTACAAACGTAAGTACCCAGTGCTATGAGGAATTGAGGAGTGAATATCGGGAATATTCGGGAATATCGGTTCATGTCGCCCGAACTTAGACCACCCTTACTTCGTTTGCCCATGCATAACAAAAATAGGGCGCTGGTGGGCGGTCCTAGATTCACAATTGTCAAACTATTTTGATGACTGCGTAGAACTCACCGATACTCATTAGATTCTGTACTGCGCGGCTGTAGCGGGATGTCGTGTAGCTCACTTCAAAATTGCTTATGACTCTAGAACCATACGACCGAAACCAGCCGTACCAGCTTGACAGTGCAGAATTGAGCACCGTATTGGTAGGGCCGGAGCTGTCTGCTGCCATTTTTTATACGTTTATGCAGTTTTAAGATTTTGAGAGCGCATGTATTTTTTACAGACCAATTGCATCAAATAATGATTTACTAAGGATAAGAACACATTACAAAATACAATAAAAGTTATTTTGTGCTATTACACCCATAAACAAAAAAGTAATGACGATTTAAAGGCGAGATTTCGGGTAATTTAAAGAAAAAAACAAAAAAAAATCATATCTCAATTACTGTGACATTTAGGACATGGAGTCTTTGGGTGAAACCTTGCAAATGACCCTCCCAACCCCCCACAAAATTGTGTCGGCCCATATGCGCCAAACAACCTGTATAATAAAATAAAGGACATAATAATAATAATAATCCCTGTAATTAGGGAGGGCTGTGCCTCCTACATCACTTTCGTACATTTTGTATGAACCAACGCACACTGCGCTTTTTTTAATTAAAATACGATGTGTTGTGGCCCAACGCGGCTGTAATATGCGCTTAAGTTTAGATTGAATACTAATGTTGTATCTATGATGTATTTTGTACTGACATCTCATCATGTACCTGTCCTAGTTTAATTTAACGTAACGGAAATTAAACCTCGGCTTCTTCTTCGTGTCGCTGAACTGTCGCCAACACTGATAGATCAAATCCTTGATCGAAGCTTTGATCTACATATATGCCATAGGTTTTTTGAGGACTTACGTCATCAGGTGCGGAGGAGTCCATCTGTACCATGTCGAGGGGTGAGAGGGAGTCGGGAGCAGGTGCCGCCGCGACGCCGGAGCCAGCCGCCACCACCACAACGCACCAGAGAGCCCACCACATCTAATACAAAACACAGAATTAAAAAAAAGAGAAGAAAATAAAACCTGAAGTGCAGCGTCTTGACCACGTGAAAATAATTTCTCGTAGAGCGAGTTTTTTAATAAATTATGCAAAAGCTAGGAGATCTGTGTCCCTAAAGCCTGGTTTACTCGGTGCGATTTAATTATTTGTGGCATACCATAAGTTGCAACAGCAATAAAAGTTGCTCCGTCTAAACAGTGTCCAGACGATGCAATGCATTTGTTGCTTTAGTTTATTGTATGCCACAGACAAGAAGCTTGCATCGTTTAAATGGGGCTTTCTTATAAAGGCACTTAGGAAGAATCTATTCTAGGTTTATCTCTAACTAACCATATGACAGTATACACAATGCCTTGTAACAAGGTTATCGTTATAAGACATAAAATAATCTATTTCGAGAACGACTATACCAAACATTTAAGTATTCAGACGAGAGGGATACTTATATCCAAACTTATCTGAACTAAATTCAAAGAAAATGGTAGCTCGTTAGTGTTGGAGGAAACTTAATAATTACTACTTATAATAATAAAGTTAGTTTATCAAATTAAAATCATAATATTTGTATATAAAAAGTTCCTTAATGAAATACTAGTAAGAAATTCGGAGTTCATTATTAATAACTGGGTCGACGTCGAACATCAAAAGAAACAGAAAACTTGCTCTACCCTCCCTTTACGTGGTTATGAAATATGAATATTAAAACTTAAAACCAAGCGAACTAGCATGAGCGATCGTTTCCTTTGACTTTGACAATGGCGCCGTATCGCTCGCTTCGTAGCCTCGTGTGCATTTTTGGAAGGTGTCCTCATAAATATTCACAAGTTCGCATTTATTCCCACCACGCTTCTCGTCTGCCGTAACCACTAAGTTTTAAAACCAGAGCCTTCATTAACCCGGCCTCAGCCGCTGTAACTGTAACCTTTAATCCGAATCCGTAATTACGTAAGGAGACATTGTTGTTAATTCTTCAATCAGTAGGTACTCTTTGTTTTAAAGCATCTCCTCTTACCCAAATTATGTAGTTAGCAGTTAGATTCGCAGAAGAAATACCAAGCGTATTCAGATGATTAGAAAATTTTGTGGCTTTAATTAGTCTATGGCCCAGGAAAGTTCTATATTTAGAAAGACTCTCAAGTTAAAGATAAGTCATCTTAGTTACCTACCGGATACCGCAAAATCAAAAACATTTTGTCAGGTCGTAAAGGATTAAATGAAAAACAATTTTGTTCAAGAATTGGGTATCTCTGCGCAGATAATAAACTTTTGACGGCTCTTTTGAAAAGTTTTTGATGGAATTTAAGTTATTTATTTGCAAAAGAGGAATAAACCTGTCAAAATAAATATGGCAACACAAAGGTGAGGTTGGCAAGGTATTTTTCAATGGTATTTTAATTTTCACCGTAAAGGTATGTGTGACAACAAAACCGATAAAAGTACCTACTTTAATAAATAACTTTGTATCGAACACGATATATTTCCTGATAATAAATTGAAATTGTCTGTATAAAGTTTATTTCATTACGTTACGCAATAACAATGTAATTTACGATCGAGTACCCAGCCTTCAGTTTTAAAATGAAGATTGATTTTCTTTTATATTCCTAGCCAAGTTAAAATAACTTCGGTTCTACACATTATGTTAACCGAAAATCTCACTTGTCACTTTATAATCGAAGATTGTACAAAATTTGCGAATGTCTATTATTTTTAATGGATATGAGCAATCTTTCGTTGTTCAGACATTTCTCTTTATATCTCAGCAAATGCGTACTTAAATGCTTTCAGAATAAAAACAAAGACAAACATCAAAATCTTATCGAAAGTACACATGTCGGTAAAAGATGTGATAGCGTGTCAAACTAAGTAAAAGATATTGTAAATCAAAAAGTAAGAGAGCTTTACTTTTACGAGCTTTATCCGAAGCGATTGCAGGCGCGGGTTGAGTCCGCGTGACTTATCGGCTTTGGGTGACGTCGGATATTTGTCCACCGTGAGATTATCTCATCTTGCACAGGTCTTATTAAAAATGTCCATTTACTGAACATAGATTTTTAATAAAATAAACTAATAATATTTATAAATAACTTTTTGGTAAGCAGGTGGATTTATGAACGGTTATTGTTTAGAGCTTTCTTGATTAAGTTGTGATAAGAAAGTAATAAGAATGTATTAGAAAATAGAATAACTTACTTTCATAGAAAATTATAATCAATTGCTTACAACTCATCAGCAATTTGTCGGTGTTTAGTTTTCTATCAATTGTTGCAGCTCAGGCTCAGAAGATACATCATTACTAGACGTGTAGTAGCTACCACTTAGGCCTTCCTTATTTACCCTTTATAAGTAAAAACGGTAACTAAAAATTAAAAAAATATTTTCTATTACTGTCGAAAATATTTTATGCGAACCGAGTTACTATTACACTCGGTTCGCTTTTGGATGACGTCAATCCAGAAAAGTAGAAAAAATCTCCACGTCAGTTCAGTTGTTTTTGTGCAAATGACAGGAGCTTTTAAATAAAAGAAACAAAGCGAGAGAAGAATGGTAAACGGAAATTCTTTACTAAAATACCACCATTCATATTTTTTGTCAATTTACAAAGATATTAAATAATTTGTGTAATGGAGAGCTGGTTACCGGAGTGACTAGCAATACCATTTAGGGAGGTTGTTTGGCTTAATCGTGACGCGAATCAAACAGAGTGCCCTAGTTCCAAGTGTCTATAATTTGTCATCGGGCTGTCGAGTCGAGATTTAGCCAAGTCTCCAACTAAACGGGAGAACTCTATTTACGTAGGATCTGTTTCAACAACTCGACAAACTTGCTCTGTTTATGGTTGACCCACCTGTCCCTCGCGATAAACACTCGTTAGACAGCTACCTGCTCAATTTAATTAATGTTTATTTACACTGAACGTTGAATTAGTACCGATAATATAATTAGCCTCCAAAAGAAGCAGTTAGATGATTACAATGAAAATAAAAACGTTAATCCACTGAATATAATATTTTTGTACGAAACAGGAGCTTTTTGTATGAGGAGCTTTCATAAATGAACAAAATGTAAAAGTGGAAAATAAAAGATAATTTGAGAAATATGAGAGGTGCCCGTTGCAGCAGGTGCAGATGGTAATGGAGCAATGAAATCACATTAAATATACATATGCGCAGCGCAACAATTGTACCCACAGAGGGAAAATATGATAACTGGAAAAATTATGGACGTAAAAATTAAAAAATAACAGGTCTTTTGAACTATTCACAAAGCAACGCTACGGAACAATTTCGTAATAATTTCTCCTTTAACTGACTAGTCCAAAGTACAGACAGGTAGTTAAGTTTACCTGTTCCTGAACGTTAATTCCTTTTTAGTAGATAGTAGGCTTAGAGCAAAACCTTGTTACAAACATTTGCAAGATATGGCGTTGCTCAGAAAACTCTAAAAGGGTCACCATTGTATGAAGAAAATGAAGGTCTAAACAGGATGATATATATTGGCATTGAATGGGAGTTGGAGCTTAGATTGATATTATAACTGGGCTGTGTATAGGCAAGTGATAGTTTGCGAACAATGAAGGTTTGTTTCACGCCATCAGGGCGTAACTCCGAGATCCATTGTGAGGCTGAACTGGACGCCCCCGTGGAGATTGCTATCCGTTTCTCTGTAAAATTACCGCCACAAGTTTGGCACGGATGCTGTAGCCCGGGGCTCCGGCCAATTTCCGATAAAATTGAAACTGTGCACTAAAACTTTATAACGTTCCTGCTATGGCCTTCCTGAGCTTTATAGTCACATAATTTGATGATTAAGATAATATGTTTACTACCAAAAACCTTTGTTTTATTACTATACCGATATTGACAATTAATAACAACGTTATACCGTTTAGTGATTTTCCCAACATCCGTTGTTAGTTTGGTGTTTCATAATATTAATCTGTGTTACAATGTGAGCAAAAATTGTACTGTTATTAGAAGATATGTAATTAGTTATTTCGTAGCGTAATTTAATCTTGTGGTTTTATGCTTACGTCGGACCTCTGGTACAGATTTTTCTCATTAATACGTTTACTAGTTTGCCCTCATCATCGTCTTTTATAAAGAAAGGTCTTTCCTACGTGACGTTTCACCAATCTTCGTAGCACCAAAGTAAAGTACGATAAAGGACTGTATCAAGTATCGATTTGAATACTTGTTTGTATAAGTAAACGAATATTGACAGATCATTAACATACTAATATATTCGAATAAAATAACGTTAACTCGAGCTCTTAAACAATTAAAATGGCAAAGTAACCACGGTCTATCAAAAGGTTACGTAACTGTAGTAAGACATAACACTATCTTGATGACTATGAAGCAGTTAGTGAAGTAGTTAGTGGTGTCAGTAACTTTAGTGGTCCTCGCCACTATATTTTGTTACTTGGTATGTACAATGTATTCAGCGACTTTTTTTTATCGAGCTATCAATATCGAAGCAATTCGTTAAAGTAAAAGTGCTTTTAGTATTCCATAAATAGACCACGTTTTGATGCTTCTAAAAATAGAAGCACCTTAACTTGTATTCAAGAGACTAATCCTGGTCAGTGAAAAATCTTAGAATGTTTCGCTAAGGGCCCGTTGTTTGATACAGAGTTAAACATGACCAATAGTCAATTTAACAATTAGTAACTTGACAATAGTCAACAGCTGTCAAAGTTTAACTACTATCACAAGTTTACTAGTTAGTAGTACAATAGTTAAAATGTGTTAGTTAAACTAACAATTTGTTAAAAATTACAGAAGTATATTGTTTGACAAATGGTTAAGCTCACTACAGTTAAAAAAATGGACAATTTGCTATAAAACTTAACCATGCGCAGACAGAGTAGTTAAACTTTGACGGCTATTGGCTATTGTCAAGTGACTAATTGTTAAATTGACTATTGGTCATGTTTAACTATGTATCAAACAAATGGGCCCTTAGTCGCAATGTCTGAATGGCCTCTAGGCCTCTATATATTTTCTAAGATAAGCCAGTTTGGGCGTCCCTATATGAGACCACTTCCTTACATAAACAGAGTCCCTTTCTGATTACATCTGTTGACTTACAAGTCTCATATGTAATTTTATAAGAAAAATTGGATAAAAAATATCATTGGCTGAAGTGAATCGTAAATAATTTAACATTTTGAATGTAGCCAATGCATGGTTTCTACAAAGGTGGCAAACGGCACCACCAATAAAATATTATGAACAAGATTTATTGGGCGTCTACGTTGGCGGAACTTCTTTCAAGCATTGTCAATTTATTTCTACTTATGACACACTATGACTACTTACACATCGAAAATAAACTGCTTATCACATGTTTTGCAGTAAACATTCACCGGAATCATATTTACGGCTTCCTGCGAACCGAAGCACACTATAAAATAGAATGCAACAAGTGTCACAGACAGCTTCCACTCGACAAATATTGACATCGTTGCTCCGGACCGGAAGTACGCAGCGAATGGCGTTTCCTCCCGATTTCTCGATATGCTATTTGATCCGCAATTTCGAAAAGGTTCGCATAAGCACCCTATTATATATTCACAGCCTATTTTCACAGTGAAACAATCCCGCAGAGGTATCCGATCATAATTTGATTGGATCATCAGCGCGCAATTGACTATCAATCGGTTTCAACAGCCTGTGTTTAAAATGAATGATTATATTATCGGCTCATGCATAAATATGTATTGCGAATAATTACGAGTTACGTACTTTGATGTGGTTTTCATTATTGGGGGTCACAAAAAGGGACTGGGACGGGAGTAGAGAAACTTATTTTGTAACTAAACTCTACCCTATGTGGTTCTGCGGGATAATTGTGTAACACACCAACAGTAGGAATGGCTTTAATTTTGGCAATAATTCAACCACATTCATTGCTTTATTTACTTTATTGAGCAGACACATTTTTCGAACATCTGAAGCAATGGTATAACAATAGACTTCAAAATGATTCAGATTGTGATAGATAGTGTGTTACGTAATCAGGGCGCTGGACTAAACAGTCAGGTTAGGTTCTATTGGTCAAGCAACGAAACTCTAATAAATTAAATGATCACAATTCACATACTACTATTATTATGGTAGTATGTGAATTGTGATAAAAGAATATGAAAGAATAGATCCTTACAATCTATTGTTACAGTCTCCTTACAAAAGATTAACAAAAGAATATCATGTTCGCAAACAATAAAAACTTATGATTATGTTCGTGATTACATACATACTGTGATCGAAGAACCAATCCATCTTACTGCGTTATCATAACATGTAAATAATAAATCTGGCTTTTAGAATGTAAGACACATAAGAATATTAAATAATAACTAACATTATTAAAAGTTATCTACTTTGGTTTTAAACTACAGACAGAATAAATACGATAAATCCTATCGTCTTTGCCAAAATATAAGTTTCACGAATATTTAAGACGATAACATGAGCCCATTTAGAAAAATCTTTTATCCAAGATTTCAATATTTTACTACGTTGAAACAAGCGGATTAAGCTGAAGCATATGTAAAAACTTACCATGTTTGCTTTAGAGGTGTGAGAACAGAGTCCGGAATGAATCTGTAACCAAAAGAAATATCCAATTAATACCAGTACGTGTGTGAAATATTAATACCGGACTAAATAGGTACAAACTAATACACTCATGAAATTACTACTGTAGATTAATTTTAATAAAACAGTATTACTAACTAATTAATTTTCCTAATTAATTTACCGACTGGTTTACAGGTACAATTTGGTCACTAGTGATATAATATTCGATACCATGTTGCATTCAGTGTAGAGGGAAATGATCGACATGACCCAAATTCAGACTTCCAGGGAGCATTCGAAATTCGAATGAGAACGGTTAGTTTCGGCAAAAAATTTAATGTCAGGTGCATGAGGAGTTGCATCAATGGAGCCAGATGAAGATTTTTAGATTAGCTCGCGAATCTGATGTCCTATTTCTAAGTGTACGTTTTGTTAGCTCTGCAGAATTTTTCATTTCGAGGTACAGCGTCTGTCGTACTATTTGTATGCAGGCACCCTATGTATGTTCTTTGTTGTGTATTATTTCAAAAGTTTGTGTAAGTGGTATTACTTTTGGTATTTATACGTTTTGAATTTTTATCTTACAACTGAGTTAAAAGTTACACATCGTTATGATGCATAATTATTATTTCTTATTATTATGTTATCTTTTTATTTATTTTCTATTATTTACGCCTGTTAAACAGAGCACCTGCCATCTTATCGCTACACCACCCTTGGTTGACTGGTAGAGAATGCCTAAGGCATTAAGTCCGCCTTTGTACGTTATTATGTGCGAGAAGTTTAAATAAATAATAACGTACACTTATATTGTTCATTCCAGCAGATGATTAAGTATATAAATTGTCTTTGATTCCCACGAACAAGCCTAGTTCTCCACAATATCGCTTTTGTCTTAAAAACAGATTATCGAACGTCACAAATACCTTTAAGGCGCTACCCAAACGTAGGTCACCGAAAACGCTGAGATTTTTGTCGCAGAGTTATGCGTATTGGTATATATTACAAGCCAGACACAAGTTGAGTGTGTTGTCAAATGTTCAAACAAAAGACTTATTATAATATTTAATAAAAAAATATAATAGTATCATGATAAAACAATCTTAAAACAGAACTCAAAAAAAAAATGTCTTCGCGTAATTCGCAAAATTTTGAGCGTAAACTATCATATTTTATGTTATGATAATAAAGGGAATTTAATCAACTAAAGAAATACCTAAAAATTACTCCATTGGGCCGTGCATTAATTTTTTAATTTGATTAAAACTGCAAAATTACTTTTATTTTGGTGGTCATTCGATACAACTAACATCAATCGCATCGTTGTTTTGAACCTTATTTGTTTTCGCGGTACGCTATTGTCAATTCCCTGAAAATTTGCTTCTTACCGCCCTTTAAACGTAACGATATCTTCTAAGATAATGAAGCCTATGTAACACGAAGTATAATATTATTATCACTATTATCAGGGTACTCGTAAAAGCATAAGTTCGCAAATAGCACCTTTTGTCGGTGCAGAAAGGAATAGTTGGGTAAACTTGTTTCTTTGGATCAGTAACATTGTTTGCGCAGGATTATTTCTGAAATACCTTCTGAGGATTGAAGTATTTGCTGTGTAAGTCACGCAATCTTCAGATTTTGGGAATAGAAATAGAAAATGATTTATTGTCCAGCGGGGTAGTTGCGTAACACACTAACAGTAGGAATGGGTTTCATTTTGACAGTTCAACAATTGCGTTATTTACGTTGTTGAGCAGACAAATTTTTCGAACATATGAAGCAATGGATTAGCAATAGGCTTCAAAATTATTCAGATTGTGATAGATAGTGTGTTACGCAATTAGGGTGCTGGTACCTAACTGAGTACTGTTGAAACACGAGTAACTTGAAAGTATAACCTACAACTAGGTTACACGGATAATTCAAAGAGAACCTTAGACGGCCTCGCTGGTCTAGTAATCGCAAGAGCTACTTCTGAGCATGAGGTCCTGGGTTCGCTTCCCAGGTTGGGCAAAGTATTATTGGGTTTTTCTATCTGGAATTTCTTTTTTACCCAGTTGATGAAAATAGGCTCGCTCCCTATTACATGGGACTTTAAAAACATTTTGCGAAATTTTGGTGTACTATACGAACATCTCTGCCCATCCTTTCGGGGAAACAAGGCGTGATTTTCTGAAGAACCTTACAGTACCTACCTAGTCTTTACTTTGTATATTTATTATTCGTATCTTCATAACTGTATTCAAAAGATAAATATTTTCTTAACTTAATGCGTATTAACGTCAACTTCTATAATGAATCCTGTTATACAGATTATTATATTAAATTAGCCGGTGAAACTTCACAGACGTGATGGGATAAAAGAAAAAATAAACTAAACACATAATTGCACGAAGATCGAATGATCTATCGGTATTTAATTTGTTGATTTAACCTGTTCGTAACTCGCTACGAATAGGTTAAGTCGCAGCTTGCCAGTATCATGATAAAGAAATCAAAGATCTTTTGTATATTTTCCTACAAACATAGGAACAGGTGTAGGTACCTACAGTGTTACCTAACGCAGTTTACGTCACGTACAGGCATACGAAATTACCGACACAACTTGTTCAAATATACAGAAAATATAAATATGGAACAGTTGGAATATTTTATTTTCTATGCGTCGTTTCTAAAAATAGGTCTAAATCATTAAAACAGCTAGTAAAGATCATTTACACACAACATGACGCCTGTAATCTCCGAAGAGTTTGGCAGAGGTATACCTATAGTGCAACCACACTTCGGCAGATATTTTTCAGTCCCATGTACTCGTAATAGACGACGAGCCTATTGCCATCAACAAATCCAGACTCCGGGCTTCTATTGATAAATTCCAGATAATTTCTAGTCATAAACATTAATGTTATTAAGAGAAAATGTAGTGGAAAACTCCGGATAATTCTTTAGAAATACAGCATACATGACTATGCTACATTTTTCTGAAGACTATTTTGGGAATTTCCGACAAATTATCCAAAAATGTTAAAAATCTATAAAGCTTTTAGCTTTGAAAATTGCCTCCATGCCTCGAGACACTAGTTTATTTTCAATAAAATGATGTTAGGACCAAAATTTACTTTTATTTAGGTCAAGTTACAATCGAAAGTTTGCGTAAAACTGAATCGAGATAAAAAGTAGGCACCTACTGCAAATCATTCGTCATTGTCAAAAACCGAAAACTGCAAAGCATACCTGGGATTCTTCAGCACTCTTTGCATTTTTCGCTGCTACGTACCGAGTATGTGATCTATAAATTAATAGAAGCTCGTCCACGTCGAGGTGGCAATGAGAATGCGATCGACGCGTAAGTACCGATGGACGGGTTCTGATTAAGGGAACAATGCTTTGTCCCACGCGAGGTGATCGATCCCAGCCGGTCAACACTTCAAATGTAATTGACGTGCCGAATTACCCCTAGCGTAGCGCTATTTAGTTGATCGAAATATTCCGCCCACTGATAATTTGTTTGGTTATTAATATTATTTCAAAGACTTAATAAAGGTCATTTTATTTTGGTTGTCCTTTCGTTGCACTGTAATAAAAGTTCTGACATCGAATTTAAATGTAAAATTATAGAATATGAAACGTAAGTCTTTCTGATGCATATGGCATCAGAAAGACTTACGGTCGTATATCGAGACCCTTATTTTATTTCTGCTTACTAATAATATCCATGGAACATATTTATAGAGAGTGTAATTATCTGTTTCTTGTTGTTCAGCTATGAACGCTAAGCATTCCTAATCTTGAGCAGTGCAGGGCCTGCAGTCTCGACATTAGATAGCGACAAAAATCTGTCGTTAAGTCCAATCGTTGTCAAATATATTTAATCGATTTTCAACCTTATCCTTTGGAAATAAAGTTGAAAATCTATTAAAGGAATTTGACATCGATACGACTTAGCGACAGATTTTTGTCGCTATCTAATGTCGAGACTGCAGGGCCAGATGTCTACAAAAGGGGCAAGCTATCATGTATCTTAAAGAAACACTTTCCAAGATGAGTATGACAGCTAAATATGTTAAACATTTAACTTACCTATGCAGCATCGATGGTGATAAAAAGTTAGATTGTATATTATGTAAATATCCACAAAACAGTTTGCAAAGTGATCTACCTCCTTGCCGAGGTACACGTAAAACTTTTAAACACTGAAATTGATTTTCCTCGATTAAACTTATTGAGTCCAACCAAATATTATAGTAGAAAACTTTGGAATGGAGAAAATGAAAGTTAACGTCACAGTTTGTATGGAAACATTAATAAAGAAAATAAATAAAACAAAACAAAGTATATTTGTAAGTACGGTTATATTAAAATGAAAATATAACAGTTATTAGCCCCCGTTTAGATTAGAGCAGAGGAAAAATATCGATAAATACCAGAGCAGCGGGGTAATTACGTAACACACTAACAGTAGGAATGGGTTTCATTTTGACAGTTCAACAACATTCATTGCGTTATTTACGTTGTTGAGTAGACAAATTTTTCGAACATATGAAGCAATGGATTAGCAATAGTCTTCATAATGATTCAGATTGTGACAGATAGTGTGTTACGTAATTAGGGTGCTGAATATCGAAATGATAACTGATAGCGAGAATAACTTTAATGTTTTAGCCTTACGGTTGGAAAGGCCGGATATGTAAATCGATTATCTTGAAAACGAAATTTTAACCCCCACCATTGATTAGATTCGTGACCCAACTCTAAAACTCCTTAGAGAAGGTCCGTGCAACTTCTTCACCGTTGTCACCGACAACTATTGTTCCAATTAATCAATAGTCAATTACTGTACAATATTTGGCGGTTAGCCACACAATATAAACTGTAGACTATAATAACACAATTACGAGGTGGACAATAACATAATTATTTAATAATTATTGGAATTATAGGATGAACGTACGTGTTCCGCGTGAAGTATGAGACAGGCTGCTAGGGCGGTACGTGATAGTTGAACTAAATGGACGCAAGATAATCCCGATATCGAACTATTACAGCACTAATTACTGGCAATTATACTGGATTTGTGTCTATTGACAAATTCTTGGCTTTGTTTTCGATAGAATGTCTGAATAGCTCTGAGGTTCTTCGTGGGAGTGCTAATGGAAGAATGAGGGATTCTAATCTGTTAACTTTTAGGATTTAGGTAAATGTCTGAGAGGTTAGACAATGTAACAAGCTTTACATCTATTCCTAGAAAATGAATATAGTTGAGAAGTACGTCCTTGGTATACGAAGCAGGACTACTAAAACAACTATTTAAAGTTTTTGAAATATCTACACTATTTCATCAAACCCTTTATACTTATAACACGTCTGGGAAATCTAGTGCCACGTCAAATTCTTAAGAGGCCACCGGGCCTTAACCGGCCGTTATTCGCAACGCAATTTCTGTTGCAGTTTGTTGAGGGTATAATAACGCACAGTAAGCGGTAACCCAGCCGTCGACCCGACTAACGGGCCGTTTAGCAACCCCCATTATTATTACACGAAACGGTAGTTGGTTAAATATAAATCAATGGTTATGTAGCTATTATTCACTTGTTGACTCTAAGGAGTTATGTATCTTATCGAGACTATTAAACTAGTTCATGTTAACATGACATAACCGTCAATTAATACCTATATCCAGAACCCTAATTACGTAACACACTATCTATCACAATCTGAATCATTTTGAAGCCTATTGCTTATCCATTGCTTCATAATGTTTGAAAATTTGTCTGCTCAACAACATAAATAACGCAATGAATGTTGTTGAACTGTCAAAATGGAACCCAATCCTACTGTTAGTGTGTTACATAATTACCCCGCAGTTTAGTTTAATACAAATAAGTCTGTCATATAAGACCGTCGTCATATTTAGCTTAACCCACCAAACTTAAGACATGCATCTATATCGGAACCTCATCTATGCTCATAGAATCAGACCATAAATGACACCACAATATATAAGTCTATGTATGGTGTTGAAGAAAAATGCCTTAGTTTTCTTGCTTGTTTAGCAGATTTGAGAACACCATAGGCCTATCCTGTATCTGTGATGGCGTGTTGTCATGAGCATATTATTTGTGAGGAATCGCAAAGGGGTCCAAGAATATCCTGTTTACAGGCTTGTATAATTGGCATCGTCAGTGGTTTACGCCAAAGACTGGTACTAAATCCTAGCACGGTGTTTACTTAGTAACGGGACAAACACGTAAGTTCCGTGAAATCACGGTCCACGTTGTGTTTTGATCTATTACATAAACATGATTATGATAATTCCCCTGTATGATGAATATTATATCTGGCTGTTATTGGATTCCATACATTGTTTCACTCTTTCCCGAAGGAGTAGTGAAATTGGTGAAAGTACTTTATTTCTGCCATGTTCCTACGTGTCAAGCGACCCATGTTTCCTACTCACTCATAAAAGAAAGTAAGATGTCACTTTTCATACGTTTCCTGTACATCGCTGAACGGAATTCATAATGGTATCTCCTAAACAACTGAATTTATGACAAGTTCTTTTTCACGTTTTCGTGATCGTACCTGAACATTAAAAGATGTTAGAGGCATAGTCAAACATATCAAGGGCTTATTTTATTCTGTTACAAGTAACAATTTTAAAAGACATTTTTTTCTTCCTTCTATCTATATCTTTACTTTCCATGATCCGATTTTAGTCTCAAATTAAACTGATAGGTACCTACTCAATTAAAAATTAATTTTAAACGACGCGCCGACGCCTCCCTATTTTATACGTACGGCAATTTTGGTTTCGTCTTGAACGACAATAAGTCATGAAGTAATGTTTCGCTAAATTTTTAACTTGGCTTAATAATAGATGCCTGAAAAGACCACCAACAGAATATAAATTAGAAGAAAAATGTATGAACTCTTGTTCAATTTCTTCTGAGAGACAACTCCAATAAATATAAAACGTGTGTTATCACGCAAGGGAAGAAAATTTACCAAATGAGCTTGCTGAGCTTAGTCGGAATAAAAGACTGCCTAAAGAAGCGTGAAAGTTACCATCCATTAATATGGCGAGATGGAGACACTTAACCGCCTGTTTCATAATGAACATTATCGAATAATGTAGTCCATTGGGACCCTCGTAAATGAAATCAGCTAGTTTATACTTTTTGCAAACAGTGCTGCAATTTTATGATCGAAATAAATTTAAAGTTTAAAGCTACGAACAAATACTAAATCAACCTGGATAGGTTTACAAGCTCAAGAGGGAACATTAGTACAATTATGTTGCATTTTTCAGTATATTCAGTAAAAGAATAGAAGCCATTGGTACGCTCACAGCACGCCGAGCCACTTGCGATAAACGTAACTCTATTCAGTCGCATATTTTTTTTCTCGTATCCGTTCAACCCGTACCTACTTTTCCTCGTTTTGTTGCTCATCACATTCACGGGCATTCAAGCGTTCAGTTACGTGCATCAGCCACATCGTATGAATGCAACTGTTGTGAAATACCAACTCATATTTATATAACTGTGGAATTATTCATTCGCTAGAATAAAATGTTTATTTCCTTTGGGTTTTCGTTTTTCGTCCGTGTTAAATTAAAATTAGTGTTGATACAATTCTTTGCGTTACTTTTGAACTTAATTTCGGGATTCAAAAGAAAAAATCAACATTCATAATATTTGCTTGTCATGGCTGATCCCTTAGCTTAACTTGGGTGCTTCGCCCCTTGTGTGGCAAACCCCTTGATTATTTATGTTGGTGACTAATCTGCCTGAACTCATACGTGAATTGTGAGCTCTTTTGTCTACCAAATTACGTATTTATACGCGGATAGTACGCACAATGCTTTTATAAGGTTGTGCCTTATCTACGTGACGTTAATTACATAGGTAACAATGTTACGTTATAAATGACTATTGCTTTTGATTTTCCGACGCACATTACCGTGAGACAAATTACTAAAAGATTTTAGATGGAACCTTGAGAGGTGAACAGGCTATCTATACCTTTACTTATACTATACCATACGATACCTTTTTATCTATGTTTGTTTAATTAACTTATGTTTTAATTCAATGAATCAGCACAATTATTTAGCTGACGTGTTGTGCCTTGATTACAGGCCGAATGTTGTGCTTATTTAGGCGAATAGTAGGCTAAGAAGTTGCTCTTTGCTTGTAAGATGTAAGTATTTTTGTTTTTATAACACAATTTTAAATTTTAAAACCTACCTATGTGTGTATGTTTATGAAATTGGTATGAGCAGGTATATTAATTTTAGTCGAAACAATCATTGATGTCAATTTCATAAAATTGCATAGGATTACGATAGAATTGCGTAGGATTTATTAATTAGGATAGTTACTTAATATGAATTGCATACCTATATGTAAACTTTCATTGTTATAATACCATCGTTGATTCAAAGAATAAAATTGGCATTTAATGTGAACTAATTAGTAAAACTATCAAAGCATCATATTTAAAAGGTTCATTCACTGAAATTGTTATATTAGTACTTTTGTAATTAAACAAACAAATGACATAATCATAGAGCACGGATTTGATAAACCACCATTAAAATGATAAACGATGGTCGATATCTATTACTACATAAAACAGGGACAAACTAACTGGTATTCAGCTGCATCCGGTCAGACTGGAAGCCGACCTCAACATGGTTGTGTAAAGGCGTGGCAGGTTGAACAGGGACAAACTAACCCGCGTATACAAATTACAAGACAACATTACTTCAAAAGTCTGATAAGGGTCACAGCACTTTAATTACTAACTCCTAAATTATTATAACTAAAATTGAATTAATTTGTCAGCCTCGTGAGTTCCTGTGTTCGATCGCCAGGTCGAGCAATGTTGTATTCGAGTTTTCTGTCAGGAATTTCTGTAATAAGTAACAGCCAAAAGTCCGTATTTGTGGCCAGTTTATGGCAATAGGCTCGTCCCCTATTACATGGGAGTTACACATAACTGCCGAAAGTATACACCTTTGGCTACTCATTTGGCGAATACAGGAATAATACAGTATTAATAATAATACATTTATAATACTATCTATTATTAATACAATATTAATAATACATAATACACGTGGCGATAATTACTTAAACATTGCGTTGTCTTTAAACTGTTTTGTTTTGTTTTTAGAAAACATCATAAATGGAACAAGGGTATCTAACGAAGTAATTCTTTATTAAAAGCAGAATGTATTGTGAAGTGTGTTACTGTGTCACACACATAATTACTCATGAAGGGTGTTTTTCAGACGCAATATTTCACTTGCAAGTTGAAGCGTTCATTTGGAAACGCTACCCTAATTACAATCATGTGTAATTCGTTTACAAAACACGTTTTATTTATAAGTATGTATATTTGTGGACACGTAAACCGAAATGGGACACGGTGCTTTTGGAAGAAGCTCATTTTAATTAAAAACAGAATTAACAGTTTCCAAAATTCTTGTATTTCTTGTCTAAGTAAAACGAGAACGTCTAAGCAAATTTCTTTATGAAATACAAACAACCAAAAAACTATTTTACAAAATAACAGCATTAGAAAATGCCCGTCGTAGACCGTAGTCAATGTTTGAAGCTTCGTAGCAAAACTCGTAGCATACTACGAAGCAGCTACGCATTTGTAGCAACAACAAATCTCGTAGCACTGATTGAAATTTGGCGAAAATACTCTTATATGATTATTTTCTATTGTATTCTGCTCAATATATCATAAGTATCATTAGATTCAATAGAAAATGGATCTGTACTTACATGATAAATGAATTTATATGAAAGTGAAATATCATTGGTTGCGCACGCTTGTTGTTGTATACTGGTATATACAAACACACACATGTTATATACATAAAGTAAATGAAGCGATATGAGTAATGTGCCTAGTTTAGTTAATTAAAGGATCTTGAATGCGAGCTCTTGCTCATTAAACTGCGAGGTTTAATTAGGTACTTGTCTAGTTTGAATATATAATTACACAGCCGACACTCCTCTCTGGAATGATCTTGTTAAAAAGTGTCAAGATAATATTTATAACTTCTCTATTTGCTGAAATTTTGTAAGTAACCAAAACGCTAGGCCGTTTTTCGAACAGATAATCAGCAATGCCATCCAACGTGACAACAATACCCAGCTTTTTGCGGTTATTCTCACTTTTTGGGTAACATTTCCGTAAACAGCGATGTGGCTGATTATTTTGATGCCTTATTCGTAGTTGAACACATTTATTACTGTTCTTTTCTACGGTTTTGTTAACTTATTTTATGTACTGTATTTTTTTAGCTGTTTATTTTTAGCAACTTCGTAGGAATGTTCTTTTGGACTAGAAAATTAAAGAAACAAATATAACTGGTAATCAAGATTCACTAAATCTACTATTTCGACAAAAGCAAATCTTCAGCGTTTACTGTTTACAGTAACTATACAAACAAGTAGTCAGTATTATTGGGTCTGTATTTAGAGTTAATAAGAATATAGTTATAACAACTAGCATCACCAATACCCGGTTTACTTTCAAAGAACAATGTTAATGGTTGTGAAGGAAGGTAATTAATCCATCAAGTTAATATTTCAGTTATTTCAACATTTTTATACTTCTACTTCGCAGCGGTATGAAATATACTGTACGACCTATTCTCAGACCTGCCAAAATACACAATAAATTGCATAAAAATCGGTCAAGCCGTTTCGGAGGAGTTCGATAACAAACACTATGACACGAGATTTTTATATATTAGATAGATATTCTCCATTCGTTGTCAATTTTCTTTTCAGATTTTCTAAGGTCTAAAACAGTTTTTTTTTATAATGTTTAATACGGGTAGTAATTCTGTAAGTTGTCAGGTTTGGTTGTGAGTTCCATTCGATTTCAATATTTTAGCAATCAAAATACAATTTTGTTGGGTTACGTTACATTTCCGTCCATCCGAGTATCTCTAAGTATAAATATAGTCACCAAACTAATGCTTGACCACGTTTACGTTACTAACAATAAATCGATCCCTCTTGACCTACGAGGCTTTTCCGACCCGAATTAAATTTTGCAGCTTACGTAAAAAAATCTCAATAATACTTTTTAAATTGCCGCTAACCCTTTAATCCTGTTAAAATATTAAAAAAAAAAAAAACAGTATTACGTATTGAAGGCAGATTCAGCAACTTGGGGTTACTCAACGCCTTTTTCGCACATACTAGACTCCGTTCTGTAGTTTCGAATAGCCGATTGAACTTTGTAATGGGAACGGTCCCGTTGGTGGAGCACCGCGTAATTATAGTTGAGTGTAAACTCTAAGAAGTGGGGCGGGAAGCTGCGGAATCAATTTGTTCTTAAAACGCTTCGTATTTATTTTAAATGGGAATATGTGTTTGACAAGCTGAGTTGACTAAGTTCGCGGCGGAAACTAAAAGTAGGTCTTTGCAAGACTCCTGCCTGAAAATGAGAGCAGTGTGAAGGATCGTCTTTACGGTTCCGTACCTCAAAAAGAAAGAGAAACCTTGTAGGATCACTTCGTTGTCCATCCGTCCGTCTGTCTGTTTGTCAAGACCCTTTGTTTCAGGAACGCGTGGAGGTATCAAGTTGAAATTAATATCCAATACGTAAGTCTACGATCCCATGGCGCTCTAAAAAAATTAAGGTTCTAAGTCAACGCAATAATAAAATACGGGCATTTATGCGCCATATTGATACTCTCAAATTAATCAAAACCTATAAGGTACATACTTTCCATTGACCTAGTATCATGACATTTATCTAGAAGCAAGGTCACACAGCATAAGTAAAGGAAAAAATCCAAAATCGTTAATTTCTAGTTTTATCACATAAAAAAATGCGGTTACAAATTTACATTTGCAGTTGGAGAATAGACCGTGACGTATATCGATTTATGGGAGAACATTGTTTAAACTACAATGTTAAGTTTATTCTTGGGATACCTTCACCCAACAACGAAACCCTTCATTTTGCGTGGTCGGACACGCAATTGGGCGGTTTCTTTTTTAAATTAATCATTAGAATACCAGCGGGAAATGGTGAGTAACAACCAATTTCGGACACAAAAGTACATAAATCGGTAAAAAGTTCATATAAGAAATTACCAATCCTCCTCAGTCGAACATTATTGTAATGTTCTTTTTGCTAATTGGCTGCACAGTTAGCTGACCACACCGGTTAGAATTGCTGGCCCCCTGCGAGTGTCACACAAGTCGCTGACTACATGCAATTTCAATAGACGAAACGTTTCTTTTACCACATCATTAAGATTGTTTATACAGGGTGGCAGGGACATGGACGCGAAAACTATAACCATGAATTCAGCATATAATTCTAGACCACCTAGTGTAGATGTTTTTTGTCGGTTATAAAATAAAAATGTGCAGTTCCATACATTTTCACCGTGTAGGTATTGCACTTTTCTATGAAACAGATGATATTTTTGTTGATAACCGACTAAATATGTTTACGCTAGGGGATCCTAGAATCATGTGCTGAATTAATGGTTACAGTCTGCGCGTTCATGTCCGTGCTAGCCTGTATACTTCTTAATGCATGCATGCATGCTTAGTGCTGTGCATTTCTTTATTTCTTAGGTAATGCAGATAGCCTATTAGAGCCATGTGAGTACCCTTAAAACGACTAGCAAAATTAACTCACTTAAGTAGTTAATAGTGGACCATACTAAAATATTCGACACGGCTTTATTAACTTTATATTCAGAAGCTTTCAGTTTTGTAATAATTTAGGTAAATAAATTAATAATCATTTTGTTACTTAAAGTACCCATATTTGTTAGTTTTTACTAACAACAGAACAACTTCGTGAATAGTTTTACGTCCCTTTTGGGGCTTAAAAACTATTCATGAAGTTGTTCTGAAACTATTTGTCCCGGACTGTGTGGAAGTTACGGCCAACCGCCTACAGGACGTAAATGTTTTCGTTCCGGTACTATGCGGATCATAAGAACGGCCTTATAAGGTATGAATATTGAAGTATATAATTTTTTACGTTACAGTCATAGAATTACATTTTGCAAAGAATCTAGGTAGGATTACCTACTAGAGCCAAAGTTACTCTACAATGTTCTAATCACTCCTAAAATCTACTCGTAACGAAACTTTTATAAACAGTATCTAGCCCTAGTGTTCACATTTGCATAACAAACCTTTAAATCTAGCTAAACAAATGAACACTAATTAATCTGTATCACATATTACGTTATAACAATGTGTACCGACACCAAACAATTCAAAACTAACTCCCTTAACACATAATTGTTAACCAATTTCAAATTAATTGTTAATTTTAGGTACCTTTGTTTTGCGTAATGAACAGAGGTGATGCTAAACGATATCGTAATTAAGACTCAATTAATCACCCCCGAGCAATTTATTTAATAACTCTTAACGAGTCCGGAGTCTTTAATAGAGTGCCCTCAAAGGTATAGTCTCAACTAGCATTTGCCTTGTTAAGGTCGGATTACACGGTTTGGAAAAATTATAACGATGTTAGTGAGAAACTTTACAGAAATCTTGTTACCGGGACTGATTATGTAAAACTAACTTTTAAGGCTGATCGGACAAGGTTGAAGTTAAGCCATCATTGGTATTCGCTAAATATCGCATGTTTATTTATTTAACAATTTATGTACACACATATATAAACAGATAAGAAGAAAATAACAGAAAAATAGGTACAAAGGTGATGCTTTTTTCTAAAGAAATCTCTTCCAGCATACCTGCGGTAGGAAAGTAGATAAAGAGATGTGACAGCGTGTGTAAGAGTTAAAAAGTACATAAAATCAAAAACAATTCCCTTAATAAAATAAAACAAATACTAACAAACAGAATAACCACAAGAATGATATTCTTACATACAAACCACTTACTTACTTACTTACTTACTTTAGTTTATTTACAAAATGATATCACATGATATGTTATGACGTCATATGCATGCATGAAATGACATGATATGCTTTTCTCTAAATTCAAAGAAGTAGGCTAGATGTTGTATGTTTATTTTATTTTATACAGTACTCAGAAAACATTAATAATTGTATTACCGCTACTGAAGGCGCACCTGTCCTAGACCTTTTAATTATTGCGTACCTCTAACACTAAGGTCGTGATGAAATATATTTCTGTATCCCAAAATCAGAAACATACGAAAAAATAAACGATAATTTATAGAACTGCTCATTCTTAACAAACAAGCCAACATTATGTTCTCATGTTTCGAACATGAGGTTTCGTCTGAATTGAATCGGTATACATATTAAACCGGTTTCTCTTATTGTAATTACATTCTCATATTGCATTTATTCCATACCTACATGAATAATATTATATCATTTATTTTGCGCGATCTAAAATTAATGAAAACTAAGACTTCTTAATAAGTAGCTTATTTCTACGCACATAGGTACATAAGCCTTTTTCCTCATACTTTGTTTAATTAATATAATGGAGAACATATAGAAGATAAGACAAGATGAAGATTTTTTGAAAATAAATTAACACATGCATTTAAGAATTTTCCTTGGCTATTTAGTTCCCCGTTACTATTTTTTTGTAATAAAATACTGTTCAGTTTGTGAAATCGTGGCAAAGTCCCACATATCACATAAATGGAAAAAAGAAAAACAAATGACTCAAGTTTTAATCCACAACATGAATATTTACATTTATATTTAGAATCTGTATTAATCATTTCGTATAAAATTCATCAGAATTGACAAATGAGGTTTTATTATTCCACTCCATTTGTTGATGAAGCAAAATACCGTGAAATGAGCTACCTATTTCAAAACGATGGGGATCAATGGACGTCGGTAATAAAAAAGGGAATAATTTACTTTTTTGTACAGGTAAAATTATGTACCTTCCGGATATGGCACAATCAATAACGGTCGTCGGTTATATAACAAGAAAATATCAAGATATATTTTGATTTTAAAATTAAATCACTGCAGTCGTAGCTTTAAAGTTCGTAGTTGGCCGCTACGCTGCTACGCCGCTACGCCGCCGCTGCGATGCGGTGCACGATGGTGGAGTGGTTTCCACTAAAAGCCAAGTAAGCGATATCTCTACATAGATTTACAACTGCCAACATTTTATCTTCATGTCAAAGTTATCTTAATATGATAATTTCATGTAAATGCATTAGTTAAGTGATCAGAAAATCTCTCAATGTTATGCAAGGTTAATAAGTCAATAAGCTTCACAATAAAGGGCGTCCATAATTATATTTAGATCATTTAACTTAATTTTTCTATCAGTTCGAACATTTAAACTAGCAACTAGCCAGTTTTGACTTTCCAAGACATTTATTTAGAATATTTCTTGAGATTTTGTAACTATTTCTGAACTTATATTAATGGGAAAATTATTAGTTTAATTCTGAATAGATATTTACAGAAGTACCCGTACACGTTTATTTCAAATTGGTTTCATAAATCTGAGCAAGTCACATTTATAAACTGTCTGTCTACACCGCATTTAAACGTTATATTCGTATTAAACGATTAATTTGCTTGAAGTTTAATTAGTGAATGAAGCTATCAATGACCAAGAGAGTGTTAATTTTAAACAGTATCAGTCTTACGGCCATCTTTACCATACATTATTTTTAGTGCAATCATCCATACTATATAATATATATTATAATATTTATAAATTCGAAAGTAGCTCTGTCTGTTACCTTTTGAAACGGCACACTTGCAGACAATAATTATTTGGGTCCGGACATGGGTTACTTTTTTATCCCGGTATTACGTTGCCGTGGGATAATTTCCGATATCAACGCAGGCGAAGCCGTGGATAAATGTTAGTATCTCATAAATCAAAACCATAAGTTCCTAAAAGCTAAAAATATCCTCTAAAGCCGTGTTAAGCCCTGAATAAAAGAAAGGTAAAATTTGTAAGTCCATTACGTTATAAATGAGTACCTGGGCAGGATTGATTGGATCCTGATGACTGTGCAGCAGCGGTGAGATTAATAGCTCGATCGACTGCTTGAACGATAAACAGTATGATTTATTGCGAGATAAGGCTCTCAATGGCGATTATATAAGTTAGTTTTTAATCGTTTGTTAAGGCTATTCAGGGTTTACTTGTGACTTAATTAATAGCTGTGATAATTATCAAATGCCTAGCCTTTTCCCAACTATGTTTGAGTCGGCTTCCAGTCTAACCGGATGCAGCTGAATACCGTGGTGCGACTGCCTATCTGACCTCTACTACCCAGTTACTGGGTAAGACGATACGCCTTAGTAAGACTGGTTGTCAGACTTTCGGGCTTCTCACGACCCGTAACACTGTCAAAGAATCACGAATGACAGCCGGGACCAACCAACGGCTTAACATGCTTTCTGATGCACGGACGGGTCTCGGTATGTAAATATGGTCACCCATCTACGGACCGACCGCGTCAAGCGTAGCTTAACCTAATCCATCGACCCGTGCGGCTGTTATTACTTAGCCACGAGCCCTTAATTAATAGGTGTGATAATCTATACCATTAATCCTTTTTTTCTTTCCTTAAAAATAATATTCTCATTAATTATGATCATCACAAAATATACGTTTTTTTCGTAATTGGGAGTATGTAACCATTATAATTATTTATAGCGCAAAAGAATTGAAGTAGCCTAATTAAACTAAAATCTTACTTCGAGGAATGTTTGATATTTTAATATCAAGAAAGAGGAAAGTTGAGATGAAGAAAACTTTCCATTGTTTTCTTTTAAACGTACGGATTTGTTGGTCTTACGAAAATGTCTAGAATAAACGATGAAATGAGAGTAACATCGATAAAAATACATATATCCATTCACTCCTTGCCGTAGCACCATTTAAGGCACGGTTATAGTATTCGCGTCACCACCCATGACATTTATATGATAATTTTATTGTAACTCCTACGAAAAGATGGGTAAAAGTGCAAACTATCGAAGCGAGCGACACAACGATATGATAACAATGTATGTTCATATGTACCGCAGAGTAGTAATTTGTATAATTTTTGCATTCCAGTAGGACCACGGGCGACTGTGGATGTACTGATCGGTCAACATGGAGTCGCTAGTAATTGAACGACTACTTGTTGCATGGCTCCCGTGGGTACTGTCACTTGTTTTTATGACGCACTGTTCAGTTTATTTAACATGTTAGTTTGCTCTAGTAATTTGTAGGTTTCGGCTTATTTTGGCCTCTGGGAAAAATATTTGGATATAGGTACTTCTTATCCAAAATCTACTCGAGGAACATTTTCTTGAAGACTGAATTTATTACAGATTGAGTGTCTCAGTCAAATATAATGAGTGATCGCGATGAAATACCGCTCAGCTTGACCTAAAAGACAATTTTAGAAATACTCTAGTCAAATACTTCAACGTATTTATAAAACGGCAGCATGAAGTAATAAGTTGAAACCGGCTGTCATGTCACACGACTGCGCTTCATCGTGTTGCAAGATAAAAGCAACGCGAAACAGTAGGAGCAATATCCGGTGATAGATTTAAAAGTATTTGTCAACACGAGCGTGGTCACTAGGGAAAGAAAAGTATGGAATTGCTTCTTGTCCTGACTGCTGCCTACGGTTACGCTCATGTAGGTACGTGAAGCGTGGGTGCAACAAGCACGATGCAGAATAAATGTACCTTGCTCTATTATGAAAACAACATCAAAACCTAAATTCATGAATTGTTGAACAGCCATTTTTCATCGCTAACTATATACTAATATTATAAGAAATTAACAATTTGTACAATTTGTGCGTTTGTATGTAGGCGGCAATCTTCGGAACTACTAATCTTATTCTGAAAATTATGTCACTAGTGGGAAGCGACAGTATTGCCGAATGTCATAGGATATTTTATGTCAAAGAAAGAAATTTCATGCGGACGATGTCGCGGGCTGAAGCTAGTCTTGTACATAAATGAGACTTCTAACTTATAACCTTTGCTCTACATAAGTTCACGCAGCATTCTTCGAGTTCATTTATTACTTTTCCAAACACTTTGTTTAGTACCAGGATTTACCAGGTACCTATTCCGTCGCATGACCTACAAAAAATCAATAGAGGGCCATTCAAGGATTTACCTTCCCTAAGTCTATATTGAAGGAAATATTATTTACTAAGTCTAAATATTGTCTCCTTATTTATATTTACGAGACTCTCATTTTTAACGTCAAATAAACTTTACCCGAGTATACCGAACAACAAAAAAAGAGATGCAGTTGACCGGTAATTAAAACTGTATAAAAGATTACGAAGAAATTTCAAACTTTGTAACACATAGTTTATCGAAAGTCAATCCGTTAAATGTGCAGAGGTTGTGTAAGATTTTTTTTTAGGTTGTGTATGTTTGTGTGTGTTTTTTTTTTGTATGTAAAACGATGAGGGTGACATAATCTGTCTAGATTAAAACCCTCTTTAAAAAAATAACGAAAAGAAAACGAACTTTCCAAAACATAGTTTATCGAAATTCAATCCGTTCAATGTGCAGCCAGCCTTAGGTCGCGTCGCCAGAAGCAAGTCGCGATAAAAGCGGGAAACGTTTATTCTTGATCTTTGTGTTTTTATATAGCTTGAGCAATTTGTTGGGAATCCCGACTCTAGCTACGGAGAAATTTCCATGCCGACTAGATGCCCATCTTTATTATTGAGTCGCATTCAATATTGTGCGTACTTTTAAAGAAAGAAAGAAAATACTTTTTTTTTCTATTACTTTGATTTTACGATTCATTTTACATTTATTGTAGCGGCGAAGATTGAAACTTTTTTCCAGTTTAAATTGTAATTATTCGTCATGATTAAAAAGTAATGGGAATAGTGTTATGTGTTTTAAGAAAGATTATGTAATGATTTTAAATACGCTTTGTGAAATAGTTTACTTGTAAAATGAAAATATATAAAATATTTACGTAATTTGAATCAAACATGTTTCAGTTTATAATATTAAAATGTTATCTACGTATGTAAGTGAACGAGAGCCCGCATTAAAAGTTCTTAAACTAAAACTTCGTTCAAATGATCCTCCATTGATGTATACCGTAAGCACGATGGAATTAGGTCAAACAAAATTTAATTTACCCAAATAAAGTGTTCCCGAAAAGTGACTACAATAATAAATCAGGGTCAACGTGCAAAAACCTATTTTGTAAGTACTTTTATTGTTCATTTTCCTACGTAATGTAATTCCAACCTTAATGTCAAATTTGTTTCCTTTGCACGGTAACGTTCAAAAGATTTATGACCGAACCTAAAATCTGACGTCATTAGCGTTTCTAGTAAAATTTCGTTTTGGAATACCTAAAATATTTGAAATTTAAAGTCAAGGTAAGACTGAACCCATAATGCCTTATATGTGTATTTGTGTTATATCTTAATATTAAGATAAACTATAGATAAACAATAGATTAATTAACATCTACTTCATGCTATTAACTAACTTTCTAACCACTACATTGTTCCAAAATTTATAAGTAAAATCACCTTTTTTTACTGTACATTCGAACCACCTTGTATTTTCAGCTAATAAAATCGTTCACTAGTCTAACAATAACGAAATAATTACTCACATCATGACTAAGAACATACTCAAAACATACTCAAAAGATACTCAAAACATACTCAAAACATACTCAATCCCTCAGTGCGAGCGATTTTTAACTTATCCTTTCATAACTCATTATCGAGCACGCATTCTCAAAGGCATCCGGATTTCCACAAAATGGTGGTAAGTATTCACCGTCGTAAAGACATTTATCAAACGATTCAAAGCACTTGATCCTTTAAGTCTCGAACATTCAAAGCTTTTAGAAGAATGATGTTTATGCCATGACTTCGAATGGCTGTCGTCAGAAAAATTAATGACGAAAGTAACTGCTCGGCAATTTAGCAACGAATTGCCGACAACCTGTGATTAAGTGCCACCTGTAACACGGTTTACATCTTCGATATCATTGTAAGACCCCATAAAACGTTTTTATCACACGTAAATCTCATAAGTACCTGTTCTATTCTTAGAGTACCTAAACATCGAACTTATTGTATGGATCACGGAATAGAAAAAAATGGATCTTGTTTTCTCGATTTGTTAGACAGCACTGACAAATAAACACATAAACCTACTCATAAGGCGAGCATAACCTACGAGGATACGTATTTTACCTTATCACTTCACAAAGTGCGAGATGGTTTCACGTTAAGAAAGCATAGAGAAGGAAAAAGGTATCGAGCCAAAGGTCACACTTGCAATGGGATTTATTTGCCAAACAGTATTTTATCAGTTCAAAATGGGATAAAGCAATCTTCGTAGGCTCCTTCGACAAAGACAGTACAAAGATTTCGTTGAATATTTGTCAGTTTGATTCAATTACCTAAATCACGTCACACACTGTTCTTGCTTCGATATTTCGTGATCCCAGGAGGTGTATTGCTTTGCGAAACAGTCGTCTTCGGGGTTCCATCGGTTTGTGTCGACGTTCCAATTTGTCAACATAAAATAGACGGCGGCATCGGCAGGCCGACCCGACCCACTACACCGCTAGACGATATCTCTACGTCAGTGTCTCCGATCGGGACATCTGCACCTGACGTAAATTTATCGATGCTCAATTCAAAACGATTATGATCCTTCCAAATATTTTTTAAATAAAATAATACTGTACATTACCTTCTCATTTCCCCGAACTTTTTTCATTATTACTTGTCGACAGTCTCATTATTTCTCTTTCTGAACCCAACTTGATGGTTTTCTCAATTTCAACTTTAAATCTGGATAGTTTTATTAGCTCTTGAAATGCAATTTAATACAGATCTGGCGGAAACGGTTTCTCCTTTTCCCGTAGCTCAAAGCTCACTTGAACCAACATTGAAAATTCCACGGAAAATACTTGCGTCAAATTTTATAAAGCACACCTACAAAATATTGTATATTTATAAGGTTTTATGCTCGGTGGATACATTATAGATATTGTCTACATAGGCCTGGCTCTTGAGATAATGGTTTTGAATACAAAAATATGAGGTTGGTGCGTAGGTATATGAAAGTAATCCTTTGTTGATAACTGGATTTCGTACCCGTTTAGGCAATGTTCGTGGCCAGCAGTGTGTCGTGTGTGCTGTGACCGAGCACTTCGCTATTTTAACACCTGCGCTTGTTGATAACATTATTTGGTCATACAACAAACTGAGCACTCGTACATTATGATGTAACTGAATTATTAGGTGCTCCTATTTTAATGGATAAGTACTCTTTATTAATATAGAAAATACGAATGGACAATTCAACATTTTTTTATCCATTTATCCAAGAATAACATGTCAAAACTATTTTATCGAATACTTCAACAGTACTCCAGAGAAAATGCAAGAACAAATAATGGAAAAGAACTTCTCAACAACTAGAGTACCTACTAAGAAGAACGAAAAGAAGCTTTTAGTTATAAAAACTACCGAAATAAAAACGGACAAAACGTAGTACGCTAACCGTTGCTTTAACAAGTTCACAAAGAAGCCAACTCGCCACTCGGATATGAACGTTTTAATTTGATTAAAAACTACGGAGATGGCTTAAGGAACTCTTGAGAGATGTTAGAAGTACTATCCAGTACTACTATCAGCTCTTGAGCCCAACTCACTCATATCTATTAGGTATTCGTTAGAAATAGACAGACAATACAATTCGCTCTCGTCCAATTTTTCCAGCCTCGCTCCAATAAATCTGAACAGCTCTCTCGGTTTGGAAATGAAATAACAAACCGGTATAACATGATTGATGGAGGAAATTACAAACCGGTCACACTGTGGCATATTTTCATTCGGATTGCAAGAAAAAACGGTTTGAAACAAATACTGATTCAAAAATACACAGGCCACTTCACGCTGATACATCTACGAAGAACTTAGAAAAGCTAATACTGATATTTAGTGGCAAACTCTAAAAGCGTGAAGGTGAAAATTAAGCGTGGGACCGTCCACTTACTTAAAAAGCTGCTAAATTGCTGTGGGCGATGCTTAGATAAAGCAGTTTACTAAATACCCTCGCCCACGAGTATGAAATAGGTACCTGGTAATGAAATATTCCTACGAAAATGCTCCTTAGCGCACTAAAGGTATAATGATATCTCGACCAACGATCTGCCTCGAGCCCGTTTCTTTAAGAGATAGTGGCTTAATAAGGCAACAATCAAGTTGATGTGCTTAAAGAATGGCACAAAGAAATAAGAAAGCTGCTTAGCCTCCACAAATGTCTGATATTTTAAATCTCTCTCTCTCATGTTTTTCTCAACTCTACTTCTATTTTTGACCTGCATAGATAGTATGGAGCAATCTTTATATTTTATTTATGTCAATCAAATAGATCTCCGCTTAAGCTATTTTGTGTATCTCCTTTTGTTGTCCAATAAGGTGAACTTAATCCATCTATTTACGATTTAAACACATGTTATGTATGTACACTTTTCATAGGAAAACTGTAATTCAAAAGGAACTTAAACAAGCTAATATGGAGTTAAGTACTTAAACATTTCTTTGTCTCAAAACAAAGCACGTTGTAGGTAAACAATACTCAGACAACAGTTGTTGGTTCAATGTTTACTGTGTACAGACAATGCTGAACTCACCGGGAGTTATGAATGACCTACATTCGAGTCATCATGATCTAGATCAACAAGTGGTCAACCGAACAATATATTCCATTTCAATTAATTCGTTGAGAAATAGTTAAACATTGCCACGGAAATGAAAAAGTCATAGTACCATGCCAAAATGTGCGAATTACAAGACAAAATTAAAATATTTACAAGCACTAATATGTATTTTTGAAAAACAAATTATAACATCTTTCCTTAATAAGTAATTTAAACAGAAATTCGTTTACTTCACGCTTCTCGGCTCCGATAAAAAGCCAAATAAAATGAGTTTCTGGACTGTAGTCAAAAACGCGATACAGGCAGCGAAATTAATCACCGAATAAAAAATATAAACCTACAAAGAGACCGAATTGTGAGCGAGAGCCAAATCGGGCACTGGCAAACATCAGCCAAATTGGACTAGCGCGAAATGGCCAAACATTATCAAGAGATCTCTTTACTCAGGTAGGTAATGATACCGTGAAAGATATATAAATAGCATTCCATAGTAAAAATTGGGTTTTAAATTTGCAAATCTTCACTATGCCAGTCTATACAAAAGAAGTTGCCGAGGCCAGGCAAGGAGGCTATACCAGTATCTATAATAAGGATCAGTTCGTTTCATGCTATCGCTGCTTGCAAAGAACTGATTACAAAGGAAACATGTCAAAAATTGCAGATCCTATTTTAGTACATCCAATTTTGGTACTCTACTCTATTTCTCACCACCCATTAAAATCTCTTTGACATAGAAAAAGAAAGAATTCATAAGTGACTCCTTGTTTGCTGAAAACGAATTAAATTAAAATCTTCATTCCATTGCAATATATTTTGCGGGATTCCATTGGAAGCTGCAATTTCTCGCCAAAACACGATCGTACTTACTATTCAAGCAATTCAAGTTAACCTCAAGCATATATGCATTGCTGGGTTCGTGGCGTATGAAGTGGAATTAACGCCTAATTAGACAGCAAGCTATGCTGCAAGAAACTGAGGTTTTGAACGAGACTTCAGCGTATTCAGTCGTAAATTTTAGCGTTGAGTTAGTAGAAACAAAAGGTCTAAAAATAAACTTAAGGATTCCGAATTATTTCTAAAAATATATGTAATTCCTCTTGGGTAGATTCTTCACTGTGTTTTGGTGTTTTCTTATAAGTAATTAAGTACAGAGAATTACCTCATTTTTTTTTTATGTTTAAAAATTATCGCTTAATCTTAGTTGATAATATTTATAATAAGTTGGGCAACTTATGAATTTAGTACGAGTACAATCTGACCTTTTCTGGCACTAAAGACTTCGTTTCCATTTCAGGAAGCTATCAATTTCTCAAATAGCATGAATGTTGTTAGTGGTCTTTAGTACCTATCTAATACAAGCTTTGGTTAAACAATAGGTGTCCAGGTGAATTTATGTTAGCAGGTAAATATATTCGTTCAAAGAGTCTACTCCTTTGTTAAGAAATTCCAATTATAAAACAATGGATGTCAATTGATTTGTAAGATTAAGGTTTCCGACATCCCATAAGTTTGCCACAGCAACAAATTTACTTTAATTAGGAAAAACGTGGGGATCAATTAGTATTGATGTTTTCGAAATATCAGAAACACAACAATGAAAAAATTATAATGAAGAGTTAGTATGATAAGATATATTTTCGCGCCGGAATAATGGAAACTAGTTGGTAAAGTTGAAGAAAACCAGTAAAACTACAAAATGTAGTCATCTACTCGAGGCTACGATCTTTTTACCTTTGCATACAAAACCATAATGACTATCATATATTAAGCGTCTTCCCGTAGTAAAAAAAATATGCGTAAGGTCACAGAAACGACACAATATTTCGAAATGTGTGCTCACTCGGAATGAAATACTGCCTTCTGCAGAACCGCCCACTTCTCCGACTGACAGGACAATGTCAGTTATTGTTAGAAATAAAACCACAAGGATTTGCTTACATAATATATGTATATAGCCGCTATATTCAAAGGTTAACTTGTCCAACGGTATCTGTTACCTTTCTGTAAGATATACGACCTCATTTCTAGCACTGCTTCTTTTTCTCGAAGGTCCAACACTGAAGGTAATTACATGCCACTTGCATATGTACATTATTATTCACTTTTATCATTCAAATTGCCTCACTTTTCGTAGAATATCTTAATTACTTTAATACGTACTCCGAAAATAAATGTCAAACATTACTCACTAAGTAAAATGACGTATCCAGAAACGAGTCATAACAGTGATGTACAATTGCAAGATGCAATCAAGGACGGGTGTAGTATTAATTTGCCGATTGTATAACTATTAATGAACTCATTTGAAGAGCTCCATCGAATGCTAGAATAAATCAATAGAACTGATTTATTGTAGCTGAGCAAACAGCTATAAATCAAAGGCAGGCGCGGCACTGGCCGCGTGTACCAGCGGTACAGTAACTACCTATGACGTTTTTTAAACCTTGGGTGGCGTCATGAACATCATGTTCATTCAACTGAACAACAAAAACATATGTATGTACTTAAATATATTTGAGAACACACGTGCTTACATCTACCGGTGTGAGTGGGAACTTCGGAATTTTGCTGAGAGAAAACGAGCTTCATAAAAAATGAAAATTAATCTTCGGGGCTGCATTGGGACCTATATGGAATTGTGGCCTACACAAAATAAGATGATTTTTTGAGCGAGATATTTGAATACATATAAGTTTTATATATATTTTCTTACGACATATTAAAGACGTAGATCATGTATAAATGTCTTCCTTTGAACCTATTATAATTTGCCACACCATGAAGACATTTATAGAGTTTTTTCATATTCCGCTTGGCTGACAAAACGCGCTTTTTAATCCACAACTATAAGATAAAGAAGAATTGAAATACTTTGTAATCACGTCAAGATATAAATGTTTGAAATAAGAGCAGAGACAAAAAAAAACAAAAGTCTGCGTTTTTATATATAAACTGGGACAAACATACGAAAGAGGTATCATAAAATTCAAAATATCGCAACTGAAAATGGACACATTCCCTTTTTTATCTTTTATCACGTTTTCTCCGAGAAGGGAAATGGAAAAAGTTTGGTATTTAATTTCACTGATATTCCAAACAGGATTTTGAATTGAAATAAGTCGTGGAAAGATTCTAATTAAAACTTTTGAATCACCCGATAACAAAGAGGGTTTTCCGTATTGACACGGATTTACCATCATAATTACGTACATGACATGACATATTATATTATCTGTCTATAAAGGCTGCTAAAATTTTGCCGTTGGTAACAGCGAATTTTCGTGGACTAGGACTGTATACTAAGCGAAGTAGGTGGCATCCGATCCGCGCGTAATTTCAGGCTAGCCCCTAACTTCGTTCTGGTAATTTTATCAGCTTCCCTTGAGTGGCTAGCCTCCTGGACGGATACCTTAGGCGGATCACACACTACAACGCGCGACGCGACGGGGCTTAGATAACGCGCCCCCGCGCGTGATTTTTTACAAACAAATTTAATAAAAACGCGCTTCCGCGCGGTGAATTTGACTCCCTTTCCCGCACCCCATCACGTGTCGCGTAGTTGTGTGTGATCCACCATAGTATTCCTTATCTTTATTTTTAAGTTCAGCGATCGTTAATATTATTGAAATATTTAAAAAAGCAAAATAACTTACTACAAAACCGTATCTACATATAAAGACGGCAAAGGCTGAGAGATGCGAAGAGCAAAGATGAGAGGAGAGGAAGAGGAGAGGTTTTTGAATGCCGAAAATCACGGAGTTTTAGGTACGTTTATGGAATAAAAATATTAAGGCCCCCAAAAAGTTAGCGGCCAGTCATCACGGATTTACTTTCCGTAGCGGGCGACGGAATTAGTTTATCAAACACCTTAGGTCGACTGACATCCTGACCTCGTAAAAGATTAATTTGAGTTGATATGAGATAATATGACATTGACAATGTATTTTATGTCTGTCCACATCGTCAAATCAAGTTTGGTCGAGATACCAAACTTGTGAGTGACGGAAACTCGATATGTTAGTTGGCGTTAGTTTATCTACAGACCTAATCTTAATCTTTTGTACCTTTGTGCCTCTCAGAAAGTTCCAAGATTAGTTCCCTTTTTTTCGGGACAAACTTCTTACAATAATAGGTAAGTAAAATTTAGTAAGAGATTGTTTATTTCAGGGTACATTTAAGTATATCTACAACAATACACAGCGATATCTAAGTCATTATGTACATTTGCGAGTCTATGAAGACTTAGCTAAAGAAAAGTCTATAAGTCCCTTTTGCCACTTATAACGTGAGAGCCTATCATAGCGGGGTAGTAGTCTACAACTTCCTCTTTTTACTTAACTGATTTGTTCAAAACTCTTTAGTAAACACAACACAGCCTGCACCCTAATTGCGTAATACTCCATCAATCACAATCTGAATCATTTTGAAGCCAATTGGTAATCCATTGCTTCATATATTCGAAAAATTTGTCTGCTCATCAAGGTAAATAACGCAATGAATGTTCTAGAACTGTCAACATGAAAGCCATTCCTACTGTTAGTGTGTTACGTAATTACCCCGCTGTTCGACGAGCAAAAAACAGAGTTGTTAAACATTTTGTTGATTTCAGTCTTATTTAATAAGAGAACCTTTTGCCAAATAATTTTAAAAGGAAACCCCAAAAACTGTGTATGACCCGCATCAACCTAGATTCACGGCCGATTAACACCTATGTTTGCGACCACTAGACGGTACGCAGTTAATCAAATTCACAACTAATTTAATGTATTATCTTCTCCACGGTTCTATGAGGATTTTATTGTTGGTTTTCATCTATACGTTAGCAATACGTAGTGATGAAATAGGATTTATTGCGAAATATATCGAGAGACGCAACAGCTGCGTTCATGCACCGAGCTCTTTACGACAGAATTTAATCAGGAACCTATTACGTAAGTGACAATACCGTAATTGATAGTGTTAAGGCTAACTAATATGGAACTTGTTTATTAAAACTAGTTTCGGAGACAATTTATTTTTGACCAATGTTGGAGTATCCGGAATTATTTGCTTCTCTTTTCGCTGGTGGGACGATGTTGATACGTTTTTCTTCAGCGCTAACATACCAAGCTTCAGGCTCGCTAAGCCATTTTTAATACTACGGCATGAGATGTGGCTCTATGGCTCGTATGTATAGAATCGAATTTATTTTACATAAGCTTCTAATTAAACGAAAATACATGTGGTGTGGTCCACCTTTCCCATAAAAATACATGTGATGTGGTCCACCTTTCCCATAAAAATACATGTGGTGTGGTCCACCTTTCCCATAAAAATACATGTGATGTGGTCCACCTTTCCCATAAAAATACATGTGGTGTGGTCCACCTTTCCCATTAAAATACATGTGGTGTGGTCCACCTTTCCCATAATAATCTTGCCGCAAAAATAACATAGTTTTTAAATCATATTGAATCATTGACTCGCTTTTATGAGGATCATTATTAATTAGATTCACTTATCTTTGCTAACAGAACCAGTTCCCTATTCCTTAGTTCTAGGCATTGTTAATTTATCAAATCAGGGATACCGCACCACCGACTATTCGCGAAAGCTATCACAATTTAATTGGCAATTTGTGTATTACAATAATGACTGTTCCACAAAGCCATATCAGTGATCCATATTCATATCACTCGTATTTGTTCAGTATTTAGACTTTTGTCATATAAATTGGATCATTAGTGAAATCTCTGTGGAGGAAACAAAAGAGGATATTAAATATGTTTTATTAATATTTGATGGTTTAGATAGGAACAGCACCCTATTTGCTTAAGACACTATCAATCACAATTTGAATAATTTTGAAGGATATTGCTAATCCATCCACCCTAATTACGTAACACACTATCTATTACAATCTGAATCATTATGAAGCCTATTGCTAATCCATTGCTTCATGTGTTCGAAAAAAATCGTCTGCTCAGCAACGTAAATAACGCAATGAATGTTGTTGAACTGTCAAAATGTACGTCATTTCTACTGTTAGTGTGTTACGCAATTACCCCGCAGGTACCTATAGCTATATTAATTGGCATGGTCTATTTTGTAAATAAAACCGGTAACTTCCCTACCTACTTCTGAACGCATACAAATTAATATTACGATACTTTTTAATTTCATAGGTATGTACTTTCTGAGTTTATCTTGGACATAACCGACATCGGTTTAGGAAAAACATCGTGAGAAAACCTGCGGGGTAATTGCGTAACACACTAACAGTAGGAATGGGTTTAATTTTGACAGTTCAACAACATTAATTGCGTTATATACGTTAATGAGCAGACAAATTTTTCGAACATATGAAGCAATGGATTAGCAATAGGCTTCATAATGATTCAGATTGTAATAGATAGTGTGTTACGTAATTAGGGTGCAGGGACTTACTACTAATAATATATGACTGAAATCACCAACCCGTCTTGAGCAAGCGTGATGATCAATGCTCGTGCCTTCTCTGTGTGATAAGAGGCCTTTGCCCTGCAGTGGGACACTACCAGGCTGGTATTATTTTTATATATCGTAATATTCATTCCACGAGATTTGTATAGTATCTTAAGTACCTAGCAACAAAAATAAAGCTTTCAAACAAAATATTCATGATTAAAGACGCTTTTAAATCTCATTATACATATAATTTCCCTACTGTCACTGTTCCTTTTAGACCCTTTAAAAGACATTTCCTCTCGATACGAAACCGCGTGGCCGCAACTTAGCACGAGTGCAATTAGTTTCTCTAAACTAATATCAAGTAGTTCACTACACTAGTAGTATACTACACTACTAGGTACTCATAGTACACTACACAGTAAGTACCTATACACATGTACCCTCTTGCCGTGTTTTTGTGTACTTTCACGACAAGCTGAGCTCTACAACCTCCTTGCTATGACATATTCTTTTCTCATTCCCAATATTGATATACGGAGTAATCTGAAACTGTTTTTTTTAATGTGAAAGTGATATAGATGTATATTTTCTCTAGATAGAATAGTGATTCAGATGATAGGTATCTATTCGTTTTTACATTAGCATATTGGGTTCGTTATTTGCCATTCAATATCAAAACTCGAAAATCGTAAAACATGCCAATATCATATTTGAAGCTATTCATAAAAGAAAAACCTTTTAAAATATGAATGCTTGTCAAAATGCTGTTTACAGAACTTACAGTAAAACCCCGGTTCCAAATGTTGGCAGAGTTGGGGTCGACGGAATACGATTCAAATCAACCGAGCCGGTTTATGGCCAAGGTTGGCGGTTAGTTGGAACCAAAGTTTAGAGACGAGGGAAAATATTAAATTTTATTGAAATGCTATCAACGGTGTACCTCAGAATGTCAATAACAGTTGACAGTTTAATTTTTTTTTACCGTTTAATAACATTGGAACTGAAGAGTGACAACGGCAAAATGCAGCGAGTATTTTACGTTGTTCAGTCAACTGAATTCGACATTCATTCATTTATTGTTATTTCGTATTTATTGCATCTTCTATTTCTTTGATGTTATAAGGAAGTCGATGATTAATATCGAGTGATAAAAAAGTATTTTTATAAAAAAAACTTCACTAACTTGATGTTAAATCCAACGAACTATGTTGTTCTAGAAAACAATTAATCAGGGTCTATTTCTATGCAGAAAAATGTACATAATAATATGAAGAATTCTATCCACTGCATGTTAAACCATCAGATCAGTCATTCTAACAAGCTACACGAAGCCGTTGACATCTCCAGACTCAAGAGGGTCAAGTCGGAATACAATAAAATAAAAGTAAAGTTCGTGTTTTTGTGTAATCCTGGATACTTCATCCAAGATAGATCCTGATAAGTTACCACAAAGTATTACAAAGTATCAGAGGCGTCGGAACTGTTCGTACCTAATGCTTATAGAAGTGGTGTTAGCGAACTTAGTAGGATTACTGCTGCAAAATGTTGCGGTTCATAACTACATGAAATGTCACGATTCACTCCATCGCCTCCCACCTTGAACGCGACGTAATTAAAAACTACTTGTGCATTAAACTTCTTAAAGACTACCGTTTTCCACGTTCTTCTTAAGGTGGGTTTAGACCAAACGAACGTAGAACCAGAACAAGATCATTATTTTCTTGATATTCTTGACATCATTTTACAATGCTCGGTCACTGTTCACACAAAAAGAATTTGGTAGAGTGGGGATAGAATGTGCATGCGCTCGTTTAGTCTGGAGTCTAAACCGATCTTTAAACAAAAGACGCTCTAAATTATGACTGGTATTTGATTTAGATTCTCCTTGTAAAGTATGAACGCGGAATGTCTTAACTGATACGAAAGTTTGGAGCCTGAAGCCTCTTCACAAATTCAGTGCCGTAAACCGATTGCGAATTTCAATCTTAATTTTGATGTTTGAAACCCTTTGACACATGTTTTTGTGTCTACATTCTTCAGCTTTTCTTTAAATACGAAAACAGTTCCGTTTTAATTAAAATAATAATTCCTCTGTATACAATCAAACTACCTTCTCAAATAAATGTTTGCCCAACAATAAGATGACATTTCCCGATAGTCAACTCGGACCGGTTAACAAAGATTATCTGATAACGAACAGAAAACCCGCAACAGGATGGTTTGCAGTAATTATTCAGAGTCCGTCACAAGAACACCTATTGTTTCTCCCGATCCCACTTGCGCCTTGTTCCGCATTCGCTGCAAACTTTAGCCTTTGCTTATTTTTACAGGCACAAACTTACCTAATATAGAAATGTAGGTACCTACACTATATTATGAACAGAAAAGTAAATACAATTGTTAATGTAAATCGTGTGCACGAGCGCACAATGGTCTTGCTGTACTATTCACCGCTTTCAGTGCAGGGCCCCAATTCAGTATGGTAATTATTATTCCCCACGTAATCTTACCACGTCAATATCGTGTCTTGTAAAAACGGTTTCGTTTATTGTATCATAGATCATACGTTGTTAGCAGATATCGTGGTTATATAAGGAATTGACGTGGTTTCGAAGTAAGGAATCGTTAAGTGATCATAGTGAATTACGACCCTGATAACAGAGCTTGTCAACTTTCTAGATCCGTAATTTAAGATTGTGAATAGCGGACAAGTTGAAATGATTCCTCTGATCTTTATCCTCGTGTCCCACATAAAAGATCATAGTATTTCTTCAGTTGCAGTATATAACGACACAGCACAAGCCTTAATCATAATAAAAAGAGATCATTAAAGTTGCACTTTCCTTTGCAATGACAAGATTAAATATGTAGCTCCATGTTGTTTTCTAATTAGCAATAACTCACTAAGTTATTCATAACTTAATCAAAATTAGTGTGTGTTTTAATGAATATTATGAAATAAAAATAGTTACAAACTTTATTAATTCAACAACTTGTGCAGTTATTTTTAAGATTTGAACTGCTTCTATCAAATTTTTATTTTTAGAGTGTTATCTACGCCTGTCTGATGGAACCCCTATCTATGTGTCATCAGCCACACAAATATTGCGAAAAGATAAAGTATAATTGACTCAAAATAGCAGATTGTCTGTTCAAATGTGCTTTTAGCGTTCTACGATGATATCGTTCGACCAATAGACATTATCTTTAACCTCGAAATCACGAACTACACCATATTAGAGGTATAATGCCATAGGTTGAATGCCTTTCAACCTAATTGGCTAAATCACTTTACAACCATCTCTCTCTTTTCAAAGACTCTTGTGGTATCGTGTTGTAAATGTGTCTCTTTAGCCTTTTCCCAACTATGCTGGAGTCGGCTTCCGGTCTTGGATGCAGCTGAAGACCAGTATTTTACATGAAGCAACTGCCTACCTGACGTCCACAAACCTACTGGGTAACACAATACCCTTGGTTAAATCATGATATCCCGAGTTAAAATTAAGAATTTCACCCTTAATTTTCTTCATACATGGCACATAAAGAACTCTAAGAACACTATCTTTCCACTTTGTCATAATTGCATATGTATTTATTATTTAAATTACATTATATTGTCATATATTTTAGTGATATTTATTTCAGAAGTATGTATGTATGTAAGTATAGTCTCATATTGTATGTTTATATTTAAATTGGAAAATTATTTTAGATTTTATGTATTTTGTTTTCACTTCTACTCTTACACACGTTGTCTACATCTCTTTAATATACTCTCCTATTGCAGGTATGCTGGAAGAGATTTCTTTAGAAATAAGCATCACCTTTGTACGTATTTTTCTGTTCCTTTCTTCTTGTCTGTTTATATATGTGTGTACATAAATGGTTAAATAAATAAATAATAAAGCAATGTGGGCTGGAAAATTGGATCCCAACAGACAACATGTAATCAAATTTGAAACATAAGCTGACAAGAAATTCTCTGCGACGTGACATGACAAATCATATGATTTTATTATGCTTTTTATTTTTAATAGATATCTGATAACATTATCTTTGCGAAATAAAGATTTATTTTATAAGGGGAATCTCCTGTTATGAGTCATTTATCTTTACATGTTACAATCTCATGGGGCATTTCATATTCTGTTTTTATTTTGGATAAAACATGCAGATCTCCTGAGAGTCTATTTTTATGTGTTTTCTAGAATGATTTCAGCTTATGCTGTTACAGTTTTACATGATTGACATACTTTTATATAATTTGTCACCACTTATGTAACATAAATGAAAACAAAAGTAATTCGCACAATCATTTCAATGATTTCAAATAAATGAGCGTTACATTCTTGCACAATATTAACCTGAATATACAATTTAATGATCGAATTGCAATGTAAAAAGGTTTACCGCAGGTGTGATCAGCAATATAACTACGCTAAACTTCACACACTGATTTCTAGAATTTTTTCAGAGATTTTTACAGAACGGGAGGAAAGATGGAGAAAATCGCATACCGCGGACAAGTCGCTGAAGAATCATGAGCAATAATTAGACATGGTTTAGTCGCTGCAAAAACATACGTATTTCTATAGAATGTATTGCGATGTACAATAAAAAGACGCACAATGAAGTCCTTTAATTGTATAGATGCTGGTAGGAAGACAGAAAACATTTAGAACGATGAAGATGTTTCCCCAGAGCGTTCTGCCGCAAACTGTCTGACATGTCCCCTTTTTCCTCATCCCGCTATATTTTTCAATTCGTTGGTTTATTTAGCCGTTTAATTTTTTACTCGTCTCGGGTTTCACTTAAATTACGCTCTGATTTAAATGTAATTTCTTAATTTATTGCGCCGGGAAACATAAAACAATTAAGCTTTCGACGGGAGCTAGGGAAGTGGCGTTATTTTTCGTGTTCGCTCAATTACACAGAGTTTTTAATGTCTTTACGATGCGATATATTTTATTTGGATCACTAAATAGTTAGTGTTCTTTTTTTTAAATTGCGCAATCGCTGACTATAAACTTGTAACTGCAAAAATAATATTCGACAGAAAATATGTTTGGCTTAGCAAACAATCTCGGGTTATTATTTGCATTTCATCAAAAAAAAAATCCGTTGGTAAACCGTACCATTGGCATTGGACAGAAAACTAGATCCTCACGTGGCAATAAATCCGTCGGAAATTGTGTAACATGTCTGTTTAATTCGGTTTTTAACGAATATAACAAGGAAACTTGTTGAAATTTTCTAACATTGAGCACACGTGAGCCCAGCTCGACAATATTGTCATACATATAATTGTTAAACCCTCGTTTATCTTATCTCTTTGGCATTATTTCAATCAACTCGAACATTACATCATATAGACTGTAATCTATTCATAAACATGTCCAAAATGCTAACTACAGTAAAGAGTGTATATTATTTTGTATATTTATGATATAAATATGACTCATGAACTGAATTTTGAGGAGATCATACAAAGACCATTGTATAAATACCTAGCCGATATTACCGTTTACGTCTTGTTTACAAACTTTATTTTAAATAGGTAAATAAATTGTTTTCATATATTTTATGACATAAAATAAAAGTCACACTTTATTATCATCAGTCATGGGAATACTATTTTTAAAGAAAAAAAAAACACTGAAAATAATTAGATTTTAGCATAAATAATAAGTATTTGTTAAAAGTTTAATTAAAGAACAGTTTACCTACTCGTCCTCATTTATTTTCAGGCGCGGTAAGAAGCATTTTTTTAGATAATTAACAATAGCGCATCGATGCAACAAATAAGGTTCAAAACAGCAATGTGTTTGATGTTAGTTGAATCAAAATTACTTTTGCAGTTTTAATTAAATTAAAAAATTAATACACGGCTCAGCGGATTTATTTTTATGGTATTTCTTTAGTTGATTGAATTCTCTTTATTATCATTATACATAAATTAGGATAGTTTATGCTCAAAATTTTGAGAACTATGCAAAGTAAACCATTTTTATCTCTGTTTTAAGATTGTTTTATCATGATACTAAGTATTTTATTTTTAGGAAATAGTTTTGAATAAATCTTTTCTTTGAACATTTGACGATACACCATTTTTTTGTGGCTTGTAATATGTACCAATACCTATGCCCAACTGTGCGACAAACTTAGCGTTTTACGGTGTCCTACGTTTGGGCAGCGCCTTAATAATAGTAGTAGGTAGGTACTGTGAGTTTTTTTAAGTAAAGTTTACTGTTATCTCATTCGTAATTTTCCTAGTGGCTCAACTTTCTATTCAGTCTTAATCATTCGAGTTTTTTAAGTTTAAAGTTTAACATTTATTCACACAATTTCTATTTCTTTATTTCTGTAAAAATATTTATTTTAAATATAATCTAGTCTAGTATCGTGAAATAGTTTACTATTTAAAGTATAATAGTGCACTCACCTTCGACAGTCACAGTTGTCGCGCCGACGAAAACTTCGAAACTAATTGAAAGTTCGCGGAAAATGTTCAGCTAAAGTAAAATTCACTTAAATAACTTAGTCACAAGTCACTGGAGAATGTCGTTGTTAGAAAATAAATGTGTTCAAGTTATATGTGGTAGTTATATTGGGATTATATTATATGTTGTCCGTTCGCCAAGTTCTTGTTGGAACGTTTGGGCGCGCCAAAGTTGTGTGTCGATGGGTTCGGGCTTCGTGCTTATATCTCTCGGAAAGCGGAGCCTGCGCGCATGCGCGACTGCCATTCATGTCACTCTCTGAATGACCGCCCTACACACGTCATCATGTTTTAATTATAATCATTTTTATGTCATCCATATCTATCATCTGACAGTACTTTTTATTCTTTATTTAAAAATATGTGAGTCATTTTTTGCAGATTTGCACGTAATGTATTTACCTAACATTATTGGCGAGATAAAAGTCATACGTTTTCAAGGGTAGGACTTAAATATTATCTTCTAAAATTACCTACTTACTAAACAAATGATGTCAACTCATTACCAATACTTATCGTTATAAACAAAAAGTATCATCAGTCTCTTACTTCTTTTAAAGTTACTTTTCGCTGACTCATAACTCTTAACTAAGTACCTATGTGTTTTACCTACTATAGGTATTCGGTACCTATATCAGAAGCAAGACAAGTAAATTAACATAATATCGGATTAACAGGTTTAATTTGATTGATACGTCGCCGCGTCGTGACATAATTATTAGCCGTCACATCCCTATTGTTACTCCTTTGACATACGAGAACTATTAGGTAACTACATTACAGGTATTGTAAAAGGTACCTACCGTTGTAGTTAGGCATAGAGGCACATGAGATACCTAGACGAGATTCGCACAGACCAGGAAAGCATGGCACAAAAGGTTGGGGAAGAAGAAGAAGAAGAAGAAGAAGAAGGTGAAATAAGGCTGCCAATGATAATGATTATAACATAGGATACTATTTCAGTCTGGTCCCTATATTATATTGCAGATGTCTACAGGCAGCTTTAAACACTTACCATCAGGTGGCGACTGGTTTGCCATCCAATAGCTTAAAAAGGTGGCGCAAGAGTTGAGCAGTTGCGTCTTTTTGTCTGCTACTTATTAATATGAAACTGATTTTTGTGCCCGCCAAGCATATTTCCCTCCAACCGTAAACGAGTTATTTTGAGGCAATAGATGAGAGGCAGGTGACGATGAGCCTGTGCGCGCACGCAGTTGATATGTCTTTTTGAGACGGCATGTTTATCGGGCAGGTAGAATAAGTAATCGTACATTGAGATTTCTAATTTTCTACAATAAACCTGAAACAAAGAAAATAATTCCCTTAATAATGTTAATTAATTAAGTAATGCTTTTTGTATCTACAAAAGGACTATTTCCAAATCTATGAGCTGACTCGGACACCAATTACAATATCTACTCGATACCCGTCATTACAGCAAAATGGCTATTACTGAAATATAGTTTCACCTCAAATGGCCAAGTTTGCGTTGGACGGAGATATAATTATTTGGATCGGACTATGAAACTATGACAGAAGTTGGTGAACCACGACTTTTGTAACGTTTTCCAGACAATATCGTTACTGAATAAGCTATGTAAATATACCTACATAGGTATACTAGCTAAATGAAAAAGTCTTAGAAAAAAGGAATAGTACTTGACAATAAAAACTCCCAAAGCTTCGGTGGTTATTCAGAGCTCTTTGTGAAAGAACTCGTCTAGGGTACTGCCTTCAAAACTTTCCCTGCTGCAAATCCATCGTTGTTGTTCTGATTTAAAGGTCGTGGGTGCCGTCATTACAGGAACCTGAGACATTTTATCAACGAAGATCAACGCATTAGCGATAGCTCTGAGGTTTCGGTAACCACATCAGGTGGGGTGTCTGGTCCCACTCAATGTCACATTTATTTACTAAATACACCAGAGACCAGTGGTGGCCCGCTAGTAACGGCCCCGACTTACGCGTCGAGGTCGTAGGTTCGAACTCACGCAGGCACTTAACTTAGTGTAAGTTATATCATCACCGCTACTCTCAAAACGGTGAAGAAAAACCTTTTTGGTTTTAGGACATGCCAGTTTCCTCACATTGAAGACATTTCCGCACTGGGCCCGCGTGGTGGATTATGGCCCAGTCCATCTCACAGAGAGGAGACCTTTAACTAAGCAATAGGGACGTTGTAGGCTAACTATGCTTATGCTGCACCACCATAACTGAAAAGACCCACATTAACACAACAAATAGACATGAACATCGATCACACCAAATTCTAAGTTCGCCGAGCGTATTCGCGATGCATGTACTCGTAAGTATGTAAGTATCACCAGCGACGCGATAAAAGTGATTTATGCTTCTTAAGGACCGCCGATAAAAGTTTGTAAGCTTATACTCGTGAGGCGGGATTTACCCAGCTCCTGAATTCAAGGGTAATAACGTAACTTGCATAAATCATAGCTCAGTTGAGTTAATGGAAGTTATTGTAGAACAAGTGTGAGAGGATAAGGAGGTACTTAACTCTACCTATCTATAATAAATCTGTTGGTTCTTTAAATAGAGGTGTTAGAATTTCGTTTCGGTTTGGGAAAGTTTGTAATATTTGCTTATGTAAAGATTAAAAAACAAAAATTTGTCCTTTGCATGGTCACTAGATCACGCCTAGTTAGATTCTGACCACTTTTTATTAAAACAGACCATTGCATAAAAAACAACTTTTTCAGCAAGAGCCTCAAGCCAGCAAAAGGCACCAAATGGCCTAGAGATAGCAGAATGAATTAAACTCCCAACTTAAAGATTGGCCCAAAACAGAAGGTAGGTAACTAATACAGGGTGGCGCATAAGTCAGGAAGGAGTCGCGAGTACTTATATCTTTGTTTATTTTTGTTTACTAATGTTAATTGTTATCAGACAACAAAGTAAAACTCATGGAAATATTTTCGAGTTAGGTTTTAAATAATACGTCCCGTAAATGACCACCAATTACACCCTCACAAAGACGGGCTTTTTCGGGAGCATTTCTCATTACTTTCCTCAGAACATGAGGAGTTAGCAATCGTATTTTAGATCGGATGTTCGCCATCAGCTGCTCGATTGTCCTGGGTTTATTAATGTACACTTTGTATTTTAAATAACCCCAGAGAAAATAATCTGGCGCTGTTAAATCCGGGGAACGTGCGGGTCAGTGAAATGTTGAAAATCTTGAGATTTAACACTCGCCGAAAGTCTGCATCAAGACAGTCATTGTGGCTCCAGCCGTATGCGTTGTGTCTCCATTTTGTTGGAACCACATCTCTGAACTGTCGATAAAAACAGGCGCAATTGTTTTTTCAACCAATTTTGTATATCGATCTTCAATGGATTCCCAGCTGAGACGAAAGCCTACGCGTTGATATTTCCACGTTCTCCTCTACACTCGCCTGCACTCGTTGAATATTGTCTGCACTTCGAGCAAAACGTGGTCTTCCAGTCCATGGAAGATCGGATACTGAACCTCTTTGTTGAAAACGTGTCACCAACCGTGCGTCGAATCACGGGTTCTGAGGGAGAGTTACCCACATGGCAATGGCAGCGATATGCTCGCTGGGTTTGAAGGACCAATGATGTTCAAAGAAAAATTATATTATTTTGGTACGTTTGATAGCGGTGAAAGTATCCATGTTAAATCTTCTTAATTTATTTTATAATTTGTTAAAACAAAAGAATAGTAAACGTCAGTGCAAATGTCATATTTCATTTTTGAAACCCCGTCGTGACTTTTGCGCCACCCAGTACAACAGTGGAATTATGGAAACTCGTTCTGCACATAACAACATTATAAGCTTATAACAACGCTTAGTTCATAATTATACAATTCGTAGGAGAAGGTAAAACCGTTGCTTCCCTAAGGAGTACCTAACTAACTGGAAGATTACTTGAAAGGAACTGGAAACAAGACATCAATGATATTCATAAAATTAAAACAGCACTGTAAAGACTATGTGATTGCTGTCCCTCTCTGACTTCCCCTATTTGCTAAAGACGAAAGTGATATAGAGAAGGTTCTCAGAGTGCCTATTAAACTTATTATAAATACCGATGTTTAAGTTTACGGCTCCGTATAGAAGACTCGCAAATGAAAACGTTCGTAAACGTAAACAGTGAAATTACATGAGTTTTATTTATCTTAAGTTAATTATTCCAGTTTATAAGTATCTCCATAATGTTTGTAGAGCGAGAAACTTTGGAATACGAAAAAGTTTTCGTTATAATAATATACTTTTGAGTAGAGAATCATTCTGAGAATATACCGTCATATCATTACCATCAAAATACCAAGTTGATTGAATGAAGCATTTCTCTCTTCAAAAGTACGCTGAAGTTTGCCGTGCTGGAAGGCTATCAAAAATCCGCGAATCAAAGGTCCAAGCACTACTTTTTATCTATCCAGCTCTTTCTGTAGCCGACGCTAGGATAGGACATATGATAAGAGTTTTTAATAGGACAGAAAACTTTAATAAGGAAACCAAGCAGACCAAAACTGGAATGGAAAATTAAGTTTCTGAGGCCGCACAGCTCACAACCGTTTATACTGATAATATTCTATGAAAGAAGTAGGTACTGAAACCAATTACAGTATTGTCAGTATTACTTATTTATCATTACAGAAAAATTACTACACAAATTAAAGATAAGCCAAAAACACTTCCTCAGAATTTCAAAAGATCCTGAATGTACCCATAGCGGATACTGTTCAAATACGATGATCCAAATAAATCTATTTTATAGACAGTCTGCTATTTATATTTACATGTAACTTTTAATATTTTTCCTTATTGATGCATACTCAAATAAAAAGGTCCATTTCGTCGGAGTCTTTTATAAGAAGGTATATGAAGATACTGTTATCTACGTAGTTTATTAGCTCTCTTGTTGATAGAGAAAACTGTTTTACCAGCCCAATTCTGTTACTGATTTTTGTAAACATTCACTCCGTAGTAGTTCGGGACACACCTATTATATAACTGTTACTATATATTGGAGATACCTGTAGGTATTACATTTTATTAGATACATACAATAGTGAAGGCTTTTCCGCACCAAATCCTATTTATAACATAGTTCTTATCGGAATACTTCGGAAATAACTCGGCCTAACCCAATTTTCCGCTTGTTGCTCTAGTAATAAGAAGGTATCCTTCTTCACTATTTAAACCTGAAGATGGAACATACTGCGGTTCTTTGAAAATGACTGCTGGACGTAGACCTTTTCTTGTGTTGGAAACAAAACAATACAGATAATACACCAATCTGCACTTTGCCAGCGTGCTGGAATACGACCCACTCCACTCCCAAAGAGAGGAGGCCTGAGCCCCACCAGTGGGAACATTGAATCGCATTATTATTGATGAATTATTAAGACGTGATAACCACTGTTTAGTCAACCCGCCACCAGCTCTGCAGAAAACAATGCAAATAGAATTCGCTGATCTGACTTAACGAAGCTATGGTGTCTCTGTCACTACTTTCGGTCACCAGTTTTGCTGGCCACATGCCTCCGTACGAAGAAACAGGGATGTTAAGGGCTATTCTCATCATCAGCACCAGAATATTTCGGCAACTTACTGTCGTGAACGTGTGCGTGAAGACGAATAGCGTCAGCAGATAACACACACACACACTTCCGACTTCACCATTGTCTCGGACGGTACCGAGAGCTCCTGCGCTTACACACACATTCACAGCGTGTTTGTACACTTGGTAACCACAAGTAAAGCGCGCGTCCCTTCGTGAGATAAAAATACTATACAATAGCGTAATTATTCTAACGTCAGCTCTAGTAGGTGCATTTAAAATTGCCTCCATTACAAGTACCTACTCCCGACAACATTGCATGACTCGTTTTCTCGTGAAAAATCGGCAAACAGTGCTTCCCATACAAAACAGCGTATTGCGCGAGAAAGAAAACTTGAGGTCATTGTATCCTTTATTCTTAGTTTAAACAGTATAGTGAGCTCACGAGTCACGAGTGTTGTATGTATGGCGTACGATAGTGTTTACGTACTTTTTATGCGGCTAGGCAAAATATCGATCATCAGTGGTGGTAATGACAATGACCCTTCAAGGCCCCTTACCTGTGTACTACTTCTATGTTGCATAATGTAAGTGTAGGTACCTAATGACTGTCTGCCTCTTTCAAGTAACGTAAGTCAGAAAGCCCAAGAAAATTAAGATTGTATTTAAATTTTTCGTATTGATTGGTTATAGACAGTCTTGCTTTCATTTAAAATATCTAGAGGTATTGAAATTATTTGGTTGGTCGATATCTGCAATTATAGGTAAATAAATAGACATTTATATAAAGAGTTTAGTTCAACTTCAAAGAAGGATTTGTTAACATAATTGTTTTTCTGATAACTGGTTATGTTTGACAAGAACTCAAATTTTACATTTAAAATTCCTAGCTATTCGTCGGCGACACCCAAGTTTCTTCATAAACAAAACAACGTATCTTTATGAATCCTTGGAAAAAGTAACCATGAAAAAGACTTCAACGAAAACACCACGAAGAAAAAGATAGTTTCCATAACATTTTTCTGGTAATTAAATGATGTTGTCTATTTTCTTCCTGATTGATAGGTTAGCATACGAATTATCTTGTTATATGCATTTAAATAAAATATACTATCTATGTACCTATATTTTACGATTCGTTATCGGTATCACGTCCACTGGACACTTATGATATTTTTTTCTTTAACTTTGGTAATTAGACTTTTCTTTCCATTTGCTGTACATAAATTCTCGTAACTCAAATATATACCAACTTATGTCAAAAAGTTTCAAAGAAAAACCATTGCTACAGACAGACACCGGTGCGGCGATATTCCGTAAATGTTCCTCATTTCTAATTCCGGCATTAGAAAATAGTAATTATATATTCAATTAATTTAGATAACCAAAACAAAGAGCGATGGGCAGAAATGTCCCATCTGCTTTACTTATCCCAGCTTTCCCCTTTCAACTTCAACCCTCAGGGAAACTAATTAAACAAATATCCAATACAGGCCACCAACAAACATTTATCTGAGGCTGTTAAATTTAACAAATCGATATTATTCAGATGAGATTTGAATTGCATTTGACAATTTAAAATTAGTTGTTTTAATAAAATGATAATCCTATGTTTCAAATATAGGTACACATACTTCAAGAAATGGATAAGAATCAGCATATACTTATGCATAAGCGAACACAAAACGCAATTGCAAAATGTATTTAAAATAATTTAGTTTCCTAGAAAACCGCAGTTTCAATTTTCAGGAACTCTGTAGCAAATGCTTTCAGTGCGAGTGGTTTATCCCGAAAAACTTACCTTTCCAAACAATTAATACACACAGGAAAAATCCATCAGCCTCTTCAAAAATTCAGCATCGCAAAATACGGAGAGTGCAGTTGCAATTGCCCACAAATCTAATATATTATAGGTACCTACACGTGTTTGGCTTGCGATTTCAAAACTACCACGTCGCGATTCAGTATTGCCTGGCTCCGTTGGGCGCCATATCTGCTCTATGCAAATACGTCTCCAGTGCATTGCCGCTGCTGTTTTCCGAAACGTTATTACCCAGGTGATTTGCTCACTCGCCGATTCATATACGGAACAAAGCCTGTTTAACTAGGTACCCTCAGGCTATCGATTCTGAACCTTATGCCAAAGCAATTAACTTTGCAATTGTAAAACGATAAATTTTGAAATAGATTGTCATTTTAATCTCTCGCTCACCTATAATTTAGATGCTTCCAAATTGAAATGTGGACAAATCATTTTATCGGGTTGCCTCAAACCTAGTTATGTGAACATCACGAGTCAGATTGATTCAATTCGTAGGTATTGAGATAGTAACATCGCTGAAGAAAATTCGCAAGCATCTCCACAGGTTTACCTAGTTAAAATAAAAAAGTGACACTTAACGTGTATCTTAGACACTAAATATTTCATGTCCACTGAATTGTTTACGAGGCGAACAGGACAGCAATTAATATTTTTATAGATTGCCGCCGAAGGACGCGACGGCCGCTCATCAATATTAAACTCTCCGTCGGATTGATCTTCTTTATGTTTTTCATTATTTACTGATCGCAATTAAGCTTGCCGGAATTTTCCTTAAATTTTATACAGTTACGCTACCTACTAGAGTATTCCTTCTAGAATTTTTAGGTTGAATAACTAATTAATGCATACTTTTTGGCTATTGAGTTTAGATTTTTGAATAAAATATTACCAAGTGGCTTATTTGTCAAATCATGCTAACTTAACTCTTATACCCGGTTTCCGAAAAGAGAATTTGAAGTTGAGAACTTGTAGAACCCTACTTTAATATTAATTAAGGTCAATGTAGCCCGCGAAATTCAAAATATTTTACGTTTTTTGCAAAGAAATTTGAATTTCGCGGGCTTCCACCTTAAGTAAGCTCAAGTCGAGTTTGACAAGTTCTCTACTTCATATTCTAAATTCGGAAACGGTTACCTATTAGCAATGCCGGATTAACCACCTAGCGCGAGTAGCAATTGGGCCCCGCGCAAAACGGGGCCCTGCGTATCCAAACCCACCCATCTTTGCCTGATCGTAATTTTTTGAGTGAAACTTAACTTACTGTACTATTAAACACCAATAAAATTGTAACCTATAGATGCCAAACAAACGTATTGAGTAATGTCTTTTTCACTTCAGTAGCTCAAACATGTAGGTTTTGCTGCCTGAAATCAGTGAGCAAAATCGCATTTTGCTCACTGAGTGAGACCAAGTAACTTTTTAATTATTTTTTTTCAGAAAGCCGCGAATATCTTATTCATCCTTGGGTTAATCATAAAATTCGAAACATTCACACTCTATCTCTTTCCCACCATTAGAAAGAGAGAGAGACAAAGACCAGCCCTTTCGAAGTTCCGATTTTGAATTCGACCTCAAAGACAAACACGTTCGGAATTTCGTACTAACTAAAGAAATTTTTCTAAAAGATAATTATGTCTTTTAATGTAATTTATTGAATTTTTAACTTATTGTTGTATCTAAACGAAAATAAGTATTTACTGCAAATAAAACTGATATTTAATATGTACATATTTATTTCTAGTTTCAATAATGTTACGTAATATATTTTGAATAATAAAATATCATGGGTGCTATTTCCGAACACGCCTTAATTTAAATAAAAGAGCGGGTTACTTTTAATTTGCAGAATTGCAGTAATTTTACTTTAAACTTTTAAAATGTTCCATTTTATTGAATTGGTACCTCTACCTACAATCTTAATTATTTTGATTCACAATGAATAGTTATTTCAATCTATTCCTGTTTATTATTTTATCTCCTAAAGTGTTCTCGCTGCTGAAGTGAAAAGTTATGTGTGTTACACGAGAGCAAAGTTTTTTGCATCTCGTGCCTTTGAATCCCTCGCCACACTCAGGATTCAACTTTAGAATCACTCGCTACGCTCGTGATTCAATCGTTGAATCCTTCGCTTGCTCAGGATTCAAAATCAGCACTCGCAGCAAAAAACGACTTTGCTCTCTTGTTGCACAAATAACTATTTCACTTCAGTAGCTCAAACATGTAGGTTTTGCTCCCTGAAATCAGTGAGCAAAATGCGATTTTGCTCACTGAGTGAGACCAAGTAACTTTTTAATTATTTTTTTTCAGAAAGCCGCGAATATCTTATTTATCCTTGGGTTAATCATACAATTCGAAACATTCACACTCTATCTCTTTCCCGCCATTAGAAAGAGAGAGAGACAAAGACCAGCCCTTTCGAAGTTCCGATTTTGAATTCGACCTCAAAGACAAGCACGTTCGGAATTTCGTACTAACTAAAGAAATTTTTCAAAAAGACAATTATGTCTTTTAATGTAATTTATTGAATTTTTAACTTATTGTTGTATTTAAACGAAAATAAGTATTTACTTCAAATAAAACTGATATTTAACATGTACATATTTATTTCTAGTTTCAATAATGTTACGTAATATATTTTGAATAATAAAATATCATGGGTGCTATTTCCGAACACGCCTTAATTTAAATAAAAGAGCTAGTTACTTTTAATTTGCAGAATTGCAGTAATTTAACTTTTAACTTTTAAAATGTTCCATTTTATTGAATTGGTACCTCTACCTACAATGTTAATTATTTTGATTCACAATAAATAGTTATTTCAATCTATTCCTGTTTATTATTTTATCTCCTAAAGTGTTCTCGCTGCTGAAGTGAAAAGTTATGTGTGTTACACGAGAGCAAAGTTTTTTGCATCTCGTGCCTTTGAATCCCTCGCCACACTCAGGATTCAACTTTAGAATCACTCGCTACGCTCGTGATTCAATCGTTGAATCCTTCGCTTGCTCAGGATTCAAAATCAGCACTCGCAGCAAAAAACGACTTTGCTCTCTTGTTGCACAAATAACTATTTTTACCACTTTATACTTAAGAACCCATAGCAAATGGAGGAGGTAGCAAATTCTATCAAGGGGTCGATAGAATTTGCTACGGGCCCCGCGCTTGCTTAATCCGGCACTGCCTATTAGTGAACTTAACTAAGCTCCTAATAATAATAATAATATTTTAAATAATAATAATAATATTGTTATTGACTAAACATTTACAAAAAGTGTACATTTAGCCAACAGTAGTAATATTTTCCATACAGTTTTAGTGCCTAAAAATAAACTAAAACTAAAATTTGATTACAGGTGCAAGTAATGGTGATTCGGAATTACAATATAAGGTAGAGACCCGCCCAATCTCGGTTAATTTAAACCTGTGTTTCAGGCAATCACTTTACATTTCAATTAAATTGGGACAGTAAAATTTAAGTTGAACTGATAAAAATAATCTATTAACAACTATGAGAAAAAGCATAATGGTACATTAATACCTAAAACTAAGCCTATCTAAATATACAAAAGTAAATACGAGGGAATATACATATTATCATCATACCAAAATTTCTAAAAGTTTTTCTGTGTCTGTGTAATTGAGTATCGCTAAATATTATGACAATATTTTACCACATTTAATATACGAGTAACTTACACTATAGAAGATTAGTAACTTGTTGAGCCTATTATACAGAAAAGGTCCTAAAAACACATAAAATCGATTAGCAAACGCATGTCTGGTTTGAGAGTTTATGCAAACTAAGTCCTTCCTTCTCTTGTCGAAAGGTACTGGGGCAAAAGGAAGTGCAGTGTGCTGGTGTAGTACTAAGCTTAGAATAAATAATTGCCGTACTGTTAGTACATTACATGCTATGTAGAGATGGTGCGTAGGAAATTTAAAAGAGCGAAAGGTAGCAACCTTTAGAATTGCTCTTTGAGCACGTTCTAGAGGTAGTAAAATTGTTTTTGCAGCACCACCCCAGGAAGTTATGCAATAGGTAAGGATAGATTGACACAAAGCTAAATAAACCTGTTTAATTAATTTATAGTCGGCTATGTTCCGTAAATTCTTAAAAACATATATTCATTTCCGCACTCTAGTACATAGTAAATCGATATGTTTACGGAAATTTAGATTGGAGTCAATAGTGACACCTAAATATTTTAAGTGGTCAGCTTTAGCTAAACTGGGACAAGAACATGCATTTTCAGCGGACGTGCTACAGCTATGTACATAAATGTTTAGATTAGTAAGCGGTATGTTAGTATTTCTCATTGTAAATGTAATGTATTTTGTTTTATCTGCATTTAATGTTAGGAGATTATTATGGAGCCAATTACAAACAATGGTAAAACCATTCTGAGCAAGATCATAGACCTCAACTCTTGATATAGCTGAGAACAATAGAGCGGTGTCATCCGCATAAGAAATTATGACACCATTTCGGAGTGTCAGGCTGCACAGCTCATTTATACAGGGTGTCCCGTAAATAATGGATCAAACGTAACAGGAAGCTAGCTCACTTGATTGCCAACAACTAATTTGAATAGTTTAAAAAAAACCGCAATAATATATTTTTTTTATTGAAGACATAATTTTTCTCGAATTTCACCATTTTTTTTACCAGAATTCCGTTTTTTTAATGCTATCGCTGCAAATGATAACATTTTTAGGTATGATTTTTGTTAAAGATTTCTGAATAGCTTAATAATGTAATAGGATACCATTTTTATAAATAAAGTTTAATTTGCCTTAGAAAAAAAAAACTTAAATTGAAAAGATTTTTTTTCACCGTGAAAAGACCAAAATTGAAAATAATAAAAAACTTTTCAAATTAGTTGTTGGAAATCAGGTGAGCTGACTACCCGTTACGTTTGATCCATTATTTACGGGACACCCTGTATAGATTAAAAATAACGTAGGGCCCAAAATGCTGCCTTGTGGAATTCCAAAACAACTATTTTTAAGTTCATAAATAAATATAAAATGTTTAATGTTCTAAATCATAATGTCAAATACCTAATTGTTGTCTCAATAATTGTTGTTGTGTTGTTGTTGTTGTTGTTGTCGGCGGCGTCGCAGCGCCCTAGGCTCGCGCGTCTGCGCCGCAGCCATCTGTCTGTCACGAAGTGACTCTTGTACACGATAGATTGACATTATTTTAAAAATAATCATTTCTGGTTCTAGTGTTTTTATTAGTGTAAATAATAAGTTTAGTATTTTTTATTGTGCTAATAACTTTCTAGGTCAATGATTTTTTATAGATGATGTATTTATCATATACTAGGTTTTCCCGCGGCTTCGCTCGCGTTAATTTAGACTTTGACTATCAATTTGGGTTATAATTCAATCATGAATCTACATTTATATCTGTTATTTTTTATGGTGTACATAATAAAGAGTATTCTATTCTATTCTATTCTATTCCATGATTCGAAAGACACGTGGCGCCATCTATTATCATAAGGACGTTATTGTTGTTTTCCTCGGGAACAGTACTTTTTTGCGCGATGAAAGGTACCCTATGTCCGTTTCTGTACCACTTTGTTTTTTTTTTTGGTTTGTAAATTTTCGAATGACCTCTCCCGCTCAGGGCGGAGCGGAAGGGCGTGTCAGACTCTTACTGACTAAAACCCACCCGTCTTCCTTCAGTTGCCTGTGCGCCAGGGCCACGGTAACTCTTTCGAACAATCCGCGACCCCGGCAGGCATCAGTCCTATCGGACCCCGTCAATTGTGCTGACATCTCCTAGAGGCGCGCGTGGAACACGACGCGCCGTCGACCCGGGTCTGGTCCTTACCGGACGGCGAGCTGCCCATTGCTCGCCGTCCGCAAGCCCGCGCCTACGGTGGCCGGGAGTCGGCAATCGGCTCCCGACGCCCAAGGTGTCTACTCCTCAAGCGACTAGGGGCGCGAGGGCGCAGAGATTGCCTCTCCCTCTCGCGCTCCGCCTCCTCCTTCGCGAGCAGTTTCTGTACCCCTGACAACGTATATGCAAAATTTCAGGATGATCGGTTCAGTGGTTTAGACGTGAAAAGGTAACAAACAAACTTACTTTCGCATTTATAATATTAGTTAGGAAGTTAGGATTAGGATAAAAATGCATTGTGATACACATAAAACTGATCTCTTTATTAATAATTAATTTGTAATCTTAAAAATCAAAATATGATCTCTTATTAATAAGTGTTTGTAATAATTACCTAAATATAACTTTATCTAAATGTAAAAATAGTAAGTATTTTATGAAAATATGTATCAAACAATAGCTTTTGCTGTGCCTAACAGGGTCTACAACGGCTCTTAGCTCTAAGCCTTTTGTTAACATCTTGTTTTACCTTGTGGAACGCAAATAAAGGAATATGAATATGAATGCCGGCTGTAGCGACGCCGGAATTAGTGCCAGTCAACCTGCCACATCGCTTGATGTCCAGGTAAGATGTCCCCATTACTCCCAGGCACGCTTCTTTAAAGGTGAACGGGGGCTTTGGATACACTATGGCAAGGTTCACAAACCTCATAGTGCCCCCCAGTCACAACTTCAATACCTTCAGTCCAGACACTTTGGAAAACAAAATCTAAATAAAAAAAATCTACCCCTTGTTTTAAAGAGAGTTCCCTGGGCCGCGAGACGGTCTGTTGCACTAAGTTTGACGCGATGTCTCCGTCTTGCTACCCAGCAGAATTTTATAGCGCCTGGGATCAACTACTCACCTTCCCTTATAGGATTTTGCATGTCTACCATATTATTACTATACTTACTTTTTACTGCATGTCCAAAAAACCTTAACAATTAAAGAAACATTAACAAACCAAATAAAAGATAACTGTAACAATTCGACCCTTATTTTAGATTAAAAATTACTTGTTTTCGATAACATTTCACAAAGAGGCGTAAGTTTACATGTAGGATCCAAACTAAGTGAAGGTGACATCAGGGGAGCGGCCAGGCTACAATTCATTAGCGATGTGGTGGCGCCCTACTCTGCAGAAACTCTTTCAGCCCTGGAGAGTAAACATCCAGTGCCTGCGGATGGTCTTGTCTTCCCCGACCCCCCACCCCTCCCTCCCGATCTGGATTCATCACCTTTTAACGTCAGTGCCTCCTAGCTGATTGCAGCCCTGAACTCCTTCCGAAGTGGTTCCGCCGGCGGCCTCGACGGCCTGACTCCTCAGCATTTAAAAGACCTGTTAAGTTGTGGAGCTGAGGAAGCTGGTGAATCACTTTTAAAGGAGGTTGCGGCTCTAAATAACTCGATGCTCAACGGTGGTGTGAATGATGCCATCGTGGATGTCTTGCCTCTCTTGTCTGTCAAGCCAACTTATGTGCCCTGCGCAAGAGGAACGGCGGCGAAATTATGACAAACAAGTTCCAGCCCCTACAGGTTTCATGGCGGCATGGAGAGTGCGACTGTCGCAACCAGTGCTGGGTACGCCACAATTGCGGCGGTAAGTCCCCTCTTTCAGGAGTGGACTGAGAGGCACCACGGTGTCCTCACCTTCCGCCTGACGCAGGTCCTCACCGGACATGGCTGTTTCGGGAGGTTCCTGTTCCGGATAAGGCTGGAGGAAACGCCCAGATGTTACCATTATGTGGATCGCCTCGAGGACACGGTGGAGCATACGGTAGAGGTCTGCCCGGCTTGGGCGGAGCACCGCTGTGTCCTCGCGTAGGCGATCGACGGCGGCGATCTCTCGCGACCGGCCCTGGTCCAGGCCATGGTACGGAGCGAGAGGGCATGGGAAGCCGTCACCTCTTTCTGCGAAGCAGTAATGCTCGCGAAAGAGGAGGTGGAGTGCGTGAGGGTGAGGCAATCATTGCACCTTCACGCCCCTAGTCGCCGCAGCAGGAGACACTCTGGGCGTTGGTAGTCGATAGCCGATTCCCGTCCACCGTAGGCGCGGGCTTGCGGACGGTGAGCAATTGGTAGCTCGCCGGCTGATAAGGACCAGGCCCGGGTCGACGGCGCGTTGTGTTCCACGCGCGTCTCAAAGAGATGTCAGCACTAATTGACGGGGTCCGATAGGGCCGATGCCTGCCAGGGTCGCGGATTGTTTAAAAGAGTTACCGTGGCCCTGGCGCACAGGTAACTGAAGGGACACGGATGGGTTTTAGTCAGTATAAGTCTGACACGCCCTCTCGCTCCGCCCAGAGCAGGAGAAGTTATTTCATGATTTAAAACCCAAAAAAAAGCCACCCCACAGTGCTACAGGCACCCATCCAAATTACTATTGAGAGACAAGGTTTTGGCCTCCGGACGATGGACAAGGTGATCCTCTCGGGCCAGTCATTTTCAGTTTGGCTATCCACCCCATAAACAACAACTAAATTCAAAATATAATCTGCAGTATTTAGATGATGGGACTCTAGGAGGTGACGTAGGCACTGTTCTAAAAAGTCGCCAATTCGTAAAGCAGTAGTTCCAATCCATTGGCCTTGACCTCCCCTATTCAAAATGGGAAATTTAACCTGAATGACAATACCGACAGACAAATCGACTATAGCTAGCACCAGATAGCAAAGTTTTATAAAAATGTTCACTGCACCAATGTTACGTTGCTCCCCAATGTTAGAAGACAGTTTTTTACCTTTCGTTGACGAATTTTTTTTACATTATAACGATATTTCGGATAGACTTTGTAAAATTTATTTACATTCGGCCTTATCACAGCAGGCGTAGCACGATCACCGTTTTTTCGACGGAAGGATAGACAAAAATTACACTCCGTGAAGACAGTACGACGGCAGCAAATTAGAAAGAGTCAACTGCACTTTTTACGAAATTCTGTAGTTTATTCACGTTTTTATTTTACTTTGCTTATATCTCGAAAATGGTGTGTCCTATCGCAAAGATAATGAAATTTTCGACGCCCTCTATGAAACCCTTAAAGCCTTAAAACTCAACATGTAGGTAATCATTTTTCATTACTCATACACGGAAAGTAGTATTTGTTTGATCCGAGTAGCGGGTGGAAGACGCTGCTCCCCATCTTAGGGCGGGAATGAATTAAAAAAATAGAACTACGGCTACGGAAAATGTTACATAATTAAGAAAAACATCGATTCAAATTAAAAAAAATACCAGGGTCTTTGAAAGTGTATAAACAGCCAGTGTGAATAAAAAAAAACCTATTAAGGGGGATGCGCTAAGGTATCCCGCGCGGTAGCGGTAATTTTCATATGAAATAAGTATTCAAAAAAATTCTTATGTGGATGAATTTCCAAAGTTTGATGATTGATATGAAATTGATGAATATTGTTCAGTAAATATCATTCCTACAGTCGCGAATCACATTTTTATCAACATACAACTTGATACGACGTAAAACAGAGCACCAATTTGCAAAAAACCAAAGAATATTTGAATTTTGCGGGCTACAACTGAGGATCCACCTTAAGCGGGACGGCCGGGGCCCGCGGCGGTGACGCAGTGTTTTCCATATATAAAATTTAAAAAAGACTACATAATTCGGCGGGATACTAACTCTGTAAGCTGTACCGAAATTCAAAATATCGGTTTTATAGACTAATATTTGATTAAAAATGAGTCTCATGTTATTATTAATAATAAATATTATAGAAAAACTACTAATTTTACTATCCTTATATTCGAAATGAAAAGTAGAGTGTTTAACACGGGTGAAAGTCATCAATTCCTACTCGGACTATAGCCGCCCTCGCTGCGCTCGGGCGTCTAAATACCTTGTATGGGAATTGATTCCTTTCGACCCTTGTATAACAATCTACTATTTCACATTTCATACAAAAAGTGAAAAATGATTACCTACATGTTTAGTTTTAAGGGTTTAAGGGTATCATTAAGAGGGTCGAAATTTTCATTATTTTTGCGATAGGACACGCCATTTTCGAGATATAAGCAAAGTAAAAGAAAAACGTGAATAAACTACAGAATTTCGTAAATAGTGCAGTTGACTCTTTCTACTTTGCAGCCGTCGTACTGTCTTCACGGAACGTAATTTTTTTCTATTCTTCTGTCGACAAAACCCGTTTCTATGATGGTCATGCTACGCGTGCTGGCTTCAGTCGCTACCGTCACCAAAATCTCCTAAAACCGTTTTCCTGTAGCTACAAGCTGTAGAACTATTACTACCCCATCTCAAGAATCCATCCTGTATACTTGTACATCCACACTAATATTATAAATTCGGAATTAACTCTGTCGCTCTGTCTGTGTGTTACCTTTTCACGCCAAATCCACTGAACAGATTTCCATAAAATTTGGCAAGGAGATATATAGCATCCTGAGGAAGGACATAGGCTACATTTTGTCTCAAAAATAATCCTAAAAGGAAATCCATATAGGGGATGAATGATTGTATGGGAAACTTAGCATTTCTTAAGTTAGGGATATGAAAATTTAAATTTACGTTTGTAGTAAGAAATAAAAAAAAATTGATTCAGCGTTTTTGTAAAATCATCAGAGGGTAAAATAGGGGATGATTTTAAAATTCACATGATTATTGTCATTTTTTGTACCTCTTTTTAAAAGATTTAAGGAATTGGAAATATAGTCAGAACCCGTATCTTGAGGTATTATTTATTTCATTTAAATCGGTCCACCCGTTTTTACGTTACATACGTACGTTGCGTAGCCGTTATTACAATTTTAATTTATAAAATAATTTATCGAATACGTAGGTAATACGTGGTCAATGGCGACGCTACAGTATTACAAATGAATGAAAAAAAAAATTGAATTATTATTATTTTCATAAAAACCTGTTTAATAAGAATAAAAAAGATTATTTGCATGTAATAACTGTCTGTCGATTACCTTTTTATGCTTCAACGGGTGAATGGATTTGGAAGATAGGATTCTATTTATCCCGGTAGCACGAGCCCGTGGCATAATTTCCGACATCCTCGCGGGCAAAAAATTGTGCAAAAGCTAGTAATGTATATATTTTAGATTTACATTGTATATTGTATTTAAGATTTCATAATAAATATTATCATGTAAAGGTTTCTTAATAAATAATAAATAAATTCATACTTGCAATGTTAAGATGTTGTTCGTGAATTCGTAATGAAAACTATGCGATGCTTCTACAGCAACTTTAAAGATATCTAAAAGTTAGGACATTAGTAAAATACGACTCCTTTCAAGTCCTTTCACGACGGAGCAGAAATTCTGAAGCAATATCCTGTACATGCAATGTAGCTTGTATACGCCACGTTCATGCCTCTGCACACGTCCACCATTTTCTATAAGCTTACTATTTCCTGCGGTTACATCAAATCCTTGCAGAATTTGCTGGTGGGTACGTATTTTTATAGATTATACTTAAGAGTAGTTTCGAAAAGGATTTGTAGTTCACGTCACATTATATGAAACTACCACATACCTAATCTGATTATTTAAAAAGAAAAAGAAAGAAAATACATTTATTTGCGGTAAACATGACGCAAAGAAAAAACACACAAATAGGTACAAAAAAGGAACGAGTTGGGGGAAAATATGCGTCCCATCCACGCAAAACACATCCTCTCGTCATCATTAACTTATTGCATTCACTAAACATAGCAGCTGTTGAAAAACCATGAAAAATAACAACTTTAATCGTATCGATAGTGACATCTCTTGAATATAACGATATTACCTACTTACCAAAAAAACATCTTATTCACACTTAAGGCCTTAAGCTATTGTAGGAAATATAGCCATTGGTTTTCGAAATCGTAGAATAAATTAGGTTCATGGGTTTCCGTGGCTTGAGAGGTATTCTTCAAATAGCTACTCTGCAAGCACCTCACCAGCTCATGTTCGAACATTTATCTTTACGGCCCGTTCCGAAACTAGGGTGCATTTTTAAAAATAAGGTTTCTACTTTCTACAATAGGGACTATGGTTTTTAAAATGTCACACTGACATATAAACATTTTCAATACAAAAATCTAAAAGCAGTGAGAACGTCATAAAATGTAAAATCGCAATTAAATTAACAATAACATTATCAAGTATAGGTACCAGCAAATAATAAATAAAAAGTGCCCTCATGCAAAATTCGCTGAAATACGTTCCTGGGCATTCCTGTTTGTGAGTACAAATAATATTTTACATTCACTCGGTATTAACTTATTAAATACTATCAACACAATCTCTAAGTATCTTCTATCCTGAAGAGACCAGAGAAACCCTCTATGCTATGCTACCTACAAGCTACAGTAAGTTAGTCTACCCGATAGCCACTATTTGAGGATACCTATTTTCAATGCCTAAGTAAGTACCTAACATGTACTCAACTTATCATCTAAGTATGTTGATACTGAAGAAACATAAAACTTGTAAAAAAATGCCGAAATAAGTGCACCTCCAGATGCAAATAAAAACCTGTGAAAGCTTAGGAATTTTCTTTTTAATCCACAACGATTGACCAGGATTACGCGGCAGTAATTTGTAATTCATTAACTCCGTCTTTCCACGTAAAAACTATAGAGCCTTAGCCCGCCTTACAGCTGAAAGACTGAAACGCATGGAAGTTTATCTAATCTCACATTTTACAGCTAAGATTGTTAGAGCAAATATGCTTCAACTTAATGAAAATTGTCTGCATTACCATGAGTATGATGATGAAATTATTCCTAAGTAACCGGCGGCTTCACTTTATTGTGCTTGATGTAATACGTAGCGTGGGATATTCGAGCAGACCCTGACTTAAGTGGTTTAGTGCTAAAGTTAAAGTAAACTGGTCCTTGTAAAATTGTGTTGTTGATAATCTAATTGTGGTTTTTATGTAAAGTTTAGAATTGCCAACAAACTCATCAAATTATCAGATATTTTTGAACGATCTTTTAAAACTTTTAAAAAAGCGTTCAAAAGATCTTTTATAAGTTGAGTTGTGCTCCTAGCAATGTCATTTTCAATAGATGAATTGTCCCGGAATTACGGATACTACTTCAAATGTCAATGAAGCAGCTAAAAAAGAATACACTTCCTGAAGTGATTACCGCGTCATTATCTAAATATGAAAGATTACTTAAAAATTAACTTTGTACATGATGTTTAATGTAGTCAGTCAATACAGCGTGTCCCATTAAACCGTGACGCGTGACAGTGTGTGAGAGACAAATTAACATTTTAATTGTGAATGCCATGAGCGGGTAGGTACATAAGTTGTTGTGTCGGAACTACCCTCCGGATAATCACTGTTAGCGGGTGACATCCAATCGTGCGTGTGACGTGCACTTAATGGGTTATTATAATTTTCGTCGACCCACTCTCAGATAGGTTAAATTGGACGCACGTCAGTGCTACCGCGATCATCTAACCCTAGCTGGACTGACAACGCAATTTACAGTTTATTAACATGGAACTTTAATATCGTTGCTATGATGTTATCTTATTTTTTGTAGGGCTGAAGTAGAATTCCAAAAAAATGAACAAGAAAATTAATTAATTAGGGAATAAAATTATTAAACTCATCCTATTAGCTTCGGACTAGTTATTAACATACCTAACTTCTGTAAAAAGATCAACTGGCTACCTATTACAGTTAGAAAAGATACATAACTTACTTACTTTTGTAACATGAATACGAGGCTTTTGGCTATTTTGTATGTCTCTAAATTAATGTCGTTCATTTGTTAGGTGCGTTTTGTTTGTGCAGAATAAACTATTTTTCTTTTCTTCTTTCTTTCTTCTATAATAAAAGATACAGCCCATCGACAGACAGACGGACAGGCCCTTAAAAAATCCCTTCCCTTCCACCCGTTTTTAACTCGGTAATTACTTTTCTTTCAGACGCAAATCAGTCAGCAACACCATGTTTTCTAAAACTATCGGCAAGACCAACTTCAAGTTGTCATTAGATACGACGGGCCTGTCGAAGTTACACCATAATTATTTGCTGGTATACACCGCCCTAACGTTCTTCGTGGTACTCATCTTGTACGTCGTCACTAAAGACTGGAAGGGATACACAAGCCCTGAAGAAGTGGACCTCGGTTCTGTACATGTACCTTCTTGCAGACGGAAACATACACATTTGCATTCACATGGTCACAGTCATTATTAAGTACATACTTAATTAATAAAATTACAATGCAGCCAGTATGTAACAAGCGTATAATTTCAAAATAAATAATTTCACTTGCAATTTTTGTTTAATTTAGGTACAGACCTTTTTTCGCCGCTTAGGGCTCGTACAGACGAGCGGCACTTTGCCGAGGACTGAGATAGGTAAGATTCCAGGACCCCAGAGAGGTGTAAAAAGTGATCACTTATTCACGAATTATGCACGCAGGTCATGGGAAGGCTAACCCCACACATAAATAAATACATTTGGCTTATATTTAGCCACGAGCCACACAAAAGCGTCAGTTCTACGATATTGGCGGTTCTTTAATTAACAAGGTAGGTACGGTCACCATAGGTAATAAGTAACCAGGGTTGTCGGATATAATTGAAGTTTAGTAAGAAACCGATGGATGTTTGCAAATTAAATTAAATTTAATTAATTGAAAACAAAAATTTCATTCACCAAATTAAATTTCATTCGAAAAAATCCATCGGTTTCTTATTAAACTGCAACTATATCCGATGACCCTGGTTACTTATCTCTTTTGGTGACTGTACACGTATGCATGCATAAGTTCAGTGACAAGAAGATTAAGATTTTCTTACTAAAGAACAACTTTAGCACCCTTGTAGAGGCTGTCTATATCATTGCAGACGAAGATGTGCCCGAGAAAGAAACGGTCACGTCTTTCGTCGGCTGCCTGAAGAAAGATGAATACGATCAGTCAGGCTTAAGATGTATAACATAATGTATATCAGTCATCAGATGATACACGATTATAATACCTACTGTAGGCAGATAGATACTTATATTTTTTTAAATATTACGTATTTTACTACCAAGTACTAAATATTAATATTGCCAGTTAGGTAACTACCTATTCCATTTATTCACTCCAAAAATCCACACTATTATGAGGTGGTTTAAACGTGTAAAAAATCTCAGAAATAAATTCAGTGTATCTTCAGGCTTAAGGTGAGTTCTCAGACCTAGGGTTCCGAAAATCCAAATACTTAGCAACATGTACATGGGATGAATAATCGGCAAAACTGATTTCTGTGTCTAGCTCCTTTAAATCTTGTTTGACGATGTTCAAATCGCCAAAACAGGCCACTCTGAAGCGCTGTACACTCGTGGACGCTAACCCGAACAGTTGTCCGTTCTGCAGCATGAGGTCACCAGCACGCACAGGGCATCGCGCCACGTCCTTCACACATATCGTGCTATTCGACTTCAAATGTTTATTTATACTTGTGCTTCCGTAGTCTTTTCCAGCCAAGTTGACGTGCTGCCGAGATAACAATCTTCCAGAAGAATAGGGTCGCCCGAGGATGTGAACTTTTTGTTTCCAGTCCAACTTCGTTCCGATCATTATCACTTCTGAGCATGACTCTATACTTTCGTAACTAGATAAGAGGACTAGCCTTTTGGAAATGACTCCGTCGTGGTGTATCGATTCGAAGAGGTCGACGGAAAAACCCTTTTTGCAGCGAGGACTGAAAAATAAACTTGAAATATGTAATGACGTCAGCCACTGAATGTAAACTCCCACCTAAGTACTACCACTTCATTTATTTATCATAAACATTTATGCACAATGGTGACAGATAAGTCAGGATTTCTGACCGTTGTGCTTGTGCCTGGAGAAAAACTCCCATCGATCATTTGAGTGTCCATAATCGGACCAACTGCCTTGGATACCTGGAAATCTCTGAACTCTGAACTAACTACGAAACCAAGTGGGCAGCTACAGGTCCAACTTAGTCTGATGGGGTCTTAACTTAGGTCGAAATGAGACTATGGGTTCTCATTACCGACGGTGACTTACATTCTGTTCTTTTTTTAATTAGCAACTGCACGGTTGAGTTTAGGTCAAAGCAAACATAAATAAAACTTGTGGAATCATCGACAGGACGAAAAAGGGATTTAGGACTTTAGTATGATTATTTTACTTAGATATGCTTCCCAAATACATTCGTATAGGTCCAGACTTAGCGCAGACACCATTTGCGAGAACCGAAGTCGGGCTCACCACTGCACCAACACACAACAGCTGCTGCGTGGTTGCAGAATGAATTCTTGCAACGAAGCGATTATCATCCATCTTCACTCGAAAGCATGATTGTTCACTATTTTTTGCATATATTTTAACAGAATGAAATCCTCTATAATGCATAATAAAACTAAAGATGACTAGGGCCATCGTTGCCACAAATATAGAAACCAATAAAACTACGATTCCAACTTTGCTTTTGGTTGATCGATCATCCCATGGTGTATTAATAAAATTAAAACGAAACTCTAAATTCTCCTGTTGATTATTGTTATCAATTATTTTGTTGTCATCAGCATTTTCATCCATTATAAATTAAGTAATCAGTATCAGGAGCCGCCAGGTGAAAATCTAGATGGTTTCAGTTTTAGAATGTTAAGTGTTTGTGAAGTTAGTTGCAAGTAGAGTAGTATTTTTCTTTGGATGCTGTAATTTTCAGAAATAGAGAAGATAACAAAAACTACATCAGGCATAAAAATACGTATTTTTAGATAGGTACCTAAGTTTCCTAAATATTTCGTACGCCGAACCACCCGATAAAAAATTAGATAGAACAGATTTTTTTTTTTGGTTTCGTGCCATACCTACTCGGTCTGAGTACAAGGTCAAAATCTATTACAAAATACAATCACAAATATCTACAACAGCCCTTCTGGGTTGTTGCTTATACTTGTTACCTATGTTATAATATGTTCCGGACAGATAGGCAGTCGCTCCATGTAAAATACTGGAATTCAGTTGCATCCAATTAGACTGGAAGCCGACCCCAATTGATTGAAATGGAAGCTGTTCCGGTGCCTATTAAAGCGACTGTCCAGCCGACTCGCTATCAGCGCCAAGATGCTGTTGGTACTAGTGCCAACTCTGTAGAACGTGGCTTCCTTCTGCGCAATTGGTATGGTATAAAAGCTGTCCACGTTCGCGTCTGTGACATGCCTGATACTGATCTGCAAACTGTAAAAAACGTACAAAACTTTGATCTTCGCGGGCTATCCTGGCACGTTCGCCTCTTTTCTTAGAACTTGAATATTTGACCCTTTTTTTGGGATGATAATGTCTATGATTGGAAGATGGATGACGGATGTCAAAAGAACTCCGACGTCAATGTCATTCTCATAGACATTTATTGAATTGTTGTTGGCTGAGCTTTCCAGTTCATGTGAATGATGCGTTCTCGAGCATCAATAATTTCGCTATTCTTGTCACACAAACCTAATTCCGTATTCATCTTTCCAAACAGTGAATAGCTGGTGATGTAAATATGTAATAAATCTAAACATTCTGTAGGAAATACCGCAGTAAATACTGAGGTTGGCTTCATAACAAACAATGTATACTTTCTTGTTTTAATTGAATTATTATTAAGATTGTAAACTAACAAAATGCCTACGGTGATACTAATAGATGTTTCGCTATCAATGTCGCGTCCTGTGCCGACCTCCGACACAACAGAGACGCATACCCGGCACACGATAGCTACGGCGGCTGTAAACACGTTTTTAGACTATCTAAGCGTTCACGCTAAACTGGAATACGTCGCATTGGTCTCATTCTCTTCCGTGTACGAAGGTAAGGAGGTCAATAAAGTTAAAAACTTTTCCATAGTTGCTTAATTCCATATCTTAACTCATAACATTGCTACTCCTTGTCGTTTTCAGTTTCCGTTCCTTTCACCCGGGACTTTGATAGTATACGCAGTAAGTTGTTGGTACTGGAAGAAGGCGACAAAACCTGCATAGACGCCGCTCTCCTTGGTGTGAACCAGCTGGTACTCACCGAGTGGGGAGGATGCCAAACACCTGTGCAGATTATTTTGGTAATTAGAAGTTAAATATTTGTGCAATCTTATCATATAACATAAACATAACATCACGCCTTTATTCTCCGAATGGTAAGACAGAGGAGTACCTATAGAAGACCCACATTTCGCCAGTTATGTTTATGTCCCATATAGGGGCGAGCCTTTTGCCATCAACCGGACACCAATCATTCATCAATCATCATCTTATCATATGTAAAACTGTGTATGTAAAAATCTGTTGCAATGGCTTTTTTTTGCAAACCACCTTTTTAAGCATGAACAAAAGAAAAAATAATGAATAAGCCGTTTTTGAGTTTTAACAAACTCTCGTTAAAACTCAAAAACGGCTTATTAATTTTTTTTTTCTTTTAACAAACAGCATTTGAGTTTTATATAATATATAGGACTGAAGATTTTAAATAAACGTTTTTCCCCTACAGATATTTAATATAACAGAATTTATTGTTATTTTTACAGATTACCGATGGCAGCAGTGGTGTTGGCTCCATAGGCAGAAGCCGAATGGTGCAAGCTCTGCCTTTGCCTCCCTCATATCCAGCAAAAATACATGTTTTGCCTATTGTCTCCCCGCATGAATCCTGTTTACAACAAGGTAAATACGTCCGAGATAGCCTGCAGAATGAAAAATAATACCAAACTTTTCCTGTCCCTCTGCAAAGCAAATGGCTCTTCTCATATTGATAAGACACGAGCATTGATTTGATTGATTACTTGCAAATTTCAGACTTTATTATAGTTTTTTTGAATGTTTTATTTTGACAAACCTTATTTACAATATACAAGCTAACACTAAAATATTATGTACAAGTATATAATTTAAAAAAAGGGATGACCTTATAGGGCATCAAAAAATTTGTCCGCCTCACTGACAATGGGAAAAGTACCTAAAAGGCTGGCAGCATTTCCATGTTAGACGGCAATGATGATTCTTTGTGCTAAAAATAGGCCAGCCCTCGAGTCTCATGTAGAGTCGACAAACCGCTTGGTGATGTCCCGATGAGCACTAATACTCGATGAGCACTCGGACCCCAAATTCAAAATTAATTTGAATTATCTGAAGAATGAAACCTCATTAAAAAAAAAAATTTTTCTTCATTCCATGTGAAGTATAGAAAAATAAACATTTTGATTGAAAAACACTATTATTTTGTTTCAGCAATGCCCCTCTACCAGAAAATAGTGGATCTAGCCAACAACACAACTAGTAACTCGAATGGCAATATGTCGCGCGGCTCTATCTACTGCCCTGATCAACTTACTGTGCCAGGTGTAAGTATATTATAGAATACCCTTTTTTTTTATTGGGTGAGAAATCATCAAATGACTTCTCCCGCTCTGGGCAGAGCGGAAGGGCGTGTCAGACTCTTACTGACTAAAACCCACCCGTGTTCCTTCAGTTGCCTGTGCGCCAGGGCCACGGTAACTCTTTCTAACAATCCGCGACCCCGGCAGAATTATAGTATACCCTAAAATGTCGATAAGTGTGATAATTTCTTGAGAAGTAGGTATGCTATTTTTCACCGTGAAATAGAGTATGTCTGTGTAATTGGACCTTAACACAGTCTTTTACTTCGTTCATGTTGACACAAATATTATAGAATTTCCATAGAACACACACTTTTAGTTTTCCCGAATTTTGCAATTTTCTCCGCAACTTTTCAATTTTTTCTTTCCGTAAGAAGATGTTTCAGACTATTACGAACATTTTAAAACAAATATTTGCTAAATCTGTCCAGCCGCTCGCAAGTGATGCGCTGACCAACGAACAGCATTTCATTTTATAGATTTAAGAGCGGCCAACCCGTTATACTTTTCATACAAACGCTCGTACGTGATTATGGCGTTGTAACACATCTTTCATTGAAATTTATGAACTAACAGGTATCTTGTGGACTTTATCTAGGTTTCTATGCAAGCAAAAAATCTTAAATTTGGAGAAACAAATTCAGTATAAGCCTCCAAAAATTTGCTTTTTTTGCACAAATTTTACCTGAACTTTGGTCGTTTATAATGTACTCATAAATTGTAAAAGTAAAGAAAACATTGTCATAGAAACCTTGCACATGTAATGGAGATTCTGAATGACAAACATTTTTTCCAAAACATTGTAAAGCTTTTTCAAAAACACGTATTTCCTGGAACAAGTTTTGCGAGTTCTTTGCGCGCTAATTTTCGTTCGATGTTATCGCGTTCTCACTCTTGCTTCTTTTTCAAACGTTGCGTTGGATGAAACAACAAGCTTCTCAATCATGCTCGCGTATACGATAGACGGACCGGGAAGGGCCGTCTTAATTTAAAATGTCAAGTTCTATGAAACTTGTCCAACTTTCTTTGTCTTGTAATACTGAAACCAATATTTATTTGTAGGTGATTACGGCAATTACGAGGCTATGTGAACAACACTACCAAGAGTTTTGGTGCACACTGAAGTGTGGTCAACTAGAGGCTCGCGTGCAGTTGTTTCCAGCGCCACAAACCATCTCCCTTGAAGAGTTAGCTGCTACATACACTCTGGCGAATCAAATACATGTTATAGGATTCATACAGCAGCAGGAACTTAGTAAGTTCAAGACTTCCTTAGCTAAATATTCATGAAATAAAATTTAGAAGGTAAGTCTAATGTTAGCAAAAAACTTGCTGTTTAATTCAAAGTTCCAAACACAGTTTTCAACGGAAACTTTTAGTCTCACAATAATGAAACACATTGACTTTAAGGGGGAAGCGCCAGGTTTCCCGCGAAATTCAAATTTTCTTCAATCATTAAATTAAAATCATCAATGCAACCATTGATTGAATTCAATGAATAGGATTATATGAACATGTATTTACAGAATTATAATCATTAAAGTCATCTATATTAATCTTTAAGACCAAGTAATCCTATTGAATGACATTTCATGAAATCTTGACAGTTGAGGACTATACTAACTTAAGAAATTGTATTATTGATTCTAATGATTATAATTCTGTAAATACATACTTGTTACGATCGCGAATGATACTTTGTTCAACATACAACCTGACACCGACCTGCAATTTGCAAAATCCCTAAGAAAAATGGGAATTTCGCGGACAACCTGGCGCTTCCCCCTTAAGGAAAAGTTCGGCTTTGTAGAGTGTTTTCTGTAAAATAAACCTACCTGTGAGACAGTCACTTTCTAAAGTTTTATGTGTATATTAAAGACTATTACAGTGCGGCCGACGAGAGAATCCGTTCTTGAAACCTGTCAGTTTCATACAAACGAATACGTGTTTCGCGAATTTAATCTTTATTAGCTACTGGAATTGTCGCACTAACAGGTGTCAGGAAAGCATTCTCTCGACGTCCGGACTGTAGCTTTAGCACGCAGCTTCGCCCGCGCGGATGTCGTAAATAATCCATTTATACATTGTTTTCTTAAAACTATTGTTTTACGCGGCGCACGCCAGTAAAACTTCAAGTCGGTTTGATTTTTCCGACATATTCCACAATCATCGTCATATTTCAGCCAATTTACACATAACCTTAATGGATTATACACCTAATCCTTCCTCGTGAATCACTCCGTGCATTGGAGAAAACCGTATGAAAATCCATTCTTAGTTTTTGAGTTTATCGCGTTCAGACAGACCGACGTGGTGGGAGAACTTTGTTTTATAATATGTAGTGATAGTGCTATTAACTCCTGGGCACTGATAATAGGTATTATTTTTCTATAGTTGTATTATATATGTTTATCCACAATGTAAAAATACAGGTATATTCTAAAACTGAACCTTCTTCTTTTTAACAGGTACCCCTATAGCGATAAGTAAACACTTAGTCATACCGCAGGTGCAATCAGCGCCGAATACGGGACCGAGAGAAAATTATGGCTCCAAAACCCCTACCAAGGTAAAGTACTAACTAGGCATTCCTGGCAGGCTAATACGACAAAATTTTGTCGCCGCATTATCTCGTGCAGAAGCCATATTTGACTGTGCATTAACATATTCATGTCTCGTTTCGACGTGAGAGGTTGCGACGACAAATGGTCACAATAATTGACTGTTTAAAAAGTAAACGCTTTTTTTTTCAAACTTTATTATCTTGCAGGAAGGTTCAAGTACAGATGGTTCTGCCACAGAAGAGGATATGTCAGATCCGAGCAAAGTACCAAATTTCTGTGTCCTACTTCATGGTGCACTCAAGGTAAGAAATTTCTCTTTTCAGAGTCCTTAATTCAGGTCCTAATAAAGCCAAGTTAGTTTCATACAGTCAGCTCCAAAAATATTGGGACAAGCAGACATTCTAAAATGATCTGAACAGTACAAAGAAAATTAAACTTAATACAGTACTGAACAATTCTCTTTCTGACTTTTGAAGAATTTTATCTCATTGACATAAGTTTAATTTCATTAGTTGTGATAATTATGAGCAGCGTTCTTCCCGATATTTTGCCACTTACTGTACAACATATCTATCATAAATTTCTTACTTATTCTTAATAAAATAAACCAGACCAGAATTGTGCAAGAAACATTACCGCATTGCCGTATCTGTATCTATTTTACTGTGTGTACATAAATAATCTATGTAAATAAAAATGAATCGCCGAAATGTATGTTCGCGCATAACTTCCGAACGACTGCACTAAATTGGATACTTTATTCTTTTTTTTTGTGTTCGTTATTATAAGGACAAGGACTCACTTTTTTTTAAATTTTCGTTTATACAAAATAAACGAAAATTTTAAAAAAAGTGAGTTAATGAAACAGAAGAGGGAGGTAGGTAGCTAGGATAGAGTAGGTAGGTAGGGTAGGTTAGGGTAGGTAGGTAGGGTAGGTGTTATCTTAAATTAATTCACTGACAGACAATGCACAGCCCAAAACCCCTGGGTCTGAAGCATGAAATTTTGCGCAAGAGTTCCTTATATAGCGAAAGTGTGAAATAAGGAAGGACGTTTTTTTGTAATCACCCTCTAAAGGATTTAAATAGTTGTAATATAAGATTGTATGGAAGTTGGTCATTTTTAGCGATCCAAAATCCCATCGGGCACTCGACTTGTACACCACATATTATGTCCAGGTGGAAGGCATGGCAGCAGTGGTACTTCTAGGCGCGGACTGGTGGGGAACCCTGACGGCGTCGTGCGAAGCGTCGCGCGGGCGTCGGTCCTGTCTGCTGCTCAGTGTGATGAAGCCAGGAGCCACAGCCGCGCCTTGGCTTGGCGCCCTCGACCAGCTCGGACCAGCTGAAGAGGGAACTACTCCTGGTAAGTATTTGTTCTTGATTTTAATGTTTCTTTTCAGTGTCGTACGGCTCAAACTGTAATGAAAAAACAGCTTAAAATTGAACATTCTGCGAAGAACAAAATTAGTTTCTTCTTCCACTTACTTCATTTTGATTGCTTACTTACTTCACTTCGATTGGGACTAAATAAGGGGATATTATTAATTGCACATCAAATAAATAATCACATAGCAATTTATTTCCATCATTTAAATACTGACTGCACAGCAAATTAAATACTGACTGCACAGCAAATCAACCAGAATGAACTAAGTTTCCGAAAACATAATAAATGTTCCCGAAAATACTAACCCTAGGTGGTCGACGTCAGTGGCATCCCGAGGTTCGGTTGGTTAGGTTCCTTTAAACGCTTTAGACAGAAATAGGAGCCCCGCAAAGCGGGGCTCCGTCGACCAGCTTATTAACCCTAACCCTATATTTAGATTACCCTAGATTTCGGTAAAACGCAATTAAAAAAATGTGGTACTCGTTGGGAATAGAAAATAAATTGATGAAAAAGCTTTTGCTTTAGGAAAAATCGCTGTACGCTGCGAAAATAAATTGTAGTGTGTTTAGTGATATTTTGAGTTGAATATTTTGCTGTGCAATCAGTAATTTTGATGGGAATTCGGAATCTTATTGCATAGAAAAAGGATATTTTTTGATTTGCGTTTAAATACTACCCCTAAATAAGCAACATTAACTATATACTTAATAATTATTTACCTCGAACAAAATAGCAGGTAATGCTTATGACAAATAATATACAATTAACTATTTATTCACACACATTGTCTTCTAGATTTGCTGTAGAGGTCCTTAATACTTATCTTTTTACCCACTTGCCAACGGGAATTATAACACAATAAAAAATATAATCTATAAAATTGTGTTTAAAAAATTGCAAACTTTTTGCTCTATTCAGTACCAATTTACCTTCCTCAGCTCAACTCAGAAAATTCGTTAAAACAAATTAATATGACTAAAATTCATCATCTTTTGCAGCGGAAACATTCCCGATCCGTTCATGGCGGTCGTACAGCAGTGGCGGGTCTGCATGCGCGTGGGCACGTCCGCACGCACTACTCGCCGACGTACAGAAAGTACTGCGACATGCCAGAAAACTCCCCGACAAGACACAGCATCTGTTTAAGGTATGTGAAATTGTTATTTATATTGTACTTAATGGAAATGTATGTGGATTTTTAATTTTTCGACGCCTGTCAATCATTACCTAGTAGGAATAAAACGGGAAATGGTAAAGAAAAGCAGTCAAAATTCATACGACACTGTAGAGCAGTCATATTTCGAGCCAAGCAGCAATTAAAACTAAAGCAAAACGATATGAAATAGAGTTATAATCTGCTTGTAGGTATTGTAGGCTTCCATCTGCTTCACACGAGTCAGTATTACTACAATTGGAGAAAAAATAAATAACTTATAATTTCTTCTCAGGAACTGAACAGACTCCGGCGAGCAGCCATTTCTCTCGGTTTCTCTGAACTACTGACAGCGATTGGCAACGCGTTGGAGCGCGAATGCACCGCATTGCCGCCGTCCGCGCCCTCTGAATGTGCTCTACAACTCGCGCACGCTGCGAATGCCTTGCGAGACCCGAGAACGGCCTTAGATATCAAACATACGCTCACACCACTGGGTTCTAATTATAATGTTACTCCGATGACACATTAATTGGTTCTGGCATCTGATACGATATTGTCTGCTATGGCACATGAGTAAAGAAACGGAACAGAGACAAAGCTTCTTACAACCGCGCAATGATAGGTACAGTACGATTCAAACTTTATGGCGGCTCGGAACATGAGGCGAGCTGCTGCGCAATTCACGAGTCAGCAGGGGTGAGAGGTGAAGTACTGTGCAGCGTGTAGCGCACTTCAGAGTCGCCATAAATTTTGAATCAGGCTGTACACTACTAAAAGGGTACATTCCGAATTACGCCATAATCGCTCACATCAATATGTTGCGTTCCGATCACTGACTAGAGAAAAAAGGACTCCGCGCCACGCTTATTCAAAGTGAAGCACTATAAGTATACTGTTTGTTCAAACATGCCTCACGCACACATTTACATTATAAGGTGCCAACCGGCCGCCATTACGCGGCCCTACGGCGCGCCGTAGGGCCGCGTAATGGATTATAATAGGTTATTAAATGGGTTATAATAATATAATATTATACGGTGTTTCTTATCAAAATTATAATTTGTGTTTTCTAAACGACCACCCACGCAAACAATGTCATTTGAATCTATAAATGGAGTTAACTGTAATAATTTATTTTTCTGTGGTAATGTTTTACCTTGTTTAAGTATCCCAATTTCGAATAAAAATAATTGTAATTGACTAAATTTAATTAATAGCATAACTGAATTATTTATTTCATCTGAGTTTATAGGGCCTGAGTACCTTTGTTTATTTTTATTACAGTTGTTAACAAAACGTAGAACATACGCAAATATTGTAACTACAGGTACTGTTTATGTCATGTAATAAAATAAAACTAGCGACCCGCCCCGGCTTCGCCCGGGTAGCAAAGCATAATCTAATATAGCCTATGTCAACCGGAGATAGTGTAGCTTCCCAGCAGTGAAAGAATTTTTGAAATCGGTTCAGTAGTTTCGGAGCCTATTCAATACAAACAATCATATATTTTCTCTTTAGAATATTATTTCACTGTATTTCGTTTATTACAAAATATATTTAGGTTATACTATAGCCTCAGCAACACGTGGTGGTTATTCTATTAAATTGTAGCTTATATGAAACGTTTGTATTTTTAACATAGCGCCATCTATTGAATACTTACTCAATCCCGTCAACAGATATCGCTATCTGTTAGAATCGTTTAGAGCTAACAGATAATTGTGACTGTCAAATAATAAACAAATAATTTGCAAAATAATATTGCGACTAGAAATTGAGATGTAAGCTATCCTATCTTTCAAGTTGGATCAAATTGCACACGGTGTGCAAATCAAATTTAAAATCGGTTCAGTACTTTAGCAGTCCATCGCGGACAAACAACGTGACACGTAATTTTTATAAAGATAATGCCTTGTGTTGTGAAATGGTGTAAAAAAAATTCTACATCCCAGAAAAATTGTCAAGGAATAATATATATCACACACACTCACACACACACACACACACACACACACACACACACACACACACACACACACAGATCGGTACAGTGCTTCACTTTCGATATGCTTGGCGCAGAGTCCTTTTTTTTCTAGTCCGTGGTTCCGATTTAGATATCACGATTATGACAGCTGAAAGCTGTCAACAATTCGGAACGCTCGTGAATGCGCTCACAGTGCTCGCTCAACGTCAACCCCAAACCTTGCCCAAGAAAGAAAGACCGACTGGATATTTAAAAAAAAAAGGAGAAATGAGACCAAAGATGCGACTCAAAACAACTCAACAGCACAACGGTAATTTTTGCCAGCGCTCACGATGATATTAATATAAGGCATGGTCGGCGATATCGCAAGATGGCGCATGTCACGACGTCATATATGACGATTCAAGGGGCATCGTTGTCGCGCTCACGCTAATTCGGAATGCGTGTAAGCACGCTCAAATCGATTACAGTGCAATTCGGAACGTACACAAAACTTGAGGTGCGTATGTGCGTTACCACTGGCGGCTTCGTCGCATACTGAGAGAAACCGGTTTATACCGGCTCGGCCGATGGTAACGCTCAGGGCTAACGCGTCGCGCGTCGTGTTTGTTTACGTTTTAGTTTAATAGCACATGCGCAAAGACACAGAACCCGAAAGAAATCTCAAAAACCGGGATGAGTATTAGTAATGGTTGCAAATGGTTTAGTGCTTTTTTAGTAAGTGGCACGGAATAGGTACCTAAATACCTATCTCGTAAACGGTGCGTCCTAGAGCAAAAATAACGACTGTTTGAGGACATAATTTTTACAAATAATGGCATATGATTGGTGTTTATGATTTGAAATAAGTAGGTAGATAATACTCACCGACCGACCGAGTAATTTATGTTTAAAAATTAAAACACATAGGCTGATTAACGTTCTGTTTATTTATTTAATTTTATCCCCTGTGCCAACCCTACCAAAATAGGTTTTTGCTCGTTGTTTGGAAACTTTGACTCTGTTCCGTTTCTTTACTCTGTGGCTATGGTCTGCTATAATGTCATAAACTTATCTGACCCGGTGGTAAAAGTGGAACTAATGAAGCCATTTGGAAAGTCATTAATTTTTGTGTAACATTTGTGTCACATAATGTTTGTGGGACTAGCACGTTATCGACCGTAGCTACTTAGTTTATTAGACAAACATAATTATAGGTGAACTATGATAAATAACTAAAAGCAAAATGTTCATGCCAACTATATTAAAATATAGCACTAACAATGATTTACGATATTTAGGTCTATGATTGTTGCTCATTGTTGTCTCAATACCATTGGGTATTAGTACAACATTGCTAGTACCTTAAGGATTTCTAAATAGATTATCATTTTAATAAATAAATAAATAAATGTTTTAAAATATAAAAGCATGTCTTATTATTTCACTCGAGTCTGTTCGAATCTCGACGGAAGCAAGCTAGAGTAACTGTTTTTGTAGCCCGTTCGGGACTCCGCTTTGTGTGAAACACAGAACAAGTTAAATTTTTGAACGAAACAGTGTCTGTCATTACAAAATAAAGCCATTTCTACACGGAGGGGTTCGTCGGCGTCGCACGGTGGATCGAAAATCGGCTGTAGAAGACATAGGATCTCGATTTCTTAAATGTTATTTTTTTTTGCTGGAAATGACTTCTGCTGATCATTACTATGTACAAAAATGACACCCGAGTTAATTCTGCCCAAAAACGAAGGAAATATATTTTTTTAACGAAAAATTTGTATGAAGCTAGTATGAAAAATCGAATTATCTCCTAAACGGCATGTTTAACCGTAATATCCTTGGAGGTGGTCATAGTGCTAATTATTTATGATTTTTTGGTTGCCGATTTGACGAAAAATTTAATGCCGTTTTTTTTAAAAAATCGTCAAAATATTTTTATTTATTTTTACATGTAAAACGATCCCTTTTAGTGTCCAAGTTAAAAAGTTCGATATGTTATTAACCCAAATATTAAGAACACACAAAACAAGAAAAATTAAATAAAAAAATTGCTGTTTTTTGACACATTTTTATTAATTTAAATAAAAAAAGATTATCAAACTCTTATTTAAGTAACATATAAAGTTATATTATATACAAAATAATTTAATTTAAGGAATTAATACTAAGCATTTGTAAAATAAAGTAAAATAAATAAAAAAAAAGACAAAATATCATTAAATATTACAAAAAAAAAACCCAAACAGACTCAAATACAAATTTACAAATAAGTACATATATAATTTTTTTACAAATTTTCCTTATCACTCTCGTTGTCAGACTCCAATTCTGAGTCAGCATCCAGATTGGATATATCCAAAAACTCGAACTCAGTTTCCTGAAATTGAATTAAGTCGAGAGTTTCAGCAAAAAAGCTCTGCTTTTTCTTGGCATCTAACTTAGGCCTTTGTGCACTTAGCAAAGGATCCGAAGAAACAACAAGCATATTTAAAATGTCTTGATTGGAATCCTGCCTGCTTCTTTTCCGCGAATGATGTTCTCGAAACCTCCTAAAATCTTTGTTTCGAGACTCTGAGGCTTCTTCCGAGAGAGTCCCAATCGGCACAATAATATATTATTTTTCTCAATTATGTCAGCCCCATGGATTAATAATTTATGAACGGTTGACGACATGTAGTACCAGTCGTATAATAATACGTACTTTTCTGCTGTTTTGCGGGCATAATCTCTAAATTTTATTATATCGACCTGCTCTCCAGATGTAATTGCTTGTAAAATTACAGCAAATCTTTTGATGAGGTCTTCATCCAAACCGGTTATAGCTGCGGTTTTATTAGGAAACTCAAAGAATTTTCTTGCAGTATTCCCGTCATTGGTGGTTCCCGAGCCTTGTTTTACTATATCAATCAACAGATTGAGCTCATCTTTGAATTTATTTTGAATTATTTTCTTCCTTGTCTGTAGCATTTCTTTGTGCTCATCACTTCTCGCTGCCCACCGTTTGAAGTCGAGCCTGTATGCAATGTGTAACAGACATTCCATACAATTTATACGGGCGTGTAGGGATGACAAGCCAAATTCATACAGGTCAGAACACACAATTTTTGATGTTACAGCATCTAAGCGGTTCATTTCTGTAGGCTTTGCTAAGCACAGGTAGCACGATGCATTTGATCTAGCTTTAGAAAGGTAAGTGCAAACTTTAGCGTCGATCGTCGTCATCATTGGTTCATGAGTCACCCTATTATTATTATTGGACTCTGTGGGGATAAGGGCCTCAATTTCTTCATCCATTTGTTTTTTCAGCTCAAGGACAACTGCTTCACTCTCCTTTACAAAAGTAAACTGAACTGGACGACAATACAAAACTGAGCATGGTTTTGGGTTCGTCCATAAGATGTTGTCTCCATCTGTCAGTTTAAGTGGCACCAAGGAGGTCATGATAATGCTCGAGTCATCTTCCTCACCCTCCATTTTCTGCTTGTATCGGCTTTGGTTAGAAGCACCATCAAATCCCCACTTGGATATCAGCTTCAACTGCTTGTTATGCTCTTCCTTAGAAAGGCTTTGAAGGATTCTTGTAACTGTGATATCAAGTAAAGCTTGAAGTGTAATCCTAGCCGATGAATCAGTAACTGTCACTGATTGCTTCGGAGGGTAGCAATCAAGCTTAGTTTGTTGCACTTTATAGTAAGATGGATAAATATCCTTAGCACCTTCCCGAATGGCAGCCTCTCACAACGTAATATATTGCCACTTTGAGAGTTTTAGCGAAAGAAGCAATCCAAGCGCCTTTTCTGACGTAAATATGATTGTTTTCGCTGGTTTCTTAAGCGTTTCATTTAATTTAGCGGCTGCTTCAGGATTTTTCATCATGTATTCGATGACAGAGGCGATATCTCCATGCCCTTCTTCTTTTAAACGTGCTGCAGCTGCATATACCAATTCACTGGAATCTTCGCCTGTGTGTTCATCAGATCTTCTCTTTTTTTGTTTACTTCCCAGATCTTCGAATGGTTTACGGGATCTTTTCGTCATTGTTCCAATGGACGTTGATGTCGACGGTTCTGGAGAGACTGAGGGCGCTCTTGGTATCTCATCAACACTTGGTTCTTGATTAACTAAAGTTTGCACAAAACTCGGCCAATCAATATTTGCTCCCAACCAATTCTCGTACTTTCTCCTGAAATTATCAAGGAATCGGTTGGATTTCTGCGACCTTTGTAAAGCGGCTCGCGTAAATCTCCGACAAAATTCTTTGAGAACAACACGATCTTCGTCAGACAGGCAATCGCCTATGCGGGATACAACTGCACTGAACAATACTTCATGATCAAATGAAGTACTCTCACTTCGTAGAAGAACAAACAAGTCTAAATTCGTGATTAAACTTTCCATTCTAAGATTTTATAGTCGCAGATTTAGTGTTAGCAGTTACACAGTTGTGAACAAACTAAATTATAAAACTAAACTTTAGCCCTTTTATTGAAAAACGCCAATAATTAGGTAACTACCCTCATTAGTTATCTTCTCATTAGCTAATGAAAATTTATAATTGTCACTAACTATTCTTAGAACTCATAGCACTGCTAATTAACAAATTAGCTTACTTATCAGGAAAAGTTGAATGTAATTCATAGTTGGTATTGTCGTGAGATATTGAAAATCATTAAATCACCTATAAAGACTCATTAGAAGACCTAATCAGTGTAGTTACTTAATCACTTCTTTTCGGACTCATTAGAAGAGTAAACAATTGGTAAATTGGTTGTATGAAAAGTTTTAAAACTCATGATGTGTTGATAAATATCTAGCTCAAGCATAGTTGTCTACGTGTGGGTGTACTATAAACCTCTGCCAACTCCTTCGGAAATATAGGAGTGATGCTATTTTATGTTACGTGTAGTTAAAAGTCCGTGTTCTTCAACATAAACACTAAAAGGAATCGTTTCATATGAAAAAACAAATGAAAATATTTTGACGATTTTTAAAAAAAACGGCATGAAATTTTTCGTCAAATCCGCAACCAAAAAATTATAAATAATTAGCACTATGACCATCTCCAAGGATATTACGGTTAAACATGCCGTTTAGGAGATAATTCGATTTTTCATACTAGCTCCATACATTTTTTTCTTATAAAAATTATAACTCTTCCATTTGTGCACACATTTACTTCATATGACATTTTATAGAACAGTAATGATCAGCAGAAGTCATTTCCAGCAAAAAAAATAACATTTAAGAAATCGAGATCCTATGTCTTCTACAGCCGATTTTCGATCCACCGTGCGTCGTCGTCCGAGGCAAGAATGTATATTTTAGTTGAGAACAATTAAATGTCTCATCACAGTGTAAGACCGATAAATCGTAGTGCTGATTTTTGCCTACGAATGTCGTATGTACCGTAAATTAATATGCTCTCTACAGTTGAGCGTTCGAGAAAATCTACTCGTGTGTAGGTAGCTTTAGGACAGGTTACGATTTGCGCTTTGAGAAACGTCAAAAACTGATCCATTCAACAAAAGTCAAAATAAAATATCCTGTAACCGATAAACAAATAAACATTTAAAAACATGAATAATTTAAGAAAAACCCAGTATTATGAATTAAATCAATAATAAAAGTATTCTTGCACTTCAATGTAAAACATGGCACAAATAAATTAAATTGCCAAATAACGTCGAAAATGAAGTATAAAAAATTGGTAATCATTTGCCTGTCGTCTTTACCGTTTCTGTTCACTTTAAACGGTGATTTTGTGTTCGACGACACTGAAGCAATAGTGAAGAATAAGGACGTCACGTCGGAGTCTTGGACCGACCCATTTTACCATGACTTTTGGGGTGCAGATATTAAATCGGATTTAAGTCATAAGTCTTACAGACCCCTTACAATTTTATCTTACAGGTTGATAATTAGTCAATATTCATTTACAGCATGGACACTTAATTTTAATAGCCCTTGGATTAATTGAAATTCCCCTTTTCAGGCTAGATTATTTACTAGCTAGAAGAATCTCAGCTTTCGATTTCAAGACAACAAACCTAATATTATGCCATATCTTGTGCTGTTTATTGGTGTGGAAAGTCTTTGAAGCTATTTTAAATGACGAGAACAGTATTTTGGCTAGATACGAAGGAACAGATAAGAAATCAAGTTACCAGGATGACAGGAGTAAGAAGTGGTGGATGGACACAGCATTTCTATCTACATTATTATTTGCAGTACACCCAGTTCATGTGGAAGCCGTGAGTGGTGTGGTAGGCAGAGCTGATCTCTTGGCTGCTATAACATTTTTCCTAGCATTCCTTAGTTATACCAAATCGCTGACTAGCCAAAGATGTAACAATATCTTTTTACTTTCAACAGTAATTTTAGCTGGAATCTCTATGTTGTGTAAGGAAAATGGTGTTACAGTTTTGGTGAGTTAAAAAATCAATGAAAAAATCTTTTTAACATTGAGTTGTGAAAATTATTATTTAAAATTAATTCCAGGGCTTCTGTTTAGTATATGAAGTATCAACAACATACAGGGTTAAGAAAACAGTAAACAGGCACGCAAAGATCTTAAGCATAGATGATATCACTATAAGTTCCATATTTAGAATCATCATCATCACATTTAGTATAGCAGCCCTGTTATATGGAAGGTGGCTTGTGATGGATGGGGCCCCACCTGAGTTCAAACCTACTGATAATCCAGCTGCATTCGCATATGCACCTTTTTCAAAGGTATGTTTTGTCTTTCTATCTATATAAATAATAATGAAAACCTGTTCATTGGTAAGCGCATCATTCGGGTTTTTTTTTAAGTTTCGTAATGATCCTATTTAGGTTTTTATGGAAAGGAAAATTGGGAAAGTTTCCTGGAAAATGTCCAAATTCAGGAAAAACTGAATGTTCTTTTTTCTATGGAATGTTTATAAGAACTCAAGACCATAACTCACAATTCAAATGATGAATGAAATTTTAACAGGACAATGTCTGTCAGATCAGCTAGTTTTTTTTAAATGCTTCTGTCATGACTTGTGTCAGCTGTTTTCTTTAATTATTCCACTGGAACGAAGTTTCAGGCCCTGACAAATAAAATACTTACAATGCAGTCTTAAGTATATTACAGATTTTTATAGTTGTACTGAAGTTAATTCATTGCTGTATATTTAGCCCACTACATCTCAAGGAGGTTTTGTTTAGTTAAATGCATGCTATAGTTCAGTATAACAATCATTATCAATTTCCCAGCATTTATCATACGAAAAACGGAAGGAGGTTCTCAAGTCAATTATCTACATACATGTACTTGATACGATTTATATCAAAATTTTACTATGACATTAAGTGACTAATAAGCGACTACAAATTACAGGGAAAACAAACTCAATTAACCAGCTAATGAAAACAAACTCTAAAAAAAAAAAAAATATGTGCCCATAAAACAGTCGGTAATATTGACAAGATGGTCGATAAGTCGGCGCCATGTAAAATTATGGCAGCTTGATTGATAATTGTTGATTGTTTGTTAGGCGCCACCTCAAAATTAGTTACTGTAAACATTAATTTAGAAGCTTACATAATCAACCTTTTAATGTTCCCACTGCTGGAACACAGGCTTCCTCTCTGTGAGAGGGAGTGGGCCATAATCCACCACGAGGCCCCAGTGAGGGTTGCTAAATGTCACATGTTATTGAATTTTTGACTCTAGGACATGCCGATGTCCTCATGATGTTTTCCTTCACCGTTTTGAGAGCAGTGGTGATGAAATAATTTACATAAAGTAAAGCACCTGTCAGGGTTCGAACTTACGACCTACAACTCTTAAATCGCGGCCTTTACCACTGAGCCACCACTGCTCTCATTTATAAGCTTAGTCAGACTAAAACATTTTTTTTTTTCGATTTGCAGTTTCTTTTTTTTAATAATTTTTTATACTGTTACAGGTAGCCACATACAACTATATTTATTCTATCAATCTTCTGTTATTTATTTGGCCCCAATGGCTTTGTTATGATTGGTCAATGGGATGCATACAGCTGATAGAGAAGGTACTTGATGAGAGAATGATTTTAATATACATGATGCTTCTTTATGGTCTATATCTGTTAGAGGCTATTTTCCGTGGTTACAAAAACGACAAATCGAGTAACAGGTAACTAATTTCGTACAATGCTAATTATTAAGGTTTGCTTCTCTTGTATACTAGGAGGCTCGTGGCTAAGTAATAATAGTCACATGGGTCGATCGATCAAGTTAAGCTACGCTTGCCGCGGTTGGTCCGTGGATGGGTGGCCATCTTTACATACCAAGACCCTTCCGTGCCTCGGAAAGCACGTTAAGCCGTTGGTCCCGGCTGTCATTTGTGGCTTCTTTGACAGCCGTTACCGGTCGTCAGAAGCCCGAAAGTCTGACAACCAGTCTTACCGAGGGGTATTGTGTTACCCAGTAACTGGGTTGTTGAGGTCAGATAGGCAGTCGCTCCATGTAAAATACTGGTATTCAGCTGCATCCGGTTACACTGGAAGCCGACCCCAACATAGTTTTGAAAAGACCAGGCAAATTGATATTTTGCTCTACTTGTACTTATTCTTATTAATTTTTAACTTTGTTCAACTGACGCTCGGATTCTGATGTCTTCAGATAAACTCAGTAGCTCTTGATTCAAAGTTTCTAAACTGTTCAGAAAAGCAATGTATCAAGATATTGATCCAAAAGCTCTGTCAAACGTATAAACTTCATAGGCCTCATCCATTGCTTTTCATCAGGCGTGATCGAGGTCAAGAGCATTCCCATTATGCAATTAGAAGACAAAAAACCCAGTTAGGAATACCTTAGAAACTAGACTGTATTAGGTACAGTCAGCAACAGAAAAAAGTAAACACTTTCAATATTGTGAATGTTCAAGGGTTTTTATATGTCTTCAAATGAGCCCCATTCTGTTGACTTGTTCCCTCATGTTATTTTTTTTTCTGATCCTACAGCTTAAATAGTACAAATTACATTGCAGGGTGATGTTACTTGCAGCATCATTAATAGTCATACCATTCCTGCCAGCCAGTAATGTATTCTTCCCAGTGGGCTTCGTAATCGCCGAGAGGATTCTATACATACCGTCAGCTGGCTACTGCCTTATGATAGGAATCGGGTTGAAAAAAATGTTGCATAGAAGATCATTGGTAATCTGTAAGGTAAGTCGTTATTAGCATTTATCCTAACTTTCTATATCTAAATCTAATCTAAATATCTAAATCTAAATATCTATTTAATATTATAAATGCGAAAGTAAGTTTGTTTGTTACCTTTTCACGTCTAAACCACTCAACCAATCACCCTGAAATTTTGCATATACGCTTTCAGGTCTACAGAAACGGACATAGGGTACCTTTTATCCCGAAAAAAATAACTGTTCCTGAGGAAAACAACAATAACGTTCTTATGATAATAGATGGCGCTCCGTGTCTTTCGAATCATGATTGAATTATATTATTATAGAAACTTTAGTGGTGTGTTAAGAGCTTTTTATTTTTTATTTAAGTACCTAAGAGTGTAGATAGACCGGTTTTACATCCTCCTAACTATAATTCCCCGGACAACCCGAATTTATTGTCAAATTCTAAATTAACGCGAGCGAAGCCGCGGGCAAAAGCTTGTTATTATTATAAATATTAATAGCTCTGACCCGCAGGTTCCCCTGCGTGGAGGACGGAAATTATCCCCCAGGGAGACGTACTACCAGGATCAATCCATACAAGTTTGCATACGGCTGCCGCATGCCGCGCCGTTAAGGCGTGAAAGATAACAAACAGACAGAGTTACTTTCGCATTTATCATGGATGCAGCAGATACATGTTTTTCCTCAGTACAGTATCTTAGCTGTTTCTCAGTATATTTTTTGTATGCACGTGTTTCTGTGACAAATAAACATATTTTTCTGTTTCCTTATTTTCCCAGATTGGGGTGTTTATGTTCCTATTACTAGTGCTGATATACGCTCTGAGGAGCTGGCAGCGATCTAAAGACTGGCAAAACGAATACAGCTTATTCATCAGCGGATTGGCCGTGTGTCCGTTAAACGCTAAAATACATTACAATGTTGCTAAGGTTGCGGATGCGAACCATCAGACTACGTGGGCGTTAGCTGAATATAAAGAAGCAATAAGGTACTGAATATTTTATTTTATAATAGCCTATGATACTGTAGAAACCTGCAGTAATGTTGCGTAAACAACATGTATTGTGCTGTGTTTAAAAAATTAAGTGCCCTTTTATTTTTAGTGCATAGATTTGACACTGTGTGCACTACAAACGCAGCATTTATAATTTTACAGGTTGTACCCTCAATATTACCAAGCAATGAACAATTTGGCCAACTTACTTAAAAATCAGAAACAATTTGATGAAGCTGAATACTTTCTAAGATTAGCAGTGAAACACAGGTACGTGATGCTAAAGTTTTTGTCCTTTTGTATGTAAATAGTTCTTTCAAAAAATGGTGGGTAGTTCTATAAAAATTACGTGCTTAACAATCTAACTTTGTATTTATTTATATATTTAGTTAGTTATTTATTCATTTAATTTAGTACCTAGTGTAAATAGTTAGTTTCTTAAAGGATAATAAACTGGACAACTAAAACGTTTCAGCAGTCATTAATTGACTGGTGGTGACATTATTAACATTTATTTTTTATGTTCCTGCTCTTTCCCACTCCTGGGCAAAGGCCTAGCTCTCCACTCCTTCCACCGTTCGCGAGTCCGTGTGTCCTCCTTCCAGTTTAGTATCAACACTTAACAGTTATTTTTAAATGACTCAACAGAGAGGATTTCCCAGCCGCGTGGATGAATTTAGGAATACTCTTAGCAACTACTCGTCGGTTCGAGGAGTCTGAAGTAGCTTATAAAACTGCTTTAAGCCACCGCAAGAAGTATCCTGACTGCTATTACAATTTGGGCAACTTGGTATGTTTTTTTTTTTTCACGCGTTGGTATTCCGGTTGCTGCTACGTAGTAGGCGTTGCAACAGTGGTTGCAACAACGTAACACGCGTTGCATTGCAACACCGGTTGCACCTACGCGTTATGTAGCCGCCTAAGGCTAGTATGTAGCTATACTACGATGTCTTCTAAGAGCTGTGTCATTTCCGTGTTGTTATGTATTTAACACTCATTAAACTAGCATTTTTAACATTTTAGTACCTGGAGATGAATAAAAGTGAAGACGCGATAGACAGTTGGTTCCAAGCGATCAAACAGAACCCTAAGCATGTCTTAGCTTGGACTAACTTAATGGCGTTAATGGATAACACGGGTAAGTTGCAAAATTATTACTTCTTGCCTGCTCAACAAACTGGTTTGCTGTGTAATACGACGACTCTACGATCAATAATCGTACGGTAACACTTGAACTACGAAAACCGCCCTTGTTGCTTCGACATAAAGGCGCTCTAAATGTCAAACTGTTGCCATGGGGTTTACTGTATCAGGCGTGTTGATTAATTACTTAACACTATATTTTTGACATTGGATAATGAATGTATCTCAAATTCCAGGACAAATCGACAGAGCATTGAAGATCATGCCGAACGTATTGAAAGAACTCCCGGAAGCTCCGTCTATCAATTTTGCAATAGCCAACATGTACGGAAAAATAAACCGATACGAAGAAGCTGAGGCGCACTTTATTAAAGCAATTAAATTGTTTAATAAAGAAGTTAAAGCCATACACTACGCCAATCTTGGTGAGATATCGATCTTTTAACGCTAGCCGTTTTACATACATACGTAAACTTATGCTTTCTTCTCATGGGGCTAGGCGGACACTACAGAACGCCATTTGCTACGATCCTTACATACCGGCTAAATAAATACTACTTATGGGCGTGTGCTAGCTGACATTAAGGCAAATAATTTATTTTGTGTTTCGTAATGTTTTACTCTGCATACTTTTGTATAGAACCAAGTTCTTCTAACAGAACAGACAGCTGTGCTGCTGGGGAATTTGTTGCGCCACTTCTTCCCAGCTTAAGCCCTAGGAAGTGGTGCAGGACGGGCGTTTTGCGGGACTGTCTCATGTAATTTGACGTTCAAAAGTGTCGATTTTTATTTTTGATATGTTGCTATGGTAACCCAGGCTTCAGAAGTCTTATAGTCGCCAGTATACTTCTTATTTGCTGATCTTTAACGTAATTGTATTCCAGGTGTACTTTATCATCGCTGGAAAAAATACACATTAGCAGAAGAAATGTACAAAAATGCTCTGAAAATTGATCCTATGTTCAAGACTGCCCGAACAAATCTTATAAGCCTACAAAAACTTATGAACAAATAAAATACCTACTCACCAACTTTTAAGTTAATAATAACTTGTGAATATTATTGTAAGTAACTAGCACTGAAGTGTAAATTAAATTATTAATAAATAATGTTATTGCAATTTTATTTTCCTATATAAAAGGTAATTTATTTATTTATGCACATTTTATTACCTTTTTTTTTGGGTGGGAAATCATCAAATAACTTCTCCCGCTCTGCGCGGAGCGGGAGGGCGTGTCAGACTCTTACTGACTAAAATCCGCCCGTGTTCCTTCAGTTGCCTGTGCGCCAGGGCCACGGTAACTCTTTCAAACAATTCGCGACCCTAGCAGGCATCGGCCCTATCGGACCTCGTCCATTAGTACTGACATCGAGGCGCGCGTGGTACAACGTACCGTCGAATCGGGCCTGGTCCTTACTGGACAGCGAACTATCCGTTGCTCGCCGTCCGCAAGCCCGCGCCTACGGTGGCCGCGAATCGACTCCCGACGCCCGGGGCGTTTTTTCCTGCGGCGCCTTGGGGCGTGAGAGCGCAACGATTGCCTGTTCCTCGCGCGCTCTGCCTCCTTCGGGAGCATTACTACTTCGCAGTAGGAGGTGACGGCTTCCCATGCCCTCTCACTCCGTACCATGGCCTGGACCAGGGCCGGAGGCGAGAGATCGCCGCCGTGAGGAAACGGCGGCGCCCCGCCCAAGCCGGGGCCCATACCTCTGTAGCGGTATCTACTAGCCACATGCGAGCTACACGTCACACTGACGTCCCGCAAAATCCTGCATCGCGAAGCAGATTCGAGTTTACCGCGCAACTAGCATATATACAAGGTCCCGTCATCAAACGTCAGGCAGTTGCCCACCAGACACAACACCCGTCTGGTCGGAGGATCCTCCCTTTTCTATGAAGGTACAAGTGAACTTTACACCCTGTTCCTCATACCTCTATACTGGTGAGCCCGAAAATGAACGTCAGCGTAGCCTTCGTGCAAGTACATCAGCGTGACGTCATCATCACTTCCTCAAGCCTTCGAGCGGCGAGTCACACAGCCAGCCAGCACCCACGGCTTCTACGGGTATCGTGACCACCAGCATGCAGCGCGAGCGCATACCTGGTCATCACCCTCAGCCTCATGAAGCAACCTTGGCACAGCACACTGCACTTTCGGCCGGCCAACAAGAAGAGCTCTTAATCCCTCTCCTGGTCGATACCAGCAGTCAGCCTCAACCCGGCGCTGTACCACATCCGACGCACTGGAGCATAACGCAGCGCCACCCCGACTCACTGGGGTACCATCACAGAAAGTTCCGACTCACCGTGAACTATGCGGCACCCGGTTCCGACTCACTAGAACCTCAACTGGACCTGGCAAGTATAGCAAGATACAAGACTCAGCCCACTATCGACCTCCGGTCTCCAGGGCGAGTGATGTAGCGGTATCTACATCGCCACATGCGAGCTACACGTCACACTGACGTCACGCAAAATCCTGCATTGCGCAAGCAAAGTTTACCGCACAAGCAGGTTTTACCGCGCAACTATCATATATACAACGTCCCGACATCAAACGTCGGGCAGTTGCCCACCATACACAACACCCGTCTGGTCGGAGGATCCTCCCTTTTCTATGGAGGTATAAATGAACTTTACACTCTGTTCCTCATACATCGCGCGGAGGACACGGTGGAGGTATATAGTACCTCCACCGTGTCCTCCGGGCGATCCACACAATGATAACACCCGGGCGTTTGCTCCCGCCTTATCCGGAACAGGAACCTCCCGAAACGACCATGTCCGGTGAGGACCTGCGTCAGGCGGAAGGTGAGGACGCCGTGTCGCCTCTCAATCCACTCCTCAAAGAGGGGACTTACCGCCGTAATTGTGGCGTGCCCAACATTTTATTACCATAAGTATACTGTTGACATTACAATATACATTATAAGGCCGCCAGTAACAGTCAATATACCAATACAATACATTATTAGTTATCACAGTCAAATAACTCGGCTATCTAGTAAAAAACTCAGCTTAAAATAGTAATGGTTTAATTTAACGCTTTATTATTAATACCAGCCTATTATTGTCCTAATGCAGGGCAAAGGCCTCTCCTGTGGGCTCCCCTGGGGATCGCCTCGTTGGTATAGAGGTCGCAAGCGCTACTGCTAAGCATGTGGGCCTGGGGGGGCCAACTCTCTAACTACGTCAACGAAGCTACGGGTCCGTCTGAAAGTAGTTTGAAACTTTGAAGTGAACCCTACACCCGATTAATCAACTTTTTCGGACAGGTTAAAACACATCGGGCGTAGGGACAACTGTCACATCGTGGTGTCATTCATTCTTAGGGCGGGCCTCAAACTAATCTTATGTCCGTAGATGATACGGAGTAGGAAACGCCCGTAACGTCGGCCGAAACTATGGATTTCGTGCTTAGAGTAGATCCCCTGGGTTCGATTCCCGGGTCGGGTAAAGTGTTATTGGGTCTTCCATCTAGAATTTCTCAGTAGCAGTCCGGAGGCTAGATTCGTGCCCGGTTGATTGTAATAGGCTCGCACCTTATTACAAGGGACTTAAACATAACTAACGAAATGTGGGTGTAGGTACTATTAATGATACCTACATAAATGATTTTATTTCTGTAAGTAGGTTTATACAAACACTTTTACACGTCAATCATATTTTAAAAACTAGATTAGGTCCGCGTTTCCTATCTGACTACCTGAGAAGAAAGGCCGAAACAAACTCGGAGGTCACAGTCTCTTTTAAAGTCCAGACATAATCTTGGTCAGATCATGTGAAGACCATGTAGATTGCTATCTGAAATGATCTTTTGAGGAAAGACCCACACAGATTGAGTGGACCTGTCCAGTCAGTTCACGCATTTGTCAGTAATCGTGTAGCTTAACTCAGAACTTAAGGAGCTCAACGATTCGACGAACAATACCAAAGAAAGGACATTTAGATAGGCACCATAAATTACTCAAAATGCCAGACCATGATTAAAACAAACTAAGAAAAAAAAAACAATGACCTAAATAGTCTTTTACATTCACAATAATCAAAATAATATACCTACTATTATACAAAGTAAATATTCATGGCAATGTATTCATAAAATTCATCATATCAATGTCATAATCTGAAAATGAAATAATCTTGGTCAGATCATTTGAGGACCATGTTAGATTCGTGTCTGAAATGGTCTTTTGAAGAAAGAACCAAAAAGTTTTGAGTGGACCTGCCCAGCGTAGCTGTCCAGTCAGTGCACGCATTCATTTGTCAGTAATCGTGTAGCTCAACTCAGAACTTAGGGTGAATCCTCAGCTGTAGCCCGCCAAATTCAAATTTTCTTTGGTTTTTTGCAAATTTCAGCTTTGTTTTACCTACGTCGTATGTTGATCAAAATGCGATTCGCGACTGGAGAAATGATATATTTACTGAATAATAATCATACATTTTATATTAAAATTCATAAGTGGAACTTTCCAAAGTTTGACGATTGATTTGATATTGATGATTTTAAAACAAGTAGGTTGATATAGGAGAAAATTAAGTTATTTGATCGTTATTATAACGGAGTACTACCTGGGACAAGTAGAGTTTGTAAGGAAAACCATTCTGTTACCAGAAATAACCACAATGATTTAAAAAAAACTCAAAAGGAATCGTCTTTATTTTTAACCGACTTCAAGAAAGGAGGAGGTTTCTCAATTCGACCGTATATAATATATACATATATATATATGTATATTATACATATATATATTTTTTTTAATGTGTGTTCGCGGATAACTTCGTCGTTTATGAACCGATTTAGATGATTATTTTTTGTTGGAAAGTAGATATCCCAAGGGTGGTCCTATGATAAGGAAACCAGGATCTGATGATGGCATCCCAGAAAAATCGAGGGAAACCTTCGAAAATCGTAGGGGCAACTAGTGCGTTTGATAACTTTTTCATTACGTATTTTAAAGCACTATAATTTAATGAAGGTCTGGTGTCGATCTGATGATGGAGCCGAAAGATAGTCGAGGGAACTCCTCAAAGATTTACAGCATTTACCTTGTGTTTGGGCTTAATTAATTTGTATTGATGAGAACTTTACATCTAAATGGGTTGTGACTGTCATTAGGGGTCAAATAATGAAGACGAAGGACAGTTAAGGGAACTCCTCAACGGTTTACAGTAGCTACCTTGTGTTTGGGTTTGATTCATTTGTATTGATGAGAACTTTACATCTAAATGGGTTGTGACTGTCATTAGGGGTCAAATAATGAAGACGAAGGACAGTTAAGGGAACTCCTCAACGGTTTACAGTAGCTACCTTGTGTTTGGACTTAATTCATGTATATTGATGAGAACTATATGGGTTATAAGTGCCATTACAGGTCTGATGATGGAGAACATAGACTGTCGAAGGAATTCTTCAACAATTTACAGTAGTTACCTTTTGTTGGGCTTACTTCATACGGTTCAATATGCCAAAATGTTCAGTTCGTACAAAAATAATACCTAATTAAGATTGAAGTTTTACATAAGAAAACCACTACCTACTAGTCATGCCGATGCGTCAATTTCAGACTGAATTTAAGTTGCGTAATCGCGTCATCTCTAGCAATGCTCTTTCGTCGTGTGGCCTACTCAATAATTTGTTTGAATCTAAGTCAGACAACGCTATTCCTTCCAAGGTTTTAACACGACTCAGAGCAACATACACCTGTCCTTTGGCGAATTTTTTCTTGCCCAGATCTATAACAGCTTTTTCCAGTGTAATTCCCTGTAACTTGTGAACCGTAACTGCCCAACTTAAAATTAATGGTAACATTCGGCGCTCGACATCTCCGTATCCTTTAGTTGCTTGAAATGTTGCAACAGTAGGAGTAATCGGTACCCAGCCATTTTCATCTTTAATTCTATTTCCAATCGTATCGTCATCAAATTTAACTAACACACATTCCGGTAATTCCCCTTCTTCAATTTGTTCTCTCCGAAGAGCAGGCTATTTAAATTTTTTAACAATACCCATTGCTCCGTTTACAAGTCCATCTGAAACCGATATATTTCGCCATAGCATAACGCGAGATTCTTCAGCTAACTTTAGCGTTAATAATAAACCTCTACAGTTATTTACTTCCCTCGGTATTACGTTGGGCGGTGGCGTATTTCCATAAGTGGCGACCTTACGAGACTCGTCTACAGCAGTTATGGTATCAACTTTATGTAATTTAGAATTTTCTGCTGTCATTAAATCATTATAATCGTCAACTTGTTTAACGGTGGAGAAGATTCGCACAGCAACACCGTCAGCGAAGTCCCCTGCAAAAGGTATTCTGCGTCGTTCACATAGCAATTCAAGTTGACTCGTAGTCAATTCGCCGACCTGCAAGTTATTCCACTTAGTTTATATTGATGATGTTTTAATAATTTGCTTTCGCTGATAGTTACATATCAAATAGTGGTATACGAATTTGTGTGAGGTAGGTAACACAACTAAAAAGTAAAAAATAAAAACTTTTTTACAAAAAAAATACAACCGGCTTCCAAAAAAGCACAAAAAAAGTGAAAAATTACTTTAATTTCGGATTGCGATGGCAAAAAACGAAAATACAGAACCAGGACACCGACTTTCGAAATTAAAGTTATTTTTCACTTTTTTTGTTTTTTTGGAAGTCTGTTATTTTTTTTGTCAAAAAGTTTTTTTAATGTATGTTTACTAATGCAATGTATTTTGTATTTAATTTAAAACATTAATGTATGACATTATTAATAATAAAATAATAAAAGTTGAGGGACTAGTTTACCTGCGCAAAATTTTACAAGTGTGTATACGCATTCCATTGTATTTAAATAATAGTTCCCAGGTTGATTTTACTATTTATTAGAAGACAGTATAAATATTTGTACGAAAAAGCCGCTATAATTAGTTACTAAATCGCATCACATCCCAAAAAAACGCTATTTTATTTGTCAAAGTAGGTATACCTACTTCTTAATATAACTGGTAATGTTAAATAACTGGTGAAAACTAAAACAAAACACATACTTAATAAAGAGTGTATGTATTAGGTAATCGTTTATTATTATAGCAAAATGCGTATTTACTACATTTTTAATGATTTTCATAGTTCTATAAGGAGATCTTTACCTCAAAATATTTTATCGAGAACGTGACACTTAAGGGTAAGTACCATATTACTTGACATTTTTTGTTTGTTTATGTGTCCCCCCTACCCACTATATTCAACGTGCGCAACACAACAGGCTTTGGAAAAAACTCAAAATGGAGGCGGGTCGGATATGCCAAAATTCCACAAAAGTTCGAACCCCTTTGCGTGTGCCTTGCGCATCCATGAAAGTAATCCTTTTTTTTTTTTTTTTTTTTTTTTTTTTTTTTTTTGTTCCGGGGTGGAAAATCCTCATGGATGTCCCCCGCCCTGGGGGGGCGGAGGGGTCTGTCAGACTCTTACTGACTAAAAACCACCCCGGTGTTCCGTCCCACACCTACGCCGGGGGTCGCGGGAACGTACAAATCTTCCGCAACCCCCGGCCGATGAAAGTAATCCTGCGCCAAGTCGGTAGTCGGCTTTAGTACAATATAGCGCTGGCAAACCCATCTCCAAGGCTGGTAATTAAAAGAGGGCTGTGCTGTCAACCCCTGTCATGTCAATTCTATGTTAAAGTCAACAGACACATGTCATTGAAAAATGTATTGATTTGCCGGGTGAATGGTTGAAAACACTGAAAAACTTGGATATTTTTGAACAAGATTCGCCAAATTAACAATGGATTTTACTCCGGAGCTTTCTGCATTTCAAGGCCTAATTGTATCTGCAAACCACTCTCACGGTTTTTCAAGAATTACGTCAAGGGGCGGTAAACATTACTTAATTTTATAGGTTTTTGCAGTAATACGAGTAGCTGCAATTCTATTGCCGTTATGAGTTTGCCCGTTGATAGGTGGAAATCGATCCATTAATTAAAACCATAACCCACACCGGCCAGAGGGTCGTCATCGATGCAAGTGAAATCATATATTTAAACAATTTTGGTCGCGCTGCCTGCTACCTAGTCTTTTTCTTCATGATATACTTGCGGCCTTTTTTAATGTAGCCTTAAGACGACCCTCGAACCCAGAGGTGAAATTTCTCATTGCCTGTAACTAGTTACATTGGCACTTGTAAACATTTGAACTATTTTATGTCTAAAGCTCTTAACTCATACGTTGTATACTTCACATTCTTATTTGACATAGTTTTTATTTTGCAACTAAAGTGAACCTTTTGTTTTGCAGGCAATGAAGAGAAAGTTAGATCTGTTATAGAAACCATATCAAGGTTCCTTAGGAGTGAAAAATACATAAATGAAAATGGGTTAACGGATTCAATGGTGCCAAAAACACGCAAATTTGCTATGTATATTGTTTTGAACTCAGACTTAAAAGCAGTGAATGAAATGGTAGAACTGGAAGGAGTATTTCTAGTCATACAGTCAATACCCACTATACCAAAATATCTCATGTGTGAAATGTTGTGGAACCTTCGTATGGACTGTTTTGCATATGAAATAATCACATATTGCTATCCCCCACTTGCAATAGAGGTAGCAGGAGCTTTTGCAGAAAACTACAAATATTACAATCCTACAAAGGGTCTCAAGAAACTGCAAGACTTGTCAGCCGCATGCTATGCACTTATTTGCAGGCTACACTGTTTTGAATTTGAGAAGGATATCCTCAACAACTTATTGACTACTAGTTATGAAACTTTACAAAAATGTTTAAAATATTTTTCAAACCCACCAAATAGTCATAGATTGAACTTACTAGGTAAAGACGAATTGTACACATACAAAGGAAAATGCCTGAAAACAATTCTACTGTTGATCTATGACTGTATTAATTATTTCACTCAAGAAGTAAATTCAAGTTGCCCCAATGACGTCTACAGATCAACATATAAGGAAGGGTGTTTTAACGTCAATCCTCCTACAAACAAAGTTTGTGAGTGTCCCAATAACACAGTATCAGAGTGCTTGAACAACTGTAATATTATTTTACTAGATATTTTCCAAGAAATTGTAATGGATGTCAGCGTGGACATATTTTGTGCTTGGAGTGAATTTGAAGAAGATGGCAAAAGCATGCAGCAAGCTTTAGGAGAGCTTTGTCATAAAGTAAGAACCAAATTGCTGAATGTTAGCAGTGTTGCTGATCACCCTGTCGTTGGCATGATTCAACAGATGGCTCGTAAACCAGCAGTCATCAGCGACATTATCAACTTAACTGACACCAACGTAATAATACAGCATATAAATAGCAATCATGAAGACAGGGCATCATGGATACATGCTTTAGTAAACAAAGAGCAGCTGTGCCAGCATACTGATCTGATCACTGCCATAGATACTAACATACAGATGTTTGATGAACAGGAATGTTTCAAGTTATACCACATGTTTACAAATTACTATAAAAGCAACACAGTTAATAGAGAAATAGTAAAATCATTATCAATTAAAATATTCCAACACTGCAATGTGACAGACAAACATAAATTGTTAAAAGAGCATTTCAGTGAAAACCAATTCCATGATCTAAGTGATACTGAAGACTTTCATAACACATTAACTGAAATGTTCAACAAATTCATTGCTGACGTTAATGTGGACTTCACAGAAGTGTTGAATGTATTCCTACAGAACCCCAGGGAGGTTCTCAATAAAATATTTATAATGGCCGAAGAAAACGCCCAGCTTACAAAAACAATGTTGAAAGTTATGGACTTACTCAAAGATTATTCCAATTATTATTATGTCACTGAAACAGAGCCTTGCATAATATGTATCATCAAAAAGATTCTTGATAATACTTCAGAAACAGAAAGTAAGCAAGATAATATAGTGAAGTTTTTAAAAGGACTGAAAAAGTATAATATAATCCCAGGAACAAAGTTACTACTTCTGATTATTATGCCAAATATGCACAAGGCACTTGTGCACAAAGATATTGGCAAGATACATATTCAGATTCAGCTATTGAATGAGGCCTATACTATCCGCGAATTATTAGAATACAGAGCACCTATGTTGGCTATGTTGAGTCAAGTATTGGAGGTGGTCCGCTGGGGAAACATTAAGTCATTTGTACCGAAGGCTTCAACAACACTGCACCTTGCATTGAACTTCCAAAAATGTTTAATAGAAACATATGACAGTGTTATACCAAGTGAGTATATACTGGCTGCTTAAATGTAATTAGAGATACTGCACAATTTTTTTATCTTACAATTTCGTTTTTATTTTCATTACAGATGACGAAGGTGACTGGTTAAGAATCAGGTTGAAACGAAAAAATATGCAGCCACAAAATAATTTTTATTTTAGAAAACTATTAGGGGGCCAAAGTTCAAATTTCTTTCAAGCAGTCAGTGGCATGCAAGTCGATAAGGATACAAACCGCAGTGAAATATCCATATGGGTTACCCAGGTTAGATAAAAAAAAATATTACCTATGTTTTAAAGTTAACCACACAATGCTGGTACACGCATGTAATTTATTATGTTCCTTTCAATAAAAAATAATAATAAAAATATTTTTTGGCCATGTTGAGAGGGTGAATAAAAATGATTAGATCAAAAAGCTTGGAGCACTTTGTTTAAATTAATTGAAACTACACACAACTAAAAAATACTCCACACTTTTTGATTTAATCATTGTATAAAAAGAAGAACCAATACAAGTCAATTTAATTATTTTATAATTTTTAGTGCATTACAAGTGTTTTTTTTTAACTTTATATTTTTACTTTTAGTCTAGTTTATTCTTCATTTAGTTAATAAGTCTAAAGACAACGAAGTTATGACTTGAGCGGTTTACTAGGAGCTCCTGAAGAGTTCCACTATCACCTGTTGACTCCATCATCAGACCCTCGTTACCAAGCCCAATCTATTAAACTCCTCAAAATGAATCATATGCGCCCAAACTAGAGCAGTTTACTAATAGCCACTGAAGAGTTCCACTATCCACCTCCTGGCTCCATCATCATACTATTGTAGCGGCATCTACAACGCCACATGCGAGCTACGCGTCAGACTGACGTCACGCAAAATCCTGCATCGCGCAAGCAGAGTTTACCGCGCAACTAGCATGTATACAACATCCCGACATCAACCGTCGGGCAGTTGCCCACCAGACACAACACCCGTCTGGTCGGAGGATCCTCCCTTTTCCATAGAGTATGAGTGAACTTTACACCCTGTTCCTCATACCTCTATAGATTTGATCTCATTGTATATGCCGTTACACTATTAACACCAAGTGCAATCAATTGGATTCATCAAAAAAAAATGTATGACCCAAAAGTCGAAGTAATTATTAGTAGCCACTGAAGAGTTCCACTATCCGCCTCCTGGCTCAATCATTAGACCCTCGATACCAAGTCCAATATATTGGACTCATCAAAACGAATCATATGACTCCAAACACGCGGGATTAACAAGTAGCCACTGAAGAAATCCACTATCCACCTCCTGGCTCCATCATCAGACCCTCGTTGCCCAAGCCCAATCTATTGGACACGTCTAAGCCAATCATATGAGCTTAAACTCGAGGGGTTTACTAGTAGCCCCTGAAGAGTTCCGCTATTCACGTCCAGGCTCCTTCGTTAGATCAGCTCCAAGATACCAAATTATAGTTTTGTCATCTGAACTACATATACGAGGGTCATTCAATAAATACTTAGCCTACAAAAAGTAAACGAAAATTTTGGAAAAGTGGCAATTTATTTTTCAACATAGTCTCCTTTTAGTTCGATACACTTAGCCCAGCGATGCTCCAACTTTTTTAACCCGTCCGAAAAATAGTTTTTGTCAAACTCTGCAAAATAGGCCTCCGTGGCGGCGATGACCTCCTCATTCGATCCATATCTATTCCCGGCGAGTGATTTTTTCAGATTAGGAAACAGAAAGAAGTCACAAGGGGCCAAATCTGGAGAATACGGTGGATGGGGCAGCAATTCGTAGCGTAATTCGACCAATTTGGCCATGGCAACGGCAGACGTGTGAACCGGTGCGTTGTCGTGGTGAAACAGCACTTTTTTCTTCGCCAGATGGGGTCGTTTTTTCTTTAATTCGGCGTCGAATCGGCCTAATAAATCGGCATAGTAAAGTCCTGTAATTGTTTTACCCTTCTCGAGGTAATCGATGTAGATCACACCTTGTGAATCCCAGAAAACGGTGGCCATAACTTTTCCGGCCGATTTTACAGTTTTCGCCTTCTTTGGAGCACGTTCCCCGGTCTGGATCCATTGTTTTGATTGCTCCTTGGTCTCTGGTGTGTACCAGTGGATCCAGGTTTCATCGACGGTCACAAAACGACGCAAAAACTCCGCTGGATTCATCTTAAACAGCGCCAAACACGTCTCCGATGTGGTCTCACGGTTGCGCTTGTTTTCTGGTGTGAGTAAACGCGGCACCCATCGCGCCGACAGCTTTCTCATGCCGAGTTCCTCGTGAAGAATATGATGCACTGTTCCTTCTGAAATGCCTACAGTCTCAGCTAGCTCCCGAACCTTCAATCGGCGATCTGCCAATACGAGATCATGGATTTTTTTAATGTTTTCCTCCGTAGCAGCTGTTTTCGGTGCACCTGGACGTGGTTCATCAAAAACCGACGTACGGCCACGTGCAAACTCGTTGAACCAATTCTTGACGGTGGCCATCGATGGAGAAGAGTCACCGTACACAGCATCCAAGCGCTCATTGATTTCGATGCGCGTTTTCCCTTCCAAAAATAGGAATCGAATCACCGAACGATATTGCTCTTTTTCCATTTTTGTAAAACCGATCGACACGTTCGCTTCCATAAGTTGTCAAATTAAAACAAATGAAGGGATTGGAATGAAAATTTGAAAAAAGAATTAAAAAAGAATGTGCTACACTGTGGTAAAACTCTTTTGAAACTACAGCGCCCTCTGGCGATGAGGCTAGGTACTTATTGAACGCCCCTCGTACATACAATATTTAATTTAGATACGACCATTAGAATTAGGTTAAATTGACTTCTACGACTTTTGACATTGTTTTTTAGTTACAAGTGAAGATAATAAAAGCGTTTTAAAAAAAAAAAAAAACAGGATGTACTCACAATTTTATGACACTGAGTACAACCTGACCCATTTAAGAATACCACTAGAAAGTTTCGAGTATGTCCTTCTATTTCTCACTAACTTATAATTTTTTTGCGGTACCACCTGGTCACGTCTATAACTACGTGGACGAAACAAAATAAATAATTATGTAGATTATTAGCGAGATTAGAGATGACGTAGATAACATGGCGTTCTGTAGATTCTGCCTACCCCTACTAAACAGGCACATTTTTTTGTAAAATGTGTTATTTTTCCAACTTTCCAGATCCTTAGCTCCGGTACGCAGGAGGAATGGTGCGTGGTATGGGACAACTTGGTGCGGCATATTGAGGACATCGATGTGCTGTGTATCTTCCACGAGGCCCTACGAATGATCACGAAGGCTGTGGAAGGCACCCGCACTCCTGCAACCAGAGCCTGTTTGTTTTACTGTATCCAGAATCTAGTCTACATAATACGGGTACGCCTTTTTTCGTTACGCCTTATACATACAGGTTGTAAAAAGACCTGTCACTAAGCCAAAATCTACACATTCTGCGCATTAGTAACATTGAGCAAAAATAATGTAATCACCTTATTTTCGATATGAAAAACCTTGCTTAATTTTTCCGTAAAAAATATCTTAAGACTAAAGGATGATTTCCACCAAACGGCTCGCATCGCATCGGATCGGAAAGGATACAAAGGATCCGGCGACAGCCGATCGTGTCCGGCAGGATGTCTACGCATACTTTCGGTTCCGTACCGTCGCTTGCGAACGTATCCGTTTCTGCGCCTAGTCAAATAATTTCATTCCTACCGTGTTGACGATACGACGACAGGCGAACGGAGCCGATCGCGCGTCGCAGCATACTTTCAGCTACGATCGCGTGTCGCTGAAGACGCCCGCGGCCAAGCTGCTGTGCGCGACTTGGTAATATAGACTTTAAATACTGTGTACACGATTTAATATCGTTTAAAGATTGTAAAATCCGTTCCGATCCGATGCGTTGCGAGTCGTTTGATGGAAATCATCCTTTATGCATACCACATACGGTACAGAACAAAAAATACATGCAATGACGTGGATGGGAAGGATGGGGAGCGGCTTACTTAAGGCTTAGTCATAGATCTTTTTATCCCGTTATAAAACTTGAGTGGGTAAACAATTATCGCACAGTGATCGGTGTGCGAGTTTAAGCAGTGATTGCCACAGTTAGTCCCACATCATTGTTCCGTTAAGAGCAGCGGTGGCCCAGCAGTAACGGCCGCGACTTAGGAGTTGTAGGTCGTAGGTTCGAACCCAGACAGGAGCTTTACTTCGTGTAAATTATTCCATTATCATTGATATCAAAACGGTGAAGGAAAACATTTTGTGGAAACCGGCATGTCCTATAACCAAAAATTCGAAGACATGTGACATCTACCAACACACACTGGGCCCGCGAGTGGTGGACTACGGCCTACTCCCTCTAACCGAGAGGAGGCTTGTGTCCCAGCAGTGGGAACGTTATAGGCTGATTATGCTTATGCATTGTTTAGTTCGGGTGACCGTTTTTGTATGAATACAACACACAGAATACTAGTTTTGTTTGACAATGTAATGACTATCTGCCTGCCTAGTTAGTCTAGTGGTGAGCTGCTAGTCTGCTGAGCATGAGGTCCTAGGTTCGATACCCAGGTTGAGCAGTCTTATTGGCTTTTCCATCAGGAATTTCTCAGTAGCAGCCCGGAGTCTGGATTTGTTACCGGTTGATCAATCTCAAAGCATTTATTTCAAATAAATCAATTACAGGCACTTTAGAATTTTCAAGGGGTCGGTCATTCAGAGAGATGAAGCTAGTTGCCCATTCCAAAGCGTAATAGGTACTTATGGAGAAGAATGGGCAAGAAACTGATGATCATGCCAATAGGCTCGCCCCTTATTACATGGGACTTAAACGTAACTGGCAAAATATGGGTGTACTATAGGTACACTCCTGCCTACCCCTTCGGAGAAATACAGGCGTGATGTTATGGACAGACTTACTATAAAATCTTTCATACTTGAATCGAAATTCAAGCTTGAACTTTGTGCTACAAGGTTAAATTAGATTATCTGGCGAAGCTTAACAGATGTGTGAGTATCAAATCAATACTACAGTACTTAACTTCAATACCCGCAGCCGTGGACACCGTTATCAGCTGTAGCTACTTGAAATTAAGGAGTTTTTTTTTTTTTTTGCTTTTCTCTATTTCTGTATGGGTCATCACCCATCACGTCTAGGAAGCTTCGCCAGTTCATTTATTAGCACTTGTATAGTACCGCAGCCCAATAAATGAAGCGTGCATTTGTTACGCAAGCTTCGAAAACGCTTACAATGTGCGTTTCTTTTTCCAGTTCAAATTCCTCCAAGGACCGTTGACGGATCGACAAGTGCTAAGTGCCGCGTTCAGTTTGTCCAAGTTCTTAAAAGAAACCAATATAGAAGATGTCGAGGAGATCGGATCCCGACTAATGCCATTGTTTGCCTATTTGGTCGAAAAGAAAAACCTCTACACCACTAATGTGCCCGGCTATTTCAGCAATACAAATTATTCTGCATTAGTATTCAGAGCATTTAATGGAAATGACGGTCAAGATAACAACACATAAAAATTACAATGAAGCAGTATGACCATTATTTCGTTTTTCTATGGTACAGTTAGCAACAAAAATCGATTAACGCTTCAGTTTTTCAAATCATAATTTAATGTTAGAAATATTGTAAAAAAATTGAAAAGATGTAAAATTAAAATATCTCAAACTAAGATATTAAGTACACGAAATACTGAAAAGCAGTATTTCAAATAATTTTGTGTCAATTTATAAATAAGTAACAGTGTTAATCGACTGTCGTTGCTAGCAGTACAATCCAGTTTCTGTGTCTATTACGAATCTGTAGATTGAATGTGTAAATTATTACGGGTAAAAAATTTATGATTTGTCGCTTTTTCAAATAAACACATGCAGTGTGAATCAATATTTTTATTTATTCTTTCAAAACTTAAAACATACATTTTTCATTTATTAATCAAATCTGTTTACGAAGTTTTCTGTTTTATTTAATTATTTTCTTGAGAAAATATTCACAAAAAAATCGCTTTCGACAGTATTACACACTACGCAGTCCATAGATATAATATTATAATAATAAAGTATTACATTCAATACTAATAAGAATTAGTTGTAGGTACTCTTCCATATCAAAAATACCACGAATAATATACCTACAGGGTGGATTTTTGAGATGGAGCAGTAGGGGTAGGTATCTTAATCGTTATAGTTACAGAAAATCGTTCTTAGGAGTGTCCTTATTTTTTTGAGAAATTTTTATTCACATTCACAAATTTTGAAAAAACTTACAGTCAGCAAGAAAATGTACCATTTTCACAAAAACTCTTTTTGATGCGAATCGATCCTGCTTCTTATAAGGATCAAACAACTATTGGACCAACTGAGGTTTGAGGACTAGAAAACTCAGATCTCGCAAAAAACTTTTCCCATACATTCTTCAAAGTCAAATCTTTTTTTTTAGTTGGGAGTCTCATTACCTTCGAAATGTATGCGATTTTTTAGTTTTCTAGTACTCCAAACCTCAGTTGGTCCAATAAAGGTTTTTGATACGTATCTTATATGGATCAAAAACTTTATTGGACCAAATAATGTTTTGAAAAAAAAAAAAAAACATCAAAAAATTGTTTTGGGAAAATGGCCCATTTTCTTGCTGACTGCATTTTTTTTTTTTTCAAGATCTGTTAATAGGGATCAACATTTCTCAAAAAAATAAGGACAGTCTCCTAAGACCGTTTTCCTGTAGGTACAACAATTATGGTACCTGCCCTTACTGCCGCATCTCAAAAATAGACCCTGTTTAACAATATCTGTATTTATTCATGTAAATAATGAAGGAACATTTCACCATCTTATGTCTACAATATAAGCCCAATTCTTTTGCATGGGTTATCAATTAAATTAAAAATAGGTCTACATACATCAAAAATAAACTAGCTGAATTCATAACCTCCTCCATTTTTAAAGTCGGTAGAAAAAACAATGTTTTATGGATTACATGTCAATCACAATTATTACAATAAAAATATAACCAATTTGTAACAATTAGGTTTTTTTTTACTTAATCCTAGACCTAAAGAATAAGATTCTAACTTAAGGTTCATTTTGACGAAGAGTCCGCTCGCGAGCATCTTCACTTATTCATATTGGAAGAGCGCTTGCGGATGTACTTCGCGCTGTAGCATGACAGAAAATGCTAATACAGAAAAATGCTGATCCGTACGTGATCTCATCTGGGGGTGTACTCTCTAAGTCCGTTAACGAGGATCAGGCCCGTTCGAAAGTGATTCGAAACTTCGGGGGGAACCCTGGGAACTCTATACCTGAATAATTATTTATTTCGGAAGGGCAAAAACACATCGTGTGTAGGGACAACTGTCAAATCGTGGTGTCATTCATTCTTAGGTCGGGCCCCAGACTAATCTTGTGTCCGTAGGAAATACGAAGTTGGAGTCGCCCGTAACTAAGGCCGAAACTACGGCTTTTGTGATTAGGGAGTAGACCTCTAGGCCCGTTGTACACACTTTTTTTGCCATGAAAAACTACGGTTTATTCGCCGTGTGTAAGCACGGTCGTCAGTGTTGTATGGATCACTAAGGAAGCTTATTAACAGACACGGCGGCACTAAGCCCATGGCTGTATGCGTCGTCCACGGGTTTGCCGTGTCTTATGCAAGCTCCCGATTATTCTACGGTGCGGCTAGCGCGCCGTACCGTAAAAAAACCGTGCCGTGTACAACGGGCCTAAGGGCTATTTCACTTCGCTAACTTGAGTCGCCTTTTTAGGAAGAGATTAGAGGGGGGTTATTTAGAAAGTGTCTGTACAAACTAACTGAGGACTGAATTAATTACAGAATCCGTATTGTGACATAGGTTACTTTTAGGAGGCTAAATTACTGAATATGATAACACTTTTCTGAATTCAGTAATTGAGCCATTTAGACGTCTAAATTTAGCCAAGTAAAATAAGACCATAACTAACCTCGTATACTGAACCATTAAGTTTGGTCCATGCATCGGTTATTTATAGGATTTTCCGCAGTAGCCTCCTAATTGTTTGCACATCTCGCATAGATCCTGAGGGTGTTCTAGACCTATGTCATTCTCGCCGCGTGTGAAGTCAGTAGGACGTAATTCTCTCTGTAAATAGGTGCGAAAACAACAATTATTTACAGTTCGACGCTTCAAACTAATCGACGGCTTTTGCGCTTCGGGTTTTAGCACGGCACAGATTTAAATTATATGGTCTAACCTAGCTAGATTAAACGCACAAGAGAGGATGAATCTCCGGTTTCTTTTTAATTTACTACCCGACTGCGCGACAGCAAAAACGGTTATGTTTTTCACGCGAGTCTAGATGTATGTGTCTATGTATCTTTGTGGGATTCTTTATACCCCCGAAGCATCCTCACGACTGGATGGTTTTTAATACGACGTATCATATGTATATCAACTCGTGTAGGTCGCGCGATGGTTATAGAAATGAATGTTATAGAATGAATGATAAAATCGAAATGGCAAATTTTAGACGTAAGTAGGTATGGTCCTGAAGAAAACAAAAATGTGCCATGACCATGTGGGGTACCTACCTAAATAAAGGGGTTGAGGAGATGATTCCAAAAATATAACAATAAAGGCTGAAAAAACCGAATAAGTGCGTGTCGGACCACGCACACTAAAGGATTCCGTAGTTGGAATGAATTTACCCCAAGAACAAACTTAACTTTGTAGTTGAAAAAATGTTCTCCCATATATTGGTATACGTCACGGTCAATTCTCCAACTGCAAATGTAAGTTTGTAAACGCGAAAAAAAAATGATGTGATGAAACTTCAAATTAACTATTTTCGGATTTTTTCCTTTACTTTTGCTGGAGACCTTGTTTCTTGCCAAATTTCATGACTCTAGGTCTACGGGAAGTACCCGATAGGTTTTGATTTATTTTCGAGTATCAACTTAGAAGCTTGATTTTTTTAGAGCTCCTAGGTACCGTAGACCTACGTACCTATTTAATATAAATTTCAACTTGATACCTCCACGCGTTCCTGAGGAACACGGTCTTGACAGACAGGATCCTGTCAATCTCAGATTAATGCCCATAACTGCATTAGTCTGCTTGAAAAGAGTTTTTTTATTTATTCAATTGTTAGGGTTCCGTATGCAAAGGGTACCAATGGGACCCTATTAGTAAGGCTCCGCTGTACGTCCGTCTGTCTGTCACAAGTCTTAGTCTTTTAAACCGTAATAGGTAGACACTTGAAACTTTCACAGTGTGTATATACTACCTACTATGGCCGCTATAACATATTTTTTTTTTTAATATTTAATTAAAATTTAAAGTGGTCTCCATGTATGAAACGTGTTTTTAGGGCGGATTTTGCTCAATAAATGTAGTGTTCAATATTGAACGGTGACACAGAACGGAGTGCGAGTCCAACTCGCACTTGGCTGCTTTTTTATATTAACCTTTTAAAATTATCCTCATAATTAGTATGTGCTCTATTTTTCTTTACATGTTTTTTATGAACTTATAATATTATAACGGAAGGTTATAAGGTAGGTATGGTCAGCAAAGAAATTCGATTAACACTTCAGAACGTGATCAGTAAAATTAAAATAATAAATTAATAATATAAGTTCTAAGCTATTAATGAAATTATGAAAAGCTGTATGTTGAATTATTTTATTGCTGACCGTACTATGAAAAGTATAAAAAACTATACTTAGGTAAGTACCTGATTTCTGGGGCGCACGGATGCTTTACAACGCTTACATTGCTGATATTTATCGCGCCAAGACAAGCGGCTGACCCAGAAGTATCCGCAACCGCACTTATACTCCCCGTATAGAGCTCCAGGTCTTGGCTGAAACCAGTATTATAATCAAAATTTGCTATCATAAATACAATCAAGAATAAGCCATGTTGCGTCAACCCCAAATAAATTGGTATAAGGGCAAGAGAATGATGACGTAAGCTTATAATTATAGTATATAGTATAATACGCATTATAATAAATAAGTGATCGTATTACAAAATGACAGGATGTTAGTGATAGAATTGCAAGTTCTTATTTTTTTGATAAAACAATATCCACTTACGTTGATAATTGTTATTATTATTGTCTTACATTGTATATAAGTAGGTATAGTATTTTTATCTCACGAAGCGACGCGCGCTTTACACGTGGTAACCAAGTGTACAAATACGCTGTGAATGTGTGCGTGAAGACGAGTAGAGTTAGAACGTAACACACACACAAACACACTTCCGACTTCGCCATTTCCTCGGACGGTACCGAGAGCTCCTGCGCTTACATACGAGCCATTCGAGCAATTTATTACCTTAGTGTTAGGCATTCACTGAGGGATAAATTAAAGGAAATAAACATAATGACAGTCGCATCTCAATATGTATATGAGAACCTGATTTATGTAAAAAAGAATATTGATCTATATTCCAAACACAGCAACGTACATAACATAAATACTAGAAACAAAAATTTACTTATTGTGCCCTCGACTAGGCTCCAAAAAATTAGTAATTCATTTAAGTGCCAAAGTATACGTTTTTACAACAAACTCCCAAGTCTTGTTAAAGAACTGAGCCTCAATAAATTTTAATCATTTATTTAACAGAAACTCTGTCAAAGAGGTTTCTATAAAGTTAAAGATTACTTGGATGACAAAAAGGCTTGGGATTAACTAAGCTACTTCAATGTAAACCCCCAGGCAACAATCCATTTTATACTGTGAATGAGTGTTTGAGAATTAATAATGTCATTTTTATTGATTTACATGACATAACTTGTGGTATTTTTGATGACTTTTAAAGAGAAAACTGTCTGTGAATGTGAGTAGCGTGCAGGCTACATTGAATATATGGTTATTATTTTAATATTGTGAATGTGAAGACTATGTGGGTCATTGTTCCTTTTTTATTTTTTTCTTCTCAGTTAATTTTAATCATGGTCTGGCAGTTTGAGTAATTTTTGTGGCCTACCCAAATGTCTTTTCTTTGGTATTGTTCGTCGAATCGTTGAGCTCCTTAAGTTCCGAGTTGAGCTGCACGATTACTGACCAATGCGTGCACTGACTGGACAGGTCCACTCAATCTGTGTGGTTTAATCTCAAAAGACCATTTCAGACACAAATCTACATGGTCTTCACATGATCTGACCAAGATTGTCTGGACTTTAAAAGACTGTGCCCTCTGAGTTTGTTTCGGCCTTTCTTCTCAGAGTAGTCAGATAGGAAACGCCGACCTCGTCTAGTTTTTTAAAAATATGATTGACGTGTAAAAGTGTTTGTTCAAACCTACTTACAGAAATAAAATCATTTATCATTTATACACATTTACAGCGTGTTTGTACTTAACAATTTAGTAACCACTAGATTAGAAATAAAACTGTTGTTGATTATAGCTACTGTAACTTAATTATTGTTGTCTTTTAACTTACTTTAAACTCTTGCGTAGGTTTGATGACTACTGCCCGTACATTTGGTTTCGAAACTTGATTGCGTACGGGTACGCTGCGAACGCTGGGGGTAGGAACTGCCTGAAAAACAAAGATTTATTACAAAGAATATTTTTAAGGTCTCTCTTGCACTCAGATTGTACAATCAACCGGACGTCCAATCAATGTGTAAAGTGACTATTAAGTACCTAAATGATAACTAACTGATTGCATATGAAGTGTTTTGTAACTGGAAACTTTGATAATATTATTTATTTTATAGAAAGTAGAAATATGATAACTATAATTATATACCTATGTAGGCAAAATTACATTATGCCTTTTTTTAATTAACACTACCTATTGCCCATACCGACAGGGTGGGTTTTTGAGATTGAACTTCAGTGCGAAAACCGAAACAAGGAAACAGATCAAACGTTTTTAGGGTTTCGTACCCAAAGGGTGCCAACGGAACCCCATTCCTCCGCTGTCCGTCAGTGTGTCTGTCAGTGGACTGTATCTCATGAACCGTAACAGGTAGACAGTTGAAATTTTCACAGAGTGTGTATTTCTATTGCCGCTATAATAACAAATAGTAAAAATAAAATAATGTTAAAAAATAAAGGGGGTCTCCATATAAAAACGAGTTAAAAAAAATGAAGTGTTAAATATGGTACTGTGGTACCGAACCCTTTGTGTGCGAGTCCGATTCTCACTTGGCCGGTTTTTAGGTTTTAAACTCTTTTTTTTAAATCTATTAGTTGTACTTGGACAGGATTTAAAAAACAAAAACAAAATCCCCACCAAATGTTTCTGATGACATTACTTAGGTAAGTACTTCATTAAAATAATCATCTTTAAATAATAATAATAAAAATGAAATGCTGTTCGTTGGTAAGCGCATCACTTGAGACCGGCTGGATCAATTTGACTAATTTTTGTTAATGTTCGTAGTTAATAGTCCAAATCAGGATTTTGAGGAAAGAAAAAATGAACAAGTTTCCCGAAAAATCTTCATATTCGGGAACAACTAAACATAATTTTATATATAAATGAATTATTGAAAGGACAGGACGTCTGCCGGGTCAGCTAGTAGGTACTACAATTAAATCAAAACCTTACCCTGTACTGTTGATTGTAATAGGGATCATAGTCGCTTCGTAAACTAGTAGCGGTTGGCGTAGGCCTCCTTATTGCATACACAGGGCCTGCGGGAGGCTCCGGAACATAACGGTCTTCTTCCTACAAATTATAACATTAAGTACTTGCAGCTGCAGTTGGACAGATAGGTAAGCAAATGTACGTGTAGGTACCTAGCAGTTAAGTACAAAATGACAACTACATAAATACTATGTTGAGCGTGTGCTCTTGCCAAGTTGTGGACAAAGTGCGCAGAGATTTTCGTGATAAAAATAACTTTTAAGAAAGTTATAACTTTATAGTTATGCTTTTCTTAGTAATTAAGTATTTTTTAACATTAGACACCTACTTTTATCAATAGGTAGGTACTTACCTATGTACAGTACCTACTTAAGTAACAATGGTTAATTATATTGTGAACATATTAACAAAAATTACTTACTTCATATGAATAGCAACATCCCATTTTTTAAAGTACAGAAGCACTGTAATAACGGAATAAAATAACACTGTCTTTCACACTGTCTTCAACTCACTTGATCAAGAGATTACTTTTGTATATATATATACCTATCTACGTGCGGTACTTAGGTAAGTAGTGCTGCTCTGTACCCACTATTATTAAATAATTAGAGACACTGCGTTCTAACTACTGCGAGATCGCGACAATATAATGGTAAGTAAGTAGGTATGTATTGGAACTTGTAAGTTGTAACTCGCCTTTGTTTATAAATAACTATAGAAGACTGTGAACGTGACTTGTCTATGGCAGTAAATGCCGTGATTTGTAGAAATCTGTAGTGGAAATAATCTTGTTTCTCCCCAAATCTCAGACTTCGTGTTGCCAGCAATAAAATATATCTATTGGACTATGGGCTGACCTTGACTGACGCGATATTGTTTCGTGTCAGCACACCGCACACTGCAAGTAAACTAGTTGTATCCACGAGTAGTGTATAATTGGGGTTCCTGGATCAGAAGAGATCCAGGATCCCCAATTACACACTTGATGTGAACTAGACTATCATTAAATCGATCAATATTTACAATCAGTAATTCGATCAATATTTCTCAATTCATGTACATTCATTCATTCATTCATTTACTCAGGTTCTATATTCAAGTATTCAAAATAAGGCCAGGATCCCCAATTACACACTTGATGTGAACTAGACTATCATTAAATCGATCAATATTTACAATCAGTAATTCGATCAATATTTCTCAATTCATGTACATTCATTCATTCATTCATTTACTCAGGTTCTATATTCAAGTATTCAAAATAAGGCCAGGATCCCCAATGACACACTAGATGTGAACTAGACTATCAGTAAATCGTTCAATATCTATAATCAGTAATTCGATCAATATTTGACAATAAATGATAAATGATTTTATTTCTGTAAGTAGGTTTGTACAAACACTTTTACACGTCAATCATGTTTTTTAAACTAGATGAGGTCGGCGTTTCCTATCTGACTACTCTGAGAAGAAAGGCCGAAACAAACTCAGAGGTCACTTCATTACATCAATACATTTCATTCATCCATTTACTCATTCACTTTTCATCTATTCAAAAATACATTAATAAGATTTTTTGCATCTATTTATATACAAACAAAGGTATAGATGTATTACTATGGTTACGGTGCTGAATATGAATTGAATTAATTAATTAATAATACAGTTATCTGTGTTTTTTTGATTTTTAATTTTTTTAAACCAGACACTAGTAAATGGTAATGTTATCATCGTGTGTGGCGCTCAGCTTTGTGCTACACGTGAACTGTGAACATGAGCTGTGTTCTTATAAGGAAGTTGGTTGCGTTCTTTTCGTTACCAACCGAATATTATGTATGAATATGTAAAACTATAATACAATACATGTTCTATTAAAATACATCATACCAAGTAATTGGAGTGTTTCAGTAATAAACCCTTTTATCTATTTATGATGATACAAGTTTAATATAGGTTTGTCCTGAGTGAGATTCGACCCGATATACAATGGTGTACTAATAAGTATATTACATAATAATTAATGATACACAATAGCTAGTATTTATTGAATAAAAATACTTTTTCATTTTAAATAAGCGTTTATTGGAAGGTTACAATTTTTATAGAAATACTTAATCTATGTATATTAAGTAGGTACTAATATATTATTTGCACGTACATAATTTATATTATTATTATTATTATTATAGTTATATAGTATCAGTATCAGATCAGTAAATATTTACTATCTATACTATCATTAAAAGACATTATCCAAATTTTCCTGGATCCTAAAGATGAGGTCCTTTGTTGATTGGTATACACCATCCATCATGGTATTTTTAACAACATGTTGCACACACAAATCGGCTTTGCATTTGCATGAACTTTCTTCGCGATCGGTAAAATCTTTTGCATCGTATATTTCGATGCGGATTATCTTTGAACCTTTTAAAGGTCGCTTCACAAAACTGTAATGAGTTCCATCGTTGGACCTCTTCAGATTCAAACGCCTCGTCGATTCCTCGCCAACCTCCTTTTGCACTACGCGAGGTTCCATAGGAGAGAAAATGAATAGATCTTGAGAATCCTGAAAATATAACAAAAATGAATATTCATTACGTACTCCTCCCAAATAGCTCATAATAATTATAACACGAGGCATTCATTTTCTGATATAAATAATAATTATCATTTGCATGTTTACTTATTTAGTGTTACAAAAAATATAGAGGAATTGTTATAAGGATTAATACAAACTAAATAGATTGATGAAATTGAGCATAAAATGCATTATAAGTATTTATTGCAAGCATTCCACTATTTAAGTCAACAATCTGATGGTAGGTTCTCTAATTAAATCAAGTTATACTTTGTAATAAAATCAAATATAAAATAAAAGAATTTAATTAAATTAATACTCACCGACATAATTATTACTCGTTGATTACTAGCGCTTGCTGGTAGGAAACTAAATAGTATTTGAATTATCAAGATAATTTATCCTTTTTATAGGATTCTAATAAATAATTTTCAATGGATATAAAGTTCAAAATTGCTGAGAAAATATTAGTATACTATAGCACGTGTTAATGTAATTTATATATTCGAGACAATACGACGCTATACCGTTTCAGATTTCAATTAAATGCATACCATAATATAAAGCCAGCGGTAAATAGAAGGCGGTGCGGTGCGATAGCGTCGCGGTGACGTTAGATGCTAGGGAATGCCTGGACACTGCTCTACATCACAGAATAATAATGATACAGTAGTTTGACTTCATAGAAAACGACCGAAACATCGCGCTTCAAAATATCAGTGTATACCGGTAGACAATTGTTCGATTTGCGCGACAGTTATGCATGGATGGACGTGGATTTATCTACCGAGCGGTCGTAGGTAATTAATTCAAGGTCACTGCGCAGTTAACCTACTGTATCATTATTATTCTGTATCCACATCATATTGTGTGACGCGCTCATACTGATTTGAACAATACAAAACGTCACCTGGCGCTACCGCACTGCATCGCTATCTGTGAACTGGTGACTTAAAAGTCAATACACACAAAAGCGGCATCACCCTGAGCAGCACCTAATAGACATCTGAACAGGACCACCCACCAACTTAGCGAATTTAGGTATCTTACCCACTGAACATAAAGTTCAAATTGCAAGATCTCGGTGTTTATTGTTTAGCAAGATATTTTTCTACAACGTAAACTATTACATATTTGGGTGTTAGGGCTGATAAAGCATTTTTGTAACGCGTGGCCTATTCCTTATATGGGATATCGTGACGTCGATTTACCACTATTTAAGAGTGCATCCTGCAGAAGCTGGATCACATCAACACTTCAGCTAGGAGCAGTTACATCTTACATACACTAAACTACCAGAGCAACGTCAATCTTCTAAAATGTAAGTAACTATTCACTTTGCAATGTAATTTACTTTGTGTTATCTTTAAAAGTTTCTTGTTAGAAACAAGAAAGAAATAAGTGGACAAGAAATGCAGTATATTAGTTATTCACTTAATTCACTATTCAATCATTCAAGTATTATAGGTAGTTATTCACCTCTTCAATCATTCAGATAAGTTAGCGAGTCTTCATCTATAAAAATTAAACTGTTCATTGATACACCATTTTTAATATTCATTCAAGTAATAAATTCATTCACTTAGTGCCGTCTACATGATTAAAACAAAATGTTATTGTTACTGTACTAATTCATTATTTTTATTTATTACAGGTCCAAGAACACAGCTGACCATATTTTCCCTTCTGAGGACGAATCGGCAGACGATGACCATGCACCGGTGAAAACCAAGTCAAAGGAGAACAAAAAGCGCAAGCCTTTGTCAAGAAGCAGTCCTCAGCCGTCTACGAGTAAGAAAACTAAGCCGACCATTCACCCAATCACTCCTGTCACCAAGTCAACGGCTCGCGAGTTGTTCGGGACCGACAGTGACGACGATGAAATTGACATTGCTGTGGACAAAAAATCTCCCCCGATATACTCGTACATCACGAGGAGACTGGCGAACGGATTTTCACGACAAATGAACGAGCAAAAAAGAGGTGAGTTCTATATAGAACTCAAAGTATATAAATGCAATGAAATAGAGCGGATCCAACCAGTAAATAGGTGGCGGCACTCGGTAATCACGATTAAAAACAAATGTGATGAGGATTCAGAGTCCTGGCGTTGCCTAAACGCCTACATAACAAGCACCAGGAAGGAGTTTAAAAAATGTGTTCCTACTTTTATAAGCTCATATCAATAGTCTTACCAATAGTTTACGTTATGAGATCTATGCTATACCACATATAATCATTATATACTTATATGGAGTTTATTTTAAGATAGTATTTTTGTAACCGCATTTAATCCTAATTATTAAACTATACAATAAAAATATTGTCTTTTTTTCCAGTTATGCTCTCCGGTGATGGCTCATCAGCTAATTGTGAAATTAATAATGATAAATGCCAAATTGATATTCCAGAAAATGAATACGATACAAATGTTTATGAGCCAAATTGTTTATCAAAGTATATTAATTGTGCTAAATGCAAAATACAGATCCCAGAACATAAATACAGATATCATAAGAGAACGAATATTCATAAATCGAATTGTTTAATAAAGTCAAAGTTTGAAAATGTTGATATTGTAGCTACGGCATTTAAAAATAGAATCATGACTTATCGTTTAAACCCATCCATAGAAGACGAGTACCTCATACTAGAGACATTCTTGGGTGATAAGCGAAAAGATATTTTGAAAATCATTGAGTTATCATTATTGGAACATACTTGCATTAAAGTTAACTTCGAGCTGTTTGCTTACTTTATACTACCACAATTAAGTGAGCAGCAGCTCAAGTCATTTAACACGAAATATGAAACTATATACAACAGTACTGACTTTAATAATTTATTCTCAAATATAATAGAAATATTTAAAGGAAAACTTACTGAATTTGAGCATTGTGAATCTGGGTGGTCATTTGTATGTATAAGTCATTTAGAAATGAATATAAATAAATATTCCCCCATGCGGGGCGGTACTTATTTAGAGCTACCAGAAGTTATTAAAAACACAAAGAGTTGTTTGAATATACACAATAATGATGAGTACTGTTTTTTATGGAGTATTGTGGCAGCATTATTTCCAGCAAAAAATAATGTCTGTAGAACAAACTCCTATCCACACTTTCGTACAATATTTAATATACAAGGAATTTCATTTCCACCTTTACCTAAAGATATCAAGTTGTTTGAAAAGAATAATTGTGAGTTTAGTATTAATATTTATGGATTGGATGAACGTTGTACTGTAACTGGCCCTCTTTATGTGACGAATTGTAAGAAAGATAAACATATTAACTTACTGTATTTTGAAAAACAAAATAAAGGTCATTATTGCTTGATAAAAAACCTTTTACGCTTAGTACGACGACAAGTTACATGCCATAAAGGTCAAATGCATTTATGTGAAACATGTTTGCAATTTTTTACTAGTGAAAAGAAGTATCATTCCCATGTTTGTTCCAAAATTTTAACCATACTGCCTGATAAAAACAATAGATTACAATTCAAAAATTATGAGCGAAAACAAAAAATTAACTTTGTGATTTATGCTGACTTTGAAAGTATACTATTAAATTATAGAGAAAAACATAGTGATAAAAGTACGATAAAAAATAAACTACATCAACCGTCTTGTTTTGCGTATTATGTATGTTGCTCACATGATAGTAGCTTGAACAAATTCGTAACATATAGAGGACCTGATTGTGTAAAAGTGTTTGTTAAGAAATTAATTGAAGAAGCGAAGTTAATTCACAAAATTATAATGACTAAGAAACCCATGAGATCTATGACGAGAGCGCAAACTGATAATTATAGCAAAGCAACTACATGCCATATCTGTAATCATTTATTATTTGATGATAAAGTTTGTGATCATGATCATATTACATCCGAGTACAGAGGCGCGGCGCATTCGCATTGCAATTTAATTTACAGAGTGTGTTCATTTATACCTGTTATCTTTCATAACTTATCCGGTTATGATTCTCATATATTTATTACAGAATTATCGAAATATGATGGTGCGATAAAAATTATACCAAAAACAAAAGAAAAATATATAAGCATAACTAAAATAATCAAAACCGGGGCAGCATGTAAGCCTATACAGATTAAATTTATAGATTCGTTTCAATTTCTTAGTTCAAGTCTTGACAATTTGAGTAAAAGTTTAACGGAGAACGATTTTATTCATTTATCATCACATTTCCCGGATAAAAGCCAATTAAATTTACTGCGAAGCAAAGGTGTATACCCGTATGAGTACATTTGTTCGTGGGAAACATATAATGAAACACAACTTCCAGCAAAGAATCATTTTTATAACACTTTACAAATGAAACATATAACAGATACTGAATATCAACATGCCCAAACAGTGTGGAAATGTTTAGATATTAGTTCTCTTGGTGAATATACTGACTTGTATTTAAAGTGTGATGTACTATTATTATGTGATATATTCGAAAATTTTAGAAAAATTTGTCTGCAGCACTACAAACTCGATCCTGCGTATTATGTGACTTCACCTGGATTGAGTTGGGACGCTATGCTCCTTTACACAGGTGTTCAGTTAGAATTGATTAATGATTTAGAAATTTATAAAATGTTGGAAAAAGGAATACGTGGAGGATTAGCTCAGTGCTCTCACCGATATGCTGAAGCCAATAACATTTATTTACCTCACTTCGATAGTTCTAAACCATCAACATATTTGATATATTTAGATTGTAATAATCTTTATGGATATGCTATGACTAAAAAATTACCGATATCAGAGTTTAAATTTATGAAAAATAATGATATCAAACATTTTAATTTATTTGATGTTCCTGATAATGGCGAGTATGGTTACATTTTAGAAGTAGATTTAGCGTATCCAAATCAGTTACATAATTTACATAGCGACTTGCCTTTTGCTCCCGAGAAATTCATACCTATTGGAGGGAAAACACCAAAATTAATTGCAAATTTGTATGATAAATATAACTACATTATTCACTATGTTCATTTAAAAGCATGTCTTAAAAATGGCCTAGTTTTAAAAAAAATCCATAGAATCCTTTATTTTAAACAAGAATATTTTTTGAAAAAGTATATAGACTTGAATACTAGCTTACGACAAGCAGCTTCAACATCATTCGAAAGAGATTTTTTTAAGCTTTTAAATAACTCAATATTTGGCAAAACTATTGAAAATAAACGTAAGCAAGTGGAGGTCCAATTAGTAACCAAATGGAATGATGATTTGAATAAAACGAATAAAATAGTAGGTGCTGAGAAATTAATCACAAAACCAAATTTAAAAAGTGTTTCTATCTTTAATGAAAACTTTATAGCCATACAACTGAGTCCCACGAAACTTGTTTTAGACAGACCGATATATATTGGATTTGCGGTGCTTGAATTCTCTAAGAGGCATCTGTACAATTATCATTATAATTTCATTAAGAATAAATATGGTGACAAAGCTAAATTATGCTACACTGATACTGATAGTTTGTTGTATTTGATACATACTGAAGATTTTTATAAAGATATGCATGATAATTTATCAGAATTCGATACAAGTAATTTTGAAACTAATAATCATTACTTTATTCCTAAGGTGAACGAAAAAATTCCTGGCTTATTTAAGGATGAGTTAGGAGGTGACCCAATTACCGAATTTACAGGCTTAAGAGCAAAGCTATATTGCATTAAATCATTAAATACACAAATAAATAAAGCTAAAGGCGTATCAAAGCCTGTAACGAGATGTTTAAAATCATCTAATTATAAAGATGTTTTATTTAAAAACTTAACATTAAAGCGTAAGATGAATATGATAAAATCAATGAAGCATGTTCTGTTCTCACAAGAAGTAAATAAAGTAGTTTTAAACAGAATAGACGATAAAAGGCATGTTCTGGGAAATCAAATAAATACTGTACCTTGGGGTCATTGTGATTACATATGTTAATTCAGTTTTGTTTTACTTCAAATATGAACTTATATGATACATTTTAATATGAGAATTATTCTCAATCATTGTATAAATTGAAGAATTATATTGTCATTTAATACATACATATTTACTTGTACTCTATATTTGCTGTTTTTATTTGTAACCTTTTATCAACATTACCTGTATAGATATTATATAAGTATATACGATCATTTTATTTTATTTGTGAGGTTATTCGACGAAACCAAAGCTAAAAGAACTATGATCTGATTATTGGGGGTTATAAATACTTAGCGTCCCTGATAAGCATTATAAATACTAGAACATATATTTTTTCTGACAGATACAAATATGAAGTGGGTCAAACAACTAGTTTCATTAGAAGTTAAAAATATCGAGGTAGAGAAAAATAAGCTACACGCAAAGCATAGTGTTCTTCTGCCGAACAATATAAGATGTATAATATGTGGCCCTTCGAATTGCGGGAAAACGAACGTCATGATTAGTTTGTTAATCCATGAAAATGGTTTAAAGTTTAAAAATGTTTACTTGTATTCCAAGACTAGCTTTCAACCAAAATATATATTTCTAAAGCAGATCTTAGAAAGAGTACCAGAAGTAAAACTTAATATATTTAATTTTGATGACGAAGTTATTCATCCTAACGATGCATTACCGAATTCAGTTATTATTTTTGATGATGTGGTTTGTGAAAAGCAAATTAACATACGAAATTATTTTACAATGGGCAGACACAGAAGTATAGATTGTTTTTATTTATCTCAAACGTATTCAAAAATACCAAAGCAGTTATTACGTGACAATGTTAACTTTTTGATAATTTTTAAGCAAGATGAAGTTAATTTGAAACATATATACGATGAACATGTTAGTTCTGATATAGAGTGGTTGAAGTTCAAAGATCTGTGTTCTAAAATCTGGATACATCCTTATGATTTTTTGACTATTAATAAGGATTGTGAATTAAACAAAGGCAGATATAGACAATCATTTGACAACTTTATTTATTGTGATTAATAGTCCTATAAATTATGACAGCAATAAAAAAAAAAAATCATTTGAGCATAAATACTTCTCAGTATAGGTCGTATAATGGACCACAACATTACAGATCAATTAATAAAGTCTGCGGACGCTATAAAAGAAAAAGTGAAACAAATGAAAGATTATGAGTTTAACACCGACACTCATTTGAAGTATTTTTTTAGGCCTCTCGCAGACCCTCTTAATGCAATAGTAGCTAACAAGCAAGGTTCTACAATAAAAAATGAAGATTCTTATGATAACCAAATTAAACACACTGATATAGGTTCAAAAATATTTTTGCGTGATAAATCTCATGATATGTACAAACATGAATCATCTAATGAGTCAAGCTCATTAGAAAAGTTTTATTCAGAAGATGAAGAAGAAAAAGATAATAATGCGTCGTTGAAAAAAGAAGATATCATTGAAATATATGAAGATATGAATATACCATTTGGCGTACGTAGTGACAATAACAAACATATGATCGGAAATACAATAGTTAATTTCTCTTCCACTCATGAGATCTCTGGTAAAGTGTATAAAATCTGCGTAGCTGATAAACAGTATAAAATAACGCCCGGTCTAAAAGAACTATTGCTTCGCAAAAGGCCTGATTTAAGTTTGGTCGATTTAAAAGATAAATTAGTGTACAAAGAAATACTCCTTACAACTAATGCTCATAAAAGAGACTTTGACCCTGCAGGTCAAATTAAAGGTGATAAAGGTCTAAAATATTCCCAAGTGATCAAGCCACTATTTTCTGAGTCTTATAAATGCTTAAAAGAACCTAGAGAAGTTAAATCTAGGGAAAAAAGAGGTGCTGGTCTACCGTATCTTAAAAAATATAAAAAAAATACTGAACTTGTTTATTGGGATGATCCTAATGAATTAGTGGACAGGCTTAAACTTTTGATCGCTTCTAAAACTGCAGGTAATACTAATCTTGACAACGAAATCTTATCAATTATTGAAGAGCTAAAAGAAGCGGGTGTAATACAAGAATAAAAGGGTTTATCATATAAACTGTTACTTAGTCTAATTTTGTAATTCAGAAGTGACAGTTGGAAGAATGAGCAAAGTGAAAAGAGAAATTATAAATGAAATTCATAGAAGTGCAAGAATAAATTTTCCTCGAAGACATGTAATATTAAAAGATATAGATGATCTTTGGCAAGCTGATTTAATGGATATGCAAAGTTTCTCAAAATTTAACAACAACTGCAAATATATTTTAGTCGTCATTGATGGATTCTCTAAGTATGCTTGGGCTATTCCACTTAAACAAAAAAATAAACAAACTGTATCTGAGGCTTTCAATACTTTATTGAGTAGACAAAAACGTATCCCTAGAAACTTGCAAACAGATCAAGGAAAAGAATTTTACAATAAAAGTTTCAAAAAAATATTATTAAATTATTCTATCAACCACTACTGCACTTATTCAACGAAAAAAGCTTCAATTGTAGAACGGTTAATAAGGACGATAAAAAGTAAACTTTTCAAGGAATTTAGTTTTAAAGGGAATTATAAATGGATGGACGGGACGCTTGCAAATATCATTAATAGATATAATCATACCATACACAGAACAATTGGTTTACCCCCCGTTCAAGTGAATCATAGCAATAAAATGAAACTAATACAGAGATATTTCAATCAAAATCGAACGAAAACAATACATCGCAAGTTTAAGACAGGTGATTTTGTGCGAATAAGTAAACATAAAGGTTGTTTTGAAAAAGGTTACACTCCTAATTGGTCTACAGAGATATTTAAGATCAATAAAGTTCAAAACACAAATCCTGTTACATATTTATTACAAGATGTTAAAGAACAACCTATTTTAGGAGCATTTTATGATCAAGAATTACAAAAAACTAAACATCCTGACATTTACCTTGTTGAAAAAGTTTTGAAACGAAAAGGCAGAAATGTTTTCGTGAAATGGTTGGGGTTATCATCCTGTGAAAATAGTTGGATTGGCAATACAAATATTTTATGAGTGGTTCATCAATATAACATTATGCTCTATGACAATGGTTCCATTCTGTTTGTACACATGAAAGGAGAAGGACTTGTCAATAATTTAATTAATAATTTACCATTTGAGCTCCATTTACCGGGATATAACTATTGCGGCCCAGGAACTAGATTACGTGAAAGATTGGCTCGAGGTGATAGGGGTGTGAACAAATTAGACGAATATTGTAAACATCACGATATTGCATATAATAATTCTAAAAGTTTGAAAGATCGTCACAAAGAAGATATCATTTTATTAAAAATGGCAAGAAAGCGTGCTTTATCTTCCGATGCAAGCACAGGAGAAAAACTTGCTGCCAATTTAGTTAATAATATAATGCTAACAAAAGTTAGTTCTGGAGCTGGACTCAAAAAAAACTTTAATAGTTTAATAACCCATACCAAAAAGTGCATTAAAAAAATTAAACCGAAGTGTAGGAAGAAACTAATAGAATTGGCCTATGCTGCTGCTAGAGAATTAAATCGTGATTCATTTACCAGGGTTCCACGTATCATACCAATTCCTAAAACTGGTGGTGTTCTACCTTTAATACCAATATTTGCTGGTTTGTCTGCTGCTGGCAGTATTGCAAGTGGAATTGCTGGTATCGTTAAAACCATAAATGAATATAGAATTGCAAGAAAGCGTTTAGAAGAAAAGAAAAGTCATAATAAGAATGCAGAAGGTGTATACATTGGAAATGGACTGCGGCTAAACCGTTACAAGGATGGACTTGGAATATATACAAATTCAAAGAAAAAAAACTAAATCATAGGCTACCTAATCGTGCTCTTACTAACATAGATATCATATATTTTACTAAAGATGTTCCATATTTTCGCGGAGTGTATATGAGGGATACCTTACCGAAGTCTCCGTTTTTAAAAGAGTGTGGAATCATAAATTTAGATAATTCAAAAAATTCTGGTACACATTGGGTAGCCTATATAATTTTAAATGAATATATTGAATACTTTGACAGTTACGGTAACTTGAAACCTCCAATAGAATTTGTTCGCTATGTAGGGTCTAACAATATCAATTATAATTATAATAATTTGCAAAATAATAACTTATTCAATTGCGGACATTTATGCATTAAATTTCTTAAAGAGTTTTGGAAAAGGCATGGTTTTATCAAATCATCGCTTTTAAAAAAGGTTTAAATGTTACATGTCGTACTCATAAGACAACACTTTAACACTATCTGTTACAAGAGATGAATGTGAAAATAGAGTGAAAAATAAAATAAAATAAAAATAATAATGATAGTTTATAATATAAAATCATCTGCCAAAGATAATAGCTTTACTCGTTCTCGTGCCATCAAAAGACGAACACATATACGAACAATAAAGAAATTAACTAAAGTTAATAAATTATTTCTTCGAGCTTTGGGATTTAAATTATGAGTATTCTTCAGGTGAATGGTTTACCACAAATTGATAACTCTATAGTGAGTTATGAAATTCATACTTATAATCCATATAGCAACAGTTTTAATGAAAATGATGAAATACGTATACCCATACATCAGCAAGATTTGTACGTATTACCTTCAGCCAGCTACATTTACATTGAAGGTCGAGCCACTGTGGCTTCGAAAGATGCAGCAGGAAAACTAACACGAAAGATTGTTAATTTTACAAATAATCATATATCATTCCTATTTCAAGACATTCGATATGAAATTAACGGTGTTGAGATAGACCGCATAAAAAATGCAGGTATTACTACCACTCTAAAATCATATCTGTCTATGAGCGAGGGGGAAAGTAAGGCTGCTGCTATTTGGGGTTGGAATTTAAAGGGGGTTAAAGATAATGATGGTATTTTTAGTGCCCTTATACCGCTGAATAAAGTTTTAGGATTCGCGGAAGATTATAATAAAATTATGATTAACTGTAAACATGAACTTATACTCAATAGAAGCAGTTCGAATGTCAACAGTGTTACACTTGATAATAATAATGATTCCATTGAAGTAAATATAGAGAGACTGCAATGGCGTGTGCCTCATATAAAAGTTTCAGATCGGGAAAGATTAACTTTACTTAAATATTTAGAAAAGGATCGTCCTATTCAAATAGCTTTTAGAAATTGGGACTTGTACGAATACCCTTTATTGCCTAGAACTACGAAACATTCCTGGGTTGTGAAGACTGCATCACAACTCGAAAAACCAAGGTATGTGATCTTTGGTTTGCAGACAAATAGAAAAAATATGAAAACTAGAGACTGTTCAATATTTGACCATGGTAAAATAACTAATGTTACTCTTTTTTTAAATTCTCAATATTATCCATACGAATCGGTTAGTGCAAAATTTTCTGAAGACAAATATTGTATATTATATGAAATGTTTACCCAATTTCGGCAGTCTTATTATAACACCCGGTCTGAACCGATGCTTGATTTGCGTGAATTTAAAGAAAAGGCTCCTTTATTTGTAATTGATTGCTCAAGACAGAACGAAGCCTTGAAAACTGGGGCTGTAGATGTGAGACTGGAAATAGAAAGTTCTGAAGATATACCAGAAAATACATCTGCCTATTGCTTAATCATCAACGATCGTCTGATCGAATATAAACCCTTAAGCAGTATTGTAAGGAAATTGTTATGAACGCCATAGTCGATGTGCAAGGGTTTAAGACCGAAAGTAACGAGTTTATTGTGAAAGAAATAGCAATAGCATACAGAAATCAAATTATGGTATTAGTAATCAAACCACCGTTCCCATTTTACAATCTTACAAAAAAAGAAAAATCGCAAGTAAATTGGATAGAGAGAAACAGAAAAATTTTCTGGAAAGAGGGTTTTATACCATACTTAAAATTACCGCAATATATTGAACCTTATCTGAAAGATAAAAACATTTATGTAAAAGGCTGTGAAAAAGTGTCGTGGCTAAGAAACATTGTAAAACATAATAATGTATATAATTTAGAAGATAAGAACTGTCCTAGTTTACAAAAATTATTTGATGATTATGGAATATGTAGTAATATATTTAGTTGTATGTATCATTCAAATGTGTGTGCTTTAAAAAATGTAACATGTTTAAAAAAGTGGATTTATGATAAAAGTATTTTTAATTGTTTATAATTTAGAAGATAAGGGCTGCGCTGAAAAAACTATAATTTAAGTAATTTGTTAGCTCTTTATATCATAACAATATATCAGAATAAATGTTTTTTTTCTATGAGTAAATGTTTTTTGTTTTATTTCATAATAAAAACTTATTCATTACGATTCGCAGCACCACATCTTTATAAATTGAGAACACAAGATACAAAACTTCATTATTATTTTATACATACCCGTATCGAGACCTTCTTAAAAATGATTCATAATTATTTCAACCCGCGATATGAAACATATAATAAACATAAAATTCGATTATGTTCATTTCAACATTATTGGGCTACAGTAGATTTTCAAAAACGAAGATTGGTGATGGAAATGGTTGATGCAGGTTTTTTTTACTGTGGAAGTGGTTTAAACGATAAAGTTATGTGCTTTTCGTGTGGAGGTGGTATTGAAGATTGGGAGTATTACGATGATCCATGGATGCAACATGCTATATTTTTTCCTGATTGTTTTTATTTAAATGCTGTAAAAGGAACAGATTATGTTGACAATTCAAAACGTCTATTTTTCAAAGAAACAAAAATATAAAATTATCCTAAAGTGGAACAGGATAGATTGATGAGATTGATTGTCTGCTGAATAAGCTACTAAAAAGCAATTGAGTCTACGTAACTATAAAATTACTGACAATCATTTTATGCGTCATTTGATTCCTATAATTGTAGTTCAAATGTCAAATGTTAAAAAAAAATATATATAAGTTACAATGCAGGATTCAGTGAAATATACTTCTGAAGGCATTCGTAAAATTATTATTCAGGACGCTAATGGTGAGGTTATATTTGTCCATGATATTCAGCCTGCTCATAAAAATCGAGCGCAAATTCATCAAAACATCAGGTCGAAAACACAACACAAGAAGATTTATTCTATCGAAACATGCATGATGCATTAAATTCGGGAAATATTCAAGAACTTGTCTTTAAAAGTGGTAATAGAGAGCTAACATTTCTCCCGAGTTAACGATGTGCAGATTGGTAGCGAAAAATTGAAAACGGGTTCAGCAAAGTGTCGGAACACGGACACAACTTCAATGAGGAACATAACACATGATTTAGTGATACCTGATTCAGAAGACATTATATGCTACCAGATTCTTCCGGAAGATGAAATTCCTTTGATTTAAATCAGTTTAGAAGAAATTTTAATTTCAAGCAGATGAAAATCAACTGTGTAATTTGGGATCCTGGTCACAATTCGAATACTTGAATATAGAACCTGAGTAAATGAATGAATGATATGAATTGAGAAATATTGATCGAATTACTGATTGTAAATATTGATCGATTTACTGATAGTCTAGTTCACATCAAGTGTGTAATTGGGGTTCCTGGATCTCTTCTGATCCAGGAACCCCAATTATACACTACTTCCACGTTTATCAAACAGTACCTACTAATACGTTTATGTATTTATTTTATAACTAATTAAACTAGCCCTGACGACCGCGCCCTATCTCGTTGTAACACAAAAATGCGTCTCCTCCTTGTCCTTTGCTTCTTAGATATTCCCATACTTTTTCACAATAGGTAGGATTTATTGCCTTTTATGCCCGACGGACAAATAGTATTTTTTTTTTACATTCATTATCCTGTTTTGTTTCTGAGTAAAAGGGTCGCTCTTAGGACTTCTTAAATGATAACCAGGCGTGGAATTTGAAAGTATTTTAAGTGTTTGTGAGTATTTTGCCTTGCACGCTTTCATTCAATTCTTAGAATTTGATAAGATTGAATTAGTCCGTTAACTGTTCAATCTTTTTTTAAGGGATAAAAATAAGCAATTACAAGAATGATTTACTGGAATGTAAGTACCGGTGAAATATGCCAACTTTGCCAATTAAGGTATCTTTGCCCAGCATATATAAGCAAATATAAATTGCTTTTAGGGCAAAGATACTTTGTTTGGCAAAGTTGGCATCAAGTTATCTTTGCCCTAAAAGCAATTTATAAGCAAATCTGCTAGATTGGCTTATAAATCGCTTTTAGGGCAAAGATACCTTCATTGGCAAAGTTGGCATATTTCACGGTACCTACATTACTGATGCTAAAATATCTATACTTACCTATGCCTAACTCGTATCAGCATGCGTAGCATGACCACTTCTATCTCTACTATACGAAGAGAAAAATCACTTTCTTAACAAAAAGTATGTACCTACCTAATTCTTTTTTTGAATTTTGACATCGCGCCGCTAAAATCTTTTTACAATCTGTCATTTTGTCTTCCATTTCTTCTGTTTCTATAGTGGCCATGCTACGCATGCTGAAGTGATGATAATATGGACTATAACTACTTTACTGAATGAGTCAGGCCAAACAATGCGTTGCGGCGCCGCTGCATTGGGAGCCAATGGGCGCTGCGTTGTCGCAAGCGCAACGTTACTGTCTAGGTACTTAGTGCTAGATTGCGGTGCTGTTTCGATGTCGCACCGCATCACCCCTTACTGCCTCGGCTCTCTGGTCCTTTAAACGATACGCATGCTGTGTGGTAGGTAATTACCGCGAATCACGTTACGTTGTTAATTAATTTGTAGAACTACGTGGCACCGATTATGCCACAGAGTACCTACCGCAGCCACAAGGCACCGTGCCTAGCAACTATTTTTCAAAAATTAATAATTTATAGGTATTCGACCTCCGTGGATAGCTATAGGTAGTATCCAGCCCTCATTTTTTACTATACAAACCGTAGTCAATGGTAATGTCTAATAGTGTTAAAAATTGACAGTTAAATTATAGTAACAATGTTTCCTTACATAGTTTCTTTTTGTAGTTGTGATGAACCAGAACTCAGACCTAATTTGAATGACGATACGTTTCCCAGTCCCGACCAAATTTGGGGAATGGTAGGCACTATAATAGCAACAGTTGCGTGTTGGATTGTGTATACAAAGGTACCTATGAAAAACCAGATACATTCTTTATTAAAGATTTCGCAAGTGTCTGTTAAAAGTCAAGCTTAAACGTATATCCAAGGTTCTATTCAGTCGAGCCCAAATGTTACGGTATTTTTATGTAGGTACTTAAACTTTTTACTATGACCCTTGAACACATACAATATTTAAAGTGTCATGGAGGAACTTTGTAGGTACGTGAGCCTGCCATTATGAAGGATATTATTTAAAAAACTAATTAATTAATAGGTAGGTAGGTACATAATTAATGTGTACAGTCTCGAGCATAAATATATATTGCTACTGGTTCTTTTTTGTGTTTTTCTCTGCTTCATGTTTACCGCAAATAAATGTATTTTCTTTCTTTTACTGGCTTCTGCCAGCGACTTCTGAATTTTCTGGTTCCTCCGACCCACTCCGTCGCATCGCAACGCCTGCCCGCGCTATTACTTCGTTGTAGATTAACGTTCTTTCATTTTTTCTTTTTACTCGGTTCCTGTGGGTCTTAGCGTGATGTTAAATAGCCTAAAGTCTTCCTCAAGAATTGGGCTACCAAATGCTAAATATTTTTTTAAATCCATCTGTTAGTTCCAAAGATTACCTCCTACACACAAACTTACAATTTTTACCTCTTTATAATATTAAAGTATAGATGGTCAGATCGGCAATATTATCTGATATCATGATTCATCCATTAAAGTCGATGACGGCAAATATACCTTTGTGATCATTTGTGGAAGGCACAAATATGTGACATCAAAGGATCACCAAACCTACCTCTCGAGATATGCGACGCCAAAATATAGGATGCTGCATTGGCTTCAAAAAGTGTGTCACCTTTTAGAATGCAATAATATCAAACATGGCTTGCGTTATTATAAATATCTGTCTACTCAGAAAAATTCAGAAGAATGTATAATGTAATACCTCATTGGGATCAAAAATATTAAGAGTTTTCATCTACATCAGTGCCGCTCATATTGCAAAAATATGTGACATCCAAAATATGTGGAAGCTTAAATATATACATTCCAGAAATGATCACATACCTAGGTATATTTGCGCAAATTGACTACAAATATCAATGGATGAATCATGAAATCATATATTATTGCTGAGCTGTCCATAGTAATTTATGCTCGTGACTGTACCATAATTATTGCTGTTGCAGTCAGGCACGTATTAAAATGACTCTGTATTACTATAATATTGACAATCACTCGTCATTATTTTCCTTATTCCCTTACAGGTAAAGATCGGCAGAAAAAGGTATCAAGACCAACAACTTATGCACAGCAAACCACCAAGAGTGTCGCCCATCCCACGCAAAACACGCACCTGATAGGATTTTATAAATTAAACCAAATATTTTATAGAAATATATCTTTATTCCTTAAAATAATATGGCTTATTTTGTATAAAATATAATGTTTATGTCGATTATATAAAATGTATAATGTCAATCTACCTACCCATACCACCTTTGCAACAATAATAAAAACAACAAAAATATAGGAATTTCAATTCTACAATGATAATTATACTAATAAGTATCGTTTAGCAAGAACATTGTGTCTCTTGCATATTTCTTGCAGTCTTGCAAAAGATACTTGTATTCATCTTCTACTTGACCTCTCTTCAACAAGTACACCAATATGTACTGATACGGAAATACGGGAACATTATGACGTGCGAAAAACCGCAGCTTAACTCTTTCAATAATTTTCATGTCGACGAAACAGTAATCTGCTGTGCAGCAGCTACCTGGGGTCCTGTAAAAAATTATTTTGAGTTATACGTGGTAATTTATCTCATACCGTTGTAATAGGGCCGCGGCGGCGCACATCTGGCGAGGCTTATTACAGCGCATTTTCGTTGGCAACAAATATCAACTTTGGCGCGGGTTACAATAAAGTTGAAAATTGTTTACTGCGCTTGGCCAGGTCTGCGCCGGGCCCTTAGAATTAAAAACATCGTTCACTAATAAAGAACATTTAAACAAAAGACGCTTGTCGAAAAAATGCAATCATGTTTGAGAAAGGAACGTAGGTATATAGGAAGTTTCCAGGTTTTTCAAATAAAAAAATAAAAAACAATATGGACAAAAAATATTGCAACTTTCAACTTGTGGGAGTCAAAAAATGCATTACATTTCCAATAGATTGATACAAAAAGAACTGACTCATCAACGCCCAGACGAAACCTTTGGATTTAGAAAACTGAAATTGAAAAAAGCGAAGTTTTTACTAAATACCCACGCCACGGGTTGGAAACGGCGGACGAAGTCGCTGGCAAAGTGCTAGTATAAAATAAGCTTACTGACCTTGGATCATAAGTAACAGGCTTTGCTTTCAAAGTTTTAAATATCATCTGATAATATTGCCTGTACTTCCTCTTCATGATGAGAACGATTTGTTTCCCCTCAAAGGGGTACTTGGCACTAAGTGCATCAAGCTCCAAGTGCCAATACACAGCTGCTTTTGCAACTTCAACACTTGTCGAGTCTATTTCCAATATTTTTGGATGTTTGAGCCACTCATAGAGATATTCCTGTAATAAAAAATACGTTTAATGAAGGGATGACGTAAAAAGCGAGAAATAATAAATTATATTTGTGTACAAATCTATATATATAATAAAATAGTAATGGATTCTTTATTTGTCTGTTTGTCTGAATATATGTTCCAGATTGGGGCAAAAATGGCTGAATGGATTTAGATGAAATTTGGTACATGAACACATAGGATACTTTTAATTCCGGTAGATGTTAGGATATTTTCCGACATCCATATGGGCGAAGCCACGGGCAAAAGCTATTTGGTTAATATATCAAATTTACACGTAATTTTCTTTTTCAACTAATTAATTCCGGTTTTTCCTAGCAGACTACTCTCTTATCTAATGATCTTCTTTCAAATTAATATATTCACTGTAGATTTGACACAATCCTATTTCCATGTAGTAATAATATACTTCTATGTTATTCTATAGTAAGTCTAATACATACCTGCAGGAACTTCTTGCACCTAAAACTGTCGTAGATAAAGTTGACATTTATCAACCATTTGCCGGTAGCGAGGGCGCATACCATCATACCAGAGAATGTGTCGTTTGGCAACACTGCTACGAAATGTGTTGCCAACATCTCCATTTTTGTGTTTTCTGCTACAACTCCACCTAACTCGTTTATCATCGCTGCAATTCTTTCGCGGTTCTATGAAAGATAGGGATTAAGTATTACCATGAATACGTGAACAGAACATAAAAACTAAAAAAGAAAGTTGTACACAATGTCGCTGTCATAATATTTTGGAGCGGGACAGCGTATATCATGCGTTCTCTTTTACTCTTGGACCTTATAGTTAACAGATGCTGTGAACTGCCAGGTATAGTACATCGAACGCGAGACTGCATGCAGTGCATGCATGCAGCTTATGGTCTAAATTATATTTAAAAAAATACTTACATTAATGCTTTCAGATAGCATGAACACCTTCTTCTCACAAGCACATATTAAGTTCTGTTTCAACTTCCATGACTCCTCAGATGTGCCACTTGGAGAATGATAATCACTGTCTGAAACAGAACATTCAAATTAAATTTTAGAACTGTAGTCTGAACCATGGATTAGAAAGACTTATATCTGATTGAATTCTGTAGTATAAAAACCTGCAATATTATTATTTTTTTTAGTCATGATTTAGACATACATAATTGTGACTGCAAATTGATGACAGGAAATAAAATTTATTTAAATAAATAAAATTAAACTTATTTTATTTACCTGAAGTCATTTCCTGAAGACTGGCTTTTATTTTAGTGGACACTTGCATCTTTCCCTTGATTGGGCTGTAATTAGACCCTTTTTTCTTGAGTTTGTAGTTCTGGATATACTTCTGAAATGGCAAGTAATTGGCAGTCTTCTCTTTGCCACTTTCTATTAATTTACGAAAACTCACTCTTTTAGGTGTACTCTGCCTACTGAAACTTCTGTGAAAATTATTGAATAATTGAATAAATATTGTCTAAAAATTTTTTTATTCCAACATTGGAAATAATAGAGTTATATATTTACATTTATTTTGATAGAAATAAGAATTTACTGTTGTACCAGTGAAAACCAAAATACAGTTTTATTTATTAAAATATTAACCAATTTATATCTACACCAAGGCACCTGGCATGTTAAATCTAGAAGACTATACAAAAATATATAATTATTTACTAATATAGAAATATAAATACTTGTTTAAATTCTAAAGTTAATTCCCACAGTACTAGTAAAAACACTCAGAGCTCAAGGTATAAATAGATATTAAAACTTTTTTGGAGCAACAAAGCATTTACTTAGTTACGTTTCCCATAGGGTAAAGCAGAAATAATTAGTAAAAATATACAGTTGAAATATACTTAGGGAGATCCCAGACATGCCAATATTCAATTTATAACTCACTCATTCCCCAACTTTGAAAAAAAATTTTTAAATGGACTTGAAGTGGGAGTAACTTTTTCTTCAACTTTTTTGCAATCAATTTCTTGATAAATATCCTCAACAGACCAACCTATTTGACGACGCACAGCCTTCGGTTTCCTAGTCTTTTCTAATGTAGGCACAAAATCAACACAATCCTCTCCCGGATTGATAAGACCAGCCTTGTAATGCACAACAGTCTCTTTTGAAGTTACTTTAAAGTGTTCAGCCTTGAGATGTTCCAAATATGCAAATTTTTCAGTATATATGTCATGGCAAACCGGACAAACATAATGGTGTAACTTGACATTAGTAGTACACCTGTTAAAATGTATGACATAGTTATCATACTGGTCAAATTTTTCATCACATAGTACACATGTGACATCCATATCTTCGGGTATATCAGGCAGTGGCTGAGTGTGGCGTGGTGGTAATGACTGGGTGGCTCTAGCTGGTTGTTGATTTGGAGCAATATCTGATGCCACAAGAGTTTCGTTACTGCTTGACCGTTGCAGTTGATTGCGCTCAATAGTACATGTAGTGCGGCAAGTGTGAGTGCCTAATTTGCTGTAGGACTCATTGCAACCTCCACATTTAATGGAATCAACATCACTGTCAGTCTCATCACTTATATCATGGAAGATATTGCTATCCATGTTGTCTTTGAAAAAGTTTTCATTATTATCACCCTCAGCAGACACATATTCTTCCATGGAACCATCCATAGTGCCATCATGCATGTGAAACTCTTTGTTGAAGAAGTCATTATAGTCTCCAACAGACGGTTTGCTTATGTTTGTGTCTGGTAACAACAAATTAAAAAAATGTGAATACTTTATAAAATATCTTATTGAACAAACATATGGCTAAGATAGGCACAATATTCTTTTTTATACTTTCATTTGTGATCGTACTATTCTTATCACAAAAAATTATGTAAATCCAGTTGCTACAAAACATTTTTTAAATAAGAAGATACAAGGCAATGATAAAGGTACAAAAATACACATTACCTGGACATTTTCTTATCAAGTTATCAATTCTTTCGCACTGCTGTTTGAATAAATAAGCTGTGCTTAAATTTTCTATACAGGATGAGCAGACACGATCTGACAATCCATCGCCTTCATAAATCTAGAAGAAAAATAAAACAAGTCATACAATTTTAGGGATCCAGTCAAGTGCTTGATAGAGTTATAGATGTAAAACTATTCACACGCCCTTTGGGTGCCATTTCAACAACAACTATTACTTACTTGAATGTTAGTAAAAGACATAACCATATCGGATAACTTAACACACTCATCTTGTTCAAATATTGAACAGAAATCACCCAGTTTCAAGCATAGCCTACATTTCTGAAATCGTGAATCCATTTTCTATCAAAAAATTGCTGGTACAGAGTACCTGTAGCACCATTGCCCAATATTTACATAGAGTTTACACCTCTCTTTACTAAACGGTACAATATGCGTTATCACGTTCACGTTTTTCAAAAACAAGAAATACAGCAGCAGGCTGCCACCATATAACCGTCTTTTTTAAATTTGACAGTGACAGTGACAGTCATGTATTCATGACAGATGCATTTAGTAGTATTTCCAGTTGAAAATAATTGTAGACAGAGAAGAATACTCTGTCTGCGAAAATAATGGAAAGGCCATTCAGCCGTTCCCGAAAACCTCCAAAAACGTTGTGTTACGGTATGGTACTAAATTACGGTAAATAAAATTATTATATATATTTTGCTCTAGCTTCTGCCTGCGACTTCGTCCACGTGATAAATATTTTTTAATGAATATAACATTCGCGCAAGTGCTAGCAATAAGTTGACAAAGATTTATCGCAATCGGGTTAACGGTATGGCAGCGCATAAAATACGAACAAACAAACATTGATTTTTATGCAGGATAACTTGCAACTATGTTGTTTTCTATTCTCGACAAACACACTTCTCCTTCTTACCTGACTTCTCATATTCAATATTTATGCTCTGCCCATAGTAAAATCTTAAACTAAAATCTTCTTTTCACCAACAATCGTCGTCTACGATGTCCTTCTCATTGTTCTGGTTTCATTCACTCGTCTTTCTTAGTCCAGGAGGTCTTTCTTTGGAATGCGCTCCCTCTGAACATCAGGACTGCAACCAGTCGGCTGTTTTTTAAAACAGAAGGCATGAAGGCACGTGAACATTTACGTAAGAAGTTGGCATAAACATCCTAGCGGTGATTTGCTGGATTCGTTTTCTCCTTTACTGATCGTTATTTCTCCTCAACCGATTGTTATTCCTCCTGACAAAGTTTATTTTGTTTATATGTATATATATTATGTATAGGCTGACTGATAATGGGGCCGACAACTATCAAAGTGGAGCTAGTAGCGCACAGACCAATAACAAAGCAGTTTTTGTATGGAATTAGTAGTGAATTCATAATTAGAGACAAGTATTAAGGAAATGCTGGTTGGGTAACAAATTGTCAAAAAATTTGAGGCCTTCAGTTCCCTCGAGATGAGAAACTTAAAAAATTATGTCTCAAAGCGATAAGGCGAGTAAAGTTTGAACCTAAAAGAGGGGCGAGAGTGTGTCAAAAACATTTCATGGAAAGTGACTATGAAAAGATTGGTATGGTATTGGTATAGTCATAAGACTCTAATCTGTAATTTAAAAAATATGCTTTTATTAATTAAAATCATTCAGATTTAAAATATAACCTCAAACTTTCTAACACGATAGAAAGATTCAAGTTCCGTCGTTTAAAATTATTATTAGAATGATACAATGTTATCATACACTAGAGTGTATCCTAAGTAAACATTCAATATACCATGAAACAACTTTAAATACCATAAAATTTTAAAAATATAAAGGAATTTAGGAATAATAAATTACGTTTCAATTAGGTCTGCTTTCCATCCAAGTAAAGAGGCGCCTCTTTTTCTTAACTCTTCTTTTAACTCACATATTTTTCAAGTGGAATACATGTTCTAAATCGGAAAATTGTCAAGAAATCAACGCAATTAAGAAATCCGAAGCGTGTAAATTTTTATCTCACTTATTGACAAGGGTCCGTATAGTGCTGGCGCCATCTGAGATCAGCTTTCACTTGCCAGCCCCATTAGTGACCGATAGTTAAACACATGATTGTACTTATTGTAACAAAGAACTTTCCCAAAGAAACGATATTTTTTAATTTACCAGTCGCTTGACCCCAATCAGCCCAATAAAATATTGAGTACCTGGCAAGTATAATACACCATCAGCTGTAATGTTAAGTTACTAATCCCTTCTTACAAACAAAGTTATTTTGCTTTTACCACGCATTATTCTTGTTTCATTCATTTAACAACCGTACGGACCACCCGCGTGCTATCAGCTGTTAGTCACTTGACCCTGTTCTGTCTCATGTTACATGAATGAAAAAGAATAATGCATGGTAAAAATGGAATAATATTGTTTATAAAAAAAAAAATTGAATAATAAAATCATCGTCAGACTTTTGGAAATTTGTTCCACCTAAGAATTTTTCAGAATATTTCATATGATATATTCTGAAAAATTCTTAGGTGGAATAAAGGAGAATGATCATCAAGTGTGAGAAAAGAACCCAGAGCGAACAGATACAGGATGTACCTCAGAATTTTAGTAATATTTAATGATGTCATTCCGTAAATATTTCACTATAAGATTCGATGGCTAAATGTGTGATATTGCTATTTGTTTTTCATCAGGGGTGATATTTTTTCATTATAATATCTTCGATTTGGGTATACCGGACGATATAAACATATACAGTGAAACCTGGTTAAGTGAGACATCAAGGGACCTGCAATGTCGTTTCACTTATAGAGGTATTCCACTTACCCAGTGTCTCAGATATACAGGTATAAATAAATATCTGTCTCATTTACAGAGGGTTCCATTAATAGAGGTGAGAATACAGGTTATTTCAGTTATACAGGTGCGATCATTAAATAAAATAACGTGTTATGTATGTAAATGAGTTTTAAACATTGTGATTCAATTTTATGTTTACTCTGAATTATTCTACAAAGAGTAGATTTTGGCACATTAAATTCAGCACAAACTTCTTCGCGTGTCTTCCCACTTTCATAAACGGATATTAACTTCAGTTTTTCACGTAATGATAACGATTCGAGCTTTCGTTTTGGCATTTTTCAAATAAATATCTGTATGATAGTAAAGCGAAACTAAAACTGAAGGTAATTGAAGCTCAAAATTACTTACGTACTTGGAATTACGTGTGGAATTTGTGGGTAGAATAAGAATGAGTAAACAAACAATGTTATCTCAGTTACAGAGGTTTATGCATATAAAATTTGCTCGCTGTCTCAGTTATAGAGGTAACTATGATGATAAATCGAAAGAACAAATCCCAGATATAGAGGCTTACCTTGTCCCACTAACAGAGGTAATTCAGTGCCAAAGTGTTGGGACCTCAGCATTGGTTCCAGTTATGGAGGTTTCTCACTTATCCAGGTCCCACTTAACCAAGTTTCACTGTACATGCATAAATACATATACTCATGCCCATAATCCCATAGTAGTAGGCAGAGACTGCAGATTGTCAAAATCAACTATTCACAGCCCACGTTTCGCTGGTTTTTTGCGAGACTCTGCGTGATGAGTGGCGAACTCTATCACCGCCCTTTGAATGTTAAGTCTTATCCAAGTCTCTTAGTCGACTTTTACGACACGTCGAGAAGTTGTCGTTGGTGCTATTCGTAACCGACACCACACGGCTTAAATAAATAAATACATATATATATATATATATGTCGGAGGAAGTAAACACAGTTGATTGTTGGTTGCATATGATTAATTGATAAGGATGATTGTTAACTGAAAATAACTTGTTAAATCCTAATTTAATTTGATTTAATTTATTACATTTTAATATTGTGTAAATCTACCTAACTTATTTAAAAGTCACTGCATTGTATAACGTCCAATCAGAGCAGAGGATAAATCTAGAGTGGGGTCGAGGCGCCATCTTAACTTTGGTGGGGTAGAGTGAGGATTGATTAGAGTAACGGTGGTTGATCGAGGTGGATCGCTGGTGATAAAGTTAGATTGGTGTCGCGAACCTGCTGCTGGAATATAATTATTTAAGCAAATTTGTTATTGTGAGATATTGATTCCTTCATGATTATCAACGTTGTAAAATAACTGCCATTAAATTGTATGAAACAGTGAATACTTTGTTTTGTGCTCGCATTTCACCCTAATGACGCCCACTAAACTCGTGACCACTAATGACGATGTCGAGAAGAATGCTGTTTCTCCGACATCAGAAGTGGGATCGATGCAGGCACAAAACGTGGAAAAATCAAGTGCTGGAAATGATGGGTGGCGCGCTTTATTTGAAGCGCAACAAAACAGCTTGCGACTAATCGCGGAGACTGCGCAACCCGCCGGCTACTGAAGACAAGAATATTACGCTGCCCAATTTCGAACCTGAAAATGCAGACACCGACGCCCGAGCCTGGCTAGCAACAGCGTATATCTGCTTGTCGGACCGTGGTATAAAGGGAAGTAAACTGATTCTTATTCTTAGTAAGGCTATGAAAGGTTCGGCCGCCACGTGGCAAGTGGCTTTTCCTAGCATGAAATGGGTAGAATTTAATAGTAGATTGTTATGCGGGGGGCTAAAATTGCCCATTATATACGAGGTAGTTTTACTCCCGAGCTTTAGCGACGGAGTAAATGGAAATTGAGTTGCAGTGGGTTTTAGGCGCCGTGTGTTGCACTCTACTTTTCACTACAATTGCGAGAAAATAAAATAATCCAATACAATATTTTAAATAGTTTATTATGGGTTAAATGAAAAATTTGTGCAATTCTGGATATTTAGCGAGATGTTTTTTTCCCGACAACTTGGTTTCGGTCCTCTATGAAAATGAATGTTGAGTTGTCTGTGGGGTGGGCGTGAGTGATGCGCGTGGTTCCGGGTATGAGGGTCCCTCGTTCGAGTGTTCTAAATAGAGAGTCAGCTGAATAGACTCATCCCTTGATGTCGATGGTCGTGGACTGATTGGAGGAGTATTATTGCTGTGGTGCGCTGGGTGATATCAAATTTGTTTTGAATGGAGTTCTCTATTATAGTCTTCCGCTACTTGATCGGAACTCCATCCACTGTGGTGTTTTAGCGTTGTTCTATTTGAGTGGAGGATGTTCTTCGGAAACAATGGCCAGTGTACTGTTCCGGATTAGGCAAATTTAGTTAGGTGGCAATCACTTTTGGCATGTTGCTTAAATTATTTTTGCCTATAACTTTCCTTTTGTATTTTCCGTTTTGATACTTGAAGCGGGTTTCCTTTCCTTAGTTGTCTTTGTATTGGATAGATTTGTGGCTTGAGGATGGGTATCGGTTTCGTCATATTCCACTGTTATGTTGGCTAGTTCTGTCCCTCTGCGGGTGCCGCTGATCCCAAAAATGAAAGCAACCTGTAAAACAAAAAATAAGGTATGTTAAAACTGTATTTTGGTTGGTACCTAGTAGCAATTTAGTTTGATGAAAATAATAGAAAAACGGTTAAAACATGTAAGTAGGTACCTTTGTTGTCCAGTGTTTTCATTTGGAGCTTTATTTGCGGGATTCTCGATGTATTTCCTCGTGAAAGCTTTGGGTTTCTCGGTCTTAGGGCCGGTGGATGGTTTATTGAGGAGCCGTCGAATTTACATTTTTCTTTATATTGACATTGTGTCTTGTCTGTATAGTTGTTCGTGACATTGAGTATGTGCTCCGAGGGCTTGAACTTTGATCTTTTTTGGAAGGTTCATCAAGGTACGGTGCCTTTCGTAAGCGAATCCACTCGTTTTTCTGTCCTCTACTTCATAAACTTTTCGTGAGTATTTGAATAGGTAAATGCTTCGTGACCTTGACGGCAGCCGATTGAAAATGGTTTCTTTTCATTTCTCTTTCATCTGCAAATTGAGATCTCCATTCTCACTAGATGATGACGTTTTCACTGTTGTAAAATCAATTGTTGCAGTGGCCAATTTAATTTGTAATTGCAGAGAAATTCTATGGATTTCGCAACAAAGCTTTTTTTTTTTTTGTTTCATCTGTGGTTGCGGCGCGGTGCGCGCATTCTGCCGAAGAGATACTGCTTTTGGTTCCGTTTTCAAAGGTGAAATGTTCTTCTCTTTCATGAAACAGTGGTGGGTCGAGTCTTTATTCATGATTATTCTGCTTGTGAGTGAGGGCTTTTTCGTTTTTGTAGGCTAATTGGTAACAAACAAAAGTTTGCTTTTTCCCCTAGAGGAAAATATGCTGTTTTGGCCCCGCTCTGGTACGCTACAATGACGGACTTCTTGAGCAAGAGGAGTGAAATATTTTCCTTTCTCGCTTTGACTCATTGGAAACGTGTGCAGCGACTGGGTTAAAAATGTTTTCTGGTAAATCACAAGACTGCGAATGCCTCGCGGCATATGCAAGCCGTTTATTCACTTTACTCATGTCACGATGAGGTAGTTTAGACTAAGAAGAAATCGTGGTATCTGTTATGCTTGTTCATATGGGACAAATCAAACCATATTGAACCCTAAATACAAAGGACTTTATGAGGTCATTGAACTACTAGACAGTATAGTTTGAACTCTATCTGTATCTACAAGTATACAAGAGAACGGTTACGTCCACTCCCCCAATCCTATGTACCTACTGAGCTTGATCCATGCTTATCAGATAATAGTGATAAGATTTATGATTTTTGTACTAGTTTCCAAATTAATTAGAAAACTCGGCTGTGTGCGTATGTGAAATGTCTGAGCGTCTGCATGAAGTATGTGATGACTACAGTTTTATGTAAGCATGGTGGCTACATAAGTTTTATGTAAGCGTGGTGGCTACATAAGTTTTATGTAAGCGTGGTGACTACATAAGTTTTATGTAAGCGTGGTGACTACATAAGTTTTATGTAAGCGTGGTGGCTGCATAAGTTTTATGTAAGCGTGGTGACTGCATAAGTTTTATGTAAGCGTGGTGGCTGCATAAGCTCTGTGTATGTTGTCTTAACGGCGTGGTGGCTGTTAAGTTCTTAAGCTGTCTGATCGGCGAGGTGGCTAATTAGACTGTGTAGATACGAATTGTCTAAAAAGGCGAGGTGGCCATTTAGACGGTGGCATGGGTGGTCCGATCGGCGAGGTGGCCAATTAGACTGTGTAGTTACGAATTGTCTAAAAAGGCGAGGTGGCCATTTAGACGGTGGCATGGGTGGTCTGATCGGCGAGGTGGCCAATTAGACTGTGTAGTTACGAATTGTCTAAAAAGGCGAGGTGGCCATTTAGACGGTGGCATGGGTGGTCTGATCGGCGAGGTGGCCAATTAGACTGTGTAGTTACCATACTTTTACCATGCATTATTCTTGTTTAATTCATTACTGACCGCGCGCGTGCTATCAGTTGTTAGTTGTTTGACCCCGTTCTCTCATGATAAAATACTTGTATGACAAAAAATTATGCATGGTAAAAGTGGAATAATTTTGTTTGTAAAAAGGGATTAGTAACTAAATTAAACTACAGCTGTCGGTGTATTATTCTTGTTAGGTAGGTACTGAATATTTTATTGGGGTGATTGGGGTCATGGGCTTGGTAAATAAATAAAAAATCGTTTCTTTGGGAAAGTTGTTTGTTATGATGAGTATATAGAGGTATGAGGAACAGGGTGTAAAGTTCACTCAAACCTCCATAGAAAAGAGAGGATCCTCTGACCAGACGGGTGTTGTGTCTGGTGGGCTACTGCCCGACGTTAGATGTCGGGACGTTGTATATATGCTAGTTGCGCGGTAAACTCTGCTTGCGCGATGTAGGATTTTGTGTGACGTGTAACTCGCATGTGGCGATGTAGATATCGCTACAAGTACAATCATATCTTTAAGTATCGGTCACTAATTACCAGTCACCCTATATATCATTCGTGCAGTCTTGAACCGCATTTGATCAACATACGACGTAAAACAAAGCTGCAATTAGCAAAAAACCAAAGAAAATTTGAATTTTGCGGGCTACAACTGAGGATTCACAGTAGTATGTATTCTGTGGTTCTCACCACAGAATATATATACTCTTATTCTCACTCGACTAATATACATTTATCTGTACTCTCACTCTTGTTTTACAAACGTAACTTAGACATTTGATAGGTTACGTTTTATGTAAACAAATAATTATACCCTGCCAACTAATTCTATCTAGTCACAGAGTACTTTTTAATATTGTATCTAGTGATAAAGATGCAGCCGGAACTCCATGTTAGTCCAAATATTTACATGAGGCCTTTCCCTCGTTTTGATTGTCCCATGGTAATTGGTTACGTAGGTCTTGAGAATCTTAAATACGCCCGTCGTATTATTAATGAAAGAGTAAATTTAGATTTGAACTTGCATTTAGACCAGGTAGTACGTAAACCGCAAGACCTGGACGTAAAGCTGAAGGACTTGCTAAAGTTCTTATTAGAACATGAACGTCGCTTGAATTTTCCATTCGAGAACACCTTAGAAAAAGCAAAAGTTTTTTGCTACAGAGGTCTAATGACTTGCGTAGCTTGCACTCCATATGAAAACCGGGAGCCATGGAAAATTGCTGCTATTCTCTTCAAAGGCAATATTTATCTATGTGCAAGAGATACAGAGGAAAAAGTTAACAGAAGACGAAATATGACTGAAAGAGATAAACAGTTTACTTCGTGGGGCTATAAGTTTGAACAGTACCTTTTATCTGGTAAGTATGTTCCACAAGTTCTATCTTATTTATGAAAGTTGTAATTTATAGGTGTGTAAATAGTTCTCCAACGTTAAGGGGTTGAAACACCGTGTATTCAGCTATGTCATAGCTATGCTATTATGGTATGATATGTCATAGCTGCTATGACATACCATACCTTAATATGAACCATTTTTTACCATAGGGCTCAGAATAAAATATTTATTTATTCTTTTTACCTGACTGCGCAACGCAAAGGAGGGTGCTGTGTTTATCAGCCTATGTATGTATGTTTGTCTCTGTGGGGCTCTAGAGACCCAACGCGTGGGCCAATTTCGTATCTATTGCTTTACCGAACTGCATGTGTAGTAGTGGCGCGTGCAAACTGGAGACACCGAATTCCAAAACATATTGAACTACCGGGCATATCTCCTTCTTTCTTATATCTATGCGTTGATTCTGTTTTGAAGACAATGCATTTTTATGATGCATGACCTGATTCTACACCCTGGTTTGGCTCCAGATGAAGGAACTCCTTAACGGTCAATGGTACAGACACGTAATTTAATATAAGTACGCATTTAATTATGGTAGTTCCTTCTAAAGTCCACCATGACCTGACTGCTGCACCCAGGATTGGCTCCAGCCGAGTAACTCCTCAATGGTCAACAGCAGAGACTCAAAATTTTATACATGGTGACATTTGAATCACAGTATTACTAGAACAAACATTGTTCAGACCATGGTCTACCACCATTATATAGCACCCAATAAAAAAAAAATGTCATTGGTTTTCAAAAAATACAAAATAGACAAAGTTAAAAAAGTCGGGATAATCGTACTCTCTACAACACAGACACTGCGGCGCTCGCGTCTTAAAGTAGTTGCGGCGCGGCGCAAGACTCACGCACGGGTCACAGCATTATTTAAAGGGAAATGTACACTCCATAAACGAAATTTTGTAAGAACTTATTTTTGTACGTCTTACTAGAAAATACGAAAGTTAAAAGTTGACTTCGGTAGGTATTTTATCACTGATAAGTGGCTACTTTAAAACAGATTTCTATGGCTTGGTATGGCTTTGGCTATGGTAAACTTTGGTAGGTATTTTCTGGCTATGCACGATTGCACGATTTATTATTTTGTTCTAGTTGCGAATTTATGGTAGGTATTATCAGACATGGGTTTAATTCTTTCCTGTAGGTACGGGTACCTATTGTATCTGAAGTGAAATTATTAGATATTATTTATTTATTGGCATATTAAAGGAACAAGACAAAAACTTACCAGAAAACCGAGTTAGCTCCGTGGGCACCAAAACAACATTGACTCCCAATTTTCCCTTCACACTTATCGGGCTTAGGACCGTCAGAAATTCTAGCTGAAGTTAATTTAATTGGCCGTGGTCCAGTAGCCGCTGTGTAGCCGCCAGTATTGTAGCAGGTGTGGGAATCTGCGGGTTCGAGACCCCTCCCCTGCCCAGCGCTGCTAAATGATCTGGTTGAGAGTACATGCGCCTACCTTCCGCCAGATTATTACCAGCAATTACGTAAAGACGCACCATATCCAACCACTCCACACTCGAATAGTTAGAAGTAATTTTCAAAAAAAAACGCGATGCGTTACTGTAACGTAAATACATCGGATGCATGCGCGTCGCTCGCTCGAGAGATTTCGGTAGACTGGCTACCGTCCGGGTGACTCGAGCGGCCCGCGGCATTCAACAAAAGAAATGGGCGGAGCAATACTTCATTCGATTGCATGTCATTGGCTAATGATTTATTGTATTGCGGTTCGCATTGGCCGGACATCCTTGTAGTTCACGTGGACTCCTCATAGCTCTTTTGAATGCCATATCGCTACCGCGATGAGTACTTTGATGTTACGGTTAAAGTTTAAACACGTTTGAGCAACATAAGACTAATTAGAGAACGCCTAGTTTAGTTTGTTTTAATAACATATATGATGCTATAGAATGGTAGTCGACCATCATGGTCTGAACAACGTTTGTTCTAGCAAAACTGTGATTCAAATGCCACCGTGTATTATATATATAATATAACATTGTACTTCATTTCCGAATACGGCTACTACGTAAAAAAATATAGGTACCTGCTAACAAACGTAGCGGCAACTACAACACCACATGCGAGCTACGCGTCACACTGACGTCACGTAAAAGCTTGCATCGCGCAAGCAGAGTTTACTGCGCAACTAGCATGTATGTATACAACGTCCCGACTTTAATAGTCGGGCATTTGCCCACCAGACACAATAGCCGTCCTGGTCGGAGGAACATCCTCTCTTTACACCCTGTTCCTCATACCTCTATACATTTAAATGAATAAATACATTTAAATAAATATTAGCGTAGACAGAGAATAGTTTTCTCTGTCTACGAATATTAGGTATACGAGGGCTGCACTAATAGTATCGGGAATGGAATATTTCCACTGTTCCTGTCATATTAAAATCTGTTTAATTGAAAACTCCTTGGTTTTAAAAATCGCATACCATTTATTTATTTAAAAAAAGATTCTCGGTCTTGTCACAAGGTTTTGTCAAACTTGTTTAGTCGTTGAGAAAATGGAATTGACTCGAGAAAATTCAAGAGCGATGATTTATTATGACTTTCGAAGTGGTTAAACACAAAAACAGTGTGTTGACCGGATGATTTCTGCATTTGGTGATGAAGCCCCATCCAAAACCACAATTTATCGCTGGTTTGCTGAATTTTAACATTTGAAATAAAAGGTTTAGCATCTATGAGTCACCACGGGTTTTTTTTTGTTTACCTTTATTTAACTACTCTAAACCTTTTTAATAAAGTAGAATCATTTATATTAGATATAGTTAGCTCCCAAGCACCCACTTCCGGGACTGTTCGTTCAATTTAAGGACTAAAAAACATTTTCTATAACAAAACACCGTACGCTTTTAGATCAATCCTGGTAGGTAGTATCATGCCATGAAAGTTTCACATTGATACAAGAAAGAACTCGTTTAGATTCCGAACTGTTACCTGAACCTACATTTGGTCACAGTGTGCTTTGGATGTGGACAGTCCATGCTATGTGTTCCGCGGCGTTCTTGAGTGCCACTCAATTGTCCTCGAGAGAAACGTGATAATAAAATGGACACCATTCCACCAGGTAGGTATACTGCTTGGCAGTTAATGTTTTCCTAAAGCTAGGTAGGCTTTACGAATTTCTGTGTAAGATTAAATGTATTTAAATTGTTCTAGGCATCAAGACTGGAAAGTGTTCACCGCGCATTTTTCACAGTTGCTCCTAGAGTAATGCAGCTTGAAAGACAGCCTAATTCTAGTCAATCTTTTTTGCAAGAAAGGGAAGACACAAATACCACAAGAGGAAAACGTAATTCCAGTAAATACCACCACCACTACTATTTCCACCTATTCAGCGTGATCCAGTAAATATAGCATCGCCGAAGATTTCTTAAGCAATCTATAGACGAGCAGCAGGGACTGCTAATCGACAACGTTTATTACAGATGTAGTTTTATTTTTACATTTCTTTTTTCCACCCGACTTGTGGTCGAGGTCTTATACACTATTTAAGTATGAATAAATAATTAATTAATTAATCATATATCTACGTTTTCCATTTCCGATATACCTTATACTTACTAACATTTCAAGTTCGAAATGTGGGTGTATTATAGGTAAATACACCTCTGCCTAACTCTTCTGGGAAAACAGGCCTTTTTTTTTTGATTAATGTTCCTTACATTAAAAAAAACTGATAACAAGAATCAAGAATGATTTTTTACTGTGAGTGATGAATTGTGTAATAATTTATTAGGAAAAACTACAACGAAATCAAGAATAAAAAACATGACCGATATGTCCACCTAATTTGTCACCAACTCCACCATTTCGAATCAGTCATTTTCTCGAACCTAACTTCGAAATATTAAGTAGATGAATGGCGATTTTCGGACCTTCACCTTTACTTGTGCTGTGACACCTTGCTTCTTGCCTTTCATGATTCTAGGTCAACGGGAAGTACCACTAGTAAGGGTAGTAGTATTTATTTGCGAGTATCAAAACCTCCTCGCGTTCCTGAGAAAAAGGGTCTTGACAGACAGACAAACGGATGGACGGACGGACGGGACGGTCGGACCACGAAGTGATCCTATAAGGGCTCCGTTTTTTAAAAATTATGTAATTTTTAGGAATTACGGCATTTCTCAAAAAAATATTTAAAAAGAAAACTGAGTCCTATAGTAAAAACTAGTTCAAATTGTGTTAAGTCATAGCTGAATATACGGTTTTTCGACTCTTAACGTTGGACCACTAATACGCCACATCACGTATAAAGTCTTACTTATTAATAATTGTAAATTGCTTGTTATTTTGTTGATCGCCAAGACACAGTGATGTTTTAAATTTTAAAACAATTACAGATGAGCCAGATTCTGAGCCAAATCCTGATGTTCCGGTGGATGAAAATGAAGAATTCTCATTAGTTTTTACAACAAAATTGAACAGCCATAAAATAGTGTATGGCGCTGAAATGGATGGTATCAGATGTGATAAAGCAGCTGTTTCTAAACCGCCTCCTTCAGAACTAGGACCAGAAGCCATTGTTCAATATTTGTCTACTAAGGAATTTATAGAGCTAAAGACTAATAGGCATATAGAACATCCAAGGCAAGAGACTAGTTTTAGGTTTGTACATCATAATAATTTTAAAGACGCAACTAGTTTGTCTACTAACTGCGGGGTACTTGCGTAACACACTAACAGTAGGAATGGCTTTAATTTTGACAGTGCAAAAACATTCATTGCGATATTTACTTTGTTGAGCAGACGAATTCTTCGAATATGTGTAGCAATCAGGGCCGGATTTAGAGGTCTGGAGGCCTTAAGGCAACAAAGGAGCGGAGCCCCCCCCCCCCCCCCCCAAATAAAATGAAAAGCAGTTTCACTCGAGTTTTTAAATAAATAATTTATTGTGAAACCAAGTAAATTCTTTTAGCATTTAACAAACATAATTATATAAATACTAGCTGCGCCCCGCGGTTTCACCCGAAGCGGTATGAAATATACTTTACGACCTACTCTCAGACCTACTAAATATACACAAAAATTTTCATAAAAATCGCTCAAGCCGTTTCGGAGGAGTTCGATTACAAACACTGTGACACGAGGTTTTTATACAGGGTTACTGGTAACTCGACGTATTCCTTGCAGAACGTCATAGTAGGGTTAAAATGCAACAAATTAAGCCACCAAATGTTCTACCGAAATTCAGTAGTTTTTAAGATAATAAGGTTTTTAGTTGTTTTATGAAAAATCCAATTTAAAAATGATTTACGGCGCGACTATACTGGAATTTAAGTTATTATAGTAGCTGATGCTGTAGCAGATCTTTGTTGATATTTAAAAATCTAAAATGCCTAAAACTTTGGCAAAGATCACTAATTAAACATTTTATTTTTCGCAATTTTTGTCATTACTTTATTAAAAAATCACTCAAAAACTACTGATTTTCGGTAGAACATTTGGTGGCTTAATTTGTTGCATTTTAACCCTACTATGACGTCCTGCAAGGAATACGTCGAGTTACCAGTAACCCTGTATATTAGATAATCGAAAACGAGAATTATCTGAAATCAAAAAACATTTCGAATCGTTTTCTTTTGTCATATTTAAGAACTATATAATCATGTTTGTACAAAGTACGGTTAAGGTAAAACAGCGAAAAAATATATCAAAGGAAAAGTTGTTTAATAGTGTTTACTCGTCGGAATTTGAAAGATTTTTTTTCCCTCTTTTGTGGAGGCCCCGGGGCTGCAGCGCCGGATGCCCTCCCCTAAATCCGGCTCTGGAAGCAATGGACTAGCAATAGGCTTCACAATTATTCAGACTGTGATTGATAGTGAGTTACGCAATTCGGGTGCTGATCTATTTAATCCTCTCATATTACTTTCTCAACCATAATATAGACCTTCAAAGGTTTCACAAGACAATCAGAACTGGCCAGACTGAATGCTAGACTGCAAACACTATTGTAGCTGGGTTCCTTGTCAGTTTCCACTGCAAGACCTACTGGCCTTTATTATCTACCTGCCCTTGCCCCATGTTACTTGGGGTTGGCCACGGAGTATAGAGTGATACTCCGTGGGGTTGGCGCAACACGTTTTCTTCTTCCATTCTCCCTTGGCCTAGTGGATATTAATATTATACGCTTATACGCTTGCAGACGATTCAAGTCAAAGAAATGGTGGTGTCAATCATTTCTTGCTGGAGTAGACACAATATTATGTGGGTACAGGAATGACGATGGAATTGTAGAAGAACTGAAAACATGGAAAATTAAAGATTTGGTCAAAATTTCGCAGGTATTATTTTTATTTTTAAGCACTGACAGACTTTCTTAATCACTTTGCAATAGTTTAACTTATAAGTGTGGCATGTGACTATGTTATATTTCCCGTCAGGCTCAGCTTAGTTGGATTCAATCATCAATCTCCTAGCCTAAGCTTAATAAGTTGGTTATAATAACTTTTTTTTATTTTCAGAGATTTTGGAATCCCGATGTCTGCTTCAACTTTTTAGATAATTTCTTAATATATGTAAAGCGATCTTTGGCAAGAGAGATAAGACATAAACATGGGGAGAAGGCATTAAATAGTCTTCAAGAATTGCCAATGATAAGCTTGCTGTTCGAGTGGACCCCAGGCATGCCTGTTCAGGTGGCAGAACATTATTCCCATCAAGATGATCCTATACTAATGCCATGGTTTACAGATAATTACGGCAAAGTTGTAAATTTGTAAAAACAGTACTCATTTCGAAAAAAACCGGTGCGTGCCTTCCTCGAGGTCCTTTGACAAATAAATCTGACGCGCGAGCGCACGCTACATGGTATTCACAGCATGCGTCAAGCGCGCTCATGTGAACTGTTGTATGGTTGTATGTCATGTAGGCTCAAGTCAGGCTCAAGACTGGGACTGAGTGCATGTTAAGCTGAACTATTTTACAGCAGTGTCTGTATAGAATGAAGATTAATGTTACCTTCTATCAGGTTGTGGTTTTTATTTAGACTAGTTGCTTACATATGTTTTTAAATAATCAATAATAATACCAGCCTATTATTGTCCAACTGCAGGGCAAAGACCTTATCTCATACAGTGAAGGCTCGAGCATTGCTTTCAGACCTATATTGACTATAAGTCCACGTTATCTCACGATGTTTTCCCCTCACCGATGTCAATAATGTCCAAGAAAAACTCATTAAGTATATATGAATCGAAAAAGTCACATTGTACTTGCCTAGATTTGAACCTACAACTTCGTTCATGAGAGTCCTTAACAACTGGGCCAAAAGGTAAACTTTGATAAATTTAAAAAAAATTGCAGTTAGTACCTATAATAATGTACAATTCGATGGGTCCTACGTATACTAGTGCAAGTGCAAAAACACAACTTTACAGGAGAGCGATTCTAAGGTTCTAAATAAAGCTTGTAACTTTGACATTACTTGACACAAATAATTTGAAAATTTGATGTTGTTGGGAGATGATTGAAACGGACTTAAATTTCATAAGTACAAATTTATTAAGGATAGCCGAGCGAAACAACGTTTGTTTAAAGAGACGCGCGCGCACTCGGCCCTTGATGTCCTCCGTCCGAAAGGCAGCCGGCCAGCGCCGCTCGATGTTCCCCGCCACTCTCCCGAGGCCCCGGTTCGGCGCGTGTACAGATGTTATACTTGAATATTTTTAGAATAAGATTGCATAATTAATTATCAAAATATTTTTATACCTTAGACAATAGCGTCACTGGCATTTGTGTAGCTTGATTTCTTTAATATATTAAAACACGTAAACTGGTACAAGCCACCACTTGTACCAGTTTATACGTGTATACAATTTTTTTGCAAATTAAGGGAAAAGTAAGGACCAAACTTTATTTAAGGTGCATTTTTCGGTATACTTTTTTAAAGATTATTCTACTACAAAAAATAAACATTTATTTACTTTTAACACTTGCACCAATTACTAAGTATGTACTGAAAAACTATTTGTATCTGATAGCTATGTACTACTCTCATAAACTTGATTAGATTTATAACACAAGGACACAAAAAAATTAAAAATACAAAGGTACGTAAGTATTACAAAAAAATAAAAAACTTATCAACCCCGTTGCTATCTAACAATAATAGAAAACAAAATAAAATCATAATTCATCCCAATTTACTTATTTATCCGTTTAGTCGGTAGTAGGGTTGCCAACCCTACTGTATAATATAGTATCCTACTATATTAGAAGGCTAAATAATATATTTAAAAAAATGGCAATACTGGTATATTTTCGATGACAATTAAAATATAATTATATTCTTTATTTCTGATCAAAAATGTGTTACTAAATCTACTGCTGAAAAATGGCAACAAGTGTTGCTCAGAAATTCTGATTTTTCTTATTTAAAAAATAGTATCATTTCTTCTTTCTATACCAGCAACTTCAGCTTTTACTGAGCGCATATTGTCAGTGCCGAGATGAGCGCAATAGGGCCAGTATTTTAATCTCGTAAAAGGTGAAATATAGGTATTTTGTAATCATAATTTGTTTTTAGAGTTTAATTATTCTAAATAGCAAAACACAAGCATTTTTTAACATACCTACTAGTACATATTTTGTTATTTTTTCGCCATTTACTATACTTTTACAGCCAATGGCATCGAAAATACTACATTTGATATAAAAACGTTGGTAACCCTAGTCGGTAGTTACTTATTATTTGGTCAGTCTTTCAGACATTATTATCAAAATAAAATATGTATGTATGTATAGCCAGTAAATGAAATAATAAACCCTAATTCCAAATAATGTTCTCAAACGAATTAATGGCTTCGCCAGGTTTAAAAAAAAATTACTTAAGGACTGTCGTTAACTGTATAATTATATACCAACCGCTTTAATGAGTCCTCGCCCGCGGGGTACAGGGGCGTGGGGGTACGACGACAACGGGGACCGAGGTAGGTGCGGCCGGCGGGCGCATTTTTTCATAACTCATTTCGCTCGCTACGCGGATAGCGATCGCACGTATTGACAATTGCGGACGCTTTGTAGTTATACATGAGATTCAATTTTCAAGATGAGTCGAAATACCTTCGGACATTAAATTAATAGTCAATGCAAGCAAATGGCTTTTAACGAATACGAATATTTTAGAAGAAAAATCTGGTGATATTGATATGGACATAAGTGATTGATTTATAATTTGGATAAATCTTGCATATAATAAATACTTAGTACGAAAGTTTATTATTTAATATTTTATTTTGTTACTTACATAGTTTATAGTTGTTTCATTCAAATTTTGTGTGATCAATTAATTTAAAACAAATAAAAAATGACCACCAGTTCACCGTTAACTACTATGACGTCACATATCTTAAGAACTGTCTGCGCATTTTGCGTCTTATGTATCACGCTACGCGCGCCCGCCGCTCGCATCTCTCTCGGTCTCCTTTGTCGTCGTACTCCCGTGCCCCTGTACCCCGCGGGCGAGGACTCATTAAAGCGGTCGGTCTATAGTTATTTGTTTATTAAGTCAGTAGGTACATACTTGCTAACAAAGCAGTCTTGCAGACATAATTAAATAAAATATCGCTTCGTCACCTAATTAAGTACATATTACAATAACAATCAAAGTAGTGGTAGAAATACGATGTGAACAAAAGAAAGTCTTAGGGCTTTTCGAAATTTTTATTGGTTGTTAATTTGGTTGGCAAAGTTTATAATAGTTTGAAGTTTATCTTATCGCCTAATGAGATTTTTCTGTACAAACTACAACCGAACTTATTTTTACTCCCCTAATGAACTAGTTACCTATCCCATATCCTTATAATTTTCTTAGATTAGTACACTTTCCAAGTTTTAAGTTATTTTACCAATTGAATCAGATTTTTCAATAAAATGTTTTCCTCTTTTTGCCCAAATAGGGAGAGTTTTGAAAATGCAATATTATATTACGTATGTAGCGTCACGGCATCTACAACGCCATCTGCGAGCTATGCGTCAGTGACATCACGCAAAATCCTGCATCGCGAAAGCAGAGTTTACCAAGGAACTAGCATATAAATGTATACAACCTCCCGACATCAAACGTCGGGCAGTTGCCCACCAGACACAATACCCGTATGGTCGGAGGAACCTCCCTTTTCTACGGAGGTATGAGTGAACTTTACACCAATATTATTATAAATGAGTAATCTTTCAGGTTTCACAATAAAATCCTATTCAACAAACTTTTTTTCAATTGTTAGTTAATCAAACCCTGTCAGGGTTTGATTTTCGAAAAACCCTAGGACAGGTAATTCTATTATTATGACCGACTGGGTTTTTAGATGTTCTAATTAACTTTTTTTTTTGTTAATTGTAAACATACCGTGCTCGGAGTTAATCAAATCGCATTAAGAGTTTTTCGTACAAACATTAACCTCAAATTTTTTTTTGCTTTTTGGAGGGTAGTTTTTTAAAACTTATGGTAACAAACTTTACTATTTCTGTAGGTAAGTATTCGTGCCAAGTATCAAGTTAATCAGATCACGCATAAGGATTGAACATACAATCTTGGAAACATACTCGTAAACGATATAGCTCTGATCGCCCAGTGATTATGAGATTACCAACTAGGATTATTCCTAAAATTATAAGAAATGAAATTGTAACTTACATGCTGACAGTTGCTTGGCTTAAAATACTATTACTTACCTACATCAGTTAACATGTTTGTATTACTATTAAATTAATGTCGTTCATTGGTAAGGTGCGTTTTGTTTGTGCAGAATAAACTATTTTTCTTTCTAATTCATATTTTAAAATAAACTTTACAGGATTCAAAATATAGGGTTTTAAAGGTTTTTGATGCAATGGTTGCACCAGTATATACGTAGGACCCGTAGAATTCAAAACCTATATAAATTTTTTCGTTCATCACCACCAGTGGTGTCAAGGAATGGAGGATTTTTTTTATGCTTATGCCTGGTACAGATTTGGTGAAACGTCCCATGAAATGTAACACAATTGATGAGCCGTCTAAACTTATGTAATGCAACATGAGTAGTGTGTTACATTAATTTCATGTCAAGTACTTTTGTGAGTATTGTTTTGATGATTCGTGCTAGAAGTGTAAAAAAACGTATAAGTATTTTAACTGACCTATAGGAAAAAATGGGGGTTTTCATTAAAAGAAATAGTATTTACTATCGTACCATTTATTATCACTGCATAGCAAATGGTGTAAATCAACATCCATAAAAGACTAATCAACAACATGGATATCTTCACTTACAACTAGATATGCTTAATATAGCTAATATGTATTATCATCATACATTCATAAAAAATATTTAGAAAATAAAAACAATAATTAACAGAACAACATAGTTGCAATAAAAATAAAATGGTGTCATGTATTAATACGTGTCAACCAATGTTAATGTTGTATTTACATAACAATGATTTATTTTAGCAACAAAACTCCATCATGTCACATCGGTACTTTTATAAAAAAACATATTTTAAATTTTAACAAATATTCCTAAAAGAAATCATGTTAGCAATTAAAATTATACCATCTAATACAATTAGATTTAAAAAATATTGTAATTACAAATCTTGAATTTTATTAAAGTTAAATACTTACATAATAAATTATAATACATTTCTGAACAAAAAATATTTGGATTGGAAAAAAAATTGAATTCATGGTTAATTTAATAAACTCATTTTACACTTACATAAGTCTTAAATATTTGTTTTGTCGTTAGAGTAGACATCAAATACAAATAATAACTATCTACAGGTACACATTAATATTTAAACAAATGTCTCCTATTCTTAAAACATTAAATTTAAATTTATCTGTTAAAATGTATTTAAAATATGTTTAAAAAGGCGAATAACTTACCATATAAGCCATTATCCACTGCAATAGTATCCAAATCATGTTCTGTTTTAGTAACTGAAACTAATCTATAAAAACATATAAGTTAAATTTAAACATGTGAATAGTACTTTTTTATATGTCCACAGATTTTAATACCGTCAAACGGGGTGAATAGGAATGCAGGGGTGAATCGAGACGAAACTTTAAAAGGGATTTTAACATTAAAATATAGTCTGTTGCCAAAAAGGTAGAGTCCTTTTTGGCAACAGACTATATTATTTTAATGTTAAAATCCCTTTTAAAGTTTCGTCTCGATTCACCCCTGCATTCCTATTCGCCCCGTTCGACGGTAATTAAAGGGCTGCCATATATTGACTTTACAAAGGCAGCATAATCAATATCATTAGTCATTTAGTAATTTTATCATTATTAAAACCATTTTTTTTAATAAATATTTATGTTAATAATAAAAATATGGTTGTAACATAAAACTATCTGGTGTAGGTATCGAGCTTTGAGTACCTGTATTCGACATAGGTATACAGTGCGCCGAATTTTGATTTGGTTCCAATTTGCGATGGAATGGCTTTCAATGGCATTGTAAATGTTCGAGTTATTAAATATTAAATGGCTTGAAGAAGTTCCTAAGACCATCGGCGTAAGAGCGTAACACACACAAATAGGCAACCTTCAACAATATTCATTGAGTTGATCTATCGTCGAGAATACGGATATTTATAAGAAATTTTTTGAACATATTCCTTTGCGATTTGTAAATGTGTTAAACAATTAGGGCTTACATTGGTAAGAGTTGGTACCGACGACGTATTAACATAGTATTTAAAACACGAATAGGTACGCGGAAATACAGGCTGGCGGGGACATCGACACACAACCTGATACCATGGATTCAGCTTCATATTCTCCTACGTTGAAAATTTCGCCGGTTATTAAAAGAAAAATAGCTCTGCCATACATTTTGACCGTGTAGGTATTGCACTTTTCTATGAAACAGATATTTTTTTAATAAACTAAGATTTTTTTAACGCTAGGGGTCTAGAATCATGTGCTGAATTCATGGTTTCAGTTCGCGCGTCGATGTCCCTGCCACCCTGTATATCTCAGTATCCAAATCTCAAACAATGTGCACGAAAGAAATTGTATAATAATAAAATATTTATATAGTGAATATTTATGATGAATTAAATCGACAATTTTATTCATTCTGTTAAAAAAGAGCAGAAATACAGACGCAAATAATTAATGTATTAAATTCAACACACCTTATTGAGTTTATCGTCGATATGCTTAATTTTAACATAATCGGTATAAGTTTTATACATTACAAGTTATAACGGTGTGGGTATTTCGTTAAAAGTGATGTTAATCAACGTTTTACGCGATTCTAATTATTATAATATTATGTACATAATTTGCAACGCATATTGCAATTCCGACGGAATTTTATATTTGCTATAATCATCTTATACATCGGGTTTTTGTATGAACAGAGGAAATGTAAAAGTTAGTATACACGTTAGGATAGGTATAATTACAGATGCGAATTAAATCAGAACACACAGTGAGAAGATAATTACCGTACTAAACACATAATAATTCTCTTTCATTACACATTGTCATTTTGAAGTGCACATTTATAATCTGACATCTATAATTACTAAAATGAGGTGTTCGATGAATGTTCATTAATTTAGATGTCGACGATAATCGTATAGAAACGGGATATGGAATAAACATTTAAAATATTTACAAAGTGCTTCAACGTCTTAACTCTTAACTTACGAGAGACGAGCCTTAACAAAATGTACAACTTAACAGTAATTAGGTACTAGTCGATTTTGGTAAGTTGTACCAAATTGGAATAACACGATCTGATCACTGAGGTTATTCGTTGTGTACGTGTGTTCCTCGAGACGAAGTGATCATGAAAAGTTACTTCTTTGTGTTGAAAATATTCTACAAACTTTAAACAGTCTTCGGTTTCACTTACATATACCTAGGTATATCCCTGTCGAATCAGTGTGTTTTGTACTAGCGTTATAACAAACCAACTACTAAGCTTTAAAAGGTAAAAGGACATTTTTACTATAGCATTCGTTATTGAGGCACAAGTTGAGGAAATTAATTTAATATAGAGTTGTTATCTCTTTCACACGTTATTGAAACGGTTTCATTGTTGAAATAATACCTACAATGAAATATAACAACATACACAACAATTTCGCTAGGCCTTTCAAGTTTTCAACTTTACATAATGTTAGAAGCCGGTCTTATGGCATTATATGAACTACCGACAATTATTTTTGTTAAAAAAAAAACATTGTGTTAATGTGCAGTCTATAAATAAATATCCCTCGCTACATACACATTAAAATACATTGTCTCTTGCAGACATATTTTTATCTGAAACCAAACACCATTTTGATTTAGTGATTTTTATTACAATAATTCAGAAACTGAATAATTCATAATATACTTGTTGCATGTAACGCTAATATTAAAGAAAGAGTAGTGAAAATTATGAAATTAGAGGTAAAAGGCGGAAGAATTAAAATAACTTAACTATAAATATATTTTAAAATGTGATTCCATTAACGAATTTACCAAATTTTTAGTAACCTGTAGTTTTATTTTCACTACTCGCGTTTCTTTTTAATAGCAGGATCTGTAAGTACCATTTGGTCTATGAATACGACCGGCTTCAATATTAATGAAACACTAGTAATGTTCCACCTCACAAGCTCACTGCAGCCCCGTTGGCAGGTTCAACTCTTCACCCCGCATTTTATGCGATCAATGTAAATTTAGTATATCAGTAAAACTCCTATGTGATAATAAAATATATTAAATCTTTGTGCTAACTTACAATAAATTCATTTTTCATAAACTATATACTATTTTATAATTTTTCCTATGAAAAACCAATTCTAATTTACTAAGCGCGCTTGGCACGCTGCATTGGTCTGGTTAAACACTATAACTACGTACATTAGCTATTTTCACATGATGTTGATGATGGAACTGGTTAGCTAGTATCACTATTGACTGTATCTCACTAGTTTATATATAAAATAGGTATCAAAATTTCGATGTTTCTTTGTGATAACAATCAGCGCAGATATTGTCACGAGGCACATACCACCTTCCACTTACAACTTATGTTACAATAGAAGCAGAGTTATTGTGATCAATCTGTTAGATAACACAACTTATAGCCTATTTTCTACAGCGCGCGCGTATCATACACATTACAAATAGAAGATCGAAAACGAATACATTTGTTTTGCCAGACGGCTTGCAAGATCTAATAAAATCAATCTAGTTCATATGTTATGGACTTAACACATACAGCATTAGAAGTTATTAGCTTATAGCAAGCTAAATAATGTACTTACAAGATCAATTTTGACAATCAATAACATTAAATATTTTATTTACTCTGATTAACGTTCAGCTCAATATTGTTTTTTTAATCCTATTTTTTGTTTGCAGGTGGTATATGCCCAATATTGCAATAACGTATACAGTCGGTAAACACTTAAGTTATCAATACAGGCTAAAACTGGCTAGTACAAATAACAATAATTACGTATCTACCGACAGTGCGTATCTTTGTATATAATTAGTCAATTTCACATCAGGCTGAACGTGTCTATAGTCTTCGTATTAAATTTTTAAAGTTGGATCTTCATCTTATGTAAAAATATATATTATTATATTATGTGGTCCGTAGCATCACACGCATTCTGCGCATGTCGACAGCTGAGCCGCGGTTCAACGCGCAATAATCACAATCTAAGTTAATATGAAATAAAATAAATGATTGCAGAAATAATAATGATTCAACTCTAATTCCATCAATGTAATGTTTAACATGCCAATTTATTGGGCTAAGATAACAGTAACATACATATCTGTAACTTAGAGTTCATAGAGCATGTTCACTTTAGAATACTTCTCCAACTTATATTGTCAAATATTTTGACGAAAAACACATTACCAATAGTTTCTTGGTGGCTTAACGAATAGGCAACCTAGTCGAAGCCGTCAAAATAAAAAATAATTTTAGAGTTTTACTTTTGCTTACTCTAATAATTTGATGTCACATAGCTTTTTATTATTATCACAATATTATAGTGCATTGATTATTGACTCAATTTTTGGGAGTGTGCGATCCAATTTAAACTAGGTATGCACAACTTAGCACTTGCCTTCACTGAAGGCATACAAATACATTGTACTCTGTAGATATCCATTTATCGGTATCTGTACAAACAAATTCAAACTTATATTATTATATATACTACACATTATATACAAGTGATGATATTGAAACAGCGGACTAGAGATCGACATAGGGAGTGGGGTCCATCTTGTCGAGGTCGGCCAGCAAGGCGGGCGTGAGCGGCTCGCCCAGAATGTCCTCGCGCAGCATGTCGTGCAGCGGCGACGTCAGGCCCTGCTCGCTGTCCACCACGCTCTCGTGCAGTTGCGCGGAGCCGCACACCGAGTTACCGTTGATTAGAAAATCTCTGTTGCTGTAACTAAACACGCTTCTGTCCTCCGCGAACTGAGGAGTAGATGGCACAGATTTCGAGGATATGCCGTTCGATACGTTGGAGTAATTCTCGGCAGTAAACAGTTCCCTGGAGCGGCGAGAATCGATTTGCAAGTTGGGCGCGGTACGTTTGTAGGGCAGCGGAGTACTCGGGACCGACCGTGATGTGTAGTACTTATTTTTTTCCGTAACCAATTCCGATAAATCAAACTCAATACTATTCGCTCGTTTAAGGAAATCTTCCACGTTGTCAGCGGCGGCGCTGTCGTTAGTGAACGATTGGTTGAACTGATTGCTTCTCTCGAGCAAATCGTCACCACTCGGTATTATCGAAGTCAATTGGCCATCCGCAAGTATCTGATGTTCAGGGAGGGGATCACAACCGTTGCTCAAAGTGTCATTAGAATTAAGAATACTTTGTGTGGCGCTAGTAGTGAGCACGTCGTTACTGCTGTCGATAGCGTCATATATTTTGTCGAGCGTTTCTCGATTAAGCCCAGCTTTTGATATGTCACAAGTATCGGCAAGAGATCCGAAATCACAAAACTCATTGGGGACGGGTGTCGGCGGCACTGATCCTACTGGAGTGTTATTATAACTCAACAGCCCCATATTTCCCATTCCCTGCTTCAGGGGAACTGATTGTGATCTAAACGTGTCGGGTCCTGATCTATAAGTTACAAGTGACTCTTGGAAAAACTGACTAACCTCACTCGACAAAGGATCAGCAGATAATGGTTGGTCTCCATTTATGTGATCTCGAAATGGTGCGTTGGGTAAAAAATTCAAACAAAGGTTATTTGATCCATTAGACATTCCTGAGGGACACGTGTACATATGATTTTTGTATTGTGTAAGTATGTTCGGCGAGGGAGGAGCGGAGATCGGTTGGCAGTACTTGCCAGGACCACAAAGTTGTGCTTTGCTCATAAACTTTTGATCGTTGGGTATAGCAAACTGTTTGGAACACGGATCCGTCACACCCAGGGACAGAGGATTTCGCCGTTTCCTTCCATTGTGTTTAGGTATCGGTCGCGGACACAGTCGCGAGCGAGGCACCGGGGTGTTTCTCGGACTAACGAAAGGGCTCGCGGCAGTGCTGTGCGAGTGCGATATAGGAGATGTCTGTAAGGAACCGCCCATCATTATTTGTTTATTCACCTTAGTTGGACTTTGACCCCTCTGTCCGAATCCTAGCGGTGACTTGGAATGAAAGTGTCCTGGAGAATGACAACCATCAGAAATTGGCACAAACTCGTATTGTTGTGTTCTGGTAGTTGGACTCTGCGGCTCATTGTGATTATGCCCGTTATACAGATGTGGCCCTCCGACGTTACCAGGCATTTGATTGGATGCAGTATCATTAACATATGATAAAGACGTGCCATTTTGATTCGGAATCGAATTACTGTGCTTGTTGACGTTCATAGCAGTCTGGTTAGTTAAGGTTGGCCCATTCATTTCTGGTTCATTTGTTCCAAGCGGTTTAAAGGCACCTTCAGAAATAGTAGTCTTCATGGGCGGAGGCTCGTGTGAGTTTTGCTGAGAAAGTTGAGACTCTTGATTGATTTGCTTAGTTTGAGAACTAGACCCACTCTGGTTTTTTAAGTTTTTAGCTAACAACTCTCTGAGCTGCGATATCTTTTCGTTTTTGCCCTGACTATGGTCGTCGTGTGGGTCCTGGCCTCGTTCTAAAAAAGCAGCTGTGTTATCAGACGTGCTGGCGCTCGCTTGGGCTTGTGCCTGCTGATTAGCGCGGTGATGAAAATACTGCAGTAACTCTTCTTCGTGCTCCTGACTGTTACCCTCGTTCAAATAATCGTCTAAATCGTGTTTATCAATGTTACATATGCTGATCACACGTTCCCTGTTGAGAATTTCCGAGTGTTTCTCTTCACAAATCATCCCAGTTTTGATGTTAATTCCGTCTAGACCGCAACACGAATCAGGCGTCGCGGTTCGCTCGGGCGATCCCGCGCGATCCGGCGAGGGTCCACTGGCTCGGCCGCTCGATTTCCGTAATTTATTGCGTAGCATTTCGGACTTAGACGTCGGAGCCTTCACCGACCGTGTGGGACTCGCCGCCTCCTGTTGCTCCCGGGCCAGCGCCGCGGCGGTGCTTTTGGACCGGCTCGTTAAGTTTTTTGGATCCTCTAAAAAAGCAACCTCGGGACGAACGGGAGTGTCGGCGGGCGCAGGCCCAGAGCTGCACGCGGCGTCGAGCGGCGGGGGCGCGAGGGGCGCGTGCGGGGGCGCAGGCGGAGGCGCGGGCGGCGGGACTGCCAGCGCCTGGCGCGCGGCCGCCAGCTTGCCGCCTAGGATCTCGGCGGCACGCATCTTTTTGGGCAGGTACTCGGTACGCGGGAAGTCGTCGGGCGCGTGCTGGCGCGCGTCGGGCTGGCAGCGCGGCGAGGCGGCGCGCGTCTCGCTGTGGTAGGTCTCGAGGATGAGCTTCTTGCCCGGCAGCGGCACGCGCGCCGGCGGCGGCTCGGGCGGCCGGCGCCGCGCCCACTCCGTGCGCTCGGTGGACAGGTCCAGCGACGCGTCGCTGCTGAGGTTGATGGGCAAGTTGTGCTGCGTGTCGGGCGCGTAAGTAGGCTCGAACACGTAGGGGTCGGGCCGGTACTCGTGCAGCGGCAGCGTAGGGTGTGGCGCGGGCGGCGCGTGCGGGGCGTGCGGCGGGTGTGGGTGGGGCGAGTGCGGATGCGGCGGGTGGGGTTGGTGCGGCGGGTGGGGCTGGTGCGGCTGGTGCGGCTGGTGCGGCGGGTGCGGCGGGTGGGGCGGATGCGGCGGGTGCGCTCGCGGCGGCACGGAGTAGGGCTGCATGGGTGGGCGCACGTCGTACACGGGCGCGTAGGGCGGCTGCGGGTACCCGTAGCTCATGTCCTGCATGGGCTCGCTCTCGTGTTTCATCGGCTGGTGGTGGCCCGCGTACGACGTGGACGGAGGGGATTCTCCCGACGCTTCCTGGCCCTTGTTCTTTTTAGGCCGTCCAGGAGTTCCTTGTGTCTATCGATCAAATATAAATAACAGGTAAAATCACCTGCAACCAAGTAACACTGGCCCATACCCTAAAAGTAGTATACTTTTTATCACTAACCTGTATTTTTCGTTTCAGATGCTTTATTAACTGTCGACTCGTTGTGTCATCTGCTGGTGCTGAAAGTAGACAAATAAAAACATAATGATGCACGGTAATTCTTTCTTTGCATTAAAACATGTTCGCAAAAACACTCTCCCATAACACATTAATGAAATAGGTATTCCCGCTTCATCGCATACAAACTTTATTAGTACACGCATTAAACGTGTCCCGTTTAGTCACGAAACTGTTTAGTGTGTTGAATTTTTTGTCAAAATTCCCTAACTGTCTTAAAACACCAAAATGTGACAGTTTGCCTTATTGTCGGCAAGCAGCTGACCCATTATTTGAAAAATGGCGTTAAGTGTTAAAGAGGGTGTATTCTGAAAGTTAGCAACGTAGCAAATTGCTGGCAAATATTTCGCTGTTTTGATTAATTAATATATCAATATTACCAAATGAAATTATGAATCCTCGCTGTGTTGTCCTAAAATATTGATTGCAATAACTGATGTCGTGATACTGTATTTTAGTTTTAAGTGTAAAAAAAGAGCACTTAGAAATCTTCCAAATTTTTTTATTACGCCTAAAAGGCTAAAACTGTTACAACACCTAATCCAGTGTTATTATTGGAATTCATAATCATTATTTTAGTGCATATATTTCATCATTTCATTTAACGATATTGATTAAATAATTAATCAAAACAGCGAAATATTTGACAGCTATAGCGACGTTGCGAACTTTCAGATTACACAGTCTTAACGTCATCTGCCTCTGACTAAGAGTAAACCGTTCAAAACTTTTGCATTGGAGGATAACCATCTAGCCATCCTTGTGACCTGCAGGATCACCGGTTTAACTGAATTGAGCAAGCTTGATTTGCTATATTTAATTATACTCGGTTGCGACCAGCAGCGATTAGAAGAATATATTGCTCGTGTTTTTTTAAACGGGCTCATCGTGGGTGTGCTATAATTACTACGAGCTTGACAGAGCAATAAATTTGCAACATTGCTTAGTAGCAGTAGAGGTCTGCTGGGGTCTCGTCGACGGCTGCCGTCAACGCGTGTGGGCAGCCGTCGACGTGTGGTGGCTGCCGTCGACAACATGCCGCTCGTGTATTTGAGCACCGTACCCAAATATACGAACGGTACGTTGTCGACGGTTGCAGTTGCCTCTGCCATTGACGCGTGTCGCTGGTGTGTATGCACACTTAAGGAACGAGCTCGTCCTGGGACTCGACTAGTTTGACCAAATCTAGCAAGACATTTTTTGCCTTGTTTGATTGAATCGAACAAGTTAAGAAGCAACTGGACTGGAGTCAATCCGATATATTAAATGTGGTGATATAATTGTTGACTTATTTTCGGACATAATAATATGAGGTGACGTATTTTGAGGTGATCAATATCCACTGGTCGTCATCGATGCATGTGTAAGGTGCATTAAGGGATTGTTAAAAGAAAGTTCAATAATGAATGGTCCATACCGTGAGTCTGCGCAAGCGGCGGCGGCGACGCGCTGGCGGGTCCGGGCGGGGCGTGCTGCGTAGTCGCCGACATGAGGTGCCGAGACAGCTCCGATACACTCGAGAATTTCATGCCTAAAACAAAATTTCGCAGATTATTCTTTGGCTTCATTTCCTGTACTGATATAAAATTGGTTGATATGTTAAAATAAATATATCAACTTTTTACCAGACTCTTCTGAGATTTGACAGCAAAGCAACTCAAGAAGGATTATTTTGCGCTCGAATCTGCGGCGCATGAGGTCTACGAGGCGTATTTAATTTGTGGGACAGAATCTGCGCGTCGTCGTGTATTTTACTCTTTTTTCTTTTAAGAGATTAAAAGCGCGCTGGGGATTGCCTGGCGTCTGTTCAGAGATACCTATGTTTAAAATTTCGAAAAACAGACTTTATCAGTTTTATTTCTTATACTTCCGAATTTGTGCCCATTTAACGGCAATAGGTTTGCCCCCTATTACATGACACATTACTGACTGAAAAGAATAGGGAATTTAGGGAATAGAGACATGATATTATCAATTATGCAAAAGCAGCTGACGTTTTGTTAAACTTTAGATCTGGTACATACCTAATTTTGTTTCGGCCCAATCACAAACTATCCTCTCGTTTTCTCTTGATGCCGCAGTTGGTTCCTGCAAGAATAAGCATAACGGAATTCCGAATCTGAGATAGTCATAAAGTTTTGAGACAACAAACTCAATGCCATAGATGAAAAAGTACAAATTCCATTGCAACCAATTTTTTTTTAGAACTTTTTTGTTACAAATGGTTACTCACAAATCAACATAGAATACATAACGCTTATAGTAAATAGTTGAGTGCGTAGGCGATCGTAAGTGAGATTATGAATTGAAGTATAGAACTGGCTCCTGAGTGACTAAATTGTCGTATGTACAGTTGTACACATAATACACAAACCGACAAATTTCCGCGATACCATCAACAACTGTCGAGATTTATTCTTTCGTTTTTGTGTTGCATTTAATTCTTCGGTGGGCAATTGTTTGTTACTATACAGGGTCAAATTAAATTAGCTAGCGAAATTCCGCAGACGTAATGGGTATCGATATGTTAAAATCACAACCCAAAAAACAATGATATGGTAATAATATTTTTTTCGTGGTATAGTTACTTAAAAACATCCATCATCTGACTAGCCTTTTCCCAACTGTGTTGGGGTCACAGCTTCCAGTCTCAGAGAATGCAGCTGAATACCAGTATTTTACGATACCCATCACTTCTAATAAAATTTACACAAAAAAAAAACTGCTTTTTTGAAATCATACTTCAAATAACGACTCTAAGAACCAGTGGTCGGTGACCCAATAAAAAATGTTTTTATCTCAGGAAGCGAGGCGCGCTTTACTTGTGTTTACCAAGTGTACAAACACGCTGTAAATGTGTGTGTAAGCGCAGGAGTTCTCGGTACTATCCGAGACAATGGCGAAGTCGGAAGTGTGTGTTGTGTGCTGACGCTACTCGTCTTCACGCACACATTCACATCGTGTTTGTACACTTAGTTACCACAAGTAAAGCGCGTGTCGCTTCGTGAGATAAAAATACTGTACCATCAATTATTTTTTTCTTTCGTCGTCTTTAGATAACGATGACTACCACGTCTGCGGAGTTTCGTTAACTTATTTAATTTGAACATGTAATGTCGGTACTTTAAGGTAAAAGTTTACGCTGTTTGATATTGATTGATTAATTAATGATAAAAAGTTTAGGTATTAAGGCTCCCACAAACTGGCGCGACGCGACAGCGCTACACAAAGGCATTGCTCGTCGCGCCGCACGCGGTGCCTTTGTGTCGGGCGTCGCGTCACACCAGTGTGTACAAGCCTTTAATTGTTTGAACACACATACCTTGGATGATTCACCCAAATCAGGTAACTGTGGCACTTCTAATTTGATCTTTTTCCTTAGTCCCGCGTAGCAATACCTAAAAAAAAAAAGAAATCGATAGTTTAGTGCAGATTCTTAATTAAATCTATTTGTTGCGTTTATTTTAATACTAGCGACCAGCCCCTGCTTCGCACGGTTTTACGACTTGACAAAACATCAAGATTTCTTTATTGTAGGTACATATACTATGAAAGTTAAATATGAATTTATTATGCACATAAACTTCCGAAATAGATTCTCTAAATGATGGTGAAAACCACATCAAAATCCGTTGCATAATTTAAAAGAACAACGCGGTCACAGACAGCGATTACAATTTATAATAGGTACCTTCATACAGTACAACAATTTTCTTAATGTCTCTCAAGAGTCATCGCATTTCCGAATACAAACGAATGCTAATTTCCATATCCATCAATTATGTTTTGATTAAAACAACAATAAAGTACCTACTTACGAGTTCTAAATTCAAATTATTATACACGATAAATCTAATAATTGATGGACATGGGAATTAGCACTCGTTTGTATTCGGAAATGCGATGATTCCCGAGGGACATTACGAAAATTGTTGTACTGTACATCATATTTGTATAGATTTTGTATCCTTGAATTTCGATTTCTCAGTAGCAGCCTGGAGTCTGGATTTGTGCCCGGTTGATATTGCAATATTGTTACTCGCCCCCTTATATAGGTACATAGGACTTTAACATAACGGTGAAATGTTCATGCACTAATACACTTCTGCTGACTAATACTTTCGGGAAATACAGGTGTTATATGTTATGTTGTGATTTCCGAGCAGACTTTCCTCATCAATCATCAAGAAAGAACGTTAATTTTTACATGCATTATGGTTGAATGCTGATTTATTTTCGTTACGTACGAGTATCTCTTAATGGATGACACGTGTATCGTGTACGTATGCATATAAGGCAAAATACATAAACATATATCCATATCCATACTAATATCCTATCTAATATTATAAATGCGAAATTATCTAGTCTGTCTGTTATCATTTCATGCATAAACCACTGAACCAATCGTTATGAAATTTGACAGATATACGTAGCCTAGGACCTGCACCCTAATTACGTAACACACTATCACAATCTGAATAATTTTGTATTTTTTTTCTATTGCTAATCCATTGCTTCATATGTTCGAAAAGTTTGTCTGCTCAACAACGTTTATTTACGTTGACGCAATGAATGTTGTTGAACTGTCAAAATTATACGAATTCCTACTGTTAGTGTGTTACGTAATTACCCCGCTGGAGAAGGGCATAGGTTACTTTTCATCCAGCGGGGTAATTACGTAACACACTAACAGTAGGAATGAGTTTCATTTTGACAGTTCAACAACATGCATTGGGTTATTTACTTTGTAGGGCAGACAAATTTTTCGAACATAAGAAGCAATGGATTAGCAATAGGCTTCAAAATTATTCAGATTGTGATAGATAGTGTGTTACGTAATTAGGGTGCTGGATATTTGTATAAAAAAATCATGAATAAAAAATACAGGCAGAAGAAGTCGCGGACAATAGCTAGTGTGTACATTGGTAGGTGCGTCTCTAGGACATTCTTGGCGCCTGTCTGCGGGAGCCTTTACTTGTGCTTACCAAGTGTACCTCACACACTTCGTGTGTTATGTGCTGACGCAGGACGCTACTTGTCTTCACGCAAACATTCCCAAGATGTTTGTACACTTGATTACCACAAGTAAAGCGCGCGTCGCGTCGCTTCGTACGAAAAATAATGTGGAAGACTTCGAATAAAAATAATAAATTGTTACATAATTTTTCATGAAAACTAGTTACCGAAATGTCTAGGTAAAGGAAGTTAATGAATGATTTTTACTACGTCTTTGTATTAGATCACTCAATTTTTCTTTGAGTATTTAATAAAAATAATCAGTGTTTCATTGTATAACTTGTATTCAGTTGTAGCCACGTGTCAGTAGTAAACAACATCTGATAATATGTAATTATTATAAACGGTCGACATCATCTAGTGATATTAGACAGGGTCATTGACTTCACCTACTTTATGAAGAGCACAAGCTCTCTAGTAAATAGGTACAATTTGCGCTTCTATCAACAATTACTTCACCTAGACCTTGAACTTAATTCAAGAAAATAGGTATTGTCACTATAAATACCTACACACTTTTATTATACTTTACAATGTAAGTAATTTACCTTTTTTTTATTTTCTTGCCGAATGAGCCTGCTCTTGAACTCGATCACCTACTCATATTTATGAATAACTAACGTGAATGTCGGAAATTATCTCTGGGATCCACCGGAATAAAAATGTGCTACCCCCTAACCCAGATCCAGGCTCCCGACGCTTAGCGTTCTTTCTGACTTGTGTTCGTTTTGCTTGGCTTCTAAGGGCCGTAACGTGATGTAAAATAGCCTTCCTCAAGAATTGGGTTATCAAATACAAAAAGATTTTTTGAAATCCGAATGGAAGTTCTAGATTAGCGCGTTCAAACAAACAAACTATATTATAGATAGAGCGCGCCGTGATCGCAGGTTAGCTTATCAATATAAACTCAAAGCAATTGTTTTATCATTGCATATCTTATTTCGTTTACGTGATAGATACTGTACAATATGATTTGCTTGTAATGATAAATTTGCCAATTGTGATGGTCACACGCGACAGATCGGACAGAGATAAATTAAACGTACATTATTGTTACATTGAGAGTCATTGTAATTATCATAATAGCCTGTATTCCTGAAGGCAGAGGTGCACTCACATTTCAACAATTAGGTATGTTTAGGGCCCATTTAATGGTTTAATGGGCGAGACTATTCGCATTCGCCGGGCACAAACCTATACTCAGCTACTGGGACATTCCTGATGAAAATACACTTTGCACGATCCGGGAATCAAATTCAGGCCGCCACGCACAACATAGGATGCCCTACTGTACGTGAACTTGACCTAGATCTTAATTTTATGCTAGAATTATCAGATGATGTTGCTAATTTGTACCTACTTCTAAATCAAAAACAATAATTATTAATAATGAATAATGATTAATTTCCTCTGCTCTGAAGGGTTATCTCGTTTTTAATTGTCACACGTTATTTTACGTAATCTTTAATAACGAGAATCACGTTAAGTAGGTACCTAGTTGTTAAACAAATAAAATGATAATATTATTATTTAGTCCGTTTTTGTTCAGTTTCTAGATTGTGTAGCTGAATCATGCCTAGCTAGGTATAGCTTATAGGTTTAACAAAAATTGTACCTGTTCCAAAAAAATTAGTTTTACTAACAAACTAACAGCTCCGCGCCTCACACCACGTATGTAGGTACGCCACGCAAAGCAATCTTGTGATTGTATCTAAATTATATTTAGACAACAACACAAAAACAACAACACACACACACACAACACAACTTGTTCCTTTTTTAACCGACTTCTAAAAAGGAGGAGGTTATAAATGTTCGGCTGTATTTATGTTTTTTTTTTTGTATGTTTCCTGATTTCTCCTTCAATAGTGGACCGATTCTGAAAATTATTTTTTTGTTTGAAAGGGTATGCTCTCGAGGTATAGTCCCATTGTCACCAAGTCAGAATCTGATGAGGGGATCGCATGCAAATCCTCAAATTTTATAGGCACACCTGTAGCGATTTGGGTAAGTATTTTTTATAGTAACTTGTGCATTTGCTCTCGGAAAGCACCATTCGGTGAAATGGAACTGATGATGAAGACCAGAGGTGGCCATCGGAACTACCCAATAATAAGTATTTTACAGGTTGCCATTTGATTGGTTGCTAAGCAATTTTTTGCTCGTCACAATTCATGAAAAATGCACATTGCATGGTGAAATGGAGCTGGTGGTGGCTTCACCATCAGCTCTATTTCTTCTGGTTCTTACCAGGAGAAAACAATTAACGTCCCTGCATCGGTAAAAGCAATATTTTGTAAAAAAGTGATGAGCAGTTGACATTAGGCTATTGTAACTTAGATAAATTAATAACTGATCCACTAAAAAGAGAACAATAAAAACGAAAAAAACAGTACGAACTGAAAAATTACTTTAATTTCGAAAGTCAGCCATTTTTTTTTTTATGCTATTGCATAGCTTTTATCGCGGGCTTTGAGCGCGGCGACCGAATCAAGAAATTCCGTAACGAAAATAAAACCTAACACCCCCCACTCCGCCTACCATGTAGCTCGGCCGAGCGTTCGCTTAACGTGTATGTATATGGTACGACTGTACTTGAATTAATATCAAAGAAAAAAATACTGCATAAATAAATAATTATAATTGCATAAGTTGATAAAAAACTATGCAATAGCTTTACCGCGGCAGTCCCCGAGTGCCACACGTGTTTTTTTTGTAAAAGCCTTTTTGATGTGTTTGTGTTCTTTGTTCTTACTCTGCGTCATGTTTAGCGCAAATAAACGTACCTATATCAATTATTTTCTTTCTTTTAGCAACACGGAATGCCAGCTTTGGTATCTTGTAGATCCTTAGAGAAATTGATAACGAGTTATAAGCAGGTATTGCATAAATGTTGCCAGAGATGCCTCATCCGCAGCTTTAAAACAATCGATAGGTGTTTGACGGTCGTTTTTACTCATCTTACTAAATTAGCTACTTACGTGTAAAATATTTGGTATTTGGGTAATTATTATTTATTTCTGCTTATTAAGTCAAACTATGAGTGCCTAACAGGAAAATAAGTAAGTACAGTTTCGAACATGAAGGTTACGCACTATTAAACATTTACACCGATACCTATGTTGTGAGTTTGTGAATAACAAAGCGATTGCCGAACAATAAAAGATTTTCTCCAGTGTATTTTACAAACAAAATTAATACTTTTTAGAAACGTAAGATATACACCAATGCTCAATGATACATATACCTATATTTACGTAGATTCATAGCAATAGTTAACCCTGTTTGGTTTTGCTAGTCATCAGAGAGCACACGAAATGAAAGAAAAGTTGTTTGGGTCGCTGTCGCCTGATAGGGTGAAGAGGACTATATACCATACTAGTTTCTGCCTGCGACTTCGTCCGCGTATCATTTCGGCCTCCGACCCACAGCGTCGCATCACATCACCCGCCCGCGCTATTACCTACTTCGTTTTAGCTTAGCGTTCTTTCTGACTTTTCGTTTTGCTCGGCTCCCAAGGGTCGTAGCTTGATGTTAAATAGCTTATAAACTTCCTCAAAAATTTGGCTTTCAAATGCAAAAATATTTTTTCTAATCCGACTGGTAGTTTCAGAGTTTAGCCCGTTCAAACAAACGAACAAACTCTTTATTGTATTACTAGCTGCGCCCCGCGATTTGACCCGCAGCGGTATGAAATATACTTTACGACCTATTCTCAGACCTAGCAAATTTACACAAAAAAAAACATAAAAATCGGTCAAGCCGTTTCGGAGGAGTTCGATAACAAACACTGTGACACGAGATTTTTACATATTAGAAGATTAGTATAGATATCCCTCTAATTCAAATATTGTAGGCAGACGTACCGATTGCTGCGTCGCTATTGCCCTGACTTCAGTCTAACTGCATTTTGTTTGCATTCGAAAACTCGACCGATTATGAAATTCTTTACCCAAATTCCAAGGCAGTAAACTGTATTTTACTACTATTTAAAATGAACTTTATTTTATTGCATATAATGCGCCTTAACGTAAACGCTTTTGACGTAACTGTACAGAACACGTGTATAGAGATTAGTCATTTTCCAGTAACTTATACATTTTATATAAATCATGTTATATCTGTGAAGTGCAGTGCTCATAGTTGTTATTGTTTACGTAACGCATTATTAATGTACTCCCACAATATTACAACCGGATTACGACCGAAATATGAACTGTCGTTACTACCTGTACGGTCAGCTACAAAAGTCCATTAACACTGTCACTTTCACATAATCATCAAAATTTACACAAGAAGATTTGATAAACTGCTTTTTAGCTTTTCATATTACCTATAGCTAAGAGTAAATATTATTTTAATTTTACTACTGTTCCGATATTTATTAAATATTTTGCTCAATAATTAAGATTTAAAAAGACACCATAATTGCGTAACACACTATCTGTCACAATCTGAATAATTTTGAAGCCTATTGCTAATCCATTGCTTCATATGTTAGTAAAATTTGTCTGCTCAATAACGTAAATAACGCAATGAATGTTGTTGAACTGTCAAAATGAAAGCCATTCCTACTGTTAGTGTGTTACGCAATTACCCCGCTGAAGTGTTAATCGACTTTTGTTACTGACTGTACCAAATTACCTATGAGGTAGGTACCTATATTAGGTAAATCAATTGTAATTTCTTTGAAAATCAATAGTGTATAGGATCATTTCCACCACACGGCTCGCATCGCATCGGATCGGAACGGATTTTACAATCTTTAAACGATATTAATTCGTGTACACAGTATTTAATCTATATTACCAAGCCGCGCACAGCAGCTTGACCGCGGGCGTCTTCCGCGACACGCGATCGTAGCCGTATGCATGCTGCGACGCGCGATCGGCTCCATTCACCTGTCGTCGTTTCGTCGTATCGTCAACAAGGTAGGAATGGAACTATTTGAGTAGGCGCAGAAACGGATACGCAACCGACGATGCGGAGCCGATCGTATGCGTCGACATCCTGCCGGACGCGATCGGCAGTCGCCGCATCCATTCGTATCTTTTTCAATCCGATGCGATGCAAGCCGTTCGGTGGACATCATCCTTATTTTGGTAAGTGAGGCAAACAACGCGGGAAGTTTAGAGACCAATAGAGGGTGTCTCGTAAATAATGGATAAAACGTAACGGGTACGTAGCTTACCTAATTATCAACAACTTATTTGAATAGTTTAAAAAAACTGTTACGATAACCAAGACTTTTTCTCGTTCGAATTTTACCATTTTCTCTACCAGAATTCAGTTTTTTTTAGTGCTGTCGCTGCAAATGATAACATTTTTAGGTGTGATTTTTGTTACAACATTTCTGAATAGCTTTCTAATGTTATAACATATATATTTTTTAAATAACGTTTTATTTGCCTTAGAAAAAAAAAACATGAATTAAAAACCTTTTTTTTAAGATGAAAAAAATAAAAACGGTTTTTTTTACTATTTAACTTAGTTCTTGGAAATCAGGTGAGCTACCTACCTGTTATGTTTGATCCATTATTTAGGGGACACCCTGAATATCGGACCTGGAGAACGAACCCAGAATCTCACGCGAGGATTTAGCCAGTGCCATTGGATTAATTACTCGTCGTATTCAATCGATTGGCAACAGTTCGTCTCATTAATTACTTACCCACATAAAAAAATATGATTGTTCTTAATAGATAGATGTATACCTATGTATTATTTAATATTTTGTATGGAGGAGAGATGAAACGCGACAGCACTGATTGTGAGTTTACTTAATCAATTAGCGATCGTAAGCATGATATCACTTTGTACCTACATACAATTACTTATCAAATACTCTAAGAAGGAAACACTATCTTCGTGTGTGTAGGTATGTATGCATGTATGTATGTATGTGTGACTTGTAACAGAATATCATTTTGCTGCTACTGTATTTATTATCATAAAAATGCTTTGACACCCAGCCTAATGAAACCATACAGATACAACGGAGAATACATTTCTAGGTATTATTAGAGCAAGTATGTAGTTTGATTTACATTCATATTTCAAGTAGTATTAATAGTATTTATGTTTAGGGAAAATTGTGTGGTTTTAATGTACGTCGACTGACGAGCGAGAGTGATTTTGAGCACGAACGTCGGTCCCGAACTCCGGACCCATTGCACTATTAAGGCTCCCGCAAACAGGCGCGACGCGACTCTAGTAGAACAATTTCTATACAAACTTCATGGAAATTGTTTAACAAGAGTCGCGTCACGCCTGTCTGCGGTAGCCTTTAACGTAGCATCATCATCATCTTCCCGCCCTGGTCCCATGTTATTTGGAGTCGGAGGACCACTTTTTTTTTCTTCTATTCCCCTGTCAACCATCACGCTATCATTCACTCCCTTTTCTATCATATCATGCCTCACACAATCCATTCATCTTTACTTTGGCCTTCCTCTTCCTCTCAATCCATCAACATTTATATTCATCAGTTATTTAGTCACATGGGTTTCCTCCCTCCTCATCACAAGCCCATAACAAGCCAAACGATTTCCTTTCAACTTGTCTGTCACGTGCGCCACTTTCAAACTTCTTGTATCTCATTTCTTATTTTATCCATTCTCGTCACTCCACACATCCATCTCAACTGCATGCAACGACGAGAACCGACTTTAACACAAGAGAATTTATTAGTTAAGTAGGAATAATAGGGGACGTTCACACGAGTAGATACATGACATGTGCAACCCACACTACTAAAGCTCTATCTCTTTATCTCTAATATCTTTTCTTTTTAAAAAGAAATGCAAAAATGTACTTTTTTCTTACATCTTCTAGATCAGTGATATGCACTGTTATAAATCAACTAGCTGCTGCCCGCGGCTTCGCCCGCGTGTATGTCGGAAATTATTCCACGGTAACATGCTACCCGGACAAATAGCCTATGTTACTCCTTATAACATCAGCTATCTGCCAGTGAAAGTCCCGTCAAAATCGGTCCGTTTCGGAGATTAAGCGGAACAAAGAGACAGGCAGATAGACAGACAGACAAAAAATTTAAAAATGGATTTTTTGTTATGAGTACCGTATACCCATATGCATTTAGTAAAAATTTATTATTTTGACATTACAAACAGACACTTCAATTTTATTTATTTGTATATCGATGAATAAGGTAGATAATAACAAGTGGCGACTTTTTTCACGTCAAACATTATGCATGAAGCCAAATGTAGCCTATATACTACTATTAACCTATACTAATAACAAATAAACGCGAGAAAAGACTGCAAATGACAAACAGTGCCGGAATGTCGAACGACCTTGAACGATAGCTGCAATAGACACTGGATATAGAACAACATGGATCTTGTCTTGTCTGATTCTTGTGTCCAGCTATGGTCTGCGATAGTATAATATAAGATTTATTAGTATCTTCATTGTTTGTTTTGCATTTGATCAAATAAAGAGCCATGCACATCCTGCCTCTAACAAAATTAGGTTTGTTCCAGCAAATAGGCTATGGCTTACAAATCTATGATCTATTCATAGTATAAAACAAAGTCACTTTTTGTATCTGCCTGTGTGACCACTTAGACCTTCTAAACTACATAATGCATTTTGATGCGGGTTTCACCATCATTTAGAGAATTTATTCTGGAATGTTTGCACGTATAATATATTAATTTTTAATTTAGATACAGCACAGAAATCACGATGCTTTGACATGTCTCCATTGCACTCGTGCGAAGCAGGGCCAGATGGCTAGTATAACAATGAGAACATGTACGGACGACAGCATATCAAGCAATACATTTTCAGTATAAGCTGACTTCTCATTGTACGAAAAGCCTATACTATGCGAGGTCAGCTCAAACTGGAAATGTATAGCTTGATATGTCGTCTTGTGTACAAAGAACTAGATATTACCTGGAGTTTCCGCGCGTTCCCAGACGACGTGGTCGCACAGTTGGGTAAACCTGCTTCATTACTTTCCCGAAATCCGCCGTAGAGAGAGGTTTCATATTACTGCTCATACAATGTGCACTGCAAAACAAAAACTATGTTACTCTCTTTTCAAAGTTTATTATATACTTTATTTATTGTATGATCGTCAGCGAGGGATAAGCTAGTCATATCATTTCCTGTGGGTGTTAGAGGCGCGTGCAGGAGTTATATTAAGATTGACGCCTTGAACAGCAACAGGAAATTATAAAATCATTCTAACAAGTGCAATTCTAGCTGTTTTTACCAATCTGACCGTAGCAATAGTCTGGAAAGATATGCCATGAGATGTAAAATCAATTTAATTTCAATTGAGAGTAGGATTTTTACCGACTGTCAACAATATAAAATTATTTTATAGTATGTGTAATGATTTTTAATGTAAATAGTATACTTTAATGTTTTTCTTACAAGATTCTTATAGGAAAACTATTCAAATCAGTTACTCACATATATTCATCATACACATCCTGCTTTGGTAATGATACGTCTGGGTCAACTTCCAAGTGTGTCTGTATCCAAGTTACAGTCTGCTGAAGTTCAGCCCTGCAACACATTCATGTTTAGTAGTAAAATAATTATTAAAATCGTAACAATTTAAGTTATTTTCATGTAGTTGGCTCCAACATGGTCTCCATTCCCCTTAAAGCTTGCCTAACAATTATGAATGTTTTGTAAACAGTGCTCAAGGTTACATGCTGTATAATACTTATTATTTAATGCATTATTCATTAGCATTACTATTTTATAGACTATATTTTATAAATTTACCTAGTATAATGTGCCTTTACTACACATGCACACGGACATTGCCCCTCCGTTCATGAATTCCAGACACCAGAAGTAATTTTATGGTTTGTATTTGACTTATAAATTAATTGTAGATTTAGCCAGTCATGTGCAAATATGAGTCAGTATGAGGAGACTATTAGAGTATTTAATAATGTAGGTACTCAAATTTGATACAAAAACAATACTAATTGAAAGTTGTTATGCTTTCTGAAATTACATACCCACTACGAAAAAAGGTCCTAGTAATCTTCTCATACTGATAGATGTTATTCATAAATATTTTATGAACAAGAACAATTATGCAAGTGCATTTGCATCGAATAATGCACTTCTGTAATCTTGAAAAAAAAATTAAAGACACTACGTACCGTGAGCCCAATGGATTGATTGGTTGTTTGAGGGGATCATGTTGGGGCACCCCGGTGGGCAATCGCAGGTACAGAAGTAATCTCTCCGCACCGCTCAGTGCTTCCACTGCTTCTAGCAGCTGGACCACTCTCTGTCGACCCTCCTGACTGTAACAATATTACTTTCATCAGTTATAAGTTTTTGCACTACAGCTTGGATTGTTTCCAATGCAACAAAAACATTCACTGGATTTACACAGTTTTTTATGTTCTAAAATATTCAAGAGTAATATTAGAAATTGCTGAGCACTTTCTCATAATATTACATATAGGATATGATTCCAGAGTACGACAATATTTTTTAAGTTTATTTAAAAAAATTACAACTGTAACATGATTTGCCTTTTCTTTGCCATGTTTTAATGAAAATTGGCAACAATATTATGCATCAATACTGTTTGATAGAAAGTCATCAAATGAAAGAAGTATGTGCAGCAGTCCAACAGCTGTGCTGCTGATAACAATGGCTCAGATCATGGTCAAACGAAATTCGCCGATAAAATATGTGTGGGTGTGTGAACGCAAAAACTCAGCGGTGTTTGTAAAATTTAGTTTGGAATGATTGCCGTTACCTGAGGGTGTTCTCGACTATCTGCTGCATGGAAGCTATTTTGCCCGAGTCCATGTTGGACTCGCTGCCCCGCGCGGGCTCGCCGCCGGGGGCCGTGGAGCTCGACGATCCCGGAACAGTGCTTGGAACGGCGACACTTTCTTTATTGTAAGACGCAGTTTGCCTATGTTTTGGATGATTGACATTTTCCCGATGAAGTTTCGCGTCATCCACTAGTTCTCTCTCAGTTTTAACATTTTTTTCACTATCGTCAGTGGCCCAAGGTTGAAATGGACTTGTACTATCCATTCTAGCCCAAGCAGCTTATAAAAATATTGTTATTTGATTTCATAATGAAACTTTTTCTACTCTGAATTATAAAATGCGTAACAAAACTCCATTTTCTTGACATTTGATCAGCTGTGCGGTGAGGTGGAGTGAAGGGGGGATAAGTTTGGGTTGTCAGCACTAGCAGTTTATTAAACATAAAAAAAAACAATAAAATTTATCCATAATTTTATTTTAAAGCGTATGAAATAATTTTACCTTGTAGTTATTAAAACTTTATTTGAATAAATATTACATTGAAACACACACATGTGTGACTGTGACTGCGACTTTCGTCGCTGGCGATTTTAAAATCTTATGCTAGGTAAAGTACGTCCACACCACAGAACACTATTGGTACACACGCAGCGACTTCAAAATCACACGTCCACACTACACAGATTTTGACAACGCTGGCGACAAATCGGCTATCAAAGCCTGTGTGTGGACCTAGAACCTTATTGATTAAATAATTTAAATATACATAGGGTACTGGTTGGGCTTTGTGGATTCCATGGGAACCCAAATCTCGGATAGCATACACGTAAGATCCCTCTCTTCAATCGAAACTTACAAGTATTTTGATATTTCGGAAGCGTTACACATCAACGCTGAGACCATGCTAACGCCTGAATAAAGTATTAAATAGTATTTTATCAGGCAGAAACAAGGTGCTCGCCTTCAACGCTTGGGTCATGCCGGTTTTGATGTACTCTTTCGGCATACTCAAATGGACTCTGACGGAACTTGACGTCTTGGATAGGAGGTTCCACACACTACTGACCGCAAATCGGATGCATCACCCACGGTCATTGGTGATGAGACTGTATATCCCGTGGAAGTGCTGAGATCAAGCCTTCTTAGATGCTAAAACCCTGCACAACCGTGAGGTTAGCAGTCTAAGGAAAGACTTAAGCCGACGTGTGACGTGAAGATGTAGTCTCAGTGGAAAATTAATACGTTATTTTGGAAGAAGTGTGGTACAGTTTATCGGCAGTTTACAATCTCGCGAGATATATTATAAATTAACGGTGTTTACAATCACACAGTGACCTAAATAAATGAAATATAGGAAATAATTATAATGTAATTTAAAATGATAAAAAACATACGCAACTATGACGATAGTACTCTCTTCTATTTAACTACTGCAACAGACTGGCAGTCCCTAATGTCAGACGGAAGTGCATTCCTCAACCGAATGGCGTGCACAGTAGAAGTGAATGTCAGTAGAGTACGAAGGAGATTTATGGAGGTTTCTAAGATGCGACCCACAAGGTGTGTCAAAAGAACGTGCGTAGGAAAAGCGTTCCCAGATAGGATGGCATTTTAGGGTTGTGAAGGACGTTAAATAGCAGACAATATCCGAGAGTTCCTGCGACAATGAATAGGGAGCCACAGCAGACAATATCCGAGAGTTCCTGCGACAATGAATAGGGAGCCACAGCAGACAATATACGAGAGTTCCTGCGAAGTCGAATAGGGAGCCATTTGAGCATCTTGCGATTGCTAAAAACCTGATCACACTTTATAAGGTTAAAAACAAAACTAATAGGTACAGATATTTTGCAAATGCTCAAGTTTATTTAAAAGCTCCTCTGTGGCATCCCAATAACAGCCATCGGCGTAGACGATAATGGGCTTAATGAAAGTTTTAACAAGGGAGATTTTGTACAGTCGCCAGCAGGTAAAGCTACACGAAACTGTCATAATTTCTCCAAACAAAAATTTTTTTGATAGTTAAGTGCAAAATTGAATGAGAAAATCAGACAGTTTGTGGTCACTTGATGTGCTGGCGATTGTTCATACCGATGTAGTACATACTACTTCCATGAATCACACTCTGCAATATATAGGTAATGCCGGCTCCATACGCTTGCCTAACTTCGACAAACCAATCATCCAAAATTCAAACTTGTGGATTGGGCGTTTTGCTTTGTTTGCATCTGCATAAATCAAAGGAAGCTGCCTTAGGAATTAGGAAGCTGCGGCAAGCGCTCGCATAGACAGTTCCTAATGCTGGCTTTACACGCTTGCCAAATATTAGCAAGCGTCCACAAGCACAAGCGTGTGAACGACGGTATTTGGCTTGCGTTGCGTGTGCTTGGAGAAGCTTGTGGCCGATCCAGTCGGATGTCGGTTTTTGACCACAAATAAAAGGGCTTTTACGAAAACCGCTTGCGATGTATTCACACGTTTGTGCACGTTTAGTATCGCTTGTGCGACTTGGCAAGCGTGTGTACCTGCTCTAAATTTTAGTCTTTTTGTCACTGTGACTGTCAAGTGTTGACTATATAATCTATGGTCGGAGCAGTGTTCCCACCATTGGATATTTTGCCGTAACCTTGGGTTTTTTTGTGATTAAGGGATTAAAATTATTCCGCAATTGCATGGAAACTTGAAATAGCATTCGCATGATAGGGATATATAAAAAATGAATAGTGTGAAAATCATGAAAAACGTTTGATTTTAAGAAAAAAAACTACTACTTCGGATCTAAGACAATGGATGTATAAAGATATAGTTTGTCTAAATGGTTTATGTCAAAGTCCTATGACGAAGTGGAAAATACGGTGCAATCGATGAGATTATACACATAACATAATTATTACGCTATGATATTTCTGGCGATAATGGAAGATAAGGTCCTAACTGCATTATTTTCCGACCCCAAGAATAGTTGTAGGGTTAGCTAGCAAAAATGTACCTGTATTTTATCTCAAATTACAATAAATAATTATTAATCTCCACCGTATATAATGTGTAGGTACAAACCTCACTCCCACACTTACTCACACCCTCACACTCACTACTGAAATTGATGATTATTATTCAATAAATAAATATATCATTCCTACAGTCGCAAATCGAATTTTTATCAACATACGACGTATAACAGAGCTGCAATTTGCAAAAAACCAAAGAATATTTGAATTTGGCGGGCTAAATCTGAGAATTGACCCTAAGTTGATGCAATAACCATTTTTTTTGTTGGTTTATTAATTAACGTTCGTTTGTGTAATTTATATTATTTAGAGAAAACTAGGATTTTCGCAAGGAGCTTGGGGAAATCCCAAATCGGAAGGTGGCAATACATTCTGCCGTTGGCCCGTTGCCGTGTTACGACGCGTATTGCGTATTCACAAAGTTGAAAAATATCAAGTTATAATAATATTTTAATTCAATCACCGCCGTGCTAGTTGAGCTAGCAAATTTTTAGCGTAACAGGTTTTTGCGGAACTTCTAGTGAGACACGTTTTTTTAGTCAAGATTAACAAAAATACAAAGTAAGCATTACAAAATTTCATCATGAAAGTTTATTGGTCTTCATTGGCTGACTTGGATTCTTGGTCAGCAAAATACATGCATAACCGTGTGTGAGCAGTTGGTTCATATAATTTTTATAACAAAACACTCTGTTACACTTAACATTTCGAGGAAACTAGGACATCTGAAACAAGAAAATATAAACTTCGCGCTGGTTGAGCATAGTCCGCGATTTTTAATTAAATTATAAAAGTACCTGCTTACTCCACCAATTGTAAAATCCCATTGGAAATATTGCAACAGCCCCATAAATTGTATATAATTTACATACTACATAATCTCACGCCTTCTACTTATGGTGGTAAGCAATGACTAGAGATCGCCACCTACTACGATTTTTACATACCTACCTACTCCTTGTTTGTATATTATTTGTTCAAAGAATTATCAATTTTTTTCCAGGTTGTAATGTCAGACGAAATTGATATAGAGGAGCATGATGTCTTGGATAATCCTATAATCAAGAAAATATTTCCAGACTTGTCAGTGATAAAAAAGGAAATTAATCAATACTATGATGAAGGTATCCTGACTTTTTTGTTTCAATTGCTTATTTCCGTATTAGTATCCATAACAGTTTAAATTGCTACTTTAGCTCTAGTCATTTTGCCCATCTTACCTAATGTCTATAAGGCTACACTAAAAAAGGCCGCAGTTACATCATGAAGCAGAAGACTAGGTAGTATGCAGCGCGCTTAATTCGGGTGCGCTGCCTGCTAGCTAGTCTTCTATGCAAGGTAAATATTCTTCGATGCAAGTGAAATCATATTTAAACCCTCTACCTGACCTATGTGCAGTGTTACATTTTACACTGTTTTTTTTTAAATCCTGTACTGTTTATAGGTCAGATATTCCGATGCATATTCACCTAAAGTTGAGATATTGGCTAATATGGAATGCGCTTTTGAATTGAAAACATCTTAACTTTAACTAACACACACCACCCCTCCTCTTAGCATCCTACATACACATATTTGCATTGGAGATTAAACATTAATTTCCAATAAATATGCATCTGAATAGCTATGCAATCCAAGACTCATGGGGTTTTCTTTAACTTTAAGTAAATATGTATCCGCATATCCGATCTTTGGTTATCAAAATTTCAGTTTCAATGTCTCCTTCCCAAATAATACAAAAATATCCATAAAACTATTTGCTATATTTCCAGAAATTGAACAGGCCCTTTTGTATCGAAAGATTTCTAATTTAAGAAAAATAAAATCTGTGACATAATATCCTAATACAACTTTTGGGTCTGCCAACAAAAAAAAAATGTATTTTCAAGTTTTCTTAATTTTTTGCAGGCAATCGAAAGAGTATAGCATAATAAGATACTTCATTTATCAAATTAGATGATGTAATTTAAGGTAGTGGATCTCCTATAAAAAATCATGGCCTGTGTGCTTGTCTGCAAGAAAAATTAATTCATATTAAGCCAATGCACAATTTACTTTCCATAATATAAAGGCGGGAGTGCCGCAAGGCTACATTTTTGATCCAAAAATGCATTCTCTGTTTTCAACTCAGATCTTTTAGGTTTTGTATGGTTTGTGCACAGCTGAACAAAGGGGTACGGAAATTGCGACAAAAAAAAAATTGGGGTGGCTCTCTGCATACATGTAATCGTAGAATAATAAAATACAATGCACATAAGCATGTAGGGTATCAGTCGATCCCATAATTAAAAAGAATGATGTTCTTAAGTGACTTTCTTCTTTAAGTCTTTATTTTTGTGAGTTAAGGGATATTTTCGGTTACAATTGCAGAAATAACTATGTTTTTCATAGTTTTTTTTTCGAATACTATTAAATACATAGGTACCTATTTTTGCGGTTGTAGATAATTAATAATGTACATGCGTGAATTTTCATTCCAATTACTAAACCCTCCACTTTGCGTGGTCGGACACGCACTTGTTCAGCTTTTTATTATTTTAAAATACCGATTTGCATCATAGTATTTTTGAAAATATTCAATAATTTTAAAAGTGTTACGAGTTATATTTGTGGCCGTCACATTTACTAATATTATTGTTACAGCTTCAAATGTATCATCAGAGTCAGAGACTGCACCATTCGAAGATTCTCGTCAAGGAGAGACAGCACTTGAAGATTCGTGTCAAGGAGAGGCGCCACTAGAAGACTCGTGTCAAGGTGAAGAACCACTAGAAGATTCGTGTCAAGGAGATGCAATTATTATTACTAACCATATCCAAAACTGCAATGCACTTGTTACCACTAACCCTTGTCATGCCTCTGAAGCTACAGAAACTCAAAAGACATCAAGGTATTTACATGAAAACATAATTATACTTGGATCAAAACCTACTTCAGGTCAAAAAAATATTTATAATATTTTAAGAAAAGAACCTAAATTAATATTGAAGAACGTAAATTCTTTCTTAAATAGGTGTAAGAGATATTGTAAGGAATGTCTTATATTGTTTCCAAAAACACATTTGTTCAACCTTCATTTGATTAACATGCATACTAAAAGAAATAACCCAATAGCTTTTATTGGAAGACAAGTTGGTAATAAATTATTTAAATGTAATTCTTGCGACAGATTCCTTTCATCTCAAAATAATCTATTGAGACACTTTAGAAATCTTCATGGAGATGTTAAAGCATTAAAAACGGTCCGGTCCGATAACAACATAGTAGCTAAAGAATCCTCTCAAAGAAAAGTAATCACAGGGCTCTCCTGTTTTCATTGTCAACAATTATTTCCAACTCAGAGCTCTCTGATTGAACATCTTTATGAAGTTCTGGAGCCAAATAAAATTGGGCCCAATGACAGATCCAAGAGTTCGACAAACGGAAAAGAACCAAACAAAGAAGTCAATCTTAACAATCGATTGAAAGAAGGTGAGTGTGTTAAAAACATGAATGAATCAAATCTAAACCATAAGAATAACCTCATAGCAAATAGTCGTCCTCGTAGTCATAGTAAAGCGGATAAAGATAGCGGTGATTCTGAGAGTATTCTGCCACAAAAAAATAACCCAAGAACACGATCATTAGATAACATTGTTGGCCTAGCTGATTGTGGCGACGAAAATATCCCGAAGAAAAAACGTAAAACAAATTACGATCCATTACAAAACGGAGTTACAAAGGCAAGAAAGAGACTGAAAACAAAGGAATGTAATGAATGTAAGAAACAATTTAGTAGCAGAAACGAATTAAAATATCATATTAGGTCAATACACACAGAAAGATCTAATACTAAAAACAAAAGTAAATCAAACATGGGGAAAGAAATAAGCTGTTTTCAGAATTCAAAAAATTCGATGTGTTCCAAGTTTTACAAATGTTTTATTTGTTCTAAATATAATGTGAGTTTCGAGTTTTATTCCCGACACATTATGAATGATCATAACGTAAAGGAAGTAACTGAAGTAAAAATGGTATCTTTTGATTCACAGTGCAAGTTTTGCCCTTCAAAAACTTCAGGAATTAAATCTTATAATGTCCATTTGTTTAAGTATCACAAGAAACAACTAAAAGAACCTTATTCTCCTCGTGAAAAGCAGCTAGTTAATAAAAACCACGAAAATGTAGACAAGAAAGTTCTGTTTGCATTCAAAAATATTCTGTATAAATGTATGAAATGTGATTTGTTCTTTTTGTCTTCTAATGCAGCCATGGATCATTCAAAACACTTGGGAATTTCAGATACTTGGAAGTGTTCAGTTTGCCAAAGAATATTTCGAAGAGAAAATATGGCGCTGCATGAAAAACAACATTCTTTTACTCAATCCTTCACTGTGCACACTCTTTCTGAATCTGCATTTAGTCAGGTTTTATACAAATGTTCTAATTGCACTGTACATTACAGCGAAGACAACTTTTTGCTTCATTATCTAAAATGCGATTCAGAAACACCAAACTCATTATATTGTAAAGTTTGTGACATTTTAATTAACAGAGATGATATGGATTGCCACGAAATAAATCACAAAGAAAAACAAATACAGTGTAGCGATTTTATCATAATCGAATCCGATATGATAGATGACAGAGATATAAGTTCAAATACAGCTAAAACAAAAGACAACAAATCCTATGTGATACATAACCGAAATATAAGTACAGATACAGCTAAAACGGAAAACGACAAATCCGACATGATACATGACAGAGATATAAGTACAAATACAGCTAAAACGAAAAGCGACAAATCCGACTTAGTATATGACAAACATATGAGTACAAATATAGCTAATACGAAAAGCGACCAATCCGTTAAACTACATGACAGACGTACACGTCCAAATACAGCTAAAACCAAAATCGGCACCGTGAAGAAAACTCGGTTTGGTATTGAAAGTTTAGAGGATTGTTCTAAGTTTGCGATGAGTTTTTGCGATACTTGCAAATGTTTTATTGGTAATGTTAACTTGCGAAAATTGCACGTAGAAGGCAAGTGTGGTCACATGGTCAAATATGTTTGCAAAGATTGCGGTCTTATGTTGACAACGAAAACTCTTGCGACACATAAAGAATATCATAAGAAGGAGCAAATAAGTTTGCATGATTACGTATTTTATGACCTCAAATCAGAAAAACGAATCTGCCCTCCAATACCTGACTATCCTAAATGCAACTCGTGTGGAGTACACTTCTTAAGGAACCATGATATAAGAATACATTCATGCCAAGAGCAGGATTATATTACTTGCAATATTTGTTCCATGAAGCTCACAGAGCATGCTTACAAATTGCATATTAATTTTCATAGTTATTTAATACCGAGTGTAAATACAAAACTGAACGAAATAGCACTCCAAGCTAACCCTGCTATTGAATTATCATATGTGGAGCCAAATTCAAATGTTTCAGATGATGCTTATATAATAAACGCAATGACTTTTTACACGTGTAAAAGTTGCCACTTGACGGTTAATACATATGACAAAGTTGTGCAGCATTGTCAGGACCATTACGATTCTAAAGTGGTACAATTAAATGTGCAGAAATGCCAGAACTGCACTTTAATGTTGCATAGAAGCGATTACGAAAATCATAGTATGCTGCATTTAAATGGAAAATACAATAAAGATTCCATTAAAATAGTCGATTTCGATCCATTTTATTTTCGTTATAACAACGATTTTTGGACAAAACACATTTTTGCATATGTAGCAGATGAAGATATCAGTAAAATTCTTCGTAATTCTATATATCGATATGAAAGCAGACTTAAAATGGAGAAAATTCAGTCTGGATCATCAAATTCGGTACTTTACAGATGTGATAAATGTCAAATCTTTGTTGATCCCCAATATTTGTATATGCACGCCTTAAACTCTAGGGATCAATCTTGTGTTAAATTGAGAAAACACCCTTGCGCGTTGTGTGGTTTAAGTTTTGTTTCGTTAGCTTATCGAATAGCCCACGAAAAAGAACATGAAAGTATAGAAATGAACTTACAGTCGTACAAAATAGTATTATACAATAAGGAGGAACATGAAACTTATAATAACATAATGTATGATGCAAGTAATCGATACATTTTATATCAGTGTAGAAACTGTGAAGGGGTAGTTGATAAGTTTGAACGTAATGCTCATAAATGTGATGATAATAATTTAAAAACATGTTCTACTTGTGGCTTGCTACTTGATAAGCAAGATTTTGACTTACACTTTATTAGACACGAAGAGCTAGACAAATTCAATGTTGAAAATATAATTGTAGTAATGTTTGGAAAACCAAAACTATGTTACCTTGGAAAGAAGAAACTCAGGTCTACCTTCAGTGGTACTAAATATGATTATACTATGTATAAATGTAAGAAGTGCGATTTATGTTTTAGAACTAAAGAGTGTGTATCCGAACACGTTTGTGTCTTCGACACTTCAAAATGTGAATGTTCTAAATGTGGGTTGTTTTTCTCGAAAACGGATTTAAAATATCATCATAAGGTTCATGAAACTAATTTGGATTTTGACGATTTTAATATGATGAACATAATAACTTTCGATGCATCATCTGCGATCCTTAATGTTGATTCTAAAGACAAATTAGGGGAAAACAATGACCTAGTCAAACAGACTGAAGAAGTTGTAGAAAATACAAGTGTTAACCCGGAAAAGCAAGATTTAATTTATAAATGTGATTGCGGTTTACATTTTTTGGAGGAGCTGAATGCTCAACAACATGCAAATATCTGTAACGCACGGATGAAAATTTCAAAGCAAAGTTGTATCAAATGCGACTTACTGTTTACTCCAGGGGAGTTATTCAATCATTTGCTGAAACACCATTACGACAAGAAGTTACAGTTCAAGTTTGATGTAGTTCTTGTAAGTAAACATGAAAAAAAGTAGAGTCTAGCCATAAATTATTTGCTTTATGTAATTTTAATGCTACTTGCATACAATTTTTACCGCACGTTAATACACGACACTGGTCGATCAAATCAAGTGAATGGTAACACTAATGCTCGTTTTCACTAAATAAAAAATTGGTTGTATCTATTTTTTATTGATCTATTTTTATAGTAATAGGTTTGAGTGCATCTGAAAGTTTTATGAAGTACTTGGACGTCAAAATAATCTACTTAAATAATATATTATTGTTAAGCAATTTATTCTGTTTATAAAAACAATAGGTACCGACCTACCCATTTTAAACCCTTTCTTATTGCTGTGACTTATAGTTCACGGTGATTGTTTTACTATTTTGTTTGTTTCACGCCCAGTAAAAGTATTTAATTAATTATATATTAAGATATATAATGAAATGATATTAAAGTATTTTGATCTTCTATGATTTAAAGATAAGACTTACCTTAACGTAAGAACATAAAAGTTAGTTACATACATTTAAGTATAGTGTTAAAAATATGTAATACACAGGTATACCTACTTATGTAGATATTTTATACTGGTTCTAAGCGCTCTGTTTTTAAAAAGCAGCTCATTTTTACGTCCAACTTATACCTACCATCTTTATAGGTACATTTACCTACCTACCTACCACCTACCTATATTTAATTTATTTTTGTTTTTTAATATTACTTATATGAAATAAGGTTCTGATCTGACTAGGTACTACAACATTATAATCTTGAATTAGCCCTGTCCTAATAGAAAGCGATCGTCACACGATCGACGCGATCGTTTAGATGAATTATAGCTTCTTCCGCGTGAAATTTCTTGTTCCCCCGACCCACCGCGTCGTATCGCATCGCCCGTACGCGCTATTATCTACTTTGTTTTCGCTTAGCGTTCTTCTTAGCGTTCTGTCTTTTTGCTCGGCTCCTAAGGGTAATAGCGTGACGTTAAATAATCTATAAACTTCCTCAAGAATTGGGCTACCAAATGTAAAAATATTTTTTCAAATCCGACTAGTAGTTCCAGCGCGTTCAAACAAACAAACTCTTTATCTTTATTATTAGTATAGATGAAGTGCGACCGTGACTTAATATACGATCGCATCGATCGTGTATTCGTGCGACCATCGCCTTTTATAAGGACAGCTTAGGGGCCTTAGTCATTGCTTTAGAGTTAAGACTATAATTAAAATGTCCAAGTTTGTCTTTTTTAAGCAAAAACAATCATTACTATCGTTTGAGCAATCTCGCTGAAAATGACTGTATAGAACCAAGCAGTCTTTTAAATGATTACTGTATTTTTTATTACCTGAATAAAAAACAATAATTCTAAACCGTTTTTGATGTGTAACATCTTTCCTCTTGCTTTCCTGCAAGCTGAGGGAGTGATTTCGTGAAAAGGGACTGAAGTGTGTTACAGGAAGCCGGGAAAGCGCGCGCTATTTGTTTTGACCTATGAGCGCGCACGGTGGTAGTTAGTCGTCAGACGGTATACCAACCTATTTCCGAAAGAAAGGTTGGTACCATAGAAATATAAAAACAGGAGAAGTGGCAAGGGGGCGTGTCTGTGTCCGCGCGTTATGTTCAAACTGCTCATGTCACAGGCAAAAGGCCGTCTCCGCGAACTAGTGCGCTTTTGACCGTGATCGTGACAAAATATAAGAATGCCGAGTTGTTCTGTGGTTTCTTGTAAAAACCGAAGCCAAAACAAAAACTTTGTCAACCATGGAATCACTCACCATTTTAACTCACAAGTATTTTAATTTATTTGTCTTTAAAATCATGAAAAACAACAAATCATAAAATATTTCTTGCTTTTACTACGTTATTTATGTTTTCAAATATCGCGACGTCGATACTATTTTTGGAGTAAATACATTGCTTCTTAACTACCTAAGCACTACTGCACTACCTAAGTATGTCGCTAAGTGACTGGACATGCAATGCAATAATCACAAAACGATACTTCATTCGTGCGGATGCATCGCGTGGTACGGCCGCTGCATCTTGCGGGAAGTTAGTGATGTGCTTGTGCAGATCCACTAACGTAGGCTATCGCTAACAATGTCGATTGCCCAACGAATATAGTGCTATTATAGTTTATTTTTCAATTTGTCAACCGTTTTAACCCGTATGGAAGCGTTAAAACGGTTCCAAAATACCCACTGTTTCAATACGCTATGACAGCCTAAACCAACGTAACCGGTTTTAAGCTATTGCATAGCTTTTATCGCGGGCTTTGAGCGTGGCGACCGAATCAAGAAATTCCGTAACAAAAATAAAACGTAACACCCCCTACTCCGCCTACCATGTAGCTCGGCCGAGCGTTCGCTTAACGTGTATGTATATGGTACGACTGTACTTGAATTGAATGGAAAAAATGAATGGTACGACTGTACTTGAAATTAACTAGTAAATACATGTCTAGCCTCGCGATATCTACATCAGTAAATTGAAGGATTTTTCTTACAGCTTACGCTGTTGAACTTAGCCGTCCTGCAAGATATGTTAAATGAGGACCCTATTGTAGCCCTGAGTCGAGCGTGATCCCCAGGAAAACAGTTTTATCCAGTGGCGTAGTTAGAGCTAAAGGGGCACTATAAAAAATTGTTGGGGGCCCTTTTTACCCGACTACGGCGAAGCTCAAAAGGTGGGTATCTTTTTTTTTACAAAATAAAATATAGCATACTGACTCGAGAGATTAAGCTGCCAATGTGATCTTACTGAGGGAGTGCAAGAGCGAGCGTAGCGAGCTAGAAAACGAATCATCCTGACACGGATATGTCTAGTTTTCATTCGAGAGCAAGCGAAGCGATCTTGGTAATAGGAATATTCTAGACCGGCACCCTCATTACGTATCACACTATCTATCACAATCCGAATCATTTTGAAGCCTATTGGTAATCCATTGCTTCATATGTTCGAAAAATTTGTCTGCTCAACAAGGTAAATAACGCAATGAATGTTGAACTGTCAAAATGAAACCCATTCCTACTGTTAGTGTGTTACGCGGGATATGTTAAATCTTCATCGTGATTTCACAAAGAGAATGTAAAGCGAGCTCGAAAATTGCGGCATCCTGACTCGGATAGGTTACATTTTCTGTGTGATTTTACTAAACTAATGCAAGAGCTTGAGAATTGGCTCACGCCATAAATAAATTACGTTTATTTTCAGTTAATACATGGAGCAGAACTTGTAAGTATGCGGGTTGGTTCTGAATAGTACATACTAATTCCATGAATGCTCCTGAAGCTGTCAATGGTTTGAATGACGTCTGATTCTGACATTGAACTGTCTTGTGATGTCATTAAACAGTTTGTCAATACAATGGTTGTCAAAATTTGACAGATAGAATGATGTGAGATTAATTTTGTAATTAAAATATTTATTTTCTAACGGTGTATATTATGAGTAGCAAACAGTTATTATAAATAATACAGAAGTAATAAACTTATACGTTAAAATGATAAAAACTCGAAAATAACTTTTCCATGTGAAATACATAGTTATTATAAAAATGTATTTCTACGAACGGTTTTGCCTGTGGTTAGGGCATCTTAAACTATCTCGCGTTATATTGCTGGTGTCGTTAATATTATTCGTTGTGCCTCTGTTCACACATTATTATTTATCCAAGGTAAGTGCAGGCTAATTAAATTTTATGGTTAATTCATTGCAAAATGTAGTGTTTGTTTTTATGCAAAGCTACATTTACAGACTGTTCATGAAGTCATTAAAAGATATTATACTGGTTTAGAAGTATCAATAAGTAACATAAGATGTTAATTAATATATGGACCAAAATACTGAGATGTGGATTTAATCAATAGAAGGTATTTCTAGTATGTTAGTGGTGATGATTCAGGGAGCCTCTCTTCGTGGTTTTTCGACTGACATAACGATGATTAAGAAGACAATAAATTATGTCTGATAAAAAAAGGCATCACCGCATACTTGTGATATGCATAATATTAATTTGCTTTAATATACATACTTACTTTTAATGTTTCAGTACGATGAAACAGGTACATTATCAAATAATCCAATGCGACACACTTTAGAGGCTCTAGGGGATGTATCTACAATGAATGTTGCCGATTTAAAACTAAGGATTGAAGAAATGCTAAGAATAAAGGTAATAATCATTATATTATAGTGATAGCTTAGTGTACAATATTGTATGTATATTGCGAAGATGGATTTAAATTTGTGAGATTCTTGTGGGAACTATCTATCTCTGGCAATAGAGTTAGTCAATGAATGGTTATAATGACATCGTTTATATTTTAATACAATTTTAATTGTTTATATTTTTTATTGTCTTATGGAATTTCACTTGAAAGCGCAATTAATTTTAGGTGAATTCTGTCACTGGCCTGGTGTATACATTTAGCTAAGTGGACTATACCATGGCTAAGTTAATGTTGTAAAAAAAAAATACTTTTAAGTTATTAATAATATGTTTTTAAATTTAATTTTTATGAATATAATGTAAGTACTTATGTATACATTTTTGAATCATTTAATTTATCTAAAATTTCAGGCTTCAGTATCTACAGAATTACGCGAACTAGAAGCAAAGCGTGGGCGGCTCCAGCGCGAAGCGGCAGCAGCAAGCGCAAAAGCCGACAGTGCTAAGGCGGAGCACGCTCGAGCGGCCGCCGAGCTCCAGCGCCTGCGCGTGTCTGCCGACCAGGCGCGCATCGCGCAGCTCGAGGCTATCCGACGAGACTCGCCGGAACTAGCCCCCCCTTTGCAAATACTACCCTCACGACCTCCCCCCATACTACCTCCTATAGCGCCATTTTCTGAGGTCCACTGTCGCATGTTTTCCTGCTTCGATCACTCTCGTTGCTCCTTAACATCCGGCTTTCCCGTGTACCTCTATGATCCTGACGTGTTCGCACCACTAGCCGGCGCTGAAGTGGACGGCTTCCTGAAAACAACTCTAAAGCAGACGCTGGGCTACAATACGCATATAACGCGCAATCCAAACGAAGCATGCGTTTATCTCGTCATTGTAGGTGAAGCTTTCTCTTTTGAAAAGACTCCCGCGTAAGTAGTACAATTAAACTTACTACTTACAGGTAATCCAGAAAACGCATGCGCTTCGGTAATCTTCGTGTTACCGAATAAGTACCACTGTCGCCGTCGCGCCAAAGAGGAACCCACACAGATGCAAAAGCTTCTAAATTTTGTAATGTCGCGCTATGTACTAATGCTTCTATTTTTGCTCGTTTGTATGACCCTACTCGGGTCGCAGATCGTTAACTGTCACTCAAAAGTTTTTTTGTATTGCATAGAGTTGGTAATCTGCAATTTTGTAAACATGGTAATAAAAAATAGGCAAGTACTTCAATGGTTGTAACAACTCTACAATAGATCCCAGCATCTCACGTTCGTATTTCCGAAGATAGACGACGATGCCCGAAGCGCATACTTTTCTTAAATTATCTGTTTTATGTGGTGAGTTCAAATAGATCCTAAGTTTCACTTGTTATTTCCAGACCAACAATAGATACATATAAGCTATTGTTGAACGAGACGGCCATCAAAAGTTTACCATACTGGGGCGGCGACGGTCGCAACCACGTGCTAGTAAACATGGCGCGGCGCGAGCTCGCGGTGGGCTCGGGCGACGCCTTCCGAGGAGCGTCGGTTGGGCGCGCCATGATCGCGCAGTCTACCTTCACTCACGAGCAGTTCCGACCGGGGTTTGACGTCATTACACCCCCCGCGCTTGGACCGCCCGGCGGCGATGTGTGGGCCGACTGCGCTCCTATAGCGCCTGCGAGACGGAAATATTTGCTCAGGTAATTTTTATAATATAATTATTAATAATAACAAATTCATTTATTTTAGGTAATTTACACCCATTGCCAAAGATAAATCAATAAAAAAACACATAAATACACACACACACACACACATTATTACTAATTTACTATGCTATTCTGCGTTCGTAGCTTAGTGCCAAACATTTAAACAAATGTGTTTTTGGAAAAACAACTTCAATGCGTTAAGTTTAGTTAGGGCACAAATATTTTCAATAGTAGGTCTAGTCATTCTGAAATCAACTATAGTCTGTTTTTTTTAACAAACGAGTACTGAGTATGTCTCTCGCACATTTCCGATATTGACAGAGTGAGATGGGTCCATTGGTCGGGGTGGGGCCAACGCCTTCGTTCTTGTTTTGGAATTGTTAAGGCCCGTTCATATTGAATACTTCTAAAATTTACTGTAGAGAAAATTAAATTATTATTTTATGATTCAAACTTGCATACTTAGTATATTGGTAACAAAATTTTCTGTTCGCGTTATATGTATATTTTCATAAATAAATAACAATATAATCAGACTCTTGAAATGATTTAAACAAATACTCTAAAACACGTGCGACGCGCAGGTAGTCGATGACTCAACTGAATGTACATGTAACTACAGCGTTTGTGTGGAACGGACTTTATGTTGATTACTTGGACCAACAGAAACGCAGTCAAAATTTTCGGTACTCGTTTGTTAAAAAAAACAGACTATGTTTATAATTGTTTAAGTGTAAGTAGCATCGATTGGAAACAAGGATTTGAATATGGAATAGTTCTGTCAATATCAATAATGAGCTATCGATTCTTAGGTATGAATTCATGAGCTACATTTAGTTTTCAGGGCTCACAACCGCCGCCACGAGGAATAGACAAGGATCAAGACAAATTTCTGATCGAGGAATTGCAGAAGATGGTGAGGTCCGCACCGGCCTCAGATCTGTTCCATCTGCAGTTCGAATGTGACCCTCCAGTTGAGAGGCGCGCTGTGTTGCCTATCGGTGACTGGGCGTTGTGTGGCACGGACCGGTCTCGACGAGCCGTGTTAAGAGATTCGACGTTTGCGCTAATACTCGCGCCGGCTGATAGGACGTATGTGACTACGGCGTTATTGCAAGCGAGGTTGTATGAATCGTTGAGGTCTGGTGCGATTCCGGTGTTGCTAGGCGGGGATAGAATTAGATTGCCCTATGATGAGGTGTTGGATTGGCGTCGCGCGGCGCTGTCCCTCCCGCGAGCGCGTGTGTCCGAGCTGCACTTCCTGCTGCGCGCGCTGGGTGACGCCGACGTGCTGGCCATGCGGCGCCACGCGCGCCTGCTGTGGGAGCGCTACCTCAGCTCCGTGCAGGCCAGCGTGGACTCACTCCTCGCTACTTTACGAACCCGTCTGCACATCCCCGCGCAACCCGTCGCGCCGACCACAGGAACACCCGCATTCAACGACTCCTTTTTCCCACCGCGAGTCGAACCGCCTGCAGTGGACGCTGAACCAGAAGAAACTCTTGGCCCTCTTGAAGCGCCCTACCCAAGTCCTTCATACCGTCGCAATTATTCTGTAGCGTTACTACATGGGTACGAGTTATGGAATGATTGGGGGGAACCGTTTGCGTTGTACCCGCAACTGCCGTGGGACCCGGCGGTGACTTCCGAGGCGCGGTTCTTAGGCTCGGCGGCGGGCATGCGGCCCGTGGGGGCGGGGGCCGGGGGGTCGGGCCGCGAGTTCAGTGAGGCGTTGGGTGGCGACCGGCCCCGGGAACAGTTCACTGTTGTCATACTCACGTATGAGAGGGAGGCTGTGTTAGCGGCTGCGCTGACGAGGTTGAGGGGGTTACCGTATTTGAATAAGGTAATTAATAACCATTTATTTACATTTTACAGTTATTGGAAGTTTAAAGTCCTTGGTTTCAAAATATATCCTGAAACATTACCTTACCATTCTCCCATTACCCAATCAATTAAAAAAGAAACTATTCTTGTGTGTATAGAGCTTTAAGTTCTAGTTGTAACGTTTTATTTTCTACTAGCTTTGGTTATGCCTCTGGCCTCGGCGACCTCTAACTAAACTCTATGCAAAAGATCATGTCGCTCTGTTCTTTGTTGCGTGAAAGAAGACAAACAAACTTAACAAACACTTTCGAATTGTAATATTTGTAGGTTAATATATACAGGGCCGTATTTAAGCGTGTGGAGGCCCTGGGGCAAACAAAAAGTGTAGGCCTCGAAAATTTTGTGGAACATACGAAAAAATGTTTTTCACAGTTTTCAATAATTTTTAAACAGGGTTGATTTTTGAGATAGGGAGTAAGGGTAGGTACCTTAACCTTTGTACCTACACACGTGCAGCAGCAAGGGCTTTCATTTTGACAGTTCTACAACATTCATTGCGTTATTTACGTTGTTGAGCAGATACATTTTTCGAACATATGAATGGATGGATTAGCAATATCCTTCGAAATCATTAAGATTACGATTGAAAGTATGTTACGCGATTAGGGTGCTGTTTCCTTTAGGGATAAAAAAAAAACTATCGGACCAACGAGGTTTGAGTACTACAAGAGTCAGAAATTGCAAAAACCCTTTTCCCATATATTTCTTAGGAAATATACTCAAACTTCCTGTTGCATGATGACTACTCACTGATAGACTGGTTACTAGATAAACACTATACAGTAAAAGTCTCAGATTTTGGGGATTCCCTGATACAGTGTGCTATGAAACGTCGACACCCGTCAACGTCACCGTCAACGTGTACGTGAAAACTATGCCGATCTTTCAAATACTTGCTATGGGAGCGCACCCACCGGATGCGAATTAAGCGTACGTAGGTATACGCGCGTATTGTACCGACGACATCCAAAGTAGACCTCAAATTGAACGGATATTTCGTTGCCGTCCGCGTCGCCGTCGTACGTTTGAAATATGAAATGGACACCGAAAAATATCTTTAATTCGGTTTTTGGGATCAGAGTAATTCAAGATATCATTTATAAGACCATCAACGAAGGTCATGAAAAGAAAATGAAAAAGGGTACTTTGTGTATGTGAACTTTTTTCTCGTTAATGAAAATCAAATTGTGGAGTCCCCTTCTTTGTGGAGACCCGGGGCTAAAGCCCCTATTGCCCTGCCCTAAATCCGGCCCTGAATATAATTATATATTAGCAAAATGCCCATGTAACACCCACTCGCATGAAGATCGGAGACGCTTCACTCGAAGTTGTGGACGAATATGTTTCCCTAGGACAAGCTGTCCAGTTAGGTACGTCCAACTTCGAGAAAGAGGTCAATCGTCGAAACCGACTCGGCTGGGCAACGTTCGGGAAATTATGCAATATCTTCTCGTACCACATACCACTGTCTCAAGACGAAAATCTTTGACCAGTGCGTGTTGCCAGTGATGAGTTATAGCACTGAAACGCGGTCGCTCACGATGAGCCTTATTAGAAGGTTAAAGTCACCCATAGGGCAATAGAGAGGGCTATGCTTGGAGTTTCCCTACGTGATTGAATTAGAAATGAAGAGATCCGCAGGTAACCAAGGTAACCGACATAGCCCGAAGAATTGCCAAATTTTAGTGAGAGTGGGCAGGGCATATTGCTCGCAGAACTGATGGCCGATGGGGCAGAAAGGTTCTGGAGTGGCGACCGCGTACCGAAAGACGTAGTGTTGGAAGGGCTCCCACAAGGTGGACCGATGACATTGTGAAGGCCGCAGGAATCTGCTGTAAGCGAGAAGCACAGAACCGGTCGAAGTGGCGGTGCTTGGGGCAGGCCTATGTCCAGCAGTGGACGTCTTTCGCCTGAAATGTTGATGATGATGATAAAATGAAAAGTCACGAATTCGAGTCAGATTCAGCTTAAATGTTCAACGTCCATATTATAAGGTATTATTATAACGCAGGTGGTGGTAGTATGGAACGGCCCATCCTCCCCGGGCGGCGTGGCCTCCTGGCCCGAGAGCGGCGCCCCCGTTGCCGTAGTTAGGGCACCTCGCAACTCTCTCAACAACCGCTTCCTACCGTACCATCTGATCGACACCGAGGCGGTGCTATGTGTGGATGACGACGCGCATCTGCGGCACGACGAGATCGTGTTCGCTTTCAGGTCAGTTGATCACTTACAGTACTTACATTATCTGGGTTAAGCCCCATTTACATGACGCAGATTTCTTGCCTGTGGACAATAAAATTCAAGCAACAGGTGACTTCCATCGTCACGGAAGTCAGCAACAGGTGACTTCCATCGTCTAATCATTATTTAGACAGTGCAACTTTTATTGTTGTTTCGACTTGTATGCTACATGCATTAATCGCAGCGTGTAGATCTGGCTTTGATATGACACCGAGCTTTAGAAAAATATTGTCACACAGGAATAAGTGACCTGTGGTGGAAGCCGGACTTTGTCTGATATTTGGCGGATTTACGGCCAGGAACGTATCTAGCCGTAAATTACACATCGTGTACTTAAGACTCAACTACTCTTTATTTGGTGTATAATTTATAATATTTATTTATTTCAGATAAACTTAGGTATCCATAGAGTTACAAACATTTTTAGATTATTATAATTCTATACTAAACTAGTTAAAACTAATAATAATATGCTTTTTCACAGGGTGTGGAGAGAACATCGCGACCGAATCGTTGGTTTCCCCGGTCGGTATCACGCCTGGGACCTCAATTTTAACAATGGTTTCCTCTACAATTCTAACTATAGGTGAGTTTTCATTCTTTTTTAATGTATTTTTCTTATCCACACATCTAAAGTCAAAAATATTTAAGTCGAAGACACCTTGACTAGCAAATCGAATATTACCAGTTCAAAGCAGACATCTTGGAATAAGGTTTAAACACTCTTTTGATCCAAGTATAAAACTTTCAAGGCAATGGATTAATTTGATAATTACACCATTTCTTGACTGATGTTCTTTTCTTCCTATGTTATATTCTTTTCTTTTCCACTTGTTATACAGCTGCGAGCTAAGCATGGTCCTGACCGGTGCAGCGTTCGTTCACCGCTACTATTTATGGGCGTACTGGCGCACTCTGCCGGCCGCTATCCGCGACTACGTGGACGAGTTCATGAACTGCGAGGACATCGCCATGAACTTCCTCGTCTCGCACATCACTAGGAAGCCGCCAGTCAAGGTTAGATCATATTTTTTATTAAAAGGATTGTCCTCTATGGAGGAATTATTTTTTGAGGATCCTTTTGTATTTTGCGTATGTTTACAAACACAAATACTTATTTTTATTGTTCTAAACCAAAATTGTCAAAATTGAATTATTTTTTAAACGGTGCTGCACCCAAAAGAAACATCGGCCTCTATGCGTAAAAAAAAAATTATGGTTTGGTTTCCAAATAACGCCCAACTGCTCACAATAAGCTCTTTGCAGATGGACGATCAACTTATTTGCTCAGTAGGTAATAAGTAAAGAATTTCCAGTTCCAACTTCGTCTCAACTCTAAAACCTGATGGATAATTTCATAAAATGATGTCTATTGCTAAATGGCATTGGACGTCTGTCAATATGGACAGGTTAATAATAATAATGCGTTTTGTTGTAGGTAACGTCGCGATGGACGTTCCGCTGTCCCGGTTGTCCGGTGACGCTGTCAGCAGACGAAACACACTTCCATGAAAGACATAAATGTATACAGTTTTTCTCACAGGTAAGATATGCTTATTACAACCATTCTTTGCACACACTTATTGATATAGGAGACCTTATTCCAGAAATAGAAAAAAATATTTCTTGACTTTTAAATCCCTGAAATAAGGTTCAATTTGGAATGAGTCACGCTTCCGCGCAACAGGGCTACATTATGGAGATTATACCGAGCAAGTTTCAAAACTCAATGAATTTCCAAACTATCCAAACGGCCGATGGTTTACATCACAATAAATACAATTTCGTCACTTATTCAAATGTTTCCGTACGAGCTGTCCCTTGTTTTAAAAACTGAACGTTGACAATCCTTTTTGTTAATTAAACAGGGCTTTTTAAATTATTAATAAAATTATTTCCCCCTCACAGGTAATGGGCTACACGCCACTTTTAACAACGCAGTACCGAGCCGACTCCGTGCTGTTCAAGACGCGGATACCACACGACAAACAAAAATGTTTCAAGTTCATATAGTCACAGGTTTTAGTTTACTTTATGTTAAAACATTGCTGGACTGTAGTTAATTATTTATTTACTTTGTTAGCTAATGCTTGATCTAAAGAAGCCTAAGAAAAAGGTTTTTAGTCAAGTAAAGGTCAATTGGCAAGTCATGTTGCGTTGAACTGCTGCGGCGTGCCCTGTTAAACCCACTCTAGAACAAGCATACTTAGCTCAGTTGGAAAACTTTGCTATCTTGCCCTTCTATAATAAAACCTTTTAAGAGCCAGTTCACATAATCGCGCGCGGGAAAAATATAATTGTCACGCTGAGAGTGTAAGTAGGATAACAGACGCGAGGGAAAGAGATAGTTGTGCACGCAAAACTTGAGGTAGGTCTAACTTCAACAAGCGCTGGAATTTGCGGGCTTTTTTTAAATGGATTCTCGCAGGTCACCCTAGATGGTTGTCGGCTGCTTAATCGGGCTTGCCTGTAGTTGCCTTAATAAATTAAGGCCTCCAGTCAGGACTTAAAAAACTTATAAACTAGGCGACTATACGTTAAGGGCACCCCCTGTGGGTACGAACCTCGGCTTAGGGCATCGCTGGGCCATTTATAATTCCTATCCAGCCTGTCCCCTCCGGACAGGCTGGATAGGAATTATAAATGGCTAGCTTCGATGCGCAGAAATATACAGGGTGATTGGAAGATGGGTGCAAAGCATTAAGGCGAAGATAGTACAGACAATTTAGAACCATTTAAGCCATGGTTGTCTTAGACGAAGTCTTACCAAATATTTTTAACCAAATTTTTAAGTTTTTTTTCGGAAATTCTCAAAATTTAATGTAAACTGCATAATTATGGCCAAATTGAATGATACATGAATTAATTTTTTATTTATTTAATTAAAGTAATGTGTTAGCAATCAAGCAAAACATGTTTTAGGCTTCTGTGTCATTAGACATTTTTTTTACAGACATTTAAAGCTCAGAAAAAATAAAAAAATTGTACAATACGTCTTTTAAACCTTATTAAAAAAAAAAACGGAGGGTGCTTTTTTTGTTCAAACCTTTTTGAAGACAAGCTTGATAATCGCTCTTTCTTTTGAGGTATCATTTATGCGGATATCTTACAAATTATTGAAATTAGGGCCTACAAACCAATTTGAGGGAGACATTTTTTATTTTAGGCAGACTAATTAAAACAACATTTGAATTAAAATTATTTATTTTTCATGTTCAAAATGACGGCCGTGATTCCTAATACAAGCACGGCCCCGTCTTCTAACTTCTGTAGTCGTTATTTTCAACATCATCTCCTGCTTCATTGTCTCAAACGCTGAATTTATTCTATGTATCAATTCTTCTCTAGTGTTTATTTCTATGTTGTTATACACCAGTTCCTTGGCCCGGCCCCACACGAAAAAGTCCAACGGGGTCAGATCTGGGGAGCGAGCGGGCCAAGGGATGGGTCCATCCCTGCCGATCCAGCTATCAGGAAAGCAATTGTTGAGGTGTTCCCTTACATTTAAAGTCCAATGCGCTGGACAGCCGTCTTGCTGAAAGATGACTGTTCGGTCTCTTTCGAAGATCGGGACACCTGATTCCTCTACCAGCAGTGGTAAATCAATTTGCAGAAATTGCAAATAATTTTGCCATTCAATGGATCAGGCAAAAAGTGGGGCCCAATCAATGTTCTGCCAATTATTCCAGCCCATACATTCACAGAGAATTTCATCTGAAATGACACCTGCTTCTTAAAATGTGGATTGTTGTCTGCGTCGGCCCATTCATGGATGTTGTGAAAGTTTGTAATACCTTCCCTTGAAAATTTACTTTCATCCGTCCACAAGATTGATTTCAGAAACCACGCATCTTCGATGTCTCTGTTGAGGAGGAAACGGCAGAACTGAATTCTTCTTTGAGGATCTTGCTCTACTAGACCTTGCACACTCCTGCCATGGAACGGATACTTATCATTTTGGTGCATTGTATGCCACACCTTCCATTGAGAAATGTTTAAATTTCGGGCTACTGCTCTAGTACTGGTAGTAGGATCCGCTTGAAATGCTGCTAAAATGTCTTCGTCGACGGCAGTTTCGTGTCTGCCCGGGTTGACTCCAGGTTCCACGCGGTGAAACCCATCTTGGGCAAGACGACGAAACGTGTTGTAAAACACTCGGACATTCGGTATCCTGCGATTCGGATAGCGCTCTTGATACATCCGTCGCGCCAAAGATCCATTGCCGTCTGCTCTACCGTACATAAATACGATATCCGCATATTCTTGATTGGAAAAAGTAGCCATAGTCACTTAACAATTAAGAAAAACGGCGTAGGAGCGCACTAAATGTCAACTCAACACAATTAAGTCAAAAATCAACACGTGCAGGAGCGCGAGGCTACGCCTGGACACGGTGAAACAAAAAAGTTCAAAACTAACGCAAACAACACGTGCAGGAACGCAAAGGGCTACAACTGAACACGGTAAATTGTGAATCAACACGACAACGTCCACTCACAAGGGCAGTAGTTTGACTAATAAGTAAAAGATGTAACGGCTTCATCACAGACCGACTGACCCTGACTAAAGAAAAACGACTTTGTTGCCTCAGTAACTAAGACCATTATGCTGTAAAAACCAACTCTTATCGCTTTTTGCTATTCATTGGGCGTTCTACCTGGAAATGCCGTCGCACCGCGCTCGGTGGCCATTGTTTAGAGAATCCCCTCAATGGGTTCCCCTCAATTGGTTCCTGCATGTGCCAAAAATTCTTAGAATTGAACAATGTTATCATTTCGAGCACATAAAGTATTCTTTTAAGCAAAAATTTTGTGTTTTGTTAGACTGCCTAAATTTAAAATTTCTCCCTCGAATTGGTTTGTAGATCCTAATTTCAATAATTTGTAAGATATCCGCATAAATGATACCTCAAAAGAAAGAGCGATTATCAAGCATGTCTTCAAAAAGGTTTGAACAAAAAAAGCACCCTCCGTTTTTTTTTTAAATAAGGTTTAAAAGACGTATTGTACAATTTTTTTATTTTTTCTGAGCTTTAAATATCTGTAAAAAAAATGTCTAATGACACAGAAGCCTAAAACATGTTTTGCTTGGTTGCTTACACATTACTTTAATTAAATAAATAAAAAAATAATTCATGTATCGTTCAATTTGGCCATAATTATGCAGTTTACATTAAATTTTGAGAATTTCCGAAAAAAAAACTTAAAAATTTGGTTAAAAAAATTTGGTAAGACTTCGTCTAAGACAACCATGGCTTAAATGGTTCTAAATTCTCTATACTATCTTCACCTTAAAGCTTTGCACCCATCTTCCAATCACCCTGTATATTATCTAATTTACTTGAATTGTTTTACCAAAATAGTTAATATTTATTTTTATTTAGACTTATTTCTCAGTTAGTGTAGTATACATCTATGTTATTTTTTTGTTATAATATCATAGATTAATCGCACTTTTTAAAGAGCATTTTTTTGAAAATCTGTGCTTAGTATTAAGTTTTATAATGGGATACCGGAGATAAAATATCGAAATATGGTAAATTACAGTACAATGGGATCGTAGTCCGAATAATATGGTATATTTTAAAACAGTTTATAGCTAAAGGTAACTGACATAAATGACTTTAAAATACCCCTTTTGAGTGTTTAACAAACGGTGATTGTTAGTCCTAGACGCTACAAATGAATATTTTACAAATTTGTTTTGCTACATTATGAATAAAACTATATTTTATCATTATCAAAAAATGTAAACACCTCGACCATTACTGAAATTTTGGACGCAAAAATTGCGGTTTTTGTAAAATGGCTCTTAACTGTAGAAGGAACATATAGCAATGTTTTAATTACGCTATTTTGAAGACAAGAGCATGTATCTATATAACTGATGCATTTATATCCGGATCCACAACATTTAAGTTCATTGCATTTTGATTTATTCGAACTGATTTTTATCACACACTTAAGAAATATAATGTTGTCCGATAATACCCAGTGCCACCCCGCGTACTAATTAAAAGCGATCGTCGCTCGAATACGCGATCGTCTGGGTCGATCGAACCGGAAGGCGCCCTCTGGTGGCGCGATCACGAGTTCTAGTTTTTCCAGCAAAAAGTGATATATGGACGCGGCCTGACCCCGCGTCCTATTTAAAAGCAATCGTTGCGTTCGCATTCATGTATCACTTTTTGTTCGGATAACCGGAAAGAGCCTTCTGTCGGCGCGACCTACGTGTTCTGGTTCACCGAATAAAAAGTGACATGAACGCGACGATATTCGCACGACGATCGCTTTTAAATATGGCGCGGGGTAAGACTTCAATTCTTGTAAATACCTAAGTTAAGAAAAAATATTATATTTTAGTCTAGATCTTTTTAGTTAGAACAAATTCAAATGAGAGTCTCGTGATAGTTTCGTATTTATTTTATTGCGTTTTTATAAAAACAGTTTTTGTTTATGGAATTGATTAATGATAATACTAGTAATATTATATGGTGCGTGAATAAAATATTTAAATGCATAAGTAAGAGTAAATAATAATTATGTAATAATACGAGATACAACATTGTACATAAAAGTTATCCAAATGAAATAAAATAACATAATGACAATAAGATTCAAGTACACATAATTGTACATAATATTATCTAAATAAAGTGAATATGACATAAAAAACATGTTTCGCAGACCCCAAATAAATTGGGATAAGGGCAAGATAATTATGAATAACATACATTAAAAAAAAATACTGACATGCTGGTGATAAAATTTATTTTGCATCTAGAGTATCGTACTTCATTAAAATATTTTCTTTATTATGGTATGGTAAAAATAGATTATCTAAAGTTTGGATTTTTCATTTTAAGATATCGTATGTCGACAATTAAAGTGTAGCTAAAAGTGCAAGGAAAATATTTAAAAGTTTTATTTTTAATTACCTTTGAATAATGGAAATATGTAATTAAAAATGCCAAATAGTTCGTATAATTAATTAAAAACGTTGTGCTTAGTTTTATGTGTTGTCATAAATGAAAAAAAAATGTAAAAAGATAATGCTTAGAGTAAACTCTAAGCATTATCTTTTTAAACAATATTTTTAAGAGTTACATTTGTGTTTACAAGACTGACTCCATTTGATTTAAACTTGTAATTTATTTATTCAGTAAGAATTATTGTGAAATTATGTTAAATCAATCCATTGTTTTATATTTTTGTAAATCAAGTCATTCTTTTGAGTGTATTTCACATTTATAATTTTTATTAAACATTTTTTTACATTGAAGGATTCAGTACCTTTTTTAATAGTAACATTAAAGTATAATGTACGGGTGTATTCCTTTGGTTACTTCGTTTTCTATGTGTAGTCTTTGAAAATCACGAGCGCGTCATTTGACTTATGGTAATTGAAATAAGGTTTAAATAAATCATTGACGTGTCCTCGTGAAATGCAATAACTTTAATTCTGGCGCTTCACTAGGCATATGGTAGGCATATCCAGAAAATAACGGTATTTCGACAATCCAAAATAAACTTACCCTTTTTTTTTACATTAATTTCATTATGTGTTAGCAGCACAACGCGAAGTACAAATAGGCCAAGTGTAGAGCTAGCGTAAAGTATTTCAATGCGTGAAGGGTATTTTATCAATAAAGCCTGTTATTCTGTACCTTGAACATGACGTGTCCTACCTATTCTCATGTAGTAATGACACATTGCGGTGGCAATACGAGACACTTGTCCCCACAACCGCAGCCGTCTCGTGCTAGTAGTCTAATACTAGTGATCTTCAGCTATCACGTTACAGAATTATACGTAACTACATGAGGTCATGTTATGTACACTGTATGGATGACTAGTGACCTGAAAGTCCTTCATCACAACTTGAAATAAAGTCATCTGGTACCTATGGTTGTACAAGGATCTTTTGGCGCGTGGGCAACATCGGAATTAACGCCGCCATCTTGTTTTTCCAATACATTTTCATACGTAGACAGAGTCTGTCTACGTTTTCATAAAACAATTTGCGTCAACGCCCCCCCTTTTTTTTTGGGTGGGAAATCTTCAAATAAATTCTCCCGCTCTGGGCGGAGCGGGAGGGCGTGTCAGACTTTTACTGACTAAAACCCACCCGTGTTCCTTCAGTTGCCTGTATGCCAGGGCCACAGTAACCCTTTCGAACAAGCCCGCGACCCCGGCAGGCATCGGCCCTAACGGACCCCGTCATTGTATGCCGACATCTCTTTGAGGTGGGCGCAAAGATTGTCTCTCCCTCACGCGTTTCGCCTCCTCCTTCGCGAGCATTACTGCTTCGCAGCTGGAGGTGACGGCTTCCCATGCACTCTCGCTCCTTACCATGGCCTGGACTAGAGCCGGAAGCGATAGATCGCCGCCGCCGATCGCCACCTCGAGGACACGGCGGTGCTCCGCCCAAGCCGGGCAGACTTCCACCGTATGCTCCACCATGTCCTCCGGGCGACCCTCACAATGGTAACACCCGGGTGTTTCCTCCTGCCTTATCCGGAACAGGAACCTCCCGAAACAACCATGTCCGGTGAGGACCTGTGTCAGGCGGAAGGTGAGGACGCCGTGGCGCCTCTCAGTCCACTCCTCAAAGAGGGGACTTACCGCTGCAATTGTGGCGTGCCCAGGACTGGGTTGCGATAGTCGCACTCTCTCATATCGCCATGAGATCCCGCCAGAGCTCTGTCCGCTGTGCCGCGATTTGTCGCAGCAGCGGAGTTACTCCCCGGCGTTTTGCCTCCTCGCGGTCAACGCTCCCCTCCTGTCAATGTCATTCAAACGCCAAAAAATCCTTGATGGAGTGTATATGTCACCACCGTATGATTGTGAACACCGTATGATTGTGAACAACGTATGATTGTGAAAACCGTTAGTTTATAATCTATCTCGCGAGATTGTAAACTGTTGATAAATTTTTAACTGTACTATACTGCTTGAAATATTATGATAACGTATTAATTTTCGATAGTTTATAATCTATTCATGCCAAACCGCCAAATTGTGAACGAACCTGCACTTACCGACAGTTTTCACAATCTGTCCTATTTTATCACCCGTAAAATTGTGAATCGTCCCTGATCTGTTGGTCTTGGCGGTAGCCGAATTGGTCGCAGTAACTAAGCCAGGGCACCCCGACCCGAATGGGTTAGGTTAGGTTAGAACTGTGACAAACCGCGCGCGAGCCGAGTGAGCGAAGCGAGTGGTGCTACGGTAGCGGCCGGCGAGCGCTACTTTCAAGTTAGTCGCAGTTACTTGTCTAATTAGTGATACAATTTGCCGGTTTGAAATGGACAGATTATAAACTATCGAAAAATAATGCGTTAAATTGTAAATAGTTTGTTGCAGTTCATAATTTTTCGATAGTTTATAATCTCGCGAGATAGATTATAAACTAACGATGTTCATAATTATGTGGTGACATATACAAGTTTTGGCACATGGAAGTTTAAGACACAGACGTTGACACGTGTATGAGTAAAGTTGCATCTGTTAAGCTACGGTCTCTTAGAAGAGCGGTGGCCGCCACAAAATGATGGCTGCGGGGTTTGACTTTACGGTGACAAAAAACGTTCTCTAGGAAAACATACCGCCTGACTTTCATAAAAATCGTTTCAGTGACGTTATTCGCCGGTAAATAGTAGGCGCTATGTGGCGGCCACCGCTGTTCAGGCTCTTCTAGGAAACTGTAGCTTAACAGAGACATTACATAGCCGAACAATTTTTTCTGAAACTCCGTGTGCCTTATCAACACCTGGGAACTGAGTACCTACTGTACTTAGTTATCTTTATACATATCAAAGGATTAAATTATCCATGTCCTGCACCAATATAGTGTACTGTGTAGTCACCGTTATCATATTGCCACCGATTTTTTTTGAGGGTAATAGGAACTAAGTAAATATTCAGATAAACAGATGGGTATTGTGGATCACTTTACTAAAACGTATCAAATAACAGTCTTGTATCTTTGATTTTATAATGTTGATTTCTAACTTGTTTTAAGTAGGTAGGTATGTATTAAAAGGTGGTGTTCACAGAACTTTTAATAATCGCAATAGTTTCGAGTCTGTAGACTGAGTGCAACCTAGTATTTAGATTTATTTAAATATGTTTTATAATAAGTACAACAGCTAGATAATATCTTATACAGTAAAAAATGTTTCCCATAGTATTACTACCTACCGGAAGTCCTGGGGTTTAACCATACGAGAAAAGTCAGTTATTTAGAACAAACCTAGAAACGCTAGATATTTCACGTCCGGTGTCTTCTATTATGTAGTCGTCATGTCGTAGGCAGCGTTAACAGAGGCAAATTATTTTATCGTGTGCTGCCTAGTATTGCTAGTGCATCGTATGTAGGTACCTATCACTAAGTCTTCCACGACCCTGATAACACATTCAACTTGACGTGATCATGCCGAAATATCTACCGACTACCCACTAGATGTGGTTATGCATCAAACAGCATCAATCAATCTGCCTAGCCTTTTCTGAACTATGTTGGTAGGCTTCCAGTCTAATCAGATCCTGCTGAATACCAGTATTTTTCATGGAGCGAATGCCTATCTGACCTCCACAATCTAGTTACTGGGTAATACTGGCCCTTGGTAAGACTGGTTGTTAGAATTTTGGATTTGGGTTTTCAAAGATTACGTATGACACTCGGGACCAATGGCTTAACGTGTTTACCACAAAATAAATTCACGCCTGGAAGGATCGCCTATTTACCTATTTATATATCCACTAGCTGACCGGACAGACGTTGTCCTGTTTGCTAGAACTCGATCGCAGCGCCACCTATCGGGCCCAATTGTGAATCTAAACCATCCAGGGACCCACACAAACACACATGAAAAATTTCATCATAATCGGTCCAGCCGTTTAGGAGTAGTTCAGTGACATACGTACAGTAGAATTATTTTATATATCGTCTCTTCACAAGAACAACGTGATATTTTTTAAACGACAACTTTACAGGAGAGCAATTTTTAATATTTAAGCGTCGATAAATTCTAAAATATTGATAATTTTACCGTCGAAAACAGTTAAATTGTTGCGGTAATTAATGTGCTTTCTGAAAATAAGCAAAAAATAATTCAGTTCAATATGAAATAATTAAAAAAACGTTTTTATGAGATGTCACGTTGCTCTTGTAAAGAGGCGATATATAAAAACAATGAATGCTTAATTACACAAAAGTAATTTTATTACTTCTGAGATCCAGAAGATATTTTAACTTGGTGTCATCATTATCCGGAAAGCTTTTCAAACTATTTTGATCCGCTCAAACTGATTAAACTATCCACCAGATAAAATCACCCGTCAGCTAAGGTAATATTCAAACTGATTTGATTATGTACCAGATAGCATAATCTTACACGTCCATACTAATATCGAAAGTAACTGCCTGTCTGTCTGTATGTTACCTTTTTTTTAATGCCTAAACCACTAAACGGATTTCGATAAAATTTGGCAAGGAGATAGATGGCATCCTGAGGAAAGACAGACTACAATTTGTCTCAAAAATATCCTGATATAGGGGATGAAAGTTTGTATGAGAAACTTAGCATTTCTTAAGTTAGGGATATGAATTTTCTTTTTGGTCAGAAAAATAATATGTTCCCGCTTTTTTGTAAAATAATCCCCCGATGGGGTAAAATAGGGGATGATTTTAACATTCACATGATTAGTGAAACTTTTATTACCTCTTTTTAAGAGATTTAAGGAATTGGAAATATAGTCAGAACCCGTATCTTGAGGTATTATTTGTTTTAATATTTATTTCATTTGAATCGCTCCACCCGCTTAAAAGTTGTTACAATTTGAAGTTATAAAATAACTTGGCTTATATGTAGGTAATATGTGGTCAATGGTGACGCGACGCTAGAGTATTTCAAATGAATGATGATAATATTAAAATGAATTATTATCATTTTTAAGTTAGACATTTAGAATCATAACCACCTGTTTAATAAAAATAAAAAAAGATTATTTGCATTTACTATCTGTATGTCTGTTACCTTTCCACGCTTTGACGGCTGAATGGATTCGGATGATAGGAATAGGATACTTTTTATCTCGGTAGCACGTTCCCGTGGGATAGTTTCCGACATGCACGCGGGCGAAGTAGCGGGCAGAAGCTAGTATGTCAATAAATAGAGATATTCTGTTTATTGACACACCAATAAACAATGAAAATTTGACAAGTGTAATGTATGTAATCGTAAGTTCCATATTAAAATCCACTTTTGAGTTTTTCGCAAATATCTGAAAAGTGGGTTTTAGGACGGAACTTAATGAAATTTTCATCACCCCCGTGTTTTTGTCTACAGATTAATGAGTGCCCTTTAATTGACCTTGACTGTGACCTTTGTCAATATTTTTCGGCCAGTTATTTTTTTATGCTCGTCATTACAAAAATATTTAAAAAAAGAACATGGTGTCCCTAATACACAGGACATTCTAAATCAAACAGACAACGCGGTTTCACAGATTCTAACGAATATGCGATACATTCCTGTTTTTTCTATATTGTATACCTTTACACAGGATATTTATATCCTTTTTATCGCGCGTTTTGTAAAAAACTACCGTTTGCTTAGTCCCCATAGCGATAACAGATGAACCGTTATTTTTAAGAAATGTTAGCTTGTCATTAAAATAAAAATTGTTTTCTTATGAATAAATATTGAATAAATGGTCTATAAATAGGTATGTCTTGTATTAAATGTAATGTAAATACTGTATTTGTAGTAAGGCCACGCAATAAAATCTGTAATGAATTATTCCAATCTTTCATTGGCTTTGTGTCAAACATGTCACCTGTGTCATGTCTACCTATGTTCACTAATATTCCATTTGTTGTCACCATTGTAGCTATACAGCAAGTATCAGAAATGTTTGGACATATTTAGGGAGTGCTACATTGAAACTGAACAATTTTCTCATCGTCATCGCGAAAATATAATCAGTCGTTCCATACATTTGGGTCAAGTAGGTATTGAAGTTTTGTATGAGACAGTTGAATTTTTTTTCGCGATTACAGTGTTGGTCTAATGGAGAAAGTTGCTCACTTTGATGGTCTGTACCACGTAGCTACCACACCCTTAAATATGACCACACCTTTCTGACACATGCTGTATGTTTATTATTATAGGTACCTACTGTAAATTGTCACCATGATCAAAGGTTTCCGCAAAATATGTACTAATATTGTAACACTACTACTGCAAACCATGTAAGTGGTAGCACATGGTAAAATTTATCCTTCTCAAGATTGTTTCTCATTATCTTTCTTTTGCTAAATATGTAGTCACGAATGTACCTACATATTGCTCTCTATACATACTTTTATGGTTTTCGGCCAACCTGTGTGGTTTTAGGTAGGTACTTAAATTTAAGTAGTGCAATAATGAAACACTTAAAATAAAATAATATCATATTTATTTCACCATAAATTATCACGACAAAACGTTTACATTCATATTTATATTTATTATCTATTAATTTGACATTCGCACAAATCCGTTACAAAATAATTTCATTTGCTATCTCGAGATGGTATATTTTTGAACACTTCGGTTTGAAACTCGTTAGGTTCTACTTAGGTACTATTCATATTAGATTATACTTACAGCGACTTCCATAACACATTATGTACTTGCATCGAAAACAGAAAAGCAAACAGTTTTTTTAATGTTTTTTTTTTGTTCTGCACATTAGATGGACACGGGCAGGCAAGTTGCATTTCTTTTTTTTCTCGATTTTCTTACTCGATTTTTGTAACAATAAAATGTGAATGCAAGTCGATTTAAGTAAACAAAAATACTTTGTAATTTTATACTTATATTTAACTACACTAAACAAGGGAGCCACACTGAGTGAGATTGTTTTGATATAATAATAAAATTTTAGACTTCCTTGTAACCTAAGTAAAATTTAAAAAGATATATAATTTCAAATATCAAATAGTATAAAATGTTTAATTACTTATAAGTATTCAATTTCAAACACATTCAAAACATTATAACGTTAAACTTAACTTTAAAATATGGGGCGGATATCAAAATTGATTGAATACTTAAAATGAGATAAGCTTGTATGTTTGCATAAATATGGTGTAAAGATATTTACAATGAACAAAACTTGTATCTATGGGCACTTAAACTGGTCGTGAGCTTGGGGGCTTAATATTAAGAAGTCTCTAGCACTAGTCCACTCCACAATGTACTCCGGAGAGTAATGAGAATGGCCCCGAGACTTGCTTGAACGTTTTGTAGCTCCGCGGGATAAGATTCCAAATATCAGATTTCTTATAGGTAATTGCATGGTTTGTTCGATATCCATAGCGTTCTTCAAAATGGTCACTATAGTTTTGTTCAGCTTTTTGACACTTAAAGCTGTCGTTTATTTTGAATGAGTAGGTAGGTGGTGGTGGAGAGGCAGCGCCGCACGCACGTCGCGCGGCACCGACACGCCGGCGAGCATGCGCCGACTCGCCGCCGCCGGGACGCGCTCTCAAGCCATGTCGTCGCCCTTACCGTCCAACCTCTTCAGCTAAACAACAAATATAACATTAGTTCTAAACTTGACTGCCGACTGATTTCATATACCACGTCTACGTACATACCTATATAAAACCACCCTGTTGAAGTGGGCCAATGGGAATAAGAAGGCACACAAAATCATTAAGGTTCATCACACATCAGACCAATGGAGGGAGTGAGTGATTTCTATCGGTCTGTTTAGTTTAAATTGATGAGATGCGGATGATCATGAACACGTTCGGTTACTTACGCTTTGTTCTACTGTCCAAGCAGTTGGGGCTAGGCGTCCAGTACGCTTGTAATGGAACATTCAATAAACTTTAGAGTGAATAACCATCTTTCTTTATTTGATACAGAGGTACATACGGTCACAAACATACTTGTCCGGACTTAGTCTTTAGTAGCCTAGTCAGCCGAAAAGGTTATTTTTACAGAATTTTTTGTAGAAACTGTTTCAGTGGTAAGGATACTACTTGCTTCTTGCACTTTTCGGGCCTGGTATAGAGACAGAATCTAAGGCCTACATCAATTGTTATTCACATTGTTTTATTTTCATCAAATGAGTGGTATTGGCACTTTACTAAAGTTCTTCGGGTAAAAACTGTTGTAAGAAGATGAAGAAGTTTGGTAAATCATCTTACCTCCTTCTCATCTCCGGCAACGGCGCGGTAGCGGGGCGGCGTGTTGGTCTCGGCGGGCGGCGCAGAGAACCCGTGCACGTAGAGCAGGGCGGCCGCGATGCCTCCAGCGATGGGGCCTGCCCAGTATACCTGTAGGAATGGATGTTTTAGAGCTGTTCCATAGTTATGGAGTTGAGGGACACGGCAGATTTAGTCGTGTTGTTCCATAGTCGGATCCAGCCTTTAACCCAGGGACTGGTCATCTACTACTAGCAGAGATCATGGTTATAGGCCCTAGGTTTACCTACCAATTAAGCGTAAAAGAGCAAAAACTTGATTTGCTTTTGTTTTAGAAATATGTAATAGTAGTAATACTGTGTATGTGTGTGTTAAAACACATAATACACGCTTGTAGGTTGAAAAGTTTATGCTTTTCAAAGGCATACTAATTAATTGCCAAAATATTTCTGGAAAAGTTAAGACGGCCGAGAGTCAGCCTCGAATAAAGGCTCCCGCAAACAGGCGCGACGCGACAACAGGACACAAAGGCACCGCTCGTCGCGCGACACGCGGTGCCTTTGTGTCCGGCTGTCGTGTCGCGCCAGTGTGCACGAGCCTTAAGACGGACCAACAACCTTACGAAACTGGCTTTTTTTTGTCCATAGGTATTCTCGTTTTTTTTTTTCGCAAGAAATATCTTAAATTCTGTAAATTTCCTTACCCAATGGTCAGCCCATTCGTTGGCGACGAGTGCTGAGCCGAAGGAGCGGGCGGGATTCATGGCGGAGCCGGTGTAGTCGACAGCGAGCAAGTGACCCAATGTCACAGTCAGGCCGATGGCTAGAGGCGCTGTGGACTTGCTGTCAGGCTTGTTCGGGTCGCATACCTAAGGAGATGACATCGTTTCAATAAAACTACCATGTTTAATATTTTCTTTGGTGGTTTGTCGAGAATGCCTGTAAAAATTATGAAGCAGATTATTGGCATTTAATTACCACGATTGACTATAAGATCGATGAGGTCAGTCTATTTCGTCGAACGAATCGAGTGACATGTAAATGGGCTATTCTGTAATGCTACGGCTACATTTTCACGATAAAGCGAACAAAACTTCGCGGGCTCTGTTTACAGCGATACGTCGCTGTCGGTGTGCGAGAGATAGCGCGCGAAGTAGTTCGCCATTAAGCGAACTATAATTAACTATACTCCACACCACATCCACAATACATTCCACCACATCGCGCCACATTGTCGCGATAGCTTAACGACATTCTGTCAAGTAAATTATTTTTTCTACTCGGCAATAGATGGCGGCACTAGTATTTTAATTAATGAGCATGCTACAACTACTACAACCACGGAGTACAACCAACCATCTTATTAGCGGGAATGTACTTTTTATAATTACATTGGTAAGTAATTGTCTGGTTAACCATCAATGAACTCGGTAGGTATACAATATTCGGTATAACATTTTTCAAGAATTACATACTTGAGAATGTCGTAAAAATTAATAAGTTGGTATCCATAGATTATTTTAAATAATTTTGTTTACAGTATCCACTTGACTTATCTACGAAGCGAACCACTCGTAGTAAATGTTAAGCATTACTTTATGGTAACCAACGGCCCACGCGGGACGCGACCGTAAACAACTCACAAATGTGGTTGTTTAAAATATTAAAAGTAGCGTTACCTACATATACCTACACACTTGCACAGATTTTCAGGTTACCAGATTTGAATACAGTTTGAGAATAGCTTTTATTTAACAGAAGTAAATTATAAGGTGTTTATATCAAGTAGGTAGGTACCTACTTCGACGCCTCCCTTTTGTTTTTTGTCATTTATTTGTATATTTAGTTAGTTAGTCATTTAATTTAGTAGGTACCTAGTGTAAATAGTTAGTTAAGATGAAGATTAAAGTCTTACAGTACCTACTTCTAAGTCTACATAGGTATAGTATAAGTAACTGTAACTAATTGCCCAAAAACCCAGAAATCAATCAAATTCAACGGAGCGTGAAATAAGACATTAGTTTTGTTTTGTTTCACAGACATCGCTGAGCGGCGCTGTCAGATTATAAAGTAACGGTTTTTTTTTGCCCGCGTATTATGTAGTCTGTGGCCCACAGTCTGTGTGATAGTGTAGATACAATACAAGTTCGCTATGTTTTAGGTAGCCGTAACCATTCGTTGCAGGCACGTAGAGATAATGCAAATTATTCAATATTTCAGTGATAGGTGTGTAAACAGAAATACCGTCTGCACTTAATGTCACAATAAAATGTTACGCTATTCTAGTGGTAGCGATCCGCGATGCCAACAGCTGTGATTAGAATAAATCCTAGCTATTTAGGTATCTAGACTATACCTACTCATTGTCTGTTTTTTGTAATAAACAAGGCTTTGCGGTACATACCTACCTACTATTTGACGTGGGTATGTGTGTGACTATTAAATCGAACGAAAAGTACATAAATCGATACAAAAATGTATTACAGGAGAAGAAGTAGAAAATATCATTGCATGGATATAAGTAGCTATATCTAAATGACTATTTCTCATACCCAATTATGTGCCCAACTTATTTTGACTGTGTACATAAATAAGTATCTATCATAGGTACATAATGCGCCTGTCCCTTTCCAAGTTAATAAAACTAGCTGAGTGTTACCAATAAAGTTAACTGCGTTGGTGCTGTTCAAAGCTACATTTATGAGGTAGTAGCACAGATTAAATTAAGTATTATGTAGGTAGTGACAGATTGCCGACTCATCGTCTACAAGTAACTAAGGAACCAGTTTCCATGAGAGGACTCCTACTCGCTCGGGATGAGAAACAATTGACTGTCGACGCTTTCTTTTTTCATAGAGTTCGGTGCACCTTATTTGGTAGATATAATTCCTGACGAATATATTAATGAATAAAAACGTGTTCCACACAGCTGCGTTATAATATTGATTATGTTAATCTGTAGCAGATTGTTGCCTACTATTTCGCGAATAAAATACTGTGTTCCGTCACGCAATGTTAGGTAGGTATTTCGCGGGGTTTGTCTGAGTTCTTTAAGGAATCTATACGAAAACCTCGTGAAATTTATTATGGTTTTAATTATAGTCTTCGAATTAAATAAGTAGGCGTAAACGTTTGTTTATTTCTAATAAACTTGTCCGACATTGATGATTGATCTTTGTTTTTTTTTTTAATATAGTTTCATTAATCATGCCCATAAAGCTGTGGTAGAGACAGGTGCTTATTATTTATTATTCAGCTAACCGGCATTACTTTATTTTAAAGATATGGCCATGGCATTCCCATGTTCTACAGCTATTCAGTTACTGAAAAAAAATATATCTGCCAAAGTATCTCTACGATACGTATTAACGCAATGCAAAGAACGATTGAATGCTGAATTGTTTGAACAGTTGTTTCAGTATTTTTATCTCAAACCGTATCACGAATACCTAATAATTTAAAAATAAGTACCTATGTACTTCAAACATAGATAGCACATTCGCACAAGTTAGCTACTTGTAGATACACAAAATTCTTACGGAACCGCGGAACCGTGTTATCCTAAACATGCAATGTAGTGTATTTTTAATCTACCGATTCATTTTTTACTCAATCGTTTTTGTCGTGACGGTAGGAACACAAACGTTATGTAATTTTTCCAAAGCTGAATAAGAATGATTTACAACACGAAGCAGCCCAACAGCCCAATGTCATATTGGTATTAAAACTATATATAATTATAGCGCAAGAGAGGCGTTTGTAAGGACACTGGTTATTTACTCTAGTGACATTGAATTATTACAATCCTACCTCAACCAGATCACGAATGCATTAATATTTAAATATTATGTGTAAGGTAATACTTTATATCCTTTTCTGGCGACTACCTAGATGTAGGCAAGTGAGTCATCAGTGAGTACTTAGAAGCTAATTATGCACGTTTCATCTTAGTTTATTTCCAAGGCAATCTATCATCAATTAATTTTTTAATTTTATTGTTGCCTGAGAGCCTCTAAGACACTGATACCATACCTATCTATATTTATTTACTTATTTTTGTTTGTATAAACACTAAACGTGTCTTAAATAATATACAGGTGGCAGGGTCATCGACGCGTAAACTGTAACCATAAATTCAGCACATGATTCTAGACCCCTAGCGTAGAAATTTTTCATCGGTTATCAATAAAAATTCTGCTGTTTCATAGAAAAGTGCAATAACTACGCCGTCAAAATGTATGGAACAGGTATAAAAAATAAAAATAAAACACGTGTGGCACTCGGGGACTGCCGCGGTAAAGCTATTGCATAGCATTTTTTATCAAGTTATGCAATTATAATTTTTATTTTTTATTTTTATTTATGCAGTATTATTTTTTTCTTTGATATTAATTCTAGTACAGTCGTACCATATACATACACGTTAAGCGAACGCTCGGCCGAGCTACATGGTAGGCGGAGTGGGGGGTGTTAGGTTTTATTTTCGTTACGGAATTTCTTGATTCGGTCGCCGCGCTCAAAGCCCGCGATAAAAGCTATGCAATAGCTTAAAAATCGTCGAAGATTTCAACGCATGGGTGTTCAGAATTACAACAGTTACAATTGCAATTGTTACAGTTTAAGCGTTGATGTCCCTGCCACCCGGTATGTCTTACGATACCTGTCTTCCATCGTAGCTCACACTTTCAAGCATATTTGGCTTGTACATTTTTTTTTTTTACCTACTTACCAACTTTTCTGAGTAACTTTGTCAGTTTGACTTGCCATGCTGGCAATTTTTGGAACTTACTAAGGGTTCACCGCAAATATTATTACTTGTAAGTACTACACGTTTGGACCCATCGCTTAGTTATGAGTTGTGACTTAAGACAGAACTAATAATTTTGCTGCACGAAGCACTTATTTTTATGTGATTTATTTTGCGAATATAGAGGTAGTTTTTTCCTTTGTCTAACTATAGAAACTGTTTAAATATTTCATTACAAAAAAGCAGTCTATTACGGCGCACGTTTCCGCTAATAACGTCGTGTCACGAAACGACTGATGCGACCTCTGGCGGCGCGAAATTTGTTCGAGAATTGTCATTAGCACTGATCATTCCATATAACCACCATAGTTTAACTTATTATCTATAACTACGCTATTAATACTGCATTGTTTATTGAGCTTGGTGATATTAATATTCTGCGCCATCATTTGCGTCCTATGGATATTTTGAGGTTTAGGTATCTAATATGCTGCTCTTGAAAACACCTCTTCTCTGCAGTTTTCTTCTTCAGAAGATTGTGTGCAATTGGATTCCAATATCGTTCAGCCGTTAAGATGTTGTTGATTGCAGCTATCTAAAGTAGGATTAATGTCAGAATGACAAAGAATCATATTTATTTTTAGGCATTACCTAAGGTTTCTGTGTAACGTTTTAATATCTAATCTTTACTGCAAGCAATCTTTGTTATTATTGACCGCTGTAGTTCTCAGTATTGTTATTATTTATTGCTTTTATACTGCTCGTTTTTGAAGTTGTACCGACGTTACTAGGAAAATATCTCGTCCGTCAATTTTGATTATTCACCGGAAATCCCTAGATTATATTCTGTAGTTATTAATTTAAGTTATAATCTTAATTTATTTAAAATTCCTCTGAAATGTATTAGTCATAGGTACCTATATACCTACTATCCGAAAAAAATAGAGGTCATTGGTTATTTTAAGGAAGTAGGTAGTTCCTGCTAGGTACTCTGCTCTTGCTCCCTGCCACATTTGGCTACATATTGTCATTAACACGAACATCATAATAGTAAAAAAAAAATAACCTGTCCTGCCCATGTCTAGGTACTTTACTTCTGTTGCAAATGGTCTGCTTAATCACCAAGTTCTATCAAGTTTCAGCTTAAAAAACTCACCCCACAAACAACGAAGATAAGCACGAATCCAAGGAAGAACTCGATGCCAAAGCCTTGTAGCTGGGTGACGTCAGTGCCGAGGCCAGTGACGCCGAGCTTGCCAGCCGCGCGTTCAGGTGTCAACGCTTTAAGTAGGCCAGAGCCAGCCGCCGCGCCTGCGCATTGAGCTACGATGTATAGCACCGCACGCGCCGGCTTCACGCGACCCGCTGATGCTAGACCTAAGGTTACTGCTGGGTTGATGTGGCCGCCTGAGATGTGACCTATCGCCTGTTGGAAAGGAAATACAAATCAAATCAAATCAAAATATTTTATTTCACTTAAACCTACATGGGCACTTATGAAACGTCAGAAGCTAGGTGCACGGTTCCAATTGGTTGTTTCCTATGGAGAAGAGCCATCCAGAAACTCCAATGTTACTCTTTTAAAAAATGGTGCTTTTACAAGGTTTTCAAATTACAATGTTAATAGGTATGGGAAGACAGTGTAGGCCTGTTAACAAGTATTAGGTACTCAACAAAATAGAAAAAGGTCTACAAATCTACAGTTTACAAGTCAGGCCTACAACGTTCTCATATTCACAGAATATAGAAGAATCTATATTAAACATAAAAAATAATAAAAATAAATGCCTATTTAGACCAAATGACGTGATTGGCATTACAACTGTAACAAATCTGAATTAAAATCCTGTCTACAAAAGCCATAAGTAAAGAGTTGAAATAAGAATTGGAGGTATATAATATGCATTTTTGCTAAGGATACGTTTTATGTGGGTTTTGAAGTTTCCATCGCTAAGTTCTGTAACTGACTTTGGCAACTTGTTATAAATGCGAATACTGTTTAAAACAAATGACTTGCTTGTTTTAGTTAATTTAAATTTGGGTATCACAATTTCATTTTTACTACGTGAAATCGCTTCTTATTTTGAAAAGTCCAAAGTTTTTGCGAACATACAAAATACTTTCTAAGATTTAAAGAGAAGGCAGAGTTAGTATACCAATTTCTTTGAATTTGGTTGTAAGAGACTCGCGAGGACCCATTTTATAGATCGCGTGAATTGCCCTATTTTGTAAAATGATAATTGAATCTACGTCAGCTGCCGATCCCCACAGCAGAACGCCATAAGACATAATACTGTAGAAATAAGCAAAGTATACTAATCTATCAGTGGCTATATCAGTCAACTGCATTATTTTTCTTTTAATTGAAACTGTAAGTATTGTTACCGTCGAATAATTACCTACCTATGTAAAAGTTTAAGGAATGGAGCTGACAAGAGTTCCCGTAGTTTATCGTAAACTGCTGAAGAAGTAAAACAGTTCTTCAATATTTTTTTTGCAGAAAAAGCAGCATGGAGAAGAAAATAGATTTTAAAGTAGTAGATAAAGCAACTACTTACTGAAACACTGGCGTATACTGCAAGACCGAAGGCGAGGGCGATGAGTACGATGTCTGGTGCTGCGTTGGTGCCTTGCGAGATGTTGATACAGGCTCCGCAACCAAACAGGTTCAGTAATAAGTTACCTGGACAACAAAAGTTACCGCTTAGATCTTTAGGGTTCATGGTTAAAGCAAGAAGGAGAGCCTGTTGAGCAGAGTGGGTCTTCCAGACTCCTCACACGTTTTTCTTACGATTGTCGTCGTGAACTAAGTCAAGAATTTGGACAATAGTTCCAAGTAGTGTGGTCCTAACTTCCAAAGCATACAGTACACGCGGCACAAACATTAACACAGCTACAACAACCCGTTTGCCAAGCGTGGTGATTGCCAATAGCAATTTTCGAAGGACTTTTACTGGCTCATATGAATGGTTATTACATTGTTATAAAACTGACATTCATATTTGGACATTTATATTCTTTCCTACGTCAGCAGTGCACTGGCTGTACATTTGAAAGTTGTAAAGTAAGATGACGCAAACCGTCCTCAGATATTATTGATCCTACAGTTTTTCATACTTGGTCTAATGGAGTTCAGGAATATTGTTCTAGTTTATGATATCATTTCTGTAATGCAAGGTGTAACTACACTAGTTTTAAATACCTATGTTTGTTCTTTTTGTTTTCTGCAGTGTACTATAAAGTGTACAATAAATAAATTAGGAAGCACTGCCTTTTTTTTTTGGTTGGGAAGTCATCAAATGACCTCTCCCGCTCTGGGTGGAGTGGAAGGGCATGTCAGACTCTCACTGACTAAACCCACCCGTGTTCCTTCAGTTGCCTGTGCGCCAGGGCCACGGTAACTCTTTCGAACAATCCGCGACCCCGGCAGGCATCGGCCCTTTCAGACCCCGTCAATGATGCTGACATCTCTTAGAGGCGCGCGTGGAACACGAAGCGCCGTCGACCCGGGCCTGGTCCTTACCGGACGGCGAGCTGCCCATTGCTCGCCGTCCGCAAGCCCGCGCCTACGGCGGCCGGGAGCCGGCAATCGACTCCCGACACCCAGGGTATCTCCTCCTGCAGCGACTAGGGGCGTGGGAGCGCAACGATTGCCTCTCCCTCACGCGCTCCGCCTCCTCCTTCGCGAGCATGACTGCTTCGCAGAAGGAGGGGACGGCTTCCCATTCCCTCTCGCTCCGTACCATGGCCTGAACCAGGGCTGGACGCGAGAGAACGCCGCCGCCGATCACCGCCACGAGGATATCGCAGTGCTCCGCCCAAGCCGGGCAGACCGGAGATCCACACAATGATTACATCCGGACGTTTCCTCCCGCCATATCCGAAACAGGAACCTCCAGAAACAGCCATGTCCGGTGAGGACCTGCGTCAGGCGGAAGGTGAGGACGCCGTGGCCCCTCTCAAGAGGAAGAGCTACCTAACCTTCCATTTTCCTCTGGCTGTTATTAAGAAGTTATAGATGAGAATAATATGCAATCTTGGGCTAGGTTAGCTTTAAAGATACTGCCACACACAAGAAAATGCGAATCAAAGTAATCCCATTTGCGTTTGTGCTGTTCCATGTGAGTTATTTCTGAATATTTCATGATAATAACAACTTATGCTTCATTCTGTTGATCATGACCAAAAGAGTATCTTTGCATTTTCAATAAATAAATGTTGGTAATGTACAATTTTCAATGTATTGTATGACATAACTTAGTAAGGTATGCAGCCTCGCAAGTGGTCACTGATGTCACCTATTAGGGCTGTTAGATGTACTCCGTTTATGGTGCTGGCAGTAAACACGATGTGGAATTTTATCATTCCTAGTTAGGTGTTTTCATAGAAAAACTGTGAGCACATCCGTGGTTGCTATTATGTTGTTTCTTTAATAATTGAGAACATTATATCATTAAAATAATACCTCTTAAGTAATGCCTGGCATTTTATTCACCTGTATGATGGACCAACAAGTTCCGATGACGGAGAATATTTGAAAATAATCATGACGACAGAGCTTGTATTGTATGATCTCAGATTATTAATATAAGGAGTAGGTAATCATGTCAAGAATCATGATTCTAAAAGGTTGATTATTCTTAAAAATATAGCTTCCACTTACCAATGAACTCTGCCAGGAGAGCCCTGCTGATGCCAGCCGCGCCACCAGTCAGTTCATCGAGTCCAAGCTTCGCTCCTAACTCTCCCATGGTTCTGTGAACAAAAGAAAGTAATGCTTCAGTTTCTTTAAGCTTTCTTTAATTACCATTAATCATTACATTAAGCCCAGATGATAGGCGCTTGATGCGTGTTTAGCTATCGCGTGCCTACAATGTTCTACATTTTGCAATCTAACTTAGCTTTAACTTAACTATTGAGCCTATAAATGGAAATAAATGGAAAACATAATTACTTATTCAGCTCACAAAAGAAATATGACCCGCACCCTAACTGCGTAACACGTTATCAATCACAATCTGAAATCTGAATTACTTTGAAGCCTATTTTGCAAACCCATTGCTTCATATGTTCGGAAAAATTGTCTGCGCAACAACGTAAACAATGCAATGAATGTTGTTGAACTGTCAAAATGAAAGCAATTCCTACTGATAGTGTGTTACGCAAATACCCCGCGGGTCTTATAATCTTTAGAAAGAGTAAAATTATGATGCTACACGTAAGTGTTATTACAAAAAGCACAGCTTTTTTCAAAGGCTACGATATACATCGCTGGTTCACTAGATCTGATAACATTTACTGTTCGGTGATTAACATTTTTTACTGTTCTGGCTCTTGGTTATTGGAACAATGGGAGTGACAGAGGGTGCTGCGGTTCAGTAATAACTTCTAGTCAACTTTTGTAGGGAAATGGCTCGTGTGATGGACTGATGACCGGACGCAAATTACACTAATTAACTATTGTAGGGTGAATCGTCCAGTCGTTAGGCCTATGTACTGTGACACTGAACTGAATGGAACAATTCACAGGAAATTGGGAAAGCGGCGGATACCAGATAAAGCTAGGACAGTCGGGGGCACTCTTGTGGGAGAACTTTACAGAATAGTTAATTTGTGCCATCATTATCTAGTTAAACGAGTGTTTGTTGTTTCCGGATATTTTAATTTTGTTTTGACAAGCTCAGAACAACGGAATGACAAAAGTATCAGCTGTATTAAAACAGACAGTTTTGTCACTGTACTACATTCGTTTTCAATTATTCATCGATAGAGACTGTATTGTTTAACTTCAACAAAAAATCCAGCTTGTTAGTGACACCTATAGCTAACAAAAACTCGGATAAACATGATCTAGGTACTTATTGAATTGAGGAAAATGTCATCTTATTTCTCAACCTATTGTCTATTTTACACGACGGATATAATATAGCTAATGTAATTTTCCTTATTGTTTCAGTCATAGATCCCAGCTTTTTAATTTTACATACATAACATCACGGCTCTAATTCCCGAAGGCTTAGACAGAGGTTTACTTACCTAATAGTGCCTACACCCTCAAGTAGCATTATAAGTTATGTTTAAGACCCATGTAATAGGGGCGACCCTATTGCCATCAACCGGGCACAAATCCAGACTTCGGTCTGCTTCTGAGAAATTCCAGATGGTAAAACTCAATAACAGTTTGCCTGACCTGGGAATCGAACCCAGGACCTCATGCTCAGCAGTAGCGCTAACGAGGCAATCCAAGTTTTTTATTAGAAAATCAGACAACATGAAATATGCTACCTAAACTATCCCCTTTTCTAAGATTTTCTGTTATTTCCAAAACCATTTTACATAAAATCTGTGTAACGCTTTTTAAGACCTTGGCAGTAATCCATTGTTTCTTCGGGTGTGTGCAAGTACTCGCAAGGTCTATATACGTTTACCATGACCGCACCACTGAGTAATTATTTGCCATAAAAGCCTGATGTCAGCTGTTAAAGGGCGCAAAACTACGTGTACCTACATCTTTACTCGGTAATTTAATGCGTTTGTGCATTCTGTAACCTCCAACCGCTTAATTATGTTTCTTGGAAATTAAGCGATTATAATGCACTTCCGGACTGAATTTATTATTTATACTGTCGGATTGATAATTTATGGTTGAAAGAAACAGACTCGTCACATCTTCCTCTTCATAATTTCTCAGCTGAATATTGTGCTCAAAGCCATTCTGGTTGTCTTTTTTGCTTACGATCTAGTAAGTAGGTATTCTTTCTAGCTTGACCTTTCAACAACATCTTTAACAACGATATATTATGGACGAATATTACTTACTGCTTTTCATTTGGATTTGTGATTGTAGCATATAAGTCTTCGGCACATCTTGCATAAAGTTGAAAGAGGGCACACAAAACCAATGTTTGACAGATTTTTCCAATTAACTGTCTGACTTTAGAAATTGCAGTCCTTTCGGGTGCTTCTTCGTTTTGTTATGACTGGTTTAATATGTAAGCCTTACCACACTGTTTACTAGAGATGTAAGTAGGTAGCCAGTATTTGCACTAGATTTAGATTTAGCTATTGTGAATGTGCTAATACTTTAAGATAACAAATGAGTCGCTGCGTCTGCAACTGGAGTGTGTGACTATCTCATAAGTCGTTGTTAGACTAATAAGCCTAACAAACGGCTCTTATCAGGGTTGTTCAAATAAATATATTTGAACAACCCTGATAATGAATACGTTACATTCAGACGTTTTGTATGCATGTGTCAAAATTATAAGGGAACCGTTTATTTCTCTTTTTTGGCAAATTAACGCTGTACGAAAGAAAATGTTATGAATATTGAAAAGTATGAAAATATCATGTTGAATGACTGTGACCTAAACCTGCTGCTACAAATCAATATTTAAACCATTTACTTCGAGTTGATTTTTACGACTTACGCTGATGTAGGTACTTACTCGTATAACAGTCCCTGATACATCCAGTAAGTAAATATTCCACGTTTAATTTAGCATCAAAACAATAATAATGGTAAAATCAATGGTAATGTTTGGCTACGTAGGCTCCTCGAACCTTGTTTTGTTAGCCTGAAAGAATTCTGCTATGGACAGGTAACTAGGTACATTATAGGTACGTACACTCCTATTATTAGCTACTGCTAGTTAGCCCTGTACCTATTATCGTGTGCGTATTTAAATACAGCGTATCGAATGGAATATATCCATATTCTAATTACCAGAGATTGTGTTTACGCTAGGCTGGATCCACAGACAACTGCGTGCAGGTGTTAATAATTATTTATCATAGCGTCTCGCATTGATTACTATGGTAATATTTTGTACCACCATTGTCGGTGTTCATGACGATACGGGTGAACATGGGAGAGCGGTCAAACTATTTTGTCTGTACATGGACATGACAGGAAGAGCCACAATGAATCTGCATTAGCTAGTCACGGTGGTCAGTTGCCCGAAAATGAGCCGTTTGATGGTAATAAGTGTGAACTACCCAGCCCGTTAGATAGGACGTGTCCATGCTATTCTCCCGGTCGAGTAGTTAGTACGGATCTGCTAAGGTCTACTTTACATGTTTGTGCAAGGATGCGGAAGTGACAAATTCAGCGTTTGTCGCCAACCGTTACTTCATGTTACGGGTTTGGTCGAAAACCCACCACACAAGACACATGTCTTGTCACAGCGAGGCGTGACAGGCATGCTGCTACCAAAGAGTTTGGACACTTTCAAATTACAATGTAAATGCTTCGTGATTTTGGTCGCGAATTACAATATCCATTTCCGCAATGACCGAGTGCATAAAAATGGCAACGGATTTATCAAACGTGGTTTGATTATGCAAGTAAGTATATTTTTGAATATCTACAGTTTGGTAAATATGTATGGTGGATCATTTAAATGTAAATACTTCCGGAAATCTAAAAATAATTAATTAGATTTAAATTGATTTCCTGCAACTGTTTTCAATACTAATATTTCACGGTGTTCTATAGAACTAACAAGTGTATGTACTACGTACCCAAAGGTTAATTTCAGGACGATATCAACAATTCCTATCTAATCACCATATACCTAGTTAAATCCATTGTTGATGTCCACACTTAATGGTACGCTACTGGAAGATAATATATACCGACTGTGTTATTACAATACAGTGGAAACGACCCAAATATTTATTTGACGTCACAATGATTTGATTGAAGATTGGGTATATAAATGAAAATTTATGTTTTTTCTGTTACTTAGTAAAGGTAAATGATAATGGATGATTTTGGAGTAGGTGCGACCGGCCTTGAATATTCCTGAGCCAGGAACTGTCATTATGATAGTATCTAAAATATAATGTAGTGAAACACTGTGATTATAACGACATGACATGTCAGCATTTTGTATTGACAAGGGGAGGGAGACGTTAGTTATTCAAGGTTCAAGGCAGCCATTACTAAACGTAACTTTCTGCAGCTTTTCAATTAATTTCCTTTGAAGCGACATTAGGAATGGCAAGCTTTCTTTGTCACGAAACCGTTAGGTAAACATCGACGAACATCATTTAGATATAATAGGAGTTTACCGAGAACATTGCCAAACAAGAGCTCGTGGTTTTTCGAAAATAATTAATTTAAAAGAACGAGTTCTTTTGTTTTAAATCAAACACAATCCTACTTCAATCCTTCTTTTTCAGTTTTCAGGGTAATACAAGTAGCGAGTGATAACTGATTACTGGAAAACACTACTGGAAATAAATGAGGTCATGGCGAGCTGGTGGAATGTGATGTGACACTTTATATATATTTAAGATAAGTTATTATATGTATGTCATTGTTTAATGTTTATTGACGTTGATATTCACATTATTTCCCTCTCCTACATTTACAGAGATATTGTTACTTCGATTTAAATAGTAAACTAATCGATTAGATTTCCCCTGAAGTCAAATATTTAATTAAAAAATTGGGTGTGGCAAACAAAATTTTATCAGACAAGTTAAGTGCTTTAGAGTATCATTCCTTCAAAAAGTTAATCCATTCAAATAAATAAATATTAATATCGTTATCGCTAAGTTTACTATTAATCTCAAGAACCTTTATCTAAATATCAAATTATAGTATCTATACTTATTGTGAAATGATAAAATGTAAACGGTTTTTAAGACTAATGTAGAGTTGTGTTACATACTGAATGAAGTGTTATAGTTTTCAGGAAAAGCATTTTTAATTCAGGGGCAAAATTCAGAAGTAGGTAGGTACCTACTTACACACAAATTGAACTAGTAACATAAAGAGCTAAGCTTTTTTCGTCGTAGGTAGGTGAAATAAGTATACTTTTGTTCGACGAAGACTTTAAAACTTTCTGTGTTTCCTAGGAAATGCCTTGTGAAATATGAGCTCATCCAAACAATAAATATGCATTACCTTAGTGAATAAATAATTACTGTAACCGCATTGTTGGTTATATCACTCATAGTCAATAAGGCACAAGTTGCAAACTAATTAATTAGTAATAGAACCTCATTGTAATTTCACTCAGGAAACTATTATTACAGTGTAAAGTAAGGCCACATTACCACGGTGTCTACGTATCCAATTCGTGTACAGAATTTGATTTGCTTTTAAGTATTTCATTGACATTCTCAATACGATTTCTTAAGAATGGGCATACCTTTAGGTACTACATTAGGTATATATTTGCATACCTACTTTGTGGGGGCTATACCTACAAAATAGCTGTTTTGTCATAATAGGTCTGGTTGGCGATTATGATCAGTGATAGGAATAGGTAGTGCCTATTTGCCTAAACTTCGAAGGACAGAGACAAGAAACGGAGACTTCCTTAGGACTACATTTTTTCCAGGACATCTGTCCCGAAATTCGGGACAACACATTTAAATACATTAAAAAAATATGTTATTTGGAATAAATAATTCTATATTTACCTAAAGTTTGCGACTAGACATAACATAATAAATAACATTCACAGTCGTTACAACCATAAAATTTTCTGTTTTTTTTTTGTAGATTATTTTGTAAATGACTTGTTGATCTTAATACTATGAATCACAATGTTTGTATAAGGAGCCGTACACGTTTCGAAGTAAATATCTTCTTTCTAGCTCACTCTCGGCTACGTTTAATGAGATTTCTAAAGTTCAAATGTATAATTGAAAAAAAAAAAAGACATTTTGCCTTTAAAATAATAAAACGGTAATTTTTATAATTTTGGCATTCTCTATAGTAGGACGAATTTATCATTTCAAAAACAAACGGTATTTGTATTTTATCAGTTGTCTCGTCTAAAGATACCCACAGCTTTTGATTTGTAGTTTGTTCATAAATCGAGTCAATATTTGTTTTAAAAATCTTATATAAATAAACTTTTCTCAGCAATGATTGCTCAGGAACCTTTTGTCGATTTGTACAATTGCAGCAAATATATTTGCTAATAGTAGTATCGGACTTGGACTACATTGAGGAATATTTTAAAGATATACAAATTGGGTTAAAGAAATTACAAAAATCGAATTTAACTCTAACGGAATCCATTGAAATATTTGATCACGTGAGAATTGTGCTTAGCTGGTGTTCGTCTGAGCCTATAAAAAATAAACTCGTAAATGTCATGGACAGAAATCCCGATCCCGAAAATATAGAAAAAAATATGATTGTGTATTTTAACTTAGATAACTCATCTGACAAAGAAAATTTCGGTTCTGATACTGAACTTGACGAATCGAATCAAGATGATTAAATTAAAATCGTTCTTTATTTTTTATGGTATTTGTAACACAAATAAAGATTTTCAAATTCTTAGCAATTTTTAATGCGTCAAGATCTGTATCAAAACCGAACAGTTAGTAGTTCACTATTGAAACTGATTGTCCTAAATGTTATACTTCAAAGGTTAATTTGTACTTTGATTTGAGTTAAAAGTGCATCAGTCAACGTCAGTAAAATAAATATGACATAGATAGATAAACAGAAATTTGTAACTTAAGTTTTTTCCGTCTGTACATTTTGTTTCATGCTTTCCAATTACGTCATATTTAAAAAATAATATAAATATATATATATATATATGTGTTTTATTTTTTCTTTAGAGCCCATAGAGGATAAGTTATTATTATGGAATTATAAATTATAAATGTTATGTCTAGTCGCAAACTTTAGGTAAATATAGACGAATTACTTATTCCAAATAACATATTTTTTTAATGTATTTAAAAGTGTTGTCCCGAATTTCAGGACAGTGTCCCGGAAAAAAATTAGTCCTAAGGAAGTCTCGTCTCTGTTCTTCGAAGTTTAGGCAAATAGGCACTACCTATTCCTATCACTGATTATGATTGTCGAGAATTTTGAGCCTGATTATAATTCTAAGTGCGTATCGGTCATCGCCAGGGTCGATAGTGCATTATTCAGTTAGTCGTCGTTCATAAGTTAAGTAAACATAAACGACTTTAACTTAACGATTGACGGTAGTCGTAAAAGTTTTGTGGATCTGAGCTTCTGACTGAAATAAACGCTACAGCGTCTTATTGGTTTTTGTTTTTATTTCTTCAAGGTTGTGTGCCTCTAACAATCAACCCTTGGTACAATTTCTTTACTTAGTAAAATATTATAAAGTAGATAGGTACCCTACTTGATACTGGTCAACAATACAAAATACCTACAGTCAGTTTTTTTACAAGTAATTAAGTAAGAAGTTGTAGGATCACTTGAGTGGGTACTGGCTCATATCATCCAGAGACCATCGAGATGAATATCATAACAGGTTTCGACATCCACAGTTTTAATAACTGCCGGTTACCGCCGTACGGGCGTTAAATATGTTCCTTTATTCAAACAAGGTTCATTGACCTACGATGCATCTATAAATTCCCGATATGTGACCGAGTGAATATACAAAAAGGTTCTACTTTTTATGCATTGATCCGTTAAGTCTGATATGTCTGAATACAAAACGAGCTTTCTATTCTAAAAAAAACTTTAGAAAACTTGTTTTTGATTGGCGGATAAATTATATCTAGGACCTACTTTTTCTAAAAGTTTCATACTTTAGGTTGACCTAACGTTTGATTACAAAGTATCAAACGTTAGGTCAACCTAAAGTATGAAACTTTTAGAAAAAGTAACCTTATTAACCAACATACAACTACCTACTTAGGATATATGCAGGTATGTACAATAAATCGTCGTTGTTTCTTTTGTATCAGTTTAGTTTCTTGTTCAATTTAAGATCTACAACGCATTTAATTGAAAAAGCAATTTATTAAACTAATTTAGTTGAAAAAGAAATTTATTAAACTAATTTAGTTGAAAAAGAAATTTATTAAACTAATTTAGTTGAAAAAGAAATTTATTAAACTAATTTAGTTTAATAAATTTCTTTTTCAATTAAATGCGTTGTAGATCTTAAATTGAACAAGAAACTAAACAAATACAAAAGAAACAACGACGATTTATTGTACATACCTGCATATATCCTAAGTAGGTAGTTGTAAAGAAAGATATCACAAATTCACAAATCAGAATATATATATCTTATTTAAATGCTGTTGACACAGGATGGTCTGCGGTTCTGCCAACAAATGCATGCGCTCGTAATGCACAAGTTTACGATTCGCTTTAAAAACAACTATGACCCCCAGTGTCGGAAACAGGCTTGCCAAGATCATAAATTTTAAAGTTACTATTTGTTTGTTTAAATACTAAACACACACTAAAATAAACAATAATAATAGGTTAACTGAGGATTTGAAAACAGTTTTAGTTTTGTGACTCAAGTGCGCTACAGCAGGGCTCTACTTTAAATAAACTATTATTTACCTTCACTTCTTTGTATACCACTTATCGTTTGGACAAATATTACAAATAAAATATTAATTATTTTGGTTAAAAATCTGTTTAAATAGAATTATCATCGAATATCATATCACGATTATAACCTTGTACTACTTCTAGAAAACATTACTTCTAAAAACAATTTGGTAGACATTAAGTACTCAGTTCGATATTGAGATGATCTTGGCCTTATCTACACCTTTCCAAAAGATTTACGTCACGACTGAACATACAAATCATATCAAAGTGTTATCACAACGGAATTTGTTTGTAGAAAAAGTTATTTTAATCCTTTTGGCGTAGCGCCGACACGCCTTTACTTATTAGAGGATAAACGTAAATGCTTGATTGTAATTTTTGCCAATGATAAAATAATAATCGTAGTATCAGCAATAATTAGCACACAGGGTCACATTTCTTTCACCGTGGTAAATCAAAGTGGCATACCGTTACGTAACTTTGGACTTTTAATTGGCTCGAATTTCTAATTAACATTCTTTTTTGCTTTCGTTATTATTTTCATTCGTGTTGTTTTCTATAAAGAACTAATAACAATTTATTTGATGGACATCGTAAGGAATTCAATGTTAGTACACAATGACAATTTCGTCCCAGAGGATGAATGTTGTTGGCTGTTCGCATCGAGCAGCCTTCTAGTTTCCATAATAGTCTTTGGCGTAGACACAGCGGCCTTTACCCGCATGCAATCATTACCAGAACCACTTAATTATTCAAAACATGGTTCTCTTATAATGAGAAAATCCCGAGTAAATGGTAAAAAAGATTTCTATGACACGCCGGATACAAAGCATTACAACAAAGGAAATAATCGTATTTTTTTAATGATTAGTGAGAAAAGGCACGCGATAATTACTAATGAATGGAAAATATTATCTGCATAGTCTACCATAGTACTTAATCGTTTACATGAATCATTTGAATGATAAATATTTAAATAACTTTATAAGTATAAGGAAGGATAGATTTTAATACCGATAGTGGTAGACCTGACAGGTTACCGTGACAAATGTGGTTGCGTCATCTTATTTCAAAGAATGACCACGCAAAATGGAAGCTTTTATCAGGTATCTTACGGCTGTATTAAGAATGTATCCTATTAAGTTTCACAGAAATGATATTGTGGTCGTTTTCTACCACAGAGTGAGCTGTTTGTCAGATCTTTTCAATCAACGCTAGTGGGCCAGTTCCCGTTGCTAACCCATCTTCGCCTACGAGAACAATGATCCTCTTCCCTCAATTGCCTTACAACTATAGCGTGGGTGAGCTCAAAGTGGTTCAGGTCATGTTCTTTTTATACCCAGATCTAAATAGAAACAATGCTACCTACCTCTTGAGGAATCTGACAAAATGTTGCTATAACTCATATTCGGACACCCACATTCGGACCGCACACAATTGTTTGATTGATTTATTTTGAGGTCGGAGTTGCTTGTGGACATGGATTTATTTAGTTGTAATGACCGCTGTTACCCCCCATATGGTAGCTGAATGGTCTGTGCCATAGACAGATAGTCAACTAATGATTAAAATGCACCAGCAACGAAAATGCCAAATCAATCCTAATTGCGTATCACACTGTCAATCACAATCTGAATCATTTTGAAGGATATTGCTAATCCATTACTTCATATATTCGAAAAATTTGTCTGTTCAACAACGTAACTAACGCAATGAATGTTGTTGAACTGTCAAAATGAAAGCCATTCCTACTGTTAGTGTGTCATGCAATTACCCGGCTGGACTTGGTCCAGGTGGCAGATTGAATTGTGTACTTGGAACCTCCATTTGATTTGTGTACCTAATGTTGTTTCTCCATAAAACATCAGGTTTCTAACTTGAAAACTTTCTCTTTTGATTGCATACAGAACTTCTTCATTAGAAGTTCGATACCTGTCAACTGCGTCATCGATTACAAATAACTTTGGGGTTTTTATTGATCCTTTCTAATTGTTTATATTTCGCGAACTATGTAGTAAGCTTTCATAATTGGCACTGCCAAAAACCCGCCGATTAACGTGACTCACATTTAAATGCTTCTAGGTAATTTAATTAATTTATTGAATGTCCGTTTTATGGGAAAATTTATGAAATGTCCATTAGGAAGACATAGGAGACACGCCTAGTTATTGAGCTTGAACAAAGTGTGATGTAGTAAACTAGTAATGGATTCAAACGCCACAAATGGCAATGAGGTAATCGTTGGCTTCCCTCGGGGGAGGGCCGCGGCGCGCCCGTTTAACGTGACTGCCCGAGTGCCCGCTGACACCACACACCGCCTTTCTAATATTCTAAGAAGGTACTAATATTTTATTGTTTCGCTGTTATAATAACTCAGGAAGGTGGGGCTTTGCCTGACTTTGCGAATGTTCTGTCAGCTACAATTTTAATGGCGGGAAACTACTTAATGTCGTTACAATATTGCTTTTACCTACATTCCTCTGCACAACTTTTCGTAGAACTAAAAATTCAGATCGATTTCCTACAAATCGCAAACTTTATACTACAAAGTTAAGCTTATAATTCAACAGTGGTATCAACCCCTTTAAATAGCTTTAGAAAATGTAAGTAAATGACAATATCCGGTTGTTAGTTTCCGGGTCGACATTTAAGGATCTGACAGACTGATACTGCTTGGTACGAATCGGCGCCCTACCACCCCGAAAAGGTTTTTGTTACAAGTTTACCCTAAGTTTATGTGTATTATAATAATATACTAGCGAATGCGAAAGCGTTGCAATGCAATGCCTTTTCCATATTATTTTTTTATAAATTAAGGACCTTCTCCGGCGCGCACACAACAACTTACCTACCAAAGTTTCATCACAATCGGTCGAGCCATTTTCGAGTTTTTGCGAGACCAACGCACGGCAATTGATTTTAATAGTATATCTACCTAAGACTAGCTAATGACCGGCATGCGTTGCAATGCCTTTTTTTTTTTCAAACCACCCCTTATTTAGCGCGAACAAAACAAACAAACAAGTCAAATCGGTTAAGCCGTTTTTGAGTCGCCGTGTGAAAAAGATTCTTAATCTTATAGACGCTACTTTTCTTCTACATAAGTTCTATGGCAGTCAATTGCTAATACAGAACGTAACGTTGTAGGCAGGACGAAAGGGTATTTGTACTTATGTAATTTGATTCTTCATGCATCGCTAGGAGCCTTGCTTAGGTATTGAAACATACCTTCGAAGGTAATGTCCGCAGTTAATGAATGAATAATCCTTTGTCATAAAAAATATGGCTTGTAGATACTTATATACTCATTATGATTGAGTTTACGAAATAACGTGACATTAAATCCTTAATGTGAATTTGGTTTTATTGACCGCAAGTTTTAATAATTGTTCCAGATGTTTGCTCCACCAATTTGTAATTATTAACAAAAGTTTAAGGGCATTTATTTAAGTTATCGACGTAGCAAGGTCGGAAGTGCAAAATGGGTATGGTATGACTTCATATGGCAGCCAGAATCAGCCTGATGGCCTACAATTACATAGGTACCTACATCTACAATCAAGTTGGCTCGGAATCTGAATCTACAGTGAATAAATAACCCTCATTGTTTTATTTCCTCGATCTGTGTTCATAATATTTAGCGATCAATATGGAGTTGCATCCTACTAAAATGTAAAGAAGATCATAGAAGTTCTTAATTGATCTAGAAATTACGCTATAATGCAGCAGGTACACATACCTGCTTAAGTACGACCGGTTTATACATTATTTGTAAAGAATTTATTTTTTTGCGATTTTGATCAAAAGTGATTATGATTAAGAAAATTTACAAACATTTTATGGACACACTTAATTAACATTATTACTTTATCGGTAAATTTTTATTAAATGCGTTCTTTAGTACAAAATACTATTTTATTTGATTAGATATAATAATATCAGTGTATTTCATCGAACTAAATAAATGTAATCAATCACGTATTGTGTTTTTATGACGAATTATTTATCAGAATTCCCCAATTTTGATACCTGATTAAATATTTGTTGGTCGATTTCTACAATATGATAAAAATGTCGACACATGCATGCATTTGCACTGAAAGGTCTCGGTAGGTACTTGAGCTAATAGTCTGGTTAAGGTAAGTAAAGATCTCCTTTTATCCCGTCCAACCCAATCGAAACAGTCGAATGGTTTGAAGTCCAAGGTAAACAAATATTGAGAAATCTGAGAATGTCGTCAAACTACTGGAAGCCAGCAAGTGGTCTATGTAAGTATTATTTGAAATTTGAAATTTTGAACGAAAGTTTGTTTCATTATTATGACTGACACGAGGTACAAATTATAAAAATGTTTAGGATGTTCTAATTGTCTTATAATTACATTCAATTAAATAATTAAAGCAGCCACAAAAATATTTACGTGCAGCACATTTAAATAATTATAATTTGGTATGTGAGTGTGGACGTAACTGGTGTGCTCGGTTGCCGCAAGGTAGAGCCAATTATCTATGGTACCTTCCTACGTACTCTCGTGTTTTTTGATTCTCTCAGATAATAATGGTCGTGGCTCCGGGCCGGCCATAATTGCATCCCGAGAACTGAGAAGGAAAACGATGGGGTTACGCTCCGTAAGCCCCCATGACTCGGTAATTTGGTTAGAAATAAAAAAAACTTTTTGGAGTATCACGTCTCTGTTTGACGTTGCTAGTTTGAGGAGGACAGACGATCAAGCTATGAGTTAAATATCCATTAACTTTTTTTGTTATTCGGACACGCTCTGATTGTTATAAAACCTTTGTACAAGAAATGAAATATTTCGGCTTTTTATAAGTGCCCTCAGGCTTCAAGCCTTTCGTTCCTTAACACGTGCGTTAATAGACTTTTGAAGATCTAGTAGCTTCCAGTATACCTAAGTACCTATGGCATAACAAATTAATCTCAAATACAAAATCAAGCAGTCAACCATCAAGTAACAACCAACAACAACAATCACTTAGGATATTATCTGATCTGCTATTGACCTCGATGTAATTACTTCACCAGTCACCAACTACGGTGAATTTTTTTTTTTTTTACTTCTTCGTTAGCTTTTTCTTTAGTTTCAGCAATTTTTCATATCTTGATATATTCATAAGTATACTCGTACCTACTTATTCTTCAGCTCGTAAACGAAGTAGCAATTTGTAAAGTGAGTCAAAGTACATAGCGCGTATTGGACATTACAAATATGTGGGAAGCGAGTTATCTTAAGATGTGGCCAAGTAAATAATTGCCTCCAGTATCTGTAACACTTTATCATTACACTGCTTAACAAGCTTACTTTTATGTGCTCAGCAAAACTGTTTTCTTTTTCGAAATTTTATATGAAAATTAAGAATTTTAATTAGGTTTCAGGCGCAAACATCGCAAGCACACTAAACTCTTTGTTGAGCTATTTCATAAATCTGTTTCTTCTGAAAGTTTGCCGCTCATAATGTTTAAACTGCACATTGTTTGAACATGTTATATTGTATTCAAAAGAATTTGGCATATAGTGTATCGCTGCAGCGGAAAATTCTTTTGTTACATTAAAAATTGTAAACAAATAAAAGATAAAGAGTTCTATGTGATGTTACTCATAGAGTCGTGGGTGTTATCACACACACATAACACATATAAAAATAGACGTGAAACTATTAATCTGTAAGGCATTGGCTCTATACGAATGTCCCTATGTGGGAATCGAAATGGACTCGAGCATCGTGAGTAGTTCCGCCTTCTCTGCAATTCAAGTCGAGGTTTTATTTTATAGAATTCACAAATTGGTTGTTAATATTTTGATTACGTCACGTATTTTATACGACTATATAAACTATATTCAGACTATGAAGGTGTGTACGTACAATTACTGCAGTACACAAAAAAGCTATCGGTGTGATTCAGTCTCATTAGCTACGTAACTCATATTTTTTGTTCTGTCGACTGTACCTCTCGGTAAACTGGTTCTGTTCCCAATGTCAAGGTTCTACGAAATGTTCGGAGTAGCTGAACCGAAGCGACGGGCTTTACGACCAAATAATGTTGTACAAGGACAAAACTCCTATACGACGCCGAGTTAAAAAACTAAAGGAAACCTGGAAAATTAAGTAGAAATAGAAAATATCATACCCAGCGGGGTAATTGCGTAACACACTAACAGTAGGAATGGCTTTCATTTTGACAGTTCAACAAGATTCATTGCGTTATTTACGTTGTTGAGCAGAGAAATTTTTCGAACATATGCAGCAATGGATTAGCAATATCCTTCAAAATGATTCAGTTTGTGATTGATAGTGTTACGCAATTAGGGTGCTGGCTGATGGAGAATGAAGAATTAGAGCGTGATACTGTTTTCAGATTACGCTGTTAGTATAAATCCGAAGAATGAACTAAGAATTTATAGCCAATTAAGTATTTTATGCTTCAATTACCTACATTTGCTCGTAAACCAGGTTTAAATGCTGAATCATCTTTTTACGCTTGCCGTTGCACGAAAGGCCGCTTGGTTTGTGGAACATATCCGTCTGATAATTGGTTAGAACAGACCATAGATCTATGAGAACCGACTAATCAGAGCGACATTAGAATAAAGCTGCTTATAATCGAATGCGGCTAGAATTCGCTTCCTTGAAATAATTGCTTAGTTTATTATTAGTAGTTATGGCTCTTATTATTAATTAAGTTTGGAGTCTCGAATACCGCAAAAGCAATCAAGTGTAACATTTTGCGTATCACTGACGCGGGCTAGTACCTAATTTATTGCATATCCTGAATGGCTTCTACCATACAAATATAAATATTTTTATATCTGTGGTTTCTATGCTATAACTATAAATTAATTTTACCATCTCGTCGACATCGCGTGATAGTTAATAGCAGAACAGTGACGTTTTTTTTTATAAAAAACTTCTTTTAATTAATTATCAAGTCACTGTTTGGCCCTAGAATAGAATAGAATAGAATACTCTAAAAAAAGATAGAAAACAGCTCAGATTTGTATCGCAACATTGATGGTAGATTAAATACCTTAGCAATTTATGTATTTAACTATAGTGATAAATTTATTTGATGAACTGTTAATGACATGTCGTCATGGATTAGAAAAGCTTTCATGTTGCAACTATTAAGGTGAATCCTCAGTTGTAGCCTGCCAAATTCAAATTTTCTTTGGTTTTTTGCAAATTGCAGCTCTGTTTTACGTCGTATGTTGATCAAAATGCGATTCGCGACTGTAGGAATGATATATTTATTGAATTATAATCGTCAATTTCCTATCAATCGTCAAAGTTTGGAAATTTGTTCCACTTTTCAGAATATTGCATATGAAAATTTGCAAATCCCAAAGAAAATTTGAATTTGGCGGGCTACAACTAAGGATTCCCCTTAAGCGGAAAAACAAATGGGAGTTTATACGTCACAGCAATATCGTTGCAGTTAATCACTTTGCAAACGATCATATAGCTTGATGAGGCGGTTGATTTATGGCTGTCCTATAGCGGGCTGTTTTGGATTGAGCAAATATACGTACTTAACACCTTTTTCTGAAAGGTTAATCAAAACTAAACTCATGTCAAGTGATTTGATTGGGTGTTGAATTCAGTCCGCCAATTATAGTAGGTACTTAGATGTCATGACTTTGACAGTCTGTTAATTATGTAATATTTGTATTGATTTGCCTTTCAGAAGCCGGACGCGTCTATGACTACAATATCATTAAAAAATAAAAATGGTAATTGTTGTTTTTTTTTCAGTCCAGTGGACGAGAATTCCTGTCAAGCTCATGATCCTCTTAAACAATGTGATTAAACTGTTATTGTTACTGTTATACCAAATTAAGGTCTGGTAACACAATAGTTTAATGCAATTATCTCCTTTATCAGCTAATTTCGGCCGAAGATAAGACGAAGTGCTAACTGTTGTTATAGAAGGACATATTTTCAGTTATTGAACTAACGGGTAGTTCAATAACTCCTTCTAGAATTCACTTTCTACGAACCGCTACTAGAAAATACAAAGCCCCTTTCATAATTTCTAATAGTGCTACGACATTGCTACGAGAATGAAAAACCGTGCATTGTTATTTTTATTTCGCATGTTCAAGGTGACAACTATAATAAGCGATTCAGTACCCTGTAATTTATATATAAGCATATACACAGTCGGATGTCCGGTCCGCATTTCCCCGTAATATACTTTGCCGGGCGGCAACCCCCCTTCGCAAAGAGCCGCATTAATTTGCATATCTATTTAACTTTTTACTTTACTACCTAATATATTAAAGTGACGTTAATTCAATGTGTAAAAATTTACGAGTAGGTACCTATTACGTCAAAATGATGAACGAGGCGGTATGGCGGCAACCCGATTGAAAAAACAGTGTGTCGTAACTCGTAAAGTCGTAATCTTTACAAGCTGAAAGATAAACTCCGGCAAATATTTGTATGGGTAACAGCTGTCACTCGTTTCGGTCGAGTGTTGATCAGAAACACACCAGATGATGGACACCGTCCACGATGTTAAGTAAACATATCAGACGCATAGGTAAGCTACTAATCAACTACCTAAATAAATTGATAGTAGGCTAGTAAAAAATTTGGTTATCCCAAGGTCCTCGAACTGAGGTTGCTTCTTTTGTGTTGCACATGTGTGAGCACTATAGATCTCCCTACTATAAAGTTACCATTTATTGGGTTCGTCTTTCACTGACTTGAATGTTGGCGGCTCAGAGTATGTCATGCTCACTCAAGTATCTCGCTGGTGTTGGCGTGTGTGTTGGATCATTAAGTTCCTTGCAAAATGGTTGAGCTGAATGGTGCTGATCCAAACTTCATGTTCGTAAACGGGCGCCTTCAGTTGGAACAGCACCCTGATTACGTAACAAATTTTGTTTCTTAATGCGATTCCGAAATTAAGCAAACTCCGATCGGAATCGGTTCCTATATTTGGAATTTCGTAAGTAAATCCATTCAGATTCTGCTCAATCTGTTAGGGACGTTGCAATGCCTTGCCCACTATTGGCGAACCTAAACGTTTTATTTCATCATAAAAGAATTATTCGCTTCCGAATAATTTTGCTATAATATAATTTTGTTTTATTCACAACTGATGGTCTACTACTGCTTATAAATAAAAATGTACAATGATTGCCTAAAAATGAAAAACCAATTTATAAAACACTTTCTACCAAAAGCTACCATAATTGAAATACGTAACAAAACGTTTTTATTTTCACCTTTTTGTTATCTGTGGCCAATGAAAAAGTCGTAGAAAAGCAGTGTTGTCAACTTTGTGGAATTTCCACTAAACCTAGGGGTTTGGACCCCTCCGGGCAGACAAAATTTTGCATTTAGTGGCAGGTAGTTTGGTCCAGTGGTTAGTCTAATTCAATTTGTAGAAAATACTATCATCAACTACTAAAAATGTGACTCGAAAAAAAAAATAACACGATAGTGGCATGTTTTATTGTTTGTCTAGAACATGTGTCAGTAATTTTACGATTGATTGATTTCAAATGCCGAAACCACTCCGGATTCGAACGCTGAATTTTTAAGACCGTTCAGCATGACGAATAATATTATAAGTAGTGAAGTTACACAGAGGCTGCGCCCATGTGGAGATCGAAAATCAATGTCATTTCGAAAAAATATTCGACAGGAACATACTTCTGGGATAAAAAAATCCACCGTTAGGCCATTATTGTGTATTTAGCAAACATCCAAACATCTTCACTAATTTTTCAAGTATCTACATAATTATTTTGTGATACACGGTACACCGCTAGTAGTGGACTCGGGGAAAAAAGTTGGCAACACTTGGGTAAATGTTATTATGAATGTTTTTGTTTACATTTACTTATTGTATATTTTGCAACATACAAACCCAAGACGACCCACTGACCAAAATTATATTTACTATTCCCATACTGATGCAGAAACATGGGACTATGTTGCAGTTTTGGAACATTTTTCTTGTGGCTTGCTGAAGACGTCTGGCAATAGTGAAACTACAATTTTTTTTTTTTTTTTTTTTTTTTTGATTGGCAACTCGCAGTTTTGACCACTGGGGGTCGTGGCTGCTTAACCGGTCTGTCCTGTGGTTGCCTTTCGGATTTTACTCTAAAAGGCCTCCAGCCAGGAGCGGAAAAATTTAAAACTAAAACTTAAATGATAGATGACCGCACGCTAAGGGCACCCCCTGTGGGGTACGGACCTCGGCTTAGGGCGTCATCGGGAGAGGGCAGCGCGATATTGGGGACGGGCTGGATCAAAGGGTTTATGGTATCATGATTATTAAACGGGGAGTTTAAAGCTACAGGCTCAGCTACGGCGCGGGCTGAGGCCTCATCGGACTGGGAGTGAAACTACAAGTAAGTAAGCCAATATATATAGGAATTACATGTGTAGGAGTGTACCTTCGTATCTCATTAGATTATTGTGGCTGTAGGTACATTATTGGTCAGTCTACATACGGACTATCATTCCTTTTTATTTGTCTAGACTCTCAAACAACTTACGTGAGGTTAGATGTTTATTGCAGCTAAAATAATGATTGTAGTTAGTATATGTCTGTCAAGCTCACCTTCTAACAACTGAAATGGTTAATTCATATTTTTGTTGGTACCTATGTAGACGCTGAAACAGACTAACTACACCTAATAACCACTAATGAAATAACAACTAACTACAAAACATTAATCATAATATTTTCGCAGATGGTGATAGAGCTGAATGGAACACTACCCTACTAACATCAATCTACTTGACATAGGGGGAATTGCTGTGGCAATGTTGGGCATTGGAAACCAATCTTCTGTATTAATTATTGAAGGTAAACTTTTGACACATAGTTAAGAATCAAGCAGCAACTCACATAATTATGAATATATTCCTTGAGTGAACTTTCTACCTACATAGTCACATACATAATAATTTTATGTACACCTAACTAATGTTTACCATTCTAATTTAGTGTTATGTTAGATAAAAATATCTGGAGATTGAAAAATCAGCCCTAAATAAAGAAGAAATTAAACTACCTGCAGCAATGAGTAGGATGATGGCTTTTGTCCAGCCATGGGCTGCTGAAGGTCTAGTTGATATGCCTAGTTTGCTTCATAATGTTTATGTACTACTAGAAAATAATTTTGATTTTCTTTTCAAATTGTAGCTGAGTTCCCGGGGCATTTCAACTACGAAGACATGAAGGCAGCATGAATGATGTTGCCCCATTGCTGTTCACTTCTGCCACTGCTGCTATTTACTTATGACATTACATTGCTACTGCGGCTCTGCAACTACTTCACTTTTCAAGCTTCTCTAGTACAAAAGTAGAAACTGAAGATTGTTCATAAAAGCTAATGCATTTTATTTTAGAAAACTGTTGATTATAGTCTTGCATAACAGCAATGTAAACATATGTACCTATTGTGTTAATTGATAACATGATAACTGTGTAAACTTTAATATAGAGTGCTTTAATTATGAACTAAAGGTACAAATAAAAATAACTTGGTATGAAATATTTAAAAATTGAATACTAAGTAAGCTTTTTTTAATATTGAGAAGTCTTTACTATTATAGTGATACTAATTAGAAAATAGTGGTGTTTAGCTAAATTAACTGTCATTCATTAGGTACAAGTAAATAGAAACATAAATTATGGTAAACAAAGAAAAACTGTTTTATTTATATCATATACAATCTTAACTGACTATAGCATTTATTCACATTTAACATGAAACATTTGGACATGGGGTTACATTAAATGGAACAAATATATTGTATGGATTGGTAGAATTTGGCATTCAATGTCTTCCCAACATCATGGATAATTTATATACCTACCTACTGCTTGCTGTGAGCGCATGAGAGAAAGTTTAAATATTTCCTGAATAATGTAGTTGAGCCTGACACCTGAAACCCAAACCCTATTCTATTTACTTCATAGAACAGCAATATTCTGCTGTAGATAACAATTAGGTGCATACAATTCTATTGATAGATGGGTTGCTAAGCTTGTGGCTTATGATAAGTTACGGCATACGGTACGAGGTACGAATTTGTCTTTCATTAAAATGCCAACAAAATATCTCGATTCTGTAATATCATAAATTGAAGATATCTTTAGTTTAGGTTGTAAGCACTTGTAAGTTGTAACAGATGAAGATTTTTACAATTATTTTAAGAAATTCACTACCCTGCCTCGATTTTTAAAATATCATTAATATTGATTTATCATTGAGGTTTTACACAAAAATGCATTCACAATTTATCAGGAAGACTACCACTCACATTTTTTCGAAATAATTATGGAGATTATACGTATAAACCCTAAATTAAGTGGAACAGAAAACCATTGCGAGCAGAAGGTTGCCTTCGGTTTCAATGCGACTAGCCGTTGGTTTCATGTCAACGATTTAAGCAAATTCTCGCTTGTCATTTGAGTTACGTAATTCGAAAAATAGACGTATGCCCAATTTTTCTTGGCAATTTTGGCATATCGTTCACTCTTTAGCGTCTCAAACAGACTGCAGTTGGTTTCGCATGATAGTGGTGTTACGCAATACGAAAGTCGTAAAATTAAGCAAACTGCGATAGAAACGAAGCAAACTAGTCTTAATCGTTTGGCGAAAATGTGTTACGTAATTAGGGTGCTGGTCATCTCTTAGCTGCCACGGCTTATTTTAATTTCAGAATTGTATTTTTTGTTTTTATCTTTTCGAACGCTTTTAACGTGCACGTCTTTCTACATCGTTCTCACGTGTATAATTTCAACTTGAATGATGTAACCAATTTTTTGTAACAATATTTTGATTTAAGAGTGTCCGTGGAGTTTCTTGCCCGTTCTTCTCCATAGGTGCCTACTATGCTTTGGAATGGGCAACTATATAGCTTCATCTTTCTGACTGACCGACTCCTAATTGACTGATTATTTGAAATAAATGATTTGAGTTTGTGGCATCATTTATTGAGTTGAATATTGAAGCGATTATTTGCCTAAACCCAAACTATTGGTAGTCACATGACATATAGGGAACATAATATCACGCCTGTATTCGCCGAAGGGTTAGGCAGAGCTTTACTTATAGTACACCCACATTTCGCCAGTTATGTACCATTGGTAGTAACAGTACCTAACAAAAGCGTACCAATAGAAAGTGCTGAAATATCTTACAGCCTATATGTAAATGAAAACTATTCACCTGGCCCGTATGAAGTTACCCATGATAAATTGTTAAAAAGCCTTAACATTCCAAACGGTGTTAAAGTAATGTTATTGCAGAAATAATACTCATTTACACATTACTATAATGAATGAAGCCGCAGAGGTGACAGAGGCGTGATCCATTTGAAAAGCACGATTCTCCACGGTGATCGTAAACGTCGTTGACGAATTTACTCGATTTGCATGCTGTTGGTCACAGTTGTCAAATGAGAAGTAGTTACAGAACAAGCGTGCCACGGCCAATCAGCATCCAGTAGCTGTCACCATCAGTTAAGCGACTAGAATCACACATATGGTCATCGTTCGCAACATATGTTTAGCCGATTTGATGCTTTGTTTATTCATGTGACATAATTAAAATGTCAAGTAAGTTATAGCTATTTATTTAGAATAATATTTAGTATATTTAAGCCTCTAATTGATTGCATCCTGAACAACATGACTATACAGAGTGTAATCATCGACGTATACATACTACCTACTTACCATGTGTTCAGTAAGTACCTGATTCTAGACCAACCAGTGAAATAATTTGCCGTGGTTAAAGTATTAAAAAATAATCTGTTGTATCATAAAAAAGTGCAATAGGTAGGTACCTAAACCGTCAAAGTGTATCGAACAACCGACCAAAAATTTGTGCGCTTGTGGGTCTAGAATCATGCGCTGAATTCATGGTAACAATTTGCGCGTCGATGTTACTTATTTGTTTTGTCATAGTTTCAGATTAGTACTGCCTATTGTATATATCGACGGTGTCAAATCAAAATCTAATAACTGCAAAACCATGATTTTACAGATGTTGAAAAAAACGTTTCATTTACTGTGCGAGCGCGAAGCGTCTCCGTTTTAGCTTGGGCAAGAATGCTTTCGTATGTCCGGATGTCCGGCTGTTCGCCTCTACAGGTCGCATTTCTCAACCGATTCATGAGAAATTTTGTGAGCAGCACCCTAATTACGTAACACACTATCTATCACAATCTGAATCTTTTTGAAGCCTATTGCTTCATGTGTTCGAAAAAACTGTCGGCTCAACAACGTAAATAACGCAATGAATGTTGTTGAACTGTCAAAATGAAACCCATTCGTACTGTTACTGTGTTACGTAATTACCCCGCAGGTTCGATAATTATATGGAATATTTTTGTCGATTGTTTTTGGAAATTTTTCAAAATGGCGGTGATATGGGGATTGAAAACGTAAAAAAGCATTTGAGCCATTTGGCGCTCTAGTTGTTTTAAGGTACGCGGTGAAAATTTATTTAGTTTTAAGCTATGCAAAGACAGACTCGCAAGTTACTCATATTTAAAAACTAGTAGAAAAGTTCTGATGGTGATAATGATTTCAGACCTTTTGTCTTTGCAAACACGAGGTCTGTCATATTTTACTTACGAATATGCAATAAAGTAAAATTCGCTAAAATGTTAGTTATTCGATATTGATACTTCACTGTCTATATAACTTATTAGCACTGTTCCCTTGCTACGATCTACGAGCTTGTCTAGGGATACCAGCTACGAGCTACGAGGTCGCTTGTGGGTGCAGACTGACGGATTTATAGTTTTCTGTTGTAGGTTAATAGGAACATTCAATTATTAACAAGACTTGGGTAAATAATTATTTTACGGGAAGCCGGTGAGTAGAGGCATACTTATAACGTTTATGTCCGACAGTTAAATGGGAAAATGGCAATAGTAGGTACCTTCATAAAGTTCGACGGAATAATTTAAACGGACATTAGGATTCCCTGAAAATAATTAAATAAATCAGCCTTTGTTGTCCCATATTGCTTGAATATTGGAAAATATTCTCTATGAGGTATAACTCCAGAGGATCTACATTTTTTTTGTTTAAAATAATTGTTGCTTTATTGCAAACTTTACATTGATTACTTAGAGAATATTGTGCTGAAGCAGATGCTACGTACGTTGTGATCATCGCTCGCTGCATTGCTAAACCTATAAGTTATTAAGGTAGGTACCTACTGAAAAGTAAGAATATACATATACAGGGTGTAAAAATACCCATCACATAGCCGTCAACTATATACGCATTCTGTACATCCAATTATGTATGTAACATTGAACAAAAATAATTGCTGGGAAACGAATTTTATTTTTGGTATGAAAATTTGATTTTTGGTACAAAACATTGTACTTATGGGTGCATGCAACGCTACAGGGGTCGTGGTGTATTTAGAGTTGTGATAAATTAAAAACTTGTTTTCGTAAAAACGTCATTAATAGTTGGAATGTTGACCTTCAATATCTCCGCAACCAGAAGGTTCCTAGGTACGGTCCAGTACAAAAAAAAGATTACAATGCCGGGGAGAACAAGTGACTCTCAGTTATATACACATATAATTATAGGTAGGTAATATATCTGGCTATGGAATCTGGAAATAAAAAAATTACTTCGACATCGCATAATAGGGCCTGGGGCCATGTAGATACGCATGGACTTACCTAAGTACTAGCTAAATTATTGTAGACGTTTCTGAGAATATTAAGTTTTTAACATAACGCCCCATTACAATAATTTAATATTTAAACAACCACCAAGACTTGTACAAAATTACCTACGTAGTTAATTGTCTTATCTATTGTTTTTTGCAATGTCAACCTTTTTTAGTTGGTCCAGGTTTAAATATAATAAACCGTAGGCACCTATTATAATACCTATATATAATTACGTTTTGGAATGCTATCGCAGTAAAAACCCTTGTTCGTTTGTGTAATGTTGATTATAGGGGGATTGGTAGGTATCATTAATTCATTGTGTATGACGAAACCGATAAAAAACTGAGGCTGACAGAGAGTCAAGAGTCATGAAAGCTGGAAAATCCCCAAATGGACCGCGCGATCGACGTTGTCAATGCACTTTTTTATTCTTTTGTGTCTGGACTATGCCTGAGTGGAAAAAAATCTGTTTCTGTATAATATTATAACTTTCGCTTTATTGAAAACAAGTTTATCGGAGTCTTTCGAAAATTTCCGACGGACTAGTTTTTTAGTGGCAGCCCGGAGTCTGGACTTGTGCTCGGTTTTAATGGCAATAGGCTCGTACCCTTCCCATAACTGACGAAATGTGGGTGTAGGTACTGGTTCTGTAATTCGATTCAAAGCTAGTTCGTGGTCGTCACTGCACTCTTGAAATGTTGTCACTAGATGTTGTAGTTGACTGTGCTGATCGGATAAGTCCATGTGTTGTATGTGTTACAGGTACACCTCTACCTAATCCTTCGGGGAGAGCAAACGTGATGTTATACGAATTAGTTTCTTACTGAAGTCGTCAGTAACTGCTCTATTTATATGATAGACAAGTTTTACTTGCTGAAACATGATACGTATCAACACAATGTCAACTTGCGACAAGCGCGTACAACTTCCTGTTGCTGGGCATGTCTAATCGTTTAGCAAGTTTCGGCCAACTGAACGTAGCACCGCTGTGATAACTGCAGACTGTTGACATTGTATATTTTATTGTCAATTACCTCACGATTTTCATGTCTCAATGTCAACCGGTGGCAAATATTTCATGCCTGAAGTGATTTTTCATAGTGACGTCAATTGATTTGCAATTCAGCGGTGGCGGCGTGTGAAGCGAGTCTAATAACTTTTATATAGCTGGATTAAGATGAATTGATAAAGCTAGGCCATTATGCAATTCATTCTTAGTTGCCGTGATACAGCGCATATTGTTAATTACCGGATACAAGTTTCCTTCTTAGCACCGCTTTGAACTACGATCTTATAAAGATATTCTGGTTGGACGGTTATTTGTGATCGCAGATTTATTGTACATAGGTGGACACTGGCTCCGAGCCTTTATGTATCTAAATAGGTGCTCACTCACATAAACACTGACGCTGCCGATCGAAAGGCTGTGAAACTGAGAAGTTTTTGTTTTTTTTTTGCCTTTATTATTCTTATTTCTTATAGTTTTATAAGAAATAATAATGGCACCCAATCACCCAATGCAATGGCAATGGGGTTTAGCCAAACTATTATCACTACCTAATATGGTTTCGATTGAGGAACCGTTAAATTTATATTTACTCGGTTGCCCGCAAAACTTACTCATTGTGACAATATGTACGAAACGTACAAAATATCGTACAAAATGTACGAACATCGATAAATAGATATTATTATTCCAATAGGTATTATTGTATCACCATAGCTTTTTTATCCTTTAGTAACATCTTTGCTCTGTTGTCCGGCAGTAAACCAGCGTGGGATCCCTACCTGACTACGGAAACGCGATTTGTTCGCAATTTTTTTATAAAATGTGTAGTTCCGTGGTTCTTTTCTTTACTAGAAAGACTATGGAGCTAGGTAAATCGATAGTAGCAAAGCGAAAATATGCACATGAGGATAATATTAATACCTTCTAACCTATAGAACGTAGCTGATTGATCTACATTTTTAAAACTTGGAACAGGAATCTACGGTTACTGATAAACTATAATTTTTATTTATCTATGTAAATCGTTATCTGTGTAAATCGTTTTGACTTTTGCATTATAAGTACAGCGAAATGCATTTTTTATGAAAAAGAACGCCTAAATTAATTAATTAATTGAAGTATAAGATTTATAAAATACCTACATAGGGACTGTTAGTAAACCCAGCCGACAACAAGACCAGTATAGCGGTCATATCTTATCTTATCCAATTTATCAATTGTAAAAATCAAGTTGAAAAGTACGTAACCTAAATTAGCTTGATACTAAAAACAAACAGTAGGTAATATTTCCTGTAAGTAGGTCCTTAGTTATATTATTTTAACAGAGGACAGGCTTGAAAGTTCAGTAATCGAATGGGTAAGTCCTTAAATACCTACTTATGATCATCCACAAAACTTGTGTTTACTCATTTAATAAAAGTAAAAACTTACCTACCTAGTTACGGACGTGTTTCTTAGGAAAATATTGCAACATTTTCTTCCGATTCTAATGTAAACTTAGCGCTGAAACAATATTTCGTATATACGAAAAACACGAAGTCGTGATTTATCATTATTATTTTATGTATATTACCTAGGTAGATACTAACCTGTTGTATTTAATTATTGGTAATTTGTCATTAAATTAAGTATAGCTGTTTACTTTTACTTTATATTCATACGAACTTAATTAATAAAATAATAAAAATGCATTAAAAATAGACTTACATAGTTTAGACAAAACAAAGTCCTTTTAAAGTTTTCGCAGCTGAACTCCAAACTCGCGAAGTTTTATTACGAAACAACGCAATTCACCACACTTATCTAATTTAATTTCAGAATTATTATTCTGGATAAGTGTTCAAACTAAAGTATAATCCGTATTTCGGTACGATGTCGTCTGCCGCAACCGACTGTCGCGCGTTTTTGATCTCGTTTGAATAAATGTTTTGAACCAGCCGCCTCCTGGCGTTATTGAAAAGGGCGGCAAATAGTGAACACTAGCGACACCTATTTCGAATAATTTTCTTTTATGAAGACGCCATCTATTGTTGAGTAGCATTAACTAATTTGACCTTTCAGCAGACCCAGCGTCACTTGGTAAACGGGTGTAAGGTGAACTAAACTAACACTAAAATGGACGTCTAATCTTGTTTTTTTTTTGCATTGTTGAATTAATTCTACCATAGAATAAACCAACTTTTAATATGAATATGTTGTATTAAAACTAAGAATAAGAACAATTTATTTGCAGAAAATATAGGTGTTACCACTTGTGTACAAGTTAGTGGTTTGTATGCAATTATATTAAACCACCAACTTTTACAATAGTAAAAGTTGGTTTATTCCTGTCGGCCTGTTAAACAACTCTTTATCGAATCTAGGGCGACACCACGGATACCATATTTTTCACATGTGTTTAGTAAAATGCTACGATCCACAAAATCAAATGCCTTACTCATTTCAAAAAGCACTAGGTACTACACTGGAATTTTATCGTCTAGCTATTAGATATTTTTTATTAGGGTAAATGCTGCTAAATATGTCGGTTTATTATGCTGAAAACCGTTTTGTTCCTGTTTTAGAATATAATGCTTATCTGAGAACCTTTTTAGCCCGTTGTAGAATATTTTTTCATATGATGATTATGGATTACACAAGAACAAGTGTAATAGGGCGATAGTTATTTGGCTCTTTTCGATCACCTTTTTTGAATAAAGGCATAACTATAAAATTCTTTAAATTCTCTGGAAATATTCGCTGTGACAATGAATTTTCTATAAGATGTTTAAGAACAGAAGCCATGACATGAGCATTTGCCCTAATCGTGTGGAGATCATATCCTACTGCATAAGAGGAGTACTTACAGTACACCTACTTTCGCCAGTAATGTACGAGGTGCCATGTAATAGCAGGCGCCGAGTCTACTGCTATCAACCGGGTACAAATCCAAACACCGGGCTGTTGTAATTTGTTTATTACATAGATATTATTATTATTATAGCAGCCTATGGTGTCTTACATAGGTCATAGGCGTCCTTCCATTCTTTCCACTTCTCACGGCTGGGTGCTTTTGTGGTCCAATCTTGCGCTTATAAACGACGTCGAAATTTCTCCTGTTGTACCCATTCCGATGTTTATTTGACCCAGCGATCTGCCATTTGACAAACATAACCTGCCCAGTCCCATTTCAGCTTGGCAGCATTTTCCTCCACATCGGCTTTATTATGTATGCCCAGTAGCATTTTAGCTTGACAACTTTTCCCTCCACGTCGGCTAAAAGGAAAAAGAGGCCTTTGCCAGTTGGACTACACAGGCTGATAAATTTTATTTTCACACCTGCTCGCTAATGTCAAATTATGTCATGGACAACTAACATAAAGCACGTCATTAAAGACCTAGGCTCTAGCTTGGCAATAATATAATATTGTGCTGAATTCTTTTATTACCCGCTGGTGCATAATGTGATTTGAATTTGTAAACTCAACAAAAAAAAAAGGTATGAAAACATTTACAATAAAAAAAAGAAAACGCTATATCTTTATATTTTTATTACATAAAGATATAGCGTGGCGACGCGTCGCCGGGGCATGCGTCGCCACGCCGACAATCGGTTTTACCTGCGGCTATAGATGTTTCACATCAACAAGTGTTTTCTGCATACGGCCAAGTCCAAAGTTATTGAATATAATTATGTGCTTCTTGGTCTCGCCCAACCGCTGTTTCTACATCATCTGTGGCGGTAACAGCGGCATGGCATCGCAACAGCTGATCGGTTGCTGTGGTGTGGCGTGTACCCCGCCACATTATAAACTTACTGTACCCCCGCGTTAGAATCACACAACATTATTATAGGAGGTTAGAATGTTGGATTTGGGCGTCATATCGTCGCTCGCATGACTAACGGTCCTATCTCCGTATTGTCAATTGTTCAGGACAAGCGTTTTGCGGTTACGACATTTCCAACTAACGTAAAATGATAAATTATCGGCAATTCAAAACGGTGGTATTTTGAGATCCAAATAACAGAGAAACGACGACGGTTAGTGAAAAATTTAAAGAATCACGAATAGAAAAATGTACCTAGTTGTCTTAACTCAAATCAGCTAAAAAATGAGATAGGACTTTTAGTCATGCGAGCGACGATATTTGCCATATTATTTATTGTGTTTTTGATGAAATTGCAGGTGTTAAGATAAAATAGTGTATGAAACTGCACATGAAAAGCATAGTATTCTCCTCGGGTGGGGATAAAGGTGTTTTCGTCTTGGGCGGGCTTGAATCCATCGCTATTGGATTCTAGTCTGAACTCCCTCGCCTCTCTCAGAATTTAACTCACGTTCCGTTAGGGATTTCAAACAGCGTCCGTGACATTATGACACTGCTATATCACCTTGGTGAATAATCTATTATATTGTGTGCAACAATATTACATAGCCGAACATACTTAGTTGTAAATTTAAAATTCGGAGATCGCTACACAAAAAATAAAACTGGAACTATATTGGAAACTCTATTTTATTGTTTTTACACTTAACTCATTGTGTAATTGAACTTCAAAAATTCACTTAAATCATGTCATGACCTTACAAAGAATAAACATACGGTGATTGTCTTAATAAAAGCAAAATACATTATTATGTATATATTTAGATAATTGGAAGAAGAAACTGTGGAGCAGATTCATTACATCAAAAATCATTTAATACCTTAAACAGTTTAGTCATACTTATCTATGAGAAATTACTTAATAAAAATACAGAGGTGTTTAACACTAGCTTAATAACTATGTATTTATAAAAATGACATCCACATGTCTTTCTATGATAAATGGGATAATCCAAAACAATATTTAATTGCATGGGCACTTTCACGCGTCATCACCAAAGTCGCATCGCGACGGTGTTGCTACCTTTTTACTAGGAGATTCTTTACCTGTGAAGAAAAAGAAATAGTATGGGATTACTATTGGAAGAGTTAGTTTTTAGTTCCATCCAAATTTAATGACCGCTTTGTGTTGGGGCCACGTATGTATTCTTGAGTAGTCGCGCGAACATCTACAATATTATAGCAACGAGTTGCTGGTTGTCTACAACGGACCATACGCCTCGGTTTCTGACGGGTTTAACGTTTGACTAGAGATATGTTTTGTTGGTGAAATTATTTGTTAATTTTAGGACTAAAGATTAACAATGAAGACCTGCCAGTCGCGGAATATACTGACTGGAATGATTAGGCGTGCTGGAGGCGCTGCCCGGTGGTGAGTGAAACATAACCTTCAATATGTATGATACGAACCTTCTCCGACTAGACTGGTTTTGAGTACTGCCCCATCTGAAGTCGGAATCTTGAAGCCCTGTTTCAGTACCATGGTACCATCCTGGAAACAAAATAAAACAGTTGGATACACATAATCTTTATTAAGTTGTAAAAAAGAATAGGTTGGATATGTGATTGTGCCCGTTTGTCATGTTTTTACGCTGATCGGTCTTATGTCCACACTAGCATAATTAAACGTGTACCTTGATTTGTTTACTAACAAATTACTAACACCTTTATATTTTTGTGTGTACACACGGCTACATATCAAGCTATACATTTCCAGTTTTAGCTGACCTCGCATTGTATAGGCTTCTTCTTCTTCTTCTTTTGGGGTTTTGGTTTCCGCACTTAGTCCTTTATGTGGACCATTGTGCATGTTGTATAGGCTTTTCGTACAATGAGAAGTCAGCTTATACTGGAAACTTATAGTTTGATATGAAGTCGAGCGTACTGCTAGCAACCCTACTAACGCTTTTTTTAAATGATATCGACTGTGTCTGAAATAAGTACAAATTATTATTATTATTAAACATTTAAAACAAAATTAAGATTTATTTACCTTCATCTCCACCAGGCCTTTTTTAGCCATAGCTTCGACTTCAGCTTTAGTCATAACTATCTTCTGTACTTTAACCACCTTCTTGCCGATTTGCATCTCGCATAGTTCAGCTGCAGAACGAAACAAACATTTTTAAAATAATATTATGATAACTAAGTTTCTATTTCCATAAGTTAATCTTGATATTTTTACTCACTCCTCGCATTTACTGGTAGAGGCATAGCTTTCACTCCAGGAGGTAGGGATTTCATTGGAATCTGTAAATATTAAGTTTATTATTTTTATAATATTCCAAAACAGGTAGAAGAGCTGTTACAGATGATAAATGTTAAAGTACCTCATTCTGTAGATTTTTTTAGCATTTAATGCTCAAAAATCCTACAGCACTCACTGACGATTTAGCTTGATTGTAACCCTAAGTTACGAAAGCTAAATAGTCAGTGATTTTGAAATATGTATGTTAAATGTAGTACAAATGTGTATGCTTACTTTCTTCAATGTTTGTCCCGTGGGCGACACCAATGTGCCATGTGGCTTCACTTCAGCTACTGCCTTGTTGCCCTCCTGAAATATTATATTTATTTTAATAACTTTGTTATTAGAAGCTATGATCTGTTGGTTGATTTGCTTCATCACACGTATCTGGATCTTCTTTCCTAAAGCAGCACTGTTTAGGATCGTCGATAGCGATACTAAAATCTTAAATAAATATCGATATTTGAACACCACTATCCATGCTGCTCTGTAAACTTGTGTCATCGAATCGGTTTCGTTTATAATAGGAAACATGGAGCTTACCGGGGCTTCTGAAGAGTTCTTGTTGTCTCGCTCTTTCTCGGCTGCAACAGTAGTCTTTGGCTTTTCTTTTTCAGTCTCGGAGCCATCATCGTCATCTTCTTCAATTTCTTCTCTTCGCACTTTGGCGGCGCTATCGAAGTTTGTAAAAATGATTAACATTGTATGAAGAACACACCAGATTTAAATAACAAATTTGCGACTGCGAAGTTTCGATTAGGGTTTTAGGCAATGAAGGAAAGCCCACTTCACAATTCATGATTCTCACAAATGTAGAGACTGTCTAATTTCAAATTGCTAGCCCCTCCACTGCTTGTTGCATACACATTTAAAATATTCGTATAGAACATTTTGTGGGGGCATGCAGTTTTAGATTAGACGATCTCTACTAGCCCAAGTTTACCAAGATCTCGCCTGATTTTTATTTTAAAACGTGTTCGTGGTACGGTCATGGTACAACATAATTATCAACACTGAATAAAGACAGACTCAAATCGAGAGACTTTGAAAGACAAGCCGCTTTTCTCACGATATGTTTTCCGAGTAATGTAAGTTTGAATGGATATAATAAGTAGTACTAACACAGCGTCCTTGCGCGGCCGCCCACGTTTCCTGGGAGCGGGCGTGGCGGGCGACGGGGTAGCTTTCGGTGCAGGAGTCTTCGTGCTGGCTCTGCGCGGCCTCGGTTTAGACTGAAACATTTCGAAAGCGTGCATCACATCTATGGATCTGCCTAGACAAGTTGATCAAAACTATGTCATCTATAAGACAGACATTCGAGCTTTTCCCTCTACTTTCAAAGTTTGGTATGGAGTCTAAACAAGCTACCAAATCTCATACTAGTTGTTGAGTTTGATTGGCGTAAAGAGGCGTTTTGTTCCGTTCTGCTACGTCAGATTGAATCGTACTTTACAGTCAGCATCAAAAATTTTCGATAAAACCATAAACAATATTTTTTCTTACCTCTATAGTCTTTTCAACCTCTTTATACTCATCATCATCATCACCGTCGCCTGAATCGTCGTTTTCTTCATCAGAATCCTGGGACCTGTAATTAGAAATAACAGTGTTGTAATGTAGACAGAAAGACGAACTTGTTATGTAGCTGCTAGTCGTGCCACGTTTACTCTCTTTCGAGGGTTTGGCTATCGTATAGTTTGTGGTGGCGTCTACATCGCTACATGCGAACTACGGATCACACCGAAGTCACGCAAAATTCTACAACGCGCAAGTAGAGTTTACCGCGCAACTAACTTATATACAACGTCCGGACATCAATCTTCGGGAAGTTGCCCACCAAACATGAGACCCGTCAGATCGGAGGATCCTCCCTTTTCTATAGAGGATGAGTGAACTGTGCACCCTGTTCCTCAAACTTTTATAGTTATCTCACTCTAGCACACTGACTGTCATAGCTAAGTATTTTTTCTGTGATATCTATATATTTATTTACCTGTCCCGTATCATCTTAGCGTAATCCTTAATTTTTGAAGGTCTAGTCGATCGGCGAATACCCTCTTCAGAATTGCTCTTGTCGCTTCCATTTTTGACTATAGTCTGAAAGAAAATACAGTAAATTAGATATAATCACTGTGACATTAAAATAATTATTCAAAAAAGTAGGTTTTTATAATAGAATGAGGGTTGGCAATGAAGATTTTTTCACTTTGAACTGTTAAACATTTCGAACACTTCTTTCGCGTCAGCATCAGCTATACGAGAATCATGCCGAGGTAAAGAGTCAACAGGTTGGTAGCGCGACCACCCAGGATGCGCCTGACGAACTTTAACCACTGAATCAATCGTTTACATTTACATGACGCTTTGGCCCGCGGCTTCGCCCGCGTGGATGTCAGAAATTATCCCACGGGAAAGTACTACCGGGATAAAAAGTATCCAGTAAGTAAGTTAGTAGTAGGGTTATAAACTATCTGTGTTCCTAATCCCATCCAAATCCGTTCAGTAACTTTTGCGTGAAAGAGTAACAAACAAACATCCATCCATCAATCCATCCTCACAAACTTTCACATTAATAAAGTAGGATGATATTAGGCTACATACCTTGGGTGTTGCCTTTTCTTTCACCTCTTTTTGTTTCAGTTCTCTTTCTTTAGATTCCTTTTCCTTCGCCTCTTTCTCTTTAGCTTCTTTCTCCTTGAGTTCTTTTTCTTTAGTTTCCTTTTCCTTCGCTTCTTTCTCCTTGAGTTCTTTTTCTTTCACTTCCTTTGCTAGTTTTTCTTTTTCCTCCTTAGCGTTACCATTACTTGCTTTTGCGTCCTTATTTTCTTTGGGTTCCTTATTCTCTTTGGTGACAACGCGACGCTCCGGTAACTTCTTATCGGGAACTGGTGACTTAGATATTATTTGCATTTTTCTATCATCTGTTGGAGTTCTGAAAATCAGGTATAAAATGGTTTTGAATCAGTCAAATACATATCATTATATTTTATTATACATTTTTTTTACTTTTCATTTTATAAAGTTCGGTTTCGTTCTCTATGCCTTACCTTGGTTTAGGTGTGGAAGTGTGTATCTGTGCTCGTCTACTTCTTAAAGTCTCTAAAGGCTTAGCTGGATTTTTTGCGGCATCATTGCGTGGATGCGTCTGAAATGAAGTTTATGTCCATGTATTATGTTTTATTGACTCGTATCTCGATAAGCTATAAAGTTTGTCAATATTTACCCTTTTCAGTTCTTGCAAATCTTTTTCCAACATTCGCAGCGACTTATCGCTGGTACCAGCCGAGTTATTTTCTGTCTTGTTATTGGTTTTCTTCTCAGCAACTGCAAAATTGTGTATTTCTATAGAAATTAATATGTAAGTTCTAGTGAATGTCTTCAAAGATGTGATGTTTAGATCAAACTACTAACTTGGTTCTGATGCCACTTGAGATATAACCCTTTTCTTGACTTCTTCAGCTTTTCGAAGGATGCTTGCAGTCTGTGATACAAAAACCCTTTATTTATTTTTCCAAAGATATAATTATTATGATGGACACTTGGAATAACCATCGCCTACATCATGTCTCGAGATAAGGGATATTTGACCGTGACTACACATTCTAATGTGCTTTAGTACACTTGTATACAATATTTGTACAAACATAGTAAACAAATTAATTTTTCACTATCATGAGCATGCTGATCTCATTATTTTTTTAAATGATGATGTTATTGAATTTAAAATGTATGACGTTTTATCTCGTCCTTTTCGAGATAAGTTTGTGATCGGAAGCTTTAGTTTTTATAGTGAATAGTTTTATTATTGATAACGTACTTGAGCGCATTAAATTAGATAGGTATAAACGCACAGCATAGTACTATAAGGGGAATAATAAGGTTATCTTGGAAGGTTCTGACCCTATGGTTCATAAGTATCTGGTATACCTGATTGTCATTCTTGTCATCTTTCTTGGGCGTGGTCACTGTCTTGGTGATGGTCGCACCACCAATGGTGGCTATTGAAATTTCAGCTACCTCGTTGTTTTTGCTAGCCAATTCTATCGCGGTCGCAAGATCCGGTAACGCCATGTCCGAGTCGCTCTCTAAAATATTGTTTCATTCATTAAAGTAAAATATTGAAAAGAGTCGTTGGATACCTCTAAATCGGGCTTAGAAAGTAACAACATAACTCATAATAGAGGAATAAACAAATCGTATGGTATAGAGAAAAATCTATAGAAAAATGAATTAGCTATACGAAACTTCGTATGACACTGTAAAAAGACCCCGATTTTAGTTATAAACTTACGTATTAGAACTTACCTTCAGAATTGGTAGTGTCCAGCTTTTCCTCGTCGTCCTCTTTCGCATTGGGTATCTGTGTAAAAAAATCACCGAAGTTAATATTATTTTGAGAATGATAAAGATTTAAAAATTGTTGTAGTACTTGTTGACAAAAATAATTACCAAATAATCACTAGTCTTCTTAATTTCAACAACCATATGGTCGTCCAGTTCTTTTACTGAAAACAATGAACAAATTTTATAATGAGTATATACTACATAATAATATTACTTTTGTGTAAACTACATATTTATAATTACACTGTATTTTTCTTATATTATGTTTTATCTGGTAAACAAGGCATGAAAATCACGAGCTTTCGGATCAATCGTAAATCAAATCTTTGACAGAAACACAAGCTGCTCCAAATACATTGACACATAATTTTTTTCTAAATCTCATTACGTCATATTTGTTTACCAGAAAGGCAAGTACAGAAAAATACACTTTACATATTTACCATTGATTGCAGAATCCTCTTCATCCTCGTCGACGTCCATCTCAGTCGATGACTCATCCTGGAGTAGACTCTACAACAGATTGTTCCACATCAAAATTAAATAGGGATAAGATCAGGAGTATATCATGGTCTAGATGGCTACGATATTGGAAAATGTTCCAATCACAAAATTTTATGAATCTATAAATAGATAAACACTTGTAGATGTGTAATTATAGTAATCGGTGAGGTTTGTGCCATTAGCTTGGTGTCGACAGATTCTCTCGGAGTGGTGACGCAGATAACCAATTCATAACATCAAAATCACGACAAGAAAAACACATAGTGATAATAAATTAATTCATGAGTTAATCTTACCGGTACACTGCGTATTTCGTCAACGTGCACGGCTCTCAGATGTAAATCCAGCTTCTCCTTCGAGGTGAACACCAGTTCGCATAATTCACACATGAATTCAGTACCTATGGGGGTGATTTAAAAACATATAATACTTTCATGCTAATAAAAAGGTTCAATAGATTTGCCCCACTGCTAGGTATGCTTACCTAAAATGAAAAACAGTATATCGCTGCCTCTCCCTTCGAATAATAATAGGCGGGTCGAGTATTAATTAATCTACGAGCAGCCTATTTTTTGGCGAGATCGACAAAGAATAGGCCAACCTGTATTTTCGTTTCAAAAACGTCAAATTACACAAATTATAATACACCACACACATGACACACCAGGTTTGGAACCTAAACCGGTCGCCACACCTAGATTTTAGGCCCCACTACCAAGGCAGTAAAAATGGTATTGTTCAGCATTTTAAAGGTTTATTTGATCAAAAATAATGATGCCATATTATAGGATATTTACGTCTGGATGGAACCAGTGGAAAAAGCTGTAGCAACATAAACACGTCAGTTTTATTTGGGATGAAGCTACTAATGTTCTTTCAGCAAAACATACATAAGCTTCATACCGTTTACGTGGGATTTTATATGTGATGTGACTCCGTCGACGTCCTCAAACTTTTCCTGACAGAGTGGGCAGGTGAGATTCTGCGTGGCGTGTATAGCGGAGTGGTAGATGAGCTCGTCTTGCGTCGCGAAACTGTCCTCACATTGCTCGCAGCGGTATTGGTCGCTTTCGCCGAACGGGCCTCGGCAAGTACGTATGGTCTCTCGGTGTTTTAGACGAAGATGTCTGTGGCGAGGTAGGCAAGACATAAAATATTTCAGAAAGAAGCGTGATTAATCAAAATATATATCATAAAGTTGTTGCAAATCACGAGCGCATCATGTGGCTCGTTTTTCCATTGACATAGGGTATATATTACAATACGCGCACTCGTGAGATGCAAAAAATTGTATCAGTAATCTATTAACATGAACAAGAAAGTCAACCCAAAAGGATTTGTTACCTTGTGTAGTGGTGAGACTTGACAAAGCTTTTACTGCAGTACTTGCAGGGGAACGACCGCTCATCATTATGAACTTGGACATGTCGTGCTAATTTTGGCGCCGTTGCGAACCCTTCAACATAAAAAAAAACGGTCATAATAATTTTATTGATTTAACCAGTTTGGCGCTTAAGCTGCTAGATAAATGAGGAAATACTAGCTTTTGCCCGCGGCTTCGCCCGCGTGCACGTCGGAAATTATCCCAAGGAAACGTACTATCGGGATAAAAGGGAACCCAGGTTTACTTGTGCCAAATTTCATCAAAGTCCGTTCTGCCGTTCAGGCGTGAAAAGGTAACAGACAAACAGACACAGGAGCACACACAAGCACATTCACGAACAAAAAATAAAAAATATTTACTTATAAGTATAAATTATAATGGCCGAGAATTGTATAAAACTATAATAAAACATTGCATTAACTTATTAATTGTCACAGGTAAAAAAAAAAAAATCGTGAATGTGCTCTATTATTTTCGCATTTATAATAATTATTAATATAGATTTTGTGCTCTAAACTTTTTTTTAGAATAAATATACATAAAATTCGCGTGTTCATAGCTCATAAATAAAAATAATAAACGCTTATGCTACTTAGTATATAACAATTCTATTATTTTAAGTAAAAGTCCTTAGTTCATTTGCGGTGAATTCTTCGTGACGACTAGGGCGTGCAAAACCGGAAAGTCTTCAAAACCGGTTTTGAAATCCAGTTTTGAGTGCCCAAAACCGGAAACCGGTTTTAGCCCCGGTTTTGGCAACAATTTTCTAATGTTTATATAGTAGAATTTTAACAAGAAAACAAATTCTTGGACACTCAGAAATACTAAAAATAAAACGATTTGTACGATAAATCTCTTTATAATCAACCATTTATGCCAACCAATACCAAATAGACCACCTTAATAGTTTTGATAACATGAACTTAAATAATATGAAGATTAACTAACTGAGATCAAATCAACAACAAATCAGTTTGTGGTACATTTAGTAGGTACACTAGGTACCTAACAATTCTGTTATCATGAATAATATATTTTAAACATACAAAACACACCATCATCATCATATGACACTAAACACAACCACAATTACAATACCTATGTCTCAATTTCTTGAAACTTGAGCTTTTTAATTACGAACTACTAACAATTTAACAACATTATTAAAAGGATTCATATTTGACTTTAAAACGAGATCAATTAAACTGTGTACAGTGTGTAAGTGTGTACTGTGTACCCTATACTAATTTATTTCAATAAACAAAAATCATTTTTTTCCAAGAGATCGCTGTTCTTGGTATTGAGTTCTTAAGAATAGAAGTGCATCTTACATTTTGTCAGATAGCGTACTTCTAATTTTATTGCAAAAGTACCCAGCACTCGAAACGGCCCTCTCACTCTCAACACTTGTTGGTAGTACACACTTCAAATAGTTGTACGCTTCGGTGAGATACACACCCCGTTGCCCTCCGCTTTCATACATGGCTTGCTCTACTTTGACAAACCCTGCAAGGTCGAAATTAGACCGATTCTTGGGGGATTTCCTACATTTTTCCAATTCTTTATTAAACTGCTCTTGAAGAGTTAGCTCATCAGCTACAACTTCAGCATCAGATGATAACGATAACGATGGTACAGACCGCTCGGACAGAACTCCGAGGATAGTATCAGAGCTCTTGGGCTGATGGGCTCTTGGGTAAATGTATAATTCAATAACGAAAAAACCGGAGATAAAACCGGGTTTGTCTTTCAACCCCGGTTTTCAAAAATTGCGAAATTTCGTCCGGTTTCCGGTTTTGCTAAAAACCGGAAAACCGGCTTTGCACGCCCTAGTGACGACTCACGCAGGGGGCAGTATTTACAGCGAAACGATTTCCTATTGTTGAGCGCGTCTTCTGCTAATCTCCGCTTGATGGCCTTCTTGAGCATTCTGAGAAATGAAGTTCAGGAAGAATATACTCGAATAAAATAATATAATGCCAGATATAAAAATAAAACTGCGGAAAACTGAAGCTATATATGTAATTTTTTTTTTTCAAGCGCCTTTTGCTATGTAATGAAAAATCCGCTTACGCGTAGCAGTCGGGTTGCGGTTTCCGCAACTCAGGAGGATGATACAGATCTTCAGGTTTACCTGTACCACAAGTCACTAAAACTGCTAATTAATACTGCTTTTATTTAACAAAAAAAATGGGATGTTGACAAATATTAAATATAAATCATCATCATCTACCTAGACTTCTCCCAACTATGTTGGGGTTGGCTTCCAGTCAAACCGGATGCAGCTGAATAAAAACGATTAAATATAAATTACTAAAAAAAAAAACAAGAAGGTATAGAAGTCAATTCATTCTTAGACATGCTTTATTATAAGTTTAATTTAAAACGCTTCTTGGCTATATTTTATGCTAGTACACTTCTTTTTTATTTATTCTATATAAATCTTGTTTTTTTAGTTTTCATATACAATAAAATGATGTAAAAATTGTCAACATCCCTATTAATAGTGTCTAATTAAACTAATTACAAATACAACACAGACATGCGATTTAGGGTGCAAACATCAATACTGTGCAAACAAAAATTTAATGCAGCCATATAATAACGGGTGTAAAAAGACGCTTAACGAAGCCGAGAGTCCCTTATCTCTGTCATTGCGATAATTTTTTGTACTGAACCATATGTGGGAACGTACTGCTTACGGAGATATTGAAGGAAACAGTTCCATTAAAAACAATATTTTTTTCACAAAACTTTTATAATGTAACTTTAAATACCCTCATAACTACTGAACCGTTGCACGCACCCATAACCATAATGTTTTGCGTTACATTGCGCGCTACCGTAAACAGCGCTTTCTCAAAACAAAAATAAAAGTCGTTTCCCAACAATATTTTTTGCTCAATGTTACTTAGGTACCCAGTTTGTTGTACAGAATGGGTAGATAACGGCTATGTGACGAGTCTTTTTAAACCCTATACAACTTAATTATATATCACTAACAATTGAGATATACATACATTTCTCAAATTAAAAATAAAAGCACCACTTTGGGAAAATAAAACGCTTGCCCAAAGTACTACATAATTCGCATTGGATTTTCTTTACCATAAACAAGAAAATTAAATTTTACAGTTATTTGTGCAGTTGCAAGGGCGTGAGGTTCACGGACGAGCTACCTGCGCGAACATACACTGCTACCAGGATCTTTTGACGCTCGAATGAAGTTGACAGGGGGGGGGGGGGGGGCTGTTGGTAAACATTTGTGCAATTGTTTTGTGAAATGTATTGAAAAGAAAATGGCGGCATTAGTTTTGAATTTGGCTACGCGCGAAAAGATTCTTGTACAGCTTTAAATGCGAGGCGTATTTAAATCCTTAATTTTTACACGATGCATATAACCTGTGAAAGTGCGTCAACATAATGTCTGTTCTAAAAGCGTCTGATGAAAGTGTAAACAAACCCCGTTCAGGTTAAATTCTTACGCAATCACTTACTAAAGGGAGCAACACATTCCATCGGTGTTTAGAAGGTTTCAACCTTTTATCACACCACTTTTTCCAACAGTTATTATTTGAACAATATTATTAGATTGTAATAGAAAAATCATCGGACAAAAATTGAGGTTATAAAGTTAACCTCACTTCTGAAATGAAAAACATCTTTAAATAAATTTAAAATAAGAATTTCGGGTTTAAGTATTCAAATATATAATCAAATCAAAGCACTCAATTTGTAAGTGGCACTACAAATTGGTATCCACAGGTGTAATACGTTTTCTGATCCATTTGTTTACATTTTCATCAGATACTTTTGGAACAGACTTTACGCATTTTACAACTACAAGCTATTTGGCATGACAGGCAAAAATATTTAACTTTCCAATAACAATTTATATTGTGAGCGTTATGTTATAACTTTTCAACTTAAATGTATACTTATTCTTAAAAGAGTATTGACTATTGTAGTTGCAAGTTAGCTGCCGGTATACCAAATAGCTCGTTTGACTGTACAAGCACTATTATAGACAAGAATTTGCCGGGAGTCGCGGTACAATATAGTCATTACGCACCGACGACTTCTCGCATTTGGATGATACGACACAGGGACCACGTGTGCAAACATATTCAATATAATACAGGTTGGATTATTGGGACGGGGCAGCAAGGGCTAGGCTAGGCTACCTTAACTGTTGCAGCTACAGGAAAACGGTCTTAGAAGACCGTCTTAATTTTCTGTTTTTTTTTTTCTTTTGTATTTATTTATTTAATTTATTTATAGTTAATTAACACGGTACAATACCAATTACATTAACTAACATAGAAAACAAAACTATACAATGCAGACAGTTGTGTCATAAACAAAATATAAAAAAAAAAAAAAAAAAATGTAATGTATAAATTATTGTAGTCAACAAAATGGGCAATTTTCTCAAAACCAATTTGGATGTCAATCGATCTAGTTACTTGAAAGGAACAAAAGCTCTAGCGTAGCAGCTAAGATTTGTGTAGGTACTAGAAACGACAGAAATCGCAAAAGCCTTTTCCCATACATTTTGTAGGAAATGAGACCCAACAAGATGGCGCCCCGCCCCACCATACGCGTTCTAACCTGAACCGGCAATACGGGACGCGGTGAATAGGAAGAAATGGTCCTATTCCGTGGCAACTTCGCAGTCCTGATCTCACGCAATTTATAAAAAGATATACCGACATGTTTATGAACTGAAAGATTCACTTCAAGGTGAGTACAAAAATTTAAAGTTTTGAAGTTTTAATTTTAATGTGAAATGAGACCCAAAGAAGTTTTTTTTAGAGTTCCGTAGCCAAATGGAAAAAAACGGAACCCTTATAATTTCGTCATGTCCGTCTGTCAGTGTCGATCAAATCTGTGTAATATCCGGAAGGACGTGCTTTACTGGCGACTAAATAGTCGCCAGTAAAACTAGTAGTGTAGTACTACAAATGTAGTATATCGATGAAAATTGGGAAAGAACGTGTATTCTGTGTACCGCGAAATAATAATATACTGAAATAACGAAAAAGAAAAAATTGGGGTAACCACCATAAAAAAAAATTGAGGCAATTGCCCATTTTTGACTGTTGACTGTACTTTTATATCCGAAATCTGTGAATGCAGATTCATTTGTTTAAAAAAGTTAAGGCCAGCTTTCTAAGGCCGTTTTCCAGCAGATACAATGGTTAGGGTATCTGCCCTTACTGCCCCGTCTCAAAAATCCACCCTGTATGTATGATTCAAATCGAAAAACTTTAACTCGTTGGGTGCCTGTTTGAAAGTGCGTAATGATTTTCAGCTTGTTCAGGTAAACTATGCAGTACATAAAAAATATATATACGTAGAAAGCAGTTACGTACATAGAAAATAGTAGCAATTGTTGGGACTTGGTACAGTGAACAGCACGTTGGTGGTAACACTTTGACCTTCAGCTGACCAAGCATAGTAAGACTGTTTTTGTTACCACAACATTACACACACGTGCGGTCAATTGTACCTAAATAAATAAATATATTATGTATATGTATGACTTTTCCTATCTCGGGACCATGGGGTCCTGGATTTTTGGAAGCCGTACGAGGAGCCAAAACCAACTCGCACAGGCCCGCCGCCCGTTAGAAAACTTTACTTAGGTAACTACTACTACTACTTTATTATGTATATGTTATTATTATTGAATCAATAAGACTTATTTGTGTAGAATACAACTTTGTCACAAATTTTGATTAGAGTAATTGATTTATAAAATTAGGACTCAATTCTGATATATTACAAAGGTCATACTGTCATGAGAAATTTTGACATGAAAATGAAAAGAAAATTGTTACACATATACAATAAAATTCATGGGTCTTACGTACCTGAAGAAATAAATAAATTATTATTATGTATGTCTTTTCCTATCACGGGACCATGGGGTCCCGGATTTTTGGAAGGCATACGGGAGCCGAAGCCAACTCGCAGAGGCCCGTAAGACAACTTTACTCTTTCTCTAAATGAAATTTTATGCAATAAAAAGGTTCTTAAATTCAACACATTGTAACAAAAACAAGAACAATTTTAATGGTAAACTAGGCCATTGAATAATTGTAATGTTATTACTACTAAAAGTAATTTAATCCTGGTATTAGAACATGAACATAGAAACAATTTAATTAATACGTCGAAAGGGTCATTGTAAAAGTATATTGTCAGAATGTAACACAACTTCTAACAATACTAAAAATAACAGTTTATGAGCTTTCAAAATATTTAATTTATGTTATGAGATGTTACATACTTAATTAATATATTTAAATTAAACATAGTTTTTTTTTTTATTACATTACATTATTTAATGAATATTTGGGATGGGAAGTAGGGACTAAGAGATTCGGCTCTGACCGGCTGACCACATAGAATAGAGATCACGCAAAGTATGGTGCATGCGTTACAGTATGTGATGGAAATATATAAGCTATGAACACACGTAAATTGGACATTCACTTAAACTAATGACATACAAGTGTTTACATATTAAATATACTATCAATTAATAATTTACAGATTTATTTTACCTTTTCCTCGTTTCACTTTTCCTTTTTCTTGTTTATCAGCACCAGTTATAACTTTTATTCGAGCCGTTTTTGACCCATCGTCAGAACCATCTCCAATCTACAATAATACATTATTTTAGGTGATAAGGATATAAATAAAAGACAATGTGCACCACTAACGAGAGTTACTGAATAGTCTTTTAAATTAGGAGTAAGTTCTATTAAGACAACCATGGAAAAAATCGGCCAGTAAATAATTATTGCTAAAGGCAAACATTTATTTATTCAATTATTTTAGCAAAAACAGATAGTGTTAAGAAAATGAGGTATCATTGCACGTCTTGACACCATGAGTAAAGTCAACATGGCAGAATGTTAGCCACCATTAAGATGTAGTCATATGGATTTTATAACCTATTCGTTTTTTATATAAAAATAAAGGGCTGAGACAATTCCAAATTTTTTATGGGTGTCTTAGTAAAATTCGTTCCTTATATAAGAGACTATTCAGTAACATAAGTTTTATTAGCAGTGGACATTTAGACAAAGCCCCATACATGTTTAATTGTATTTATCATTGCAATGTTTTAAAAAAGGATTATTTGTTTTTTTTTTTCTAAGATCAGAACTACATTTACCGACCATATTTGCAATAATTACCTACTGTTTTCAAATTACCTTTACATTGTACACGTTTTCATCATCTTCTTCATCTGTGTCTGACTCTTGGGCGGTGACTTGCACAGTAGTACCACCCTCTATTACTGTCTTCATTAGAGAGACCTCAGGTGCTTTGTTAGCCAAACGAAAAAACTAAAATAATATTCATTATAAGATGATAAAGTTAAATGCTAAAGCATGATAAATTTAAATAAGAAAGTTTAACTATGAAACTAAAATTTTAACAAATGAGTTTCAATTAAAAATAATACTTTTCAATAATTTGTTAGAAACAAGCAATACCTAATTAAGGCGGATGCGCTCAAGTAGTTCACAAAATTTAAAAATACTTCGTTTTTTGCAATTTGCAGGTCACCGTCAAGTTGTATGTTGATTAAAATATGATTCGCAGCCGTAACAAATATGGCTTTACAGAATTATTATCATTAGAATCAGCAATACAACTCCTGAAGTTAGAATTGACCTTAAATGTTATAATTTCATGAAATAGTCATTCGATAGGGTAATATGAACTTAGATGTATTGATGATTTTTATGATTATAATTTTATAAATAAAAATTTGATACGGCCGCAAATCATATTAAGATCAACATACAACCTGATACTGACCTGCAAATTGCAAAAAACATAAGAAAATATAAGCAAGTTTTCTTAACTTTGAAAATGTCTTCAAAAATTTTGTTATTATTTACACTTTTTTTGCTGACTGTACATAATACCTAACTAAAATAAATATTATTATTTATGCAGAGGACTGGAAACAACAAAAATATATTTCAATTTTGTTATTTTTGCTTTGAAAATTTGTTGTTTTGCTCATAACAGAATATTTCGGTCTATTTGCACTATCACAATTTAACACAAATAGCATTCAATATAATATAATTATTTAAAACATAATTCTGTCTATCATCTTCAAACAATTGAAAGAAATAGAATGAGGATTTTAAATTCATTTAGTGCTAAATATGCATATTTAGCTATATATAGTGCAAGCAAGCCTCAGTAATCATTCCGTAATCTAGATGGAATAGTTGCCTATTTATGTCTTAGGAATTTACTATTATTTAACACTTACTTTGAGCAGGGACTGTGGCCAAGACATTGGCGCCAAGGGTGTAGCATTCTGTATGAACTGCAAGACATGCTCATCAGCTTGACGACATATATGCTTGAAATCATAGCTCAATTCCATGAAAAATTTGCAGCGGTTGCAAATATATGTAGGCATTTTATCAGACGGGAAGACCTGAGAGGGGAACAGAATGCTTTTAATGTATTTCTTATATGGTAATTATCATTTATTTCTGTAAATTGGTTCAAAAATACACTTCTACAAGTTAAAACTAAATTATGTTTTTAAAACTAGATGGTTCGGTGTTCCTAACTGACTACTCTGAGAAGAGTTTTTCCTTTTCTTTGTTATTGATTTAATTTATTCTGAAAAAATAAAGAGTTGTGTCAACCAAACGGCGCCTGTTGAAAAGTAATTGACACTAATGCACAACATAATGTAAATTGCAGCCTTTTTACCATCGGAAAATGATAAGTGTAGTTAAATGTATAATCAATAAGTAATTGCTACAATATTGATTATGTAGTCAAAGGACTAAACAAACATTTTTTATTTATATTGTTCGTACATTCGGCGCCATTATGCGATACGTACACATAACCCATTATTTATTAAGAATTATTTATGTAAACATATGTTATTTAGTATTAGAAAAGAAAGTATAATATATGTACCTCAATAGAGACGCATGATAATATTTTTAGTGGAAGATTAACTGAGTTTTTTGTAGATCGTTTTTCGTAGATACTTGTTAGCAAATCGCCTTGTGCTAAACAAAAACGGCAAATTTTAATGGAAGACAAACTATCCCGTCTTGCCTCCATTTTTCTGAAAATAACACAACACTTCACTTAAATAAAAAACTGATATTTTACTCCATAACCTCTTCCGATTATCATAAAATCACCATCGATTTTGTATTGACACTAGCGCCACCACAAACGCTTGGTCAGTGTGACGCCTTGTACGAAGGTGGGAGGAGGTGTTGCCAACTCCAAAAGTTTAAATGATCGAATCTCTTTGGCAAAATTATGGTTTCTACGACAAAATTACCGTATAATCGGATATAATACAAAAAAAAACACAAACTTTTTGGTATTTTTATTTTCATTTAGTTTGACCCGTCATGAGTCATCGCGCGTCTTAATTATATACGACATTAATTGATATAATGACAATGAGTAATAATATACCACAGGCAATGCTAGTGGCTTTAGCAGCACAAACCGTACATAACAATATTTTCTCATAGCTTTGAGTAGTGACGAATTTGTTCGTGACGTAAACAAACAGTAAGAAAATCCCAGCGGGTACATTTTATAAACTCATTTACACACGCTCTTTGTTATTAATTATTAGTACTAGTCTTAAATTTATCTTAAAACAGCACAGCAAGTAGTTAGTCACTATCGCAACTTTGTTTCCTCCCTCATCAAAATTATCGTACAGTAGCTGTTGTCCGTGACTTCGTCCACGATCCAGGATAAAAAGTGGCCTATGTCCTTATCCAGGTCATGGTCTACCCATGTGCCAAACTTAATCCAAATCCGTTCAGCCGTTTTAGCGTGAAAGCGTAAGAAACAAACAAACTTACTTTCGCATTTATAATATTAGTTAGGAATTAACGTAATTTTGACATACGCTACTCTGGTGGCCCAGTGGTAACGGCCACGCCTTAAGAGTTGTAGTTTGTAGGTTTAATACCAGTCAGGCGTTTTACTTTGAGTAAATTATTTCATCATCACTGTTCTCGAAACGGTGAACGAAAACATCGTGAGGAAACCTGTAATTAAATGTTCTAAAACCAAAAAATCGAAGACATGTGACATCTAGCAATCCGCACTGGGCCCGCGTGGTGGATTACGGCCTACTCCCTCTCATTGAGAGGAGGCGTGTGTCTCAGCAGTGGGAACATTATAGGTTGATTATGCTATCGTACAGTCGCCAGCAGGTCAAGCTACACGAAACTGTCAAATTTCTCCAAACGATTTTACGTATGTTGATGGTTATGTTCAAAATCGAATGAGAAAACCTGACAGTTTGTGGTAACTTGATATGCTGGCGACTGTACATCGTATCATTGGCAAAAATATCATACACCCTCATAATTATCGTACGGGCTGGCAACACCGGCGGAGCTAGAGACGCTATCGTACAGCGCTCGTGGCGGTGAATAGATGTACTCGTTTTAATTATTTACAACTACTCCTCACTAGATGTCAATAGTTGTATCTGTAAACATCATCACGCCAGCTTTTCTCGATGAGGCCGCGTCCAATTTAAAAGCGATCGTCGCGCGTATACGCAATCATCACGTGCATATGTAACTTTTTGTTCGGAAAACCGGAAAACGCCTCCTGTCTGCGCGACCACGCGTTCAGGTTCACTCGTATCGCTTTCTAATAGTACAGGGGTAAGACTGCGTCCTATTTAAAAGCGATCGTCGCCAAGGGCACGTTTTTCTTAGGAGAGCGCCACTGCGAGAGAATTCGATCCCGGCCCTTATTTCCAATACAGGCAGTTCTTACAACCATTACTTTCTGAATGCGTGCTTCTATGTCAAGATTTCTGAATGGGTGACAACTGTATAAAAAGTGATTGCGAGTACACATAGAACATTAAACATTGTCTGAATTGTTATTAGTTTTAGTTGTTGTAATAAAGTTTTTAGTTTCGTTCTTTGATCCCGAGATTGCTCTGTATTTTTGTATTGTAAGGAAAAATCACAAAAGATATGTAACATATTCGTTTTTATTTCATTGACAAAGTACCTCATTGAGTATCCTCGATACATATAATCATACAAAAAATGAAGTGAAGCTTCTACAAAAAATATTATAATCAGACTTTTAATTCTTTGAGTCTCCATCTCAAATATTAATCAACTCAACTCTCAATAAACATGTTATTCTTTAGCAAGAATTAACATAATCTCCTTAAATTTAAATAAAAATAGTGTACGGTAGGTACTCAGGTATGTTCCTATAACAAACAATAAATAAAATATTTAGATAGTGGATCAAAACTGTAACTGGAAATAACACATCAATTACGTATGCGATAAGCTAGACAAATTCGTATACGTAATAAAACGTCTATGATCAACAGTGTCCGTAGCCGCAGCAGTCATGGGATATCACTGATACATTTCGTCTGTGCTGTCATAATTATGTCTTTCATGTGGTCTGATACTGTGAGGCAATGGGGGCTATCGTTTTTGTGCTCACCAGTTGGCGCCACTGGCGAGTAAGGTCCCATCAGTAGGTACTTTTATTTAATTTTTTGGATATGTTTAAAGTTCCCATAAATTCATAATATGTTTATTTGATTACATTTTAAAACTTCAAATGAATATTTAGATTATAATAGAATAGAATAGAATAGAATATATTTATTGCAAAACATGAGTAGGTATACATCAAATAATATGTGCAAGGTCTTAAAATAACAGGTAGATCTGCATGTTTTGCCATATTATGGCGTACAAAACATAGTTTTGGTTTAGAGTCAACCATAAAAGATTTGAGTCTACAGAACAAACTATAAAATTAAAAACTTAATCCTAATGCTTAATTAAAAAAAGGGGAAAGTATTGTTTTTCATATTTGAGGGCCAAATTGTGAAAATGTCGTAACTATAGTAATCTATTTAATTAATTGCGGTCATTTAAAAATTCCGATATGGTGTAATAGCATTTGGCTATGAGATATTTTTTTAAATGTATTTTAAACAGAGCAGTAGGCATTTGTCTAATAGGTTTTGGGATTCCTAACTAATATTATAAATGTGAAAGTAAGTTTGTTTGTTACCTTTTCACGCCTAAACCACTGAACCGATCATCCTGAAATTTTGCATATACGTTGTCAGGTGTACAGAAACGGACATAAGGTACCTTTCATCCCGCAAAAAAGTACTGTTCCCGAGGAAAACAACAATAACGTTCTTATGATAATAGATGGCGCCACGTGTCTTTCGAATCATGATTGAATTATAACCCGCATTGATAGTCAAAGTCTAAATTAACGCGAGCGAAGCCGCGGGCAAAAGCTAATTTATTATAAATGATTGGTGCTAAACAAAAAATACTTTTACCCATCAATGCCGTGGTTGATCTTGGTACGCATAATTTATTATCCCGTCGATTACGAATAGAAACGTTTGATAGTTTCTTAAATAGGTTAGGATTGGTTTGTATAAAATTAGCTATTTCATAGATAAATAAGGAAGACAGACTTAGAATCTTATATTTAATAAAATACCGTTTGCAATTATCAGTTATTTTCAAACCAAACATAGCCCTAATACACATTTTTTGTGAAAAAAAAAAAGAGTTTTTTATTAGTAGAGTTTCCCCAAAATATAACTCCAAACCTCAATATGGAGCCGACAAAGCGCATTGGTACATATAATAGGTTTTAGTTTATAAAGGGCATCGGCAGATGCTAATGTTCCTAAAATTGGCAAGCATGAAGCAGACAAATATAATTCTTCCTTAAGAGGGCGCACACCGGTCCACTAGCGCGCCACTCTTTAAATAAAATATTATCTCGTGACTGAGAAGGAATTTTGAATAACGGCTTGATAAGCACCCTCGGTAAGTGTGTCTAGAATTTTCTAATACCTTTTATAAACTTTAATATTGAGACACGAAGCAACAAAATACGATCTAGAGGAATATGGCCGCTTTTATAGAAAGATAGGATAAAGGTATTAGAAAATTCTAGGCACACTTACCGAGGGCGCTTAATGAGCCGTTATTCAAAATTTCTTCTCAGTCACGAGATAATATTATTTTACAGGACTGGCGCCAGTGGACCCGTGTGCGTCCTCTTAAACCTGCATGTGCATCAACAAACTATGCTTGTTAGTAAAACAATATCCACACTATTTTCGGATGCACTCAGAAGTAGATAAGCCACAAAAAGGCTTCTGCTAGAAATAAGTATAAATATGAATTAAATGTACCTTAATGTAGTTTGCAAATATTTAGGAGGAATGTACCTAAATGTTAATGCCATTCAGGTGTAGGTACTTATAATAAGTTACCTAACTCATATATGGAACTTCCCATCCCCATGTTCAGGAAAAAGCTGACCGGTAATGGATAATTGCTTTTATGACATTGGCGAATACATGGAATATTGTAAAAAATCCAAGATGACATGTACTTAATTTTGACATTGATATTAAAGTAACGATTACCTAATTATAATAATATTAATTCATTGGACCTATTGTAAATCACAAATCTTAAAATTAATTGTACTTAGTTATTAAAGAATGACATTTGAATATTTGTATACCATATTATGTTGTGGTAGAATGTATAGAACGTGTATAGAACTTTAAAAAAATATTAACCACCATACTATGTAAAACTACATTCTTACAAATACCTAAATAAATTCTAATTCAATCAAGATTCGACATTTTTAGGTATGTTTATACTCTTTAACATAAAAACCTACGGCGGCGTAAACAAGCAAATTAGCTGTCAAAAGAGTCAAAACCAGTGGTCTCGAACGTCATAGAGCAAGATCGGTAGAGTTGCCAGCTAAAATCGGTATATTTGTACCCAAAATCGGTATTTGACAAAAAAACAAACAGTATTCAATCAAATTCGTTTATTTATTGAAAACCACTTGAAAACAAAAACTTACAGACTAATTTATATACAATCACTTACAGACTAATTTATATAATCATTTTTTATACCAATATTCTTTGGCCATAGCCGCGGTCATCTTCGAGTTGATTTCAAAGTCATAACAGTTAGCTGTATTAAAGAGTCGTTTTGCGTGTAATAGACCAGTGATTGATTCAGTAGACAGCCTATTTCGCTGTTTTGTTTTCAAAAGATTAATATGTGAAAATATGCGTTCAACGTTAGCGGATGAATGGGGAAGTGATAAAATATTAAAGATGAAATTAGATAACAAAGGAAACATTTGAGTTTCATCGCCACGCTTTAGTAAACTTACTTCATCCCAAAATAGTTCTACATCATCAGGAAGTGTTTTGATTTGTTCACAATTTCTTAAAATGCGCCACTCTGTATCAATTTCCTGGAAATCATTGCTCTGAACAATATTGGGAAAAAGCCTACTCATAGGAACTATCGAAGAGGTATTGCCAATTTTAACATTTTTTGGGTCAATTATGTCTAAACCCTTTATTGGATTATTTTTCAATGGAAACCGCGTGGTTATTTGCTTACAAGCTTCGATATAAAAATCTAGGCATCTGCATTTAAACAAATTTACTTGATCTGCGTTTAGATTTTCTGAACTACTTAGTAGTGTATTAGACGCAGCAGCACCATAGTATACGGCGTCAATATCCATAAAATTTCTAGGATTTTTAAAATCAACATTTTCGATTGGTGTGCTAGTTAAATATTCTCTTTTTAAAAAACAATCAAATATAGTTTTTAATGATCCAGTTATTTTTTCATATAAAGTATGAATTTTCGGGTGTTCTGCTTGCATTTCTTTATTTAAATCGGTAAATAATGGTAATACAAAATCTAAAAATTCCAAAAATAATACCGTAGTGGGATCTTGGAGCTTTTGTAATATATGTTCTGCAGCTAAAAGATGATCATTATTAGAGATTTGGTCTATAAAAAATAGTTTTAGAGCAGAGAGTTGTTCCAATATTCTCTTCACTGCTGCATGTACTGATAACCAGCGTGTTTGAGAGGGGTGAAGTATTCTATGTACTTTTAAGTCGCAAAACATTTGAAAGTTTTTAAACTCTGCTACTCTTTTTGGACTAGAAGAAAAGTAGTTGTAAATGTCCCTTACTAGATCCTCTATAAAGCGTGGCAATTTGGTACAAGCATATGACGCGCAAAGATGAAACGAATGGCAGGTGCATTTAAGTATAAAAATGTTGGGAATTTCATTTTGCAGCAATGTTACAACAGAATTATTACGTCCCATCATTACGTTTGCCCCATCAGATGCAAACCCTATTAGATTATTTTGATATGGAATATCATTGCTGCTAAAAAAGTTTACTATGTATTCAAATAAGGTTGCTGCATTAGCTTCTTCTAGTTCTAATGGAATAAGAGCTAAAAAACAATCTTTAATACGATTCATTTTCGCATATCTCACGACTAAGCACAAGTGTTTGGTTGTACTAAGATCAGTGGACTCGTCAATAATAAGCGAAAACTTAGTTTGCCGCAGATCTTCACATAAATTATCGAAACTTTCTTTACCTATAATATGATCAATTATGTCGTGAGTTTTCGTCGAAGAACATTTGATTTCTTTGCCAATTTTTGAATCAGGACAAACGGCTTGCATCAGCTTCGGTAGGTGCTCCATAATAGTGAATGGTAGATTGTGTTCAGCAACAAACGAGGCTAATCTTATTTCACCTGAAATTAAAATTTAGAATTAAAAATTATGTAGGTATATCTAGTAGCGATTAGGGTCTAATTATATCCACTGCTTCTATTTATCGATAACTAGAAAACAAAATAATATAACAATCTAAATAGTACCTAACAAATAATTAAAAAGAAATTACCTTGCTTAACCAGTGTATCAGTTTTTTGAGTTTTGGTCACAGTAAATGATGATATCTTCGGTTGAGATTTTATATTCTTTGATGATACTGAGTGTGTTTGTGAAGAACTATGTTTCTTTAAAACGTCTTTTCCTGATGTGATGTTGATATCTTTATCACAACTCTTACAATAGGCATAGCTTTCGCCTTTACGACTATCTTGCAGCCAGCCTGGAAATTCTTTTTCCCATTCTTTTCTATAATATTGTAGATATTTTTTTCTTCTTACACTCGCACTTGTGCTTGGCTCCTCGTCAGACGACATTTTAACTGAATGGTCTTCTCACGCACTCTTTAGGATAAGTACTCTACTATCTCTTCAAAGTTAAGAAAATTAATGAACAAAATAAAACCGAATTCCTGTTTATATAGACTAGACTGGTTACAGGTAAATTCCCTAGCGGGAAGCCCCTTATAACATCGAGTTGTAAGACAACAAGTTGTAGGAACAAGGGTATTCCCCAAAATATATGGAACATTCTACACTAGGCCCATACTTACTATTAAGGGCTTCCCCGTCCGTAACATTAAATTAAACATAAATGAAAAGGGTTGCCAACTGAAAAGTGTAAAATCGGTAGAGAAATCGGGAGAATTTCCATGTATATCCAGAAATCGTAGAAAATTCGTTATATTTCGGTATTTCGGTAGCACAGAGCCCATATCGGTATAAATACCGATAAATCGGTAGGTTCGAGAACACTGGTCAAAACAAGATGTCAAAAATTACAGGTAAAATGAAAGCGTTTCGTTTCATGAAGTAATTTTAGAAACATTCAAAAAACACAAATATCCATCCCGAAAATACGGTTTTGCGAAATTTTAATCCCGTTTATTGGGACTTAAATAGGGTCGGGATACTGGGATCGAATCAGCTGCACCCTGCATTCGTATGTTTAGGACAGCCACTTGAGCCACTGAGTCCGATGTAGTCCTGCGCCATATACCTGCTTGACGGAGCCATGATTATTTTTGCTGGAGCTGGTAGTCACGTGGGACAAGAGTTGCCAAAGTAAAGAAAATTAAAATGGCAACAATGAAGACGAGAAAGAGGACATGAGTTTTGCTTGGTCCGTTGGTCTCCACTCTAGGGAAGTCTGGATTCAGTGCGGATGCAAGTTGCATGCACGAAGTATGTACACCTAGACTACCTTATTAGGTACATTTTCTAATAAGATATTTTACACTATTCTATCTTAAATAAAAATATTTATTTATGTGATTTAAATAATTGTTTTCTTTATATTCCCCCCTCTGATTTAGATACTGTGTTTTTCTACCCCAAACACTGTGACGAACATCAACACGAGTATTAATCATACAATAACTTTTTTCGCAAATCAATTTTTTTTCCCTAATCATAATCATTTCTTTGTCAGAATATAGTAGGTACTTATCCATTAAGGAATAATGTACTATATTAATAATAATGTTATGGGATAATGTTTGAGAAAGTCTTTATTTCTTTTTAAACTAAATTAGATACGTATACACCACACCATACATTGATTCAATAGCTTTGACGAAGAAGAGACATTGATATACAATTGTCATTGCTAATCTAAGAACAAAGGGCGATAAAAATTCCGAAAAAATAAAAGTGACTTCCAACCCTATGTAACTGGTCGATGTACCGATGCTTGGAGGAAGCCAACAATGGACGTCTTTCGGCTGAATGATGATAATAATGATTAGTAGGTAGGTACTTATTTTTAATACCTAAGAGGCACTAAGAGCCTGTCTTAACAAAGCGTTTTCCGCCTAACTACGAAGCAACTAGACGCCGCGAGGGCTTGATTCGCTCATGAGTGAGTGCGTGCATGTGGACGTAATGCTCCGACTGATTATTAAACGCTAAGGAACCGTCGTACAACTTTTGTGGGCACACAATGGATTATGAAGAAAGACAATTGCAAAACGCACTGTAAAATAAAGCCCGCAGCAGTCAGCAGCTTTACAATCAACGACACTTTGAATATGACAACTATCTATGCATCACTGACGATACAGTTAAAACACCTGTTAAGCCTCTAAATTTTACTAATTTATGACTCCTGAACATATGCTATTTCAAATAATTATCAAAAATGGTAGATGATTGGAATTTAAACTAAGTCGATAAGATTCGATAGCATTCATATTATTTTGTAAGGTATATATCATATCTAGTATGTAATTATTAATATGATTATAATTTTGTTATCGGACTTACAAGGCTAATACCAAAGTGTCAACATCTCATAACTTCTCAGATGCTCTAAATCGTTGCTCTTATGTTGTGTGCTGTTATAAATAATCGCGACATTAACAAACGTATAAATAAAATAACCTAGAGATATGGAACCAAATAATACAAGTTTACAAAAATCGAGACATTCCCTTGATAGTGCTTTAGTGGCTAAAAATGATTCAAGATTATCGTAAGTACTATTTTATAATAATATTTTACAATTGATGCAGTATTGGCGCCAAAATTAGGTAAATAAAATGTACCAAATGAAGGATAACTCTGAGGTTATTAAAGGTGTTTGTGAACTAATATTAAAATGTGTTAAAATTTTGTCTTTGTCCTGAATTTCGGGGATTGATACCTATACCAATGTATTGTATATTTTTTAAATTCAGTATTAATTAAACCATTACAAAGCGGTAAAGGGCGAGCTTTTCAGTCATACCCTTACTTACTTCTATAACTTTTACTATTTCGAATACCTAATGTAAATATTTTTGATCGGTGCAGCGGATATTGGTACAGCGATAATTGTCGACTTTTATGAAGTGAAGAATTAGGTGCCAATATTATTCTAATAAAGCGATTTTTAAACACAACATACAATTTTGTGCGCCAATCTTGGCGTTCAGTGCAAGAGAGAGCTAAGTAGACCTAGAAAAGTAGGCAGAGGGAAAAGGGGCCTTCGTCCTGCTAGGGGATAGATAAGTAGGTTTATGATTAATAATAAATCATTAAACTCGTCTTGAAAATGGTGTCAATGATCCACCCCAAATACAGGGGCTGGGCTAGAGCAACATTTTATGCAGAAATTCAATAAAAGAGCAGCAAGTAAATTAAAGTTTATTTGCAGATGGCGTCCTAGTTCCTTCGCAAATATAGCCAGCGATTATATTAGGAAAGCAGAGCCGGTGCTGGATTCTGTAGCTGGTAAAACAGTGAACCACAACAATAACAGCACCAACAATAAAAGTCCAGAGCATCCAGCTGAATCTGTTCCAGCTACTCCAGAAGTGACTCCTAAACATGAAAAGGTACAAAATGGTCGATTTCTAATTTAACAATAGATTGGCTTACTAATAGTAAAAATTATTTAAAAAGACTCACTGAAAAGATTATTTTATTTTCCCGGTAAAAGTTGGGATGAAAGGACCTATCTCTACGCGCGCTAGGAGATTCAGAAACTACTTACGTTTCGTTATTCTCGAGAATGACAAAGCGTAGTCTTCGTTTAAACCAAAACGTTCGGTAGGATATTCATCAACGTCATTACCAGCATTTTAGGGCCCAAAAATGAACAACATCCTACCAGGAAATGTATTGTGACTTTGCCCGCGTGATTGTCGGAAATTATCCAACGGAAATTTACTACCGGAAAAAAAAAGTATCCTATGTCCTAACCTAGGCCACGGCATATCCGCATGCCTGTAACCCAATTTTCAGCCGTTAAGGCATGAAAAAGTAACAGACAGACTATACATATTTCCAATGCCTTAAAAAGAGTTACACAAAAATTTCAATATTAAATACATTTGAATTTTAAAATCATCCCCTACCTATTTTAGCCACTTGGAGGATGATTTCATAAAAATGCTGAAACATGTAATTCTTTATTTCTTACCAAAAGCATCAGTTTGAATTTTCATATCCCTAACTTAAAAAATGCTGGGCTTGTCATACAAACTTTAATCCCCTAGATTACCCCCTTTAGGATTATTTTTGAGATAAAAAGTAGCGTATGTCCTTCCTCAGGATGCCATCTGTCTCCTTGCCAAATAATAACTAAATCTATTCAGTGGTTTAGGCGTGAAAAGGTAACATACAGACAGACAGACAGGAAATATTTTAGTGTACTAGCTGTTGCTCACGACTTCATCTGCGATCCAGGTTAAAAAGTAGCCTATGTCCTTACCTCGGTAATGGTATATCTGTGTGCAAATTTCATCCAAATCCGTTCAGCCGTTTTAGAGTGAAAGCGTAACAAACAAACAAACTTACTTTCGCATTTGTAATATTAGTTAGGATTAGTATTAGTATATTAGTATGGATGGATGGATGTATATTATCGTGAACGAAGTTAGAAGTTACAAGACGAATCGCAATAATTTCCTAAAAACTATAAAATTATGGGGTTTCTTCAAAACACGATATAACCAGTGTTTATTCAAAAGGCTATACAAAGTTATCTGCCTCATAAGTTGCTTTGAAATTGTCATTATTCTAATTAGTCAGACAGCATTTCAGAAAGTTTCGTAGCGGGATTAACTACCCAAAGTCCAGAAACCGGAGGAGCCTTCTAAAGGACCAAACCATTTATTTTCGTTTCAATAAATCGTTACACCTTGCAGCCAAAATCCGAACCTGCAGCTGCGCCTGCACCTGTCCTTGCACTTGTCCCTACACCTCCACCAACACCGACACCCTCCATGAAAAAGGACAAGACTATGCGAAACACTGTGGTTGATATCGTCATCGTGGAAGCCAAGGGCCTCCCAGACCCACCGCAGGATAGCCATTCACATTCAGTTTATTGTAAATTCCGGTAAGTCAAATAATTACATGATTAATGTTGGGTATTTTTTAAGTTAAACCATTCTTAGCCTAAGGCATCGTTCGCAAAGTCCTGCCCTACTCGGGACCAAGAGACGGATAAACCGTTACTTCACGTAGATACACCTGTACCATTCAGTTTTACGGCCTATCGACCAGACATAATACGACAGGTCACAATTCGACAACTTTACAAGTTTCTATCATACATTTATTAAACAGCACCCGTCGTAAAAACGTGCCAATTTTGACGATTTTAATTCAAATTTGTCGCATTGTCAGTTATATTAAATTAGGTCCTGGACCCTAATTGCGTAACATACTATCAGTCATAATCTGAATTATTTTGAAGTCTATTACTAATCCATTGCTTCATATGTCCGAAAAATTTGTCTCCTCAACAACGTAATTAACGCAATGAACGTTAATGAACTGTCAAATGAAAGCCATTCCTACTGTTAATGTGTTACGCAATTAGCCCTCTGACCAAAAACCAAGAGTAGGCAGGCATAAGAAGGGAATTTCCAATTAATTTCAACCTCTTTGTTGCAGCTTGGGTTCTCAATCATACAAATCTAAGTCCGTGACGACCACAAAGCAACCACAATGGAGGGAGAGGTTCAGTCTACATCTGCGTTATGATCAGCTGTTATATATATCTCTAAATGATAAAGGGAAACGGAAGAATTTCATGGGCAGGTATGGGAAAAGATTTTCTTTATATTTTTATTATTAAAAAAAGTCTTGTTCTCTTCTAACTTGTCAGAATTTGAATGATGTATTTTCATATACATTATACAACATAGCATTTTATCGAAGCTATGATTTCAGCAATCCGTTTCGTTATCGAACCGTTCTCTTCATTTGTTAGATCTCTCAATGAACTGTAGGTATAACTGCGATAAGAGGTGTTTTTCTTAAGCTGTCTAAACAGTCTGCAAAAGATGTATAAACTTCTACTAATATTGATGATTTTATCACGTATAATGTACAAGAGTTTGATCGGCTTCATTAATGTGTCTGCTAGTCGTGATTTAATTAGTTGTTTGTATAAACGTGCATGTTATCTTGTGACCTTCTCCTGAGGTCAGGGGCAGTAGGTACCACTGAGCGGCATTAGTGAACTTTGTAATATTTATTATTTTTAGGGTTCCATTCCCAAAGGGTGCAAACGGAACCGTATTACTAAGGCTCTGCTGTTCGTCTGTCTGTCTTGTAGCGGGCTGTATATCATGAATCGTAATAGGTAGACAGTTGAAATTTTCACAGAGTGTGTATTTCTATTGCAGTTCTAACATCAAATAATAAAAATAAAATAAAGTAGAAAATTAAAGGGGATCCCCAAACAAGAAACGTGTTTAAATAAGAATTGTGTTAAATATTGTACGATGGTATGGAACCCTTCGTGTGCGAATTCGACTCGCACTTGGGCGGTTTTTTTACATGTATGATCCACGCAGAATTGTTAATCGTTTATTATCAATTGCGTTCTTTCATAACATAACAAAACTGATTCTGACGTCAATATACTGCGCAAAAAAATAGTGTAGGCTATGCTTTGTCATTAAATAAAGTTCCCTAAAATTTAATTAAATATTACTGTAAAAGTTTGGCTAGGCTTATTGGGAAAATATTAGACATTAAAAAGTTATTAAGTAATAAAACCGATATTTTAGTCTTGCGTCAATGGTTACTTAGTTAAATTATTTTAAAAGTTGTGTTATAGACCTGTCGACGCGGGAAAGGGAGCGTACACATGACATCTGGCAGGATCTGGATGAAGGCTATGGCTCGGTACATCTGTCAGTTACGTTGTGCACCATCCGTAACAGTAGACAAGACCCGAACCAGGAGGTCGCGACCACCGAGCCAAATGTGGACGACTTACGATCTAAATATGTAGGTATTCACTATAATGTACATACATTAACTATAAAGAAGTGGTAATAAGTATATTCAATTTTCAATCCCTAAAGACTAAATTGTAGGATGTGTTTAAATAAAGAATAGTAAAAGGTCACGTTGGTTGTCGTAGCTTTCGTAGCAGTGCTACGCAAACTGCGAATGTAAGATTTCGTAGAGGTGCTACGTCATAGAAAAGTCTACTCATAGGAAAGTTCGAAATAAAGATTTCATAAATGGTGACTGTCAAATCAGCATATCGTATTATACAAAAGACGCAGAAATAGTGTTTCTTACCTACCTACTTACCTATTTTCGTATTGAGATTTCGTCGAAGCAGCGCTACGCGTCTTACCTATAGAAAATATATAAACGGGATTCCGTAGAAGTGTGCAAGTTCCTGTAGCGTAGTTTATGCGACTAGCGAAGCCCTGTTTTCATCAGGCATATACGATTTTTAATCCTTGGCCCATTTTTCAGGCCTTCTACAACCTGACTCCAGATACAAGTGTGGTCGGTCAGCTTCACGTGAAAGTGATTGGAGCCAAGGGGTTGTATGGCAAGCCCAATGCGTACTGTACTCTGGAATTGGACAATGAGAGGGTACAGACTCCGTCGGTTAGTTCTAGCGCTGAACCCGTGTGGAATAAGAGCTATGTTTTGTGAGTATTTGAAGACATTTTGTTGAACTTAGTATGTAATATTTTGTATACGTCTGGTAATAAGCCACGATATATTTTTCATGTCTATTTGAAGTAGGTACATATTTTGGTTCCATTAACTAGTGAAGCGAGATCAGAGTACGCCACACGGTTTTTGAAAATTTTGGATATAATGTTGAATGTTTTTCACGACGAACGACGAACAACGATTTGCACGTTGGATTTACCACACAAGATTATGAAAACTGTATTCCCCACGGACCCATTATTATCCAAATAATACGTAGAATTCAATTATTGGATTATTATCAGCGATAACGGGATACTTTGAGTTTTCAATACTTATTTCGTAATTTATCTTCAATAATGTCAGGTTATTTATCTTAAAATATTGAGAAATAGAACACTATTAAATTATATTTGAAGGTAGGTAACCATAATATAAAATTACATATTCCAGCAATATATACGACGTTGCTTCAACGTTTGAACTAAAAGTCTACGATCGGTCCATAAACTCGCTGCTCTATGATTTCCTGGGCAGAGTGATCATACCATTGCTCAGGATAAACAGCGGAGAAGCAAGCTGGTACGCTCTCAAGGACAGTTGTAAGAAAAAAGGAGCCCGAGGGAATTGTCCTCGAGTGAGGTTGGAAATGAACCTATTTTGGAACCCGGTGAGTATTTACAAATCCGAAAACTATACCGTGTAGGTTTTTGCTCATTATGCTAGGATGAAAGCTAATTAGACTACAAGTGCGTGTCGGACCGCGCACAATGAAGGGTTCCGTAGTTGGGATGAATTTATTTATTTTGGCTATATGTTTGAGCTGTTTGGGGTTGAAACACTGGGGCCTGACGATCCGAGTGCTCATCGAGTATTTCGGGCCATTGCCAAGCGGTTGGTCGACTTTTCACGTGACCAAAGGGCTGGCCTATTTTTCGCTCAAATAATCAGCATTGCCATCCAACGTGGCAATGCTGCTAGTGGCTGCCAGCCTTTTGGGCACTTTTCCTGGTGACATCGATGCGTACGAATGCGTTTTTTGATGCCCAATGAGCTGTTCCCTTTTTTTAAATTATATACTTGTACATAATATACAATGTCGCCCATGCGCATGTGACCGCCCGTAATATTCTGAATATTCATGAAAAAATGTCGAAAATAAACTTCAAAAGGGGGGGTCTATCTATAATATTTTTCATGTTATTCAATTTTTAATTTTTTAAGTAGAGTTTGTAGATTTGCTTTCTATTTTTTGACACATCTCCGAAGTTTATGGGTCGATTTGGATTCTGTTTATTATTTCCAAAAGCTTATCAGTTATTTTAACAGGTTAATTAACATTTTTACTAAAAATTATCGACTACGAAAAAAAAGACGGAATCGAACTAATTTTTTCGGTAAAAAATTGTGTATTTATTTTAAAAAAACTAGTGTAAGTCCATAAATTATCCCCATAGGACGACTTTTTTAATTATTATTTGTAATCTACTACATATCAGCTAAAAATTCACAGAACATTACTAATACCTATCTCTAAAAAAAAACCAGCAAACAACTTGTTGAACATTTGCAACTATTCAAATAAAAAGGGTCGCTCAGGTAGAAACCGGTTCCTAGAAACAGCTTTTTAACAATTGCGTCCCTACCACGTGCACACCCTTGTCGGCTAGCGTTACTTCATTCAGTCGCTTGATTACTGACCCCGTGACGCTACGTGTTTTGTGATTTGTGCACTACTTAATCTTGTGAGGAAAGTTTGTTTAAGCAAACTTAACTACTCTATCATTGCAATGGTACGATTGCGTGATCTACCGCCGTCTCATGTGGCTGACATGCATTTCATTTACGGTGTTTGTAATGGAAATGCACGCGCTGCTGTCGAAGAGTACAGACGTCGATATCCAAGTAGACCAGTACTTGGGTACCGATCCTTCATTGCCGTACATCGTCTTTTTTGCGAAAGAGGATTATTTCCGCAACGAAATGAGCCCGCCGTGATTGTTGATGTAGACGTGGAAGAGGATGTGTTACGATTAGTGCGCGCTAACCCTATGCTAAGTATTCGTCTCCTATCGATAAGAGTAGGTATACCAAGAATAAGAGTTTGGAGAATTCTCAAAAAAGAAGGCCTGCATCCTTATCATTTCCGACGTGCACAACATTTGGGAAATGTCGATTACGGTGCGAGATCTGTTTTTTGTAATTGGATAATTGCACAGCAAAGAGCTAATCTCAATTTTATGAGGAAGATTTTGTGGACAGATGAAGCCACGTTTACAAGGGCGGGTATAACAAATCATCGCAATCTTCATGTGTGGGCCACTGAAAATCCACACGTCATTAGAGAAACCACTTTCCAGACTCAATTTTCCATAAATGTATGGGCTGGAATGATTGACGATGAACTTATTGGCCCTTTCGTGTTACCACAGACTACAGACTACAGGTTACAGACTAGATCAACACGCATTTTTAGATTTTATAGTCAATACGTTGCCGTTGCTTTTGGAGGAAGTACCGCTCGAAACAAGAAGGCGGATGTATCTGCAATTAGATGGAGCTCCAGCACACTTCGCACGACTAGTTCGTGATTATTTAAATCAAAATTATCCGCGATGGATTGGCAGAGGAGGTCCCATTGCTTGGCCGCCGCGATCTCCCGACCTTACACCCTTAGATTTTTATCTTTGGGGCTACATGAAACAAAAAGTGTATGCCGTGCCCATTGAAAGCCGCGAGCAATTAACGGCTAGGATTTTTGCTGCTGCTGCAGAAATGAAAGAAAACCGTGAAGAATTACGTCGTACAATAAAAAGTGTTGCCATGAGGGCTTTAGTTTGTTTACAGGAGGGTGGGGGCCATTTCGAAAATCTAATTAATTAAAATTCTTGTATTTTTTATTTTTTTAAGTAAAAATCTGGCTATTGCTTGTTTGTTTTTATTTCCATTATCGTCCTCCTTATTAGTTTAACCTTTTAGTACTCACTGCTAAGAGCGGGGACATTTAATTGACTTTCACATTTTCTTTTCCTAAATTTGACCCTTAGAGTTTTAGAGTTTTACTTTGGATTTAGTTACAGTTTGGTTTAATAATGATCTGTGAATTTTTAGCTGATATGTAGTAGATTACAAATAATAATTAAAAAAGTCGTCCTATGGGGATAATTTATGGACTTACACTAGTTTTTTTAAAATAAATACACAATTTTTTACCGAAAAAATTACTTCGATTCCGTCTTTTTTTTCGTAGTCGATAATTTTTAGTAAAAATGTTAATTAACCTGTTAAAATAACTGATAAGCTTTTGGAAATAATAAACAGAATCCAAATCGACCCATAAACTTCGGAGATGTGTCAAAAAATAGAAAGCAAATCTACAAACTCTACTTAAAAAATTAAAAATTGAATAACATGAAAAATATTATAGATAGACCCCCCCTTTTGAAGTTTATTTTGGACATTTTTTCATGAATATTCAGAATATTACGGGCGGTCACATGCGCATGGGCGACATTGTATATTGTAATTAAGATTTGTCAAAATAAAAGTAAACGAATTATAAAAAAAAAAAAAATAGTTGATATTGTTTTCTCCTATACATCGACATACATTACGGTCAATTCTCCAACTGCAAATTGCAAGATTGTAATCGCGAAAAAATATTGTTGATGTGATAAATCTACAAACTAACGATTTTCGGATTTTTCCCTTAGAGACCTTGCTTCTTGCCAAATTTCATGATTCTAGGTTAACGGGAAGTACTCTATAGGTTTTGATTTATTTGCGAGTATCAAAATGTGTCGCATAAGTGCCGTTATTTTTTATTGCGTTGACTTACAGAAGCTTGATTTTTTTAGTGTTCCAAGAGATCGTAGATCTACGCATTTGATATTAATTTCAACTTATACTTCCACGCGTTCCTGAAACAAGGGGTCTTGGCAGACAGATAAACAGGCGAACGGACAACGAAGTGATCCTATAAGGGTCCCGTTTTTCTTTTTGAGGTACGGAACTCTAAAAAGGCCTACGGTGGTACTTTTTAGCCTTCTCAAGGATTGGCGGTCTATCTGAAACACAATATTGGGGACCGACGATATTGAAGGGCCATCTCAGAGCATGGAGGACTCTTCAATGTTCATCTGAAGGAGGTCGAACTTTGTAGATCGATCGAACTGTGCCCGGCCTCCTGTATTGGCCTACAACGTAATTTATTGTCAAAAGGAAAATTTTAATAATAATCGTGATAATAAAAGCGATAATTGTTTCGATTATGATGCTAATCCGTAGGATTTATTCACCTTGCGAGACACGTCGCATTGTCAAATTCGATTTAAACAATAAACTAATGAAGTTTTATCTTTCAGGTGATCGCTTCGTTGAAACTGTTTCGTCCAAAGCAGGTCAAGTACATAGCGAAGCAGCCAAAGTTCGACATACCGCTGATATACAAAAACTGCAAGTTCATCAAGGAAACATTTGATGCTCTCTTCCAAATCAACGAACATTTCAAGTAATTAACATTCTTTTATATTACCTCGTTCATCGAAGTTCAATAAAAGAATTCGCATTACAAGTAGGATGCAATGCCTTAATCGTTCAATATGACTTGCGTGATTGACTGATTAGTGATTGTACTTGCATTTACGTTCACGTGCACTGTCCTAAGAGATTATAATATGTAGTGGGTAGACACTAGGCAGCAATATCCGTGTGCACTGATAACATTACGGCGACCTCTAACTTTTCATCACTAACTTACCTAACTGTGCATGTATTGTGCGTGAGTCTTAAGGATAGATCCGGGTTAATAATCTCGGATCTCTAGATGACTTTAGATACCTAGGTATATTTGGATCTCTACCTATAGTACCTAGTAATAACTATGCATGTTTATGATACTATCGTTATTGTTTATGTATTATTATTATAAGGTCCAAGTAGGCTGAAAAGCCTCAGGCATTTAGTCCGCCTTTATAGAGTATTTTTTTACTTGTGCATAAAGTTTCAATAAAAAAAAAATAGCATTATGCATATTTATTAGACAGGGTGTTTTGCAGAACGTTGCACATACGAAAATGGTGGATAGGTGGGGTCATCTGCTACTTACTCAGCTCTAATTTATTTGGCCCCGGCAATTTTTTTTTTAATGCAAGTTTAAATTAAGATTTCAGTATTTTTTACATCTTTCTGTAAGTTTGAGGACTCGTAACTTTTTTTCTAGCTAACATCTGAATAAAGCAATAATTTTATAAGAATATGCCAAAATTAAATATAAAAAAAAATTGCCTGTTTTAACCATTTTTAATAAAAATTACACTTTAAAGTTAAGAAAGTGGTGAAACTAGAAGAAAGCAAAACAAATTTTTTTAGAAGTATCCCTGGGCCCAGGGCCAAATAAATTAGGGCTGAGTAAGTAGCAGATGACCCCACCTACCCTCCATTTTCGTATGTTCAACGGTCTGCCAAACACCCTATATAAAGGGTTAGCCAAGTATCTGGGCTATTTATTGGGTTACTAGTTGTGTCGTTATCAACGTGTACATTTCATCGTAGAGGACAGGAAACTCCATTAGAAAACTGCATCTTAAAGTAGATGCATTTTTATAACAAGCTATGATGACAACGTAACAAGTAATGGACATACAATATATGGACAAAATATGTCGTAACAGAGGCATTATTCACTCATGATTCACAATGTAACATTACGAAGTAATGTTTCAAGGTCCAAACTTCTATAAGTTTCAATCAAGTGATCATGTGTTTATACCTTTTATTCATGATTCTATTTTATTCTGATTATTATCTAGTATTCATGTAGGTACAAAGTTTTAATTACGAAATCGTCTTATCTACCTACATACTAATCGCGTTGTACTCGTTGATATCCATAATATCTACTAATCTTTGTTATTTGTTCATTCGTCGTTAGAAAGTTGGTAGTCCGTCAAATAACCAAGGACTCAATCAAATAATTAAGTTGTTTCGAAAACCTACGCTGAAATCATTGGCTTTTGTGGAATATCGGTTGCTTGCTCAAACTACGAGTACCTACGTTGTTTAAGGTCAGGAGCCTTCAGTGCCAGACAAAGATCTTCAATATAATGTTCATGTCCTTGAACATACTCTTAGCTAATCTTTCCATTTTTCCTGCAGGAGCTTTCTAGAATGGGAAGACAGAGAGTTATCGACGACCATCCTTTGCTCCTGGCTCATATTCTGGTACTATTTCGATCCATGGATGGCACCAATACTTGTCGCAGCGCTGTTCCCAGTCATGTGGTTTATTGATCACAAACAAAGTAAGTTGCTGCTTTTTTACGATTGAAATACCATATGGGGGCGACCATAAATGAAAAGTCTATCAATATTAGTACATAGACGTATATTGGAACCATTAAATAGCCTACCTACCTTAAATATCTACCTAAATCCAAACACCGAAATTAATAAAAATATTTAACCATCCTAATTCTAAATAGTACCTACTTACCCTAGTGAAATGCCGACTATGGGTTTTGCCAATCAGCCGACAAGCTGTAGAATAGAATACTCTTTATTATGTACACCATAAAAATTACAGATTTAAATGCAGAAATTTGACATAGGGTGACACAATGGGCGGTCTTATCGCTAAAAGCGATCTTTTACAGACAACCTTTGGATGGATTAAAGGGAGAAAGAAAGACAATAATGCAGGTGTACCATTTACATATACAATAAATACATGCATACAAACATGTACTTATCTAAACATATATTTATCTATATACTCGTACATATAATATATACAATAATAAACATGAAACAAGAGCAAGGAAACTAAATGTAATGATAATGTTTAAGGAGAGAGGAAGTGTTTTTAAACCAGAATTGACTATACTGTTGATTGATTGATCTTTTTTGTGACTAATTAGATACTATAATTTTATTGTATTTTCCCACGTAGACAGGGGGAGGAGCCTGTCTACGTGGGAAAACTGGGAATCCCATATATTTTGGGAATCGAATCGAATCGATTGTTTCCCGTTTTATGAGAAATGTTTTTAAAATTAATTTAGAGTTTTACTGTGTTTGTTCTAGATCAAGAGATAAAACAGCAAAATGAAGAAGATCCTAAGGACTGGGGTCCCGCTGACGATGTGCAAAACGGCGAGTCCATACCAGATAAAATTAAAGGCTTGCCAGAAATGACGCTGACTATAACGGACGGCATAGAGTACATGGTGTCCTTAGCTGAAAGATTGTATAAGTAAGTACCAAAGATATAAAACGTTGAGTTTGTAAAATTCTGCGTGAACGCCTAACATTAAACTCTGAAATTCGGAATCAAGTAAAGACACAAAGAATACAAGAAATATACGGTTCTAAAGTTCTCAAAACAAAACTTTTCAAATCTTATTATTCTTCAGAATTTATTCAGAGATGTACAATACGGCCGATGTATCATGGCCGGTCTGAACGTAGGCTCTCCGAAGTTTCGCGAATGTATGAAAGTGCATGCTGCACCGACCCCAAATAAATTAGATTGTAGACAGAAGGACGATGATGGAGTGGATGTTCCAAAATAGATTGTTTATATAAACAAAAAATTTTTTTGCTTTTCAGTTTAGCAACATTTAAGGTTCCGTTTTTGAGTGTCTTATCGATGCTGCTGTTAGCCATGAATTCAGCACTCTTCTACTTCATCCCCTTTAAATACCTCATGATGGGATTTGGTAAGTTATACTTCATGTAAAAGTTTCTAATATGATATTTATTTCTCTAAACTGGTAAATAACATTTTTACTCGTCAAAAATAAATTATGTTTTAAAACTACACTCGAGAGCAATGAATCCGGGTCACTTAAAGAATCCTAAAAATCTCGGAAGCTAAAAATGCTAGGTTAATGCAATAAATTGTATTTAATAGACAATGTAATACTCCTTAAATGAAGGTATTAAAACTTCTTAGTTATTGTAAAGTTATATCATAAAAAAATCAAATTTGAAAAAGGGCCACTTTCGAAGATGGAACTACGAAATTACAGCATTTGGTTTTGCTTTTGTTTGTAATCTGTCATTTATGTGGGTACATAAACCATGTTGATAGTGCTCTATATTCATTATTCAAGCTGAAATTATGTCGCGTACGCCTGAAGAATGCACCAGAATACTTACAATGCTGGAAACCGGCCGGAGTCAGCGCGATACAGCCAGGACTGTCGGTGTGTCGCTGTCAACAGTACAAAGAGTTCTCCGACGTTACGAAGAAACTGGTTCTAACCTACGCAGACCAGGAACGGGCAGAACCAGGTGTACCACAGCACGAGAAGACCGATACTTGGTGAACACCATGCTTCGAAATCGCTTTCTCACAGGAACTGAACTCACAAATCAGTTTCGACGCCTCGGAGGAAGTAACCCAAGTGCATGGACAGTAAGACGTCGGCTTGCTGAATCTAACTTAAAACCCCTTAGACCTGCAAACGGCCCTAAACTGGAGCGTGGGCATCGTATTTCAAGACTAAAATATGCCCAGAGCCACGTAAATTGGAGTATTGAAGATTGGTCAAAAGTTATGTTCTCCGACGAATCAAAATTTATGCTCTACAAGCACGATGGAAGACACAGAGTGTATCGAAGACCAGGGGAAAGATTCAAGCAAGCATGCATCGAAGAAAAAGTAGCCTACGGTGGTGGGTCTGTACTTGTGTGGGCCGGAATTTCTTCTGAAAGTCGCACAGAGCTGGTGATCATAGAAAACGGCTCTTTAACTAGCGTAAGATATGTGGAAGAAATCCTCAATGATCACGTTGGTCCATTTATGGTCAATTTAGGTGAGGATGCTATATTTATGCATGACAATGCCCGACCTCATACAGGTAGGATTGTGAATGACTACCTTCAAGAGATGAACATTACTCGTATGGAGTGGCCAGCGCGCAGCCCGGATATCAACCCGATCGAGCATGCTTGGGACGAGCTAGGCAGATGCGTAAAACAACGAAACCCTCCCCCAATCACGCTTCGTGAGCTCAAAATTGCTCTCACAGAGGAATGGGAGAATATTCCCCAAAATCGTATAAGGAACTTGGTGTACAGCATGCCAAACCGCGTAAACGCAGTAATGGAAGCACGAGGAGGCAATACGAAGTATTAAAATTCAAGAAAATCGTAATAAAGTTCAAAAATTTCATGTTTCCTATTTTTGTTTTAAGGAGAGATCAGCAGTTTTTTTCTTTATGTAATTTTGTGTTAATAAAATGTATGGTGACTCATATTTTTTTAACTTTCATTTAAGGAGTATTACATTGTCTATTAAATACAATTTATTGCATTAACCTATCATTTTTAGTTTCCGAGATTTTTAACATTCTTTAAGTGACCCGGATTCATTGCTCTCGAGTGTATTATGAGGTCGGTGTTTTCTATCCGACTACCCTGAGAAGAACAGACATAATCTTGGTCAGGCCATACGAGTAGAAGAGAAAGTATTTTGTCTGAGAAGGTATTTTGAGGAAAGAACCACACGGATTTGAGTGGACCTATCTGGTCCTGTTGCCTTGATATTTTGGGCTTTAAGTTACTCTAATAATATTTTTCAGGAATATATAAATACGCGAGAAAACGGCTGGAGCCAGAGAGAGTGCTGAATAACGACTTATTGGACTTCCTTTCAAGATTACCGGATAACAAAATACTGGTAAAAAAAAAACATCCGTATTTTTTACTTTTCTAAAGTGATAAGATAGTGAAGTGTAGGAGCAGATAAAAAAAAAATGTATTTGTTGCCACCTCATCTATAGTTTTTGTATTTTAGACTGGCAATGGCGGTCATTGCCCTTTCCCTAAGGTCCTTCATAGGAACACAAACAAAAAACTGAGTATCTTTTTTCATTAGTTAAAAATGTTGCCGATCACGCTAGATGTCGGACGTTAACGGGCTTTATTTTCGTTTTTGGAATGAAGAATGGTAGAAGCTGCCAATAAATTTAGGTGGGTCAATGACTGCTATTACCATATTAAAAAGCAGGAACTATAGTTTCAGGTCATGTCAATTTGTTTTATTCATTAATTTACACATATAAACAGACAGGAAGAAAGGAACAGAAAGATATGTACAAAGGTGATGCTTCGAAAAACAAGAAATCCAAAAAATATAACTAATGAAAAAATAAAAATAAAATTGAGTGTTGTTATTTAAGTCAGCAATTAACATGAGCTTGACAACCTGGTACTCATGTTAGTTAATTTTAGAAACTTCAATGTTTTTAAAAGGTGTCGTCTTCATTTCTGTTGAAGGTATTGAAACTTGTCTCAACGTTTCCTGTTTTCTGCTTTTCAGAGAGATTGGAAAGAACTAAGCGTGCCAGAACCACAGAAGCACAGAAACTCTACAAGACCTACATTTTCAAAATCTATTTCGACCTGAGAGAAGGCTAAAGTTAGTATAGGTAGGTATACTCCGATATTGTTAAAGTAGATATCCTAGTCCAGGGCGATATTATGTAAGGAAGGTTTATTTCCAAGGGAACCATGGTGGAATGTGAAGATTCATGCATTTTTTATAATGATTTATGCTCAAAAATCTTTATCGAACTGTTTTCGATAGAGTTTGTCTTAATATTAATTTATGATTATCTTAGTCTTAATATTAATAAAAATAACTTTTGTATAAGAATATCATTATTATTCGTTGTTTTATTCTTAAAACTTAACATCACAATTTAATTATTATCCTAACGACTTAATTAGAGGTATTCGCATACTGATTTATTTGTACAATTTGTAACATAACTCATTATTAGAATTGTAAAAAATGGCTAACATAATCATGTTTTTGGTCTTGTCTGTCAATGAGTTGATAGGAAGATGATGAACATGATGATTACAACTATTTGACACATCTGCAAACCATTTATAAAAATAAATATTTCTACAATGAAATAATTTTAAAATGCATGCGGATATAAGTATATCTAAATGCTTAATTAAACTAACGGCAAATTATATTTAATATCACCTATGTAATTAAATAATGTGCTTATATAATTATAAATAAGTTTTGAGCCATCTACGCCTAGTTTCTAGTTTCTTTGCTGCACAACACTGTGCAATATGGCGGGGGTCATACCCGGTCATATCTTGTGTCGTCATAGCCTAGGAGACGGGGCTGTGAAGAGCTCTTCAGTCCTAAAGGCCGGGCTACATTAGAGCACTACAGTACGTAACGTAGTGTGTAGTGCGCCTTTCATCTCCTCCTTAATTTATCGCCTCTTCGAAGAATACTGTCTGTTGAAGTTCGACTCGGGCACTCTCAGTTCACGCCATTGTTTCTGAAAATAAAACTTAGGTTTTTAGATATTTGAGTTTATCACCACGCCTCTTAGACCATTTAACCTAATTAAAACTAAATTAAAAAACACCACGCCTATATTAATTGAATGAGTAGGGAGTACAATAAGTTGGGGTAAATAGTCAGATGATGTTGGTAAGCCCAATGCCATTTACAAGTCAATATCACTATTGATTACGGAGATTATTCCAGAAATCTCAGTCTTTTACTTATGCGTCAACCTTAGGTGAAAATGCAACCATGAGAATAATGCCTGCTTGCATCTTGCAAAGAGTCCTACGCCTATGAATAAAGCAGTACATTATACTAAAGTATAATTGCTTATGTAAATACTAACCAACATCTTGTCGTCCGGTATCCGTGATATGAAGTCCAGAATGTCGTTGTTTGGAACTCTGTCAGGATTCATCACTTTGCGCATGAACTTGTAAATACCTGGAAAAACGAAATAAAAATTAACGAAATTCTTTAATTAAAGTACTGAAGCCATAATTAACGTCATTTTGCTAAGGAAAAACTGAGCCATGGTTTATGAAAACCTGATCAAAACTTCTTAGATAAACTGCTGTCAAATCTCATGTTAGTAGTCAATTGAATGAAGTAATGAAACGGAAATTTTCTAGTATTCAGAAACCATGGGTAAGTAAACCTAAGGAGGTTTAGATATCCCAAGAAAAGTATGCGCTTCGGGAACCATCGTCTATCTTAGGAAATACGAACGCGCGATGATGACATCCAATATAGTTACAACCATGGAAATACCTACTTGCTTATTTTGTATTAAAATTATAGCAAAATTATAGAACAACTTTATGCAATTCCAACAAATCTTTTCAAAACTCTTGAGTAACAGATAAAGATCTGCGACCGGACTAGATAACCCCACAGAAAGATAACTTCATACAGACGCGCAATGATAGATGCACCACTGCAAAGCGCGGCAGTAGATATCTTAAAAGTTTTGCCTCTGTGCGGGGTTACGACGTTCGTGCTAATTCGGAAACACGAAGATTACCGAAGTGCATACTTTTTCTGGTTCACCTGTAATTATAATGTATACGCACCTAATGTCATAAATATATAATTAATAGGTATGATGTAGATTGCGATTGTGGCGCCAACCAACACAGCCATCACGAGGTAACTTAAGTACGGCACCGCGAACTTGCACAAACTGGAAAAGTAAAGTTTTGTCTATTAGTTTTAATTAATAAGCTAAGCCACTGAGCCATCCTTACTAAATGCCAATATTTTAAACCTATAAGTGTTTTTTGTTCCGTATTTCTTGTTGCTCTATGCCTGATTAAAGTAGCAGAATTCAATTGGATGCAAGGCGCTTGTAAGAGCTACGGTACGATTTAAACAATAAACAATACTTCCAATTTGCGTAACAATGGATTTGTGAAATCGTAACTAACTATAAGCATAATGAGGCCTACTTCCTGTATTACGGTTTTTGGATACAATGTGGTTACTATTTATAACTTACACTTAAGCAACCAGTGGGTTTGAGTGGATAAATTATGTGTAACTAAGTAAGTGAAGAAAACTTATGTAGAGCTTCGAAAACTCATTTTTAGAAAAAGACCCATCACATAGGCGTCAACTACGCATTCTGTACATCAAACTAAGTTGTTAGCACAAAAATAATTGCTGGGAAATGAATTTTATTTTTGGTGTAAACGGTAGTGCACAATGTAACGCGCGCAAAACATTGTGCTTCTGGGTGTATGCAACGGTGCAGGGGTCGTGGGGGTATTTAAAGTTGTGGTATAAAATTAAAAACTTGTTTTCGTAATAAAGGTCAGTAAAAGTTGGAATGTTGACCTTCAATATCTCCGTAACCAGAAGGTTCCCAGGTATGGTCCAGTACAAAAAAACAGATTACAATGACGGAAAGTAAAAGTGACTCTCGGCTTCGATACTCGTCTTTTTACATCCGTTATTTACATCGCCTTTAATATGTTAAATGTACAGAAACTTACTTTTTCACTCTCTGTAGAAGTGATACAATATAGTCTATCCCGTCCTTTATCGTGAATGTGAGATCTTGTAGTTCATATAGTCGGTTTTTAATTGTTTTTTCGTCCTGAAACAGAAATAAAAATCACAGGTAAGTGAATTACATACGACTTTTGTGCCTAAGACTGTTAAACCATACTGTAAAACTCTGGCGGACGTCAGAATCGGTCCTAGGCGAGGTGGGGAACAGTCTTATTTAAATAATTATGCATAAAACTCAAAACATTTATACAGGATGGCAGGTACATCGACGGGCAAACTGTAACCATGAATTCAGCGTAGAAAACTTTAGAAAGTTATAAAAAAATCTGCTGTTACATAGAAAAGTGCAATACCTACGCGGTCAAAATGTATGCAACGGCAAATATTTTTATTAATAACCAACGAAAAGTTTCAACGCAGGGGTTTTGTTTTTTGGGGGGTTGGCGCATTCCAAAGCGTATTATGTTCCTACGGAGAAGAACGGGCAAGAAACTTCACGGACACTCTTGAACATCTTCATCTTCTTCATTCTCATCGGTCTCTGACTGAAGTGGATCTTTTGTCACGACTTAGTGTGAACGTTGCCTTAGGTCTAATATACAATATTTAGGAGATAAATAAACGTTTGTTTAATAATTAACTAGGAACGTTTCCCAAGTCTAGGAAATAAGTTTAGTCTAGTTATGTATATATAAATTATAATGCTGACGTAGGTGCCTAGTGGATATAATGGATTTCTCCATATAGATAATGGTCCTAGTAACGGAATTTAATGAATATTTTAATATGTTCAATATTTGAATGAATTCATAAAGATTATAGATAATAAAATGTAATTGACTGAATACACTCGAGAGCAATGAATCCGGGTCACTTAAAGAATCCTAAAAATCTCGGAAGCTAAAAATGCTAGGTTAATGCAATAAATTGTATTTAATAGACAATGTAATACTCCTTAAATGAAGGTATTAAAACTTCTTAGTTATTGTAAAGTTATATCATAAAAAAATCAAATTTGAAAAAGGGCCACTTTCGAAGATGGAACTACGAAATTACAGCATTTGGTTTTGCTTTTGTTTGTAATCTGTCATTTATGTGGGTACATAAACCATGTTGATAGTGCTCTATATTCATTATTCAAGCTGAAATTATGTCGCTTACGCCTGAAGAATGCACCAGAATACTTACAATGCTGGAAACCGGCCGGAGTCAGCGCGATACAGCCAGGACTGTCGGTGTGTCGCTGTCAACAGTACAAAGAGTTCTCCGACGTTACGAAGAAACTGGTTCTAACCTACGCAGACCAGGAACGGGCAGAACCAGGTGTACCACAGCACGAGAAGACCGATACTTGGTGAACACCATGCTTCGAAATCGCTTTCTCACAGGAACTGAACTCACAAATCAGTTTCGACGCCTCGGAGGAAGTAACCCAAGTGCATGGACAGTAAGACGTCGGCTTGCTGAATCTAACTTAAAACCCCTTAGACCTGCAAACGGCCCTAAACTGGAGCGTGGGCATCGTATTTCAAGACTAAGATATGCCCAGAGCCACGTAAATTGGAGTATTGAAGATTGGTCAAAAGTTATGTTCTCCGACGAATCAAAATGTATGCTCTACAAGCACGATGGAAGACACAGAGTGTATCGAAGACCAGGGGAAAGATTCAAGCAAGCATGCATCGAAGAAAAAGTAGCCTACGGTGGTGGGTCTGTACTTGTGTGGGCCGGAATTTCTTCTGAAAGTCGCACAGAGCTGGTGATCATAGAAAACGGCTCTTTAACTAGCGTAAGATATGTGGAAGAAATCCTCAATGATCACGTTGGTCCATTTATGGTCAATTTAGGTGAGGATGCTATATTTATGCATGACAATGCCCGACCTCATACAGGTAGGATTGTGAATGACTACCTTCAAGAGATGAACATTACTCGTATGGAGTGGCCAGCGCGCAGCCCGGATATCAACCCGATCGAGCATGCTTGGGACGAGCTAGGCAGATGCGTAAAACAACGAAACCCTCCCCCAATCACGCTTCGTGAGCTCAAAATTGCTCTCACAGAGGAATGGGAGAATATTCCCCAAAATCGTATAAGGAACTTGGTGTACAGCATGCCAAACCGCGTAAACGCAGTAATGGAAGCACGAGGAGGCAATACGAAGTATTAAAATTCAAGAAAATCGTAATAAAGTTCAAAAATTTCATGTTTCCTATTTTTGTTTTAAGGAGAGATCAGCAGTTTTTTTCTTTATGTAATTTTGTGTTAATAAAATGTATGGTGACTCATATTTTTTTTACTTTCATTTAAGGAGTATTACATTGTCTATTAAATACAATTTATTGCATTAACCTATCATTTTTAGTTTCCGAGATTTTTAACATTCTTTAAGTGACCCGGATTCATTGCTCTCGAGTGTACTAAGAGCTAACGTTACATTACAATAATGTTGGTTCTTCAATAAACATTACTAAGTACTTATCAGTTTATCTACGTTATTTTATTATTAGTCAATCTACAAAGTACTTGGGTCATGTGGTTTTTCCACTTAGCCATGGTGTTTCTATGTGGATTCTTATTAAAATGACGAGATATCGGTCCTTTATGCAAACGAAAACAATTCAATTTAAGTGCCAATAAAATAAATATTATGATTAAATGCAGCAGTCACACAAACTGAAAACACGTGTGAGGTGGTGATGCAAAGGAAACCATTATTTTCACGTTTTATTTTAACTCAGTGATAATTTGATGTTTTGTATGATCAAAATAAAATATGGTACATAAAATCAACACTACTCAGAACATAATTAATAATAATGTCTTATTCAATTAGTTATCGCTTATTTATGGGTGAATTTTCCTTTAGTTTTATGTAATTCTAGTAACTTGCAACACACGAAACAACTGAATGTCGTCATCGTTCATGGGAACAGCAGCAGTTCGATTGTCATACCTTAGTTGATTCCAGATCGTCCTCTGATGAATCTTCGTCGAATTGAGAGGTAGGCACCAGATTTGCAGTGTCTGAAAATGATATTAAATAATTAGCACTGCTACAAAATGAATAGGCATAGGTAGATAGGTACCTACCTACTCTTGTAATACTTATGTAATTATTATGCGCTAAGCAAATACTGATAGTTGCCATGGTGGCATTATTCAGGAAAGACTCGGGCAAATCGCTATTTAAGAAAGAAAAATAAGATCTTATTTTTTCTTAAGATTTTCTGAAATTAACTTGATTAGATACTAGTAAGGTTTTTAAAGGGGAAGATCAGAGTACTTACTGCGTGTGGCCCAAAAGTAGAGGAACGGTATGACAGCTAGGAGCGGAGTCATCCACATTCGGAAGAAGAACCAAAACAGCAGCCAAGCCGACAGCGCCAGCGCAGACTTTTCACGGTTCTCCCACTCAAACAAATACCTGGAAAAAGCAGAAAAGTTTATGTTACAATAATAATAGATTAGACTAGTAAACTTATACTCGTAACACACACAGTTTAACTACTTCAGTAGTTCCACGGGAGCGTTTACGCAAAGCAATCGTGCGGTGGGTCTATGGGGTAAGTGGGCGAAGTTTATTTAATTTTAATATAATATTGATTTATCCAACACTCTAGCTCTTTATATAATTTTTATTTGATATTGTAAAATGAATAATTAAATAATTGAAATGAATACTAACATTTGTACATAGCATAGAAAACTTACAAAAATGTAACATCTCACACACCTGTGTATCTGTAACCTATGTTAACAAATAAATACTCTGAATCTGAATCTGAATTTCCCAAACTGCCATACTGCAGTTATACTGTGCTTATAATGTAGGTACCTATATTCAGCAACAATGCTTGGGTTGTAGTAAGGGTGAGAGCTTCTTTCTATGTTCCATACAAACCAATATTGAAAACATTCCTTCTCGGTCTTTAAATCCAGTAGCCGTGTATTAAAAATGTCCCGGGAATGTCTCTAAGCCCGTAGACATTCCAGTGATGACTCAGAGAAAAAGGTGATGATGACTAATTAAGTGTAAATGTTACTCATTTATAATTGTTTGTGCCAATTACGGAATAGGACAAAGACAATAGTTTTATTGCACAAATAATTTTCAATTTACATCACGTATTATTTAAATAGGACACGCATAGTATAATTAGTCTTTTATACTTGAATTACTAATTGTCTTTGTGGGCGGCAAATATCTTGTAATTTCTAGGGACAACAAAGACCGATGTACGTGCGTAGCATACTGCTACGCGTGTAGAGGTTGCTACGAAACTGCATAAGGTACCCGTGGGTACGTACCTACTTTACTACCAGGGGTCTTTAAATATTTGCCTTCAATTACTTTTGGGGAATAGGTAATTGATTTAATTATTTGAGGACCATGGCATGTAGGCCATTCTAAGGCCTGAAGGTTAATAATGCCAGTCCATTACGTTATTAAACTTAAGTATAAAGTATAAAGTTAATGAATTCTCAAAAGGTTATAAAAAATGCATTACATTAACGTAATAAATTAACGTGTATACATTTGAAATCTCTTTTGTAAAGTTAACTGCTTAGTAATATAAATAATTAATTGGTATTTGTTAAATGATGTCTCTGGCCATCGGACTTGTAATAAAACATTTAAGTAATTTTAGTAGTAGTAGTTTTACTTTATGACACAATTTATTTCACCAGGATTCGAAACACCACGGCAATACGAAACACAATCTTATAGATTTTATTAGTAGGTAGGTACATAGGTACATTAGGTAAATCGTCAGTACAATTTCCGGATAGGTACTAATAGAAGGAAATGCAAATACATAATTAAAATACGATTGTGAAAGTAATGCGCCGTTTAATATGGCGCCTTCCAGACCGGTCAATGAACGACACGTAAAACTGTGTTAATAGAAACTATTTACATAGCAATAACTAACAGCCCGGTTCGGTATAATTAGACGAGACACTTACAAAAGTGTAAGGATGGGTTCATTAATTAGTGATGACAAATACTAGGTTTTGAACCTGACACATGAAGAAGAATTTGGGGCAGAAAGTGATGAGTAATTGTTCTAAATTAGGAGGTATACCTAAGTGACTAATGCTACGACTACAGGTAGACAACCGGCTTAAAAATGGTTCATACTGACTGATAGCCCGTAAATCGATGAATAGTAATGAACCCAAAAGAACAGTGTAGTTAAAAATTTCCATAAATAACTGGAAAACTGACTAGCTTATAAAACGCAATTCATCTTTTTTTGTTACTTGACGAAAGTGGCGACAGCTAGAGAATATACTAGCAGTCGGTTATATATTTGGCGAGGTACATTACTTCGGCAACGATATAAAAAATTTCGGCAATGCTTGACTTAATTATGTTTGGCACCGTGCCCCCAATACTTCAAAATAGCACAGACATGATAATGGAAGCGACTTCATTGATACAGAACAATATAATTGCCCAATCTATGCGGAAATCTAATTATGCAATAGGGACAAAGTCAAAAGTTCAATTTAGTTCCGTAACCAGACTATTAAGTATCTCCTCCACGATAGGCACCTACTCTAGCGTAGATTATACGTGAAATGTTTCAGCTAGACAGTTTAAACCGACTTCATCGCAGCTCTGTGTCTAAAGGTGGTAGAAACCATCAAAGAGCCACCGCACTTTAAAATGGCTGCTTTCTTAATTCTCGCTGCTAAATGTGAGGAAAGAGATGCCATGGTGCATACACACATGTACTGTACTCTCTTAATACTGTCGTACCGCTGGAACTATAATTTATTGAAAGGATAAGCTATATTTTTATAATTTGTAAGCTAGCACAGGCGAGACGCCATCGTACTGTGCCGCTGGTTTAGTAGACGAAGTGTTATAAAACTGATACTTGTTTACTTACTTCAAATGTTCGTTTCCATAGTACACAGCGTAGAATATGTCTTTGACGAACTTGAGGTTATTGTAAATGAGGGGAATACTGAAAGTTTTCGGCGTAGGCTCCGTGTATTTGTTGGTTTTAGGACTCAATAACCGGACTGAGGCTTTTATCTGCAATGAAAAGAAATCATAAACAAACTGAAACAAATCTAAAAATAAACCTGAACAAAAACAAATAAATCACTTTGATTGTTAGATTTACGTTTCATAGAAAAACATGAAGCTATAGTTATTTGTGGCTAAAACATTGGAAGCTATAAAACATGAATTACCGGGTTCCACGCGATGGACATTTGTAGTTGAATTTTAGGGGAGTTTCCCTTCATTGTGTGTTTCTTCGATCGACTGTTGAGGTCAAACCACGCTTTCTCTTCGTTCACTATTGTTAGTAGAGGTATCGATATCTTGCCTAGAGTCTCGTCTTTCATCGTGTTGATTATCGATTCATCCTTTACTGTTATTGTTAGTGTTGATGTAACATCGTCGACGGGGCTGCAGAGAAAATAAAAAATCAAATGAAAAACGGAAAAGTTTATAATTAATTTTTCCCGACGTATTCGTGACTATTGAACAAACCGATGGATAAAAGCAATAACAAAAATGCAAAGGAGTGAATTGGGAACACTCCTAACTAAATTCGGTTTTACTGCTTTCGAAACCCTGTACTTTTATTCACGAAAACCAATCTAGACGGATAACAGTTTCGAAAGAGATTAACGGAGTCAAAAAGGTGGGTACATATTTTGTCGTCTGTTAAACATACTATTGTTTACCACTAAGTTCAAAATATAGGACCACCTAGGTCAGGTCTAATTGTATGCAATAGGTATTTTACTTGGTCGTCCGTTAACCATACCTATTGTTTACCAATAAGTTTAAAATATGGGACCATCTAGGTCAGGTCTAATCGTATGCAATAGGTATTTAAATAAGTCTAGAATTACCGTATATATCGAAACACACAAAAAGTGCTCATGATTTTTAGGGTGCATTAAAAGAGGTACCCTGACGTTTGTCCACCTGCCACCGTTAAACAACGAAAACCGAGATTATTCGAACCAAGCGTGAAGTCCCGGTGACGGCATGTGGTGGACACGCGGCCATAGTAAACGTACGTATCGCCACTCCGGCGCTGTCATCTCGTTCTTGGTTACGTCCCGTTGACGTGGTGGTGGACAAACGGTACGTTCTCGAATGACGGATCAATTAATACACCGTCAGACGCACCCTGGGCTTTTAGCTCCGATATCAACACAATATAAGCGAATCTTGTATACTTGTTACTGATACTAGAGAACATGAAAACAGTTAACACTAAGTAAAATTTCATTAATTGAGTGATTTATAGCTGTTACGAAATAATTGGTTTCGATTGTCCTTATAAGAACTAGAAAACTTGTAAAACTAGATGTAGCGTAGTTTTTAATCGGAAGAAGTACTACAAACCCGCCCTTGAGGTATGTCCATGTGGATAGAACCAACAGCAGGCTTCGCACGAGTACCGTTTTGTCGACGGAAGAAGAGACAAAAATGACGTTCTGTGAAGACAGTACGGAGGCAGCAAAGTAGAAAGAGTCAACTGCACTTTTTACGAAATTCAGTAGTTTATTCACGTTTTTCTTTTACTTTGCTTATATCTCAAAAATGGTGTGTCCTATTGCAAAAATAATGAAAATTTCGACCCCCCTTATGATACCCGTAAACCCATTATACTTAACAAGTAAGTAATAATTTTTCACATTTTCCATACAAAAAGTGAAAAATTCTATTTTTCCATTCCATTTTTATACTTTGTGGCCGTCGAGTAAAAAGTTTTCTACTGTCTTTAGCATGGCTATTAGAAAATCAAATTGTCTTCACTACATTAGACAACCGTCAGTTGTCAATGTGATTTTGACAGTTTGGAATAGAAACCTTTCTTCTGAAATAGTCTACATAGACAACGATCGGTAGTAACGAAAGACAAAATGACAGATTGTAGAAGGACTTTTCGGTGCGATGTCAAAAATGGAGAAACGAAATGTCACTTTGTATAGAAGTAGCTATGTCTATTCTTCCAAGAAATAGAAAGCGTAATGCTAAGCCTGCTGGAAAGATAGAACTTCTTGATATAAAAATCATCATACTAAGCATTTCCTTTCGCAAAATGTATGGAGTTAAACTTACAATTTGAAACTCTTGTTCCACGTTGGGTCGGTGGTGCCAGGCACCGTGTGCGTCTGTATCCTGGAGTTGTCCAGTTCAAGCACACAGTAGGAGTCTGCCTTCCCGCTGATGCCGAGCGCGCTCAGGCCTTCGGCGCCGTACACCGTCACCGACAGCTCGCCAACCTCGCCCCAGCTGTTGTCCAGGCGGTACCATGACTGCGAATAGGACACATGATACATTTTTCATCCTTATTATACCTAAGCAACTAGGTATAATATGGGTGTACATCGGTGAACGAAACAATCGTGAGGAAGCCTGGACTTTTAATTAATTTAAGTCTGAAATCGCTAATCCGCCTTGAGCAAGCGTGGTGATCAATGTGCATGTCTTCTCTGTATGATACGAGGCCTTTGCCTTGCAGTGAGTAAATGTACGCTGGTATTATTAACATGGGTATAGGTATAACGAATTCAGCTGCTGAAAGTAGTTGGCAGGTATCGTTTTTAAGTATTTAAACTACAAACTCACCCTTTTGTATTCTTCACTGAAACTTTCAGAGCAAAACAATTTAGTCGGTCCTAGCTAGGATAAGGACTAACAAAATAATTTTTCGTAGAAAAGAAACAATCTTTTTGTGGAGAAACAAAGATCAGTAAACAAAGGTAGGATATTCAAGGAATTAATCAAAAAAGCAACTTCAGCAAAAAGTTAAGTGAACTGCAATGTACTTATGATGCAGAATCTTCGTGACAAAAAAAAGCAGTTCCTTTGGTAAGAATGCGTAAGAACTATGCATACTAAAAGATTGTACTGATATGCTCGATTTTTTTTTGCTTTAAATCTGCTTCGCGTCAAAAGTTCTGTACCTATCTAATATAATACTGATGATCCTGATGATGACTTTAGCATAATCTGCCTATAACTTTCCCACTGCTGATACACAGGCCTCCGCTCTGTGAGTGGAAGAGGGCCATAATCCACCACGCATGCTCAGTGCGGGTTGGTAAATGTCAAATGTCTTCGAATTTTTGGTTCTAGGACATGCCGGTTTTTCTCACGATGTTTGACTATAATATTTACATAATATATAAGCTAACAGACTTGAAATAATATTGATAATATGTACATGTATATAACAAACGAGGGAAAATAATCATAAGGCTGGCAGCATTACCACGTTGTATGGCGATGCCGATTCTTTGGCCAAAAAATAGGCCAGCCCTCTGGTCATGTGAAGAGTCGGCCAACCGCTTGGCGATATTTCGAAACACCAAGTGGCCACTCGGACCCCATGGCACTATTGTCTCAACGGCTCGAAGCTCGAACATATAAATCCCAATAAGATTGTAATATTCTCGCCGTTTGAGGTTTTCCGCACCTGCAGCAGCCGACCCAGCACAGCCCGCCGTAATAGGAAGATGGGGTGGCGCAAGATTGTCGACACATGTTGCATCCCACACCAAAGGCCTGCCTAACTTCCAGGGCATTATGGTCATTCCGTCTGGTCTCTTGGTATCGTCGCCTGCCAAGCCGTTGGGTTCTAAAAAAGCTGGCACCCCAGCTGTGACAAGAGCACGACGGAGATGTCCTTATGTAATTTCTTAAATAAACTCAAGGATGCTTTAAGGATTACCACTAATTGTCTAAATTCAGCCATCCTTGTCGTTTTCCCAATAGAATTGTAATTATATTAAATTAGTGTTTATTTTAATAGTTATCATAAATGTGTTAGATATTAGCACTATTTAACATACAAATAGCAATCCTTCTGATATTTTAATAAACTAAACAAACATCTATTGAGTGAATATGAAGCAAAAAAATAATGATTCTCTATTGGTGATGGACAATCATGATTTTAACGACTAGACACTTTTTCTATGACGTATATATTCTTTTGTTCATAATTATTACTATCCCATTAAAGTATACGTTTTTTGTTTAATGATCGCGGGGTCATCGTTGTCCGTACATACGGCTACATATCAAGGTATACATTTCCAGTATAAGCTGATCTCTCATTGTACGGAAATTCTATACAATGCGAGATCAGCTTATACTGGAAACTACAGCTTGCTATGTAGCCGTGTGTACCTGCTGTAAAAAAACAATGTTTCTTAGATAGATAAAAGGCAAAAAGTATTTACGTAGATATATTTTTTATCTGTTTGTGTGTAGTAAATCAATATCGTTGACGTCTTACGTTTTACTTATTATGAAAAAAAAAACTAACCGGGGTTTAATTAAATATGACACATGATTGATTTCAATTTGTAGATCAGACTTTGATTTTCCTATTATATTAAAGCGATGATGTAAATAGGAACGCGACAAAGAATAAAGAATTGCTTTAGTAACTTATTATGAATTAATTAATAACTATGTATAAACTTACTAACTCCAGGACCAATGGGGTTCTGTGCCTACCATGTCCGGCAAACATATAAAAGCAGGCTGTAAAACTGTTTACTTGTCAAATAATGACGCGAAGCAGGAAATGAATGTGAATAAAAGACTATCACTACAATATTATTAATCCAGCAGTGTAATAAATAAGGCTGAGCAGTAATCTTCCCATCTCAGCCGGTCTGACCACTTTTACCTGCGTCATCAGATAGTTCTTGGAACCAAGGATTATCCCGACCATGACAAAAACCGGCTTTTCAAAGTTTATGAGGAAACAGACAAACATAGTACAGCTATAGCATGTTTCTGTGAGTCACGACGTAAAAGCCAAAGAATAACGCATAAATATTAGTTTATATTGGCAGAGTTAGTGGTCAAGTGCGAGTAAGGTTCTTTTCGAAAATCGAAAAGTCCTCACAAAGAGAAGGACATTTGCAAAAAAGTCCGGACATTTCTCTTTTCAATCTAATTTTTTTTCGGAACTCATTTAAGTTTTTTATTTTACAAAAAAAAACCATATGTTTAAAAATCCGTACAAAGTACAAGGTCGGACGAAGTCCGCTCGGAGGGCCAAAAACCCGGTCATATCCGGACAAATCCGGACGGTAGTAGAGTTCAGAAAATCACCCAAATCAAAAGCCAAGTTTGCATTGCGGAGTGTAGACAAACAGTGTTTTGGAAAAATTGTTTATAAACAAGCGTTTCAAAATAAAATAGAGGATTAAAATTCTTCCGCACAAACTTCTTAATTTTGACTGACCAAACTAGTATTTTCTAAGATTAAACAAAAACTCGTCAGCTAAAAGCCGTCATTCTTACACTGGGCTATCTACTAGCCATACCTACGCGACCAATATGAACGGAGCTTTATGCAAAGCTAGCAAGGCTATCGCGGTTGAATGAAACCGCAAGCTAGCTTGAACTTTAATGTGTCCGCATTTAGTGACATTTCACTTTAATAGTCGCAATAAGGTCGTATTTAAATATAGAGCTGAGGTATTGATTAATGTCCATTATTTTTAACTTACTGCAAGTTCGTTGGTATTATATTAATAAATGAAGAGGAAATTATGAAGTCAAGTTATAATTATGTTCCGTGTCCATTTTCAGAGGAGGAAATGTAGGTAATTTTTTTTTTGTAACTTAACTTTTGAAGCATTGTTTATGCAAGCTCAAATGTTGTCAGTCAGTTGGATTCCGGTAGAATACCGCACATCCGCCAATCCTTCGACCTTTTCCATGAAGCCTTATTTTTTTTAAATATACATGGACATGTCGTGCATTTATTTTAATTAGGATAGGACAGGATAGAGTTTTAAATAAATCGTGAGATTATAGCAACTAGCTCCTGCCCGCGACTTCGCCCGCGTGAATTTTCGGCCTCCGACCGCGTCGCAGCGCGTCGCTCGCCCGCGCTACTACTTCGGTTTCGCTTAGCGTTCTTTCTGATTTTTTTTCTTTTTACTCGGCTAAAGGTCATGATGCGGCGTGATGTTTAAAAACCTATAACTTTCCTTAAGAATTGGGCTATCAAATGCAAAAAAAAAATTCAAATTCGATTGCTAGTTCTAAAGATTAGCGCGTTCAAACAAAAAAACCAAACAAACTCCTCAGCCTTATTATTAGTCTATACGAGTAGATTAGAATTTCAATTTTACTCTTCGAGCTTTTTGTTCTGCAAAAGTTCTGCAAAATTCGATGGCCTTGTTATCTGACTGTTATTAATCAGATTGTCTAATCATGATTTTGTGATTGTTAAAATCAAAATATTTTATTTCACATAAACCTACATGGGCACTTATGACAGTGTCAGAAGCTAGGTGCAAGGTTCCAATTGGTCGTTTCCTATGGAGAAGAGCCAGCAAGAAACTCCACTGTTAGTATTTTAAAAATAAGGGGCTTTTACAGTGTTTTCAAATTACAGTATTAATAAGTATAGTGTGTGTGTATTGACAGGCTTACACTGTCCGCCCATACGGGAGGACAGTATAGGCCTCTCAATAAGTAACAGGTACTCAACAAAATAGAAAAAGCTCTACAAATATCTACAGTTTACAAGTTAGACCTAATTAGTAGAACGTTTTCACATTCACAAAATATAGAAGAATCTATTTAAAAGGTAAATAAAATAATAAAAATAAAAGCCTATTTAAACCAAATCGCAAGACTCGACTTATGCAGACAATCTTAACACCAACTAAGACAATCAAGAATGCACGTGCGATCAAAGCGAGCCCGATAATTTTAGCACTCTGCCTCAGATAAGTTAGATTTTTTGTGTACTTAATCGACTTATACAGAAACGTTTTAAGAAATAAGAGTCGCTAGGCTGCAAGAACAAGCGAAGAAAGCTCGGATATTTTGCCAGCAACATCTTAGTCAAATTTTATCGATCGATAATGGTCCAATCCAACACGGGTGCTAGCACTGTGGTAAAATTAAGGAAATCGTGCCGTCTTTACACTTATAGGTGTCGAAAAGGGCGGGACGCCCGGCGCCCTCACTACGCGAAGTAATATGTTTAAAATAAAGGACATTTTCCTTATTTTTTTATTGACCACAGAGCAGCTCCTCTGCCTCTAGTTCGGCGCGGCATAGATATGTTGTAAGAGATCTATCTCTCAAGCTTTCTAAAGCTAGCCTTTTTTTATATCGCCATATAAAAGTGGAGCATGTGCTTTAAAGCCGGAGAGTTCCTGGCAGAATTCAACTGCTCCGCCCGGAACCCGCTCACACCATTTGAGGACCTATGTCTACGCTAATCACGTAGTAATTTCCTAAGTGCGCCACCCGCAGAGGAAGATAATAAGTGCTGCTTATTTATCGACAAGTTGCGCTGGGTGGTGCACTTGTCTGCCACTCTTGAATTTGCCGCCTCCTGAAGTTGGCGCCTGGGGCAGGGGCCCCGGTTCGCCCCGCCTAGATCCGGGTGATTAAATGTAGGTAGCAACATATTTCATTAAGCAATTTAATTTTTATGTTAAGTTATGAAAAGGTACCCTTAATTTTTTTTGTTAAAATTTGAATTGAAGCAATATTTTTTATGTAGGTAGTCCGGAAATATAATATGTCGAATGTTTAAAAACAATAACGTTAAGTACAACGTTAGTTAGTACCTTTTATTTATATTCGACCTTCTATATACAGAGAGATACTTCTAGAAATACTATAGATTTAATAGTAAGTTGTTTATGGTATGCCAAATTTTTTGTTGTCTTTGTTTTCAACCCACTAAAAAAGAACTTCTCAGGTCGATGCGAATTTTTTTTTTCCACAAGGTTAATTTAGGAACGTCTAGAACGTGATTTTACTACCATAATTTTATTCGTTTATTTATCCATTTGTCCCACCCGCATGCTTCTTGAATATTTCCTTCAACAAGTATTGAGTTTTATGTTTTATTTCAATTTACCTAGGCCTGTGAACACATTACCATAAAAACATAATTATCATGTGATACACAGATATAATTTTGTTTACAACTCAAATATAAACTCTGAATATCTCAATGAACTTGAACATTTTTGAATACGAGTTTTCATAAAATCTATTTACGGATATTTTTAAATATATAATTTAATGATTAAGTTAAGATACAATATAGGTAAAAAACTTTAGTGGGTAAAAATTATACCTAAATATTTATTTACTAATCACATCAGTTTTAACTAATGAATACAAAAAGTGCAAGCACGTAATATTCCTCCAGACTACCGACAACGATTAAAATTTCTTTATACCAGTTCATTAGTCGATGATCTAGAAAAACCCACCTCTGGGTCTAAACCCGTTACTGGGAAACTTTTGTTGTGCGTCATTAGTCATTATATTATTTTTAGCATATTTATTCAATCAACATTATTTTTCGATAATGCGCGCATCGGTCGCAAACAGTTAAACTGGTATAATATTACTATGTCATTCATACGCGTGTAGTCTGGCTGAGGAATATTTTGGTGGTTGTAATTTTTATTCTGTATGGTATTCTGTATGTTTGGTGTTGAATCTGAAAGTTATATACGATCAGAGAACCGAAATAACTACTTACCTACTCCTATAACCATAGCCATAAACCCTTATTTATCTCGACATCTTGTTACAGCACATGCAGGTCACCCGGCTTATTCAGAAAGGACACGTTATTTTAACAAAAAGTTAAGTCAAGATATTATAGGTCATATCAAGGTCATATCAAAATTTTAATATGCCTATGAAAGTTTGTGCTGACCTTCGATATTCACGGATTTCTCACGATTTTTCAGGACACATTAAAAAGTAGCATTATTATATTTAACTTACAAACTTCTCCTCTTCGGGAGATGCGTGGTGGACGCCATTCGTGGTGGGCACGTTGTCCAGAGGCATAGTCCTGGCGGTCCCGCTCAACGTCACCAGCATATGCAGGGAGCCTTGACCGCAGTCCAGTTCCTGCCACAGTTCATGGGTCTTCTCCTTCTCGAGCTGTGAGAGGTCGATGACACACCTGCGAATATTAAATGTACAATTACACAGCACAAGAAAGATTTATTATAAGGTTGACTAAGCCGAGCCGACATTTTTTCTACTCTCGGGATTATCTGAAGGCTTTAATCTACATCTGTCAGATTTTTTGTGAAGCAAAAAATCTTTGCCCGTTTTTTTTTATAGTTGCGTATGCGCGTAACCAAGCCGCGTAGGCCGTAGCCATGAACGTAGGCCTACAATGCTAAATCTGTAGAACCATTTTAGGTGTTACTGCTAACCTAACAATTATATAAACTGAATGTATATAAAACAAAATCATGAGAAAAATATAGTTGAACACGCAAAACATTTTCAAAATTATTGACATGACGGATTGTTTTAGTTATTGACACCAGTATCAAAAACCAAAACAATATGTCATGTCAATTTAACCAGTAGAATATCGTCACAAATATTTTGTAAATTATAAGCTGTCCAAATAATATCATCCAATATATTTACCACAACCAATATCAGTATTTTTCCGATGAAGTTTAACCCGGAACGTTGTGTTTGTTCTTGAGTAGCAAGCCATCTGTTTATGGACAATCTCAACACTAGTGACCGAGAGTTGACGACCCCGACCGCCTCTTCGTTCAATTTTTAAGACGAAGAATAATAAAATTTAAGTAAAAAACCTTTTCAAAATCAAGCTTGTATTGAACTAAAAAGTACTAAATAAAACTTACGTTAACATAAAATTTTAATATTTTCTTAGAAGCTTGCGGCTTATCTTAAAGCGTAAGAAGGACGTTCACGCCGCAAGCTTTTAAGAAAATATTAAAGTTTTATGTTAACGTAAGTTTTATTTAGTACTTTTTAGTTCAATAAAAGCTTGTTTTTAAAAAGGTTTTTGACTTAAATTTTATTTTGTACTATTTTGCATTAGAATTTATATAGGTAACCATTCTATCACCTTCTCTTAAAAGGTACTTGTAAAGACAAATGCAAAGAACCCAAACGCGCCTTTACACAAGTCATGGTGAGAAGCCATTCGGGTTACACTATCCAAGTCATACCGCACTTTAGAACGGGCTATCATTATAATTTAATGAATACTTATACAACATTTCGTGCCTGTGCTGTTGACCTCTGAGGAGTTCTCTCGTAAATTTTAGAACGAGCTATCATAATTGTACGCGTATATAAAATTTTGTGTCTCTGCTATTGACCGTTGAGGAGTCTCTCGACTGGAGCCAATCCTGGGTGCAGCAGCCAGGTTATGGTGGAATTCTAAGTGTAGAATTACAGGTCATGCATAATAAAAACGCATTGTCTACGAAACAGAATCAACATGTGAAATTTCAACTCCGTAGGATAAGAGGAAGCGTTTTTTTTCAGCTTGCAAGTTTCCACCCGGACAAACATACATACATTGCAAGTTAAATAAAAGCTTGTAATAATAAAATGATAAAGGGCAACGACAGTTTCATAAAAAAATAATATATATTCATTGTTTTTTCAACCGAGAACTCCATACTAATATTATGCGAAAGTAACTCGGACCACCTGTCTGTTTGTGACCTTTTTACGCTTTAACGGCAGAATAGACTTCAATGATATTTGGCACACAGGTGGACCATGGCCTAGGTTAGGACATAGGATATTTTTCATACCGGTTGTGCGTTCCCGTGGGATGGGAATTTTCGACCTTCAAAAAGCTGGTCTAACTATAAATGCTCACATTTACTGAGGAAACGAATGACTGTTTTTATTGAATTTCGTTTCGTAAAAGGCTTTACACAAAGATGGCAAGGTCGGCCTCGGCCAGTGCTTTTGTGTCGAAGTCTTCATCTGCAGGAGGCTTAAAGTTTATTCAAATGATGATTTAATCTAATGACATTGATGAGTTTGACCAGGCGTAACCAAACTTAGGTATACGTCCAAAGCACACAGATAACATCGGGTTGTGAAACATTAATTGTTATACTAAGTTAATGAATCAAGTAAAGCTACGCTTAGATGATTTTATCATAAAGACAGTAAAGTTCTGAAGCAAAAAAATACGGCACGATTCAAGAATTTTGATCTAAACAACAAAGTTGTTAGTGCGTCATTATTGCAAAAAGAAACACAAAAAAGTGTTACTGCGGTTATTATTGGTCATTTAAGATGGTCGGATGTTATAATTTATAGTTATAGAACCATCCAATGAGGGGTATCGCACTTGAGTTCGCCGCTAGAGGCGCTAGTGTAGAGTAAGGTCTCTAGATGTCAAAATATATGCTGAACGTTCACTGTTTGCGGGATTTTTTATCACGGATTTTAACGAATGATTCATAATAGCTGTAATGGTTGTGCCATTCTTGATTAATCATGACTTAAGATTTTAAGTAAAAAGTTAGGATCTAATTTGGTAGCACTTGAAGGAAGAATAATATTTGTCTGCTTCTTGCTTGCCAATTTTAAGAACATTATGATCTAAATATTCATTTGAAGTTTTAAAATGTAATAAAATAAACATACTATGAATCAGGGTACTTAAAAATATCAAAAACACCAAATAAAAGTACCGCAACAGGACCTTACTCGACAGTGGCGCAAACTGGTGAGCACAAAAACGATAGCCCCCATTGAGCTTCGACGATGGGAACCTCTGGCATGGGCATGAGACGGCTTCGCAGTCACTGAACTTCATAATCTTCAAAACCATAACTTTGGGACAGTACCTACTAGGTATGTGTACATGCGAAGTACAATGAGAACTTCCGGATGAAAGAAGCAAAAAAAAAAAACTCAACCTGAAAATATTTATAATTCCCCGTTTATAGTGGGTTATCTGTTGGTTTAAATCTCAAGAGTGGACCCAAAACACCAAATCTTTACAAAAAAAGTTTTTTCTATTTGTCTACGCGTGGTTTTATAGTGCAATTCAGCGGAATAATTGCGTAACATAGATACAATTACAATTGATCGCAATGGGTTTCATTTTGACAGTTCACCCACGTTCATTGCGTTATTTACGTTGTTGAGCAGACGAATCTTTCGAACCTATTAAACAATGAATCAGCAATATCCGTCAAAGCTCTCGGATTGTGATTGAAAGTGTGTTTCGCAATTAGGGTGCAGGATTACTGACAAACTCGCCATCTGTCGAGTATTTAATTAGAAAAAGTTTGCAAGTTTTCACATGAAAAAAAGCGCTTTCATTGCAGTAAAAAACTGGGTTATATCAAAATATTGATTCGCTTTTATTTTAGATTCCTGATTGTAGAGCCTCAATTACGAAGTGAAAAAAAAAAATTAGAAAGTCTCAACGTTTATTTAGAATTTTAGGAACTTATTTTAATATCTAATACCTACCGCGTTTCGGTGGTTAAATAATAACTTAACTATTTATAAATGTATTTACAATATAGGTACCTAAGTAGTAACGTTTAACATCCTCCTTCAATTGACACAACAATGACAAATTAACGTGTTTGGTAGCTTTGAGAAATAAATAAATAAATTAACATGTTTGAATTTTTTTAATAAACCAAGGAAGCGTGTGTATGATTATTTTTTGTTGTAATAACATCATTAATATTTCACTTAGGTGAGAGATTATATTTACGTAAGCTACGTATGTTATTCGAATTGATTATTTTATACGGAATCTTCTTAGAAAACAGTCAAACAGAGTCAAGAAAAAACCCACTTAAGTTAGGATGAAAAGTGATAAGGTAATTGTTTTATATTCTTACCTATTTATCGAAAATCTATACATAGAAGCTTTAATACGATATTCGAATGATTTCAAAATCTTTCCTACGACTCTACTCAAATCAAATCAAATCAAAATATTTGATTTCACATAAAACTACATGGGCACTTATGAAACGTCAGAAGCTAGGTGGACGGTTCCAATTGGTTGTTTCCTATGGAGAAGAGCCGGCAAGAAACTCCACGGTTACTCTTTTAAAAATAAGGGGCTTTTACAAATAAGGGTACTTTTATGTAAAATACTTTTTTTATATATCATTTTTTCTTTGTTTATCTAGATTAAAGTTGGACTTTGTATTTAAAAAAATGTTGAGTCATGAATCTCAATTAAAACTATAGATTTGAGTGGGAGATTTGCATTTAACAATTAAATCTAACAATCATCATGTTCATGACTATAAAGTTATTTTTTTCACACTTAAATCAAACTAGCGATCCGCTCCTGCTTCGCACAGTTATTCGACTTGACAAAACATCAAGATTTCTTTATTATATTTTATTATAAACATAAATCTTCCGGAATAAATTCTCTAAAAATCCGTAGCGTAGTTTAGGAGAATAACAGGGTCACACAGACAGACACGAAAAGTGACATTAATTTATATTATGTGAACGGCTTCGTCGGCCTAGTGGTCCATGTCAGCGAGTCCTGGGTTCGATTTCCGGGTCTGGGAAAGTGTTATTGGGTTATTCCATCTGGAATTTCTCAGTAGCAGCCCGGAGTCAGCATTTGTGCCTGGTTGATGGCAATAGGCTCGGCCCCTATTACATGGGACTTAAACATAACTGGCGAAATGTAGGTGTACCTCTGCCTCTAACCCTTCGGGGAATACAGGCTATGTTATGTTTATTTATATTATGTAGTTATAGTTATAGATTATACATGTATGTACCTATTTTCAGCAGGATAAAACAAAATAAAGAAAATATAATTTACCTGCCCATAAAGGTCTTCTGCCGCCCCTTGTGCCAGACGGTAACTTCCAGGTTATTGTCATCGTACAAGTATAGGTTGAATCGCTCACACCACGACGGTTTTGACTTTGACAGCTGCTTCGATTTGTGACCTTCGCTGCCCAGCCTGATTGGATAAAAAAAATTGATTTATTGTTTGTTGTTACTTAGATGTGCGCAGATTGTGGGTGTTATTTTATTTTAAAACAATGATTATAATTAGTGTGGAATTGAAAATAAATTGATTGAATATTGAAGAGTGTTTTTTAAATATAAAAAACGAAATAGGTAGGTAAGTAATGCCCTAATGGACAGTTCAGTTCGTATGTAACATATTTCGTTTTCTTCTTCTTGCTTTGCTTCTTCCGAAAATATGAAACGCGAGCTTAATATCACTTCTTCTAAAATACTTGGGACTGGTTGTGTCAATATTTTTATAGAGTACCTACAAGGATTTATGAATCTTGAAACTTCTCGGAGTATTGGCATACACTGGCTCATTTAAACTATTCGTTTACTTTCAAACCCGGAATGTACCTACATGTGTTATATACATTATACAGGATGTAAAAAGACCCATCACATAGCCGTCAACTACGCAGTCTGTACATCAAACTAAGTAACATTGGACACAAATAATTGTTGGAAACGACTTTTATTTTTGGTGTGAAAAGTTGCTGTTTGCTGTAGTGCGCAATTATAACACACGCAAAACATTGTGCTTATGGATGCATGCAACGGTACAGGGGTCGTGGGGGTATTTAAAGTAGTGTTATTACATTAAAAACTTGTTTTTGTAAAAAAGAGTCAGTAAAAGTTGGAATCTGGCATTCAGTATCTCTGTAACCAGAAGGTTCCCAAGTATAATCCCGTAAAAAACACATATTACAATTTTGGGGAGTACAAGTGACTCTCGGCTTCGTTAAGTGTCTTTTTACACCCGTTACATTCAGCTTTATGTAAAATCAGCATGGTCATGTTCATTCCCAATGTTTTTTTTTTATTGTTGTTGAACCTATTATAATTCTTGTTTCGAAAATATCGTAATGTAAATAGCTCTAGCTGTAATCTATGCTCTTTGAAGTATTCTTTTCTCTTCAATAAATTGTTACAAACACGTAATAATGAGTCAATTCTCATACAAAACCTTTCTTGAAACTTTGGACTGGGTAATGTTTACCGACTTACGTTGCTGATCCTACTTTCCTACCTACTGGTACTATATTCATTATGTATAATATAACGTATATTCACCTCACGAGATAGGACTTTGATAAATTTTGTTAGGGATACATTTAATTGTATTATTTGTATTTAAACATTCATACCTTTTAATGTTTTTTTAATTGGTACCAAAGCTTACAATAACTGTACCTAATTTAAAAAAAATCTTGCACAGATATATAAAAACTAGGTATGGATTATAAAAGCAATCATCAGAGTATTACGGGCAGTATGCGCAAAAAGCTGCCACATATGTACCTACAAACTGGTTCGGAAAATAGGTATTTATAGTTTTTCGAAATAATTTATTTTTTATTTTTTATTCGAGAACAGCTTTCAAAAAATAGAAGGGCCTTTAAAGGGTAATTACTCTAAGATGCAGTAACAATGAAAAAAAAAAACAAAGAAAAAGTTATGTCCAAAATTAGATCATGCATTATTAAAACTGCACTGGTGGTGGTAGGTAAAAGTGAGGAATGACCATATGCACTCTAATAATAACGGATATTTAAAGAAATAGTCGATACACAAGTTTTTGTGGGTGGTAACTTGGTAAAACTTCCGCAGTTTTTTGTGTAAAATTAATGAATAATTTTAAGTTTAAAGTACCGTAACGATACGGACTTTAAATAGGTGCGTAATGCAGGCATTTGGTAGGTAATAAGAACTTACCGGAATTTACAATATAGTCCATTAGCACTGCCGCTCGGCGTATCTTTGGCATCAATCAAAACGACGTTCACCATAGACTTCCATGACTTCTTGAGAATGTCGAATTTCCTGTTTTTCCAAACATACTGCCGGACAAAAGAAAAACAAACATAAATATCTAAGGTCAAGGTTTATTCTTTGGTGGTAAATCAGTACTTTTTATCGTTAAAGCTACAAAAGACAGCCTCCAATAGGTACACCCACCTTTCATCACTTCCTATTGTTTCACCTGGGAAGAAATGGCGCAACAAACTCCCCAGCAACACGTCTTTGTCTTTGCTAATTGTAGTATCATGTAGCTTAGAGTAGTACGTTAATAAACAAAATCAAAAATTATGATCGCAGCCGCGTGCATGTGATTCGCAGTGTTTTAAATAACTTCTATTCCTGAATTAGTGCTCTTTTCACACCGTACTGACACCCATCTCTATTTTTAATTTTACTGTATTTTTTTTTTGATCTTTCTTCTTTAATGGCATAATAATAAGCATTGAAGGATGGCTAATAAGCTAAATTATTAAAAAAATACTATACATACCGTTGTTATCACAATATTATCCATGAGCGAAAATATATTCTTTTACGTACATAAAGTTACTTATTAGTGGACAATTTTTACTTAAATTTATTGTGAATATCACCATACAGAGAGAGAGGGTGACATCACACTCTGCTAAACACGTCGTGAATGTTTCAAAAATACCGAATAGTTAGAAAACATTTGTGAATACAGAGTTTGCAAGTGATGACTTTTATTGAGCGTTTTTAACGTAATTCGTTTTTCTAATTTTCATAGGATATTATATTTGTGTTTAAGTGGTTATGTCTTCTTGCAAGAATCAAATTTTGTAAAGCAAAATCTCAAATATATGTATTTTAAGATTACAAATCATCAAAGTTTGATTACATGTTGATGATACAGTATTTCTGAATATTGCACTGTAATCAAAACAAAACAATACAAGCTAATATTACACAATACGTACCTACCTTCTGAACTTTTTTCCCGTGGTCTCTGAGGATGGTCAGCCCACTGCCAATGCGGTCCATGAACTCCGAAGAGACAACAAGCGCGGTGGGCGCCAGCGGGTCCATCACCAAACCGTCAGGAATTGCGAGCGACCTGGTGAACACACACTCATCATCATCATCACCACCAGCAACAACAACAACATCTACAGCAAAAACAATAACCGCTCAAAAGTAGGTACTTATTTGTAATAATAAATGGTTGATCCAAAACTTTGCAAATCGATTTTAATTTTAATCGCGATGGTTCGTATATTTAAAACGTTAAACATTATTGATTTTATATAGTTAGTTGTTTAAGTGTATTCAATTAATGTGTTTAATTTTAATTAAATAATATAACAACCCTTAAAATATTATCGTGCTAAGCGCACTGTGCAGGTGCGTGCTTTACCCGCGACGCATGCCGATGTACTCTGCTCCCATATGAAATACTCGTTTCGGCTGACTGGTCCGCGCTTCACAAGCAGGACCAAGCCTCCGAATTATAATTCGTACATTCTGCCGTTATGCACACTTTGTTAAGTATATCACTTTATGGCAGCGACAAAGTTGTATAGTTATGCAGGGTATTGGGAAGTGGGTCTGTGAGTTTTTGTTTTTGATTTTTTTGCTGTACATACCGTTATTCATTTGTTTGTTATCTTTAAGGGGTGATAGCCGGACACACAGTGGTGGAATACTATCATCACCTGGCTTCTGAGTTGAGATATTGAAGTTGAGCATTTGTCAAACTCTACTTTAGCATTACTTATGGAAACTTCTTTGGAAAGAAAGAATTTCGCGGGCTACATTGGAAAAGTAGAGTTTGCAAGTTCTCAACTTCAAATTCTCACTGAAACCGGATGAATGTGCACTTGTATAATTTATTCATTCTTAACTTTTCAAAGTGTGTACCGCAAGACCTTGCAGTTCACGGTGTCGTAACGGGACTAGACAGCATAATGTCTTTTGTTTAATAACATACTTTACACACTTTTGACATATACATCGATTAGGTACTGTTTTTGCATAAAGAGTTTTAGTTGTGTGTTGTTGTTTTATTGTTTTATGTTTTTTGCAGGTACATACATAGTTACTACCTAATTATAAGTAGGTAGTTCTCTGCGCAAACACAGTCCTTGGTTTGCTTTCGTTGCGACCGTTTTGTTTTGGATAACTATACTGTACCTACATTTGAAGTTTTCGTGAAACTTCTAAGCCTGTATAATAAATTAATAACTTCCAGTTTATAATATTTAGTATCATGTGCGACTTTCCTTTACTTTTATTTTTTCCTGGATTGCCAACCTATGTACTTAGTAACAAAGAATAGATCAGGTCGTTGAACTTTGTTGCTAATATAAAATACATTTTTACGCGCCTCAATTTGACATTGAATTAATTTTAAGCGTAAATAAGGGCATTACCTACATTATTTTATGTACCGTCGCCAGCAGGTCAAGCTAAACGAAACTCAAACGATTTTTAACCTTAAAATGTTGATACTTAGTTAAGTTCAAAATCGAATGAGAAGATCTGACAGTTTGTGGTAACTTGATGTGTTTGGGACTGTACAACACCAAGACTTTGTAACGTTAAAGTCGGATTGCTCGAAGCAAATTCAAGCTTTTTCAAAGCCCATCCACAAACAATAGATAAGTGTTCTTTTGTTTGGCTAATTCTTTTGAAGATGTTATTATAATTAGTGCTTGTGCTATCCAGGCCTTTCGGTAAACTTTCAAGAATGATACATTGAGATATTGATAGGTACATTCCGGCAACCGAGAGAATGCGTTCCTGACAACTGTCAGCGCGACAATTCTAGTAACTAATAAAGATCATGGTCTAAAAAACAAGGTCTGGCATTCCGAGAGTGACACATGCTTACGTCATTATCCAGTTGCCACTTTATTGCAACAAAACACGAATTATGGAAACATATTCAGTCACCATTCTGTTAAAAAAATATATAAAGCATTTAAAGCGTTTCGTTTTTCTAATCAGATAAAACAATTCAGTTTAAACATATACCAACGTAATTGTTAGTTAAAGTCTCATTGTTTTATCGGATTCGAACAGGTAATGAAGGCGGTTGGGGAGTTATTATTACACACTACTGGTAACACAGCGGTGATGACGTAGGGTTGTGTCTCCCACGTGACCACTGTGTCTCGGAATGCTATACCTGGCGAAGTATATTATTATACCATGATAAAGATCAAATTCGGAAAAAACGTATTCGTTTGTATGAAACTAACAGGTGTCAAGAACGCATTCTCTCGTCAGCCGCACTGTAACATGATGCAACAGTTATTTGTAAGGTCAATGTAAATAACTTAGTTTAATTGATAAATGAATCGAAGCCTTCTCGTAATTAAGTTATACCTAATCAGTTCCCATAGTAAATTAATGTAAACATAACCTCTTACTATTTAGTAGGTATAATCATTTATTTACTAATTTCCGTAAAATCAATAGAAAAATGCTTTTATCATTATTGTCGAAGGAAGGGTGGTATAGGTACCTGTTCTTTGTTAGATAACGGAAATGATTCAATTACGTAAAGCAAAGTTCTTTATTACTTTAAATATCCTTATATAGAGTTATGTGGTATTGTGGTCTTTGGCATAATAAACTTGCTTCGTTCCAACAAATATTGAGTCAGGCACTCGAGTGTGTGACGTCAATCCGTTCGTGGGATATTACCAGCGCAGGCGCATGCAGCCGTAATGATCATCTTTGGAACTTTTAGAAGACTAATATGTTTTAAATTGCCAGTATTTTAGTGGAATTCTATCTTTATTATTATCTCATCATTTTATTTTGAACAAGTCACGATTAACAATGACCACTACTTAATACTTTGCAAATCATCTTGAAAAACATGGGTATGTAAGTCTGTACCTCCTGCTTGTTTGTACAGGATGAATGTTTGAGAATTTAACTTTGATGTGTGACGTCAACCATCACTCTTTCAAGCTAATTTTAAAAATAGGTAGTTAATAAAGCACCGCGACAGCGGTTAAGACCAAGTTTTAAGAAAAAAGCGGGTGTGTGCGCATGACCATACGATAGAAGTGAAAACTTATATGAGCCGAGTATACGCGATTCAGCGTCATAGACTGATTGGAGCCGGGTATACCTGATTCAGAGTCACCGACCCGACCGTGATGGTTCAGTTTCGTTCACTGTTCAGGAAAGTGCGCCTAAACAAGTTTTCACTGAAGTTTGGTGACCCGCGCCATGGAACAGAGAAATACGTCGAGTGCAATTTTCTATTTATTTTTTCGTGAAAAATTTGCTTATTATATCGCTGTATCTATTTCAACTTTCAATATACCGGTAACTAGTGTTTCGTCTAAGCCTTTTTCCATACTTACTAGGCACTTATTCGAGCTATCAATGGGATTTCGTTAACAAAAGCTAAAATTGAACTGCGAATCGAATTCACTTGATTTAACATGATTTTTAGATCAGGTTTTCCCTTTTTTTCTTCTAAGAATCATTTTTTTATTCTGTGTGAGTAAGACTAATACCCTATTGTTATAAGTCTTGACTTCCCCAATTTGATTTGTACAGTAGTTTTGAGGTGTCACTTTGTAATTGAATCATTGTCTTCCTTACGATTGACCTTAGAGAGCTGATTACAATATTGGGGAAAAACTGCCGGCCGGGGTTACGCACGTTCTGCGTATTTATGACTGGACATGTCCAATGGAAAGGTTTTAACGTTATTGATTTTTATAAATCTTTTTCTGTAGTTCTGGTTTATTTGAAACTACAACAATTGTTAAAGTACATAGTTATTATGTTTATGATCACAGTCGGAAGTTTACAAGTTCATCTAGCGAAATTTCCGCTTCCGGTAAACAAATTTTTATAAGTAGGTATCTACGATTAGATTTTATATTTTTATTTATAAATCACACAAATTAATAAATATCAAAACAATCCGTATTTAGATGGTCTAATTAACCAAATTCAAATTTATTAATTACAATAACTAAATATTTACATACCAAACAAATTCTCTAAGTATCCCAAAGAACACGCACGTCATAAGAAGAACACAAACTTTCGAGTGAGCGCACTCTAAAATTATTTCACCCAAACTTGAACTGGATTACTGACCTTACTAGGCTCGAAGGCTCTCAAAGTAAAAACAAAACTATAAACACAGCGCGCACACCAAGCGAGTGATCGAAAATGAAGCAAACACACGTGGGACTCGAATCGAATCGAATAAAACTTACACAAAAATATTATTCAACGCGTCACACCACCTCCTTGACATGAGGAAGCCATGATCTGCCATCGACAATCACCTCACAGATTAACAGGAAGACTAAACTCTGATCAGAAGTACGTAACTACAGTTTAACAGCGCCCTTGGTATAGGTTTTTGTCAATTGTTCATTGAACCATTCGCTTAAAGTTATCTCAGATCGCGAGGACTGTCGGCACGACCGTTATGTATGTGGTCCAATACATAATAAGCTTAGAATGCGGATTGTGTGGTAGACATCCGACATTTGCTCTTTGTACCTTTGATCGAGACGTGGAACTATAGCTGTATGGTAACGACGTGTCATTAATTTTCAGAGCTTAACTTTGATGACAGGTATCCGTATGGATGCATTGTTGAAATTTATGTCTTAATCATTTGAAATCGTATCTCGATGGACCATGCCAAACCTTATTACAACCAGGGCATAAAAAGAGACATCTATCTTTTTAATAATCTTATTATATTGTGTATTATTTAAAATTTATTTTTCACATGTCATTGTAGCGTACCAGAGCGGGGATAATATAACATATTTTCCTCTAGGGGAAAAAGTTTTATATTTTTAATTTTTTTCTGTTACCAACGAGCCTACAAACACGAAAAAGTCTTTATTCATAAGTAGAATAATCTTGAATAAAGACTCGACTAATTACTGTTTCATAAAAAAGAACATTTTATTTTTGAAAATTTAACTACAAGCGGCGATGTTTACGGTAGAATGCGTGCATTGCGTTGCGGCTACAGAAGAAATAAAAAAGTAAACTATTTAATATTGTATTGGATTATTTTATTTTCTCGCAATCGTAGTGAAAAGTAGAGTAAAAACACACGGAGCTAAAAACCCATTACACGGTTTCTATTTACTCCCCCGCTAAAGCTCGGGAGTGAAACTACCTCGTATATAATGGGTCATTTCACACCCTTGTATAACAATCTACTATTACAATCGATACTTCGCTTTTTGTCTGATCATAAAGAATGAACAGATAGGTAATCAATCAGTCAATCTAGGAAGCCATAATAAAATTAAATTTGGTACCTTGTCCTTACCAAAACACGTTTAGCTTAGAAACCAAAACAAAATAATATTTTACCGCGGTCCAGTTACAAGATTACAAAAACAGCTACACATCATTGCTACGAATAAAACTCAGGTGCGTTGCTATGAAATTCGTTAGGAAAACAAATATTTTTCATTATTGATTACCATATTTTATCATGATGTTCCAGACTAGGTTATGACTGCGCAGCGCTAGCAACCGTTCTTCCTCAGGAAATGATTATATCCCATGGGATTATCATATCATGCAAGGATGCAGTCCATTCCATAGGGGATTAACACAGCTGCATGCGAACTTGAATATGTAGTATGTAATTACATTACATAATGCGGATGGCTTGGTTTAGAGCCATGTAGACAAATACAAGTCCTAATATTTGAATGTCATTGCAAACTTGTGTGCTAGTGTTCAGTTTTACTTGGCATTGAGTGTAGGTACTAAAATAGAGAAGTTTCAAAAGGCAAACTGAAGATTTGAACGACAAAATTCAGTCGACAAAAAATTCAGATTTTGATTACTGTTCTTATTACCTGCGAACTTTTCGTGGCACTTCATATAGGTATTCCAAAATAAACCTGCTTTGTTGTTGTTCTATCAGGTAAAACCAAATGACGAACACGTCATGTCAATCTGTCTTGTTTCACGTAAACAATTTGTTGACTGCTTGAACTCTCTGTTTAAGTTTTTTGTTTTAACTGACACTTCAGGCATTATTGTTTTTACATTGCCATTGTTAAGTTTTTATCGGGTTTACCTCAGAAGTTTCGGTCCAATGGTCGATCGGTAGGTAATGTCACCGATATTCGATATTCAAACTGGTGCTTATTAATATAATGAATTATAATTACAGTGTAGCTTTAGTCAATGAACACGTTTAAATTACTCCTGCCAAATGACTTGATTACTCGTAGTACCTACCTATAGTTAGTGCATTAGGTAAGTTAATAACTTATAGCCTATAAGTTATTAACTTACCTAATGCACTAACTTCAGCTCGAGAATAACTTAAACAATACTTGCTACAACGAACAAAAGCTTTTGTTGTTTGATTGCAAAGCACGTTTGGAACAAGGAAAATCCTTTTAACTCAGATTCGACGTCTACCATTGAAATGTTGTTTTAATGGAATATTTGTGATATATTACGAATGCCTATAAAGTAAATAAGTAAGTAGTATTTTTTGTCAGCAATTCAGTCTTCGTCGATTTGAAAATACTGTAAATGGATTTTCTTATACAAACTTTGAAATTGCGTTGCTTTTCTTATTGGGTTGACTTTTGAATCATAATTTCTTACTTCGTGCACCAGTAAACATTTTCAGGTTACTGTCTAAGTGGCTTCGCGTTGTCTGTTATAAGTAAGTAACTTAACTGTTTTATAAATGCAAGACAAACTGAAACTTTCACGAGATACCAGAAATATAATTTACTTGCTTTTGCTCGCGACTTCGTCTGCGATCCAGGATGAAAAGTAGCCTATAATCTTATCCAGGTCATGGTCTATCTGTGTGCCAAATTTCATCCAAATCCGTTAAGTAGTTTTTGCGTGAAAGTGCCGTCCTCACAAACTTTCACATTTATAATATTAGTAGGAAGGATTTTACTTCTTGAGTTAATCAGTCAATTGAGTTGATGAAGTCGTGCAAATCTTTTAAAAGGCAAAAGACACATTTAAAAAAGCGTTACGACAAATTTTTTGAAAGATGAAGTTCCGCCGAAACGCACTTGATGGATGGATGTATTATATGATTACGTCACGTTGGTGTTAAGAAGGCACAATTAATACCATATTTTATGACTTCGCTCATCACTTAACTTTAATTTTTTTCGTTTCCTATTGCGATGACATGAGGTAAGCTAGGCTACTGCGTCATTTTTAGAAAAATAACAGTTTCTATAATGGAAGTCACATAAATATTATCCAAAAAGTCAAAATAAAAGGTATTCTTAGCACCAACAAGTTTTCAAACTTTAATACTGTGACCTTTGCTTCGCCAATAGCCGAATAACAACGATGTACCTACTTGGATAAAAACCTTTTCCTTCATCTTTTTTTTTTCATCTCTACTAACTATTCATCGATTCCTTATTCGGCATTGGAAAATTTGTGTACAGAAATTGTTTATCTACACAATTATATTGTAAATTAAAGTTGCTTTTCGTGTCTGTCTGTGTGATCGCGTTGTTATTTTAAACTGCGCAACGGATTTCGATGCGGTTTTCACCATCATTTCAGAAAATTTATTGCGGAAGGTTTATGTGTATAATACATTAATATTATAGTTATATACCTATGTATAATAAAGAGATCTCGATGTTTTGTCAAGCCATAAAAACCGTGCGAAGCAGTCACTAGTTAGGTTTAATTCCTTGAATAACATTGACTCATTTCTCGTCTCTAAATTTTTTCCCACTTTTTGTTTTATTATTGCGGAAATCTTCCTTTGATATAACAACATTATATAGTTTAGTTAGGTATACACGGGATTTTCTCAAACTAATGTTGTTCATTTAATTCCATTTTACTGTAGGTACTATTAAATAAGCGAATCCTGCGGGGTAATTACGTAACACACTATCAGTAGGAATGTGTTTCATTTTGACAGTTCAACAACATTTATTGCGCTATTTACGTTGTTGAGCAGACAAATTTTTCGAACATATGAAGCAATGGATTAGCAATAGGCTTCAAAATGGTTCAGATTGTGATAGATAGTGCTGTTTACACACAAGAATCGTGACCCTGAATGACATTTTATAAGTTTATCTCCAGTTTCATAGTCTCTGGCTATTAGACATAATTTAATAGATTTTTTAATAACGTATTATTATGAATTTATTATTACGTGGGAAGGAACATAATAATAGGCACCGTAACTGTATAATTATTTTTATAGCACCTATGTTTTGTTGCGTATACCTACGTAACTTGGGAGAGCCCAATGTCCAGCAATAGACTGCTATAGGATGAATTGATTATATCTGCGTATTTGTTCTGCAGATAAACGTTTTTATTTTTGGAAAAATCCATGGGAAATATAGTCCTCCAGTATTTCGGCCATGGCAGCCAATCTCAACGGAAACTAGCCTTCGGCGCGGGAGATATTATAGTACACAAGTGTATGCGCAGACACTGGTGCACTCTCTCTTCCCTCACTTTCATAGTCCGATGGGACTGCAATCCGACACGACCCGAGAGAGAGGCGCAGGACCAGCTGGTTAACGTACTTTCCGAGGCACGGGGTTATCGAACCACCAACTTCCAAATTCCGGGTTGGGGCTTTCCATGGGAAATACTCATGGATGGGATCACCTTACGTCTGGGAAGAATGGAAGTGATGTCGATTTTTTACCGACTAAAACCTCGCGGTGCACTGATGTGCAGGTGTAACAGATGTATAACTTTTATAGTTACGTCTGCGAAAGTTAATTCATCTATGATTTTGGCAACTTTTCCCATTGACAACGAAGTGGATGAATTTTGTATGCCCAATGAGGTTATTTGCTGTTTTATATACATTATCTTATTACTTTTGGTTCAGTACTTAGTTTCAATGTTAGTGTTGTTTCTTATTTTTAATATGGTTAGTTTTAACTCAATGGTATGGTATTGGTATTGTTAGTTTGTTAGTATTTATATTCCAGTTTTTGTTAAATCTATACTTAGTATAAATTAAAGTCACATTCGTGTCTGTCTGAACAGCATTGTTCTTCTAACCTACACAACGGATTTTGATGCTGTTTTCAAGATCATATAGAGAATTTATTCTGGAAGGTTTTCACATACATGAAAAACATCATTTTAAACTTACATGTAATAAAAAGATCTCGATGTTTTGTCAAGCTGTAAAAATCGTGCGAAGCTGGGGCGGGTCACTAGTATTATAATTTATAGTGTAAACTTGTATCTATACTAATAATAAAGCTGAAGAGTTTGTTTGTTTGTTTGTTTGAACACGCTAATCTTTGAAACTACCAGTTGGATTTTGGAAAATTCTTTTTGCATTTGGTAACCCAATTCTTGGGGAAGGCTATTTAACATCACGCTAGGACTCTTAGGAGCCGAACAAAAAGAAACGAAAGTAAGAAAGAGAGGTAAGCGAAAACGAACTAACAGCGCGGGCTAGCGATGCGATCCGACGGGGTGGGTCAGGGGAACAAATAATGTTCGCGGACGAAGTCGTGGGCAAAAGCTAGTAATGTATTTAAGTATATTTCACTGTAAATGAATATATTTAATAAAAATCTTAAATTCTTTCATTCACTGATAGACAAAACACAGACTAAACCGCGGGGTCTAGAAGCACGAAATTTTGCGCAAGAGTTCCTTAAATAGAGACTAAGCAGTGAGCAGCGTGAGCACTAAGCAAGGACTTTTGAAAATTCACCCTTTAAAAGGGATATGCATACGGGATGAATGTTTGTATGGAAGTTCGTAATTTTTGTCGATGGGAAATCTCATCGGGCACATAGCTTGTACCTAAATAAATATGGTCATCTGTAATTTCAATTATGTTGTTACTTAAACTCTACGAGGACATCTCCTTCACCTTGTCTTGAATTGAGCAACTTTTACAAAATTACTTACATCTCGTTTCGTTTAAAATTAAGGGGAATAATCGAGATTGACGAATAACCACAATCAACATTTGTACACCAACTAAAACGTCTTGAATTTTTATGTAAATACTCGTTTTGTGATCCCAAAGATATGTCCCAGTTAGAATAGCTTCCGTTATTAAGAACAGGACGGAAGGTCGACTAATTTATGTTGCATTCTTCGTGACGTCATTTCACGGTAAAAGTAATGAGAGGTAAGGTTGAAAGGTAAGAAAGCACGACATTTGTATAAATTATCCTTGAGTAGGGCGGAAAGTTCACCCACAAACATAAAGCAAAGGAAAAATTTCAATAAAGAAATGTCAGCTATTTTCTTGATATTTCGTTGATTGTTGTAATTATATTTTGCTACTGGCATCGACATTGATAAGTAAAATAATTTAAGAAACAATTGTGACATTTTGCGCAAATGTTTTTAAACTAAGGCTGCGTTTCCACCAGAGAAGAGTGAGGATGCGTAGCGAAGGATGTGTGTGAAACTATCCAATAACATCGGTTCATTTTCATAGCTTGAGCTAAGCTAGCGCTGTTATTGGTTAGTTGTACGCACATTCCTCGCTATGCATTTTCGCTCATCTCTGGTGGAAACGCACCCTTTTACTGTTTTTAATTATGTTAAAGTAATTCTCTTTTTAATTAAATCACTTTCATTAAGTATACCTAGTTGCAGATTCTAGCTCTAGAGCGTAAGCGATAGCGCTTCGTCGGCGGGCGCCTAGACTTGAAGACGTGGTCGCGTAGACGCTGCGTAGGCGCCTACGCTGCGTAGGCGCCTACACTGTGTAGGCGTATACACCGTGTAGCCGCCTACGCTGCGTAGCCGCACGGCGAGCGCAATAGTTTCGTTTCCAATTTTCGATACAAAAATAAAAAAAATGGGCCCTCGCCCAATGCGAAGGATTTCACCACCAAAATATTGCTTTTGGGCGCTATTGAGCGCCATTTTTATTCGATCTTAGATGAATTATAGGTATTAGTAAAACTAATTATAGGCAAATGAGAATATTGTTTTTTTTTTCTGTGCTACAAGAACCACCTAGAACATATTTTAGGAAATTATTTCTTAACATCAGTCAGGCATTCCGCCTAGACTAGTTGAATCATGGTCGAACAATAAAGCATATTTATTTTTTTCGTTTCAATGTTTTAGTGCTCATATACACGAGCGGCACGGCAGAGGCAACTGCAGCCGTCGACCGTATGCCGCTCGTGTATTTGAGTACAGTGTTGAAAGGTCAGCGAAAAAGAGGCTATTTTAGATTCTTGATACATAAATTACATAGCTTTTAAGTTTAAAGGACCTTACAAATGACTTTATTGGCAGAATGTTAAAGGAAACTCCTAGTTAAATCGAGGTAAACCTTGAAGTGAATTGATTCATTCGTAGATACATTATTAGCACACTAGCCACAAGTATGAATGGTTGATTCAAAAACCACAACTAGGCATTGATGCATGAAATAAGGCAAGGTTTTTAATCGAATCCCAGTGCTGTCATCAATGAGTGATTAAGAGTTACTACAGGTGTAATGATGAAAACCAATGAGTGTAATATCGTCTGTAATCTGAACAGTTGGCGTTTTAGCACGTAGCAGCGTATTTATCTTTTGTTATTACTTATATCTCTAAAAATTATTTAAGGTCCAAGACTACGTAATACCTACCTACTATCGGTATTTAGAAACCTGTGCCCTGATAAGAGTATCTACCAGCTATCAGCACCAGTTCCTTATTACGTCACTAGAGTTTCGTAATAATTATAAATACCGTTTCGTCATTGTCTGTAAGTTCAGTCAAATGCAAAAAAGAATACACGGTTAGATAAGATTAAACGCCATTTATCTTCTTATTTATTAAATATTGGCAGACATACTGTACGTTTAATATCTCACAATTACAATAGATAGTTTAGCAGAAAAATGTTCTTCTGCAATACACTAAATATATGGATATTATTTTTGCCCTTGACTGAACACGCAACATGCTAAAAGTATACTCATGGGAAATTATAAAAATGCGAAATTTTAATAAATAGTTTGGGTTGGATATTTCATAGGATTCTGTCAACATTCCATACATTAGGTATATAATTTACTGCCGTATTTCCACGCGTATCTATTTCAAAGAGTTCAGACGGCCAATTCCTGTAATTAAAAACGTAAACAATCTAGTCGCAATCTCGATATCTCATCCCAGCGGTTATCGATGTCAAAAACTTTTCGAAAATGTAGGGAAATAGAAGTTTTTTTGACATATTGAGACTGAGATTATAATGCACACGTTCTTAAAAATACGGGAATTGTCACTCACATGTCTATTAACCGGTTCAATGCGGTAATTACAGAAACAATTAAGAAGCCATTGTGTCTCGCGTGATTCCACGTTCATAAGAAAGGTTAACAAAACAAAAGAAGAGGATTTTTATGAACTCTGAAATATCGATTAAAATGTACCTATCCATAACCGTATGTAATTACGGGTAGATCCACCTCTTCAGGCTACGGGTGTTATACCCCTTAGGGGTAGGGCCTTACTAAAATATAGCCAGCCTGAGAACCAACAGTAAACGTTTACAGGCTTATAGTTCCCTAGCTCTTTGAACTAATAAGTAACAAGTTTATAATTTTTCCTTTGTAATCCATTGAGGATTTAATTAATTCTACTTCTAACATCAATCATACTGAATTACAGACCAATTATATCATTATTTATTGATTTATGCTAAGAAAGATACATCGCCCATCAAATAAATCAGTTCTGGTATTTCCCTGTACGTGGGAATATTTTTAATTAACTCTTGAACTATATGTATCTACTTGTGTAAGTTAATGGAAACATTATTAGGTAAGTGAAGTTGTAATGAGCAAGCGTGGTAGGGGTAAGGCGTATTTATTGTAACAGATAGAAATAACATATATTATATTTAAAAATAACAATTGTTCCTACCAATATAACTTGTCTGTTACTTTAAATAACAGACCCTCAAACATTGTTACCACAGCTGTTACTGTTATTTCACTATTTGAGTCGACACATACTGTTACCCCGGCTGTTACTTACATACACACTCACACAAAGGAAGGAATATAACAAGGTTATTAATTTCTCTTTCTTCCTTATTAATTACTAAAAAAGTTGATAAATAAACGTAATTCTATAATTTCACATTACCCCGTCATTCCTAGTCAATAATACTACAGATAAGATTTACGACTTTAAACGAAAATAAATAAAGAAGATATTTAATTGAGATTTCAATACATAATTTATCATCCGTACAAAAATAACAGGCTGTTATAACAGATATTTCGATCTGTTATTTTTGTGTAACAGTAATAGTGTTAACAGATATCGTGGTTAACCTGTTACAACCCATCTCTAAAGCGTGGTGATCGACGCTCATGCCTTCTTTGTGTGAGAAGAGTTCTTTGTAATAATGGGTCGGTATTATTATATACACTCGCGGTAAAATAATATAGGTCGATAACGAAAATGCCTGTAACTTGCAAATTAATAATGGTACATGCATGAAACTAACTTTATATTACAGAGAATTTTAATATCGTATGAAATAAAACCTTAAATGATCTACAACATAATTTAAAAATTTAATATTTCTTTAAACTTCGAATATGAAAATAAATTTAATTCACGGTTGTTTTAATTTTGCTTGTTTTTTCACTTTTGTTTTCAATCTGTCAAATCAAAATGATAAAAGGCGGTCATTGGTGCCGATTCTCTTGTCACAAAATTCTCTAAACTAGACTAAAAATAACTAAAATTTAGTTTATTCCAGTCAAACGACGATTTCCCATTCTGAAATAGCCTAAAGTGACACAACTTTTTCTTTCTTTTTCTTTTTTGGTGGGAAATCATCAAATGACCCCTCCCGCTCCGGGCGGAGCTGAAAGGCGTGTCAGACTCTTACTGACTAAAGCCCACCCGTGTTCCTTCAGTTGCCTGTGCGCCAGGGCCACGGTAACTCTTTCGAACAATCCGCGACCCCGGCAGGCATCGGTCCTATCGGACCCCGTCAATGGTGCTGACATCTCTTTGAGGCGCGCGTGGAACACAACGCGCCGTCGACCCGGGCCTGGTCCTTACCGGACGGCGAGCTGCCCATTGCTCGCCGTCCGCAAGCCCGCGCCTACGGTGGCCGGGAGTCGGCAATCGACTCCCGACGCCCAGGGTGGCTCCTCCTCCTGCGGCGGCTAGGGGCGCGAGGGCGCAGAGATTGCCTCTCTCTTTCGCGCTCCGCCTCCTCCTTCGCGAGCATTACTGCTTCGCAGAAGGTGACGGCTTCCCATTCCCTCTCGCTCCGTACCATGGCCTGAACCAGGGCCGGACGTGAGAGGTCGCCGCCGCCAATCGCCGCCACGAGGACACGGCGGTGCTCCGCCCAAGCCGGGCAGACCTCCACCGTATGCTCCACCGTGTCCTCCGGTCGATCCACACAATGGTAACACCCGGGCGTTTCCTCCCGCCTTATCCGAAACAGGAACCTCCCGAAACAGCCATGTCCGGTGAGGACCTGCGTCAGGCGGAAGGTGAGGACGCCGTGGCGCCTCTCAAGCCACTCCTCAAAGAGGGGTCTTACCGCCGCAATTGTGGCGTGCCCTAAAGTGACACAACTTAACTATATTTTAGTTTGACAGCACTAAGATGGCACTGAATTATTAATTTAGTGAAAATGGCAATTTAGCTATTCTGAATTTAACGTTTTTAACCAAAAATGTTGGTTGTCTAACTAAATCTGGGTATTTTTAATCGCGATTAAAAAGGTGTGGAATAAAATTAGTTGTCATGAACTAAAATTCACCACAACACCTCGACTTCAGGTGCAAAAATAGTACTGTATCTATTTTTATTTTATTTTGCTTATATCTCGAAAACGGTGTATCCTATCGCAAAAATACTGAAAATTTCGACCCCCTCTATGAAACCCCTAAAACTTTACACATGTAGGTAATATTTTTTTATATTTTCGATAAAAAAAGGGAAAAATTCCATATAAAACACGTCGAGGTTGCCCATCACACGAGCCTACGGCTCTAAAAAAAATCACAGGGTAGGGCAAACAAGTACCACGTGGAGTCGCGATTGTCAAATTAAATTTTAATTCCGTCAAAATTATATTTTAAATTTAGAGATATTTTGTTGCAGAATAGCTTTAAGATTCTCATAGCCAAAAACCATAGCCATAGGAATTTTAGTGATAGTTTAGTTAGTTTAGTTCAGTGTACAAGAGAATCGGCACCAGTGTCGTCTTTCACCATCATTATTGAATTACTATAATATCATGTCCCTAACACCAGAAGAACGTACACGTATCATCACTATGTTAGAAGAAGGCAGAAGTCAGCGAAGTACAGCAAGAACAATAGGCGTGTCACTTTCTACAGTTCAGCGAGTCGTCCAACGTTTCCGAGAAACTGGGCAGAACATAAGAAGACCAGGAACCGGCAAACCGAGATGTACTACGGCCCGAGAGGATCGATTTATTGTTACGACCATGCTCCGAAATCGGCACCTCACGGCAGTTGAAGTAACAACTTCGGGAAACCAGTAGAGACGACGTAAGCAAGCGGGCTGTAAGGCGGCGGCTCCTTGAAGTTAATTTGACCCGACATAGACCCGCAAATGGTCCAAAAATTGAAAGGGAACATCGGGTAGCAAGATTACGTTACGCCCACGAACACGCTCATTGGGGAGACGAAGAATGGGCAACGAAATTTAATTTCCAGATTTATGCTGTATGCACATGATGGGCGGCGAAGAGTCTACCTACGGCCAGGGCAACGTTTTATTCCAGGTTGTTTTGAGGAAAAAGAGCCGTTCGGCGGTGGATCTGTTATGGTTTGGGCTGGAATCTCTTCATTTTCGCACGGAGGTAGTGCTGATAGAAAATGATATGCTAACTAGTGCAAGATATTGTTAATGAGCATGTTGGTCTATATTTAATTAATATGGGTGAAAATTCAATATTCTTGCATGACAACGCCAGGCCATGTACAGTTGCTCGCCGTGCGGTAAGGACCAGGCCCGGGTCAACGGCGCGTCGTGTTCCACGCGCGCCTCAAAGAGATGTCAGCAAAATTGACGGGGTCCGATAGGACCGATGCCTGCCAGGGCTGCGGATTGTTCGAAGGAGTTACCGTGGCCCTGGCGCACAGGCAACTGAAGGAACACGGGTGGGTTTTAGTCAGTAAGAGTCTGACACGCCCTTCCGCTCCGCCCAGAGCGGGAGAGGTCATTTGATGATTTCCCATCCAAAAAAAAAAACAAAAAAAAAAATAGACCATATACAGTTCAAATTGTAAATGAGTATTTTCATGACGTTGGCATCAATCGCACGGACTAGGTCGCGAGAAGCCCGGACCTTAATCTAATTGAACACGCTTGGGACGAGCTTGGGAGGTGTGTAAGAAATCGAAACCCCGCCCCAGCTACACTTCGACACCTGAAACATGCGTTAGTGGAAGATTGGACCAATATCCCGCAACGTCGCATATGAAACTTTGTAAACAGCATGCCCAATCGCCTGGTAGCTGTATGAAGAGTCCGTGGAAGCAATACAAAATATTAATTTTGTTTTAAAGTTCCTTTTTTGTGTTATAAGTGAGGTACCTATTATTTTTTCAACGTAAAAATTATTGATTTTATGTAATTTTGACAATTAAACTAATAACGTTTGGTGTTGTTTTATTAACAGGAAAATTTTCTACATTATACAGTTTCGTTCATGCAGCTAGGTTTTAAGAGTAATTTTAGTTTTTCGTACTGACCCGTATTCTTTTTCCGCGAGTGTAGCTGATATTAGGTATTCTTCGAACATTATTGATACAACACAACATAACATCACATCTGTAATCCACAAAGGCTTAGGCGGAGGTGTATCTACAGTACCTACACCCACATGTCTCCAGTTATGTTTAAGTCCCGTGTAATAGGCGGCGAGCCTATTGCCATAAACTAGGCACAACTACTAGATTCCAGGCTGCTACTGAGAAATTAGGACATTATTGATGCCCCTTTTTTTCCACTGGCGAAATGGGTGTATATACTCGTACCTCTAGGAATATAGGCGTGTTGCTATGTTATATAGGCCATTTTGTAAACATTATATTTTGCGTCAAAGCTAACAAGGTTTTAAATAATTGAGCTGTAGAATTGGGTGGGAGCCTGAATATCGAGACCAAGACAATCTTTGGTCGCAGGTGGCTGAGTTCTGTGATCTCTGCAATTCGGGGTACCAATACTTAAAGACATTTAAATATAGTATCTTAAATTTTTGCAAAAATTGTTTTAGCCTAGGTATACTACGTTTCTTTTATTATTTATCAATCAGATAATTATGTACAATCAGTGCTCAGCATAACCTCACCCCTCTTCCCCTCTTCTTCTTTGTAAGAGGGGTCAGGTAATGCGGAGCACTGATTGTACGTCATAAACAAATAGATTTCAAATTATTATAACGGCAAGTCGACACGTTCTACTTAAACTGGTTTGCAGTAAGTTCTATAGGGGAAATTTATTTTGCCGTGGAATAATACCACGTTATGACTAGTTTGTGGTATAATTATAGAGTATAAGAAACCCATCTATGTATAACAGTTTTACAGTTTGTTAGCAACTTTTTTGCACCGTTTTGTGTATTTTTGTCTTGTTTAACACGGTTAGTGCAACAGCTTGGCTTTCTGCGCTAATTTCGTGGGTTCGATCCTATTTACTATGATAATATATTATGGCCAAATACTGAAATAGAATCCACTCTAGTAATTATTCTGCGGAGTCTGAGTTTTCAGTCTGTTGTAGTCTGCAGTTTTTTCTCAAAAACATTAGATTGATTTGAGACTTACTTTTCGAGTACCTACGAGTATGTGTAACTATTGTATTTTTTTTAATTATTGAGTATTTGAAGGCCGGTCTAAAGTCTCTTATAAAAATAAATCTGTTACTCACTCGGTATCTTCCGCTTGCGCGTGCGCGGGGTCAAGCACTAAGTTTTGTTGCGGTTCTATTGTTGCAGCAATGTCACTGGAATCGTTCACCAATTCCACATCCGGACATTTGGCAACTTGTAATATTGTCTCGTTCGGCGAAAATATTTCGACACAGTTCGATATTGTCGCAGTTCCCCTCGGTACCAGTGGTCGGGTGTCAAAAGTTTTATTTTGTACACAACGCGCCAAGGACGCTAACGTCGCTGGCTGTTTGTCAACACACTCCAACTGACTCTTTGTCCTGAACGAGATTTTCCTCCAAGACATCACGATTATGAATAAAAGTCAAATTTTAAAACAGCATTTCAACTATTCCTGACATACATTTGTATTATTGTTTATTACTATTTGTTTGCATTACAGGTGTTATAAAACATTCTTATTATTGTTATTAAATTATACGGACCGGCGACACTTTGCTATGCGCACCTTGGACGTGAACTCAGTAAACACAATAAATATTATAAATATTTTCGAAATGACACAAAAGTATCGCGCGTTATCAATTATAGAACTAAACAGTAAATTGGGAGAGGATGAAGTTATCGGGTCATATCATACTCTGCCAGAAACGACAGTTAAACGGTTTCATCATTGCATGGCCCATTAATGTCATTAGTTAACCTATAATCGTTAAATTGTAATTAATTGTAGTTTGTTGTGAAGCGCACGTACCTCGGTTAGTTGTCGGCTCGGTGACAGAGGCACGATCGTATTGAAGGTACACTAATGACTGATCACTGCGACTATTGCTTGCTGCACACACAGGTATTCCACCGTATTGTTCTTTGTCTTCACTCTGACCCCACTGAACATGTTATCGCTTTTGACAATATCTCCGATCGCGAGCGAGTAACTTGGTATTTACTCGATAGAACAAAAAAGCGTGTCCCCACAGCCATCGAAAACAACTGTCTGTCATTCAATACGAATCGTAGCGTGGGTATAAGCATAAATTAACATATTTACGTTTTATGGCAAATAATGTAAAGTAGCAAACTCAAAGTGCTGGAATGTCATGACTTGCTGAGTAATTTTAAGAAAGGGTTTTCCAGTACCATGACGCGTTGAATGTTACAGCGGGGAAATGATACACTATAGGTAGCAATGGCTTTCATTTTGACAGTTCAACAACATACATTACGTTATTTACGTTGTTGAGCAAACTAATTTTTCGAACGTATGAAGTAATGGATTAGCAATATCCTTCAAAATGATTCAGATTTTGATTGAAAGTGTTTTACGCAATTAGGGTGCTGGATGGTGCATAATAATGCACATATTCTATTAGGTATAGCAGCGCCTGCGGTGAAGTTACACAGCTATAATCAACAGTGAAGCAGTCAGAAGAAAAGTGTGTTGGTTAACAAATACTTATCAAGTGTAACGCACCTTACGGCTTATATTCGTAAGGATCAAAATTGAATGAATAAATGTACAACTGTAGTATATAATTTTTCAATTATCATGAATTAATTGAGTGAGGTCCTAAATGTTTGACTTATTTAAATAAGGTAAATAAGTAGCTTTTTTGTGAGTCAATATGTATTTATTTTACTTTACTCAAGTAGATTACCCACTAGAGTTGGTAATTTTGTAACACTCTTGCGAGTGTAACACCTCTTATTGGTATGTACTCAATAAGCAGATAAATAAATAGTTAGAAGATACTTAACACTTAAACGTTATTAAACAAGATGCAGATGCTAAGATTTGCACTAGGTGACTAAGATATTGTACAAAGGCTACAATTTAAATGTGCACCAAAATAATTTTTAGACCTTAAGACTAAGTACCAAGTAAAATATGTTAACTTCAAATAAAATAAATCCACTCTATACCGAGGTGCCTAAAGAACAACGTTATAAGTTCGAAAATAATTATACACTCATCAGAATAATTGGACGTGTTGTATTTATTTTCTTTTAGCCTACCAAAATGGATAAATGCTCACTAAATCTTGTTTAAGTTGCTCACCAAAAATAAGTTTGCTTCAAAATGCAAGGGTGGGATATGATGCAAGAGCGAGCGAAGCGAGCTCGGGACTTGGGGCATCCCGACTCGGACAGGTTAGGTTAAAAGGGGATTGCGGGGTCTGGAAGACCCCGCCATCCCCTTCGTGGTTATTTTTTTTAAACGACCCGGAAGTAGGAGCTCCGACAAGCGGGGCTCCGTCGACTACGCCTTATAAATAAGAAGGAAAATAGGTTAATTTCTACAATACTATAAGAAACACAATTTGGTGAGTATTTAGAATGTTTTGGTAGTAAAACAGGTGCTTTTCTGGTAGGCGTTTTAACACAAGCCTTGTACAAATAAGTAGGTAGGTACTCTGTTTTTTTTAAAGGTAAGTATACAAAATGATACATCGAAAAGCATCCCATACATGTAGGAACCTTTATGTAATAGGTTTGAGTCTTCCTTAGCTGAACCGGCCTCAAAAAACGCATAACAAAACAAAATGAAATTGGTGATTGCCAAATTGGTACAGTCAACAGCACGTCCATGGTAACAATTTGACATTGATAGCAACTTTATTTCGTAGATGTAAGAGCGATTATCGATGTTCAAGTGTTACTTCTGACGTCTGGTTGACCGTACTCACGTGTGTACACATTACGTAACACACTAACAGTAGGAATGGGTTTCATTTTGACAGTTCAACAACATTCATTGCGATATTTACGTTGTTGAGCAGACAAATATTTCGAACATAATGAAGCAATGGATTAGCAATAGGCTTCAAAATGATTCAGATTGTGATAGATAGTGTGTTACGTAATTAGAGTGCTGGTCTTAACAGGGATTTTAGAATACCGGCTGTCCTTAAAAGGTACAGGCGAAGCAGTGAGTAAGAAGAACAGTTGTGCAACAAATGTATAATGTGTGAATATAAAATGATATGTCGATTTGATCAAGCAGCAATTTTTTTTAAATGTTTTATTTGACCGAGCGAGCGCGAAGCACGAGCGAAGCATCTCTGTTTCAGCTTGGGCAAAAATGCTTTCGTATGTCTGGATGGCTGTTCTCTTCTACAGGTCGCATTTCTCAACCGATTCTCGTGAAATTTTGTGAGCAGATTCGATAATTATATGGTTTTTTTTGTCAATTCAGTTTTTCGAAAATTTTCAAACTGGAGATATTGGGGTTGAAAACGTAAAAATAATCATATTTCAGCCATATCGCGCCCTTTTTGTTTTAAGAAAAGTGAACAATTATTCAGTTTTAAGCTATGCAAAGACAGGCTTGCTAGGTCTACAGCTTACATAGCCACTAGTAATAGACTCTTTGGCTGCTTCGAATCTGGGACGAAAACAAAAATCCGCGAGTCCATCTGACATCACAAGCATACAATTTGTTATAAAATTTTATTTATTTTTCCATTGCAGGTAGGTTGAAAATCATCGTTTGATACGCGTGAGCATTTGTCACATCAAAATATAATATTCATGCAGGCTGTGGGTACCTACTGTTCTATTACTGGCTGTGAGCTGTACTTACAGCCAAGAAAAGCTTTTCAGTTACATAATATTTAATAATAATATTAAATTTAAATTATAGGTGGTCGTTAGGTTTTTCTAACTAGCGGAGCTTATTCTTTTCTTTATTTTATCTTAATTGGAGATGCGCTAGAACGAGTAAATTGACGTAGAGTGAACGTTATTGTTTTTGTATCGAGTAGATTACCTACGCTGCAGACTGGAGCCATAGAACAGGTTTCATGTAGGTTAGAAATCTTAATTCACTGACAGACAACGCACAGCTTAAACAGCTATATCTAGAAGTTTGAAATTTTGCGCATCAGTTCCATAAATAACGAAGGTGAGCACTAACGAAGGATTTATAAATGTTCTTCCCCTACAGGAGTTAAATAGCTATGAGTAACTGGAATTATATGTTTATTTTTATCTTATACCAATTTTAAAACACAACTAATTATTATGGACACATAATGCATTCCTATACTCAAGCTTCTATTAATGAAGGCTAACCAATTAAATATAGGTATCTATTTATAACACCGTCGCTTGCGCAGACAAGTTCCACAGGACAGCACAAAGTCAAACTATTATAAAGTGAAGTGCTACGAACATAGTCTTACCTAAGCCTTGTTTATTAACACAAGTTGGTATACATATACAAAAAATATGTATGTGTAGGTTAAGTTATCTATAGGCCTGTGTTATCTGAAATAAATGGATTATTACACCGTGAGGAAACCGGTATCTCCTAGAACCAAAGATTTGAAGACGTGACATTTACCAACCCGCACTGTATCCGCGTGTTGGATTACGGCCTACTCTCTCTCACAGACAGGAGGCCTGTGTCCCAGCAGTGGGAAGGTTAAAGTCTGATTATGATGATAATTATGCTTATTATTATAGCTTAGTACTTCCGTCTGGGCGGTGCCGTGATAATGTCATATGTCTGATGGTGGTGGAAGATGGTGATTGATTGGACAGAATTGGACTATGAGCAGTTGGCTATTGATCCATGTATCTATGCAAGTTTCATTAACATATTATCCGATCATCATCTCCTAAAAGATCAAATATTTATAAAAGCGTAGGTACTTATATATTATTTGACTACTTATTATAATATTTTTCAACTACCTACCTACTGGTTTGTTTATAAGTATTTATAAAGATAAAATTACTCTTAGGGCCGAGTCACACCGGAATGGCAGCGGCCGGCGGCGCCGCTGGCGGCAGCTGGCGGCATCGCGCTACCTCCAGACCCTACGCGCTTAGTCTTGTCTTGACTAGTTTAGTTTCTACATTCGGCGGGGGTGAAGAGCGCGCGGCTGCCCGCGGTGCCGCGAGCCACCTCGCGTCGCCGCTGGCAGCCGCGGGCAGAACCACTGACAAGACGCGCGTGGGGCGCGGCGGCTCGCGGCACCGCGGGCAGCCGTTTTCAAGCGATACTGGTCTTTTAAGTATGTAGATAAAGTTTAAAATTATTTCACACTGAAAGTGCTCGCCGCGTCGCTGCCGGCCGCTGCCATTCCGGTGTGACTCGGCCCTTAAGAGGGCGCAGTAAGACAGAAAAAAAACAAGTTTCACCCGCGCCTCTTTCCCTACCCCTCTCATCAAACACGACAAAAACAAAACACAATCCCTTCCCGCCAGCAGAAACTTTTCGCCCGGCGTATATTTAGGCATTGAATTTGAATTTTGTGTGTAGTGTGTATACGCAAAATAATCAGATGAAACTATTTTATTCAATTTACCTATGTGTACAAGTAGGTATATTATTAAATAATATTGTATGTCCGTGAATCTGTTACCGATGCTGGTGGGATGTTAGATTGGAGATTAGACTGACTTAAATGAAATAAAGACTAAATGTTACTTCAAGATACGGCCTATAAATTTTCGATTCCGAATTGAAAGACAAACCTAACGTTGTAGTTGAAAAAATATTGTTCCATACATTATGTAACATAACTACAATTGAACAATTTTCAGATACTTTCCTGTACCTATTCCTGTACCTTGCTTCTTGTCAAATTTCATGATTCTAGGTCAACGACATGTATCTTATGGGTTTTAATTTATTTGCGAGTGTCAAGATATGCGCAATGAATGGCAATTTATGCCAAGATACTAAGTCAACGTCTTAGAAGCTCGTTTTTTTTTACAGCTCCAAAGGACCGTTGATCTAAGTATTTGATATAAATTTCAACTTGATACCCCCACGCATTCCTGAGATAAGCGGTCAGATAGATGGATAACAAAGTGATCCCATAAGGGTTTCGATTTTTTCTTTTGAGGTACGGAACTCTAAAAAGCAAAGCACTTCCATCAAAGTACTATAATACTACATACTCATGATACTACCTACATGATGGTGAAAACAATTTCGATAAAATTGCTTTTTTGACGTTATAAAAGCGTATAATTATAATCGCATCACTTACCTTCCGCTTTTTTACTTTGAGAAAATGAAATCAATTGAACAAAAATGTCAACAAAATAAGAAAATAAACATTCGCAAATAAATTAAAATCCATATGATACATCCCGTTGACCTAGAATCATGATTTTTTGGCAAGAAGCAAGGTCTCACAGCACAAATAGGTACCTCGAATGGTTTTTCAATTAAAATATTTAAACGAAGTATGACCATTGTCCACTCCCTTTATTTTCAATGAAATTCTTCAGTAGGTAAAACATCTGTTTAATTTGCCTATACTATACGCTAAGCTTGAATTCATAATCTTAGATTATAGTCATGTTTTGGAACTAGAAACTCAATGCTGGCGTGACAAAGTTCAAATTCCAATGTAACCAAATTTTATTTAGGGCCTTGTACAAGTTGGACGTCACGACGTCTTCGTGGAAACCAGTGTTAACCAAGTAAAAAAATATAATGGTATATCGTGGATATTGCATTGCAGGATCGTGCAAATTCAAATAGAAACAGTGTTACCAAGTAAAAAATAATATTGGTATGGTGGATTTTGCACTGTATTGTGCAAAGTCAAATGGCATGTGTCATGAAAACCTATCCTGCGCGGATCACGAGTAGAAAAAAGTCCTCGCCGAAAACATTTGTGAAAAACAGGCCAATTTTTATAACTAGGGTACATTATTCGGCTTTACCGACAAAATAATTGGCATCTATTTATATGGGTGCCAAAGAAAGTCGAAAGTTTATTAGGTTCCTCTTTTGTAACTGTTGAAACTTTAGCTTTGAAAAGCAACCTGGCAGTCACAAACAATGTGATCCGTCACAATCTTTACTCATCCCCACCATAAGAAGGGATCTAGTCAGGAGAACACTATCCGTATGAAAACTGTCATGTCCCGTGCACACCGTTTCGTACTTGTGTTCGCAATAAACCCTATTTTAGTTTTCCGATTTATTTATTTTGTAAACTCCAATAATATTATTATACCAATAACCTACCCATATTTTAAATTTTGAGTTTCAACTTGATTCGGGGGTTTTGGTCAAGTCGCTCGCAATGGGTCGTCTAAGGTTACCCTTACACAAAGTTTGTCAACGAAAGTGGGAGTAAACGAATTTGGTTCTTTATTTAATAGTAATAAGATCTAAAATCTCCAGCACGAACTCTATGTTGTAAATTTTCTCCACAAGAAAATTGACTGAAGTGGAGAACAATAGCTCTAGTTGTACTACACCAGTCAAAAATCTGTCAAATAATTGTATGTCATCTTGAGTTTTCAAATATCAACATTGAATTATTATAATATTTTTATTTTATAGTTTAGCCGCGGTATTTATTTAGTTTATCAATTCTTAACGATTTTAATAATCGTTTCGGAAGTGGTTTTAGTGATTTCTTCATGTTTTGTATTTCACAGTTTCATTCCAACAATGTGATAAATTACGAAAATATTATTTACGCAAATAAATTAAATCGCAGAGCAGCAGAAAATTCAAGCGCAGTCCTCTCGTCTCAACAGAGCGACGGCGACTGATTTGTGAAACAAAAATATGCTTGAAGTTCCCGCAACGTGCGACGGAAGATGACTTCTTCCACGAACTAAAAACGTCGTAAGTGCTTAAAGCTTCTAGTCGTAATAATACCAAAAATAAAAGGAATTTCAAAAAATGCCTGCACAATTTTTTTCGCCTTGTCTTGATACAGATAATCATCAAAAAATTATCCTATTAGTCACTAGCATATTAAGTACAAATTGAAAAAACGTGAAAATTTGGGTTAACTTCGTGATGATATTTTATCGAGAAAATTTTAACGTATTGTATTTCTGTTCCACAAAAAGTTTCAAAATATCATGTAGTTACTCATACTATTTTTATTTTATACCTAAGTCTTATGAATTTCATGAAAAATTAAATTGAAGATAGGCAATTTTGGTTACTACCCGCTCTTAAGATTCACGTTTAAGGGCATATGAAAGTAGGTACATAGGCCGATAATGTATTGAGTGGACATATTATTAATAAATATTCGAGCAACGAGGAAATCTCTTGTTCTCATTAAATTGGCGTTAAGTAAAGATAATTATTTCGTCTTTTTTATTTACATACTGGCTCAGTTCCTAGTACTTTGTTAACATAACAACGGTTAAGTCCTCGCTTTCAAGTCCTTCATGGAACAAATACCGCTATACATTATTACATACAACTTTCTATAGTAAAGCTCATTTTATTTTAGGCATAGGTAAATAAGCTGTCACACGACTCTAATTTATGAGATCGCTTGATCACACATATCCTTCCAGTTTCTTTGATTTGGACTTCGAATAGTAACAAAAATCAAAAATGCTTTTACTGGACTTTCTTTGAGATTAAACCCAGAACTTCACTGTAAGCAAACGAGTTTATTTAAAACTAGCTAGATCATGAGATAGCACGGTCTCTGATATCTCTATGAGTCATCATGGATAATACAGTGATTCAATGTATCTACATTCAACACTATCACCAAGAGTTCTGTTAGCAGGACGGCTGGTATTTCCGATATTCGAAGAAAATTAAAATAGCCTTGAGGATCTCTTCACTCGTGCAAAGTTCCCCGAAAATATAACAAGGTCTTATTCTGTGTTAATGTTTCAAATAAATAACAAAAAACCTAAACGTCATCTTCTCACATGTGTCTCATCAATACAGTAATCTATTAAGGCCCAGTTGCACGTTTACTCGGGTTAAATGCATAAATGTAGAGTTTGTAAACTCGGAGTTAAGTAATTCAGATTTTAACTAACTTTGAATCAGCTTCTAGCTAGGTAGAGATCATAGCCTATTCGGTGCTTACGTACAATCTCCTTGAGTCCGATAAAAATAGATGGCACAAATACGAGACAGACAAGAAGAGAATAAAAACCAAGTAGGGATCTGTCTAGTTGACTGGTACTTCAATGTACCTACAGCCTTCAACAAATGACAGTCTGTGGGATGCTAATAACTTCTATTCCATATTCAAATCCTTTCCTACAAATAATGATTAACTCTATGTTGATTTCAGAATGACTAGTAGGTATAGCTATTCAAAACGTATAAAAATAGAAGTTGCAGAGCAAACTGAATTTAATGTCTGGGAATTAATGCATTTTTTTCAGAAACGCGGACCTATTTGTTTACATGTTCGGAAGATAAATTGAAAATGCAGGATAGCTATGATTTCGTAGCACACTCCGTAGCTCGCGTGCTACGACAAACGGGTACTACGAAATCATAGATTATCAAGTGATGTTTCCTTATAAATAAGGAAGTCGTGGAAAAACAAACAAATACATTAAGGTACCTACTTGTCTAATTAATCTGATAAATTATAACATAACATAACATTATAACATAACTACAAACTAAAATACCTCATATTCAGAGGAAAAAACAACCTCTATAGTCTTTGTTTACCTGTTGGTGGCGTATGAATTAATAAGTACCTATACCCACCTAATGGCAAAGGTACTCTTATCTTGAAGCACCAATAACATGCATCATGTATTGTAAACAGGTGCGAATCTACCTTGAGAGCATACTGCACAATGTGAGAGGAATTTTATAAGGTAAATGCATTCAAATTGTCGCCGTAAGGATGCAGCCAACGTGCCTCGCGACGATATCTCTTATTTTAATGATAGTACGAGTACAGCCTTCAGGTTTTGTTTCTGATCATGGATTTGTTTGTATTTGTCGATTTCGGTGATTATCATTAACATTGAGATAGTAGAAGTATAGGCTGTGAATTTTAAGTTTAACTAAGTCTGTTTTTCCTTTACGAGGTACAAGATAACATCAAGAAGAGTTACCTCTGGTACCTAACTGGAGACTAATCCACACCGATGTTACCTGTTATAGACCTTGTATTTACTGACTGTATATTACAATACATCACACACGTTCTATCATACCTATTCACAGTATTCCCCTATTAGATGGTAGGTGACTGACACAAATGTGTGCTCATGAAGTCATGATCTGCGCCTGACCGCACAGCACAACGGCGGTGTGGCGGCCATGACACCATTCCTCATTATTTTTACAGATAAGCCTATGTGGAAAATGGCGATAAGCAGGTTAACGTTTTAGTAATGTATTAAGGGGGATGCGCTAAGGTAGCCCGCGAAATTCAAATTTACTTAGGTTTTTTGCAATTTGCAGGTCAGTGTCAGGTTGTATGTTGATTAAAATATGATTCGCGGCTGTAACAAATATGGATTTACAGAATTATAATCATTAGAATCAGCAATACAACTCCTTAAGTAAGAATTGACCTCAAATGTCAAGATTTCATGAAATAGTCGTTCAATAGGGTAATATGAACTAATAGAGATGTATTGATGATTTTTGTGATTATAATTCTATAAATAAATATTTGCTCCGGCCGCGATTCATATTTAGATCGACATACAACCTGATACTGACCTGCAAATTGCAAAAAACGTAAGAAAATTTGGATTTCGCGGGCTACCCTGACGCTTTCGCCTTAACTACACTCACTAAACATGACCTCTGTGTGTAAAATCGGGAGATGTTATTATGACTTGGGTCGTGTTACTTTTTATGTATCATTCTTTTGCATGGGACTACAATGTTACGCGTTAATTAATCGTAATTGTACTAACAACAATAGGTGCTCAGACTTCCAATTACTCTAGATAATTATCTCATAAAAAATATTTTTTTATTAGTAATCAAAATACATAATAACATATATGTAATGGTATTTAATGGATACGACCACCCAGACAACCAGATATCTGGTTTGCTGGGTGGTCGAAATGCAGTAGGTACTTTTATTAACTTTTTTATTTTCGGGTTGAAAAAGGTACCTCTTCACATATCTACAGAGAAGGAACGAACACTTCATACAGCATGAAGGAAGGTAATGTAGATACGTATTGTGTGGGGTCGATTTCAGATAAAATACTGGCGAAAGAGTTCCTTCACCGTCACTCAAAGAATTCGAAAATTCAAACTGATTGGTACTTGCCTGGCTTGACTTGAACCCGCTACCTACCTCGCGCACGTGAAACAGCTGTTTCTCGTGCGCCCGCGAAATCACTATATAGGTAAACTAAACTATCCCTATGCTTATTTACTATTAAACTGTGAGATCCAATCTGTTAATATAATAATATCATTGTTATGGCGGAGGCAATTAATATACTCATCGTCTTTAATGATAATAATAGTAATTTGTTACTAATACAGATTTAACCCTATAAGGTGCTTGCATAGATTATCCGAAGGTCCCACATAATCGCAGATTTACGTAATTATAGGAAATCCAATACAATGTGCTTGTGACACGGGTTTTTTTTAAATCTTTTGTTGAACTGTTACAATAAATCATGTTTCTACGCTGTCCCACGTAGGTACCTAAGTAATCGGACATCGCCATCCAACATTAATTGGAAAGCGGGAAGTGCACTTCTTTGTTAATTTATTATAAGCAGGCAATGAGGTGATAGATTAATTGCTTATTAAGGGCGTTACAAAACCCCAGCATCCTGTTGCGTAACACACTTTCAATCACAATCTGAATGATTTTGAAGCATATTGCTAATCCATTGCTTCAAATGTGCTGAAAAATTTGTCCGAGATTGTACCTTTGTTACCGCTCGAGTAACCTCTTCACATAATCTATCCTTAATTTAATCGGCCTTATCCGGAGTTGGGGCATAAACGCTAATGACATTGAGGAAATTATCCATATCTATCGTCTATCGTCATCTGAAGACGTAATGAAATAACCCTGTCAGATATACAGGGTGTCTCAAATGTAGTGGTCCAAAGACAAATGGAGTAAAGCGGTGGTGGCCGTCATCTTTAAAAAAAAGGTTGGGATATTCTCTACAGATTTTTTTTTTAACAGGGCTAAGTAATAAAGTTTTGAAAAAGTTGAACGTAAATGAGTACATAATCTTGTACCTACATTATCAAGGCATCTTCCAGCTAGATTTTAACTCGCTACGTCGAAGATTTGGTTCACATCGTCGATAAATCCAAGTGAAAGTATAAATTGTAAAATTGTAAAAAGTGTAAAATTTATTGAAAATAATTAAATTTGCGAAATTTTCTAAATTGTTGAGAATATCACAACTTTTAAATTTTTAAATGATAGGTGGTCACCTCCGCTTTACCCCATTTTCCTTTGGACCACTACGTCTGAGACACCCTGTATATACCCGGGTATACTCATTTAGCTTTGAAGCAATATTGGTCTTAATAGCGAACCCTTCTCCAGACCGCCTGGGTTTGCTCGCATCAGTTCCCTTCCATTAAAAGGTATAACCACCACCGCACTCTGTAAGCTCACCCTCGTCGCGCGTCGGCTACATGTGTCTCGCTTAGGACCGCTATGCAAATTGTAGTGGCGCAGCTCTCGAGCGACAATAGCAGTTGTACGCTCTGGGCATTGATTAGATGGTCGATCCAAAAGAGTGCGCACATTCGACGCACCAAAAGTAAAAAGTTTTTAGGGGTCAATATTTTTTATTATTTAAATAAAGAAATGGATGCATAGGCAGCCGTGGTTATTACCTCCCATGTTGTTTTTTGAGTAAGCGCTTGTTTGGGACACCTTTTATAGTCCTCTCCCCGACTGAGCGGGGGAAGAGGTGCTACTCTAAATAGAGCTGCTTCGACACAGTGTGCTACCGAGCCAGACTGTTACCCCAATGCAGTGCAAGAGCGATCACTCTTCCTAAGCCGCCTATATGCAGGTTTCGGACAAAGACCAGTGAGCATCACTACTGGACGTCTCTACCTCTATCTCGAAGTCCGGTAAAACAGAAACAGTTAGTTGCGAAGGATATATTTAAGTGCATAAGTGTGCGCGTAAACGCAGATGCACTCTCTCGTCCGTACCCTCCTTGATCCAGTGGAACGGAAACCGTTACGAGTTACGACTGGAGGAGGGCAGGATGCAGTGGCTGGCCGAAAGATAACTATTTGTCCCCTATCGTCACCGTTAAGGCCATTGACCATGCCTAGCAGCCTCGCCAGCGGAGGTGGATTGCCAATGAGGCCGAAACATACCCTGTGCACTATGCGGGGAGCAACCGCAAGACTTGAGAAACGCTTAAGTCCCTCTCTACTAGGTTTTGTCCACGAGCCGATGTGGTTACCGGGGTGTGGCCGCTGCGTGTAAGACAGCTACATGGAGCCACTGGTGAAAGTTTGTAGGATATCAACGATTTTACAAGGCATTGCGCCACCTGTTTAGGCCGACTGACAGGTATCCGACGCTGACAACCCACTGCACTCTAAAGTATCTAGGTAGTAAGTAGGTAGTTCACCAGGTATATCGTGAGAACTAAGAACTTTTCGACATAAATCGAAATGCACGATTTAGGCCATCGATGTTTTCATAATAGGGAGATAGGCGTTTTATGTTAAAGTAAAATAAATGATGCAGAATGATTGCAATTGCTATATATTTGCTAATCTAAAAATCTGTAAAGAGATAAACTCATCCCTCGACGTCCATTTACTCCGGGCTGACTTCGACGCGAAAAATCCCTCAATGTGAAAAAGTGCTACCACATCACATTTACTAAAAAACGTAAACCCTTACCTACGTTTTACTCAATAAATGGGGTACCTAACATTACATAAAGTGGACACGATTCGTGACATGGGAGTCCACCTCGACTCCAAACTCATATTCGTTAGCCACATTGAAAATATCACTACCAAAACTGCAAAAATGTCTGGCTTAAGGGAAAGCGCCAGGGTAGCCCGCGAAATTATTTTGTTGTCCTACAAATTGCAAAAAACGTAAGAGCATTTGAATTTCGCAGGCTATCCTGGCGAACTTGTCAGGAGTTCCAGTTCCAGGGAGAAACGGAGAAATAAGTAGGAAATATGAAGACCGAACTCACGCCAAGATCACCTACATGTAAGTAGGTGGTGACCGTTTAAGGTCATCATGGTCATGACAACATTTGACTTGTCGATCTTATTTAGCTTTTGCGGCTGTTTTTCCTTGGCCACAAATATCTTCGTAAAAGAAACCTTGGATACATAAATTTAACTAAGTTGCTTTGAACAAAGTAAAGAAAGTAGGCACAAATGATCTTCCGGTATAGGTAAATAGGTAACCTTCGTTCTCGAAACGATTCATTTTATGGAAAAGAAATCCCTAATTCTTACCTATTACCTACCTACAACGGCTGCCGGAGTCATTTTAATCGAGTCAATAAAACAATCAATTACGTAACGACTAACGATGGTGCTACCAATATCAAGGTGATGGTCAATGCCTTTCAAACTTGTTTTTGCTGATCTTTTGTTGCTGACCGATTATGACCATACGACATAGCAGGTAAAAGAGAGTAAAGATTAGGTAAATATACTGTACCTACGCTTTCTACGAGAAGAAAGCGTAGGTATGCATGTATGGTACCTTTTTTTTTTTTTTTTTTTTTGTTCCGGGGTGGAAAATCCTCATGGATGTCCCCCGCCCTGGGGGGGCGGAGGGGTCTGTCAGACTCTTACTGACTAAAAACCACCCCGGTGTTCCGTCCCACACCTACGCCGGGGGTCGCGGGAACGTACAAATCTTCCGCAACCCCCGGCCGATGCATGTATGGTACCTAATCCAAGCTCGTAGGGAGGTAGGTACAGTCAGCAACAAAGGAAAATTAAAACTTCCGTTTTTAAATCTTAATTATTGAGACGATTATGTAAAAGTATCAGTGTTATTCGGCTATTATTGCTTAGTGTACATACTTAACTAGGTTGATATTTCTTCCGCATACCTGACAGCTACTCTACCACTAAGTAATTAACTAGCTAACTGCTGTGTATTTCTATAGCAGCTGGAGTGTGCTGGTGTGGTTCTCTTCCTCACGCATTTCACTGCAAAGATGGGCTTTAGAGTCGAATATAAACCTATTCGATATTATCGAAAAACTTATCGATGTCATAACATGGCCACAGTTTTCTGACAACCTCCTCCAGACCGAATTTAAGCCATGGCGACGAATCTCAGCAGTCTAGTTTTCAGCGCGGGAGATATTATAGTGCACAAGTGTATGCGCAGACACAGGTGCACTTTCTCTCCCATAGATATAAGACAGAAGTTCTCTGCCCTCACTCTCATAGTCCGATGGGACGGCACGCAATTCGACACGACTGGATACAGATCAGGCGCAGGATCAACGGGTTAACATGATTTCCGAGGCACGGGGGTATCACGCGGCCAACTTCCAAACTCCGGGCTGTTACTAAGAAATTCCTAATGGAAGAACCCAATAACTAACGCACGACCCCACGCTCATCAGTCGCGCTTGCGACCACGAGACCAACGGGGCAGTTCTACCAATCTACTTATGTTCAAACTTGAAAATAAAGTAGGTTTACAGAATATCCAGCCAGGATCCGGTCTGGCCGTTAAATCCCGGATTGACGTATTTGGTGGCTTATAGTAAACCAGCTCACTTTTAATCCACGTTCCTACTTGACGCGCTGTCGCGTCACATTGAGCTCTAATGAGATCTAATTGAAGTTGACCTCCGCACCCACCGTCAAAGGTCCACATCACATTTCCTACTCATATTTTACAACAATTAATGTCATTAGCCTTTTTGTTACAATGTTCCACACTAGGCAACAAGTATATTTCCATAAGCTACATGTGTACAACTACCGACCAGCGATTTGTTTCTGTATTTAGCCAAAATCTATAGGCACTTAAATTAATTATACGGTCTTAATTTCCAGTCTAGCCAATTTTCTTAGCGATTTAGTCAAGCCCTTCCTTCAAACTGTCTCCACCACATGGACTCTTGTAACCTGTCTTGCTGATTTGTCAAGTATAAATTCACTGACTCGAACGTCGACGAGAAAGTGCGTATCTAATTGACGATAAGACTAGCAAGGCGCGTTTCAAAACGACTGTTGCGTATAATTTTACGTATAGAAGTATTGCTTGATGGTCTTTCCTTTATCCTTGGTCAGAGACATTGCTGGTGCTTGCAATCTCCCTTTATTTACGACTAGCGACTGTTTTTCGCGTATTTAATTTTTTAGGCATTTGATACCCGTTTCAATGGATGTATCTAAGTTGAATTATAAAATTATATTTAAAAAAAAAGTTTATAAAAACGAACATTTATTAAAAAAACCTATCCGATTTCATACATTTTCACTTAAATAATTACGTGCAACTTATAATTAGGTACATCGGTACTATAATAAGTGTACAAAATCTTCAATAATGAATCATCCTAAAAGGAAAATTAAAAATGATTTCCTAGCTTTAACAAAATAAATGCATTTTTACAATCCAAAGTTTTGTTTATGATTAAAAATGAAATGTAGTTTGACTATGTAACAATTTCTTAACAGGCACATTTATGCAAATTCAGTAAAAACGAATTACATTTGTTTTCTAAATACTTATTTAAAGACTGTTTACAATGTCACAGATTTGAATTAACATAAAAATAACTTCTATTAGGTCATCTTTATTTAGAAAGATAACCTGATTGGACACCAATGAAAAAGTCTAGGTATTCGATTTTGTGCAGAAAAAAAATCTGGAGCTGTTTATATTTTACAAAGATGGTTTAGTTGCCCCAATCACAGTTGGTACATTGAGGTCCTACTAGAAATCTACACTGAATAAAAGATTCCTACCAAGAGTATTGAAAGATAATTATGTTGTGGTTGCAGAAAGATCCTAGAAATCTAGTTTCTTAGAACACAGTTTAATTTTATTGATTTGTTCACCACAATGGATAAGTCTTATTGAAAATAGGACCTTGTATGTACTAAAATTAACAAAATATTATTATTGGTAAATATTCAGTCTACTAATTTTAATTACTTACATCTAATTTTTGATTTAATTAAATGAACAACTTATGGTTCCTTACAGCAGTAATATATAAACACTTAATAAAGTCCTTCAGTAGATTGTTTAAATAATAATTCCTTGTACTAAACTTTGAACAATAAACCCGTTCAATTGTGATATAGGAGTTTTATCAAATTCAGATTTGTTAATGATTCTGAATTGTGTTTTTGTAAAATACCAATACATTTAGATTGGCAGAATATTGCCTAAAATAATATATAAAATTGCATAAGTACTTACAGATAATTTAGGGAAACATCAATAATAAGGTATGTCACCATCAACATAAATGGTGGTATCTTATAATAATACAGTCACTAGGTTACTAATACAAGTCAATTAAACAAAGTCAAATTAATACTTAGATAAGCACCTAAACATTTAAATATTTGCTTTTCTTTAACAAATCATCTGATAACACCTAACAAATAGAGGAATGTTCAATTGTGTGGACAGAATCATCAAAACATCAGAAATAAGATATGTGACATACAATAGGTACATGATTAGTTACAACTATGAAGCTACCTTTTTGTAGTTACTATTCACTGAACATCAGTCTTTTCTTTATATTCAATTTGTCAGTGAACACCAAATTTTGTCAAATGTACAGTCAGTTGCTTAACTTTGTCACATTTTAGTTGTTGCTTCTAGCGAGCGCAGGAGAGGTGCGCGGGCCATATACTAGAAACGATCTTTAGAGGCATGCAGGTCAGGGTTGGTCAGGTACTGCAGCTCCTGCAACTCCTGGAATTTCTCATGATCCCTGATGTGTGCGTAGTTGGCTGACAGGCACATCAAGTAGTGTACCAAACTCAATATTACAAGTATACATGATACCATTGCCAGAATGAACATAAACTCTGCCTTCTCAACATAGTCTTTGCAAAATAGCTTAATCTTGTGTGCCTCACAGATTCTCATATCCTCCTGCTTAACACTTGATGGGAACATGAAGTCAAATTGGGTAAAGTCAATGCATGTTGATAGATCAATGTTTTTCGGTTTCGAGCAAAGTTTCCAGAATATCGTGAATAGGAAAGTCGTAATAACTAGGAATCCTAGCAACATGATCCATACAAATGTCAATATGTAAGTGATGATCATAAATACGGCGCAGGATATCCGTCCGCCGACGCGCGCTCTCCATGCACGGTACACTTTCTGCCTAGTGGCACCTGTTGTCAAACAACCCAAACACAATAGCATGAATCCAAGAGCTGCCATACAGGCGCTGCCTACGATGAATATCATCTGCAGCGCTTCGATCCATATGAGACGGAAGTGAAATACTTCATCGAACATAAGTATTGACAGAGCTGAGCCCCGGTACATAGTCCCACAGAACACACCCACGCCCAGGCAGCACATAATCGTTGCGATGAGAGTGGCATGAGGCACCCTGGTTAGACAGGCCTGGCACGCGTCACCCATGGTTAGTGTAGTTTATTCCTTTTCAAATCACTTTTACACACCAGTTTTTCCTTATTTACACAAAATGTTTCCTTAGTTTCATTAACACAACAGGGAAAGTAGATAATTTACGCGTTCAACGGATGACAAATAATGTTGACGTGACGTTTCATTCACAGAATCAGTCACAGATACAGATTACCACAGAGTCACAAACTAAGTAGGTTTAGGACACACGCAGATCTATTTTGTTTGCACGTTTGACTACAGGCAAAATAAAATATTCTTCTAAAATTACAATTAAAAAAGACGCTATACTGAAAAAGATCCGATGTTTTATTTGTCATGATTACTTTAGCTTTTACCGTAATTTCATTAAATTCATCATAAATAACAAAGTGTGTATCCGAACGAACGGCAATACCCAGCCACGTCAAAATGACAATTGACAATTCCATCAGTAGTGATGGACACTTAGCGTGCTACCGAAAATATATTTAAAAAAAAATCGACTAAAAACATATAAAGTTGCAAATGAAAAAGAAACGACTAATTGAACCGTTAAATTTGGTTTAACTTATTACGGTGCTCTAACACGACGATATAGTAAATGCTTTTGGAGTAACGTTATGAAGCATAATTGGCTATTTCCAAATTTTCTCAAAAGGAATATGACTGCAAATTTGGTATTTTATACCAGACAACACCAGTCCTCACAAAAAATGGATTACCGATTCATGTGATACAGTAAATAACCATAATATTATTAGTTATCACATAACACTGGTAAAAAGGCGATAGATATTTTAGTCTTACTAAAATGATATGACAGTTGTACGACAACAAAACGTTCCCATCCCTACTGAATTGTCGTAGTTGCTTTAATTTTATAATACATTGATAAATTAATAAGAATTTCCTTGTGTTTAGTTTATACATTTTACATACTGAAATTAGCTCAAAATGGAAACTCTGTATCATCAGACTAATCAACTGATACAAGAAACTGCGGAGTTGTTTCAGAAGTTAGATAGAGATCCATCTAACTATGAGGGAATAGAAAACGCTATTCAGTCGAAAATTAATGCAATTAGTGCGTAAGTTCATTTAATAATATATTTCGGATTATGTTAATTGAATTATCTCCCTAATTTGTGAGGTTTTACTTAATATTTCTATCATTTGTAGAGCTGCCTGATGTCAACATATTGTTGGGATTGTGTTGATCTTTTTCGTCATTCATAATTTTTTTATACATTTTTAATTACAGGAACTGCGAGCGATTGGATATATACGTCTACAAAACACCCGTCAACCAGCGTCCTATGGCTAAAATGAGGGTTGACCAACTAAAGTATGACAACAAACATATTCAGGTACCGCAGAGTCAAACTTATTAACATAACTTATTCTTTTTCTGTTATCCTCCTGCTTTTATCCTTTTATTTATTCCTCCTCTTTTTGAGTTTGGCATTGCATAATATATTTTTCTAAGAAAAGAATAGATAGATTGTTTCCAACTAATTAAACCAATATCTACTGTATATTCTTAAACCGCATTCATATTCATAATCTGTTCTGGGGTCATGTTTCTTATTCCTCTGCATTGTTTAAGTTCTAACACCACACAAGTTAAAAATAGAATCTTTACAGGAGACTGAAAAAACTGCATAATTTTACATAGATTATTTTTTACTTCATTTTATGAGTTTCTATTGGACATTACTTGTTTCTGATTAGCTGAAACAATGAGTTCAGATTCACTAGCCAATTGCATCAAAATGTCAATATTGCCAAAAATTTACTCACGTGGTGTTAAAACTTAAATGACTATATGCAGCATTACAAAGTCTTTCTTGGTGGCAAGGAAAAGGCCATGTTTCTAACAGTTTAAAAAAAAAAACAGAATAAGGGATTATAGCTGTTATTGTTCTATCATGTGTTAATGACTTCATAGACTTCATACAGGAATAGAATAGAATACTCTTTAATATTTACGCCATAACAATTACAGATAGATGTAGAAATTTCAAATATTTCTATATTCCTTTTTTTATATTCCTTTCATCCCTTTGCTAAGCATGTTATTCTATTACAATACAACCATTAATTTTATTTGTCAGTGAAGTTCAGCAGAGCACATTAATTAGGGACACATATGATGATTGTTAAAGTAGCCTATCTCAAGTTATCCGTTTCCCTTCAGGCATCTCTATCAGCTGCTCAAAGCAAAAGAATAAAGCGTGAACAAGAGGCCAAAGATCGAGAGCAACTGTTGAGTCGAAGATTTGGTCATGACCACACTGCTATCAATGTGGATTACCTGGCACAAGAACAAATGTCGTTGCAGAATTCACACAGGAATGTTGATGAAATGCTTCACACTGGTAAGTACTAGACATACCCATTGTTTCCTTTATAGATATATATAGAAACAAGTAAGTAGGCCAGCTGGGCTGTAAGCATTTGTAAATAGTGCAAGCAAATAACAAATGAAGTTGCCGACCAGTTTACAGCTGCGAGCTGATATTCTATAACTACAAATCTGCTAGTCTGGGAGTCAATTGTGTGACATAAAAAGATACCAGTAGTTGTCCTTCTGCTGGGCATATGCCTGGCCAGGCCTGCTTTTACATAGACGTTACTAGGCTAATGGTTAGTTAATACATAATAATATTAGTAGACAGAAGTTTTGGTAGTATTTTGCTTGCTGTACTGTTTGGCAAATAGTCACCCTGTGATTAAAGATGCACTAAATCAGGAAGAGATTGACAGAATCATGAGTAAAGGTACAAATCCGTAGCCGACCGGAGACAGCAGCAGCAGGCTACGTGTCGCCGCGACACTACTGGTTTCTATGTATTTCTATGAAAACGACGTGTGGCTAGCTAGGGAAGGTATTTCATAGAAATACATTGAAACCAGTAGTGTCCCGGCGACACATCGCCTGTGCAGCTTTCTGTAGTCGGCTACAGACAAGAACCTTAAGCCTATTCCCAACATTGGGTGATTCTGAGCTAAGAAGGTGAAATCGAGATAGAAGCTATAATGAACATATTAAGGGCTAATGAGTGATAAATTAATAGCACCCCCATTCTGTTCCCAAAACGTTAATGTTGATTTAATACATATTATTGCTATCGCTTATTTGGTAGGCGCTTATAACTTTATTGTACTAGTACAAAATGCTTGAATGTTTTGTTTTGATGATGTAAAGTTAGAATTCTGCTGCCGACTTTAAGGCACCTACAACATCTCCATGGAGTTTATGTTAAGCAATTTGAGAAATCGGGCTTCGGTCTTATCCGAAATTAGTCGAAAATTCGTAAATCACGTAAACATTAGATATAAATAGCGGGTAGCCTAAACAAATACTATTCAAGAACTTATGACTGATGCCTCTTATTTTGTTTTTTAATAGAGAGATAACAGGAAAAAAAAGCAGTTCACCATTTTAGCGTAGTCATTAAACGCTAAACCTAAACCCAGACGTTGTATATTTAGGACTACTTGATGTAAGATACCTAATGGTCTAATGTCGCCTAAAAGGGACAGTTTACCTCCAGTTTATGTATTTATGGGTTCATAACCTAGATCACCTTATTGGTTTGGCTCATTTAAGTGCATACTACAGTAATCTAGCCGTCAACGACATAGTTACGATGGACGGCAATGAAACCAGATAATTAATTTGCCGTGGTCGCTGTACGCACGACTACATATCAAGCTATACATTTCCAGTATAAGCTAACTTCTCATTGTACGCAAAGCCTATACAATGTGAGGTCAGCTAAAACTGGAAATGTATAGCTTGATATGTAATCGTGTGTACCTACATACCTACTACCTTTATCTAAGTACAATTGACTCAGATCCGAGTTACGATGGTGCTCAACACCAACGCTACGTGGCGCTGACATCACCGCACGTGTATTTTGTGTTTATAAAATACACACAAAAAATAAAAACAAGTTGTAGTGGGTAGGTAACACGGCATTACGGAATGATCTTTGACGCTTTGTGCTTAAAATACATGGATTTTAAGTTGTATTATTTGTGTTTTGGACTATTATCAAACGCGAGTGCAAAGATAATGAGATAAGTATTATAAAATAAAATAAAAGTGAAGATTACAGTGTAAAAATAACCGAAAAAGGGCACTTACCACATCTTGATTTTTTTATATTACAAGTCCACACAACACCAACGCACAAATATTATGTCTTATATCATTAATAGTCGCATAAATAATAACACCCGACTAAGCCACTTGACATGACCGCACTGTATCAAGGTAAACTTAATACACAAACTTTTTCGAATAGGCAGCCTAGATCGAGATTACTACATCCGCAGCGCGCTGCCCGTCTCTGAGAAGATTATGAGAAATTATTTATAATTATCATTAAAGATATAAAAAATTCACGCGTGACGCTATTGTTTAAATTATTATCATACTTAATTATGGAAATATTGAATGTAATGATGGCGTGAAATGCACTCAAAACAATAAAATAATATGTAATTAATATATATTTTTTACATTTTCTTCTCAACGACTCGACCTTGACTTGACACAGGTACAATAAGTTGGCTGAGTAACAACCTAATAGTCAATTATACTGGTCCGATAGCTATAGGTACTTATTAATTCACGTGTTTGTCTACCGACTTGTCCTTCCAATAAAACGAGTTGATACAAATATCAAGGAGTCTGGCTATATTTTTGTTTCCGCATAATTTATTGGATCATTTAGCTACCTGCTTATTCTACTTGACAGAATTAATTAATTCACATCTATTGATTGCTCTAATTAAACATATTATAGCTATGAAAGTTTAACCTTATACAGTATCAATCGGCTGGGGTCCACTGCTAAAGGGTCTCTCATGTATATCTGCCTGATCCAGTCTCTGATCAGTAGGTACCTACCTAAACCCGGTTTTAAAATAAATCCAGTTTGCTAGTGTGTTAAAGGTAGTCAAGTTATGTGGGGAGAGGTTGGTCTTTTATTTGCAAGAAACCACAACAATCTTTCTCTCATGCTTGATCCTGTGCAAGGACTATACCACTCTCTAGGTCCAATGTGTGTGTGTGTGTGTGTAGGTAGGTATGTGTGTGTGTGTTCGATCTGCAGATTTGCCGCCATCTTGGAACTATAACCTTCTAATTTGTTCCAGGTTCAAATATCCTGGAGACGCTGAAATACAACCGTGAAACATTAAAAGGTGCCCATAGACGACTAATAGATTTGGCTAATACTTTAGGTTTATCAAACGCAACCATATCGCTGATAGAACGAAGGGTGTCTCAGGATAAGTATGTCTTGTTTGGAGGCATGTTCGTTACCCTGACTGTTATTGTGCTCGTGATCGTTTATTTGACGTAGTTGGTACAGTTCTCGATAAGGCGTGCATTCCTCTACCCTCATTGACAATAATAGCTGTTGACAAGGTACATATTTTTGGTGCAATAACTCAACCATCCTTTAAAATAGATAAATATCTTAAACTTTGAATGCGCTTTTATTTTGATAAAGAGGAACTTGGGGTGTCGCATGGTCACAAATAGTATGTCTGACATTATTAAGTTCATTCTTTTCAAAGGGGTGGTAACCGCCCCGAACGATCCCTCTACCTTCCCTTCTTACTGAAATTGTGTCAGGGGATAGAAGGTTGTACCCTGATCAAGTATAGCGCAATCGTTATAAACTTCAGCTGTGTAATGATTTCATAATGATTCAACAGCTGTGATTCAAGGCCATTTGCTCTCGCCATCTCTGACCCAATGAGCAATAAGTACTTACGTAGGTACGTATTGCGTAGAATTAGATTCAAGCAAACTGCAGCTATCTGAAATTCAAACTCAAAGCATTTATTTCTAATAAACCAATTACAGTCACTTAAATTGTCAAGGGGTCGGTCCGTTAGAAAGATGAAGCTAGTTGCCCATTCCAAAGCGCAGTAGGTACCTATGGAGAATAATGGGCAAGAAACTCCACGGACACTTTTTTAAATCAAAATATTGTAAAAAAAATTGGTAACATCATTCAAGTTGAAATTATACGTGTGAGAACGATGTAGAAAGACGTGCAGGTTAAAAGCGTTCTTAATAAAAAGATACAAACAATAAAAAACAATTCAGAAATTAAAATAAGCCGTGGCAGGTAAGAGATGCCCAGTCCATATTGACGGCGCCCGTTCACGAACATGACGTATGGATTAGCATTCAGCTCAACCATTTTGAAGGGAAACTTAATGATCCAAACACACACGCCACCACCAGCGAGACATTTGAGTAAGCATGACATACTCTCAGCCGCCAGGGCACATTCAAGTCAATGAAAGACGTACCCATTAAATGGTAGGTTTATAAAGGTACATAGTGCTCATACATGTGCTATGCAATTTTATTATACAATACTAAGAGATTGGCAAAGATAGTTTTTACAATCTTCAGCAACTCCAATCATATTTTCGAATGCTAATCAATTAGTTTATGCGCCCTTGGGGAGCAGGACCAGCGTCGAGCCAAGCATTTTTGTCAGCGATGTCATCCCCCAACTTGTAATATGCCTGCCGCATAGTGTGCGTTTTATACAAGATTTAAATTTCGTTTCATTGAGATGGACTGATGGTCTCTGCAAGCAATAAAAATTGGACATTATCTAAGTAAGGATTGCGCTACACTTGCATACCGTGTAATATTACTGTAAAGAGGCGTTCGTTCGACCGAAAAGTTTATGTTTATGCTTACTTCTGTGTTTTTAATAGTTTTGCACCATACCTACTTTGCAAAACAGTGATTAGAAGTTAGAACAGACGTTTGATTCAATCAGTCAATGAAATAATGTACAATGATTTCTCTTTACGCAAATGTTGCAAAATGTTACGAAAAAAAACGTTCCAAATTCTTGCTTGTTTTTATTTAGTAAGAGTATTGGGCAGCGAAATACCGGCTAGTTTTTGTGAACGATCATTCGACTGTAATTTAAAATATCAATATTATTAATAAGTATAGCCTGCATTTAGATTTATTTCTTTATTATTATTATTATGTAGGTGGCAGGACGTCCACTGGTGGACGTAATTTCCACATCCTTTGTGGAACGAATCACAAACGGTTAAGAATCGTTGTGGTCACCCTCTGGCCTTTCAACTGTTTTGTTTATAATCCTCATTGATCTATCCTCCTTGTGACCCAGATCACCCAGTGCTGTATGTAGGTATCTATTTTATCTTTCCTCACATCAGTTCTATGCAAATTGCCAATGATACCTGTTTTCGTAACCTCCATTTTAACATTTTAATTCAACAATTCAATTCAATTCTCCGTCTGTTTGTTACGTTTTCACGGCTAAATTGGTGAATCGATTTTGGTGAATTTATTTACAGAAATTACTTGAACCCTGAGCCTATGTCTAACGGTTCCGACATATCTATGTCGGAGGCGTTAGGCATACCCTTTACTTCAGAAAAAATCTGCAAAGGGTTGAAGAAACTTAGTATTGAAGTTAGTGTAGGTAAATCCTAAATCAAACCGAAGGATCTCGCTGGCTTTAAGGGTTTGTAAAAGATAAAGATTGGTTTATCGAAGCTAGAGTTCATTGACCGTTTGTTATTTTAAAAAAAGTTGGATTTTTATTAATTTAGCTAAAAGGTATGGTTTGTTGAAAAATTACCTTGTGTTCTTAAAAAATGAAACTGATATGGTGTATTTGTAGTTACAAATTCTGTATTCGTTGAAATGTATTAAATAAATATATCAATTAGATAAATTGTATGTAGAAATTACTATTGGAAATACATAGATTAATAATAATATGGTATCTTGGTTTGCTATTAAATATTACATTCCTTTCGTTAGGTAAATTACTGCATGTGTTTTGTGTGCTAACACTATGTACCTAAATGTATTCTATAAAGCTAAAACATGTTTGAGAATTATTGTAAAAATGTTAATAATAAGGGATTTTTTATAAAATTTTCTATTTTACTCTTAAACTTATTTCTTTCCTGTAGTAAGATACCCATAGTAAGGTAGTAAGGTAGTTGAATAATAAATGTAAGTTAGGGATATGAAAATTTAAATTTATACTCTTGGTAAGAAATAAAATAAAAAATTGTTTCAGCGTTTTTGTAAAATCTTCCAACAAGGGGGTAAAATATGGGATGATTTTAAAATTAATATTATTATTTAAATTAATGTGTAAGTACCTCTTTTTAAGAGATTTAAGGAATTAGAAATATAGCCAGAACCCGTATCTTTACGTATTATTTATTGTGTTGAAATCGGTCCACCCGCTTAAAAGTTATAACAATTCGAAGATATAAAATAACTTAGCTATAATATGTAGGTAATACCTACGTAGTCAATAGCGGCGCTAGAGTGTTTCAAATTAATGATGATAATATTAAAATTTATTATTAGTATTTTTAAGTTAGACATTTTGAATCGTAAAAACCTGTTTAATAAAAATAAACTTATTTGCATTTACTATCTGTCTGTTACCTTTCCACGCTATAACGGCTGAATGGATTTGTATGATAGAATACTATTTATCCCGGTAGCACATTCTCGTGGGATAATTTCCGACATCCACGCGGGTGAAGCCGCGGGCAGAAGGTAGTAAATAATACTTTTCAAGCGGAAATGCAATAGGTTAATATAAAAACACGTTATTTTTATTTTTTATTTAAAATCTTACATTATTTGAGTATCATCGTTCCGAATTTTTCAAATAGATATGCACAGGGTTATAAAAAACATTGTTCAAAATAGAGTTTGTAAGTGTCAACACAAAAGTTAACATACGAAAAAGGAAAGGATTAATTTAAAGGTGCATACAAATTGCAGTTTTTTAATAACTAGATCCGCGGCGATTTAAAGATCCCACAAACAGGCGCGACGCGACAGCACGACACAAAGGCACCACTCGTCGCGCGACACGCGGTGCCTTTGTGTCTCGCTGTCGCGTCGCGCCAGTGTGTACGAGCCTTTAGGCTGGCTAGTCACATATAAGTACTTGCTGCTAGCCACTCATTGGTCTCTTCAAGTAATACCTACTACAATCAATTACCTAATGTTAGTATCAAATGGAATTTCAAAAAAGGATATTTTGCAGAAAAGAACAAAAAAGTCTAAGCAAGTTCTTTAGTTTAAGCTGCTTTCTGTTTCTGAGGACTTTCGTCAGGGTCACAGCATGGTATCTTGGGTTCAACGTGTGGGCAAGCGAAGGCGACGTCTTCTTCCTTGCGAGGGGAGCAGGGGCCGGATACTTTGGGAGGCGGATGCATGCAAGTATCGACAGTCGGCTCCGGCAGACGAGGGTAGTCTGCTATGCGCGTTGCCGCTGGCGAGATGGCAGGAACATCGCGACGCAGGTTCTTGACGCGCTCGTAAGCGTCTGGTGCCAGCTTCATGTAGTCTGGAATCTAGTACCAATAATATAGGAACATTTTTATTTGCACTGAGGTGTAAGTTATAGACTTAAGTATAGTAGAAGATAGGTTGGTTGCTACGGTCAGTTCTTTCGCCCTAGATGTTGTGATAATCCGAAGAACTCGACTGTGGCCACTAACAAGCTAATTTTGAATATTAGAACTTCTATATAAGACATACATAGTAGGTATGTGTATTTACAGCCATGGAAATATAGTAGATTGTTATACAAGGGTCGAAAGGAATTGATGTCTTTCACCCGTGTTAAACCCTCTACTTTTCATTTCGAATATAAGGAAAGTAAAAAGTAGTAGTTTTTCTAAAATATTTATTGATAATAATAACATGAAACTCATTTTTAATCAAATATTAGTCTATAAAACCGATATTTTGCATTTTAGTACAGGTAACAGAGTTAAGCCGGTTGCAGACCAAGAGCTAAGCTGAGTTAGCTTAGGTTAGCTCGCATAGCTGAGGTAATTTTTCTTACTTATGTTCATCGCAAACTATGAAGACAAGTATGGAAAATTACCTCAGAGACGTGAGCGAATATCTCGACCAAAACAGTGGTCCAATTTAATCTCCAAACATGCACTCTACTTGCGGATTCTATCTTTTTTTGTGTTTTTTTTAATCTTGACTAAGTTCGCTTCGCTCTTGGTCTGCAACCGGTGTCCCGCCAAATGGGGCAGGTCGGGCAAAGCTAATTGTAGATGGCGTGATCATAGCTAGGTCCCTACGGCCTACAATAAATTTGACATTTCGTTTATTCGTTCCATTTCGTGTTCATTCATAAGTTTGGTTTTATTTAAATTTTTCGTTATTTTCGGTGATTTCAATATTTTAAATCCAATATTTGCCATGGAAAGTGTCATAATTTGAAACCTTATACATTTCCTCGTAATCACTTTTTTCAAAATGATTCCGACAGAACCTCGAACTCTGTTTAATGTAAAAAAATCTCTACGAATAGCTGTATGCCACAATCTACTAATTTTATGATCTTTCGGGAGAAGGTGGGACTCCAATTTCGGAGTAGGTACTTAGGAACACAACAACGCGGCATTTTCGCAAAAATAAAATAAAACCACTTAACGCCTTATATTATTAGCTTGTGTTGGGAACTAGCTACGACAGCGCCATTTTGACAGTTGCCTTCCCCATTATATAGTATTTTTTTAATTTTAAATATGGAACACACCGCGTCACCGCCGCGGTATGTCCCGCTTAAAAGGTATTTTTTTTTATTCACACTGGCAACACTCACAAGACCGCAGCATTTTTATTTTATTTTAATCGATATTTTTCTTAATAAATTATGCAATTTTTTTTTTTTTTTTTTTAATTCATTCCCGCCCTAGAGAGGAAAGCAATTACTATGAGTCTTTCCTACCCAAAGATGGGGAGCTGTGTCTTCAACTAAAACCAACAAACACTACTTTCCGAGTATGAGAAATTAAAAATATATGTCTATCTATCTATGAAGCAAATTCTAAATTACAACACATGAGTAACTATCTACGTACGTGGGAAAAACTACTAGGCCGAACAATACATTGATTTCTCGAGTCTTCGCACACTTCGCTTAGCCAATGAGTCTTTCATATGGGTAAAATATTTATTTTGTAACAATGTTGAGTAAAATACTGCGAAGGAAACGCTTTGGTAGGTAACGAAATTCTAACGGGCAGAGAAGAGATAGGGACATTCTTGCTAGGTTATTACCTAGTAAGATTATTAATTAAGACAAGTTTTTTAAGAATACCTTATTAGGTTGGTATAAATATAATAAAATAATCAGCATTAAAATTTAACCTTCATTCTTCCATGTCTAATCATAGACCCTGTTGGCTATTTTTAGCTGTGAAAGCATATTCTTATTCGAGTCGACCATGGAGCATTAATAAGGTTACCAAGGGTCCAATAAAATAAAATTGCTTACATATGAGCCGCTATAGACCTCATTGTGAACCCTATCGCAGTAATTATCTTATTATTTGATCGTTTTCCTGATCATTGCGCAATAGAGTTGATGCTGCGCAATGTTCCACTACCTACATGATGTGGCAAATGAAAGCTGGTTACCAAATAACGGGTAATATTATTCCATGGGAAACTATACCTAGTCTATAGTAGGTTAGGTACTTACCTTTAATACCTATATTAAATGACACATATTTTGATTGTTGTCCTAGGTAGGTAGGTGGTAATGGTTTGTAGGATCTAATAATTGTTGGTATGATGACACGGACTATGCAGCGTTATAAATGCAATTCCTACGTGACTTTATATAAGATTCCAAGATGTCTATAATAATACCAGGAATACCTACTTAACATATCTTCGACAACTTAGAATGTTGTAGAGAGCGATAACTATTGTCCTGAAATAAAATAGTTAGTAGAGGCGGAATACTGCTGAATTTCAACAGGAATTTAGCTGGAATCGTCCGTAAGGTTCAGAATACTTAGATAAAGTACCTACCTAATTTTTTGTTTTGTTATTCATTGGTTGTAAATAAACAAGACCTTAAAGGCTCCCGCAGATAGATGCGACGCGATTCTGATAGAACAATTTCCATGAAGTTTTTATAGAAATTTTTCAACTAGAGTTGCGTCCCGCTGTCGCGTCGCGCCTGTCTGCGGGAGCCTTTACCCAGCAGTGTGACAAATGTAAACAAGCAGGCGGACCGCCTCATGGTCACTGCAACAATGATATCCCGCTTTAGGTGAATAGGTACCTACTTTAATTTTCGGTTAAAAATCGTTAGAATTCACGTTACATTTACGTTGCGCGTGCTAGGGCCTTACCAGAAGCGTCGCAACCCGGTGTGTTAGTTCGTACCTATGTGTGGATTGCTTTTTCGTTCCGATCGAAAGAGTTCAAACGCAGCTAGGAAATATAACCAAGTAAATAGAGAGGTTACCTCCTTGCAGTCGACGCCATAAGTGCCGAGGTAGCCAGGCAGTCGCGGCTTTTCATCCTTATCTTCTCCGATGGCGATCGCAACTTGCGCGCTCGGCACGATCTCGTACGGACACACGTCGGCTGCGCGGCGCTCTGCACGTGCCGCCTTGTCCTGTGTATTTAGAAACAGTGATTTTGTGGATAGGATTTAAGTAAAGGGTGGTCCAACCATAACGCACGATGTTAATTGTGAGTCACACCATAACATCAAGTTTTTTGCCCAACTTTATTTGACATTTCTTTGTTTCAGTCTTTGAGAAATTCAACAATGGAGAGGTACACAATTGAGCAGCGCGTTAAGATTGTTGAATTTGATTGTTGTTGCAGTCACCGTGAATGGTGTTCGCTATGGCGAGATGATAACGGACTTTTTGTGGCCAGAAATTGAGAATATGGAGTTGGACGACATGTGGTTCCCACAGGACGGTGCCACTTGCCGCACAGCCAACGAAACAATGGCTCTTTTGTGCGAGAAATTCAATGGCCGTGTTATCTCACGTCGTCGTGGCGATGTCAATTGGCCGCTACGATCATGTGATTTGACACCATTAGACTTCTTTCTTTCGAGTATATTTAAAAGAAAAAGTGTACGTCAATAAGCCAAGAACAATTCAAGAGCTAAAGGATGAGATAATTCGGCACATTAACAACATTTAACCTCAATTATGCTTCAGCGTCATTGAAGATATGGACCATCGGATAGAGGTATGCCACCGAAGCCGTGGCGAGCATTTGGCCGATATTTTGTTTCACACATAATTGTCATACATCTTTCTAACATAATAAAAAAAAAATAAGATCATTCTCTGAAAACTTTTTGTTTTATTTACAATTAATATCGTGCGTTATGGTTGGACCACTCTTTATAACTCCATCTGCTTGTCTACATCGAAACCTTTCAATAATAAAGCCTAGAAGTAGTTCAGCAATACCTACTCAGCATGAACCAAAGCTTGTTATAATTCATGCACTGTAAGCAAAAAAAAAGTTAAGGAAAAGGAAGTTAAAATGATATCAGTATATTACAATTTTTAAAGGGTCTGGACTGGACGAGTTAAGACTTGAGCCAGACCATGTCTAGGTAGATCTGCCTCAGTCATAAACTTATGTTGTATTCATTGGATAGTTGAGTATACCTATAGGTACTAAAAGTGTATTGGTAGTAAGTTGAAGGCGGTAGGTAAGGGACGGAACGGAATTTCATCTGTGCGACTTCTGTGCCAGGTTGAGTCATTTATCTGCCCACCACGCATATAAACTCATTTATTGTATTATGTAGGTAGTTACCTACCTACGAACTTACAGGATACCTCTATTAGCATTGTTCTTCATTATCAATATCAAGTAAACATTCGCATTGAGGTAATTAATACATTTGCATGCATGACGGCACATTTTCATTGTCCAAATGCATATTATTATACAATAATAGATTAAGCACCAAGGGGATAAAGCAGTGTCTTACGTGGTCTTACGTGGGTGCCTTTTAGAATCCCGAGCGTAACGGTGTCCTAGTGTTACCTCCCGAGCAAAGTGAGGGAGTTAAGACAAGAATCCTGAGTGCAGCGAGGGATTCAAGCTCGCATGACGTCAATTCAAGACGAAGGCATGTTTATCCCCGAGGAGGATATTCTACTTTTTCACACCATCTATGAGACAATAAAAAGCAATAGTAGGTACTAGAAACGAAGTATTTATTAAAATTACAATTACAGTTAGTAGACCTATTTAAAACAATTAAAAGTTAAAGGTAATGTTTGATACATTAGAAAAGTTGTGGAAAGACGAAGATCTATTTTATTCGGTACATTTTTTTAAGCATTTATTTATTTTTTATACGAGTAAAGTTTTCAGAAACTTGGGTCTGCTGAAGATCATTTCGGATCGTGAAAGTTGGTGAAGGTGGTGCTTGAGGCAGCGGGCTAGATTAATAGTGTGTTGATGCGGATGGTTTCGGTGGCAAACGTGTCTAAGGGTCAGTTATCGACGGTGTTTTTAGTTTCATGTTGTCACCAACGCGGCAGCTTATTTTATCCTTATTCTGTAGGTATAGAATATTCAATGTAGGCCTCCACTACTACATCAGATTTCCATCCACCGTGTCTTTTATTCTGGGTCATGTCTGCTCCTGAATCCGCCAATAGAGTAGCCAATGTTCTCCTGAAACAATGGCCCGTGTAGTGCTCGGCATTTGTCAATTTCAGGTATTTTGCAATTTCTTTCGGCATGGTGCTGATGTTATTTTTGCCAATAACTTGCCTGGTGCACTTGCCATTACTATAAGCTGCAAAAAATCTGCTGGTGTTTATATTTAAGGGGCGTAAAGCTTGGTACTTTCGACAATCCTTACGTATTCTCCACGGACGTTCTTTCTTTGATTTTGTATCTGGCTCATATTCAAAATAATTGTAACATTTACTACTGTCTTAGTGTCCAACCCAATTATTTTTATAATGAGATACTACTGACTAGAATTTCGTAAACAAACAGATTAAATGTTTATTTGAGCATAATAAAAAACAATGAAACATTAGATATGGTTAAACAATGTATAAAAAAAAAAATAACCAGACATTGCGTAGGTTCCGTTTGATACAAGTATTCAATGTCCATGTCTTTGATGGTAAACTGAAAATAGTAGATTGTTATACAAGGGTCGAAAGGAATCAATTCCCATACGAGGTATTTAGACGCCCGAGCGCAGCGAGGGCGGCTATAGTCCGAGTAGGAATTGATGACTTTCACCCGTGTTAAACACTCTACTTTTCATTTCGAATACAAGGAAAGTAAAAATAGTAGTTTTTCTAAAATATTAATTAATAATAATAATTTGAGACTCATTTTTAATCAAATACTAGTCTATAAAACTGATATGTTGAATTTCGGTACAGCTTACAGAGTTTTTTTTTCTTGTGGCTTCGCACGGTTTGTTCATTTAGCCAATGTCACGTTTAGTTTAATTATTACGAAGAAAACAAAGCTTACAGAGTTAGTATCCCGCCAAATGATAGATAGTCCTTTTTAAATTTTAAATATGGAACACACCGCCTCACCGCCGCGGGCCGTCCCGTTTAAGGTGGATCCTCAGTTGTAGCCCGCCAAATTCAAATATGGTTTGGTTTTTCGCAAATTGCAGCTGTGTGTCAATTGTGTTTCTGGTGAGTCACTGCAAATTGCAAAAAACGTAAGTAAATTTGAATTTTAGCGCCTCCCCCTTAATGGGTATTTTTTTAATTCACACTGGCTGTTATGAAGTCACTATTATGTAAAAAAAATCGTAGCCGACTACCTAACCAAATTGATTTCTATTTTTAAAAATCATTCCGGCCCTAGAGAGGGAAGTAATTACTATGAGTCATTCCCGCCCTAAGACGGGGAACAGCGTTTTCCACCCGCTACTCAGATCAAACAAACAGTACTTTCCGTGTATGAGAAATGAAAAAATAATTTAACCATAGCTATTACACAAAAGTAAAAAAATATATATATTATTCAGAGATAATTGTTTAAACTTTATCACTTTGCTAAATAAAGTATAAATTATTAATTATTGTTCTTCAAATTTAATTAAAAAATGTGTGTCCTGATTTTACACTTATCTGTTATTCGTCTTTGTTATGCTATTTTAACATTATTTCCGTGGAAATAAAGATATTTGATATACTGGGAACATTAGTTCAATAGCTGTCATATTACATGACGGAAAAATAAATGCACAGCCATTCTGTTCAATATAGATTTTCGGATGGTTTCGTTAAGTAAATAAAATTAGACTTTATAAAAATAAATTGACTGTGAGACGTTAAAAATAGCGAGAAGTACTTACTTACCGTTTTATTACTCACACTAGGAAATGGCTATGTATTGTGATATTTGCTATAAATATAAAATATTCGTATATCATGTGAATTAATGTAGAAATAAATAGATTTGTAGGCTAGACACGTGCAATTAAATCATTTCCGTTATTTCATCTGTCACTTTTTCCTGTTACATAACAGATATGAATGATATTCACTTTGTCTCATGTATGAATTAATGAAAATAATATAGATATTAATACTAACTGCACCGCAGGTTAGCCAAAACATTAAATTTTTTAATTTTTGGTGTATGTAAAGTTTGCGTATAATGTGTCATGTAGTGCATTGCTGTGCCATGAATTGTCTTTGAGTGCATTATTACTGCGTATCCCCGCCGCTTGCACCGTTTGTACTAGCCACTAGAGATGGGTAACTCTCTTTTATTCAGACGCCGAAATATAAAAATAATCAAAATAGGTCTAAATTGTTACAGTCCGGCCGTCGAGAGAATGCATTCCTGACACCTGCCAGTTCGACAATTTTAGTAGCTATAACGATCTAATTCGCAAAACACGTATTCGTTTGTACAAAACTGACAGCTGTCAAGAACGCATTCTCTCGACGGCCGGACTGTAATGCTGTAAATGCTTAGTTGACTAGCAAAAAAATTTGGCTACCGTTCATATAGAACTATAATAATTCATAACATTCATACAGAACTATAATAATTATTATAATCATGTAGAAATTTGAACTGCTTTACGAATCGTTCAATGATTTATGTTTGACAATTATACTAAAATATGATCACCAAAATGTTGTTTCATTATGTACTTACCTGGCGACCCGCCCCAGATTATAATAAATAATAATAATAAAACGTTTTATTGACTTAAAAAAGGTGTAGGTACATTTCAATTGAAGCCCTAACTCCTGTGCTAGGTGGTACCTGTGTTACAAGAATCCAGTGTCTTCACCCGTTTTTGGAAAATAAACAATTTATGCAATAAAATCTGATATACAAAAATCTCGTGTCACACAGTGTTTGTTATCGAACTCCTCCGAAACGGCTTGACCGATTTTTATGATTTTTTTTTGTGTATATTTGGAGGTCTGAGAATAGGTCGTAAAGTATATTTCATACTGCTGCGGGTGAAACCGCGGGGCGCAGCTAGTAAATTATAATAACGTAAAACGAAGGGAATTTAGTGCTTGCATCTGGTCAGATGCATGCATCAGATTAGCACTGGTAGCACTATTAAACCTAATCTAAGTAGATGAACTGTAATAGGTATACATATACATATAGGTAGTGATAGTGATGACGGTATTTTACTATTTCAGATGTTTTAATTAGCTCAACGTTAATTATTTATTTCAAAAACATGTGCTGTTTAAACTTGCCCTAATAGTTCCTTTCTGTTTTTTTTTCTGTTACAATCAAATAATATTCATATTCGTTTCCTATCCGTAACTTACAATTATTTTGAATATGACCCCCCATCTGACAAATTCACCAGCAACAAATTGAACATTTTGCGATATCTTCGATTTTAATGTTTAAGAGTTCATTTCGACGACAAGCGCCATTCACTCCAAAAATCAAGGCCACCTGTAACAAAAATAGACCGGTAGGTTAGTAAGTAGGAAGGTAAGTTACGTACTTTAATGTACATATATTCATTCTTATGTATTACAAGTTATACACTTTCTTAGATTTGATTGACGCATATAATTGTAATAATAGACACATAAACCTAACGAAGGTTTACAATAATATTTAACATGGTTATAGCGCATAAATCTCGCCATTTTGGCTTGTCGAAACGATGAGCGGGTCGCTAGTAAGTATAAGCATGTAGCTATTTTAGTTACTAAAAATCAATCATTAGGTAGGTACTTACTTCTGTCGCAAGAAAGCTGTGGTCAGGGGATTCATTTAGAAACGTTTCCACATTTTGAGCTGTGAAAACTTTTGATTTCTTAGCACGATGTCCGTCCGATTTCCTTTTATAAAATGCCAGTAATTTGAAATGCTTATTGTTGACCTGAGCATCGAATAGATGCACCATAGCCTACATGACTTCTTTGAACATGATAAATGCTGGAAGTAGACGAAAACCGCTGATAAAGATACAGACTTGACGCCTTTTATAGTTTTCCATTTGTAAAAATCGTCGTAGGCTTTCATGTACGATTCCTTGGACTTTTCAGGGAGTAGATTGTTGGTAATGCCAATGGCTTCGGATTTAATGTAGTCCGGAGTTGAATCACTATCGTTATTCGCCATTTTTGTGAGAATTTGTAGTTTAATTTGTTGTTTAACAGCAAAGCGATTTGCAGTATTCACGCCGATTTTTTATTTGTGGTCTATTTTTTTGTATTTGTATTCTACTTTCAGTTGCCAGTTCGATTTTCGAATAATTCATTTTTTTAGTGCAGGTCTCAATGGTAAATGCATGGGATTAATATGTAAGTACTATGGAAAATGTTGTATGCGATTTTTACTCGAGGTTCTTAGTTCAAATCAATTAATGATCATAATGAAAATCAGTACAATATTAATGCCCGGCTAGACCTCAGGGCTTTTATGACTTACTTTAGGTTAGGTTTGCATGACATATAATTTGACACTGTCGAACAGGTGGTGTTTTTTTTTTTTTGTAACTTAACAAGTTAGAAATATTTTTGTAGGTACATAAATATATTGGCTGTCTAAGTATAAAACGGACAAATGTAGGTAATCTGAGACCTGTCCGTGGCATGTGCCATGGTCAGGTCCATCTGGATGGAAACGGTTTTTTTTTCTCTACGCGCTGCAGTGATTTGACTTTTTGGGAGAAGATTTTAAATTGGATAATTTTCTGCCGCTGTCTTTTGTAGCTTAGATATCAAGGACATAACAAGGACTTACCGGGTCTTCGTACTGTTCGCAGAAGTCATCGGCCTCGTTGTAGTGAGGCTGCTGACCCGACGGGTACGTCACTTGCTGCGCCTTCGGCTCTCGGTGTTCTTCACCCGAAGGCCCGCTGAAGCACACCACCTTCTGGTGGTCGTCGCGAGCCGCTCCGGATTTGAGGATGCCCTTCAGTGGCATTAAGTTGTCGCATGTCGGCTTGCTGAACATTGGACATAAATAAACATTAATTTTGTTCGAAACAATTTAAGACTAAGATATTATAAAGACAGATTGAGTCCTTCTAAATCTAGGCAGAAGCTCATCAAGTTTTGGAAAATTAAACTTAAAAATAAATAAAGGCATTCCAAGATTATATTAATAAGTAGTTAATGATTATTTTTTAACTAAAGAAAAGTAAACAGGCGCATACTCAGAAACTTGTGCTTACAAGAAACAGATTGGTGATTGAACTTGGTGTAAGGTGACTTGTAGTAAGGTCACCTCCCAGTCACAGGATAATGCTACCGCCGTATCTCTTGGAATGAGCTTAATGCTGATATGAATTTATTCTAAACATCTCTTTGTATGTATATTCAATATAACATACAGTCTCCTTCAAAGATTTATGACAGTTCAGATTGAGATACCTAACGCACACATTGGAAAAAACTTTTCAAAACTGCTGCAACTTTTGCGATCGCAGAGGAAAATACTTAATCGATGGGCTCACATTTTTCTTTTTTTATCTTTTTTCGAATAGAGTTTATCGAACATTTTTTTTTAAATGTAGAGATACAAAACTGAGTAGGTGTTTTATGATAGGTTTTTTCCGTTTTTTTAAACTTGAACGACGTTGCAGCATTTGAATGGACTTCGCATTAAATTCAAAGTCATGTCAACAACGTTTTCAATACCCAATCAGGATTTAATATGTAGCTATCTGTTGTTCACCAACAGCTTTATTTACTTGCACTGTTAACTTCGCAGGGAGACTGCCACCATGTGTCCACCTGTTTAGGGAGGTTCCCACGAGTGACGATACCAATTAGGAGTTTGCCGGTCATCATGGTTCAATCAATTAATCAACTCAGCCTATCGCAGTCCACTGCTGGACATAGGCCTCTCCCAGGCCATCATGGTCAGGTCATTGTGGTTGATAAGCCATTATAGCTGGCAAATGTTTTACAACGGCATTAACCAATATCTTATGCCTCGTGCCGAGCGACGTTAGTCAGGAAGACTGGTTTTCTTTGGTGCTTTGGCCTATAGATGCATGAGGAACTGGGCGTGAAGTTCCTCATTCTCCTTAGAAAAGGCAGAATCCTCCGACCAGACGGGTGTTGTGTCTGGTGGAGTACTGTCCGACGGTTGATGTCTATCTGTATCTGTGATCTGTAACTATACCTACAAGCTAGTTGTGCGCGAGACTGTGTGCGTGATACAGGATTTGTGTGACGTCGGGTTTATGAAGCGTAGTTCGCATGTGGCGTTAGAAAAGTCGCCACAGCCCACAGGACTACTAACATCTGAAGGTTTTACAAAATCAAAGTCCAGTGGTACCTCTGGCGTGCAACCCGCAATGAATCATCGTAAGAGATGCGGTCTGTCGTCATGGGCGGTGTGGGAGGTCGGGGCGGCGTGGCACTGCCCTCCACCACGTCTAGGGCAGCCAGGCACCGCTCCATGGCGCTCGGCTGCGCTACGGCCGCCTTACCAATCTTCGCGAGCTGCGCGCGAGTATCTGCCTGGTGCTCTTCGGCGAAGGCCAACTGGAGGTAGTGGTAAATAATAATCATTTATAATTTAAGTAAATCCACACCGCTATGTACAGAATGCCACATGTCTGTGGTAGCAACCCCAAATTCGGTAAACCAGCTTGGCCAGCTCGGCCAGCTCAAGGTCAAAGTGTTACCACCGACGTGTTGTAGACTGTACCTAAATAATTTCTGATTATGTAGAAAACTACAAACGACTGCCTTATCGCTGTCGGCGATCTTTTTCAGTCAACAAATGATTTATAACGCGCAAGCGGCAGTCCTAATATGTGGAAGACTTCATGCATTTAAACTATGAGCAATTGTTTACAAATAGTATTGATATGACTTAATAATTACAACGGTACAACGTTGTCTGGGCGCGTGGCCAAATTCGGAACTAACGCCGCCATTTTGTTTTGTCAATACAATTTCTTTGACAATTTCATTATTGGTTAACAACAACGCCCCCTGTCAATGTCATTAAGGCGCCAAACAGCCTTAAGTACCTTTAGGTCATCTTTCAAGTTGCCCTCGCGCATGTGATAGTTGCGCACGTTATCGATCACCTCCTGCGGGAACTTCTCCGGGTTGGCTGTCATGTACCGATACACGAACAGGTCGCAACCTATGATCCTGAAGCGATGCTTGAATACATTCACTATGCCTCCTAGAAAAATAAAATAGGCTAAGTTTTTCAACAGGACATAGGTGTTTACATGGTGGATGGACGATTAAGCCTTTGTTAAATAGATCAGTCTTACTAAAATTCTCTAAAAGCTATAATGCCTCCTCAAATAAGGAACAAAGCTAGCTTAGCTGTTGACTACGAAACACAGCACAAGAGCTTAGTAATTTGTCGAAAAAGGTTTTTTTTTTATTACCAATTGTAAAGTTAGGTACTTATCCTATACAGGGTCAAATTAAATTAACTAGCAAAACTCAGCAGATGTGATGGGTATCGATATATAAACATGATAAAACAAAACATAAATTAATTTTGTAATTTTTTGTGGGGTCATCGACCGCAATTAGTGCAGTCATTTGAAATATCAGTTAAAGTTCAGTTTTTATTTGTTTAAAGTTCACATATTTGATTGGTATCGATATTTAAACACGATAAAACAAAAGAAAACAGATTTTTTCAACTCATACTTCAAGTAACAAAATTGCCAGGGGCCGTTAGCCCCAAAAAAAACAAATCATTTTTATGTTTATTTTATCGTGTTAAATATCGATACACGTCTGCAGAGTTTCGTTAGCCAATTTAATTTGACCCTGTAATAACATTAGAATTAGCCAACCACATTCACAAAACGAAAACTTCTTGCGTGGAACTTCCACAGCAGACGCCCTCGCTATCCACGAGAGCTCCTCCTAGCATTATTATTTAAGTAACTTGTGCAACTGACGATTACCTTTGGAGTATTTGACTGAAGCATTTGTGGAAATTACTTGGCAACACTGTTTTCTTCTACTGATCATAATTAATAAAACGCTTTTGACTTTCTAGATGATTTCAAATCTGATGACCAGAAACCCACATCATAAAAAGAGCCTTCACGAGTGCTCAGATAGCAGCGTATAACCTCGCTATAAGCGCACTAATTGGCTAATCTTCGTTATAGGTAACAGCTACTTCTGTTTTAGCCCGTAGCCACAGACTGACAAGAAAAAAGTGGAAGCAATCTTTGAAAAGATGAGCACTTCCTTATCAAACATTTCCATACTCACCAATATAGAACCTATCAGGTGTGAAGTAAGTGGGGAAGTTGTGGTCCGACTCAGGAGTCTCCAGCTTCATGGATTTGAGGAACGCCCCCTCACGAATGCCGGAGTTCCTCCGAGGAATCTCTCCAATCTTGATGGTGCCGTCTGCGAGGCTGTACGACATCACGAACTTCCTACCAATGTCCTCGGGGTGCACCCAGTCTAGCTCGCACAAGTAACGGAGGTACTGTTTCAAAAAAATATACGGGTAATTAAAATTTCCATGCATGTTTTTTACCTCTTGGTGTAAACGCGGGGTTATAGGGTAAATTCACACTTGTGAAACGAGATCTCTACTAACAGGCATTTCAGAATACCCACATATAAACTTATATCTACCTATAAGCATAGAATACGCATTTCAGAATAGATAACCTATATGCAAATATATTTGCAAGTCTATCAGAAGTAGTAAGTCAGTCTAGTTCGCTTCCAGGAAATATTAACGTACTAACCTGAATCTGGCAGATAGGAGACTGCGAGAAGCTTGCTCCTCGACTCTTTGTGGAACTTTAATTGAGTCAGTCCCCAAGTTGCAAACTCGAATATCAAAGAATTATTTATTGATGCCCGACGGAAATACATGCACTAACTTTTTCAAAGTATTATGTGTCGGTAGAAAGCAATCCAACTTGTGAAGTATTGATGCTTTTATGTTTCTTGACTAGATCTACTTCGAGGAGAAATTTTTATCCTAAAAATACATTTTCCTGTATCTACTCGTTTTTCTTCAATGTGGTTTAATCTGTGATGATTTATTTATTTTAGTTTTCATGATCATGTTTGGTGGATTGGTTTTCATACCTAAATGATAAATAATTTTATTTCTGTAAGTAGGTTTCTACAAACACTTTTACACGTCAATCATATTTTAAAAACTAGAAGAGGTCGGCGTTTCCTATTTGACTACTCTGAGAAGAAAGGCTGAAAAAAACTCAGAAGTCAGTCTGTTTTAAAGTCCAGACATAATCTTGGTCAGATCATGTGAAGACCATGTAGATTTGTGTCTGAAATGGTCTTTTGAGGAAAAACCACACTGATTGAGTGGTAATGGTATTTGTCAGTAACCGTGCAGCTCAACTTAGCTTAAGGAGCTCAACGAATTCGACGAATAATACCAAAGAAAGGACATTTGGGTAGGCCACAAGAATTACTCAAACTGCCAGACCATGATTAAAATTAACTGGGAAGGAGAAAAAGAAAAAAGCAACATTGACCCACATAGTCTTCATATTCACAATATTAAAACGTACATACACGTATAAATTTTCAGTATTAATGTAGATGGTTATAAGAGAAGGGGAAAACGAACACTGCGATGGATGGCTTGTGTGACAGATGTTATGGCTAGAAAGGGGGGTGACTACCGAGATGACGATAACTAGAGAAGTATGGAAGAAAAAGACATGTTGCGCCGACCACAAATAGAAGAGAATGATGCGCTGATTTGCTGGATTCGTTTTCTCCTCTTCCTATCGTTATTTCTCTTGACTAAGTTTATTTTCGTTATATGTATGTATGTATGTATCTATGTATTAGTATTTATTATTTTTCAAGTTATCTATCCCTTATGTTGCACCTGCCATGTTTTGTCTCTGCATCACCCTAAGGTTGACTGGTAGAAAATGCCTCAGGCATTAAGTCCGCCTTTGTACAGTATTTTTTTTTTACTTGTGCATAAAGTTTTAATAAATAAATAAATGATGATAATACACGCATCAATTTTAATATGACCATGATAATTATGATGTATAAAATTATCAGAGCAAGCGTAATAATTAACAAATCAATGAATTAAATTAGCCCACCACAGTTCACTTCACTGTTACAATCCAACATAATTTAGATTAGGTACTTACATTAATTATCGGACACAGAATTGAAGCAATAGATCTTGGTCAATTAGCATTTAGCTGGCATAATCATAGCTAATTATTGTCGTTAAAATGGTTTCCTGAGTACGTGTGGTGTGTCGTGTAACTACAAACATAAACCTTGCTGGGTTATGTTGACGCCATTGACATAGACAATGAGAGCTGAACTTGAGGTCAAGATTATGGTATTTATTATTATTCATAAATGTAAATCTAGGTATTATATGTAGACTGTGTTTCGTAGGTATTGCATCTTAACTCGCTTTTAGTGATAAGACATATTGTGACCCTATGTAAAATTTCAACATTTAGATTATCTGAAATTTGTATGGTACATCATAGGTTTTCAACCTTATTTTGCCCACTATGAGAATACAGCTTTTTTTAGCCCCCCAATTTTTTTTACTCACCATCTGTCGCGAATCTGAATCAGCTATTGCCTCGATTATATTTAAGGGGTTTAAGGGGGCAGTAGAAAATCCAGAGAAAATCATGTCCTATCTTAATAGGATATGATTTTCTCTGGGTCTTCTACTGCCCCCCTGAAAGTCTCAAACGCCCACGGCGGGACATAATCGCCCCCGTTGAGAACATATGGTGTACATAATAAAGAGTATTCTATCTATCTTACGAAAGATTTCTCGTGTTAACATTTCAATATGCCATTGATTTATTGGACTGTTTTTAGGTGAATACTATGACATAACATAAGTCCTTTTAGACTTATTGCGAGATTTGTCTTACAAAAGAAAAATATAGCAATTCATTAAAGTTAATGATCTTGTTTTGATGACACGCGTTAATTAACACTGGTTTATGCAGACACGTTTTAAAAACGCGCCTCAAGCTATTGCCCGGAAGGTTTTTAAAACGTTTGCAAAGTATGCGATAGTTATTCTTTCGACTAGAAACCGCTTTTGCTTAGATTTTTCATTACAAGTGCTGAAGTAGGTACAGTATCGAGATCGAGCTAAATAAAATAATTTTTTTTTACAAAACACACAACCGACTTCCAAAAAAAACACTACAAAGTGAAAAATAACTTTAATTTCGAAAGTCGGTGTCTTTGGACCTGTGTTTTAGTTTTTTGCCACCGACTTCCGAAATTAAAGAAATTTTTCACTTTGTAGTGTTTTTTTTGGAAGTCGGTTGTTTTTTATTTTTGTTTTAAAAAAGCAGTTATTAATTTATATAAGTTACAATAGCCTAATGTCAACTTTAAATTACTCAACAGGCCGCATGATGAAAGAGCTTTGGCTGAAATGGTAAGATTGCATGGACTTATTTCATCATCCTTGGTGTATTCTCAAAGTCAATCAGCTGACCAATAAATACATTTTTGTATAAATCAAGCTTGAATAGCCTAGCTTAGAATAGCTACAACTAGCTTCCAGTCGCGAAAAAATATGCAACTACTACTAACTTTGATAGAAAATGTGGGTGTACCCTGATATACTGAATACATCTGCGTAACCCTTTCGAGTGTACAGGCGTGATGTTATGTTGTGTGATCGCGTAAACAATGCATACTCGTATTTATGCGATATCAGCAATCGCGGTTGTTTTGCTGTAATTTTTTGAAGAGTTCCGTTGTCTGTCTCTGAAACTCATCATCAAATCTATATGAAATTTAATTGGAACTATTTCAGAATAATCTCCTTTCGAACAAAAAAGAATTTAGCAAATCCGTCTATAAATGACAGAGTTATGCCCGAACATACATAAAAAAAAAATATATATCCGAATTGATAACCACCTCCTTTTTGAAGTCGGTTAAAAAACGGAAACTGCCAAATTTTTTAACTTGTCAACTTCGAATAATTTTATAATTATTTTGTGTTGCATAGATTACACTATTAATTATAGATTATAGAGAACTACGTCAACAAAAAGGACTAACATTGGAATAGAGCCAGAAAAACAGTAACATTCATCGTGGCAAAAGAATTGCGACCTACTTTAAAAAGAGTTAATCCAAGACATACTTCGATATGTCCCTGACAACTCTTCGCAGCTGACCAGGTTCTGTGAGAGTGTATCTCATCCTTATTGTATAAAGATTACCTTATTAGCGTTGAGGTTGTACTTGATGATGTCCTTGTGCGGGGGCTTCGGGATAAGACGGTAGCACGACATCAGGGTGTCTTCCGGAGCCCCGATGCCGATGTGTGGCGGGATCGACTGCACGTACATTGAATAAAAAGGAAGATGTAATTTATACTGGTCTTTCACTATTAGTGTGCGATTCTGCGTTTCAATTCGTGTAGAGACAGCCCACTCGTTATGATGTGAAAAAAGAATACTCGTCATTTTGGCGGCGAAAATGCCAAATAGTGTCCAAATACAGGATATAAAAAGACCTATTAAATAGCCGTCAACTACGCATTCTGGACATCAAACTAAGAAACACAGTACAAAAATAATTGCTGGTATACGAATCTTATTTTGGTGTGAAAAATCGATGTTTAACGGTAGTGCGCAACGTAACGTACGCAAAACATTGTGCTTATGTGTGCATGCAACGGTGCAGGGGTCGTGGGGATATTTAAAAAGTTGTATTATTTATAACATTAAAAACTTGTTTTCGTAAAGAAACGTCAGTATAAGTTGGAATTTTGATCTTTAATATCTCCGTAACTAAAAGGTTCCCAGGTATGGTTCAGTAGAAAAAAAGATTACAATGATGGGAGTATAAATGACTCTCGCCTTCGTTATGTATCTTTTTACACCTCCCGCTACATATAAAAGTAGAAAAGTAATCGGACTACATTCTTACATTCAATAAACTACATACCGACTTACATTCAATCAATAAACTAAAATAAAGTTTAACTAGATAATTAGGCGAATTTAAATGTGTTATTCTGATAGTCCGGTCAAGTTAGCTCAAAAAATAGGGATAAGCTTACAATAATTCGCATAGAGCTGAAAATAGGTACGAATGTTGGAAACACCATTATAAATGAGATGTGAAAAGTCCCTATCGGTCCCCCAAATCTGCAAAAAAATATATTTAAGGTCAAAGTTCGCAAATATGGGTTTTTTTGCATTTTTCAGCCATACTGTAAGTTTTATAATAAAAATAGGTCAGACAAAAAATGTAGATCATGTAATTATCTATAAAAATTGTTCTTACACTTTTTTCCTAAGAATCACCATTTCTGAGATGTAGCGATTCAAATGTTGAAAGACTTGTTCTCCATAATATGCACGTTTCCACGTCACCTGTGAGGTAATGTACTTGGCGCGATTTTTTAACGTGGTTTCCCCGGTTGGCCTATTCCACAATCTATTGTAGTCTTCTTTAATTAAATAAATAATACTGTATTAAATAAAAACTGGTACATACTATTGATAATAATGAAAGCGGTGTAAATAATGAGTAATTGGGAAAAAGTATTCGTCTGATTGATAATTATCTAATGGAACTTCAAGTGTAATGTCATCTTCTTTTTCTTCCTGCTGGATAGAAGTAAGTTGTTCTATCAGCGATGCATCAGATATCTCCCCGCTGATATCGTAAGAATCCTCTTCTGATTACATCCCGTATTGCAATAAAAAAAAAAAAAAATTTGGAGTTTTACCGGTGCAGGTTCAGTAAAGTCTGAATTGTTTCCAATGTATTGTCAATTAACTTCCAACCTCAGTTTTCTGGGTCCAGTTTACTTGTATCCAGCAGGAAGAAGAAGATGAAGAAGGAAGAGAAGAAGTAAAAAGAAGAAGTAAAAAGAAGAAGAAAAGATTACACTTGAAGTTCCATTAGATTTATATTATCAATCAGACGAATAGTTTTTCCCAATTACTCATAATTTACACTTCTTTCATTATTACCAATAGTATGTACCAGTTTTTATTAAATACAGTATTATTTATTTAATTAAACAGGACCACAATAGATCATGGAATAGGTCTACCGGGGTAACCACATAAAAAAATCGCGCCAAGTAGGTACACTACCTCACAGGTGGCCTGGAAGCGTGCATATTATGGAGAACAAGTCTTTCAACATTTGAATCGCTGTATCTCAGAAATGGTGATTCTTAAGAAAAAAGTGTAAGAACAATTTTTTGAGATAATTGCATGATCTACATTTTTTGTCTGCTCTTTTTTTATTATAAAACTTACAGTTTGGCTGAAAAATACATAAAACCCATATTTGCGAATTTTGACCTTATATTTTTTTGCAGATGTGGGATCGATGAGGACTTTTCACATTTCATTTATAATGGTGTTCCCAACATTCGTACCAATTTTCAGTTCTACTTATGTGAATTATTATTAACCTCTAATATCTATTTTGACCGCACTATAATAACAACAATCGTTAGAACACGTTTTGAATTTAAAATCCTGTCTCTCATTTGAAATTTGAAATTGTGTATATATTAGTATTTGAATGAGTAATATTAAATTATTGAAATTATTAACGTAAAATCGTGACAATAGCATAGTTATTTTAATTTTTAATGTTAAATAACCCTAAAATTAACGATGCCTGAAAAAGGCCGCTAAGTTGTAAGTAACTACATTATAAAATAACACCAAAATGTACGCTTAGCTAGCAAAAAAACTTTTGGCTTTGAAAAATTACCTACTTCCCATACATTACAAAAGGTGACTTGAACCAATTTTCAATAATTTATTTCGTCTACTTCATGTCAAAAATGTTTATCAACATGATTACTTGGTTGGCCAGGAAGTGTATAATTATGTAGGATGAAGTGGACCTCACCTTGGGGAATTCTTTTATGACCTGTTTTTGCACCTTCACAGGCTCTGGTTGTTGTATGTTCAGCATAGTCCTGGGAAGCAGTAAAAAAATGTTAGAAACAGACTTGAATTGACAGAGGTAAGTAATCATGGAACCATAACTATCAAGCCTATTCAGATTCAAAGCTTACAGTCTGGTAGTTACAGTGCTGTGATGAATCTTATGTCTTGGAAAAGAGCCTATTTTAATTTACGCTGCCCATGTATTCAGGGCCGAATTTAGGGGAGGGCATCCGGAGCAAGCACCCCGGGGTCTCCAGGAAAGAGGGGAATAGAATAAATAGAAGAATAAAAATAAATAATAGAATAGAATAATAGAAGAATAGACTGGATATAGACAATAGACTTCGGAAAAAAAAACTTGCAAATTCCGACGAGTAAACACTAGTAAACAACTTTTCCTTTTATATTTTTTTTCGCTATTTTACACACGGTGTGTAGGTACAACGGTTAAGGTACCTTGCCGTTACTACCCTATCTAAAAAATCCACCCTGTTTAAAAATGATCGAAAACTGAGGAAAACAAATTTTATCGCCTGTTCCATAAAATTTTCGGGGCCTACACATTTTGGTTGTCCCAGGGCCTCCACACGCTTAAATACGACCCTGCATGTACTGACCCTTAGACTATTGGCACTATATAGTACCCAGCCTAGACCCAGGATTATTCTGAAAGAGTAATTTAAAAGAATAACCCGACCAGAATCAATTCACATAACTTTTCAGCAATCTATGAGTATTTTTGCTTTGAAAATCTGTCTACCTATACCCTTGTATTTGCTTTTCCGGGAATCCAAGCATGGCTGTTTCCAAGAATTTCTACCTACGTGAATAGCGCTAACGATTTCGTAGATAGTCTTTTCTTTTTCCATTAGTTTCACTTCGCATACGTATGGAGTTTTAAAATCCGTTCTATGAAATGACACAGCCTTTGCGACGTTCTAATTAACTCGACCCTTATTCCATCCTCATGCATTGTGTTCTTTTTATTATAACTTCATCCAACGTCCTTTACACATGTCCGCACCATCGGAGCATACTCACTTCGTCCTCTTTTGAAGAGGATTAAAAGTGCGCGGTCGTGTTTAATTAGAAAGGCGCCCATTCCTTTGAATATTAAATTAAAATGTGTCCACATCAAAGTTTTAATCAAAGCTTAGTAATGAAGGTTTGCCCCCGTGGAATATCTGTAGTGTTTACATAAATGGACGGCATGGTTGGCGCAGTGGTTAAGCGATTGACTACTGCGCTGCGTGTTGCGGGTTCGATTCCCGCACGGAGCAAATATTTGTATGACCTACAAGTAGTTGTTCCGGGTCTGGCTGTTTGTGTATGTGAGTTTATTTATGTTTGTAAACGCACCCACGATACAGGAGAAATTCTTAGTGTGGGGCAACGTTTTAAAAAAAAAAAAAAATGTAGTGAACGAATTTGAGTTTCCTAGTAACTACAAATAACGAGCGTAAAGAAAATTGTCAAAAATAAAAGAGCGGCGAGAAAATCTCGCTTCTGTCTAAAACACCTACGTTCCCGATCCAACAAAATATGCTGAAATGAGAATCTAAGATAAGAAGACTGTAAAAGCATTCACTTTGAAGCACATGTTCAACCTAGTTCAGGCAAATTAGCAACTGTACTCTATTTTAATTGTTAAGGTATATATTGTAACTGTGTCCCTCTTATAAATAAACGATTTTATTATTTATTTATTTATTACTTTATCAATGTACGAGAGGAGGTCAAAAAGTTAGAGGAATGAAAAGGAAGGACGTGAAATTAAACATGAAATTATTTTTCCTTTTCAATAACCCATCCCATCCCCATCTCCATTAACCCTTATGCACTTCTCAGACCTTTCAAATAATTTGTTTATACCTTCGAAAAAAAAATGATTTGTCAAGGCCCTCAAAATAGGCAGAAATAACCGACTTTACTTCTTCGTCATCGGTGAATTTCCTTTCCACGAAGCTCTTTTTTCATGTTCGGGAACAAATATTAATCAAAAGGGGCCAAACCTGGACTGTAGGGTGTGTGGTTCAGAGTTTCGAAGCCGCACTTGTGTAAGGCAGCCATCGCAATATGACTCTTGTGAACGGGAGCGTTGTCGTGCAAAAGGAGCACACCTCGAGACCACTTTGCCCTTATTTTTTCTTTAATTGCATTTTTTTGTTTCTAGTAACGTAGCGTAGTATTGCCCCGTGATATAGACACCTTTATCTTTATAGTCGATCAACAAAATCCCCTCTGAATCCCAAAAAACTGTAGCCATAATCGTTCGGGCCGATTGTGACACCTTGAATTTCTTAGGCGGTGCTGCGCCTTTTTGTGCCACTGCATGGACTCTTGTTTCGACTCAGGTTCATAAATTCATCCCTGTTCTCACTACACAGATCCAAAAACTCGCGAAAACACTCGACGCGCTGCTGTTTTTGAAGCGGTGCACGGTGGTGTGAGCATTCTCGACAATTAACCTCGACATGCCAAGATGGTCATGGCGAATGCTCAAAATAGTTGTAGACGATACTCCAGTCATTTTTGCGATCTGTTTTTTCTTCAGATGAGCATCTTCGAGAACAAGTTTTTCAACTTTTTCAACAATGTCTGAAGATGTTGCCTCAATCGGCGGACTAGAGCGCTGATCATCTTCAATCGAATCTCTGCCGTGCTTGAAAAGATTATGCCACCTGTAAATTATCGATTTTACAGGGCAAGAGTCCCCATAAACAGATGACATCTCTTCCATAATTATCTGAGGCGTTCTTCTTTGCTTAGTAAGAACTTTATCACGGCGCGTAACTCAATTTTCTCCATAGTCAGTGTTCTCTTCCCGATTTACTTGTTTATCCAGCGAAATCTCAAAGAATAATGAACAGAACGTTTTCTTTTTTGGAAATGGCATCTCATAGTTGTGACCCTTAGAGGTCATGGCTACTTAACCGGGCTATAAAGAACCTATCGGGTTGAAACTTAGTATTTATAGTTGTATTGAGTCACCAAGTAGTGACGGGTAAAAAATGTCCTCCGCTCCCCACTCTAACCCCTCCATTCCTCGAACTTTTTTACCCACCCTCGTAGCTCCCGTAGCGAAGCTTATAATTCTAAAATAGTTTAGCGGAGCGGAGCGAGCGCAAATGAGAGCATGTGGAAACCAGAGCTATATCGCCACTGTTCGCACTTAATTGACACTTACTGAACAAATTCCAGTTTTGTGTTTACCTCTAACTCACTACACAGCATGCCAGAACATAGTGATGTTGAAACAGTATAATTTAAACAACTGTATTCAAGTAAGCCTATGAAGATATTTATGTTCGTTCATGTATATAGGTACCTACGTACATAAGGCGCATATGTGGGTCTCTAGAAATACAAACAATATATAGGTACAAGTATGTAGCGATCAATTGAGCTAATTCGGTTATCGCACGCAAATCTCGGGCGGTACTTTCCGGTAGAAATATTATTGCCAGCGATAACTCATTACCTTTAGTATATTACTAACACTATATTTCGTTCATGAATATTATTAAATCCGGATGATTATTTGTAGGCACCTAATGGTTATTCTCAAATGGAGAGAACAGCCAAGTGGAAATCGTCCTATCACTCTTACATTCATTTTTAAGTAGGTATCCTTTAGCTAAATGAACTCAATTAAATACATACCACGAATTTTGAAAGTAAATATGAGCCAGACATACGTTATAAAAGAATTTTCACTCTCATGTATAAAGTAGCTACTGAAGCTGGGCAGCTTAATTAATCAAGTTGAATACTTTGTAATATGTTAACGGTTTGATATTTCTACAAAGTGCATTATTAAGTGTTCGCTGAAAACACGACGTGTAAATTGTATTTAGGTACTAGCATGTAATACTTGGTAGAAAGGTGTGTAAGTAAAACTGAGTTCACACCAAATGTATAGTCGGCCGCCGTCTGCGAGCACCAAGTTCAAAATATAGCTATGAAATACTCGTAACAACGTCAGCCGCCGACTGACTGTCCGTTTTTTTTTTCATACATTTTATAAGAGTCGGCGAGCGCCCGGCTGACTATGTTTGGTGTGAACGTGGTCTAAGTACCTAAGCAAGCAAGTAAGTAGTAGGTACCTACTAAAGTTTTTAAATATGTTTGATTAGACATTATAACAAATAATTAATGTTTTGTTTTGAGAAAATAAATATTTAAAATCTCAAAATCAGCAATTTGTTTTAGCTTTTCTGAACCGCAAATCCAAGGTTCCATACTTATCAAAGTTCAAAAAAATCCAAAGTTCCTAAGACGTTTTCAAATCTTTATGAATTCAAAGACATCATGTGGAGTGTAAGAGAGGACCTATTACTAATACGAGTACAACGTAGCACAATGGTGTAATTATCGAGTAATAGGGGCGTACTATTATGTCTCCATTAAGACAAATGCCGCTAATTAACGGTGAGGAGAACATCACAGCCGCTCCATTCACGATAACTTGGGTCGCGTCTCGGTTCACAACTTAATATCAGGATTAATCTTTGAGTACAATGATGATGTGGTACTTATACGTGCTATGATCTAGTTTACCACAGTGTGATACTGTGTGAATAGAATACCGTCTCAAGATCAGTCGATTAGTTGAGCATTGCTTATTTTTAAGCTTCAGAACGTGGGAGAAATTTCAAGGACCTTAATCTAAATGTAAGTAAGTAGAAATATTCAAGCTTGGATAAGTTACAGCGAATAAAAAAAATGGCATATAATTTAAACGGGTAATGTAGGTACCAAAAAGAGCTAATAAAAATGTTGGGAGGAAGAAAACATGCTGCGCCGACCGGAAATAATTTGGGATAAGAGCAGGAGGGTGATGATGATAAATTTGGGATCCCTTCTTTTCGCATAATGTTCTTTGTCCTAATATACTTCGGCATAACGATTTTGGCACTATTTGTTTTGGCATAATAATACTTCGGCATAATTTTTTTAGGCATACATTTTATGTTGGCATAATCATCTTAAAGACTAATTTGTTTTGGCATAAATTTGATTCGCATAACGTTAGTAGGCCTAATGACTTTTAGCATAATATTGTTGGTTAAAAATTTAATATGCTGTGCAACAAAAGTTAGTGACAGAACCGAATTGCTGCAAAACCGACTCCACGTAGTCTTGTTTGTCCTACCCCTAGAGTGTAATTTAAAATCGCGTAGGCGCGTAGGGGCGAGCCGTCTGCGACGATTAGCACGAGTGGGGCCGCCGGAGGCCCGCAGCGCCGGAGCCGTGACAGAAACCCTGCCTTCTGCATGCTGCATGCTTGCTTGCATGCTGCATGCTTGCTTGTTTGCTGCATGCTTGCTTGCATGCTTGCTTGCATGCTGTATGCTTGCTTGCATGCTGTATGCTTGCTTGCTTCATGCTTCCTACAGCGAAAAAAAACCCACACAATTGTTCATAAAAATGTTATGCTTTAGAACTTTATGCTTAATAAATTTATGCTTTAGAATATTATGCTTAATCATTATTATGGTTACAGAAATTATGCTTAAAAAAATTATGCGTAAGCTGTTATGTGAAAATATAATTATGCCAAACAAAATTATGCTAAGTTATATTAGGTCTTAAAATTTTATGCAAATGGATAGGGAACCGATAAATTTACCTCCTGCCAGTGCTTATTATTTCTGTAATTTTTTATTTTATTTTATAAACAAAAAATTTCGACGGCTTTGTAAAATGTGCGAATTATTCGAAAACGACGAGATGAAAAGAAAACATTATTTACAATGTGGGGGTGCTAATTAGTGTCGCAGAGCTTACGCTGCACTAGAGCTGCGATCACTCACTGTCACAAACAAAGCGGAATAAGTGAACAGTGAGGGACTTCTCTAATGTACGGTGACACTGACAGCACAAGTTATCAGAAGATTATGTTTTTTTTTAGATTTCGTATTTTTTTGGTATCTTCTGTTATGCCTGGTTTAGTTAATGTTATCTTAGGACTAAATGGCATTTATCAGAATCTTTCGTGTCGATACATAAAAATGAATAAAATAGAATTGCCTTCTGAATTTTTGATAAGCTTAGGAATAGGGAACCTCTTGACTCCGTTTGTGCCTCCAGGCTTTAGGGAGTAAACTTTTTCGTTTAATCTAAGTTCAGTTCTGAAACTATAAAGAAGATTTAAGTAACTTGAATATTTGGGATGTATCAGCTGGCTATTATCTCACGCGAGATACAAAAGTCGCCTGAAGGGAAGGGTGAACAGCTTAATACTTAAAGTGAGACAAGTTAATTTTCTAATTTCTTATCTTGTCGAGCAACCAATACCAATCTAGTGTAGGAAATGGCTTACTTAATGGGCCTTGGAGGGAAAGGACAAATGTTGATAAATTATCATTATAGACGTTATGTCAATTGCTTCATTGGTCAAATGGATTCGGAATGAGGTTTGGTTCTCAATTAGAGCTTTCGAGCAAAGCGTTACCTATATTAACGTTTTTTGGTGGAAACATCTTGGAACTATGAAATGACAGGTTTTAACCCTGTATTATAAAATTAAGGCTTTGCTGATACAGTTAGTGATGGTTTTGCATTGAAGTCTCAATAAAGTGATTTTTCTAAATAAGAAGTCACATTGTTTTGAAAATCATCGGCGAACCTAAACTTATAATTTCTGTGACGTTTTTAAATACTTATAAATTAAAATGTAGGTAGGTAGGTCTAATTAAATATTTCCCACCACGTCATATTCTACACAGTAACAAAAATATTCCTACGTTTAGCCACGTTAGAACAGGTGTACGCGAATTAATTATTCAGCTGCAAATCTAATTAAATTAGTTTGAACTATGAAGGTTGAAACTACATAATTGGATTTGGTACATTGTTTTTGATTCGACTCAGCGTAGGTAATGGAATTTATATTGGGCTTGCATAAATGTTTAAAAGCTCTAATGGATGTTGGTGTTAGGTGCTAAGATTTTAGATGTGATCGAAGGTTTTGGAAATAAACTTTATTATCTACCCCTTCAATTACGCGTATATTGTTTGAATTATTTGGGAACATTACGGCTAGATACAATGTTTTACTTTCATCTACCTGATTTGCCCAGACAAATTGATTCAATCGAATTCCTGAATTGAGCACAAAGAACGTTACAACTTAAACAAACAATAACTATAATATCAATACAAGCCGCATCCTAATTGGTGTTCTCACCCTACATGATTCACGCAACTTACCTTGTTATGCCTAGAGGCTAACGCCTGATGAAATAGTGATAATTAGTGATTGTCATTTGACGATAATGTCTTATAGGATATTGATTCTATGTAGGCGTTTGTTTGAACTTTTGTGTTTTGGCCTTCTGATTATGTGTTAATAGGTAGATGTTGAGGAGCAGATAGTATCGATTTCGATTGTTTATTGATTGATGTTGAGTGATTTAGCTAAATAATAATTATGGATCAGTTGCGTGTGTATTTTAGAAAGAGTGATTTATGTGGAATTTCATTAGGTTAGTAATTACAGTTTGAACAATTTGCTGCTGGAATATTCTAATATAGGCACAAAATTCATAACCTAAATTTTCATTAGTAATGTCTGCATGCGTGGAGTATATCTCTTTGAAATCGAATCTTAGGTACCTTCGTAAGGGCCTAGACTAAGACGGCTACTAAGCGCATGCTTGGAGGAGGGCCAGTTCCCACTTTGTTGGAAGACGGGGAAACAGGACCTCATTAAGAAGCCGGGGCGCCCAGCGGACTCTCCGTCCGCTTACCGGCCCATCGTGCTGCTCGACGAGGTGGGCAAGCTCTTTGAAAGAGTCATTGCAGACCGCCTCGTCGGGCAGCTGGTGCGGGTGGGGCCGGATTTGGCGGAGAGCCAGTTTGGTTTCCGCAGGGGGCGCTCCACGGTGGATGCCATCATGCGCGTGCGAGCCCTCATGACGGGGGATGCTGTGGCCCGGGGTGGGGTCGTCATGGCAGTGTCTCTAGACATCGCCAATGCCTTCAATACCCTGCCCTGGAGTTGCATCAGGGAGGCACTCCAGTATCACCGGATGCCGATTTACGGGCCCTATAGGGCGGTTATCTACCCCGATCACCAGGGAGAATGAAACCGGCGAGAGATGTCGTGCGGTGTCCCACAGGGATCGGTCTTGGGGCCGCATCTGAGGGACATCGGGTACGACTGGGTGCTGCGCGCCGAACTCCCTAGCGGCGTCAGCGTGGTGGGCTACGCTGACGACACGCTGGTCCTGGCGCAGGGGAGGTCGCACCAGGCGGCGGCCGAACTGATGACACGCGGAGTTGCGACAGTCGTCGAGAGGATCCGGCAATTGGGACTCGAGGTGGCCTTGCACAAGTCCGAGGCCATGTGTTATCATGGTCCTCGGAACGCGCCACTGTCGGGTTCCCAAATAACGGTAGGATGGGTTCACATCGGCGTCGAGTCGACTATGAAGTACCTGGGACTCGTCCTCGACAGCCGGTGGAACTTCGTGGAGCATTTCCGACGTTTGGCTCCCAGACTGCAGCGGGCCGGGGCTGCCTTGAAGCGGCTCTTGCCCAATCTGGGGGGGCCAAACGCCTCCTGCCGGAGGCTCTACGCGGGGGTCGTGCGGTCCATGGCCCTTTACGGGGCACCGGTGTGGGCGCGTTCATTGAGGCTCCGGCCAGCCCGCCGGTTGAACGCGTCCCAAAGGGTCATGGCCATCCGGATGGTCCGGGGATACCGCACGGTCTCCTGCGAGGCGGCGAGCCTCCTTGCCGGATTGCCGCCGTGGGATCTGGAGGCAAAAGTCCTCGCGCACGTTTGGGAGTGGTGCGAGGAGGCGAAACGCCGGGGCGTAACTCCGCTGCCGCGGGAAATCGCGGCACAGCGGACAGAGCTGCGGCGGGATCTCATGGCGGCATGGAGAGTGCGACTGTCGCAACCCAGCGCAGGGCACGCCACAATTGCGGCGGTAAGACCCCTCTTTGAGGAGTGACTTGAAAGGCGCCACGGCGTTATCACCTTCCGCCTGACGCAGGTCGTCACCGGACATGGCTGTTTCGGGAGGTTCCTGTTTCGGATAAGGCGGGAGGAAACGCCCGGGTGTTATCATTGTGTGGATCGACCGGAGAACACGGTGGAGCATACGGTGGAGGTCTGCCCGGCTTGGGCGGAGCACCGCCGTTTCCTCGTGGCGGCGATTAGCGGCGGCGACCTCTCGCGTCCGGCCCTGGTTCAGGCCATGGTATGGAGCGAGAGGGAATGGGAAGCCGTCACCTCCTTCTGCGAGGCAGTAATGCTCGCGAAGGAGGAGGCGGAGCGCGAAAGGGAGAGGCAATCTCTGCGCCCTCACGCCCCTAGCCGCCGCAGGAGGAGGAGACACCCTGGGCGTCGGGTGTCGATTGCCGACTCCCGGCCACCGTAGGCGCGGGCTTGCGGACGGCGAGCAATGGGCAGCTCGCCGTCTGGTAAGGAACAGGCCCGGGTCAACGGCGCGTCGTGTTCCACGCGCGCCTCAAAGATATGTCAGTACCATTGACGGGGTCCGATAGGACCGATGCCTGCCGGGGTCGCGGATTGTTCGAAAGAGTTACCGTGGCCCTGGCGCACAGGCAACTGAAGGAACACGTGTGGGTTTTAGTCAGTAAGAGTCTGACACGCCCTTCCGCTCCGCCCAGAGCGGGAGAGGTCATTTGATGATTCCCCACACAAAAAAAAAAAAAGTTACCTTCGTAACCTTTTATCAGTTTTATCCTTAGCAACCTTATCAGAAAAGAAATAGTCTATTTCCTAATCCATTTCTATTCGAATATTGGTAAAAATACCGTTAATTACATTATAAAGTCGACACCTCAACCGATTCGCCTGAAAAATTCTTCATAGCAAATTACGCTAGAAACCTTTTAAAAATACTATTAAAATCCTGCTAAATGAGACCAGCTGAACACGGGGTCGTCTTGCACTTATATTAGTCCAGAGACGACCAAGTTTTTGACGTAATTAAAGAAAAATAACAAAAATACAGCCAGGAAATGAGAAACCACTTTTCTTTTAATATTCCTTTAGTTAAAATGTAAACAGAAAAATGAGGAAAACATCGTTCGCTGGAAAATCTTGTGAGCAAAGGAAATAGTCAACTAACCCTTTGAATGAGTGTATATATTGTAGATTGCATATTAAAATCCCGAGCAGCTGTATCAGGTTTTGCTTGCCGCTGCTAACCCTAAGGACTGCTGTATCCGTTAATTAAATCATGGCGCTCGATGGTAAATGAATTTGCTTTTTTGGTATCTGTAATATTTGACCAACCAACAATTTCAGGGCTCCAATGTATTTTTATCTAATAATAATAAATAATATTGGTTAAGAAAGTAAAATGAACGAGAATTTTAAACGTTTCCATCAAAAACTGCCGAATCGGAGGTGACATCTGTCATGTTACCTCCGATAAAACAAACAACACCAAAAAACCAATGAATAATTAAATTATGTTGACGAGATCTGCTACGAGACGAGCACGCCCACCACCTCCGGACTCTTCGCTCAGCTCCGCCTCGCCGCCGCCGGTATCCAGCCCCACCGTGAGCGCTGTGATGACACCGGCCGCGGTAGTTGCGTCGAGCTCGAGCGACGAGTATTTTTCTCCACCAACGTCGCCAACACCTGTACGTCGGCAGGGGAGAGGCCGGCCACCGAGGAGCTTGGGACTTAGGGGCCATCCGGCCCCGAGCCGGGTCCCCGCTGCCGGTGGTTGTGTGCAGCGTATGAAATGGACTCAGTCTATGAACGAGAACGTCATGCGCGCATATTACAGGTCTACAGAGGGGGGAACTAACCTCATTGCGTACCGTGATAGGATGCTGTCTCTGTTTCGGGAACTAGAACCAACCGTCAACGTCTCGGCCCAACGACTGTCGGATCAGGTGCGGGTCATCCAACGCAACCATAGGTTGGACGATGCCGCACTTGATAGGCTGCGCTCAGAGCTGAGCAACTATATCGTCTCAAGTCCAGCACAAACCGCGATACACGCATCAACCATTGATGAAATACCGTCGCGGTCTAATCATGGTGTAGAATTAGAAGATGATATGGTTGCGTCAGTAAGTAGCCAGTGCAACGCCCGATTGAGGAGCGCACTGGAGGATGCATTTCGTGAGTACAGATCCACTCCGACCGAACTTAGACCCCGATTACCACGCCTGCCTATGCACAAAAAAAATAGGGCGCTGGTGTGTGCCCTGGACTCGCAGCTTAGGAATGTGTTCGAGAGCAGCAAGGATCTCGTTGATACACATTCGATCCTGTATTGCGCGGCTGTTGCGGCATGTCGTTTAGCTAACGTCAGGTTTCCAAACTGTGACGGGGCTACTCGACCAAAACCAGCCGTACCAGCCTGGCAGTGCAGGATCGAACGCCGTATCGATGAGGCCAGGGTACTCATCGGTAAACTATACTGCTTCAGGGAGGGCAATACACGACCACGAGTGATGCGCTTTGTAAGGCGGGCATTCTCGGGGACTGGAATCAGCCCTCGAGAATACATGTCCCGTGTCACAGAGCGCATCGACTTCCTGAAGCAGAAAGTTTGTGCATGGGCGAGTCGTATTCGGCGGTATAAGCGGCGGGTTGATCGGTACACACAGAATCGCATGTTCCAGAGCGATGAGAGATGGGTGTATAGAACTTGGGAGCGATCTGAACAAAATGTGACAGACGAGTGCCGCCCGGATGATGCCACCACGAGTACATTCTGGCGCAGCATCTGGTCAGTGCCCGTCTGTCACTCTGAGGCTAGCTGGATACTGGATGTCGGGCGAGCGTGTGAAACTGTACCAGAAATGGAAGCAGTTTTAATTACGCCATTAGATGTCGCCAGAGCAGTCCGTCCGTTACCGAATTGGAAATCACCGGGACCGGACGGATTGCACAACTTTTGGTTGAAATGGCTAATTAGTTCACACGCCCGCCTGGCATCTCAGTTCCAGTCATCTTTAGAGTCTGGGTCGCTTCCGCAGTTTCTAACAACAGGCGTTACCCACCTGCTCCACAAGTCAGGTAGTCCCACGGATCCCAAGAATTATAGACCGATCACGTGTTTGTCGACGGTCTATAAACTTCTTACATCCATTTTGAGAGCGAAAATTAATACGCACATTGAAAGTAACTCGATTATGTCAACCTCTCAAAATGGATGTCGGAACGGGTCCCGCGGTACTAAGGAGCTACTCCTCATCGATATGGCCATAAGCCAACAGGTTCGTCGATCCCGCAAGGATCTGTCGACATGCTGGATTGATTATAAGAAGGCCTATGACTCGGTGCCACATACATGGCTCATGAGGGTGCTGGAGTTGTACAAGATAGATGCAACTCTACGCACCTTCCTTAGGTCATGTATGGGGCAATGGAGAACGGTTCTTCGCTATCCAGGGTGTCGACAGATCCAGGGGAGCGATGAGCCTGTATGGATTAAACGGGGAATATTTCAGGGCGACAGTTTGAGTCCACTTTGGTTCTGCTTAGCCCTGAATCCTTTAAGCTCACTACTTGAGGATTCAGGACTAGGCTATCGGTTGAGGAGAGGTGGTCAAGTCATATCTCATCTCCTCTACATGGATGACTTGAAACTCTTTGCACCCAACAAATTGCAACTGATGGAGCTACTGAAGGTAACTGAAACTTTCAGTAGCACCATCAGGATGGAATTTGGTGTGGACAAATGCGCAGTCATGCATGTAAAGCGAGGTGAGATTATGGAATCCGAGGGAATTCAACTTTCGGATTCCATACACTTTAGATCCCTCTCCTTATCCGAAAGCTATAAGTATTTAGGTATGTCGGAAGCGTTAGGCATCAACGTTACTGACATGAAGCAATCGTTGAAGGAGCGCTTCTTTGGTCGCTTGAAGAAAGTATTAATTAGTCTTCTTTCAGGCGGAAACAAGGTGCGGGCCTTCAACGGTTGGGTCATGCCGGTTTTGATGTACTCTTTCGGCATACTCAAATGGACTCAGACTGAACTCGACGCCCTAGATAGGAGGGTCCGTACACTGCTGACCGCAAACCGGATGCATCACCCACGATCATCGGTGATGAGACTGCACATACCGCGGAAGTGCGGGGGTCGAGGCTTTTTAAATGCAAAGACCCTCCACAACCGTGAAGTGTGCAGTCTCAGGGAATATTTTTTAAAAGCCGAAGTGGGTATGCACCGTGATGTGGTAGCAGTGGACAAGGGACTCACCCCGCTCTCCATGGCTAAAGAGAACTGGCGCAAACCTGTGGTACTTACTACAGATGACCGCAAAGAAATATGGCAAAGCAAGGAGCTTCACGGACGCTTCTACCGGGCTCTTCATGAGCCCGGTGTAGATTTCTTAGCGTCCGTATCCTGGCTTCGTTTTAGTGACCTTTTCGGGGAAACAGAAGGTTTCGTCTGTGCAATTATGGACGAAGTTATCTTGACGAATAACTACCGGAGACATATTATGAAAGATGGGACGGTTGACGTGTGTCGGGCATGCCATCGTCCGGGTGAGTCCATCAGACATATTATCTCTGGTTGTTCTCGTCTAGCTAACGGCGAGTACTTGCACAGGCATAACCAAGTAGCCAGGATTATTCACCAGCAACTTGCTTTGAAATATAAACTGGTGGATTCTGAGGTACCGTACTACAAGTATGTGCCCGACCCAGTTCTTGAAAATGGCCATATCACGTTGTACTGGGATCGGTCTATCATTACTGACAGGACTATTGTCGCCAATAAACCTGATATAGTGGTGATAGATCGATTAGCGCGTCGCACAATGATTATCGATATTACCATTCCGCATGACGAGAACCTCGTGAAAGCTGAGAAAGAGAAACAAATTAAATATCTCGACTTAGCACACGAGGTTGTTGACATGTGGAATGTGAGCTCGGCTATCATTGTGCCGATTGTCGTATCGGCCAATGGCCTGATGGCCGAAAGCCTCGACCAGCATCTCTCGAGGCTCTCGTTAGGCGGTTGGATCAAGGGCCTGATCCAGAAGGCAGTACTCCTCGATACGGCTCGCATTGTGAGGAGGTTCCTGTCTCTGGAGTCCTAACCACCGGTAGCTTGGACCCTGCTCCCGATACCGGCGGACCACTATTTTTTATATTTTTAAATGTTTTTTAATGTTTTTATAAAAATATTTAAAAATGTATTTAATAAGAATGTAAATAAATAAATGAATAATATTGTGTTGCTAGATAAAAATCCAGTTTCGAATTGTTCGATAGAACCGCATAATCATTCATGAAACTAGTACTAGACTATAATAATGTACTATCGGCCAAACTTCTGCATGCTCACCTCTAAGGCGATAATCGCATAGCACGGCTCACGACTCGATCGCACAATGCACGAGTTTTGACCAATAGGATGCACAAAGCGTATTTTAGTGGTGTTCGTATTAGTATAATCATGTATAGAATGTGTGACACTCACACTAGGAGAGTACTATGCTCACTTGTTTCTGCTAAGAGACGAGTTTTTAATGGGCACGGCCAGCGCGGCGCGGCGGCGGCATGAGCTCTTTGTTATTGAATTGAATTGTTTTTTTATTATGGACAAGAATTAATTTTAGTACTCATATCTTCTGTTTGTTTGGTTTAGAAAATGTATTATTGATATTGCAGTATTTACAAAAATAATTTGTAATAACTAATAAACTACAATTTATATGTATTAATCCACTTTAATATTTTCCTCTCTCTATCGGGTCTATAGATATAGGTTATTTATGAACACTTTCACTGCCTCTCCAATTTTCACCATATCCTATGTGATGCCGCATGCCGCAGCAACCGCACCATATTCCCTTCACAATAAGATGAGACATTGAAACGAACCGTTTTATTACAGTCCGTTCCACCGATTTTGACTTCTATTCCGTAGGCTTATGGATGGCATTAAAGGCAAAAAAGTGGTTACAATACCAACTGTTTACTGCAGCTGCCATTTGTCATGCCACCAACACAATAGCATTCAAAATCGATTGAACGGACATTTATGGTTTGTTTACCTTTTATCTCACGGCTCCCTGAATACGTTAGGTATAGGTGCGTTGACCGGCACTGCATGAAGGTATCAAATGTTTATATTGAAATTTTTTGTGTTTAATCGACTTTATTAAAAGTAAATAACTATCTAAATTTCTATGTGTTTGTTTATACTTGGGCAATTTGGGAATACTTGAAAATTACAGTAATATTTGAACCAATACTCTGCGCAGTTCATACAATGTTATCAGAGCGTTTTGTTTGTAGCTAACGCAAGGCCGCAAGCCGCACAACTCTTGCAACTGAAATAAAAATAAGTTCATTATCTAAGACCCATTGTTATTTAGTGGGAATGTCTGGAAATTCGGTTAAACAATAGAGGACGGCTTAATACAAGGGCCATACGTTTTTTTATTACCTTAGGATTATCTCAAATGTTTTGCAGTTGTTCCTTGTATTGGCACTGCCGCGCTCTAGCTAATGTTTGTTATTTTATGTTACTCGCTCATTACTCACACAAATGCATATTGTCTCTAATTGGGGGAAACTAGGAAGGGGTGTGGTTTGTCACTAGCTGCGCTCTCGCAGGAATATTTTCTTAAGTGAGCATGCTTAACTTGGGCCGATAGTACCTACCTACCAATAATTTCACATTCTATACCTATTGGCACAAGACATTACCTAGACCATGGCAGTACAGAAAATATATTACGAAATCTATCTCCTTTTATTTTCTTGTCACCAGCAACCACAGAATTTCATCAAAACTGAATTAATAAAATCTTCGCTCGCTCTAGAGACTGCACCTTTGTAATCTGTGGGCAATATTTTCCGTGCAGTCGAGTAAATAGTAGCCCACGACGCCGACGGAGACAAATGGCTCTGTGGTCAACATGTGGCGGGGACACTAACGAATATGTAAGGGAAACTATTTTACTAACAACCACAATTTCACAATCTCTGCGATGCTCCCCAGTCATCATTTTCCTACGTTTCATTTTCTTTTTGTGGTTTAATTTATGTAGGTGGCTACATTGCTCATACAACTTTAAAATCGATTATGTTTTTCTCGTATAAGAAAACTTTGATCGGTTTTCTTTTACAAATACTCCTTAAACATTAGGTTGTTATTCGTGTTATTACGTTAAAAGCTCCTTCAAACAGGCGCGTCACACGACGTGATACAAACGCACTGCCTGTCGCGTGACGCGCTGTGCCTTTGTGTCGCTTGCGATTCGGGGCGCGTGTCGCACCTGTTTTTGGGAGCCTTAATGCAAAAAAAAACTTTGTTTCTATAAAATATGGACTTACGGTCACATAATCCCCAACCATTCTAAATTTGCCAAAGATGTAAACAACAATGGCCACTCGATTTTTTTATTTTTTTTATTTTGGTTTAGTGATGTGGTATATGAATTTTAAATTCGGGTAATCGGTGTTACAATTATAATTATATTATTAGATAGTAGATTGAATGATTAGAATTTAAGAATATCCGATGTTTTTATTACGTTCTTAAAAACTACTTTCAAATCGATTTTAACGCACTTCGTAAATCGTTTCCAAGGCTCGCAGAGCTCCGTGAAAATGCCTGACTGCGCTGTTAGATCCTGTGAAAGGCGTTCAAATACGTCAAACTTACATGAAGACGAAATAGCCTTCCATATGTAAATATTTTTTTATAATATTTAGTCCAATCTCATCAAGTCAGTAGAATCCTAATCTCATAATACATTTTAATTTTTCATTCGATTCAACCATGATTCAACATAAAACTTGGCTTTAATCGAGTACATATTTTTGACGCATTGCTTTTGTGACGCCCCGACTCTCGCTACACCTTGTTTGTATCTTCATTAATTTCAAAATAAATATTTTTCTTTTATATTATGAAAATACCTATACTTCAAATCAGCATAATTGACATGCACTTGATATGCGATTATGTCTTATAATAAAAATTCTAACGAGACTACCGAAGGGTTGTGGTCATGTTTGAAACCAAAATTGACATGTCGACAATTTCTCAATGCGACATTTATGTTGTTAATTATTTTTTTTTAATGCACTGTTTTATATTTCCTTTATTAGAATGAAAAAAATTGGTTTTGTAATTTGAAAATCTTTTTATTTTTTTATTTAACTTAATCTATTTCATTATTGAGATTATTATACATTTTGTTACTTTATTTAATTGTAGTTTACTCTTAGTTATTTGTACATACCTATTGATTAATTGTTGTCACATCAGACAAAACTAAATTTCGAAGAGACAAAACACATGCCAGTCGTTTGACGTTTTGTATGAATTCAAAAATCGTCCCAGATTTTCGCTATTATTGATGAATATATAAGTAGTACCTACATTTAATAGTTTTCTGGTGATCCACAGGATGGAACAGTGATTGTGATAATATTTGTGTGCTATTAGGCGCGTTATTTATCAGCGACGCGCAGATATCGCGTTATCGCGTTTGGTTCCTGGGCACCACCTCTTGTATAGGTATGCCATTTCATTTTACATTGTACGATCGCTTAATTTAATAGGTATCTACCTAATTAGGTAACGAAATAATTTTGATAAGAAATTGTAATGCCCAAATTAAAGGTAAAGATGACATAACAATTAGAATTCAATTAGACTATTCATATCGACAATAAACATTTATATTGATCAAGTTATGAGTCGTCAAAATAAAGTAGAGCATTCCATACGATCAAATTAGATCATAAAAACCTATTATGGTTTCGTTATCAATTTTTATTGTTTCACAATAATAAACAATATTTTTGTGGGATGTATGTTAACCTACATCGCTTTTCGAGACAAAATAATATAAATATGTATACGAACTATTTGGTTCTGCCTTCACACTGTTTATTATTTTGATCAATAAAAAGCAGGTAGGTACTTACTCGGGTCTGGCATTATGTTGAATTGGACCAATGGTCCCAGCCCTTTTTTTTTTTTTTTTTGGGTTGGAAATCATCAAATGACCTCTCCCGCTCTGGGCGGAGCGGAAGGGCGTGTCAGACTCTTACTGACTAAAACCCACCCGTGTTCCTTCAGTTGCCTGTGCGCCAGGGCCACGGTAACTCTTTCGAACAATCCGCGACCCCGGCAGGCATCGGTCCTATCGGACCCCGTCAATGGTGCTGACATCTCTTTGAGGCGCGCGTGGAACACGACGCGCCGTCGACCCGGGCCTGGTCCTTACCGGACGGCGAGCTGATGGTCCCAGCCCTGAGGTACCCCTTTTTGAATTAGTATAGTTCAAATTCCGTGTGCCATACCATTGCTGCCGATACCGCACCGTGCACCGCTGCGGCCAGGTTATTTATTTATTATGTAAGGGCACACCAACGACATATTTACAAGGATAGTAGCACGAGTCTTCAGTGCTGTGTAAATACATCACTTATGGGCATTAATGTCCATATTCTTTATCTCTATCTTTTTCTCACTTAATTATAATAATAAAGAGCTACAAGGATCTTTTAGGGCTTAAACGATATGAAGAGGCGCTTTTGGTAAACATTTGTGATAGTATTTTGTGACATTGTATTAAAAAAACAAGATGGCGGCATTAGTTCCGGTTTTGGTCAAGCGGCAAAAGATTCTTGTACAACTATAACCTGAAGTATTTCCTGGTGAAGTCGTCGCAGTCACAAATGAGGAATCGCCTCCCGAGAATGTACACCGTGGCGCCCACCATCAGGTCCTTCGGCGCGTAGTACTCCGTAGTCACCTCCTCTTCTGTCGTCTCCAATACGGTGGACGGGAATGATACTGGCAAAAGTAAGTGATATTATTGTGAGGACTTGGACCGGGGTCTAAATTTTACCAAGTAATATTGTTTATTTATAAGAACAGTTACTCGTAAACACAAATCTATATATATTTTTGAGTCTGCACTTGCACTCGATTGACTTAATTTCAGACGTTACGGGTAGTTTGAATCCAGAAAGTCTGACGACCAGTCTTACCGAGAGGTATCTTGTAACCTGTTACTGGCTTGTAGGGGTCAGATACCCAGTCACTTCATGTAAAATACTTTTATTCAGCTGTTTTCGGTTAGACTGGAAGCCGACCCCATGTTCGGGAAAAGGCTAGACATATGATGATGACTTGGCCTCGATCTAGCCTAATCGATTATGAAGAAGACATGAAGTGGACTCCTATCACATTCATATCACGCACTTATTCACCTACGTACCTATAGGGCTTTTTATTCAAGCCATTTAGGGTAGATTCTGCGCTGAAGTTCTTAGAGAAAAAAACTGAAAGGAAGCATGGGCTAAACTTTAAATATCTCCCAAAATACTTTTCCTTACTTTTATTAAAATACATTTTAATGTCACTTTTATTTTTTTACAATTCAGGTAATAGTTTCTTTCAGCGTTTTTCTCTATGACCTGTAGTTGACAATTTACCCATCATGTTCAGAAAAAAAACGTATATTTGCTTAGAACCTGTAAAGATTCTTAAAAAAACATCCTGATTGTCCCCGCCTATGTCACCTATCGTTTACTTCGCTATCAATAACTACCCTAATCACAAACGTTAGCTTTTTACACAAGAGCTCGGCACTGAGGAGGGTCGTGCCGCGACCTTCAGCGGCATAAAGACGATGAATAGGTAGCTACATCGATATTCGATATTAGATTATACAAATCATTTTTACCTTAAATACTTACCTTACGTAATTTTGTACACATTGATATACTTACCTATTTTAAGCGGATATAGGACAGCTCTTAGAGAGGAAATATACTTATCATATACTGAACCATATTGTGTTATGTGACTATTCAAAATATGTAAGCAGCACCGAATTAGGTCATCACGCATTAATAGTATTAGGAATCGAAAGGTTCCTGACCTGGAGATTTTGCATCTATTAAAGAAGCACATTGTAGGTAGGTACTTACACTTTATCACCTTTGACATAAGCTAACTGGATAATGTAATATCGTTCTAACTTTCCCAATAAACATTGCATACTGATCCACCACATATAGTAGATAAAGTTATTGGTAATAATTCAAGAGCATAAAATGGAAAATAGGTCGCTAGACTAGCAAGTAACCCGCCTTTCATTATATTGCTGACGAGGCAAGGAACATTCGAGTCTTTTGTCGACCGGTGCGACACCTACCTCTAGTTTTACAGCCTTTTATTATCCTTAGCCTACCCTGCAGTTATTTAGCGAGTGAAAGCACACGTAGGTAATAAATTTGTATTAAGAAAGTTACGGGTTAATAAGGTGCAAGTAACTTTGTTCCTAGAAAGCGTAGATATAGGGACCTGTTGTGGGTTTTCCATGTCACTTACTTACTTTAGGTCTCTTTGATTTTATTAGATTTTTTGACCTTATCGTTAAGTTTCCGTAAACTAAAATACATGCCCTCTATGCCTTTTTAGGCCAGCAACATAATATGGCCATGGAATGGTAAGCAATATCCTCCTAATAACTATCTGCGATCAGCTATTAGGGTACCAATACTAGTGATTCTGGCTTTCCGCCTTCGACCGTTAGTAACAAGCTCCAATTTGGAGGTGGGACAAAACAAAACACTGAATTAAAAAACACACTGTACCATATTAATCTATTATTTTTTAATCCATGACTGCATTCAGTATAATATATCACCACTTGCAGGCAATGAAGGCAAATTGCAAGGAAAGCCATACCTACGTCAATAAATCTGAAACCTAGCGGCTAGCTAGTAGCACCTGCCACATCGGACTCTATTGCACAGATGAAAAACGAGGCATCGTAGGTACCAATACGATATATTGAGTTGAAAGCATTCATCACTGACTGACATTCGATTAAGTCCTGTAGAAACAGGAGGTAATCTACCATTCTGTATTTACAAGGTTTGTTTGAGCTGGCGGAATGTATACGAGGTGACTTTATTTTAGATTTTGTCGGTAAATATTATCAAAGTAATAAATGAATATCAGTTTTGAATATGTTGTGACTGCCTCGTCCGTTGCAAGTGCGAGTGGGGTCCAGGTTCCGACCTCCAGGTCGAGCACAGCATTGTTATTGTGTTTTTATGTTAGGAGATTTTCAGTAGGAGCGCAGTGTCTGGATTTGTATCCGGATGAAGACAATAGGCATGCCATCAGTCGTCCCATGCCAACATGGCACGACTAGTGAAATGTGGGTGTATTATCTACTTAACACGGGGTACATAAGCGTGAAGCTTGTGCGACCAAGAGGATTAGGCAGAGAGAGTATTACGTTACGTTGTTAATCACCGTATAATCATTATAATTATCAGTTGGATGACGTTCACTGCTCCATTTTCACAACATTCTTCTGGTCTACTCGCATCCATTGACAACTCGCCAAATTCACCAGATCATCTAACTCCCTGGGTTCTATTGCACCGCTTTTCATTTTAATATTTTATAACATCTGACACTCACATAAGTTGGCGACGTAACATATAATAAAAAAATGGAACTTGTAGTAAGCTTTTAAATGTATATATTTTTAGGGAAGAGCACTGTTGTCTGAGTTACAGACATATTTATTTATCTAGTTCAGACACAGATGTCTTGTCGAATTTCTTAGTATAAGCTCATCTAAGATATGTTTTTATTTATAATGTATCTACTATCTTTGAATTTGAAATAAATTATTATTATCGGGAGTGTTCTTTTTTCTCAGCTTTTAGGCTGGTTTTAGCTACATTTACGGGCCAAAGTTAAGTAAATGCAGCGTGTGGTGAATTATATTGGGAGAGTGTATATTATTATTATTATTATTATTTGTCCAGTCAACGAGGCTTAGGCTGACTTAGTAGGATAAGGTTGATTAAGGAAACTTTTCGATATATTTAAAAAAAACAGTCTTCTGATAGAACACATGAGTAGGTACAAGCCCTCAAAGTCTACTGGTGAAACCTCGGCTTTTCAATATTGGTATCCTTTTTATTACTGAAGAATTTCATTCGGAAATTAATATCGACCGGATGATTTAATCTTATAAACCCAAATATCCGCCCCTTATTTATCGCTAGCTATTAAAGTATATCGGTTACCCTGTTCATTAATTAAATTCTTGGAAATTTATAAACAAGAAATTACAAAGGCTTCTCAGACGGCCTTTACTTAGGCTGCAATAATTCATAATCTCTTCGCGAAAGAAGTCGAAGTTGGAACGCCCGGGCAATTTCTCAAACTTTCATAGCTTAATCTCCTTTAATGCTATTAATATAAAGCGAGGTATCCCTGTTTGTTCGCTTCCAAATTACTAGTAATTCAATCAAATTTTATAATTAACTGTGCCGACGTTATTAATTATGCCCACTATCTAACTTTTGAAGCAGTATTTGAATATTGAATGAACCCCAATCTAATTAAATATTATATTAAGTAGGTATCATATTTTTATTAAATACCCTATGCTTCGCCTTAGCCCCTATGCCTACAAAAGTTAAAGGGATCATAGTTTATCACGAGACAGCATTTGTTGATTTTCTCAGTAGGTACTAATTCGTAAATGATGAATATTATTTTGTTTGTCACTAAAGAAGACCAACGGTTTAAGCTAAATGCCTGTAGGGATTAAGAGAGCGCGCTCGGGCGCCCGACGACCGGCGCCGGGGCCCGGGCGCGCTGCAGCGCTGCCTCGGCACAATGGAACATCGGAATGCTATTTGCGATGTTAAAAACGTGGAAACGAATCTTGTTGTAAAATGGAAAACGTTTTACCCATAATGTCTACTCGTATACTCAATATTTTTATATCCAATGCATTTTAAAACATCAATGATGGAAAAAAGGAAAAACTATTTTAGATACCTACCTATCTCACTCAATGTTTTATTACATTGGAGCTAAAAATAACGGGGATTTATTGATTAATCACAATAATAATAATAATAATAAGCACATTGAAAGTAACTCGATTATGTCAACCTCTCAAAATGGATGTCGGAACGGGTCCCGCGGTACTAAGGAGCTACTCCTCATCGATATGGCCATAAGCCAACAGGTTCGTCGATCCCGCAAGGATCTGTCGACATGCTGGATTGATTATAAGAAGGCCTATGACTCGGTGCCACATACATGGCTCATGAGGGTGCTGGAGTTGTACAAGATAGATGCAACTCTACGCACCTTCCTTAGGTCATGTATGGGGCAATGGAGAACGGTTCTTCGCTATCCAGGGTGTCGACAGATCCAGGGGAGCGATGAGCCTGTATGGATTAAACGGGGAATATTTCAGGGCGACAGTTTGAGTCCACTTTGGTTCTGCTTAGCCCTGAATCCTTTAAGCTCACTACTTGAGGATTCAGGACTAGGCTATCGGTTGAGGAGAGGTGGTCAAGTCATATCTCATCTCCTCTACATGGATGACTTGAAACTCTTTGCACCCAACAAATTGCAACTGATGGAGCTACTGAAGGTAACTGAAACTTTCAGTAGCACCATCAGGATGGAATTTGGTGTGGACAAATGTGCAGTCATGCATGTAAAGCGAGGTGAGATTATGGAATCCGAGGGAATTCAACTTTCGGATTCCATACACTTTAGATCCCTCTCCTTATCCGAAAGCTATAAGTATTTAGGTATGTCGGAAGCGTTAGGCATCAACGTTACTGACATGAAGCAATCGTTGAAGGAGCGCTTCTTTGGTCGCTTGAAGAAAGTATTAATTAGTCTTCTTTCTGGCGGAAACAAGGTGCGGGCCTTCAACGGTTGGGTCATGCCGGTTTTGATGTACTCTTTCGGCATACTCAAATGGACTCAGACTGAACTCGACGCCCTAGATAGGAGGGTCCGTACACTGCTGACCGCAAACCGGATGCATCACCCACGATCATCGGTGATGAGACTGTACATACCGCGGAAGTGCGGGGGTCGAGGCTTTTTAAATGCAAAGACCCTCCACAACCGTGAAGTGTGCAGTCTCAGGGAATATTTTTTAAAAGCCGAAGTGGGTATGCACCGTGATGTGGTAGCAGTGGACAAGGGACTCACCCCGCTCTCCATGGCTAAAGAGAACTGGCGCAAACCTGTGGTACTTACTACAGATGACCGCAAGGAAATATGGCAAAGCAAGGAGCTTCACGGACGCTTCTACCGGGCTCTTCATGAGCCCGGTGTAGATTTCTTAGCGTCCGTATCCTGGCTACGTTTTGGTGACCTTTTCGGGGAAACAGAAGGTTTCGTCTGTGCAATTATGGACGAAGTTATCTTGACGAATAACTACCGGAGACATATTATGAAAGATGGGACGGTTGACGTGTGTCGGGCATGCCATCGTCCGGGTGAGTCCATCAGACATATTATCTCTGGTTGTTCTCGTCTAGCTAACGGCGAGTACTTGCACAGGCATAACCAAGTAGCCAGGATTATTCACCAGCAACTTGCTTTGAAATATAAACTGGTGGATTCTGAGGTACCGTACTACAAGTATGTGCCCGACCCAGTTCTTGAAAATGGCCATATCACGTTGTACTGGGATCGGTCTATCATTACTGACAGGACTATTGTCGCCAATAAACCTGATATAGTGGTGATAGATCGATTAGCGCGTCGCACAATGATTATCGATATTACCATTCCGCATGACGAGAACCTCGTGAAAGCTGAGAAAGAGAAACAAATTAAATATCTCGACTTAGCACACGAGGTTGTTGACATGTGGAATGTGAGCTCGGCTATCATTGTGCCGATTGTCGTATCGGCCAATGGCCTGATGGCCGAAAGCCTCGACCAGCATCTCTCGAGGCTCTCGTTAGGCGGTTGGATCAAGGGCCTGATCCAGAAGGCAGTACTCCTCGATACGGCTCGCATTGTGAGGAGGTTCCTGTCTCTGGAGTCCTAACCACCGGTAGCTTGGACCCTGCTCCCGATACCGGCGGACCACTATTTTTTATATTTTTAAATGTTTTTTTTAATGTTTTTATAAAAATATTTAAAAATGTATTTAATAAGGATGTAAATAAATAAATGAATAATAATAATAATTTCTTTATTGTCAGGCAACTGAAGCCCATAGATAAAATACACAAAATACAAAATAACAAACTAATACATAATAAAACTGAAACTTGTGTTAATAAATATTACTTAAAACTATGTTAGTAACACTTCACTTCACTAGCTAATTGTCCTTGTGCTGTCCTGTGGTATTTGCCCGCGGAAGCGACGGAACACCACGTCCTGTGGCCAAAAGTCTTCTTCCAAGACGACGGACAAGTAACAATTCGGTACTCGCACCACAAACGCCTTGAAGTTGACGTTGCGGCGCGACTCCAGTAACTGTACCCTCGGCGTGTACCTCGTCTTCTGGCGCACATACTCCACGATGTCCTCCGCCTTAGTGCTGTAGTGTAGGCGGGAGATGTACACCGGTGTGTTCGGCTTTGCGGCACGCAGGCTCACTTCGGAATCCGTTGGAGCTTTGCCGCAGCGGTTCTTGTTCACTCGCGAACGGCGCTTCCTCCTTTGCACCGTCACGAAACCCTCATCATCAACCCTATTCGGCGCCTTTTCTGGCGTTGCCTTCATACATGGAGCGCCTGGGGCACTCGCGGTGACGCTAGCGAAATCCTTTTGTAAGGGTTTCGCCTGGGCTGCTGACACTGGCAGCGGGACGGGGCTCGGGGCTCGGGTGGCGCTGCGTGGAGGAGCCGCAGTGATGGGCGCGGGGCTGCGGGGCACGCAAGCGGGGCGCACTGCAAGCTCAGCAAACGACGCTTGCGCTGGCGACGAAACTGCTGACGCGGAATTCGACGACGATACATGGTGGCTGGTTCCGCGACACATGTTTACGTTAGACGCATCGACTGATGACCTAGTTACCGCCATACGGTTGCGCAACTCGCTAAATTCCTTGCGCAAATCTGTGACGGTATTTTGGGATGCATCTAATTTCGCCAGCACATCCGCGAGGCGGGCCTTCAGAAACACAATGTCCTTCAGTAGGCTTGTTACGTCGACGTGGTCAAAGGTGACGGGTGGAAGCTTGTGTAGCTCCTTCGCCACAAACGTCGGGACGTCATCCGGGTCAGTCTCCTTGAACAGCGTGATAATGTCTTGCTGGCTTCTCTTAGTCCCGTCACGCCGGCGGGACACCATCTGGTCGCGCTTGTTAAGCACGCTGAACAACAACAGCTTGGCAGCAGCTATGTCGTCCTCGCTGAAGTTTGTTGCGCAGATCTGGACAGCAGACACCTCGTCCATTACATCCAGCTTCTGCTGCAGGAACGCCAGCAGCTCGTTCACCACAAGTTCATTACTCATGGCGAGTAAATTACGAGCGACAGTAAGCGCCGCGCTAGTCAATACACAAATGCAAACGCGACCGCATCGGAACGCGGTACAAGCGAGACTGACAATCAAATTATACATACTTAGACTGATGTGAACCCTGATGTCAGATATTGTGAACGTAAGACCAGCGTGATTCCGGAAAATAAAGCCTCCCAGCAATGTCATGAACATAGCTTGTTAGGGATCCAAATTGGTATCTACCCAAAAATATCATGGCATCCATTGAGTTAAACTTAATACCAATGATGGAATCGATCTCTAGGTCGCCAGACTCTCATCTTTTATAAGGCGCCCGAATCTGGTTGCATAAGTCTAATATTACGTAGCTTCCATAAAAGTCATAAGTATAATTATTGCAATTGGCACGTAACGATATCGTGTTGAGCACCAGCGGCCTCCAGTAGGGATAGATTGCGCGTGACGGCCGCACCTACCGAGAGGCTTCTTTTTTTGGGTGGGAAATCAAATAACTTCTTCCGCTCTGGGCGGAGTGGGAGGGTGTGTCAGACTCTTACTGACTAAAACCGACCCGTGTTCCTTCAGTTGCCTGAGCGCCAGGGCCACGGTAACTCTTTCGAACAATTCGCGACCCCGGCAGGCATCGGCCCTATCGAACCCCGTCAATGGTGCTAACATCTCTTTCAGGCGCGCGTGGAACACAACGCGCCGTCGACTAGGACCTGGTCCTTACCGGACGGCAAGCTACCCATTGCTCGCCGTCCGCCAGCCCGCGCCTACGGTGGCCGGGAATCGGCTATCGATTCCGGACGCCCTGGGCGTGTCCTCCTGCGGCGACTATGGGCGTGAGGATACAACGCTTGCCTCACCCTCACGCGCTCCGCCTCCTCCTTCGCCAGCATTACTGCTTCGCAGTAGGAGGTAACGGCTTCCCATGCCCTCTCGCTCCGTACCATGGCCTGGACCAGGGCCGGACGCAAGAGATCGCCGCCGCGAGGACACGGCGGTGCTCCGTCCAAGCCGGGCAAACCTCCACCGTATGCTCCACCGTGTCCTCCGGTCAATCCACACAATGGTAACACCCGAGCGTTTCCTCCCGCCTTATCCGGAACAGGAACCTCCCGAATCAGCCATGTCCGGTGAGGACCTGCATCAGGCGGAAGGTGAGGACGCCGTGGCGCCTCTCAAGCCACTCCTCAAAGAAGGGACTTACCGCCGCAGTTGTGGCGTGCCCAACCTACCGAGAGGCTGGTATACGTAATTAGAATAATTTGTGATTCAAACTTAGCAAGTAGGGCAAAGCCAAATTATTATTTTTAATACCGTCTTATCGGTCCAGCACCCTTATTGTGTAACACACTCTCTATCAAAATCTGAAAAATTTTGAAGTCTATTGCTAATCCATTGCTTCATATGTTCGAAAAACTTGTCAGCTCAACAACGTAAATAACGCAATGAATGTTGTTGAATTGTTAAAATGAAAGCCATCCCTACTGTTAGTGTATAATTACCCCGCAGGATTAAATCTATTATACAAACATATACTTAGTATCTACTAAGTCCTTATCGTAATAATAATAATAGATCCTTATCATCTGATAAGGATCTATTAAAAGGATAAGAACTGTCTTTTAATGTATATATACATAAACTCACGCCTTCTTCCCATGGGCGTAGGCAAAAAACTACCGAACGCCACCTGCTACGATCCTTACATACTCTTTTTGCCTCGTTTACGTTCATACATCTGGTCATACTTGCACGCCGGTAGCGAGTACTACGCACCTGACCTTTCTGAAGAACATCACCAATAAGGTCACTATATGTCCTCCGAGGGCGACCCCTCTCGGCGTTTCCACTCGTATCTGCCTTGTAAATACCTTTTGTTAGTCGCCTTCATCATTAATTTTCATCATACATTCATTCTCTCAACTTGACCAAACCATCTAAGCATATTCTTTTCAATGTATAATAATAACATACATATTAAAAAAACTAAGATATAAAAAGAACGAGAAAAATATACCAAAACTGAGGTAGGGTGAAAAACCACACAAAAAAATAGGTCTTAAACTATTACGGGAGGAGCGGTTCGAACATCCCTAAGAAGGTCAATTTCTTTGGAACTCCATTCACGGGGCACCCTGTTTCAGCGTCAACTTCTTAATACCTGGGGTATAGCTTGCGAGTAACGTGTTTCATGACGAACGCATTAATTATTTATTCCTTTTTTACTTTCTCCTCACTGGAGAGTGGCATGTTGGGCACTTCAGAGAAAGCACAGTGGTTGTCCTGGACCCACTTAAGCAAGCGATTTAGATGGTAGAACATCTAATGTTATTTTCACGATCATATTGCAGTTGTGGTCAGACTTTTTCTATTTCAGATAACCATCGAGGCCGACTCGGCGGAAAATATTTTTCAGTTCAGATGATTGTACTGGAGGACCTTTGGGCGCGTAGAAAAGGTTTCTCACTAACTGACGAAACGATTTTTTTTGAGAAGTGGTTCGGTTAGACGCGAAACCTTTTACGTTTACTCACTTTTCCAGACTTCAGCTTGTTTTCGGGTTGTAACAAATCATTAAATGCATGAAGACTATCTGCACGATGTATGTAACTTGATATCTGCACAATCATCTTCTCGCAATAATATTTTAATATTGGAAATTGGTATCTCAAACTGTCGTGAGCGACAAAGCACTGAATGAACCAGTCTCTCTAATCTGGTGATGAAGTCGTTTATGTCGAAAACTTGGCACTCCTCAACCAGAGCTTCTTCTGCCGCTACGCGTTGAAGTCGCACATCTCCATGCCCTTCTTGAAGTCTTTTTCTTGTCTCTTTATATGTGTCTACATAAATGGTTAAATAAATAAATAAATCTCGAAAGTTCTGATGTCCACTTAATATTCTGGAAACACGCCTGGTTCAGTATCCAGAAGGTTAGTTTGTTCCCGCGTACAACGACAATTCAGTGATTCCCCGTACATCCTGTTCTTTGGTCTTAGAAACGATTGTGTTCAAATGAAATAAATTTCAAATCAAAGAGACGGGCTCTTTGATGTTAATTCAATCGAATAACTAATCGTGGGACAGGACTATTTGACACTTGTAACAAAGTTTTATACGTTGCTAAAATCCGCACATGTGCACTACAAACAACCAGAGCTCAACTGTAGAATAGAATAGAATAGAATACTCTTTATTATGTACACCATAAAAATTACAGATATAAATGTTGTCATTTTACATAGGGTGACACAATGGGCGGTCTTATCATTAAAAGCGATCTTTTACAGACAACCTCTGGGTGGCCAATGGAAAAAAAAATGAATGTAAATGATTTTGTTTTATGTTACCAAATTTTTATTATCAAAGTACGTAATACATTAGAACGCTCAGAGAGAACAAAACGCGAGTGTTCATCATCATCATCATTTCAGCCGAAAGACGTCCAATGCTGGACATAGGCCTCCCCCAAGCACCGCCACTTCTGTGCTTCTCGCATCCAGCGGATTCCTACAGACTTCATCAGATCATCGGTCCACCTTGTGGCGGTCCACCTTGTGGGAGGACTTCCAAGGCTACGTTTTCCTGTACACAGTCGCCACTCCAGAACCTTTCGGCCCCATCGGTCATCTGTTCTGCGAGCAATGTGCCCTACTTACTGCCACTTGAGTTTGACAATTCTTCGGGCTATGTCGGTTACCTAGGTTCTCCTACGATTTTCCTCATTTCTGATGCGATCAAGTAGGGAAACTCCAAGGATAGCCGTTTCCATAACAATAATAATAATAATACTACAGCCCAACCCAGTTCTCGAAAATGGAAATATCACATTGTACTGGGACCGATCCATCATCACTGACAGGACTATTGTTGCCAATAAGCCTGATATAGTGGTGGTGGATCGATTAGAGCGGCGCGCAGTGATTGTTGACATAACGGTCCCGCATGACGGGAACCTCGTGAAAGCCGAGAAAGATAAACAAATCAAGTATCTTGACTTGTCTCGCGAGGTTGTCGACATGTGGGATGTGGAGTCAGCGATCATTGTACAGATAGTCGTGACAGTCAATGGCTTAATAGCCAAGAGCCTCGACCAACACCTGAGGAGGCTCTCGTTGGGCAGCTGGATCAAGGGCTTGATTCAGAAGGCGGTACTTCTAGACACGGCCCGCATTGTTAGGAGGTTCCTCTCTCTGGAGCCCTGACCGCCGGTAGCTTGGACCCTGTTCCCGACACCGGTGGGCCACTATTTTTTATATTTTAAAATATTTTTATATTGTTTTATATTTTAATATTTAAAAATATAATTTATATGTACATAATGAAATAAAGGAAATAATAATAATAAAATATTTATCTGCGTAAAACATGGTATAAAATGGTGTTAAATTCATTCATTCATTTTTTTTTGTGTCATTTCCCTTTGGGAGAATTTCAGCCTTCTAATGAGGCCCATTGTGAGCGATACAAGTGTTACCGTGTGTCAACTTCAATTCCTTGTATATCGACTACTGTCGACGCTCCGTAGATGCACGCAAAAATGACCAGTGATACAATCACCAAGCGTAAATTACTCACAAAATTTGAGTGATGTGCACTGCTATGTTACTCGATCAAATCAGGAAAGTATTTTGTGAATCGTATGAAGACAATGAAATTGCTGCTGGAAGTTCATTTTATTTACGAATACAAAATCAATTTTTTTTGTAAAAAAAAAAGCAATATTGTGGGTAATTTTGGCCTAACTAAAAATATTCACCGGCATGTGTATAACCGGCCTGCCTGTCCTGGACTACGGCACTCAGACCAAGGCCAAGGTCCTTACTGTGATGTTTTAAAGCCATCATTGTTGCATTGTGCAAAAGGGACAATGTTATTCTCACACTGAATTTAGACATACTACAATTTCAATTCTGGTATTTAAAAATCTTTTATGCTTCGAGCTGCGATCTCATGTCAGCTTGTAAAATGAATGATGAATGAAATAGGGTTCAAGATATTATTTATATATTCTACCTTTTTAATTTCATATCCGAACAAAAATCTTAAAACCAAGTTTGTTCAACCCTTTAGGATAACCCCTCGAACTTATTGCTTACGAAATTTATTTTCTATCACCCATTCTTAAGTTTGTCTACAATTACTACAAACACAACTTTGAATAAAAAACCTTAGTTTCTGGGTAGTTTATACCATGTGGCAGTTTCTAACATTTTTTTCAAATCATTCAAGTATGTTTGTAGTTTATACCTCGATCAATAATAGCACTTATTGATCGAAGGGTTTATAGTAAGTACGTAGGTTCTTTAAGTAAGTAAAACATAATAAAATACTATCTACCAAATTATTTTATCCGAGCCGTATTAAATACCTATATTAACTTCCACAGCACAATCATAATAAAAGACGTCGTTTCTCAGCCCTCCGAGCATTCTGATTGAGTCATTACCGTGACGGAATTTAATATAGCTATGTGAGCTCACCCGGGCACATATCATTACCACATCCACTTTTTATCGGCATTTCCCCCGCAGCAAATAAGCACCATTGAAAGACGATTAAAGGCTTCTCTCCTCGTTCAACTTTGGGTAGTAGTCCCGAGTTACGACCCGTACTTGATCAGTTACCACTTACGGATAGATAATTTTACATTATTAAGTAATAAAGCTGAAGTTCACAGACGGTTTGCTTCAACGCGTCCTATTTTAAAGTTCCACAGTATTTAGAGCAAACATCTTACTTACCGGGCTTTTCCTTCCACTTCTTAGGCAGCTTAGTTTTCTTGAGAAGCATTGGGAAAGGATCTTTCCCGCCCTTCCCGTCGTGGAGTTCCTGAGTGAATACAGATAATATTAAACGGAAGAAAACAACATTGTCTTCTAGAAACATGTGGGAATGTAATCCTTAGCCTATTTACTGCAGATAATGGTTTAGAGTGTGACATAACTAATGAAGCATTCATTATTTAGTATCGGGATAAGTGCCCACACGTCGCCTGTGCGGACGCCGAGGGTTTTTTATTGAGCGTCCGTAATTTGAGTGCGTCCTGCTCCAGGACCCACATAAATATTCATTGCTCTGATTTTCCAAGGCCGTCGTTTGTTTTTAAATTAAACCCTTAATTACCCTCGCTTATTGATTACTTTAACAATAAGTTCGCCTATGTTTTTCCAGTCATATAAATATTTTCAATGGTAGTTAATTTCTTTGTTTAATTAATAACATTGGAAACGTTACCTTTGATTTGGTTAATTGTGCGACATAATGTAGTGTTCATAACTATTTCGGTTTATTTTGTGTTGCTAAAGATAAATCCACACCCATGAATGACGAACAGCCAATCAATAACCTTTAATGCACTATAACAGATTTAAACTTTTCACTCCCCACACGGACAATCAAGACTAGGTACTTAGGCGCTGAGCAGATGATGGACAATTTGACCGCGGACAATTTGTCCGCGACCATAGGGCGTATGGAAATTTATGCAATAACGCACACGTAGGACAAATAGACTCCCTGGATTTCCATACGATTCCAAATTGTCAATTGTCCGTGGACAATAGTAGTTAAACAAACTATGCGTCAACAATGTTAGTTGACGTAACGTTAACGTAAAGTACCTACCTATAGGTAATAAGACAGACAAATCTATGAATCAAGCTTTCAGTAATTATTTGTAAAACCATTTTTTATCTATCAAATCAAATAATTATATCGACAAGGAATAATCAGCTTGATTAAAAAAATAAGTATTCACACGCACGAGCGCAAAGCTCTTTAACGAACAGTTATACAATTACCTAAGCAAGCTTGGAGTATTAGATGAAACGTATCTTACTGTATGTAGGGTTTTAGGGCTAACCTAATCGACTACCTCCATGCTTCGAGATAAACTTGTATGGTAAATGGAACATGTTACTTCAACTGTATTTATTAGCTCTAAATGGAAAGCTCTTTCAATTCCTGGAATGAGAACCGACACTGACATATCGATATAATTATGTAAATGGATCCTCCTTTTTCCTCTGCTAAATCAGTACTTAGTTCTATTTTAGTGGGAATTAGTGTATCTACCAAAATACTCTTATTATTAACATTCTATTTGAATCTCTAATGACGAACGCGTAATTGTATCATTAACAGTGCATGCAATGAAGTTTAATTTTCATTTCTAAATTTTTTTGGAAAATTAGGAAAATTAAGTAGTAGTACGCCATTACCTTAATCGCAATGGTGTCATCTTGTAGAAAGTAGAGCAGCTTGTAATCTTTGAGTTCACCGAAAGCTGAATCGCGGTCATCCCAAACGACGTCGAAACTGTAAAAAAAAAGAATCATAAATTAGATTCCACCCTGTGGCTTCCACAAAGAGTAGTGCTCCGCATTTCTCCGTAGATGCGATCACAGGCAGCTTAGGGATCGTATATTATCAGGTAGATGTGCCCATCTCGTTTGTACAATGATAACATCTTACCAGGAAACCATGATTTCCCTGAGGGTAGTGGAGGTCAGACGGCAGCTGTTTCGTGAAAAATTTACCACAATGTATAAATTAATGAAGAAGTTAGCTATGCATTACTATCAGGCAAATAAGGAGTTCTTTTAACAAAATTGGATCCTGGCATCCGGAATTATGCTAAGTAGAACAAGATTGTATTAGTAAATGAAAAGATATTAATTGATGATAAACCAACTTTTTCATAAGCTTACAGAATAGCTTTATTATGCCCTAGTCAAGTCTAGGGCTCCACAGCAGGCCGTCCTAGCCTGCGTATCTATTGGGCTATAAAAGAGCCAAGCGGCCAATGTCCGAAAATAGCCTACCTATAAAAAGAAAATGACCGCTACCATAAATAAAATGAAAGGGATTTATTCCACGCGAAAATATAATGTGGATATGGAACGATCTGGATGTGTAGCCTTTGAACTTTATTCTTATTGTGAATAAATACTGCAGTATTACCTATATACCTGCTTTTTTTAAATATTCCTTCTTCTTTTTCTATTCTTCCTACTTTATTAAAAACATATTCAACCTGTTTTAAGCTTTACTTGACCAGCAAAAAAATATTGTCCTTGATTTTGTTTAAATTTAGAACTTTTGCCTTTGACATGCTGATTTTCTTAGAAAGTTCATTTTGCAGGATTTTTTTTAAACCGAATGGGTTGGTCATGATTTGATTAAAGATATACGCCAATAATCCTCGAGTGAACTATAATAATAATTATGTGGATTTATAATCGGTAATCGGTTATCCGGTGAGTTTATTAGTTATACCATGTAAACTGGGTATGGATACATATTCTTTCTTATTCGTTCAAATTATTGAAAGCTCAGCCTCTTTCCCCCGATATCATATTCTATTTCTTTGTCATAGAAATGTTCAGTGAAACGTACGCTTGTCTTCGAGTGCCTTATAGCAATAGCAATCATACCTTCAACAAAACGGTACGTAAATTTTCACATCTTCTGTATTATTAAAAATTCTGCTTGTATCCCGGTCCTATTATTTATCTTAGGTATTGACCGTGTTTATCGAGCCGAATTTCGACTTTACAGCCGGGGCTAAATATCTAGTCTGTGAGTTGTAATAAATTAACCTCTCGACCTACAACGAGACTACACTATTACACCTGGTGATCCTGTCTCGACGGCGCACGACGATTGGTGGATGTTCCAGATATTTATATTTTTATTATTCTAAACTACACTGTTGCAAATTTATTTAGTCATAATAATTTTTATCACGCGTTAGTATTGGAAGTCTTTTCCTTTTTAGGGTTCCGTACCCAAAGGGTAAAACGGGACCCTATTACTATGATTCCGCTGTCCGTCAGTCTGTTTGGCCGTCTGTCACCAGGCTGTATCTCATGAACCGTGATAGTTAGACAGTTGAAATTTTCACAGATGATGTATTTCTGTTGCCGCTATAACAACAAATACAAAAAAACAGAATTAAATACATATTTAGGGGGCTGCCATACAACAGACATGATATTTTTGCCGTTTTTGTAGATAATGGTACGGAACTCTTCGTGCGCAAGTCCGACTCGCACTTGGCCGGTTTTTAATTTAAGACCGTACCATGACCATGGTTTAACTTAGCGCCACCGTCTCTCAAACAATATATTTCCTAGAGACCTTATATTTAACGTGCGCGTGCTTAGAATACCGATTGCAATCGAGCTCTTTAGAACGTATAGCCAAAAAAAACTAAAAGGCAATTAACGATCTGGTCCGTCTTAAGATTTTTTACTCGTGTAATTACTGTTTTATAAAAAACAGTATCAACAGCTTATCTAGAATTATTTTCGTGTATGATTTTATTGTTTAAATTTTCATTGTCTTTTTTAAAATATATATTTGTAATTTCGGTGTATTTTTAAGTTTTTATCAAAATTTTACGTATTACAAGTGGCGGATGTATTTGGCTCTTAAGCCTAAAAAGGCTGGGCTTAGGTTCTAAAACTACCTATTTGAATGAATAGCCGGTTTTCATTTGAAGTTTATAAGTTTTCGTAAGTTCTAAAATAACATCTAATAAGGACCAAAGTTTGTTAGAAGGGCACGTGAACACATGTATGTACGACTAACCGCGTAACCAGATGCTGCCAATTCATTCAATCAATTCGCGGTAACGCTTTGTGCCGACATCAGCTAGCTACTTTTTTTTAAATATTGTGCTGTGTTTTTTCTGAACTTAATAAAGTTTTTATTTATTTATTTTAACTCATATTGACAAGCGGTTAATTAGTTATAAGTGCATATCTTAGGGTCCGTTGTTTGATCAGTAGTCAAACATACTAATAGTTAAAATGCGTTAGTTAAACTAACAATTTGTTAAAAATTATAGAAATTTGTTGTTTGACAAATGTTCAAGCTAACTGCAGTTCAAAAAATTTACAATTTGCTATAATAGTTAACCATGCGCAGACAGAGTAGTTAAACTTTGACAGCTATTGACTGTTGACAAGTGACTAATGTTAAATTGACTAATGGACATGTTTAACTATGTATCAAACAACGGGCCCTAAGGCCCACTTGTATTTTAAATAACTTGGGGTTAAAAGCTAACTCAGGGTTTATCAAATAATTCATCTTGCGGCCACCAAGAGTTAGAGGTAAAACTAGAGTTAAACTTTTAAATATTAAACCCGCCGATGTGGGAGAGTTAAGTCGCTGAACTCTAGGTTAGTAATGTCAAAATAAATTGACGTTATAGGATACCGCTGATTACTTGTTTTGTATTTTAAATTGTTCGACGTTGTAGTAAGTGAAAATTCGGTACCATAACGGCAGGCAATATTATTCATGAACTCAAAATAAAAATACATTATAAAAAAAACTTAAAACATATTTTTCCTTATATATGACGTTTCCACCAATCAATAAACTAAATCTCCATGGAAACCACATACAATACGATTAAAATTAAATGACATATTATAAAATTCAAAGACAAGAAAGTATTACGTATCGTTATGTAGTGTAAAAGAGATGGGGTATACCCATCTCTTTCCGTTAATTCTAATCTAATTCTAATTTCCGTTAATTGTTCGTTCTTAATTTTTGGTCGGATTACTTACCAGGGCATAGACATTTCAATTCTATTTTATGTTTCGTTGATTGACTTGCAATGTTCCTAACTCAAAAAACATAAATATCAGGTTTATTAACCCTGTGTTACTTTTTAGTGGCGCATCGCGTATTAAGAGTTAAAATGATAATTACTTAACTCAAGAGTTTACAAACTCATTTATTTATTAATTTAACCCGACTAAACGTGCAAGTGGGCCTAATTAAAAGGTACCTAGGTCTATCAAGGTAAGGAACTATGACTGTTTACATAACATAACATCATAACATCACGCCTGTCATCTCCAAAAGCTAAGACAGAGGTGTACCTATAGTACACCCACATTTCACCAGTTATATTTAGGTCCCATATGTAATAGGAGGCCTATAACTTTTTACTGGGTCAAATATGTAGGTAAAAATTAAGACGTCATATTCACATATTTTGGCATATCGTGGCTATGTTAATTATTATGCATTACACAAGTAAATAAGCAAACATAATCTTCTAATATAATAAAACTCTCGTGTCAGTGTTTGTTATCGAACTCCTCCGAAACGGCTTGACCGATTTTTATGAATTTTTTTGTGTATATTTTTTGGTAGGTCTGAAAATAGGTCGTAAAGTATATTTCATCAACCGCCGGCGCAGCTAGTATTTACTATAATTACTTATTAGGCGCGGAACAGACAACAAACATGAGTAAAAACAGTAGATACACCTGTTATGATATTATGCCTCGGTATCAAGACGGTACCTCCGATACAAGTAAATATACTTTTTTTTGGTTGGGAAATCATCAAATTACCTCTCCCGCTCCGGGCGGAGCGGAAGGGCATGTCAGACTCTTACTGACTAAAACCCACCCGTGTTCCTTCAGTTGCCTCTGCGCCAGGGCCACAGTAACTCTTTCGAACAATTCGCGACCCCGGCAGGCATCGGTCCTTTCGGACCCCGTCAATGATGCTGACATCTCTTTGAGGCGCGCGTGGAACACGACGCGCCGTTGACTCGGGCATGGTCCTGACCGGACGGCGAGCTGCCCATTGCTCGCCATCCGCAAGCCCGCGCCTACGGTGGCCGGGAGTGGGCAATCGACTCCCGACGCCCAGGGTGTCTCCTCCTACGGCGACTAGGGGTATGAGGGCGCAACGATTGCCTGTTCCTCACGCGCTCCGCCTCCTCCTTCGCGAGCATTATTGCTTCGAAGGAGGTGACGGCGTCCCATTCCCTCTCGCTCCCTACCATGGCCTGAACCAGGGCCGGACGCGAGAGATCGCCGCCGCCGATCGTGGCCCACGAGGACACGGCGGTGCTCCACCCAAGCCGGGCAGACCTCCACCGTATGCTCCACCGTGTCCTCCGGTCGATCCACACAATGGTAACACCCGGGCGTTTCCTCCCGCCTTATCCGAAACAGGAACCTCCCGAAACAGCCATGTCCAGTGAGGACTGCGTCAGGCGGAAGGTGGGGCCGCCGTGGCGCCTCTCAAGCTACTGCTCAAAGACGGGACTTACCGCCGCAATAGTGGCGTGCCCTGCGCTCGGTTGCGACAGTCGCACTCATGTACTTGTCCGGGGCGGAAAGATATAATATAATAATATTTATAATAAGACATATACATATAATAATACCTAATCAAGTTTCGCCTATTACGTCAGATTGTATTATTTCTACAAGTAGGTATATACTCTTGTATATACGTGTTACGCGTATTATCTTTTAAACAAAGAGCCCTCGGGCATTTTGCGCTTATTACATTTTCGGTACCGATTTACACCCTTCTGAACAATATAATAAATTGATTTATGAAACCAACGTCCAACATACAATACCTAAAACGGGAGAGTTAATCTCTCGGTAATGGCATGTGTTTGACTGTGAATGATTAAGTAGGTACGAAATTGCAGACTTTTTAAACCATGATTCGGTACCTTCATCCAAAATCTAGAAGTAAAGTCTTCTTATTCTCCTCTGATTTGTCACGAAAGACGAAGAAGACTGTACTATACGAGAGTATAGGTAAATGACGAACAGCTATGTACGAATAGCTCATACCAGTTAGGGTTTCCTAAAACTGTGGTGGCCGCCATACAGCGTCGGCAATTTACCGGCAAATGACGTCACTAAACGTTAGTTAAGAAAATAAGGTGGTGTGTTTTCCTAGATAGCGCTTCTTGTCACCGTAAAGTCAAACCCCGCTGCCATCATTTTCATGACAGCCGTCACAGCGGCCGTTATGTGGCGCCACTGCTCTTTTAGGAAACCGTAGTTTAAGGAGGATCCTCAGCTGTAGCCCGACAAATTCAAATATTCTTTGGTTTTTTGCAAATTGTAGCTCTGTTTTACGTCGTATGTTGATCAAAATGCTATTCGCGAGTGTAGGAATGTTATATTTACTGAATAATAATCATCAAATTTATCTCAACTTTGGAAATTTGTTCCACCTAAGAATTTTCATATGAAATATTCTGAAAAATTCTTAGGTGGAACGTTTGACGATTGATATGAAATTGATGATTAGTATTCAGTAAATATATCATTAAAACAGAACTGCAATTTGCAAAACAACAAAGAAAATTTGAATTTGGCGGGCTACAGCTGAGGATTCACCTTAAGCCGGGTGATATATCGGGTTGACCATAGGGCTGTCTGACTACCCAGGATACGCCGGATGTACCTACATTAAGTACCAACCTATACAAGGATCAAGTCAAGTCAAGGATATTTTAATGCGATCCGAAAAAATATATTACCCTTTTAAAGAAACGAATAAGGTAGTCGTAAACATTTATAATGAATTCCTAAATCTCACGTGACGGTCTGAAAGGATGATAAGGTGCGTCGTCTTTCACGTCAGACGTAAATCGAACCCGACCAACATGGTAACATTACGGGTGAGGCTACACTAGTGAGGAGATAGCGACGAGATCAGCGGGCGTAGGTAGGGACAGTACGTACGCAGTACGCACATGGTACCAAAACCTATGTAACTACAACCTTTTCTGTGTGCCGGAATCCAAAGCAAAACTCGAACACTTCGCCGTTTTGTTTTATAACGAAGTATCGAAGCGAAATGAATTGGATATTTCCTACAAGCAAAATAATGAAGGAAAAAAATGTAGTTTAAAAAAAACTAAAATACACACATACATCCTGAACAAAAAAAAAATTGGCTTCTATTAGTTCTTCTTTTATATCCAATGATAACAAATTATGCTTTTGTCATCCGAACTATACATGCTTACAAAGTTTCATTTCGGCACGATATATATGTATAGAAGTAGGTTAAACATGACTTCTAAGATTTAATTACATTGTTTGTTAATTAGTTACAAGTGAAGCTAATACAAGCGTGTTAATTCAAAAGACATATACAGCGTGTATCAGAAAGGTGTGATCCAATTTAAGGGTGTGGTACAGACTATCAAATGAACAACTTTATCCGTGGGACCAACATCGTAATCGCGAAAAAAATATCAACTGACCCATACAAAACTTCAATAGCTACTGGATCTAAATATATGGGATGGCTTATTATTTTAACGTACAAATAATATACTGATAACGTTTAATAGACCCCAGCCTGATATATCGTGGCACTGAATCGCTTTTGCATCGCTTGCAGGCTTGTTTTACTGGCTTGGACAACATCACAACACGATTTATTAATATCGATTGATGTGTTCAAACATGAAGCGGCTGTGTAGACGACAAATTGGCAGTGTGGTGTATTTATGCCATAAGACGCGGACCTTAACAATATTTATGAGAATCTTCAGACGATACAGTGCATTCACGAGAAACAAAAGAGAAAAGAGAGAAATTAAAGTTTATCTGCACTCATATCGTAAAGTTCTTATTATTGAAAATAGCTATGCCATGAAAATAACACAAGATTTAAAAACTTTGTCATATACATATTTTGATAGAAGTGTATAATTATAGTACGGATACTCATTCATGGATTTCACCAGTCATGCCATAAGTTCCATGTAATAGCTGGGAGCAAGAAAATAAATGACGTATCATATTAATCCTGGGAATTAACCTTCAATGTACAAACACCGTAGAATGTCATGGCGTAGCACTCGTAGCGTTTCAAGGCGTAGCACTCGTAGCAATTGCTGGAGTAGCGCTTGTAGCGTTTCATAGCGTACTACTCGTAGCGTATCATGGCGTAGCACTCGTAGCGTTTCATGGCGTAGCTCTCATAGTAGTTCATATTACTCGTAGTCGATTTAATTTAATTTAGTTCTTGATACAGCAGCCGAGATTCGACCATCTTTTGTTCTCCATAGAAAGTCGAGCGTCAATTATATCTTTTTACCTCAGTTTTTCAAGATCTTATAAGTGTTTCTTACGACAATGATGACACAAAACACGAGGATTTTAAAGGGATTTTTTTTGCTCCAAGAAGAAACAAAGAGGTTTTATGATTTTGTACGACATTTTTAGCCTAGTCTTCAGTGGAGATATCATTAGACGTAGCATGAAAGTCTCTTGGAAACACTAGGCCGTGGGCGACCGCCCACGCTTTGCGTCGCGCTGCACATTGTTTAGAATCTTCAGTAAATAGCTTAGAATAAAGTCGCCATCATACATATTATGACACTTTATATAGTAATCGTTTAACTGTAGGTGTACGGCACCACATGTTCTGCCCGCTTATGCTTCGGGGAATCATGAGCGATAACGGCATTCCATAATGGCAAAATTATAACGTTATGGATACCAGGGGATGAACCGTTGATTTTCGCACTTATTTTGTAATTAAATAATCTCTCTCTTATAAAGTTATAAGCATTGCAAATCTCCTATAGGTTAAAACGGAAAAAGGTTCGCCTATTTTCATCGCTACCGCCTGACTAATAAATCCTCACCGCCATGTCAATCCCTCTCTAAGCGGCATCTGATTGGAATTACCTCTGTTTACCCCGATAGGAAATGAGTTTGAGTGCATGTGAATAGGGAATTCAACCCTGATCGCTTATAATAGAATAAGCACCATTTCTGCTACGAAGTATCGCAATGATGTTAAGAATTCTTCGAAGTTCTTAATTCATCATTTTGGCATCCAGTAAGGCCAAAATATTAATAGGACAGTGTGAGGTCTTTAACCTGCAGTGGTGCACTAAAAGCTAACAACAAAAGTCCTTACTGATTTATTAGTCAACACAGATGGTTATTGACGAAGACCTTGTGGAACCTACCTACGTAATATGGTTTAGGACATTTATTTCTCAAAAACAGAATACATTATTCCCTTAGAATGAGAAACACTAGTTGCATGCATATAAACATTCTTTAGAACGAGTATCGGAACGGTATGTTTGAAGTAAGAAGTAGGAACAATATTGTTAGTCATTCAATTATCATTATGTTCTTAAAAAGTTATTTTATTACTAAAATAAATAATGCTAAAAGAGATCGAGTTTAGAAGTTTTTAATTTTTTTATATTTTTGCTTGGTGTAGGTAATTGCAAAAAATATTGAGACTGAGGTCATATTACGTACCGAAATACAGTTTCTAATATTAGTTGCTAGTGAAAGCATAATAATTAACTTTTTAATGTTTTATTTTTTTAAACTTAGTTTTAATTTCGCATTATTGTACTTGTTGTGAATATGTATATAGTTTTATTATTTATATTAGGTCTTTACCTATGAAATTGCCGTTCTGCAGTACTGGCCATTTCAAATCAAAATAATTTTTGTTTGGCTATGAATTCTAATTTCAAATTAATTTTATTTTAAAAACATGGATTTTTTTTTGTAAAAGTAGTCATTTCTTTATTGATTAGTGTTACATTTTCATCGCATTTCAATCTTTTTCGTCATCATGGATACGTTAAAAATTCGAGTAATTATGGAATATGAGTACCGTCGTGGCAGCAACGCGGCACAAGCGGCACGCAACATCAACGACGTTTACGGAGCTAACTCTACAAACCAACGCACCACCTGTTATTGGTTTGCTCGCTTCCGTTCTGGAAATTTCGACCTGAAAAATGAACCTCGCGGTCGTCCGAAGACTTTGGTCGACAATGACGAATTAAAGGCGATTGTGGAAGCTGATGATACACAATCTACGGCTGAATTAGCAGCAGCTTTCGACGTTAGCGTCAAAACAATATTGGTCCATTTGCGTCAAATTGGCAAGGTAAAAAAGCTTGACAAATGGGTGCCCCACGAACTCAATGATCGCCAGCGCGAAGTACGCGTCGAGACGTGCCTTGCACTGCTCAACAGACACACAAATGAAGGAATTTTGAACCGCATTGTTACCTGCGATGAAAAATGGATTCTGTTTGATAACCGTAAGCGCTCAGCAAGTTGGTTGGATCCTGGTTCAGCACCTAAACAATGCCCTAAACGAAAACTTACCCCTAGAAAAGTGATGGTCACTGTTTGGTGGTCTAGCGCTGGTGTGATTCATCACAGCTTCTTACCAAACGGGGTGAGCATTACTGCAGATGTGTACTGTGAAGAACTGAACACAATGATGGAGAAGCTGGCGCATCTCCAACCAGCATTGGTCAATCGCTCGTCTCCGCTGCTCCTGCACGACAACGCGCGACCTCATACTGCACAGCAGACGGTCTCCAAGTTGCAAGAACTGGGGTTGGAAGCTCTCCGTCATCCGCCCTACTCACCAGACCTTGCGCCTACAGACTACTACTTTTTCCAGAATTTGGATAACTTCTTGGCGGGAAAAAAATTTAATACCCGAGAGGCAGTACAAAATGCCTTTGAAGAATTTGTTGCCTCCCGTCCAGCTGATTTCTTTAAGAAGGGCATCAATAAACTGCCACTGCGATGGCAAAGATGCATTGATTGCATGGGCGATTACTTCGATTAATACAAATAAAAAATTCATGAAAAAAATTCGTTTAAATTTTTTCATACAAAACGGCAATTTCATAGGTAAAGACCTATTATTAAAGTTTATGTAGGTATTCCGAATTATTATGAAATACTTATACTAAGATAATGGAAAACTTTTCACCATGTGGAATTTTAACTTCCTTTTAAATAGGGGAAAAGATTGTATTTCCTGAATATTTTTCGGTAATTCTTCCATAGGAAAAGATAGATACCTATAATTACCTACAAAAATATTACAGGCGGTCGTGCGCGCTAAAATGTACCTTAAGCCGACGCCCGAGAGTATTTACTACGTCGTCTGCCGTGATGTTGGGCGATCACGTACGTCATTGAACGCAACGCTAGGGCTGTCTGTGCTAAGAAATTATTACAAATTCCTGAATTTAATATCTTTTTACCCTCCCGTAAATTTCGATTAGTAAATCTAATCGTCGTAAAAATTCTAAATCTAACAAATAACTTTAACAGTACTCCTTAGGAAAACATGTACATAAATGTGTAAATTTCGCTTCCTTTAGCATGTTATACAGAGTGCTTCCTGGCCCTGCAGTCTCGACATTAGATAGCGACAAAAATCTGTCGCTAAGTTGTATCGATGTCAAATTCCATTAATAGATTTTCAACTTTATTTCCAAAGTATAAGGTTGAAAATCTATTGAAGAAATTTGACATCGATACGACTTAGAGACCGATTTTTGTCGCTGTCTATGTCGAGACTGCAGGGCCTGGTCGGCTAGTTAATGTTTTTCAAAATTATTTAACAATAATGTTTCTAATTTTTATATATAATTTATAAACGATCCTGGTGGAACTTTTAGTCCCCCATAAAAGGTAGAGCTTTTATTATACGCTTTAAAATGACAAAACATATTTGTTTTGTCCAAATCCGGAATGTATTCATTAGTAATTTAAAAAAGATAAACTCTTGTTGTTCGTTTTATTATGACAGCCATCTACACTGCAATATGCACGAGATTTAGCCATTATTATAAGTGCGGGTGCGGTACGTACTCTCGAACAGGCGCGTGACAACCGACTGGATTTTGTTCGCCCGGGTGAACGCGAGTCGTAGGTATGTTAGCGCGTGACCTCGAACGAGTGAACTACTAACATTATCTGTCCTAATATGTGCCCTCATACTTAATATTTCTAGTACCGTGGTTGGGTCGTGGTCTACTGTATAGGCAGAAATCAAATCGTTACCATTTCTCAGTAACCGGTTCTGAATTTGCGCTTTTTTAGTTAAAAGCTATTTGAGAATGTGTATCTTTTGTCAGTAAATACCGTATAAAGATGCAGGTATGGAATTTATATATTTGAGCAAGTGTCATTAATTTGGTTTTATGAAAAACTATTTCGGTTGGTGTTAAGTAACTAAGATGAAAGAGTAATTTAATGATTTTATTTTGAGTGACTTGTAAATTTTGTATGTTAGTTTTAGCATAGTACCCGTCCTAAGTTCCTAGGCAATGCTTTCTCGTGCCAAATGTCTAAAACAAAAATTCTCAACGGTCCACTTTCAGGGAAGGCAGCCATGTATCAAAACTAATAAATTATAACTCGCCTGCAAGGACCAAAGATACTCGCAACAAAAATGGAGAAGTGGAGAGTCTGACACTTCTGTCCTAGTTACGAAACATTAGTGATTTATGAACCAAACTCCGAGGACTGTGTTTATTCTTATGAGCTAATAAAAGAGAGATAATAAAATTAAATAGCCATTAATAAGTCAAATTATTACGTGAAAGAGCACGGAGAAAGACAGCCAGTCTTTCAAGCATTGTATTCCAAATACAAACCTAATTAAACGTATTTAACTTTGATAAAGGTAAAATTGAAACCGTGAATTTTTGTGAATGTTAATTTTAATGCTTAAGCTTCGACAAACGTTAACGGAAAACTTGGTTTGTATGACTAAGATTAGGATATTATATTTCTTCATTATAGCAAATGTATCTTATATCCTATAATATTGTAGGAACGACAATCAAAGAAACCACTAGTCCAATAATTTTCTCCAACGCTGGCTATGAGCTACTATTCCCAACTTGTGTCAAAAACTTGGGCCTGCCTTCTGCGTGCCGTCATTATTCCCATCTGTTCCTTCAGGCCGTCTCATTGGTCTGTCTAGCCGTCAAACTATGTACCTACATACTTCTAGTGAAATACTTTTACGTAGGTTTTAATCAGCAGAATATAGTAATAAACGCTGCGGGCACTGACAAAACCTAAAGGAAAGATTTACCAAAAATACACACTCGTCTGCGCAGAATTAGAACTGTTGAAATACCGCCATGCATGCACGTTCGCCCATTTCGTCCGTTCCTTTCACTATATATGTTTCACAACTAAAATCCTCACATTTCACGTTAGTGGCGAGGTCATGCATACTTTATGCTTCGTCTGCACGAGAAGGAACGTTTTTCGTTCAAAAACAACATTTACTCGTTATAGATCGGCTGTTCTGCAGAATTTGTTATTTGGCATCGAAATAAATAACAAAAAGTAATAAAACGATTAAAGCAACGTTCGGCCTGAGTAACAGTAAAGTTGCGCGCCATAAACAAGGAACAGATGGGTGGTTTGGGGCGCAACCACGCGCCACGAGGCCTCGCGCCGAAAGTCGAAAGCCGAGCCGCTGTGGTCGACGCCTACCAAGACTTGACACAAATGCGAAACTACGGCTAAGCTATTTATAAGCCCCCTCACTATCTAAGTCTTTAACAAAGTAGAGCTTATCCTTATACAAAAGTGATATGTCCAAGTTTTCATTAACTACCCATTCCAAGTTCCCGGTTGCCTTACGTCACAGACTCACAGTTAAGCGTGGAGTAGTTGTTATATGAAACGTAGCGCATATATGTAATAGGGTAAGTCAAATAATACCCACGCAACTGTAAATTATACAATATTTAACTCTAGAAATGTTCATAATAATTATTCGAATAATAGTGTAGATACGCTGCGACTAGGTACCTACACTGTCCCATGAATTTTATAGTTTATTTTCTTATAAATTTGAAAAATAGGCGGTTAGTATATACAGCAGCACTCCTATTGCACTCGAAGGCACAAGTTATCAATGAAATTAAATTACATTTTGTAATCATAACTCGCCCTTAACTCGAGTTTGGTTAAGGCGGAACCTTCAGGGTAGCCCGCGAAATTCAAATTTTCTTACGTTTTTTTCAATTTGCAGTTCACTGTCAGGTTGTATTTTGATTAAAATATGATTCGCGACCGTTACAAATATGGCTTTACAGAATTATAATCATTAGAATCAGCAATACATCTCTCTAAGTTCATATTACTGTAATGAATGACTATTCCATGAAATCATGACATTTGACGCCAATTCTAACTTAAGGAGTTGTATTGCTGGTTCTAATGATTATAATTCTGTAAAGCCATATTTGTTACGGTCGCGAATCATACTTTAATCAAAATACAACCTGACATTGACCTTCAAATCGCAAAAAACGTAAGAAAATTTGAATTTCGCGGGCTAACCTTGCGCTTCCCCCTTAAGTTAAAGTGAGAAGTAGACCCCATAACGAGTTTGTCGGTTCAAATAAATTGGACCGAAACGCGGATACAATTCACTAGCTTGTTACGTCATTATGTTGATATATATTCAATCATATCTACGTCATTATAACGTTGAAACATGTTGGGTCAGAAAAGTCAAAGTATGAATAAGTAAAATCTCTTAGCGACTACCTACCATCATAAGACCAAATAGATGCAGTCCTGCTCGTCGAATAACGAAAACTTGCCTCATCATTGTGTAAGTTACAGAACTTAGCGATGGAAAGTTCAAAACCCACATCAAACGTATCCTTATCAAAAATGCATATTATAAGATTAAAGACTACGTTGAAGACAAGGAAGATTGGCAATCATTCCTTCTGCACATGTGGCTTCCCTGGTACTTCATTAACGGCACCACTATGTAAGGGTCTATTAACTGCTCCCAAATTACGAACTTTATCAAAAAAATAAAAAAATCAATAAGTTTTTTACTTTCTTATTGACATAATCTCCACATTATTTGACATTATATACCTCTAATTCTTATTTCAACTCTTTACTTATGGCTTTTGTAAACAGGATTTTAATTCAGATTTGTTACAGTTGTAATGGCAATCATGTCATTTGGTTTAAAAAGGCTTTTATTTTTATATAGATTCTTCTATATTTTGTTAATATGAGAACGTTGCAGGCCTAACTTGTAGACTGTAGATTAGTAGACCTTTTTATATATATATTTTATATTTTATTGAGTGCCTGTTACTTGTTGACAGGCCTACACTCTCCTCCCATTATCAACACTGTAATCTGAAACATTGTAAAAGCCCCCTATTTTTAAAAGAGTAACCGTGGAGTTTCTTGCCGGCTCTTCTCCATAGGAAACAACCAATTGAAACCGTGCACCTAGCTTCTGACGTTTCATAAGTGCCCATGTTGGTTTATGTGAAACAAAATATTTTGATTTTGTTTTTGATTCTAATTTGCAAGACCTTAGATAGACCCTCAGGAAGTTAATAACCAAAAAAATATTAAAAGTGATAGCTGCATCAGAACGGAGACGAATATTAAAGTAAGCTTCTGGCTCCACTTAAACATTCAATACACCACAAGATATACCTATAAAGGCGGATAATATCACACACAGCTTGCGGCGTGACGCATGCCAGAATTCCAATTTCAGTGCGTAATAAAGAATTAAACGAGGCTGAGAACGAAGCTCCCGCAATGTGCTGCGTTACTCCAGGGAAGTGATAAGGGTGTAAGTATCCGTGCTCCTTGCTCCCATATGTTACAACAACTGACTACAAACAGTTCTCCATATATTTTACGGGTAACATGCTTTATTTTTATTCCCTTTTGCTTACCACGAACTAAATTGCGCCGATTTCGCGCCAGTGAGGCGAATTTAAAAAGCTAATTTCTGATAATTATTTATCCCAAAAGTAAGCTACGCTACTGCTAAGCTATGAAAAGAAATATGGTTTACGATAATGTTATATTATGAACGTAATTACTGCATTAAAAGATTCATATACAATCCCATTATCAGACCTCCAAACTCGGATTGAGGAGAAAATAATGTGCGGCCAGATAATAAAATGACAAGTGGCAGCGACATTCATTTTAAGTGGTTTCATTATAAAGAACTTGTTATTTATTACGTACTTAGAATAAAAAATCTGCGGAGTATATGGCTCCTTGTTTATGGGTCATAAAAGGCTGAAAGTGAGACCAAGTGAGGCAGAGGGAACTTATTTATAATTCACGACGTAATGATTCGCACATAGAATATTGATGAAATAAAAATTGCAAAAATTGGAAAACAAGTGCAGTTTTCTTGACTCAGGTGTTATATGTGAAAAGTCGTATTTTTGTGGTTAAAGGTGACCAATTTGTACAGAACACACTCATAAAAGTACTGAGTGTCGGCCTATGTAAGTAGGTACTTTCTTTAACGTGCCACGTGATCATTTCAAATATGTAGGTACGCATGTATCGCAATATTTATAGCATGACCTTATTTCTCTGAGAGCAGAAAGCAATGTTTGTATAAACTTCTGAATAATAAATATTAAAATATGGAAATCATATTAAATAACTCGAAAAGAACAGTAAAACTGTACTTATATTACTAATATTATATTATGACCACTAAACTTTAAAAAATAAGTTAGTAAAACGCGATTCTTACGTAGCACAGAAACATAGGTAGGTAAAGTCAATGTCGATTTCGAATGTTCCCGATAGTAACGGTAAAGAAAACATCTGCGTACTAGTGAATGAATACAGTCGTCCTTTCCTCATTCAATCATCGCCAAAAGCCTATTTTGTTCACGCAAACCTAACCGGGCAAGCTCAATAGGAGACCTTCATTTGCAAGCTCGGGTCCTCCATTAAATTTTTTATGTTTGCCTAAGTTTGTACATCTAAAACACGAACCTCATTTAGGCTAGTTCAATTGTCATTAACTCTTGTCCCTTTTGAATCAAATTAATGTTAATAAAGTTGGTATTGAGCATTGGGTTAGCCAGATGACTAGTGGTCACGTAACCGACGAGACGAAGGACAAAGTAATCCGTAACGTAACGAGAACCAGATTCTGACACGGAGAGATCGATAAGATAAAACTTTATTGGATCTGCTTGGTAACGCGCTCACTCCTCAGTTCTCTTTTTTACGATTTGTGTGTTCAAGACTCAAAAGTAAATCAGTTTCACAAAGTAGGCCAATAATTTCGTAAACTTTGTTAGTATAAAAAGCTCCAATTACGCTGTACACGATCTAAAACAATATTTAAATTGTATGAAGCTTGAGGGGCGTGTGGCTAAATAATAATAGCCACACGGGTCTTTCGAAGGTTAAGCTATGCTTGCCGCGGTCGATTCTTGGATGGGTGACCATCCATTGCATATCGAGACCCCTCCGTGCCTCGGAAAGCACGTTAAGCCGTTAGTCCAGGCTGTCATTCGTAGATCTTTGGCAGTCGTTATGTTTAGTCAGATAGAAGCCCAAAAAAGTCTGACCACCAGTCCAAGGGGAATCATGTTACCCAGTAATTGGGTCGTGGGGGTCAGATAGGCAGTCGCTCCATGTAAAATACTGGTATTCAGCTGCATCCAGTTAGATTGATTGATTGAAATTGTACAAAACTAATAAAAAAAGTAAACTAACTGAAGATAGCCGGTGTATAATGCCCTAATAGCGTGTTGACTCGGCAGCCTTCTCCTATAATATCTATTTGTAAAGCAAATAATGCCAAAAGTCTTCATTAAAATCACAATGGAATCTATTATAATAAGGCCGGAACCTCGCTCGGAGCAGTAAGCGGCGAGAGTACGTAATTAAACCTTGCAATTAACATGGACGTATAATTCTTGCTGAGCGGACTCTCGCCACTCCGACCAACTTGCGAATAAATGCTCCTTCCTTTGAAATATTATTCTATTCGTATCTGTGGTCATTACGTGCAAATGGAACGCATTTTGCGGCCAGTGCAACATGTCGATGAAACCGCAAAACCTCATCTCGTTTACAATATTATTTGAAACTGTTGTCTAAATTAAAAGCAATTACAATTTTATCAGTTAAGATGACATTTTTGGAGGAGGGACTCGATTTTCCTAAAAATATGAATGTTTCGCTTTTAATCAATGTCAAACTTGATCGATTGGTACGTTTAGTAGTTACGTACGAGCTTCAGTAGCTCGTTCTCTTAAAAAAGTAAGTAGGCACTTAGGTGTTCGATGACCAACTAAATTGTCTAATTACTTGCCTGAAACATTTAAGCAGCTTTTGAATATAAACAAAACGGGTAATACCTATTAGGTAAAAACAGATTTAAATATCCTTTTATAATTTCTTGTTCTACATAGAAGTCCTGTGAATGATAAACTATTCTAAAGTTAGGTCAGATGTCCAGTGTGCTAAGCCCTAATATTATATCTTTTTAATTAGGTAGACAAGAGAATTTGCAATAGGTCCGTACAATTCTATTTGAACTCCATGGGCGCCCAACTTTAATTTTCCACTGTTTACTTTCACTGGGGGTAGGAGACAAGGAGGGGTGAGACGCTGGGAGTGGGAGATTGTAACGTGTAATTATTAAATTCTGAAAATAAATAATGTGTATAAAAATAGATTTTCATTATAAAAGCTAATAAAATATTGAAGAACCTTTTTTAACGCTCTCTTTTCAGGTGAATCAAAATCGCAACACCTTTATTCAATTAATTATTGTCTGATAAACTTGAAGCTCGTTGAAAAAATGTTTCCTTTGATAACCGTATGAAATTCGGATAACCGTATCCGAATTTCGCTTTATGTACACATTGTATAATTTAATTACTTAAAGAACTCATATCAAGTTAAGTATACAGAAGTGAAATTCAAATATAGCTCTGATCAACATACTCGTAATATCAAAGTACGCTTTGAGTTTCTTCAAACAAATTATTTCTAGAATGTTATTTCAAATCATGTTGAACAATCTGTGCTCGCGGCTCTGTTCGCACGAGTCGCACAAAATGATTTAGGTAAAAACATTTTTTTGCTAATGTAAAATATTTCCTACTTTGTAATTCGCCTTTACAGCGCTTTTTCAGGACTATCCGGAACGACAAAGATCCAGCTTTTTGCATTTATTAGAATGTTAAGCTGATGAAAAAACTACTGAAACCTAAATTAGACACTAAATCTGTAACTATAGTGTAACGTCTAAAATTAACGAACTATTGAAAAAATGCGTTACGTTTCCAGCGTCCAGTTCAATTTATAGTATTTAAAACAAGTACCTATGCATATTATTTTAAATTAAATGATAAATTCCATGGTCTTCCTTTTATTTTAGATTCTATGTTATTTTGAAGAAATAAATATATACAGGGTTATTGGTAAAACACCAGCAACCTCGTAAGGGGTCATTGTTCTCATCATTATAAACAACTTTTACTATGGACCAAACCAGAAATCGCGAAAAAAAAAACAGATTTTCCCTACATTTATATTCGCATAACACGTCAAAACGTAGAGAACAGCTGATATTTTTTTCGCGATTTCTAGTTTGATCCGTAGTAAAAGTTGTTTATAATGATGAATACATTGACCCCTTAAGAGGTTGCTGGTGTTTTACAAATAACCCTGTATATGATTGAGCCTTTCGATCGTTACAGTAGAATTACAGGTTTTTTTTTCACATTTAGCGGGTTTGAGTCCCGGTTCAGACAGGCAATTATTTAAAATTCTTTGAATACAGTTCGTATTATTTTTAAAATAAAAATGAAGTCTTCATTCAGTAATTTTTGTTATCTGCAGTATTTAAGGTACTTTCCCTTCATGTGTCAAAGTCGTGTGACGTATACGCTGTTTCCAAACATGTGTTCCACAATTACCCCGTAAAATGGTTTCCCGTATAACTTTATACTTCCACAGGTAATCCGATAGAACTACAGGGAGTGACGTTTAGAAGACAAACCCGAGTTGGATGGCTCCCCCGAGACGCTGGCGCGAGTAGCTAGCAGCCAGCTAGTTTAACTAGTTGCCAGTTTAAACCGAGTTCTGATTAGCTAGACTCGTGCTATTTAATTACTTACAGTTCAAAGTGCTGGTTCAACTATGTATTTGTGGTGCCACTGAGTTCTGAGATTACGAAAATAAATTGCATTAGAAGAATCACATTATTAGCTTGGTTGTTCACCGTGTCAAATGTCATGTAAAAAAACAGGGTCTGTCTTTCAAATTGTCAATAAAATTTTCAAGTTATGGTCGCACTATACCTAAGTATGTATTAACCCTTGAAAACGACATCAGATTCCAGCTGTAATGTCAAAGGAATTATTAAACGCATGCCATGCGAGGCGAATGATGGAGCTTCATATAGGAATTTAATATTTAATTCTACTCATTTCTACCGGCTTGCAAGATAACTTGGATTAAGTTATCAACTAAGAAGTAATGGAAGGCACACAGACTGGTGAAATAATGTGGGCTTGTTTATCCTTCATTCTCGCTGAGAGTAATACAGAACATTTTCGAATTGTTTCGAAATTTCAGCTGTAGGTACCTACTGTTATTACTTAAATCTTTGTCATCATTTTTATAACTGGGAACTAGTTGTTAATTTATCATGCTGCTTGCAAACTGAAGCTGGGTGAACATTTTATAATAGAAATAAAAATATACATCTTTTCTAGTCTTACTATTTTCTTTGTAGCTTTCACTTTGTAAGGTACGGACCAGCACTGTAAGCGGGTCTCATTAAATCTGGTTTGCCACTTTGGACGTAACAAAGTTGCGAGTACTTACATTTATATTTCAGTGGCTATAACACTTTCTTGGAATTTATCATGCAATAGTGAAAAGGGAATCGCGGTGTACGACGGTTTGGCTTTAAAATGTATCGTATCGAATTCATAATTTGTTTTTCAACACATTTGCTCAAAAAATGCATTTACGAAGCCTGTATACATTGTTTGAAAGTTAAAAATTACGCACCATACAAAGGAACGTGCGGTAAAATAGGTACTCTCACCTAAGTACCTGTTTTACCGCATACTCCGTTGTATAGCGCCGTGCGTATCCCTTACGGTTTTTTATTTTTATTTCCATTAAAATATATAAGAGTTCCACCAAGGAGTTTCACATTACGAGAATAAATAAGCTGAATAATCGATCCTCCTTGGAAGCGCTTTTGCTCAATACATTTGTCTCACTTTAATACTAAAGAGAAAATGAGACGAAACATGTAGTTCTAATTTTCAGCACGCACACATGGCGCCATTTGCAATTCGCGCCATTTTCATATTAAAAACGTCAAAGATTGCTGCAACTTTCCGACTGATATTTATAAACAAAATAATAATATGAGTTCAAGCGAGGAATCCGATATTAATATTGTACTGTTTTCTCGCAAATCTGTTGAAAAACATTGTATGACACACGTAAGGAAATTGGTATTTACAAACTCGTGACTATGGTAAACCCTCGACTTTGTTTCGGGCTTACATTCGTCTACTCGTTTGTAAAAACCAACTTACCGCACTAGTATCATAAATAACTATTATTAATTTTAACAATCGAACAAAAGTATGAATACTTAGCTACGGAACAAATAGACTAAAACACTTATGTTATTATGTGCTTATGCTATTGGTTTATGGTTCGATCCAGAGCAAGATACTGGGTAGATAAGGCTTCCTACTGCATTTGACCTCCAGGACCCAAAGAACCTAAGTGTAGATCATGTTATTAGTGACCGGTATAGTAATTACTAGTTTCCAGCGCCCCTGACCAGTGATTTATCTCGCTTTTACTCTTGCTGACTGGCTAATCCTGCTACCACGACAGGCCATCAGTTGTATCGGTGGAGCTCTGCCCGGCTTGGGCGGAGCACCGCCGTGTCCTCGTGGCGGAGATGGGCGGCGGCGATGGTTCCCGAACCTGGTTCAGGACATGGTAGGGAGCGAGAGCGAATGGGAAGCTGTCACCTCCTTCTGCGAAGCAGTATTGCTCGCGAAGGAGGAGGCGGAGCGTGTAAGGGACAGGCAATCGTTGCGCCCTCACGCCCCTAGTCGCCGCAGGAGGAGACACCCTGGGCGTCGGGAGTCGATTGCCGACTCCCGGCCACCGTAGGCGCGGGCTTGTGGACGGCGAGCAATGGGCAGCTCGCCGTCCGGTAAGGACCAGGCCCAGGTCGACTGCGCGTCGTGTTCCACGCACGCCTCAAAGAGATGTCAGCATCATTGACGGGGTCCGAAAGGGCCGATGCCTGCCGGAGTCCCGGATTGTTCGAAAGAGTTACCGTGGCCCTGCCGTACAGGCAATTGAAGGAACACGGGTGGGTTTTAGTCAGTAAGAGTCTGACACGCCCTTCCGCTCCGCCCAGAGCGGGAAAGGTCTTTGAGGATTTCCCACCCAAAAAAAAAAACCCATCAGTTGTACTCATAAAATTTATTCTGACAAGAGAGGAGGAGAAGTCACCTTTCAAGGTTGCCTGTGATAAGTATGATAGTCATAGATATGCCTACTTTAAAGGTACAAGTCCGTAGCCGACTGCAGACAGCAGCAGCAGGCGACGTATCGCCGCGACACTAGTGGTTTCTATGTATTTCTATCAAATACCTTTCTTTCGTAACTAGCGGCACGTCGTGATCATAGAAATACATAGAAACCAGTAGTGTCGCGGCGACACAGCACGTGCTGCTACAACCTGCAGTTGGCTACAGAGTTGTACCTTTAGGGTTCCGTACCTCAAAAGGAAAAAACGGAACCCTTATAGGATCACTTGGTTGTCCGTCTGTCTGTCCGTCTGTCAGTCTGTCAAGATCCTTTTTCTCAGGAACGTGAGGTGTCAAGTTGAAATTATAATCAAATACGTAAGTCATCGGTCCCTTGGAACTATAAAAAAATCAAGCTTCATAGTCAACGCAATAAAAAAATACAAATACCGTCATTTACGCCACATATTTTGATACTCGCAAATAAATCAATACCTATAGGGTAGTTTCGGTTGACCTAGAATCATGAAATTTGGCACGAAGCAAGGTCTCACAGCACAAGTAAAGGAAAATGTCCGAAAATAGTTAATTTGTAGTTTTATCACATAAAAACAATATTTTTGCGATTACAAACTTAGCTACATTTGCAGTTGGAGAATTGACCGTGACGTATATCGATGTATGGGAGAACATGTTTTTCAACAAATATTAAATTTGTGGGAAAAAGTCATCCCAACTACGGAACCCTTCATTGTGCGTGGTCCGACACGCACTTGACCGGTTTTCTCTTACCATGAGTACTGACGAGACCCTTGGCTTAACTAATCACTAAGGGGCGGAGATGTTGTTAACTCAAGATCTGATTTTATCAATACAAGATCTGAGATAGTGCTCTTATGGCACAACTACATGTACCATCTGACCCGCGCATTTTTTTTTTATTGCGCAAGCAAGTTGTAACGTTAAGTCGGCAAAATGACAGACCATGCAAACTTTTTGCTATGGTGTAGACGCTTATGTTGTTGGCGCATGTAATCTGCTGCGGGAGGGTGGGCCTTGCCATACATTAACCAACACACTGTCTTTCTACGTAGACTGCCTCACATACCTGAGAACCTTTCCGTCGTACTGCAGGAACCGCAGCAGGCGATCGTCTTGCACCTTGGACCTCTTCGGCGGCAGCACGTTCTTCCATCTTTCTTTCTCGGTGAACTCGTCCACGGGCAACGTTTCCTCGGCGGATATCTCCATGCCTTGTGACTCCATCCATTCCTGCAACAAACATATAATTATCTAAGAATACTCTATTATATACCTACACAATATGAATTAAAGACATAAGTGTAGTAATTTTACATAGGGTGACAAAATGGGTGATCTTATCGTTAAAAGTGATCTTTTAAAGACAACCTTTGAATGGATTTACGGGAAAACGAGGATTATGCAAGATAAATGTAGGTATGGTAAGCTGAATGGACTGTGTAAAAGATGATAGGATTAGAAAGGGAGTGATTATTGAGATGACGAGTAATGGAGAAGAATGGAAGAAGACATACCTACTGCATAATCAGCGTAATATGTTCCCACTGCTGGGACACTGGCCTCCTCTCTTGGAGAGGGAGTGGACTGTAATCTACCACGTAGGCACAATGCGGGTTGGTAGCTGTCACATGTCTTCAAATTTTTGGTTCTAGGCCATGGCCTAGGGTTTCCTCACAATGTTTTCCTTCACCGTTTTGAGAGCAGTGGCGATGAAATAAATTACACAAAGTAAAGCGCCTACCTGGGTATAAACCCACGACCTACAACTCCTAAATCGGGGCCGTTACCACTGGGCCAACACTGGCCCAACACTGGCCCTGACATGCTGTGTCGACCCAAATTAATTGTACTAAGAGCAAGAGACTGACGATGATGATGATAAATGTATGATCAGCGCATTCTAGCCCCCCCCCCCCCCCCCCCCGACCGACAGTTTACTGTTGTCACACAAACAAAATACTTCGTAACGATACGAGAAAAGAAGAATGTAATCAAATAATCCACTGGTTTGTAGGTAATTTGGCAAATTTATGTGTCACCTTAAAAGATGAAATATGAAGAGCGTAGGCGACTAAAATAGACGTCAATAGGTGGGTAATGTTTTAAAGTAATTATCTATTTACACATTATAAACAATTCCGGTATTTTGATATTGGTAAAACTTTTCAAGGTCTTGAAAATAACGAATAATGTATGAGTTTTAAAATATAAAACTAAGAAACAAATACCTATTTGATTAATTTCAAGGTTCGCAGTGTGTGAGGTATTTGTCATTGTCACCTATGTACATAAGATAGACGTGTTAAGCAATTTCGCACATGTGATCACAAGCCTCCGTGGCGCAATTGGCTAGCGCGTTCGGCTGTTAACCGAAAGGTTGGTGGTTCAAGCCCACCCGGGGGCGTTTTTTTTGTATAAAATTATTCTATCCATTGCCGATGCAAGAATATGAATTTAAGAATAAATTTGAATTAAAATACTGCATGCACTTTTTTTAAATTATTATTTTCATATTGCTATTTTATTACAGCAGGCGCTGTTCACGCCATGTCTTATCTCCTGACGTTGATGTATGGGACTTACCACTACTTCTTCTGTAGGTAAATCCTACACCAAATTACTCAAATAGAATTAAAGTAGGTAGATGAATGACCCGATTTCCTCATAATAAAATAAAAGGATACAAAATATGTCAAGTACGAAATGGGACCACAAATCAAATTACGGGAAAGCGTTATGAGATATGACCATAATAAAAGTGGGACATAAGAAATTGGAACTATTCATAGTTCAGGTTAAGATTTCCTTATAGTATAGGTACCTAGTTACTTTACTTATATTCAGAGATCGTGCCAATGACAATTAAAATACTTATTTATTCACTATTGGAAGTAAAATATTTTAGCATGGCTTTTGTTTAGTGTTATATATTGGGAACACAATAACGACCGTTTTGTTTTAAAAAACAAATGAATTGATGAGTTCGTTTCGGAACCGGACAGACTTGCACGGGGTCGTAGTCAGTGAAATGAAATGTTACCAAAAACTGGAGGCTTGGAAACGAATACATAATTAGGATGCTTAATTAAGTATGATTTTATATTAGTTTTTATTGTTGTTGTTTTTCATTTGTACGTACTTAAATCTACCAGTAAATTAAACAATTAGTGGGTTTTTTTTTCAGTTTAACTGTGATAATGGATATGAAATGTGAAAATATTAAGATAATTTATCATTTGTACAAATAAAGTTATTACAAAAATTGAAAAAGAAAATTGTAAATAAATAAATTTAAAAAAAACTCTTGAGTAGGTAGCTAATGTAAACTTTGAAATTTTACCTGTGTCCCCTATTTTTGTAACATTTCGTGTAGACATCGTTACGATTTTATTACATGCATGTCCCAATCGCGTGCGTCGTCGCATTGCCATGAGAGACCTGGCAGGCACTTGTAAGTAACACTGACCTCGTCGAGATCTCGTGCTCACTGTCCAGACAATAACAGCTGTGCAAATAGGACCGAGGCGCATTGTCCAGACCGAACAGTGCCAACATCAGCCGCAGACGACTTGTTTGCACGAGGGTGATTCGACATGTATTTCTCTCCTTATTTTGGAGAAAATTATTTATGCATGTTTGTATTGTTATTGGTATTTATTTACATATGTTTAAATCGAGCTAGATATCGTTTAAACTTTTAGTCTTTTGTTATTAATCAGTTTACATTTGTGAGCATAATTTTAACAAATTATCGTTGCATTTCAAGGAAATGTAAATAGGTAGTAGGTAGGTACCAACCCACTTAAAAAAATATTATCATAGTAACTTGTGAGTATTAGTAAAAAAATTACTGCTTAGGAAAAAAGAAGCTTCGGAACCAAAGAATTAATTTTATTTTTAGAGTTCTTAGCTTTCGCAGCTATTGATAAAATTATAATTCGTCCAATAGCCGGAGAAAACAATAGACCAGTTCAAAAGATAATAATAGTGATAATATTGAATAAAGCTACTGAAACAAAAACATGGTGATTATCAAGATAATATTTAAGTAGATATAACAAGATAAACAGCACTGCTTTGCCCACAAGCTAACATTGTTACAAAATTTCATTCAAATATTTTATCGTTTTAATTTCCTGTACAAAGTAGGTACCTACATAATTTTTAAACACGCTATTCCCACATTTTAACAGTTCATTGGATTCTTCGGCTAGACAATCAAAGGTGTAGTACCAGCAACTCCATATCTTTACAGCTGGCAATGAAACCATCTAAATAAAAAATGATCTATTAAAGTTTATTAGATACCTACCTACCTACCTACATTTTAAAAGACTTACTCCATGGATCCATTTGGAAGGATGTTAAATGTTTTCAGATAAAGATGATATAGATGGATAAAAATTCAAAACATTCTAGAAATAAATGTACCGAGACCGGTCATGTGAATTGTGAAGTATACGTATTTCGGATTTTTTTAAAACTTAAAAAACTCAACTCATATCATTTATTTCAAATAAACCAATTACAGGCACTTTTGAATTGTCAAGGGGTCAGTCAGAAAGATGAAGCTAGATGCCCATTCCAAAGTGTAGTAGGTAGGTACCTATGGAGGAGAACGAGCGAGAAACTCCACGGACACTCTTTTTAAATCAAAATATTGTTACAAAAAATGATTACATCATTCATGTTGAAATTATACATGTGAGAACGATGTAGAAAGACGTGCTCGATAAAAGCGTCCGTAATAAATAAAAAAAACATAGAAGCAAAAATGTTAATGTTAATCATTAATTATTTAAATATTTAAATTACATTATATTATATTTTTATATATTTTAGTGATATTTATTTTAGAAGTATGTACCTATGTAAGTATTGTACAAATTGTATGTTTATATTAAAAATTTTTGAAGGGAACTTAATGATCCAACACATACGGCACCAGCAGCGAGACATTTGACTGAGCATGACATACCTACTCTTAGCCGCCTGACCGCAATCAAGTCAATGAAAGAAGTACCCAGTAAATGGTAGCTTTACAGTAGATACATAGTGCTCACACATGTGTGTGAATTTATACAATGCAAAGATAGTTTTTACAATCTTCAGCAGCTTCAACAATATTTTCGAATGCTAATCAATTAGTTTATGCGCCCTTGGGGAGCAGGACCAGCGTTGAGCCAAACATTTTTGTCAGCGATGTAATCCCCCAACTTATAATATTATGCTTGGCTGCATAGTGTGCGTTTTATACAAGATTAGCTTCTGCCCGCGGCTTCGCCCGTGTGGATATTAGAAATTATCCCACAGGAATGCGCTAACGGGACAATAAGTAGCCATGTCCCCAGGATGCCATCTATCTCCTTGCCAAATTTAATCGAAATCCGTTCAGTGGCTTAGGCGTGAATAGGTAACATACAGACAGAGTTACCTTTGCATTTATAATATTAGTATAGATTTAAATTTCGTTTCATTCAGTTTGGAGCATGTGGGTAGGTATTTTATTGTAACATTTTAAACAGTACCCCACGAAAGACGAGTCTACTTTAGCCAGTTGAAACCTGGTTGAACTAATTAATCCCTATTTCTAGTCGTATAGTTAGTTGTCTTTCACCACTTTTACTGAAAATATTTAAATTTTTCATTAGGTTCATGATGTTTTCATAGATATATTCACAAAGTACCGTCATGATGTTAATATCGTTAAACAATTCCCGTAGAGAATCGCGCCTGCGGAGACCATATATTGCTCTGATGTCTTTTTTCTGCAGAATAAACATACGACTCGATATCTGCAGTCCGATTTATAGTCATGAACCACAATTAATCGTCAAAATTATGAAATATAATATTTCAAAGGTCATCTAAAGTGAATTTAATGATAAATAGTAGGTAGCTGACAACGATCTTTGAACTTAAAACGATTAAATTAACGCAGTAAAAGTTAAACAATTTTTGCGCCGTATACATTTTTCCTTTTACTTGGTATCAACTTGCGCCGATAAACAAGTCCGGAGCAATGTATATCGTGCGGATGTATAAACCCGATAGCGATAGACTCAGTAATACCGACACGAAGTTGTTCGTGAGCTCGACTCGACGTCGACCGGCGCTTGTTTATCATTCGTGCGGTGTGTTACCGAGCGTGCGTACTAACTGTCGGCTATTCGCGTGAAACAAACAGAATTGTGTTCAAAATGGTTGCGTTTGTATTAGATAGCCCGGTGGTGCAGTCCTACATAGTGTACACTGCGATATTAGCCCTCAAACTGCTGGCTTTGTCGCCAATGACGGGCTTGACGCGAATCATCCGCGGCGTGTTTGCCAACCCAGAGGATGCGAAGTTGACGAAGGGAGGCAGAGTGAAGTTCGACGACCCCGTGGTTGAGAGGATAAGGCGTGCGCATCTCAACGACTTGGAGAACATCCCGGCGTTCTGGGTGCTGGCTGGTTTGTACGTGACGACGGGCCCAGTAGCCGCCTGGGCCACGCTGCTGTTCCGCGTGTACACACTGGGCAGGATCCTGCACACCATTGTGTACGCGGTGGTCCCACTACCGCAGCCAGCCCGAGCCATCGCCTTCGCTGTTCCCGCTCTGATCTCATTTTACATGGGCGCTCAAGTTGTATTGTATTACATTACCGCCTTGTAATAGGAAACATAAGACTGTTTCTTCAAGTTTTTATTAAATTTTTATGGTGAAGTTATTATCAATGTGTTTTATTTTTACACTATGCATAAATATTTTACATAGGTAATCTCAACGTTAAAGCCTACTTAGGCTAACATAAGCCTTGGTTTATGTTACCTGTATAATATATGTATATGTGTATATTACCCAGATATAGTACCTACATGTATAATTAACTGGTTTACGTTACCGGTAATACCCGATTTCTGTTGAAACACACAACACACACACCCTCCGTGAAGTTTTGACCTTCACTGATTTTGCAGGTCTGCTATGGCAAAACTCGTAGACTTACAAAAACAAATTTTGCATGAACTAGATAGATAATTTAATCTTGTTTCAGTGTATTATTCTTGTTTAAAAAAAAGTATAAATGCTCAGTAACAATAATACAACTAAATTAAATAAAGGGCTAATTGTACCAGTATCCGGTAGATTTGTACCTAGTAAACGTTAAATTGTCCTCGAACCTGGGAATCTTCTCCGCGAATTTGAACTCTATTGTTTTACGTTAAAGTTCATAGGAAATACAATTTTTGCATTTCTGTGTAAAATAAATAAAAAAGGGCTTATCCAAAGAAAAGACATTTTAGTTATGAATTTTTTTTAAATGTATTTTATACAAATTATAGCTTGAACAACACCATCGGAGGTGCCAATTCACCTGCTGCGTTTGCCGTAACCCAGACGGTCACGCACTCTTTTTCACCACTGGTAATAACGTTGTAAACGTTTTTTGCGCCACGTTTTGCCTAAACTCTGTTATCAGACGGTGACAAAAAGAAACCGCTTTCATCGCAATTAAAAATCCTACGTGGATCTGTAGTTGCTTCATCGAGATGTGTCATTATAAAATAGTCTTCCACTTCTTGAAACCATGCTCTTAGATTGCTTTTTTTTTTGACTAAAGCACGAGTTTGCGTCAAATTTTAGGCCACTCGTTGGTCTACTTCAGGCTGTCGCTTTATGAAAGCTTCAAACCAGTGACGACCTGGTCTATCATTTTTAAATGGGTTATCTCGCTTCATCTTTTTTAGCAGTAAACTCACGCTATCCAATAACTGCGCCTTAGCTACGGAAAACCCACTATCTGCCATAAAAATAATCCACTTCCTTAAATGTTCTTCTTCTTCTTTTGTCAAAACTGTAGCCGGTCCCTTTGGAGCATTCGACAGAATAGCGGCTGCTTATTGTCATCCAACGTCGATCGTAGGATACCAAACTGCCTGGCAGCAGCTGAAATTGAGGACCCTTTTTTGAATGCCTGCATAGCCTTTAATTATGGCCTGCCTATCAGTCAAGCAACCCTAAAGCAACTAAAGGCTATATATTATACGCTGGTAGAATCTAGATTAAGATACAGTATAATGCTTTAGGGTAACAGCTATAATTATAACTATCAGAAAGCGTTCATTTTACAGAAACGTGCCATAAGGACAACAATAAGGATCTGAGTTTGTTTCGGCCTTTCTTCTCAGAGTAGTCAGATAGGCAACGCCGACCTCATCTAGTTTTAAAATATGATTGACGTGTAAAAGTGTTTGTACAAACCTACTTACAGAAATAAAATCATTTATCATTTATCACAAAGATACTCTTGTAGAGAGCACTTCAAAGAATTAGACATTTTAACACTACCAAGTTTATATATATTAGTAATCTTAAATCACTTTGCTAATTATATTCATGAGTATGAATCATAAGAGGAACGTAAGATAAGATCATACCCAAGAAGTAGGGATTTATACACAAAATGGTACCAAATGTTAACATAGCTAAGCATTGCTCCAGATACCAAGCAGTGGGGTTATCTAATAGGTTACCGACTGATATAAAATTATTAATTTATAGCTCACGCTCATTTACAACTAAATTAAAAGCCTTCTTGTTAGAAAAATGTTTATAATCGGTATCAGAATTTATGTCGAATAATGGAAGTAGTCACTTTTAATAAATAGCAGTGAACAAGTTTTAAATTAGATAATATTTTGACTTAAACACTGTGCTCAGATAGCTTTTAGCGATAAGACCGCCCATTGTGTCACCCTGTGTAAAATGTCTACATTTATGTCTGTTATTTTTTATGGTATACATAATAAAGAGTATTCTATTCTATTCTATTCTCATCACTAGGACCATAATAAAGTTACTCTTAATATTTTGACATTGAATTTGACATTATACCTGCTATTCATTTGACTTTTTTTTTTTGCTGACATGTTTTATATTAGTTAACTTTGAACTAAACATCAATTTAATGTTATTTTTCTGTATGTAATTTAATTGTATTTAATATGTAATGTTCAACACAGTGTAAATTGTTAATCCTAACTTCCTAACTAATATTATAAATGCGAAAGTAAGTTTTTTTGTTTGTTTGTTACCTTTTCACGCCTAAACCACTGAACCGATCGTCCTGAAATTTTGCATGTACGTTGTCAGATCTACAAAAACGGACATAGGGTAACTTTTATCCCGAAAAAACTACTATTCCCGAGGAAAACAACAATAACGTTCTTATGATCATAGATGACGCCACGTGTCTTTCGAATCATGATTGAATTATATTATTATAGAAACTTTAGTGGTGTGTTAAGAGCTTTTTTATTTTTGATTTAAGTACCTAATACATTTTACGAGTCTAGAGTGTCGATAAACCGGTTTTTCATCCTAACTATAATTCCCCAACCACCCGAATTGATTGTCAAATTCTGAATTAACGCGAGCGAAGCCGCGGGCAAAAGCTAGTGAATAAATAAATTTATGAATGAATGTCATGGCTAGCTGCAAAAAAAGAACGGCTCTAGCAAATTTCTCAATTACTATCAATATAAAAATATAAATACTTTTAAAATATCTTAACGACCGAACAATAAAAACATGGTGGTAATTCAATTACTTAAAAACAAACAAAACCCAAAGGTTACAAATTGTGAAATAGAAACGTGGCGCATGGTATGGATTTCTGTCCGCCAGGCCGTATACTCGTAGTTAAACAATCTTGCCTCCATTGTCATAAATACGGCGATAAATTACTAACTCAAGAAGAGCCTACATAATAGAGAAACAGACAGGCCAGCGTGATTACAAGAACAAGTGCATTTAGTAGAAATACTCACGCGAGCAAAACAAGTCATGTAGCCGGTCTGAAGTATGCTACAAATGACTGCGCAGTAGTGATTTTCCGTACTAAAACAGCAGCGTGCCATACGTTGTGCATCGAAAAGCCAGGTTTTCAGACCAGCAGAACTGTAACGCGAAATGTGCAAAAATTGGGAAATCATACAGAAAAACTAAAAAAGCAATCAAATCCACGTGGTTACAACACAAACAAGGAACATAGTAACTACATTATATTGAGTCAAAGGAAAATAAGACTTAACTCAAGGCAATAAGTATACAATAACGGCACCCTAATTACGTAACACACTATCTATCACAATCTGAATCATTTTGAAGCCTATTGCTAATCTATTGCTTCAAATGTTCGAAAAATTTGTCTGCTCAACAACGTAAATAACGCAATGAATGTTGTTGAACTGTCAAAATGACACCCATTCCTACTGTTAGTGTGTTACGTAATTAACCCGCGGGTTTTGGTGCAACTTGTATTACCGGGTTGTCCGTGTGAGAATATCCGGTAAAAAATTAAACGATATTAACGGATACTAGGTCAAGTATGGGTTTTTGAGTGCCAATAGATGTGACATGCAAAAATATTTACTTTTCAATTAGATTCACCTCAATTTATAGGTTATATCGCTAAATAATACACGCAAATATTTTAGAAAATTAACACTTACCTTAACGTTATCCGTTGCAGTATGGCTAGCTGATCAATGTGACGTGGTGGTTTGGTATCTCACTAACAGAACTTTGAACTTATATAATATTTCTTATAGCAAACTTTTGTGATCGCACAGTTTTGATGCCATTAAACTTTTTGGTCAATGTCACCATTAAAATTGTACAAAATATTACCAAGAATGTATTGCCATTCGCAAACTTTAATTTATTATTTGTAGAAAGGTGCAATTGTTAAAAAATCTGACTTTTTAACGGATATGGGGACACTAACGGGAATACGTACTTCTACCTTAACTAGGTAGTAATAGCCCAAACTATCTATCCACAAGGATAAGAATATAGGTTTTAAACCTGTCAAGTAACAATTAAAATAATAAGTAGAGATGCCTTCGACCTTTTCCACATTGTGTTGGTAACGAAGAATTCAAAACAAATAGAAATGACCGCCACCGGAATCTGTGATGGAAGTTTCAATGCTCTTGCTCTAAGCCCATGGAGCCGAAATCAAATACTTACCTATGTGATACCGACACCTAAAAGACAGCACTGTTAATTTAATGTGCTTATTTTGGCAGTTCCAGAATGTAGTAGTATGCCAATGATGCATTTTTACCAGTACTTACTCTGGATTTCTACGGATTTTTAGATTGTCAATACATATAACTCATACCTACACAACCGATCCACAGGTCGTCCGATCGTTCAGTGCAGGCCTCACGGATTTAAAGTACCGTAGGCACTTTATTATATCAATTTATGAGATAACAAACAGCGAACCGCTGTATCATCGTGACCGCGCGACTCCGACACTATTACCGTAAACCGTTAGAGCGCATCGCCATCGCACCGCGCCACCGCGCCACTCCGCCGCTGAGTTTCAACTCGACAACAACGCGACAAGTTGTTATTTTTAAATCATGGCGTCGTTTTCGTTAGATAGCCCGGCAGTACAATCGTACTTGCTTTACTCCGGCATCCTGGCCCTCAAGGTAATGGGAATGGCTTTTCTAACGGCCAGACAGCGTTATACTAAGAAAGTGTTTGCGAACCCAGAAGATGCTGCGAGGGGAGGAAAAGTGAAGTTCGACGATCCTGACGTGGAACGGGTGCGGCGCGCGCACCTTAACGACCTGGAGAACATTCCTGTGTTCTGGGTGCTGGGGGCACTGTACGTAACGACCGGACCGTCGGCCGCGCTGGCCACCACGCTCTTCCGGGTGTTCACCGCCGGACGGGTCCTGCACACATTTGTTTATGCCGTCAAGCCGCTGCCGCAGCCGGCTCGCGGTATCGCGTTCGGCATTCCCTTCTTGATCTCTATTTACATGGGTGTCAAAGTTGTCCAATTTTATTTTAGTGCTCTGTGATTTCTGAATAAGAACTTTTAGGTGAAATCATTTTAGTTGACATTGTATGATCCTATTAATGTACAGTTGTAATATGTGCAGTGTTGTTTTATACCTAGGTCCTTGACGTGAAATTGAACGGATATATCCTTGTTATCTTATCAAACTGTATAGCTGAATGATTGATAAGTATTTTATTTTTACAATAATAAAGAATTGTTTCCCTGGCGACTGTATAATGTTGTTTTTGTATTAATAAATGAAATGAATTCCTTGGTTACAAAATCACTATTGCTATATAGCCTGTAGTGTACGTAATCTTATGAAAAGATATTGGATACCGGTGATTATCAATCCCATATCTCAATCATTTTATCACATTTTACCCAACAATGATAATAGCTATCGATAAACATATCATAATTACAATGTACACACGGCAACATATCAAGCTATAAATTTCCAGTATAAGTTGATCTCGCATTGTATAAGATTTCCGTACAATGAGAGGTCAGTTTATACTGGACATTCAAAACTTGATATGTAACCGTGCGTACATATAAGTTAGTATACATTACCCATACAAACATTGATTATTCCTAATCAGTTAACCGTGAAATATGAACATTAATAGGCGTACACGTCTGCAAATATTTTGTGAAATGTGAAAATATAGGAACTGTCAAAACAAAAATAACAACTGTATAATATGAATACAATGTGTTTCACGGGAAAACAAAACTGACATTTCATAATAAACATTACTTAAAATGCATAACTTGTAAATTGTGAAAATGTTTTAAACAAATAGATAGGTACTCAATTTGCATCACAGAGTAGATGAGTGATGAAGCATGAAATAAACATGAATTGAGATGAAGTCATCGATTTCAAATACAAAATTACTATTTTGATTAATAACCGTGATTTAGGTACTGTTACGTTTAATAGTTTCCGGATGAATATCTATACAAAACAAGAGGTAAGTACTTTATAATGAGTACCTAATTAAAAAGAAAGAGGAACCACCATTCACGGCTCCCATTCCGATCGTTTTCTTGACACTACTACCCGAGGGCAGGCAAGGACATACCCCATTAAATGCCGACACAGGTCGGTAAATCCAGAGATTTGATATACAAAACTAATTGTGTGCAAAGAACTCATAGGGCGTGTATCAGCTATCAGTTTACTGGGCAGCCAGTGTGGCTATACTGGCTGTAGCCGAGGGGGAGGGGACAGGTCCAGTGTTCCCAGCAATAAACACATTTTCTTTAAGCCTCCACGACCTCCCTTCGGCTTTATTCGGAAAGCCATTCGGTGGGTTTACGGCGGCCATTCGTTTCACATTATTGCTCTGTTATTGCAGGGAACCGCATTCTGAATTTTAAAATGTGGAGGTAATTATGTCTCAATATTGCGGCATCGTAACTCTCAGATCGGATGGGCTGATTTAATGGCGTTTACTGAAAGGCAGCCAAGTTGGTATAGTATTTTGGTAATGTATTCACATTCTGTGAAATGATTACGTTTCTTGTGCCCTTGGGTCTGGGATTCATAAATTCACGCTACTAGCAAATATGTTCTAGGCATGTTTAAAAAGAGTATATTAAAAGCTTATAAAAAACCTTATCCAGCAGGTTTATAACTGTCCGGCTTACAAGATTCCTTTACTTGCATCATGTTTCATCATGCAGGTATAGGTGGACCTAGAAACATGATGACTGCAAATTATTTACTATCAGTATTGCTGAAGTTATAAACAGAAATTAATAATGACTGGCAGTTTTAGCCACCCACTCCCATCGCCTTAATATTTTTACGAAAATGATCATGACACAACAACAAAATCGCACTAATACCAATGATGACATTTTATATAAATAACTTGTTTTTATAGGTATTCTGCTCACATAGTTAAATTAAAAAGTATATAAAGCTAAATAAAAAAAAATAAAAAACGCTACACACCGTTTTCCTTGCTTCTCTTGTCTTGTATGAGATCTAATATACTATATCTACCGACAAAGACCACATTTAAAAATAGGTACTTATATATTTACTTACTTATGATAGTGATGATGAGTTAATAAATAAATAAATAATAAATAAATACATTTTATCTTAACATACAGGTATTTTTGAACTAGAGAACCTAAACAAAAAAGAAATGTTTGTAATTTAGTTTGGATCCTAAAAACACACGTAATGTAGGTAAGTATGTTGGAATATTAGCAATTAAAAACACAAGGTGGCCAGTCTCAGTTATTAGCACATAAGGGGACCTCCAGGACGTCCGGTGGAACGCACTAGTGCCCTCCTGGGTAACACCTTTGACACAACCCGGGGAGAAACAACGCCACGCCCGTCATTATTAGTACTTGAACGTACCTAATTCTTATTAGGTTGGTAGGCGTGTGTTTTTTAAAAAGAGCTGTCTTACCGTGAAATAGTGTTTGGGAGTGTTTATCCTAAACTCGTGTTTACGTATACAAATAACCTAAGACACGGATTTAGCAAGTGTCTAAATGTTTGTAGTAAGGCCATATTTTGTACTTTGTAACCATTTGTAACAAACTAATTATTGTGTTCTCGATCATTTTGTATCTAAGTGGGCACTCACAATGTTTTATTTATTTCTAACCTGCCAATTTCAATGACTACGAAAAAGCTGGAGACCTGACACAGTAAAAAAGATAAAACACCAAAACAATCAGCCTTCGAAAGGTGCCCGGATATCAGTTTTGAAATACAAATCTCAAAGCTAGGAAAAAGCAATCTTTGAGCAACTGAAACAAGTTCCCACTGTAATACTTATCACAGAGAATAAACTTTTATTGGCTCGTAATACTGTTTCAAAAACATATACCTACTTAAGTATAAAAACATTCAGTTAAAACTTAAGTCCTATTTTATTTCGGTATAATTTAAAAAGCAATTATAAAATAGGTAATAGAACTTTAGTCTACTAGATTTCCAAGATACGTTTGTCTTTCATTAAACACTGAGCTAGTAGAAACATTGCAAGTGCAACGAATCGCTCACATGCACAAGGCAGGTATGTACTCTACTCAACCCAGGCAGACACTCCAATAAAAGTCACTCATATATATAGCGTTACTTACTAAAATTGAACTACGCCCCTTGAAAACCACTTTACTTTGATGCTTTGGAATTCCTCTGAGTGGAGTTCTAATCCTCAAGCAATAAATTCTATAGCTGGCAGTAGATACGGACTTTTACTGAGGCGAAAATTAAAATTAAAACGGGACATGTAAATATTTTACAGAGAATTACGGTTATTACTTACTCTGCCTTTAAAAAAATAAATAGGAGCTGCGAAATATAATTTAACAGACAAGGTTTTATGAAACAAAACATTCATGACACAAGAGACGACCTATGATCTTTGATAATCCGCGAGCGAGAGTTGCCCCCTGCCCGCGACCGACGCTGAACCGCGACCTTGTTCGCGCGAACACAAATTAAATAACCTAAAAATAGTTCGCCGCGTTGTCGAAACCCGATTTCCTGGCAAATTTCGTTCGCTCAGTTCCTTCATCGTCATTTACCGTGTAAGAGGGTAAGTTATAGCATTAATATCATTTTGCATGTAATTAACACTGGGTTTTAAATAGCTAATATTATTTCGTTTGCGGATAGGTACCTACGGCTTGCGACTTAATGAGTAACAAAGTAAAGAGACCTTGGCTGAACCAGTTGGCGCGAGAGCGAGACAGCATGAGTGTTATTGCCCGTCTAGTTGCTATTGCCAACGTGTAGTGTTTATGTGTTTGATCACTTTGTTGTGTATCATTCAATCGCATAAGCGGCCATCGTGTTGAGTAAACAGGTAAACATTGGCACAACAGTTTAGTGTTATCGAACTTTTTAAATATTCTGCATGAAACGATGGAACTACTAAATAGTTAAAGATATTTGTGGTCACAAATACATAGGTAATAAAATCTGAATACCTACGTTGTTGACCGTACCTATAACTTGGAGGTTGGATTTTTGTATTTACAAAACTCGTGTAGGTATTCTATGAAGTTGACTTTTTCTCTCGATATGAACAGTGTCAAATGTAAACTATAGTCATTTGTAATAAGCTACTTGACAATACGAAAAATACCTCATGCTTATTTTTTTGTAGTATGGTTGTGAGCTAAAAATATCAAAAATCAACTTAATTTTGTAAATGATTATGGATTAATTAATATTTTTGAGATATAATTGCATTAAAATAAAGCCATTAGTCACAATGATAATTAATACATTGTAAGGAAAAAGAGGTAGATAGGTTACCTACCCAACATTCGATCTTCAGACACGGCACAATCTTATACGGATACGTGAAAATAGGACGGCATGTCGTAATTATCGGAAGCGAAAAAGAGACAAGACGATACGTAAGTTGGTTTTGACTCCTCACTTGCGGAGCGTGTATAACTTATCTACCTCTTTTTACTTATAATATCAATGATTAGTCACGTGACATTGAATGCGAATTAGAGCGCGACACGTCATTACTTCCAGGCGACTGTGTTTCAAATTGTAAATCGAAACTAAGTTTATGCGTATGCGTCACCCATGGGTATGTATAGGTAACTTCTTTTGCATTAGCTACCAATAGACGTAGGTACGAAAGTGATTGATAGTGTGTCCCTTTCACTCATATGGCACTGTCCGTGTCCATTATTATTCTACTAAATAAGTAGGATATTCAATCATATTTTGTGTAGGTTCATTAGAAATGTATGAATGGAAATCGTCTACCTACAAATACGTCAAACGGTCAGCTAACTAACTCAGCTATAATATTATTTTCTGTTTTGTTTATTTTTGTATGTTTAAAAACTTTGTTAAATATGACTAACTACTGAATATTATAATATTCCGAAAGAAGTAATAAATGTAGTTTGTGTGCGGGCAACACTAAAAATACTCACAGATTTGACGTGATGATCACAGAATTGAAGTAATGACGTCATTCGAGCGGCCATGACAGAATGCCCCGTTTTAGACTAGAAATGTTACTATGAAAATGGTGGCGGGGCTAGCTGGACAAAACAAATGACAGGTCGACACTAGCCCTGGATTGAAAAAGGCTAGAAATTAATGGGGAGAGGCCTTTGCCCAGCAGTTAGATGATGCAGGCTAACAGTAGCAATATGAAATTGAAAAACTTTTTTACAAAAAAATCAACCGCCTTCCAAAAAAGAAAACGCAAAAAAAGTGGAAAATAACCTTTTAGGTGTGGTACCCGCCCCACACAAATTCGTATACCATTACTTGATATGTAAATAACAGTGACAGGAAATTATTAAAACATCATCAATATAAACAAAGTGGAAAAAATACGCAGTATTAAGGTTAACTAAAAAAGTCCGGGTCAGAACTTGATCAAATTTATATGGAACCACATGAGAAGCAGCAGCTTTCAAATAAAAAAAGAATCATCAAAATCGGTTCATCTAGAAAAAAGTTCTGAGAAAACAAACATTTTTTTTTTAAATACGTTCGAATTTAGAACGTCCTCCTTTTTGTTTAAGTCGGTTAAAAATCAGTTTATGAGTGTTACTTTTTTGCTGAAATATTTATATTTTGAGGGAAATAGACCACAAGAAACGGTTTATCGGTAATCGATTTCTGAAAAACGTTCTAGTAGCCTATCCTCGTGTAGTATTGCGCTCAGCTATAATACGATGTCGTCACCTTCATCAAGAATGTGCGACGAACTCCTCGTTGACATGTTTTTATCTAATTCTTACTGTTTTGTACAATACTTACTGTCAAGACTCAAGACAATGGCAATTTTGTTCCAATTATAGCTTGACTACGGCAGTCAATGGATTGAATTCAATGAAAGGTTCGTTTGATAGGAAAATTGTATGACACAGTGTGGTATATTTATCAAATACTCATCTTGTAGTATTAGGGAATACAATTTTAAGTTTTTGAATAATTTCTCTCTTCTATTGTATACATAAAAATGAAATGCTGTTAGTTGGTAAGCACATCCCTTAAGAACGGCTGGACCGATTTGGCTATTTTTTATTTTCAAATATTCGTATTAGTCCAAATTAGGTTTTTACGGACAGAAAAATTGGGGAGTTTCCCGGTTTTTCTTTAATTCGCGGAAAACTGCAAGTGCTTTCTTCTATGTTCTTTTTTTAAATTAATTATTTTAAAGAAAGATAGAACAACGTCTGCGTAACGAACAACAACAAGAACAACGTCTGTCGGGTTGATGTTCAAGTTTTTAATAAAACTTGAACATCGTATACATCACTTTAGATCCGAAATTCTCAGACTGGTGCCTGTAGGTTTCACAACTTTAACCAGTTTTTTTTAGAAGATTTTTTTCTTGTTCTCCTAGTGCTGCGCTTAGTTTCAAGAAGGGTAATAATATGTTTGTACAGATTCATAAAAAAAATAGTCAGAGGTTCAATGATAAGAAGTCGGTGATAGGAAGTCTGTCTACTTAACTGCTATTCCACGGTCACACTGGCAATGTAACCCCATATGTTCTTAATTGAGTCTCAAACATCGATATAATAATACAGTAGATACAACTATTTTCATAATGTCCTTCGGGAATCATCGCATTTCCGAATACAAACGAATTCAAATTTCCAATAAATAAATTCAGAACTAAGTACTTTATTGTTGTTTTGTTTTGACATAAAAACAATTAAAGTACTTAGTTCTGCATTCAAATTATTATACACGATAAATCTAATAATTGATGGACATGGAAATTAGCATTCGTTTGTATTCGGAAATGCGATGATTCCCGAGGGACATTAAGAAAATAGTTGTACTGTACCTTATTACTAGCAATAACGCTCGCAAGTATCTAATAACGCAAACGCAACGCTTGCAAATAACATTGTTAATAATTTTAACACCATAAAATATAAATACCTTAGTGAAAAGGTCGCAAGACACAGTGTGGAAGACTTTCCCGTAGATACAGATGTCCTTGCCGACGTCCAGGTCCTTCCAGTGCCAGCACTCGCCGGCGTCGTTCTTGGGTATCCTGCCTCTCTTCACCAGCTTGCCTTGCCATAGCCCAGAGTTCTGGAATCAAACATATATGACCTATACTTAGATATTTGTTGAGGTCACGTTTATTTACCTATAATAGGTTGTCTAATGGAGGGACGAACTTGACTCCTAACGCAAGGACTGTCTCGCAATGGCAGAGGATAGCGTGTGTGGAAAAGGGAAAGGGAGGCTTTGCCCAGCTGTGGGACATTACGGGCTTAATAAATAGATAGGCTGTCTAAGTAAGGAATCCTCAGACTAGGAACGAATATAACCTACTAGTTTTTGCCCACGGCTTGGTCCGCGAGGATATCGTAAATTATTCCACGGGACCGGACTATCGGGATAAAGAGAATCTTATATCCAAACACAGAGGTCATGGTCTATGTGCCGATTTCATCGCAATCCGCTCGGCTGTTGAGGTGTGAAAAGGTAACAGACAGACTGACAGAGTTACTTTCTTCTTAAATCTTAATTCTTCTTAATTCTTCTTTATAATATTATATATTATGGTTAGGTTAACTGAGTATGGAATGCTACAGACTACACATACACATAAACTCACGCCTTCTTCCCATGGGGATAAGCAGACCCTACAGAACGCCACCTGCTATATGATCCTACACAGACCCTCACACAGACAGGTCCTACTATAGACTAGGAAAGAATAATCTACATATTGTTTCTTAACCTCTTTATTAAGATCATAATTAGGTCGGTTCCTACCTTAAAAAAGTAAGAACCAATTTCCGTAATAGATACTGAAAAATAACCTGCAGTAAAAGGAAAGAAACAAGCAAACCCGTTCATTAAAACCTCTACCGTCATATTCCTTGAAGTCAGTTAATTAACATTTTCACTCCGATGAAAACAAACCAAAAGTGGCAATAAACGCTCGATCTTTGATCGTGGATCAAAATATTTCATTACCAATACAATTAGCCTAATTAATAAGTATTAAAAACCTAAAGTGCCCTCCATTTTACTTCTGTTAATTGTACTAGTTGTCTCATAATTATTTATTAAACGTCCTTCAAAGACTCGCTTACTAACAAAACTATGAGTCAGACTGAAATATAACATCGAAACTATTCGACTTGCTCACAAAAAATTAAGAAGAGATTATTAACCTTGTAAGCAAAAAAACGCTAAGATAAATCTACGGGCGTAAGTAAAATCGGGAGAAGTGTTATTGCCGCAATCATTATTAATAATAATAATCGCTTTATTACTGAAGGATGGGAGGGAACCGATTATAAAGTAAGACGGCTCCACTCTCCTCGCTCGAAGCTCGACATGCTACCAAACTCGGATGTTCCATTAAAAGAACAATGTCGTTTTTTATACGAAATTATTGGCGTTTCTTTCTACTAAAAAGGAGAGATTTATTTGCAACGAGTTTTTAGAAACCTGGACAACGAGGATTTTCTATTTTAGTTACAATGACTGCGACTTATTTGAGTGTTTGGACTTTTGGACTTCAGATTCAAAAGGTAAAAAGGTCCAAAAGGGCTTGATCAGTTTAAGAATCGATATTTATTTTTGACAATCGTTCTAGAATATGTTCCATAAAACTTGAGAAGTATTGCAATACGTTATGCAATGTTTAATGAGGAAACCGGCATGTCCTGGAACAAAAAAATCGAATACATGTGACATCTACGGACCCGCACTGGGCCCGCGTGGTAGATTACAGCCCACTCCCTCTCGAAATGAGGAGGCCTGAGTCCCAGCAGTGGGAACATAAAGGCTGTTTATGATTCACTGTTTTGTCTTTCTACTGGTTCACGATATTATGCCATCTTGTTTAAAGCTTCATCATCATGTTCATTAATCTCACTATTCTCCATATTTCCTCGTCAAACAGTTTCGGTAGAAATCGCCTGTCACAAATAAACCGAGAGGTAAAACGAAATGTTTTAACATAAACCCATAACTGTAGTTCTTTAAAAAAAAAACGTTTCTACAATATACGTTCTCTGTACCACACATCTGTGAAGATGAAATGATTTTTGTGTGAATAATAGCGGCCAGCCATTCACGGTGCGAGCCCGCGGAACAAAGCGGCTGCAACCGCGACGCATTCATGCCGAGACAAATGCGTGCTCATTTGCTAGCTCCGTTTCAGATCCGCTCACAATTGCTACAGAATCCCATTCCATACGTAAGGAAAATAAATATGCAGATGGATTTCAGTTTTCTTGAAATATTGTGATTATGTTTTTCGTTTTCGTGGGGTTTTAATATTAACATATAAAACGGTGCTTAAAACAATAGTACCGATTCGTTTAAAATACACATAAATAAACCCTTTGTTTGTTTTCATTCATATGAATGTATAAACCTTAAGTTCCCTAGATCTAAAAATAATAATCATAAAAATTATAAAAATCATTGTTCCCTTGGCTTCGACTGAAAAGCTCAATTACTTTTGATATACGATTAGATAATAATTGTGTGTCGTAGATAACACACACCCACCACACACCAATGTGATGTAATTGTGGTTATTCGGTACGGATATTCCTACGCGACGATACGACGAAGCTACGAGTGCGCTACGACTGCCCTTCGACAATGCTACGATTGCGCTACGACTGTGCTACGACAATGCTACGACTGTGCTACGCAACGGAAACGTGGCTACGGTAACTTACGTTTCAAATGCAGTATGATAAGTATCGTACTTATCGTTATATTTTAAAGCGAATTATTTACGTCGGTGGCAATCAGGCGTATAATCTATAATGTAATACCTACTGAGTCAATTTGGAAACCCTAGTCAAGTGTCAATCGTTTCCAGTTTTTACCAGTTATCTTTGAAGCACGTAATTTTGAACGCACGTGTGTGGGTTTAAATATAATATTTTTTGTACCCAAAATAAAACGACCAAAAATACCTTGAAACGACTTCCCCCGTTGTATATCATAAACCGACGCAAACATACCTTTCCTGGAACACAATTAAATGCAGCCGCACCACAGCACCGTTTTTATATAAAGTTAGATAAAGGCTTTTACAAAAAAAAGGGTCCATTTGCGAGCTCCACATATGAAGGTGGCGAAATACTTTAGTAGGGTCGCGTCGACACTGGATTGGGCATGCTTAATATAATATTGTTTCACGAAACACGCGGCGCCGCAATGGCCGCATAGAATAGCAAATAAGAAAAACAAAATCAATACGTAATATAAGTAGTGGGTATTACGTAGCGAATACAAGCGGAGACAGTTGAATTGCATTACCTATACTTAGCTGTTTAGGTAGGTAGGTTTCGTCCACGTGTATTGGAATAAGCGGGCGAACTATAGGACCTAATCTACATATTTGAATCCGCCTGTGAATATCGTTTAAAAGTTGACAGTGGAAAAACGTGATAATTTCTTGCAACCTTGTGGATGGCTTAGGTTAGAGAAGGTGGAGAAAATTACATTTTAAAATACGGCTACAGTAGGGGTATGTATGATAACGTAGCTATATTCGTCATAATATTAAAAGGCCAAGTACCTACAAATACCTACATAGTAAGTGTACTTACTAACTTATTTACCGGTAATGTTTGACTGACAATCGGACAGCTTTTGGACATATTGCCAAGCGCGCGTAAACAGCTGCGATTGGTTGAATTATTTATTGACAGCCAAACGCAACAGTTTATGTGCACTTGACAATATGTCGCATTCATTTTGCTATCATTTTCGTTCGATAAACTGGCCTAATAAATAGGATTATCCCTCTTCAGGTACATGTTACCAGTACATCTAATTGTCTTATTATATTGAAGCAACGTACAAGCTTTGGCTATTTATTTTTCAAAGGAAAAGTTAAAAAAATGAAAAACATTCCCATACAAATTACCTGTACTCGAGGCTCTACGACAGTCAGAGAGTCATCCTCTAGAAAGTATATGATGTTCACAATTCTGACTCGGTACTTCTCAACAGGATTCTCAAATACGGGTTGTTTGAAGAAGGCCGTGAAGTTCAGGCATCGCTTGTCGTAGTGCACCCAGTGAGGCACGACGGCTGGGAGCGCTGGCTGCTTCACGCGGCCGTATGTCAGAGACGGATCGTAGCTGTAATAACAACACATTATGAACATGGAACATTTATCTCCATACATATTATTTAGAGAATTTATTCCGGAAAGATTATGTGTATGATACATTCATTATTAATCTGACATATAATAAACAAATCTCAATGTTTAGTCAAATCGTAAAAATCGTGCGAAGCCAGGGCGGGTCGCTAGTAGTTTTATAAATAAGAAGTTCGGCTCTGAAGAGCGTCGCCACACTCATCCCTTTGTGACAGTCTTTTTCTAAAAGTTGACGTGCCATGTTATCGCCCGGGCAGTGTAAGTACTTCATTTCTTATTCCAAAACCAAGTCCGTTTCCCCTATCCATAAACACTCAGATTAGGAACTAACATTCGCTAGTCATGCAAATGTTAATATTCCTTGCGAAGTTCAAACTTGCGACTGCAGAAAGCTAAGCGCTGAGTCATTGCATCAATCAAGGTCGAGAAAATACACCTTTGTCTACAACAGACGTGCAATTTTCAACTTGTAATAGTCCATTATAAGGTCTCAATGCAGGCCATAACGAGTAGAGCGGCAATTGCGATCTCTGCGCGATTTCAATCCCGGTCTGTAATTGAAAATTTCTTGACCGACCTTCGAGGTCGGGTCACAATGGCGGTAGACAGCGGGAGCGGTGTACGGTAACGTGGCGGTAATATTTGTGTATGTGAAGGTCCTTGTCATTATTTCGGAATTACCGTAATTACAACATTAATTACATTTAAATTACAGCAATGTCGTACCCTGTTTTGCACAGCTGATAATGACACGGACAGTAGCTTTATGCTGGTTATCTTTTAAATCAATTTTAAAACATAAGTGTTGCCCATTATTAATTAAAAGAATAGTTCCAAACCATTTAGAACGATTAAATTATGAATGTATCTAAAAATCGTCACATTCAAATAGCTTCATTCGTAATTGAAAATCTAGTCTAGATAGACTAGGTTTTCAGAGGTCATCGACATTAGCAAACCCCTAGCGTCAGACTTTCCGAGGGATGACCCGCGCGAGAGTGACTCTCCATACTTGATGGATCATTGCCAAGTAATTAAGTGTTATCAAAGAATGTTTGTTGGCAACGACAGTGAACGGTTTTTCTTCAGTTCAAACTATGAGGACAACGCCCTTTCTCAGCTTAGTCGGGGTGAGTAACGCCAGACTAAGCATTTTTCAAAGTTTTCTAGATAAGTAGGCAAAAAAGTTTTACAAACGATATTATTTTTATAAGTCAACATCTCATTAATAACACTTGAATGCGCGTCTAAAGCCGTTGAACCCTATTCATCATTCAGACTCTTTAATATTACCACTAAAAAAGTTACCTGTAATCATTCTCTCCAACCCCAGAACACGTGATCTTAAGTCCGAAATTAGGACAAGATCTACATACGAAACCGCGAACTGTTGTTGATCTTGAGTGAGTTGCTAATTTGTGTTGACTTACTTAACTGAGTCTTCAGGGAGTGCGAAGGCGTTGCTGTCGACATCGGTGGCAGTCCCCCCCGGACCTCGGATCACCGTGTCGGGGAATCTGTGTCCCTGGTAGTACCGGAGAGAACTTCGCATGTGGTACTGCGTCTTGGTCGGGTCTGAAAACGTCAGACCCGGCAGTTTTGGAAGTCCCCACGCCATTGTGACCTTTATCAAATGTTTCTAGAAATAAAATTAAACACAACACATAATTAGGTATAAGTAACTACCTACTTCCTTCCTTTAGACAAAAATATTGTCAAACATTGTTTTTTACTCATCTCAAGTTATTCAACAATTATGTACGTTATCAGCAACAAGTAGCATCACCACCCATTAGTAGAACAAGGATATTGAAAGAACATTTCAAACACGTCATCTCTATTTATTTAAAAACCGTTTTCCACGAATCTCTCGAAGTATATTAGTACCTCTGAGCGGAACCAATGTTATTTGTTAAACATTCCCGCAGGTTTAGAACCCCCTCCCGCCTCACTATGCTAGAACTGCTAGATAAATATACTCCAACTACTAACAGCGGCTTCGCTCGCTTGCTAACTATGTCAGCAGGTACATTCGGGTTACGGAATTTACGAACACCTACATTATGTTCAATAAATATTTGAACAAACATTTATATATATAATATAGATAATATTTAGTGTTTTATATTAGGTACCTACTAACATATACCTAAAGATCTTAAGAAAATTGTTACGAACACTTATATGGATTCTGTCCGAAATAAACTGAAAATAATAATAATAACATGGTTTCACAATAGAATTAAAGAAATTTAGGGGAATACGTTACTAGGCAATGGCTTATTTATTACCTTCAGATTATTGACATACGAATTGGTCAAGATTTGTTCTACGCAAGCTAAATGTAAACACATATCCATTCCAAAAACTTAAAAAACCAGGGAATTTGAAACCGAACTTGTCCTTAACGTGGATACAGAGTACATAAATCAGATGACATGTACGTAACACGTAGGAAGAGAAGCGATGTACGCACGACTACATATCAAGCAGTACATTTCCAGTATAAGCTGACTCCTCATTGTACGAAAAGCCTATACAATGAGAGTTCAGCTAAAATTGGAAATGTATAGCTTGATATGTAGCCGTGTGTACGAGCGACGTGAGCTCATCCACCTTCAGTCAAGAGTATCTTGTACACGCATCACGCAATTCAGGAAGCGATACACGCACTAAGGAAATGAAGTAATCCCAATGTTTTGTAAGTAACTTGCATATCATGGGCCCGCGTGAAATCGAACCGTCTGCTTTTTATGCTAGCCTGGTATCAAGGGAGGGTAATGGCTAATTTCCATGCGGGAGGATTTAAAATATTGTGTGGTTGGGTTAAAAACTACATAGTTATATACCCACATATCTAACTTTATAATAAGGTGAAACTATAGGTCGGGATTTTGCGAAGTAGATATGACACCAGGTGACCAGAATAACAAAGCTATTAAAACTTCTATGCTTATTTAAATTTGAAATTTTATTCGAATTCCATGAATAGTGATTTAGTTATTTTCAGTCAATCCTTTTACTTAGAGCCCCCGACTACCGTGTTCGCAGCATAATGAAATTATTTTTCCATAGAAACTGAGGTAGGTGGTAAATACCGACGGAGGCGGGTATTACGAACAAAGTAATAAATTCTTACCTAAAATTGAATACAGGAGACTATAAGTTGGTGTGAATAAATAACGATACTTTATAAAAACACGAACTAAAGATGAAAATGTAACGAAAAAACTCGCTTTGATAAAATGAGCAAATATGACAGCCCCGTTGTCGGGTAAGCAGCTGTTATAATTATAAACAAAGCGTTGCTAAGTGATAAAAACCCTACTCCTTGCGGTATCCGGAAGGAAACTTTTTGTTGAAATCAATAAGGTCCTTGCTTTTGGCGACGGTAGGTTTAAAAGCGGTAGCGAGGGTGGTGAGGATTCTAATACATTCTATGACCGCACATGCGCGAACTTGAGGTTATGTCAGCTGATCGTACACTTGATTGACCTTTCAGAAGCATTTCTAGAGCACGCAAATTTATACCAATTTTTTCAGGCCTATACATAAATCCATACTCTCACGCACTTTTCAGGCATATATCTTTGTCTATTGCGAAAACTTTAAATGACTACCGATGAGATCACACTAAAACCGCCACGAAGCAATTCGTGACGATTCGATAGACTGAATTCCGACCGCCGCGCCGCAGAAGTCTAGTCGTAGACATATTATATCCAGACACCTAGTGAAACCCTGCAGCTTTCTTAATAATACTCGCACTAACCGTCTAGACGTAAGGGACCTGTCACGACCTGCAGCAACTTTACAAATACGCTATATGCGCAAAATAAACATAATTTAGTATACCTAAATAATTCATGATACACGTAGGTAAAGTCAGGGAAATTCATTGTTGAGGAAATTTAAACCGTACGTCAATTTGACGCCCTACGTCAATTTGACACCCTACGTCAATTTGACACCCTACGTCAATTTGCCGGGTTATAGCCATTTCATACAACTGTCAAAGAGTGAGTTATGATTTAAATATACGGACAGTTCAAGTTGGTAGTTTGCTAAACAATAAAATCCCCGAAAGGGGAAGCGCCAGGGCAACTCGCAAAATTCAAATTTTCTTAAGTTTTTTGCAATTTGCAGGTCAGTGTCTAGCTTCATAGCTTCATAGGGCACGCCACAATTGCGGCGGTAATTCCCCTCTTTGAGGAGTGGCTTGAGAGGCTCCATGGCGTCCTCACTTTCCGCCTGACGCAGGTCCTCAACGGACACGGCTGTTTCGGGAGGTTCCTGTTTCGGGTAAGGCGGAAGGAAACGCCCGGGTTTTATCATTGTGTGGATCGACCAGAGGACACGGTGGAGCATACGGTGGAGGTCTGCCCGGCTTGGGCGGAGCACCGCCGTGTCCTCGTGGCGGCGATCTATCGCGTCTGGCTCTGGTTCAGGCCATGGTACGGAGCGAGAGGGAATGAGAAGCCGTCACCTCCTTCTGCGAAGCAGTAATGCTCGCGAAGGAGGAGGCGTAGCGCGTGAGGGAGAGGCAATCGTTGCGCCCTCACGCCCCTAGTCGCCGCAGGAGGATACACCCTGGGTGTCGGGAGTCGATTGCCGACTCCCGGCCACCGTAGGCACGGGCTTGGAGATGGCTAGCAATGGGCAGCTCGCCGTCCGGTAAGGACCAGGCCCGGGTCGACGGCGTGTTCTACGCACGCCTCAAAGAGATGTCAGCATCATTGACGGGGTCCGAAAGGGCCGATGCCTGCCGGGGTCGCGGATTGTTCGAAAGAGTTACCGTGGCCCTGGCACACAGGCAACTGAAGGAACACGGGTGGGTTTTAGTCAGTAAGAGTCTGACACGCCCTTCCGCTCCGCCCAGAGCGGGAGAGGTCATTTGATGATTCCAAACAAAAAAAAAAGGTCTTGTTTCATTACGATCAAAATATGATTCGCGACCGTAACAAATATGTATTTACAGAATTATAATCATTATAATCATCAGTATAACTCCTTAAGTTAGAATTGACCTCAAATGTTATGATTTCATGAAATAGTCATATTATATAGTAATATGAACTTGAGAGAGTTGTATTATTTATAATTCTGTAAATACAAACTTGTTACGGTCTCGAATCATATTTTGATCAACATACAACCTAATATTTACCTGAAAATTCGAAAAAACGGAAGAAAATTTGAAATTTGCGGGCTACCCTGGCGCTTTCGCCTTAATTTACATGATACAGTGCTTTATTCATTAACATTATGAACGAATACGCCAACTTGTATGTTTGCTTACTAATATTCTCCTTAACCAACTAAACCGATCAAATTATTTTTAATAGTCATGTTAGAACTAAGTATGAATGAATAACCTCCCTAAAAACTATAGCTACTGTCATATATAAACATACATGGGGAAAATACTGGTCAAATAAAAGACTATAATAATCTAGTAGTTAATAAAGTTGAGCCAATACTGTGCCTAAATACTTTGTCAACATCCAAACGCCAAAGGTGAGACGTATAAGGAAGGTGTAGAGCTAAACCGTCGTTAATGAGACACAATTAATTTTCTATTATTACTTATTACCGAACTTCCTTAATTCTATCGACAGATGTGGCGATATTGGCCACAATGTCAGGCATCACAGGTGTGCTGCGAGGGACACTGTCACACGTTGATTAATGTGCGCCGGGACCACCGATAAGCCTTCGTCAAAAGTGTCGAACTATCCGTAGTCGAGTCAATGTCGTCGAATGCCTGAGCCAGTGTAATGGGACGTTCATGCATACATAATTCGCTTTTGGGTCATTCAAATTGCGATTTTATTACAAACGATACTTTTTAAATCATTATTTGTGGTAGGTGTGTTTCAAATTATCTGTAAATGTTTGTCTAGGAAACAACCATAACTTTCCAAAAACAAGCACGTAATGTTAGTTGTGCATAAGTTTTGTATTTCTAAAAGTACGTAAACACAAACCGTTTTCGATAACGAATGAATTCCTATTCGTGACACAATCGCTATTAAATGGTCTTTGCTAAAACTACATTTAAGCTGCTGCCTGTAACGCGCAAAGTCAACAGACACGTTCGCCGGAATCGAATAAAAGTTCATTCTCGATTTATCTCGCTCGTTTCCTCTTAAATACTACTCGATACATTTTTAGCGATCTCTAATGAACGGAATTCTATTTTTAGGTATCGAGATGGCTTACCTAGCCAAGTACGTATCGAGAGGTTCACGGGTGGCTGCGTTTTATCAGAGGGGGTATGGCACAGCTTCCCCCTTCGTATTTTCTGAAGAGGTTCGCCGCGCCAAGTCAGATGGTAAACCGATTGTCGCTCTAGAATCAACGATTATTACACATGGAATGCCTTATCCGCAGAATTTGGAAACTGCTAAACAAGTGGAGAATATTATTAGAGCGAGGGTGAGTTTTAAAACGTAGAATTATATACCTAAGTATAAGTACATAGCTTCATTTACTATATGATATCTAAGTGCTACACTGTCGTAGCGACGTAATTACTCTCGAGATAAAGTTTGTACTTAAATGTTTTGCAAAAAAAAATTCTTACACATTTGAAATATTTTTAAATAAAGCAGACTTTAGCAAAAAAGATACTGCTTTTTCATTTGACTTTCACTAACTTTGATAGGCACATTTTAAACATTTGTTTTTTTATATGCAGGGTGCAGTACCAGCAACAATAGCAATTCTCAAAGGTCAGCTGACGATAGGTTTATCCTCTGATCAGCTGAGCTACCTGGCCCAAGCCAAGGGCGTAGTGAAGGCTTCGCGCAGAGACCTGGCGCCGATAGCCGCTGCTCGGCTGGACGGCGCCACCACCGTCGCCGGCACCATCATAGCGGCTCAGCTTGCTGACATACCGGTGTTCGTTACTGGCGGAATAGGTGACGCATTTTATAATTATAACTTAATATCACGCAAGTTTTCCCTAGGGGTAGGTAGTGGTATATATCACCCACATTTCGCCAGTTATATCTAAGTGCCGTGTAATGGGGGCTGAGCCTATATTTAATTCATTTTCACCCATAGTTACTGTAGGTTTTACTCGCAAGCTTTACTCTCCAGATTTGACGATTTAATAAAAGCAAGGAATGGAATCAAATCTTTTTCCACTAACCAATCTCAATTCCAAACCCCGGGCTGCAGCAAACTGTTTATCAGATAAACCTTATAACACTGTAACTCACACGGGAAATGAACCCCAGATTAAACCCGTTTTTGCAACAGCTGTTGTGATCTAATTATAGAAAAAAGCTTTCCACAAGCAAAACAATTTTCTTCTCTACCTCCTCGGAGTAAAGAGAAAAGTTTTAAGAATATCTCAATTTGAAGCTAGGAAGCCGTTTTATCAACTTTCCAACGAATCATTTTATCTGAACTATATATAGACAAATAAAAACGGCAATAGCGCAACTGTTCAAACGTAAGACTGTTAAGCGAATGGTCTTAAATTCCACAACAGATGCTCGAATTAATGACGAGAATACACTCCTAGCAAAAGCATAATAGGTAACTAGTACTAATAATAATTAATTTAACCCACAAAGCTCCTAATACTTTAAACAACAACAACTTTATTAAGTAAGAATGCCTTCATTAGCACTATAAAACGCAGTTAGGTATTCGCATATAGTCTACTGTAACAGTGCACTCATTAACCCAAAGTATTATGTAGCTAACAAGCTAACAGGTTCACACAAATAGCCTCATACTGCAGACATAAAAAGACCTCAAGTGCAGTCTCGCGCGGATAGAGGCACTTGTTAGCAGACAGCATTCCGTTGCGTAATAGCGGTCCCCATTACGGCATACAACCTTACAATATGGCGACAATATACGTGTATACTTATCGGATTATATAGTATGCTAGTCGTGCCGGCTTTAGTCCAGACATTTTCAAGTTCTAAATCGATAAAATCGACATTAATTTAATGCAAAAAACACGTGTTCATTCGCATCAATTCGATTCTAACTCAAAAATTCGGGAGTGTGATAGTAATGCCACGTGAAAGGAGGCGGAAGTGACGTAATAAAATGTTTCGAAACACTGTACGCCTAAAAAACTAAATATAGCTAAAAAAAATGTTTGATAAAACAAATCAGCAGAAACATACTGCTGATATGTTTTATCAAAAAAAAATTGTATTATTATACCTATTAGTATTTCGTTGTTCCTCGTCACATGTTGTTGTTCCCATGTTTCTTCACAACACGGCTCGTGTCATGTCATTGCAACCCGCTACAATTGCCGGCGACAGCACCGCGGCTGCTACATCAGAAACTCTTTATTATAACGCGAATCGCATTACACCACGTCAATGTCGCGGCAGGCTTCACGTTTAATGAACCTGTTTACGACTACCATTTAAATGAAACGACAATCTTAATTAAACGATCCAAAATCATATGAAACTCAACGTTATAATCAACATTCATAGTATTTTGTTTGGTTGTTTTACAAAGCGCCTGCAATTAACGTGTTGTTAATGAGTGTTTACAAGATTATGATTACGCTTCCATAAAAGGTGGTGCTAAGTCACGACTCGCAAATAATAGCAATCGTCGTGAAAACACCGCAAACACTTCAATTAACTGTGCTCGTGAATTCACAAATGAATTTCAACGATACCACGGTTGAATTCAACGCTTTGCATTCATTACTGCCAGTCGCATCGCAGCCGTGCCGAACTAGCAATGTAATTAACAACGAATTCCGTGAAACAGAGCGCGATTTATCACCTTCTAGATAAGCATTTGTAGTGCTTGGATTGTAAATTATCGTGAGAAGCAGCCTTATTCCGTTCCCAACGATTTGAATTAGCGTCTGTCAGGATAAGCTTGCGAGCAAGGAACAGGCAAATGTCTGTGAACACACGAAACGATGGATACAAAAGGATTACGTTATATCAGCACTTCGCAACGGCAGAGGTTGGCTGGACGAAGCCAAAATGGCGAATTTCGATAGCCGCCGCGTCGTTATCGTGTCGTAGACGATTTATTATAAAAGCACTGCTAAACTATAGGAGCTTTGCGACCTCTCTTTTGAGCGGGATCTCCGTTAAACACTATGCATAGATTTTAGTTTTAGATAGATACGCAAGTTTATGTTGTCTTTATAATAGGAGAAGAACTTTCTTGAATTCAGTGTTCCTTTAAAAATACAGTAGTTTATTAGCATATCATTTCACTAAATTCAGCGCTAAGTTGAAATAAAACTGAATTTAAGGCGAGCTTTCCGGGCCTGTAAGCCTTTGAAACGCTACCTCTGCCTCCACTAATGTGACGGAAGGGGTTTTTGTGGTGGAGATAAATAAGACCACATCAATGACAACATGACAAAAGATGTATTATATTAAAAAATATATAAAAGGGAGTAGGTAGGTTTATGGTCACAAAAGGTTCCTTAATTTCCCTTGGGAGAAGCACAGTACTCTCCTGGCTCAGCCTGGTGTGACGATGACCGCAGCGGTGTGCCATGCTGCAGACGCCAGGAAAGGTGACGGTCGGCGTATGGAATTGCCAGACCCGTAGCGACCTCGACGTAGCCACGCGGGTATTATAGGTACCCGGCGCCAAGCTCGTTGATACGTAGATTTGCCGAAGGTGGTGGCCCGGAACTCAACGCCCGGATGCCTCCGATATTTTCGGATTGGCTCTAACGATGGTAGCCGGAACTTTGGGGATGATAAACTGGAACTTTGGGGATGGTAAACCGGAACTTTGGAATATTAGGCCGGCACGTGAACCGGAGCTTCCAACAAACTGAGTTTAATAAACTCATAACTATATACTGAGGCCCGCTTCCACCGCCAATCACTAAACACGTTTAGCGCCAAACAAGTTTAAAACATAATTCTATTTCTGTCAAATGTCTGAAGATGACAGAGACAGAATGATGTTTAAAACTCGTTTAGCGCTAAACGTGTTTTGTAATTGGCGGTGCAAGTGGGCCTAAGTCAATTTGTTTTTTTTTTTAAACAAACGGCTACCACTGTGTATGTTCCGGAGGGCACACGTATGAAGGTCGCACCGCTGAGAAAGTGCGACGCGAACACGTGCCCCCGAATCCAGCATATGACGGTGTGATGACCTGGCGCGCAAGATGGCCAGCCGAGCCTACCAGGTCTGCCGGAGGCGGTGACAGGGGAGAGTAAAAAGGGGATCGCTAACCAAACGAGATCTCCTGTGGTGACCCCAAGGTCACGCGCATTGCGTTGAATATAGACGTTGGCAATTAGGTTTTTATTTAAAGTAAACAAATAAAATGCTTGAAAGAGATAATTATAAAATTAACAAGCAAATATAAAGTAAATTCTGTAAAAAAAAACAGGTGCAACTAATGTGTTTTTTTCACAATTCTCAATTCACAACACAAACACCGATTTAAAACAAAAACACGTGTGGCATTCGGGGACTGCCACGGTAAAGCTATTGCATAGCATTTTTTATCAACTTATGCAATTATAATTATTTATTTATGCAGTTTTTTTTTTTCTTTGATATTAATTCAAGTACAGTCGTTAAGCGAACGCTCGGCCGAGCTTCATGGTAGGCGGAGTGGGGGGTGTTAGATTTTATGTTCGTTACGGAATTTCTTGATTCGGTCGCCACGCTTAAAGCCCGCGATAAAAGCTATGCAATAGCTTAAAAAATAAAACTTCCAATAAACTAAATGTTGTTGTTGACTGTACCCAGATCTAAACAATAAAAATAATAATTACTGTTTTTAGGTTTAATTATCAAAGTTACGTTATGAAGCAATAAAAATACTACAATAATATTGAACAGTCAAAACGAAAATTAATAAGTAAAAAACATTTAGTGAACAAAGTTCAATGTGTACAAGTTCAAAGTCCGTAATAGTACTTTATAATACAATGTGTACAAGTTCTAACTCCGTGATAGTACTTCAGACGAACACAATTTGCTCTACATTATTTTAAAAAAAAAAATGTTATAGATATTGTTACAAATGTGGTTGTACAACCGTTAATACAGTTTAAATTATGTAAAAAACGTTGTTAATTAAAGAAAACAAAGAAAGGAGAAAATAATGAAAAAAAGAAGCGGGGTAGGCTATTTAATGAGCGATCCTGTTGGATGTAATCGCTATACATTGTCACCCTGAGACAAAGTTGGAATGTCTTATGTGCCAGTAATTACACCCGGCACCCAAACCCTTCAAACCGGCGAGCGTACAGCAAAGCTGCTTACCGGAAGAAATAGGAATGGTGGTAGTATTTCCCCGGGGCGAGCGGTACACAGCGGTCTATTCTATTAAAATCTCACCGTGAAAACGTACGTGATGTAAGCTTCTAGTGAGCTGTCATTCCTTCTGATGCTAGGGATTGACACTATTGACAGCTCACTTCAAACTCACTTTACCTAAGTTTACACGGTGAGATTTTTACGGAATAGCAGTGCAGTAAGCTCTACTACTAAAGTCAGCACGACGAACGATGCGATTTTTTTTTTTGATTGAGTAAATTTCTATTTACCGTGTTTTGAACCGTTAATTTCCCTGAAACAAGGACCCTGATAAAAAATACTCGATCTTTTATACACTAATTTGACCATTTAATTTTGATTCTAAAACAGGCAAATTCGAATAACCCCTCGTTAAGTAAATGAGCTTGCATTTATAATGGTTAGATACATATTTTCCTAGCTTTCTATTCTACGAGGAGCATAATGGAACATAAATCCATATTTTAATTGAAAACATAAAAGTATTAATGGAAATACGACGTCTCTTGATTAAATAAGACCGACTCCCATTGTTCAAATTGTTAAGTTATATTGGATCCTAAGTTCGCTTATAGCACGAAAGAAATATACATTGTTAAAGAACATTTTGTTACATTTTGGGATTTCAAAGGTTTACAATAGGTAGCCTTTCTATGTAGGTATAATAGAAAAGGGCATTCTAAAAAACGGTCTAGGTAAATTGAACCAAATAGCGTATCTGTACAAACGATTGGTTCTTACTTCATGTTATGGAAGTAATCGCGGAATGAGGAACGTACCTGCGGAGTTGCGGAGGTATAATGTACATACATTGAACGAAACTATGTCGGAGCGCGGTCTACCCACCGACTGCGCGCTACTTCGCCGGTCGTCCACCAGTGATGTAATAATTCCGCTTCCCGTGGCCCCGGCCAAAATACTTCGCCGACATTTTATTACACTCACACAAGTGAAGATATTTGTAATTTTGACTTTTCAGCATTTTGGTCAATATCGACTCGTGTTATATGGAAAACTTTTATTTTATCGGGTTCGCACCAACCACTGAACGCCTGAAACAATTCAAGAGAAATATTTTCGAACGGCAGTTCTTCTTTTACGCAATTTTGCAACTAAAGTTTGTTATAAGTACAACTGAGTTTTATTTCTGCTTTCATTCTCAAATCTAATATCGAGTGCTTGTAATAACTGTACAGTATATTTGCTAAAAAGGGTAGTGAAACTGAATATTGAAAATGTAGAGTATTACCCGCAGGTGGTGTGCATCGTAACGGCGAGAGCACATTGGACATTTCGGCGGATCTGAGCGAGCTGGGACGCAGCAACACGCTCGTCGTGTGTAGTGGCGTTAAGTCCATATTAGACATCGGACGAACTCTCGAGTACTTGGTAACTATGCACATATTTGCCGTCACTACTACATTATTAGTTTGAAGAACAGCTCTCTAACTTCATGCCTGATCACTTGATCAGTTTTCCAACTTTAGATTTCACAGAATCCGATCTCACATAAAGATAAAAGATTCTTGTCTCTTATGTTTTACGACGCCAGAACAATACAGTGTAGATAAATAATTGGAGAACATAAAATACGTCATTTTTACGTCGGCAATTCCCACTTGACCGTCCTTTTGTCGACCGTGTGATGCCCAAGGCGGTTTTTGATTCAAAAGCAGAACATACCGAACAAGGTAAATTTTAGTAGATATCTTCGTATTATTTCTGTATTACTTAGTGAAAGAAAAACATAGAGCAAACCAGGTCGTTAGGTTACTGCGCAAGTTCTGAGGAGAGCCCGGGGGAGGCTGGTTTCTAAGTAAGTAACTTAGCTGTTTCTAGATAGCAGAGAGCTGTGTTGCAATTGTGTACTCAATGAGAATACGCCGAATGTAACTTCAAAGAGCGCTTTGATTACATCGGGGACTACCGAGTGGTTTTATAGAATTGTGTCAATTCATATTTTATTACATTTGGTTCGCAGAGTGTAATATAAGTTCCTGAGGTTAGTAAAATAAGACTAGCATGTGTTTTGTGCTAAGTATCGAAAACCATATACATACCACCGCTCTCATATAGAATATTTTTTATACCAATTTGTGTTTCTGTGTGACCTTCGTTTTCTCGTAGCAGTCTATGCAAAAGTCTTTCGTATCGGTCTACGAAAAAGTCTTTCGTATCGGTCTACGAAAAAGTCTTTCGTATCGGTCTACGAGAAAGTTTTTCGCAGCAGTGAAACTTAGAACTAATACAATATTTATCTTCAGGAAACCCAAGGAGTATGCGTATGCGCGTTCGGAAAAACATCAGACTTTCCTGCGTTCTACACGCCGCGGTCGGGTCATACCGCACCGCACCGCGTCGGTGACGCACAGCAAGCCGCGCGGCTATTGCATGCAGCACATGAGCTGCAACTGACATCCGGCACTGTTGTTGGTGTACCGATACCGCAAGAGTATGCTATGGATGGTGAGAATAACTAGTAAATTGTAGATTCAGGCATAAAACCATAGGCTGAAATTATGTTATTATACGTGTAGTACGTACGGTCAGTCGATGTTTGGACTGAATCGCTGCGGTTGCTACAAATGATGGAAATTTTGTACTATTTCCATTACTTACTATGTCGTATTAACGGGAACTTTATCGACAAATCTATTGTCACAGTCCAGTAGTTAAACCTTTTGCTATAAGCCTCCCAACTGGCCAATTCCCATTCTTAAAAGCACTACTTACCACAAAACATTTTTAACGGACCAAACCGACTGACCGAATAGTCGGCAAACGGCTATGGTCCGCTCATTTCTTAACTGATACCTACGTCATTGTTGCTTAGTTTTCCGTGAAGGTACAAAAAATGTAGGTTTAGAAAGAAAAAATATCATGAAAACTCGTGTGATATTCGCAAAGTGCAAGCATTCTTTAAAATATTCGTCGAGAAATTACTACTGCAATGTCTTAAAGATTTTATCGAGATTATTCAAAAGCTTTTTATTATGCGCTATTCCGATTATGCAGCTCCAACTATAAAAAGTATAAATGAAATACCTTTGCTAACGGGAAAGCGCAGAAAGTTAACTTTTACGATAAAACTTTAATTAAAATAACCTGAGAGGGAAGGTACTTAGTAAAAGTTTTACAGCTAAAGATTTTATATCCAATGGCTTAGTCTGATTTCAGATAAACTAAATGTGTCATCATAAGTTAAATTTGTTTTTTCATGCATGCCTCAAACCATCGATAGGTATACCTATGAGAAAAACCAGCCAAGGTCGAGTCGAACTCACACATGAAGGGTTCCGTACCACCGTACAATATTTAACATTACATTTTTTTAAAACACCTTTCTTGTTTGGTGACCCTCTTAAATTTTTAACTTTATTTAATTTTTATTATTTGCTGTTATAGCGGCAATAGAAATACACACTCTGTGCAAATTTCAACTGTCTGCCTTTTACGGTTCATGAGATATAGCCCGCTGAAAAACAGACAGACCGACAGCGGAGGCTTAGTAATAGGGTTCCATTGGCACCCTTTGCTTACGGAACCCTTAAAACAATTTTTGGTCCACCTTTTGCGGAAATTGATTCGGTGACATTGAGCATAAGAGATCCTAACTTACAATTGTTACTAAGACTACTTCACACAAACTTGGTTAACGTGATAGGTACCTATTCAAGTTTGCTAACAACATACCCTACCCATATTTACACCCCATTCATTATTAGATTCATGGTATATTTTCCTTTCTTTGCTATAGTTAGCATTGTTATGTGTTTTTACAGAGAAAATAATTGAAGACGCCATTACTCATGCGCTAAAAGAAGCTGAACAGAGAGGGATTTTTGGAAAAGAAGTGACGCCGTTCATTTTGTCTGCGGTTGCCAAGGCTACCAATGGCGCATCTCTTAATACCAGTATCCTTTTCAATTTTTTTAAGTTGTTTGTTCCCATTTTTTTACTTTTATAATCTTTAATTCTATAATTAGTTCATTAAAGTAAAGGCAGTTTAGGTTGATTTCTAGCTATATCTAACCCTGCATATAAGTCTAATGAATGGTATCTTCCCCTCCATTAATCCACTCATGACCCCCGTAAGCTTGCCTCTTATCAGAATAATTATGACGGCATTAAAATACTTAACAAGACTTTAGCAACTGCTTAATTCTATCGTAAATTAAATGTGTTAGAAACGCCAACGGTCTTTAAAGATAGTAGTGAAGCTAATTGCCACAATATCTTTCTTTAACGAGTCACAGACATCGCCCTCATAAAGAACAACGCTAAAGTGGGCGCCGATATTGCAGTCGAGTTTAAAAAACTGAAGAATGCTGACAATTCGAAGAATGCGTCTAATATTGGATGGTCCAAGGGCGCTGGGAAATGTACGACCAATTCTTTGGGACATTTTCACACTTCGTGCAGCAACCGGTCTGATGAAGTGCCATTGTTTTCTGAAAAGAATTGTGAGGGCGACGTGTTGGTGATCGGCGGAGCGAACGTCGACCGCGCCTACAGGCTGAAAGAAGATGACGTGGAGGTGAGTCTATGATTACCTGCGTGTGTATACTAACAAGGACGGTTGTGTCATTATGCAAGGTCGTTTGGGTGTTATTTTTTTTTTTTGTATTTGGAAATATTTGAAGCAGATATTGAAATAGAACGGGAAGAAATGTAATAGGTATTAACAAAAGTTAACAGTATTATTGTCTTCGTGGCATTTTAAGTCGTAACATGCTGTTTAGTAGTTATTTTTAATTCACATAAGTTTAATTGGTTCAAGAATGCGAAACTTATTGTTCATGTACTAAGTTGCACATTCAATAAAGCTAAACGTACACTTTTTATAATTCTTAGTCGTCGTGGTATATATTAAAGGCTGCTGTAATAGACGTCATAGCTATCGACAGTTTCCAGACTCTGCCTTCCGGATGAGTCATCTCCTGCTTGCATGTTACTGGGCCAGGATAATCAATATCATCCTTCATCTAAGTAATAAACATTTTGATGTGTAACATCTTTCCTCTTGCTTTCCTGCAATATGTGGGAGTGATTTTGTGAAAAGGTACGGAAGTGTCTAGCAGGAACCCGGGAAGCGCGCGTTATTTGATTTGACCAATGAGCGCGCGGTAGTAGAGTTGGTCGTCAGACGGTACCAACCCATTTTCCGAGAGATTTTAGTACTGTCAGCCAAAAGTGTGTGCGTGTGTGACGAGAAAGAGAAAGGGAAATAGAGAAGGAGAACGCATCAGCTGTGCGCTTCACCTACTGTGTTGTGTATAAAGTGTGTTGTTATATAAACTAATTTATATGTGTAAACTATATTAATAAATGTATTTACTGTTGATAATAAGTGTCTGAAAAAAGTGCAGATATTTATAAAAAATACAAGTGAGTAATAATGGATAATTAATTGAATAAATATTTCAGAGTTAAGCTTTTTAAAATGTTGAGGTTAATTTCTATCGCTGCTCAATGGAGAAGTTTCCGTACATTTTTTTATACTGTTAAAAAATCATACTAAGCATTAAATGAAGCATTGTGTTTTTTTCTTAATATCTTCATAAATGACGAAGTTATGATAGTTTTAGCTCCGCTAGTTTGATAGTCATCCATTAGTCATGTTGGCAGAGACGTGGTTAGATAATGATGAACGTATTTCGGTACCGAACTTCGATTGCTGAAAGAGCAGCTGGTGTAGCAATCTATCGCAAACAGAACAACTCACATGTTTTAACTCCTCATATTGACATCACTTATCGTCAAACCAGTGGACTGGTTATTGTTACTGATATTGGGGACATAATTATGTGCTGCAGAATGCTTATTTGAAAATGTACTAGAAGTGATTTCGGTAGTTGTCTACATTTTTCCAAACCAATCAATTAAAAAAATAATGGATATTCTACATTTCGTACTTTTAACATATACAGAAGGAGTACCGTTCTTTAAAAAAAAATAACTATCATTCTCTACCCATGATTTTAAGTAGTGATAAACTAGCGTAGCGTAAACTTCAATTCACCAGACGCTGAGCCGCTCATAGCTTTTTTAAATGATGAACTCAAGCTCAAAATGAACACAGATCGAAATGTTTCGAAAACTATCAATGGTACTGTTATTGACAGTCTCATATTTTAGTTATCATAAGTCTATTATCTCCGCTCTCCCCCAAATTGAACAAAAGTAACTGTCTTCAATAAAAAATTGCATCACTCTTAGTGTTAATTAAATAAAATACAATTTTCATTAAAAATTATTATTATTCGTTACGAAAAATGATTTCAAATAATACCTGAATATTTTTTTTCAGGATATATTGTTAATTTTGCTTATTACCAAGGTGAGATGTCAGATGTTACACATGATAAGCGCCTAATGTAAGGCTCGCTCGTTTTTAATGTATATGTTTTCTGACATCGTTACGTATTTCTATCATAAGCACACGTGTATATTACACGTGTGCTTATGATAGTAATCAAGTTTTGTTTTTACGGATGAGTGATGACTGAATTAAAGTATTGTTACAAAGATATTCCAAAACGTAATTATTTAGGGTGGATTAACATTTGTTTGGCTATTAAATAAAAAACTCCAACATTTTAACAAACTCTTTATTTAATGCATTTATTATGATAATATTAGCTCTCAGTCGCCTAGTGCGTACCTTCGGAAAGTTGTAACAACTCTACTATAATAATGAAACACACTGAACGAGGGAAACATTCAAAGTATAGTGACAGTCGAGAATTCAAAAGATTACGTACAGTGTACCATCCGAATGTTAATATTGTTAACAGATTACATTGGGACATTTGACACTCGTGATGTGCTATGTCGAATTGTCGATTAAATATTTTATTTATTTTCAACTACATATTCTATCTGTACATTTATGTTTTATGAAATCACAAAGAACTCAGGAATTCAAATTTCACAACTGTAGGTACATTTGTCAAATTTGAGTGAACGAAACAATAATAAAATCAGCGTAGTGTAAAGGAAAACATACATACATTGTTTTCACAGAGTGGTCGACTTGAACCACAAAACATAGTAACACAGTCGAGAGTACAGTGTACGTACGTATGTCGGAAGGTGTAGGCAGCACATCAGACACGAGCTCGTGTTTACTTCATATCCATTAATTTACAATAAACATAACATCAGTTATACATTGTATTAGCCAAGGCACATGTTATTTTAACCGTTTTTTTTTTGGAAGAAATGCAGGATTTAGATTGGATCCTAGCTACAAATTATTCAACTTTCCGAATATAGGTACAAATTTTTATAAGATTGGTACATTCATGTGACAACAATATTAAAAAACTATTTTTCTGCATAAATTCACAAAATATTATACCTACTCTAAGCGAACATAACGTCGTACTCGTCATTACAATATATCTATAAAGTTAGTTCGTAAAAGTACAAATATGTATGAATGTAGGTAGGTGGTCGTACGTCTGTCGAGCCGCGAGCGTGAAGCTGCGCGCGCGCCGCTGTGCTGCAGTGAACAGGCTCGCTCCACCGGCAGCTATGACATCGAATCGTGTCGGCTCTACACACGGCATGTATAGGTTTTACCTATATTTGACACAGCCATTAATAAATTTTACCTAATTCCTTACACCATGAGATTATTGTAATATTTTATATGCGCAATCTAGATTCATAGCGCGATCTCTTTAAATTTTTAGCAAAAACGTCTGTACTCTGTCAAGATAATGATAAAATGTAGTACATACGAAACATTTTAAATTCTTCTGCCGTAAAATAAAATATTATTAAAAGTGTGTTCGTCCACTTTATACTGTTGACAAGCATATAATTGTAGGCACTACGTCGTTTAAGCTCATATCAGTACTATGTATTTTGTCAATCTGTCCATGCACAATTACTCGCATACTACACATGTACAAATTTTGTTTATTATTTACATTAACCGACAACATTAGGTATGATTATGAGAACTAGATAAATAGACGATGAGCAAGGAAAGTCGCGGCTCATTCTTGTCCGACTCATGTAAGGAAAGCTGTCCAAACGAATGGGTGTGTGTGTGGCGGACACTACCTAGGTGGCACACGAGAACTGAAGTCGTGTTGCTCACGAGATCATTGTCTAATCTACGCAAGTACTGTCGGGATAATCGTGCAAGTTATGAACAGGTATAGAGGTACTTATAATAAACTAAGAGTTCTATGATAGAGATGTAATATCCTACGGAATAAACTCAAGAGTGACAGCAGAAATCTTCCGTGCAAGCGAACCATTTGGTTTTATAATTTGTAACGTATCGGTATATCAAAATGTATGACCAGCATTCATGACAGTGACTTTTGCCACTCTTATCATCAACTATCAAATTAAATGATAAATCTATAATGTATTAAGTACATATATGTATTTATATCTAATTGTTTATAATCTTTAAACTCATGCTCGAGTTAAGATGAGCTTCTGGGCAAAAATCACTAAACTGAATGGCGTCGTTGGTCTTACAGACTATGGCAATATATTTTAACATATACATATAATTCTTTAATTGAAGACAATGAGTAAAATGACATGAAAATTTGTAAAATACATGTTATAATAATTATTTCCATAACTCTATTGGTATACAATCAAAAACTGTTATGTCTTAAGGCTAATCAATCATCATAATTAATCTTATATTGGTTGATTCCCGTTATTTACTGCTATAAATATTAAAATCGTATTCGAGTATACAGATACAATATTACGTAGGATGGATTTACTGCGCTCTCGTAGTAGCTAAAGTATGCATCATTATAGTTTGCTCTGCCGGAGACTGCATTTCCTCACATGCTGTACGCGTCACGACATCTCGGGTATCTCTCTCTCTCTCTCTCTCTCTCTCTTGCCACTTCCCTAGGGACCGTAAATTAAAACATATCTGTGTGTCCTATGCAACTACTGAACGAATATTTAACGGCCAAATTTAGGAACTAAACACAAGCTTTGCTCAAAAATCGATTTCACTTTGTCTAATTACACAATTTATTATCCTTCGATGCACTTTCATAATATTATTCATATCTCACTGTTCACAACGTTTTGAACGACATCACTCTAACACTTATTTGCATCGCTCGTACAGTTTTACAACTCTACCACTAAGAACATTACATACAATTTAGTTCTACCGAGAATATCGGTACTCGCAATTGACAGCGCCAATGAATATGATTGTCACGACGAACGCCGCGGCTCGCCGCTGGTACAGCTTCTTGTAACTTACAACTCGAATTCGGAGCGGGTTTGACGGCGATGGTCGAGGCGCACGCGTGCGCCCGCGGGCACCCGGCGCACGAGCACGGGCGGCGTGCGGCCCGGCGGCTCCAGCTCGCAGCCCGCGCTCGGGAACGAACGCCAGCGCCGCCCGAACAGCCGCTCCAAGTAACATCTTAGTCAGATTCGAGTCGCTGCACTGTCCGCCGCTAAAGGTCTGTAATCTCCTCGAGCGAGTTCGCGCATCTCGCAATTGTTGTTTCCGTTTATCGTTTTGGGACCGAGAGGTTCATCGTGTATGCTCCGCCGCGGACATGGATCCGAAGCTCGTCCCAGCAGTGCCTCGCGCTCTCCCGCGCGTTCAGGGCTCCCGCCGTGTGCTCGGACTCCTCCGTTGGCATTCACCGCGTTAACTATTATCGTCTGTGAGAGTGGTCCACCGTGGATCGGACTACCATCCATCAGCTCGCCGGCTCCGAGCTCGGTTTGTAATATTCTAATTTTTTGAATCATCTCCTTTATTTCGTACCGGAGGATTCCGAGGAAGCACAATTTTAAAAATGCTATAACGCAATACCCTAACACGAACAACGCGTCTGCGGTTCGTCGAAGCCAAACGAGTAGTCTCTCTGAGCAGGCGGCTGTGTGCGGTGCACAATGCACCGGAGTGAACGGCGCAGGAGACGTGGCGGTTGTGACAGCCATCAGCGCCGGAGTCACTGATGTCGTATGCGCCGGGATACGACAACAGCTTGCCGGGAGAGTAGTTCTGTTAAACGCCGCGAAGTCCGCCGGACCTGTCACGCCACAGCACCGCTGTTCTCTCTGAAGGCGGTCCCAAGCTTGTGAGAAGTCAATGTCCGTGTCGTAGTCCTTTGCGAGACGAAGCCGCAGCTGAGGCCGGAGCTCGCGACAGACTCGCTCAAACCGGAACGCCCAGTAAACGCCGATAGCTGCGTCCCCTACGAGCAGGGCCAGGAGTGCCAACCAGTAGGCGTTCAGCATCCGTTCGGAAAGTCTCAATGCTGCAAGGCAACCGAGGAGCTGCAGCAGCCCTGCCTGCGCCGGCAGCGCCGCGTACCCGTACAAGAAGCCGGGCTGCGCCACGCCGAGCCCGGGCACTAGCGCGCGCCGGTAGTCGGAAAGCGCGCGCCCCGCGGCCGCGCAGAATGCGAGCGCCCCTAGCAACAGCGCGCCGTTGCACGCGTAGATCCAGATGCGGTAATAGCGCATTGCGCGATGCGCGGCGGGGTGCGCGGGGCGCGCGGGCGGCGGCAGCGTCATGGTGGCGGGCGCCGCGTCATGGCGCCGCCCGCGCCCGCGCCGCCGCCACGCGCCGCGCCCCACGCCTCTGCAATTACCAAAAGACACACTTTAGACATCAACAATGGTTTTTATGCAATTTTACGTGAAAATGTACCTGATTGAGCACCGATTCAATTGGATCCAGTTATTGTCTTCTATTATCAGAAACGTACAAAAAGTTAAGAAAAAAACAATAGCATCGCTGTACTGTTAGTGACACCAAAGAAAACTAGCCTACATAGGGTCAACACAGGCCCAAATTCAATTCAACTATGCATTGTTAACAACTATTTAACAAAGCAAAAATTTAAGAAAACTACGATCCAATGGCCATGTTACAAAAGTTTCCCTAATTCCATTAGAGCCACAGATTTGCATTTGAGATGCGGACTCGAATCATCCAATTAGATAAAAATATCAAATTGAAACGGTATGTTTCCTCGTAACTTGAGAACATTTTCCAAGTCTAAGTAGAAATTGTCGTAGTGTGTTGAATAGCTCAAAATGTAACATTAAGGAAATAGGTGACTAAGAATTATTTTGGCCTTATTCCCAAGTTTTCTGGGTCGACTACATAACGAAATAGGCCAACACTTTAACTAGAATGAGACACCATTGCTGTACGCGTGCCACGGTAGCTTGACGAGACAATGGTAAAAATTACTGATTTCCAAAGCAAATATTTAATTCTGAATCTGTATAAAATCTATATTAGATAAAAACAAGATTTCGTTAATTGCCAAAGCTCTAGCTAATATCAGGAGAGGGAATTCTCAAGAAAATTGTTTGTAATAAGCCTACCACGCCGGTATAGTCTAGTCTAGGGTACAACAAGGTAGATGTTTGCTTACAATCCGCCGCCCGTACCCTGCGCTAGTAATCTGGCTAGTCACAGGACAGGGCGCGCGACCCTCAGCAGTACGCCTACCACGCCGGTGTTTTGTGTATTGTCTAGTCTAGAGTACCACAAGGTAGATGTTTGCTTACAATCCGCCGCCCGTGCCGTGCGCTAGTACTCTGGCTAGTCACAGGAGAGGGCGCGCGACCCTCAGCAGTACGCCTACCACGCCGGTGCGGGGCCTGGAACAATGAAAAACGAAAATTATTTAATTATTTATAACATGCTTACTGCACAATTATTGTACATTCAATTATTACAATCGAAAGAATCCAACCATCTGGGTTTGTACTGAGAATCGAGTAACTTTGACAATCGAATTTGAGATTACATTTTCCTTAGGAATTTTCCTTGATTATTATTATTATTACTATAGAGATTTTTACAGGAAGGAATGATTTTTAAATAATTGCTTACCGACTAAGAATTATTTTATAATGTCAGAAATATACATTTTCAATACTGAAAATATCTAAATTGAGCTCCAAATTGTTTTGTATATAATTTTTTTTTATTCTAATTAAATATAAAACAGGCCGAATATTACGAATAAAAAATATAGGAAAGCCCTTTATTGCAAAAAAAAATATATTAAAAATAAAACTTTAATAGCGGTACACATTTTTTTTCAGCAATATTGACCAGTTGTTCTCAATACTATACATTGACTAAAAAGGTTGTACTTAAAAGAATCATCATTTTACTATTGAGAATTTGGTAAATAAATAAAATACACTTCCTTTCCGTGATTGAACTTGTCTATGGTAAAATAAAAAATAATAATTGTATTTTTGGAAGATTTAATGCCAACGCACGTTTATATTACCTGTCATTCATAGCTAAAGAAAAAACAGGCTGACTAACAAAAATAGGAAAGACCTCTAAAGTGATATTTTTTTTTTTTTTTTACCAAAAATGTTGTAGGTTATATATGGATTCTTTGGTCCGAAATAAAAGTTTATTATTATTATTATTATTATTATATTCTATTTAGGTACCTGATTGGGCTCAATCGTACTTTACGAGAAATAAAAGAGCGGACTGTATTAAAATAAGTGTAATACCATAATTGACTATATATTAAAGGAATGCCCGTAGTGGCGCGCGTCTATGAGCTGAGTGGTATGGAGGGCGTGCAGCGGTCGTCGCGTACGTGTTCGGTACCCCGACACCCCCCGGCTTTCCGCCGTCAATCACGCGCATATGTGGTGCGCCAACAGTATCTATTCTATTACTCAATAATATGATGATGATTCTGGACCCTAGGCTATTGTATTTATATTTATAAATGTTATAATTAATTTTATATTATGATGCGATGTGATCATTCATCATACCGTATATTACAAAAGTTTACAAAAACTAACTTTCAGGCCGTTTATTCAGCCATACAATATATATTCAATTTTTAAATACATGCGACATAGTTCCCAAAACTTTTATCGTATCCCATTAACAACGTTCATAGAACCGTCGGCCATCGTCGCTGCCATTGTTGTTAGTTAGTGTTATGTACGAGAACACGGCCATATAGTTGGCACCAACCGAGGCAACTTGTCGCTGGAACATGCTGCAACTTGCCTCCTGCAATCTGTTTCAGTGTAGCGACATAAATAGTGCCTACGTTGTGTCCGGTCGTTAATCATTATTTAAGCTGTGCAACCGACAGTGTTTTTAAAGGCCAATGTTGGTGCATTTTTATAGTGTTTGGCCAATATTGCACGATTAAAGGGCCATTAGTAGTAATGAAAACTCCTTGCTCTTTTCGGGCAGTAGCAGCACTTTCTATCACTTGGACCATTTGCCTATCCTACTAAGATACAAAGGGAATAGAAAAACCCGGATAGACATCTATTCTTATCGCGCTCAGTACCTTATGCTGATAATAAACTGGCCACCTAATTCACAATATGACGTCGTTTGAACAATACCTAGATTTAAGTTTAGAAATTGAGCTGCATGGAGCAGTATTGGATTTGAAAGTTGATGGTGCATCGGCTTTAGGAGCTTCAACAAAACCAGAGCTTAAGGAAAAAAAAAACATTATTACACAATCTCTGAATCCTAAAAACTCATAAAAGGACTGAAAACCAAATATTACTAGACTTTTACTCACTTTTATGTACACGTAAGGCTTGAAGTGTACATAAAATATTATACGAGTAATCCAACAACTAAAAAGACATACAGAGCGGTTTAAACTTTATTTCCTTTGAGCACTCAGTGTGATGGAAGTACAAAGGCTGAAACTGACACTCATTTCAAGCTTCGCCGACATCATTGGATAATCCACGTCATGTGTTACTTAGAGGGTAAATTCCAAAACATATTATATGTTCAACAAACTTCTTCATAGCCCGGATAAAATTAAATAATCTCTTCGTTTCAGCACTTTGTCTTGCTTCGCAATACTTCACATCGTCGATAAAGGGTCACCCACCCTTACATAAAGCACTGGTGAAGGTGCCACAAGTTAACCTCTACGACAACAATGCATAATGGCCAGGCCTGACTCAACACTAAAAATATCACCTCGACATTATACCAACATAAAAGCACCTACAAACTTGACATTTCACGCCGTCACAGATAATGTAACACCTAACTAGCTAAGGCATTCACGGACTTGACCTAAACCTTCGTTACAATGCTCAAGTTGCTAAAGGTTAACCTCATAAGATTGATAGCTAGGCATTATTCATGCCATTCAAAGTAACTGAAACAGAAAATTCCACGCAAAGCTTTCTTGAACCTCATGTTCTTTCACTAAAAGCGATTGTTTCCGAAGTTTTACGCGACGCTAACATAAAAATAAATAGTGAAACTGTTACTTTGAATTTTATTATTAGGCTTCCATTACGACTTTGGTTGTAAGTAGTTACTTCATTGTTTCCAGTTGAGCAGTTTCCTAGAACTCGATCAGTCGTTGGAGCATGATAGTAGATTGAATGGAGCGTGTTTGATTCGGGTCACGTTCCCGCTAATATGTTCTGTAGGCGGTGCAAGTCTGCTGAGCGTGCTACCCCCTACTAGCACTAACTGGGACGTCGGTTTGCTTTTCAACGGTCTCTTTGCTTTCAACCGGGTATTGTGCAGAAGAGTTCAGCAGGAAATTGTATCGAAATCAAAATACTATTACAGACAAATAAAAATTGTATAACGTCAGCAAAAGTAATAAGGTAGTTCTTTTTAATGTAACTGAATAAATTTTAATTCATCCTGCTATGATTTTCTTGGATTGATTAATAAGTCGTTGTTGACTATTTACTGTAAATATTCAGGAACGCAAAATGTGGGGCGTAAAGTCAGGATACTCTGTTGTGTAGTTGAATGACGGCCTTTGCTCAGCGTCTAACGTGGGCAGTGGGCTGTCCCTAGCTCGGAACGTATTTTCCCTGTTTTCCCAATTTCCGTATTGAGTGGCAACATTTAGCCTGAGCTGGGTGCGACATCCGTTACTGAACATTTCGTTTTGAATTGTTAATTAGTTCCAATGGATACTCGTAGGAATGTGTGGTATGTAGGAACTTTATCCTTAAATAGATAAAAGCAGAATTTAGAACACGGATTTAAATAATTAAAAGTAATCGCAGCCAATTACATGAACATTCCTATACGCTGGATGGCGATGGGCTCGCTCCCTATTACATGGGATTTAGGCATAACTGGTGAAATGTGGGTGTACTTACGTAGACCTGTGCCTGACCCTTCGGGATTACAGGCGTGATATTATATTATGTTTTATGTCTTACACAGTCTACGTTTTTCTAATCCCTAAAATTATAATCCAGTTAACAAAAGGTATTTACAAGGCAGATGTGAGTGGAAATGCCGGTAGGGGTCGCGATATGCTTCAGAAAGGTCAGCTGCGTAGTATTCGCAACCGGTGTTCGCGTATGACCAGATGTATGAACGTAAACGATGCAATAGGACTATGTAAGGATCTTAGCAGGTGGCGTTCTGTAGTTTCTGCCTACCCCCATGGGAAGAAGGCGTGAGTTTATGTATCTATGTATGTATAACCCAGCAGTGCCTATGTAGAGTTACCGTGGCCCTGGCGCACAGGCAACTGAAGGAACACGGGTGGGTTTTAGTCAGCAGTGCCTATGTAGTTTTATTCAACTTTTCACTGACTGAACAAGTCGCAACTATTTACAGATTCAACACAGCACCAACATTTACTAGCACATACGTCTTATCAATTAGCTAATTTGTATACACATTTAGTTCTGAGGGTTCAACTTAAAAAGTGAATTTGTGTAACGCGATGAATAATTCAGTTGTTGACGCAGCGTATTACTAGCTATAGCTGAACTTACGTCTGCGACGTTGGCGACGTTGGCGACGTTGGCGACCCGTGTCACCCGTCTGTGCGTCCACGATAGTGTCGCGACAATAAGCAGGCTCCTTGAGATTAGGTGTTTCGTTCTGTCGCATCAGTGTCTATTAACAGTCGCTTAGACGAGCTGTGATTTACGGTACCCCTAAACTGTAGCAAGACGGCTTGACTTTTTAAAAGACCAGTCCATTTTTCGGTCGTTAACCTATTCAGATTTTCTTTTCTTGAAAAGTATCTCGTATTTATTAATGTAGATAACATTGATTTGGAAACCTTTGAAGATACAAGACCAAATATGGACACGAAATAATCATCCAATTCAATTCTAGCGTCCCATATACTGAGTATGAATTGAATCCGTTTGATGTCGAGCAGGCACACAAATTGGCTCTCAGTACCACGCGACCTATGCAAGCAATCAATAGTCGCAATTATGAACGATCAACTGAATCTTTTTTGAGCCGTAAAGCGAGTCCTAGGGCTTTACAGAGACTGCACACAAAGATAATGAATCTGTCAACATGCACAGTCAAAGCGATACTGGAATACTCTGAAATAGTGATGTGATGATTCTTTTACATTCATAGTCGATGTAAACTAATTAGTCTTGTTTTAATGGAATCAAAATTAAATGGGTTAAATGGCTACCGCATTTTTCAGGTATTTGAAAGCATAATGGATACCTTTTTAACACAGTCTTCTGTGCACATCAAAACATAAAAGTGAAGTAGATACTTATTTATGTTATTTTAAAGTAACTTAATAAATTAAGATTTTCATGTCACACTTGTACTTTGAACTAGGCACCTTTTAAAAGGTTTTATACGTAGCTGCATTATATATTAAGCCCGTGCCTGACCATTATTGTTGAAATGTCTTTGCCAATTTAAGTAACCAGCTGTGTCAATATCCATTTTGGAGATCTGACCTGCCTAACTAACAGATAGTTATAGCTTGCAGCTGTTCGGTAACAAGATAGCCAGAAGTCCGAACGGCATCCGACACTAATTGCGTTATAAGGTACCTGGGTACTTCTGCAGCCTGAATATCGTAACAGTGGATTTGTTATAGTCCAGAGCCTACGAATATTTCGCCAGTAATTGCATAACGTAAATATTCGGTCACATTTTTTTTTTGATATAGGAAATCGTACCGGGTTGAATAAATGATCATTACGGGCGTTTGTTTTTAGAATTAGTCAAGCATTGACAAGTTTTCATTGCTGCTTTAAAAGTACAGCTCTGCGGTATTCTAATAACCATATTATGATAAGTTCTTGTAATCACCAACGTTATTATTGTGATATATCAATATCCAAAGTTAGCAAACAGTAACACATTTTTTAATCCTCTAAAATTTCCGACATTTCCTACTATTTTATTGCCGTATTGAAACGTCCGTGACGCGGCGTTAGTATGTACAAAATAAAAGTATCGAGTGCGCGTATGCGCGCGTCGCATCACTAACTGCTCGATGGCTGCACTTCGATAAACCGTCGCGCTTTGTTTTCTCCCCCGTTCCAACTTTTGATCTCTAGTGTCATTGTATGTTTGTTTTTGATCCAGCCAGCCAGCCAGCTCGGTTTTTGCTGTTTGCGGAAGTTTCCAATCAGACCCGACATGTTATTTTGATAGCTTCTCTTAATAACTTTTTCGTAGTAAATATTATGGACGTGTCGTTAAAAATGTACTGTATGCAGGGTTATTAAGTTTTGTCTGCATTGTGAATCGTCGACTCTCGCTTTTCGTTTATTCACGCGAATGCACATACTAGTAGGTACTAGTTTATAACAACGTTTAAGAGGACAATTCTTACTCAAACGTTAAATAATGCTGCTATAGGTACATCAGATACCACTCAAGCAGACTGGTGCACCGCCACAATGCTCTTACAGTATTACAAGATTAGAATTCTGCATAGAACTTGTACATAAATTAATTCAGTATGGCTTATACCAATTAACCTAACAGGGTAAGCCAACCAGCAAACTGTATGTAGTTACGTATGTATCTGCAATACATAGATCCCGAATAGGATTTCCGTTACGATAATAAGGTATTATGATTGGGTTATACAAGACGTATCCGAACAAAAGAGTCATTATGCAACAGTATCTGATTTACATAATTGTAGTATATAAATGACCAAATGCCAAGAACTATTTAGCTTAGCAGGTTAGTTTTTATACGATGCCGATGTGCATCTCAAGAAAAAAAGCGAACGAAGTCGCGACAAACAGCTAGTTATTGTATAAAAATGTTATTCTATTTAGGACTGACACGACAAACTGAATAGAAAATACTGTAGATATCTTTTAGCTTCATCACAAAACGTTTTCTTTTCAAAATAAACTTTTCCGTGTCACAAGTCACAGCGTTCGCGATAAGTATCTTGTGCCATGCTTTTATTAAAATATTTTTAATACTTCTTTTTATTCGCTCATAAAGTAGTGCTTCATGTTGTTCAGTATAAAGTATTTTTATTAAATTCTTATGTATGAGGGCACACGTATCTCTGGGAGCATTCATTCACAGTCCGCTTCCCTTCAAATTGAGTTAACTAATTTAGAAAGATTAAGCAACTCCTACACTCCTTTAAATGCCGTGAAACGTGTCCTGAATTCTCGCAAAGAGATTAGAAATGAGATAGGAGTTTTGAAGAAGGGTTGCGAGGGTTTGTACACCGTATTTCATATCAGAAAGTACAATATGGTGTCTTACATGAAACCTTTTTTTAAATGAGAAGAGTTTTGTTCAAGATTCTATTAAATTATGAATACATACCTACCTACTTCTTGACATAAAATTTTGTATGAACAGCAAAACATTGCACTCTAAGTAAAATATATGTTTTATTGAAAAAAAAAAAACACCTGCATCATTTCACCACAAAGAAAAACAACATTTTCGCGTACTTATTATCTCATATCCACAAAACCTCTATGGGCTGTTATATTCAGTAAAGCCGATAAACATTCTCATTTAACAAATTAAATTTACATTTTATGACAAAACGGATAAAGAATCCATGACCCGATGTAATTGAAACAAGGCTGATCCGTTTGTAATAAATGAAATAATGAAACAATAAAAATAAAAACAACAACACATTAATAATAGTAATAATACCATTTATTTCAAGCCAATACCTTAACCTAAACATACATATTTTCATATAAACAAAACTTGTGTTAATAAAAAGGCTTAAGACTTTGTTAGTAGCACTTCACTTTGCACTATAGCTTGACTTTATGCTATCCAGTGGAACTTGTCCGCGGAAGCGACGGAACCAAAACCTGCAGCCGAAAGTGTTATTTTATGACGAGGGGCAGATAACAGTTGGGTACACGCACGACGAACGCCTGGAAGTTGACGTTCCAGTGCGATTCCAGTAACACAAAATAATAATGATGAAACACAATCCGTAAAGCCAATGCACTGTACGGGAGTACCACCGCCGACGATTAGCGAGAACTAGAAACGAGTGGGCGAGCGACGAGCAGCGAGTGTGTAATTCCAATAGTTTTGTCGCTGGGCTATGAGCGACGAGCGATTACTTGCACCACTCGCTCGGGGTGGTATAGCAGTACTTGCTGGTATGCGTATATATGTACCAAGCTAGTCTCAGCGAGTGTTCTGCCCGCCAAACGAGCGTCGCTGAGCGATTAGTCTCTTTGATAGCTCTTGTCGCTTAGAACTAGTGTAAAGAGAGTTCTCGCCGGTTCAGGTTTATGAACAGTCAGCTATTATCTCTTTTACTTACACGGTACCAACAATCTATTATACGTTTCTTGAGCGAGAAAATCGTTGATAGCTAGTCGTTTCCTCGTCGGCGGCGGGGCGACTAGCAGTTTAAACATCGCTCGTTTAACAGGAATGAAATAAAAACTCAACAGCTATCGTTTGGTCTTTAAAGCAACAACGAATCAAGAGCTAAGTAATGTTTCGAGTCCAAAAAAAACGTTGTAACAATGTGTACGAGCAGGTGCTGTTGGCGCGTCGCCAGTGCTCGTAAGGACAGCCTACAGCCTCCGTCGTGACCTTCTACGACCACTATAGCTCAGTGAAATATATCTCATATTATATAAATATTTTTACCTATACATTGTTCTGTGATACTATCGAATATCACGATTTTAAGAAAATATTTCGTATTGGTGCAGAGAAGTTTTAGATATGAAATTCATGTGTCGAAAACCAGTCAAAGGAATAAAAGTCAAGAAATGATAAAAATCAATAACCAAGAGATATAAATACAACCATTTCCTTTAAACAAACCTTGCAATAGCCTTGCAACGATTGCTTTATTCAGAAACAATTATGTAAAATTGTCTACCACAATTATCGAATAAGACCCTGCAAATTCCGAGAACTCTCACAAAATCGATGGCTAGGCCAATACGCAAACCTACTCGTTTATGCGGAAAAACAGGGAAAAGGTTCAGAAAATGAGAGAGATAATGTATCTTATTACGTTAATTACGTTGATTCACTACGATCACCATAATAAGATAAACAATTTCGTGGGCGCTCGTTCGTGATAGTAATTCGCGATTTGGTCGAAGGCAGCGATGACGACCACAGACGAGCTTTATTACATGTAACCCAGCTCACATGTCTTGTCTGAGCATCGCCAGGGGCGCGGACAGAAGGAGTATAAAATTCTTGTTATTTCACTAAAAGCATTTCAGCACGGCCGCCGTGATACGTGGCTCGTACCCGCTGGCGAGTTTAATACTCAAATTATTTTAACAAAATGTTTCACTTCTCTCAAAAATATTTAGAGTAGGTTTACCCTTGCGTCCTCAGTGCGACCTACGTATTATGTATTACGTCGTTAATTAAATATTTTAACCAAAACAATTCCGTAGAAAGAACGCCAACTATTATAATAACACCGACTCTATTTACTTCAGAAAACCATGTGCATGAAAATTATAGATTTTCTATAGGACATCTACAGAAAATCTATAATCTTCACGCACATGGTTTTCTAACAACGTTTCAAATACCTGTCATTAATGAAAATGCCTCTGCCACAATTTATCAAAGATACAAATTGTATTAGGCTGTCTTAAAATTTGATTAAATGAGTGTCACCATCCATTGGATAACGAAAGTGGAATAATGATGGATGATACTTTTCCTAACGTAATTCACATGTACACATATTTATAGCTTGCGAGGAATTCTTTTGGCATTTCCTTGTGTTTTCTTTGCCAGAAACAGGGACTTACACTTATCCCCACCTCCCCGTCCTCCGTTGCTTACAACAACAGGACAGCGGTTCACTGAAAACATTGATCGATTACGAAGCTTTCACAAAAAAGATCAACAAAAAGTTTATCCTGCGAAGTACTGGATTTATGTAAGTCTATTCACTGATGTGGATGGTGGGGAGAGGAGAGCTATTTATCAATGAATGAAAGGTCTGCTTGACGGCTGAGTGTTTGTTTCGCTTTGAGGGTATTTTGCAGTTGTTTCGCGAAGGTTGTTCTAAGGAATAAACAGTTTTAGTCTTGAAAATTCTGAAATATTTATCACAAAAAATTTGGCGTCCACCACCCTAAATCACATAACACGTTAACATGAATTCCCTCCGCTTTGTTTTTAAATATTTTTATAAGAATTTTGTTCACAGCGTATCAGAAAACAAAAGAACAATACATATTTAAAAAATAGTCTGCAGTTATAAAGTTTCACGCATACATGCTATTTCCTATTTTTACATGGCGTTGGCATCGCTCAAAAACTACCAACAGCATGCTATTGAATTTCCCTGTAACATCGTTAGACCAATTCCGCTGAAGCTACGTAAAGGCAATGTTTACATACTTCTATGTATCTACACTGGGCCGCAAAGAAAGCGGGTCGGTTAAAACAATGCGATAACTTTTAAAATATTTGAGCAATCCTTTTAAAATAAAAACTAAATTAAAGTTTATTTCATTACAAATATAGGAAGAAGTAACACCTTTTCATTTATTTTTGGTGAAATGGTATTAAAAACCAAAAAAATAATTAAAGACGATTTTTTAAATTTTAACTTTTTGAAACCATTTGTTTTACTTTTGCTTCTGTTGATAAATATAGCATTTATTGTGCAGAAATTCATTATTCTGATCAATTTCAATTAAAAACATGCCAGTAACCCCTGAAGAGTGTATCAGAATTCTGACGATGTTTGAAGACGGGAGCAGTCAGCGTTATATAGCGAGAATTGCTGGTGTGTCGCTATCAACCGTTCAAAGAGTGCTCCAGCGATTTGAAGAGACTGGATCCAATATTCGCAGACCAGGAACAGGCCGAACAAGGTGCACGACAGCGCGGAGGATCAATATGTCTATTGTCCACCCGCCGTTGACTATTTCTCCAAACTCGAATTGGCGCTGGGATCCGTAGGGTCAGAGTATGCACATTGCGTCATCATGGGCGATTTCAATACTGACCTTGCTCACCACAACCCTCGATCCCGTAAACTCCTTAACATCATCGAGTCCGTTAGTCTCCGTGTACTTTCATTGCAACCTACCCATTTCAATATCTCAGGCGATGACACCTGGCTCGACTTAATCCTTATATCCACTCCCTCCCTTGTTTCCTCTAATGGTCAGTGGTCCTGGTTCTGCTCCTGGTTTTTCCCATTATGACCTCATTTTGCTCTCGTTTGTTCTAAAACCGCCTAAACCTAGCCCAAAAGATCTGCACATGCGATGTTTCACTCTGATTACTCACATCATCAACTTTTCTCTCGATTCCGGACAATTCCCATCCCTGTAGCCTATGGCGTATGTCCGCCTACTCCCTAAAATTTCAAATCCTTCCCTATCCAGCCTCTTTTGACCTATTTCCATTCGCCCATTCCTGTCTAAAGTGCTTGAAGCCTGTATACACAAGCAGTTTTCTGGGTTTTTTCACCGGAACAACCTTGTTAGCGCTTTTCAGTCTGGATTCAGGCCTGAGCTTAGTACAGCCTCCGCTCTCCTTAAAGTGACTGATCATATTAGAGAAGCAATGGAGGATACCCAGATTACCGTTTTGGGATACACCCGATACCCTGGAATGGTTCTCTTCTTATCTTTGGGGACGTCAGCAGGCGGTTCGCGTTGATGAGAACTCGTCGAGTTGGCGCGACCTGGATGCTGGTGTTCCACAAGGTGGTATTCTTTCTCCATTTTCATAAATTTTATAACCCAGTCTTCGGTGTTCGTATCATCTTTATGCTGATGATCTTCAATTGTATACAGCTGGGCGGGTAGAAGTTTTATCGTACGCTATAGCTGATGTAAACCGAGACTTAGCTGCTATTAAAAAGTTGTCTGATAGTTTTGGGGGTCAGTAAACCCCTTAAAGTGTCAGGCCATTATAATTGGAAGCTCGCACATGATAGGTATGGTGGCACTTAGCTCTCTTCTTCCTCTTATTTTTAACGGTACCATTAAAAATTCGCCAAAGGAGAAGTTTGCGCACTTTGACCATGCTTTTCTCCTTTCTCAACTCTCGCACCCTTCCTTCTTATCTTATGTATCACTTTCAATATCTATGTTCTTCACACGCTAAGAATCTGCTCTCTCATACTTCTGATTTTGTTCATTCTTCTTTTCGTATTCAGTCCATTCTTCTCTGGAATGCGCCTCCTCTTGATATCAAGACGGCCACCAGTCGGTATGCATTTAAGCGAAAATTGCAGAGTTATTTTCAAAATAAATAGCGTAGAGTCATCTCAATTACCTCTTTCCCTTTTTGTGTATATATATATATATGATATAGGTATATGTTATTTTTAGATGATGGAACACTAGGAAGTGACGTAGACATCATTCTAAAAGATCTTCAATTCCTAAAGGAGCATTTCCAATCAATCGGTTTTGAACTAAACTACTCAAAATGCGAAATTTCCCTTTGTGATAATACCGACAGACAATCGACTATACAGAAATTCAATTCAATAGCCCCAGATATAAAGTTTTGGAAAAAAGTTCACTGCACCTCCTAAGTTCTCCAATTTTAGAAGACAGTTTTTCACCATTCGTCGACGGAAAAATTAAACATTTTGACGATATTTCAGATAGACTTTCTAAAATTAATTTACATTCGGCATTCACCCTTATCAGATATTGCTGTTTCGGTCCAAATTTTATATATTTTCTCCGCTCTTCCTCTTTATGGAAGCAGCCACACCTAATAGACAAAATTGATCATATTATTCGAAGTACTCTAACATCCATTTTAAATGTGGCATTGGACGACCGCGCGTGGTTGCAAGCCACACTACCCATTCGCTTTGGTGGGCTCGGCGTCCGCAAAATTTCTAGTGTAAGCCTACCGACGTTCCTGTCCTCGGTCCACAGCACCGAAAAGTTAACCACAAGAATCTTAGCCCCTTCTCAGGTTGACTCTGAAGTGCCGTGTTTGACCGATGCGGTGAACGCCTGGAAAGTAGCTTGCCCGGTCTCGGTTCAGCCCGAGAACCCGTCTTCCCAGAGACAGTAGGATGAGCCGCTCTGCAGGTTGGTACGGAATAAACTTATTAATACGTCCACCAATGCTGCCGAGCGTGCCCGCCTGCTGACTGTGGGGGAATGGGAGTCGGGCCTCTGGCTTCAGGCGCTACCGTCACCCAACATAGGCACTTTACGGGGTGATACCACATTCCGACTCGCTACATGTTTGCGTCTAGGCGCTCCTTGCGGGGTTCCACATCGCTGTCAATGCAGTGAAGCAGTCGACCGCCTCGGACACCATGGCCTATCCTGCAGCAAGAGCGCTGGTCGGATGGCACGTCACGCCAGCGTTAATGACATCATCCGTCGAGCTCTTGTCACCGCCGGGGTGCCAGTTGTTTTAGAACCCAATGGCTTGGCACGTGACGATGGGAAGAGACCAGATAGAATGACCATTATGCCTTGGAAATTGGGTAAGCCTTTGGTGTGGGATGCAACTTGTGTCGACACCCTCGCTCCATCCCATCTTTCTAGCACGGCGGGCTGTGCTGGGGCGGCTGCTGCAGGAGCAGAAAACCTCAAACGGCGAAAGTATAACAACCTTATTGGGAGCTATATGTTTGAGCCGTTTGGGGTTGAAACACTAGGGCTTTGGGGTCACAGTGCTCATTAAATATTTCGGGGCATCGCCAAGCGGTTGGTCGACTCTTTACGCCACCAGAGGGCTGGCCTATTTTTAGCCCAAAGAATCAGCATTGCCATCCAACGTGGCAACGCTGCCAGTCTTTTGGGCACTTATCCCATTGACAGCGATGCGGACGAATTTTTTGATGCAATATAAGCTCTTCCCTTACACATTTTTTTTTTAATTATGCTCTTGTAAATAGTAGGTATATATATTTTAGTTTTAGTTTGTATATTGTAATCTATTAAGATTGATTAAATAAAAAGAAAAAGTTATAGTAAATATGTATATGTGTATCATAAGTTTATAACCTATTTAGGTACTTGTAAACCTATTTTATTTATAATTAATTATGTGGTCTTTTTACCATTTTTTTTATTATTATTTACGCCTGTTAAACAGAGCACCTGCCATCTTATCTCTACACCACCCTTGGTTGACTGGTAGAGAATGCCTAAGGCATTAAGTCCCCCTTTGTATGTTTTATGTGCGAGAAGTTTAAATATATGGTGTCCACAATGTCGAGAAATCGATTTCAAACGACTGTTGAAGTAAAACATCACCTTCTACGTGCTGCAGGGAGCAATCCGAGCACGTGTACAGTGAGGTGGCGTCTTGCGGAAGCAAACTTGAAGCCATTTAGAACTGCAAATGGTCCAAAACTCGAAAGGCAGCATCGAAATTTAAGGCTGAGTTACGCCATAGAACACATGAATTTGAACACAAGAGTAATGTTTTCGGACGAGTAGAGGCTGCTATACACGCACGATGGGAGGCAAAGAGTCTGCAGAAGAGAGAACGAGAACGCTATCTTTATGCAAGATAACGCTCGTCCCCATACAACTCGACTACCTTGAAGAATCCTCAGCATCGGCTCAGAAATCTGGTGGAATGCATGCCAAACCGTATAACAGCTGTATTAACAGCTCGTGACGGCAATTCAAAATATTGAAATGTGTAAACATTGCATATTTGATACCGTAGCACATATTTCGAAATCTAGTGAAAATGGTAATTTTTACTTAATTCAAAATAAACTTCTAAATCTTGAACTTTTATGACATTGATTTAAGCACTATAAAATTGTCTATAATACAGTCTTTATTTCATAAAGCTAGCTCCAATATTTGGGGAAGTTATTGAGGTTTTTATTACCGATCCGCTTTCTTTGCGGCCGTGTATACGTCAACCTGCAGAGTGAGAATTGAACGTAATTTTGAAACTTCCGATCGTCAAGTTTGCCGATACCTACTATGTTTACCTTCGGAATCGCCACCATGTAGTCCTTTGAGTCACTTGTGCTGCAACACATTGACATGTCACCAGGGACTGAAAGGCCTGCACATTAAAGGTAAACTACAAAGATGACCGTAGGAATGTATTTGATTTTACTGTTTAACACCTCAAGCAGTTTTGTTCTAACAAGCACTATAGCTTAACTAAGTTTTCGTTTATAACGAGATCTGAATTATACTCCAGCTTATGATCCGGCATGGTACCTACATACGAAGTATAAACATTAATCTGTGGCACATTATCAACATCATAATTTGCAAACAGTTTTAACTGACAGTTACGAATTTCGTCGCTGTAGTTTAAACTCGATATTATAAATACATGCGCAGCAGCTGAAAATATTAAATTCATGATAGTAAATAGTATTTGACATATGTTTCGGTCGGCTGCGGTACAATTGAATCAAAATAAAATAACGTAGCGTATTTTCTTTCTTTCATTTCTTCTTTAAATGGATCCTCACAGGACGGTTTATTAACATTAACAAAATCATAATAGTGATTTAAACTAATAACTTGCAATTCTGCATATTCCAATAGCTACAAATGCTTTTGGCTCGTTTCCAGGGAGCGTGCAACGGATGCTTTATTTCTCTAAATAGAGAACCGCTACCGAATACCCATTTCGGACATCGGTATCTCAATTGGAACACGAACCACTCTATTAAGCGAACTATTCGCGAGTTCGCTGCGCAAGAAGCCTATAATAACTTGTAGTAGCAACACTTGTTAACTTGTACAATCGAATTAGTACACGAAGGGAAAAAGGCTTCATCGACACCTAGTTTGATAACTGCTTTCAGTTAGTTATTTCCATGTTTATTTTATGCCATACATTTATAATGGTTGTTTGAGTTCAATTGGATGAATATTTTGGCATTTTAAATAAACCTTTTGTTACGCAAAATATTAATTACCAAATTTGCATCTCTTTGTACAATCATCGCTTCTGTTTGATGTTGACTAAACTGTGTAGACATTTAATAGCGCTTATAGACCAATTTTATTTTATTGTTGCCACAAAAATCTAATAAAAAACCGCGGGCTGTAAAACTCTAATGTAAAATCTCAATAACCGTTTCTTTGACCTAGCACACAGTTATGTAAAACTAAGTACAAACCACCACATCGTTTGTGACCACAAGACTTCCATCTAAATTGGCCCAGTCGTGAGACTTATCGGGAAATACTTTGTTCTCGTTGTATGAACTGTTGACATCTTGACATTTCTTGTGAACTATTACATTCCTTAGATCCAATATAATTGTGATTTATTTTGTTTTGCTCGATTCCAGCTTATTCATTGTGACTTGCGAGTGAACTTTAACTTCCTGTCTTAGTAGGAAAAATAAAGGTATGTTCTGACATTTCCTTTCGCAGAAAAGTTTCGTTATTAGAGATGTACGCCGTTATAAAATTGTGGAAGCAGAATAACATTTAATCTTCTCTTGTATTTGGCAAACACGATGCCATATCACTAAGTGCAGGAAGGCTGACTGTGTGTCTTTACATGCAGAGACTCATATAAGCACCTCCTAAACAGTCATGGACTTCTAATATTTTCTTCCTATAAAATCCGTTAACTTTTGATTGTCCTGTGGCCAGCATCACAATTTAACCCCAGTCAATCCAAGCTGAGTTCAGCACAAAGTAAAGACTAAAATATGAACACATTTATTTTCAACACGACTACAAACTTAACAATAGGAGTTAATATAGTTTACATTTCATATTTTTATTTTGCGAGCTTTAAATGCATTCTGGTCACGTTCGAGCGTGTCCTTCGAGCCACAAATAGCGAGGGTCGCCATTAATTACTGCCCCCCATCACGGCCCGCCCTGCCGACTTCTGCTATCAATTTATTGTCTGTACGATAAGTGCTATCGATGTTTCTGATGGTCATTTATAATTATCAAATTATATTGAACTTTATTTAAATTATTGTTTCGTTTCTTGTATGATTCTGTTATGGGCTCCCAAATGCTAATGCTATGGACGGTCACAGGGGAATTAAAGTCTACCAAGTGATGTGGAGATCAAAGCCAAGGAACCATTATCTAAGAAACAGAAAAATCAACAGAATAGATGTAATAGAAAAAACTAAAGAAACATTCTTTGAATTTTTAAATTATCTACAGTTTACAAAGAAAACTTCCCAAAATCATTAAAAAGGTACATGTTTTTGTAAAAATCCCGCTCTTTCAAGTGATGTGGGTTGTATAAAGCTAGTATCTAATTACGCGGAACCCTTCGTCTGTGAGGTTTAATGTACAGAGAGGCAGACAGTGAATCTGGAGAGGGTTGTGGTTGGCTAAGCAACGAAATTGAAACAGCAGTACTACAGAGCAGGCTATGTTTTTAAGTATTTAGGTGTGTACGTAATATGTTTTTAAAGAATGGTAAGTACACATTGTGAATAGGTCCATTCAGTACCTACCAATAGTCGTACAAATTAAAACGAACGTTGATATTCTAGTAACAGGGAGTGCAGGTCCTGTATTATTGTCCCACGGGCACATACGGGCGACGTAAAAATAAAAATCAGTAAAATGTTGCAAGCGAAAAAATATTTCAGTCTGAATTTTGAACAAAATTTGATTCAAAACTAAATTCTGTTTGTTTTATTTCGATTCCAGAAATATCTGTCATTACAATCACGGTCGGGTGTGTCTAAGTCTAAATAAAATATAGACACGTCGATCAGTTCAATTTGTACCTTATGTCCGTTCCGTAACTTAGCGAATGCTTTTAACGTAAAAAGCACAAACAAAAGACAGTATTAATTTATGTATTGGATGGTTTATATTTACAGGCACGAGAAAAGTTCAATAGTGACGATTAATAATGTAAATAAATTAATGGCGTGGGAATTGTAAACAGTGAAACGAGCTACTGAACAAAACAATGGGTTGATTGTATGCTAGGTGTTCCCTTCGGCTTTGTTCGCATATATTATACAAACTCGAACTTCCCGTTTGATCCCCTTAAGGGTCGAATTTGTACAAAGTCTTGCCAACAGGCTCGAATCAGTTTAACTTAAAAGGGTGTTTTACAGAGTGGTGTCATTCATATTTACGTATGCAATTTTGATGAACAATTTCTCCAAAACTTATTACATTAATTTTGTGGATTTTGTTTGCCTAAAGTTAGTTCATTATTATCTCGTAAATAAATGGCCCTAAAAACATCTGCCCCTCGTAATGCTAGAGCATTCATAACGGAATATAGATAGCCACACACACTTGCGAAGAAAGAAAACCTTAATATTATATGTACGTGTGCCCTTGACCGATTTCTCGGTACGTCGGTATTTCAAGGGTCGCCCTCGAAAAGTACTGACGAGGCGCGTTCATAGATAAGAAAATAATGAACGCATTTTCCAAAATGTCTCTTTACTTAACAACGTTGAAAAGTTTATCGATCAAGGGGTGTCATAGTAGACCGTAAATATTTAGTGCTCAACATCAAATAATGCGCAGTATATACAACGTGGAAGATATTATTACTATTATCATACTTGATATAGAAATTGATGAATATCGTTACATAACTTTAGGCTAAAGTGCATGAACCTAGATATTCTTCTAATGGCATTAAAGTGATTTAAGAGATAAGACATAATGGGTACATTGTGCACTAACAAAATTACTGTGCAGAAGCATTAAGTTATTAGCGCGCAGAAGCAGCTGCCGCCTTGTCATAATCTCCTGGTAGCCCATTAGAATATCCTGGTAAGAGAACGGATCATACTTGGCCGTTAACAACACAGTCAAATTACCTTAATTACTTTTATTTATTATTAATTTGGAGTGCCTTGTTGAGGTATGGTACGTATACTTATACAGTGTTATTGGGTTTTCTAATATAAGCTTCTCTGTAGCAGCCTGTAGTCTGGTTTTAAATGTACCTAACATTGGACATAGTAAATAGCTGGCGAAATAAGGCGCACTATGGTAACCCCTTGGAGGATAAAGGCGCGGTGTAACATTATGATTACTATTCGACTATCTGTCTTTTTACAGTGACTTTGTTCACACCCAAATTTCAATAGCCGTTTGTCCAGATCAGACAACGACTTACGGAAAATATCTAAGGACTATATCTTCAACATTGCATATTTCTAGCTTCAGTGGTTTAGATTTTATCAATCAGTCATTTACGGAGCTAAAATATATTGGCAACATTTTTTACCTAAGCTTTTTTTTAACCGTTCGCCTGGCTCACGAGCACCGGCTAGGCGGCTGTTTGTTGTGTACTCGCCGCCGCCGTCACGACAGCTTAAAAATTGAAATAAACGAACAAGCTTTCTTTTTCCGTCGCGTCATTTGTTACACAATCCGTCTTTGTTTGTAAATGAAAACTTTTCACATAAATTCTCTTTTATATTTTTACGAGTTACGATTTTTTGTTGTTACCTTTGTTTGGCCGCATTACTAAGGTATTTTGTCAAGTAGGTGTGTAGGAATGGCGTCTTGTTGACTAAATTCAATGTTTTGATCACCAATCTGTCTTGTGGGTGGTGCGTTCGAGTATCATACTACTGCAATCGTGGCTCAGAATAGCTGTTAACATAATAATTATTTTGCGTCATTTCAAATCACTAACCAGTCTTTTCTTGTAAACGTTGGGGTTGAGTTCCATTCAAACTACATGCAGATGATATCATTAAGAAGCTATTATCTGCCCAACAAAATCTCCCATTTATTTTGGCCAAAGACTTGGAAATCGAAACTATTTTAATAATAGGTGATTTATACCGTATCAGTCCAATATTTAAAGCCACCAAACAATACTATTAGATTTCGAAGAGCCAAGTCACAACAAGTAAGTTACTAATGAAACGAGCCACTTTACCGCAAGACTGACAGTTCAGGGTGTACTATTAATTAACAGCGTGACTAAGACATAGTAAAGCTTAGTCTTATGTTCAATTTAATATGAGTATTTAAAGCGAAGTAAGATTTATAGTAATTATCATCAGCCTGTTATTGCCCCATCATTCAAGATTTCTAAAACAGACAAAGAACCAACTTGATATTTATAAGTATTCAAAATGGTATGCCACTTCGTGATTAAAGTGTAGTGTAGGTATGAAAACACTCAGTCTATACAAATGTCGTGGACTAGTATTGTAATTAGCCTAATGGGTACCCGTTTGCTATTTTGCATTGTTCGAAAGTACTGTTAAACAGTAACAAACATTTCGTTTGAACTAATTGACGTACGTACCCAAGCTGCCACCTGTACCTACCTCCTGAAAAAATCAAAATGATTGGTAGATAGATGGATCGAGTTTACATACGGATAGTAGCTTCTCATGCATCTATAATAGCTGATATGGGTATCCGACTTTGCTGTAAATATTCGTATCAATTCAAATTCAAATTCAGAATAATAGGAATTATGCTTTTGAAATAAAAATATTCCACAGTCTCTCCTTCATATAATTTCTATAAAAATAATGTACCTATGTAATTCAAATATTAAAAGAAGGAAAGCTCGCTAGTTGGCTACTAGTACCAGAGCTGATATTCTCGTACAAGTAAGCTAGCTTTCTGCACGCTAATATTACGTACGACCGGCAATGTAGTAAGTCCTGTTTATAATGTTCATTATGAATATCGTAAAACTTTCCTCTCTGGATAATTAAGTGTATAAATAACTGTAACTACTGGAAAATGAGATACAAATTAGACTTGTTTTTGGGTGCGCCAAAGTTCACCTAAATTTTCAACTCCGATAATTGGAAATCCGAAAATGTTCTTCCTAACATTTTTCATCCTAACAATCACAATTCCTAACTACTCTGTCTCTAATGTTCATAATTCCGAAGCATTCAACTTCATAATGTCAGTAGCAATAAACATCTATTATACTTGTATTTGTTTTCCTATATTTTCTCAACATAACCATCTTATACACTATTATTCAAAGTCATATTTTTTTTGTTTAGATTTCTTTTTATTCATAATAATCAGTTATTTGCGTAACTTTATTTTCACATAACATGTGTAACATATAAGAATAAAGCGTATTCTTTAATTTTATTTATAGCGGTGTGTACGTGCAAATATATCCATAGGTTAGGTTAGGTTAGAACTGTGACCAACTACGCGCGAGCCGAGCGAGCGAAGCGAGCGGTGCCGCGGCAGCGGCCGGCGAGCGCTACCTCGAAATTGGTCGCGAAATTTTTCTAAGTATTTTTTTCATAGTGCCCCCAAGACGACACTCTGACCTGAATTTCATTCATTTAAGACAAAAATCAGTCAAACGACCTTTAATCATTCTAAACAGTTGGTTTAAAATATAGTGGGTAGGTTATATATAAGTTGGGTAAAAATATTATGGTAATTATGTTTAGGGATAAAAGCGTTATGATAAAAAACAGTAGGAGTTTAAATATATTTACATTAATGATATTATGAATTACAATTTTCGGAAACATGAGTGTTATGAACATCGCCGGTAGCACTACAAATAGTATGAATGAAAACTTTAGGATGAAAAATTTTTGGAAGAGTGATCATTCGGATTACAAATCGTTAGGAAGAACAATTTCGGGTAAAGAACTTTAGTTGAGCCAATATGGACCCCTTATTTTTATCGTGTTTTTTATATTTATTAAGTTGCTATAGTTTTATGTATGACAGGTTTCATAAAGACGTACTTAAGACAGTTCGTTGTGTGACGTTAAATGATTTCTGAAAATATAAACGAAGACGAATAAAACGCTATCCCCTGACTGTCGGCTACAACTCCCGAGACACAAGACACACGTTACATTTTACTGCACACATAAAAAACAACACTAAAAAGTTGTTTCATGTTTGTGTTGATTGCAATGAATTTGCCAAATTAAAAAAAACTCCGTGAATGTTGACTGCCCCCTCAGGGAAACGTGATGCTACGAGTACATTGTTTTCGTGTGATGTCGGTAAAGTTTTTCAGGGTATTAACACACGTTTCGTAGTATAGCAAAAGTTCGGGCAAAACAAATAAAATAAAAAAGGTAGGTAGCAAACGTTTAGAAGAGCGTAGCAAGTTAAAATAACGGGAGACGCTGAATAATCTCTGTTTTTTCTTTTTACCTTATTTGTATTTTTTTAAAACGCTGCGTCAGGAATACTGGTGTGGTACATAGCGACGATACATTACTCCCGTATCTTTTGTGTTTTTAAACGGACATCAAAAGCAAGAACGTACATAACAAAATATATTTTTTTTTTTTTTTTATGCGGTAATAGAATCTGTGACATAAACGAAACTGGGCACTCCGCCTCTCCGCTGTACCAGATATCAGCATTTGATTGGTTTAAGCCACAGAACGAAAGAATAGTTCTGGTACCTTTCCACCAATTAAAAACTGAAGGTGGGTAGCAAAAATCAATCAGATGGACGTGCCGCGTCTATCGGGCAGTCGCGCACTGCGCACACGTTCCCGGCGATTGCTTTGTGCCGCAGGAAATTAGTTTGGAACTTGTGAGTGAGTTTCGTACGTCTAACTATGAGTGGATGAGTATTTGTTGTATACAAGTACACAACACGCCTCTGAGCTCTGTTTTGAACTGAAAAGAATAACATGCACTGCAGATGATAGTCACTTTGACTTGACTATATTCTATATTCCATAAAAGTTTTAGTATCAAACATCACGAGACACATTATTTGCAATGCAACATCTGTCTGTTAGTTAGTGTGCTTATAACTCAAGAACCACTTATCTGTTTTACGTGTTTCTAATAATTATGTCATTGACATCTTCTTTGGCGAGCTACTCGTCTTTATTTGTTATGACTATGACTTTAATTAGTGTAAGTAATTATGACAATTTATACACATGGTGACTCGCTATCAGATGGATTTTTGATCGCTGTTAATTTTAGCAGAGACACATAACATGACTTTCACCTTTTCCCTCATTTTAATTCCTCGTAACAACTTGTGTTCATATTAACGTATCAAAACCATTAGTAATTACTTTCACAATATTCCTTTTACATCATAATTTATGCCTTTGAAAATTTAATTACTATAAAACATCGCTGCTAATTAAAGTAAATTCGTAGCACAAACGTTGTAGCAGGCTGCTACGCTGCTACGCCGCTACGCCGATTGCTACGCGTTACAAATCACAAGAGAATTAGTTAATTGGCACGTTGTTACTGGCCCGATTCCATTCTCGGAGCACCAAATCCCTCTACTAATTACATTATACTGTATTATAAACAAGATTATCTTAGTACTTTAAAATACGAGAATTTTATCAGCTTATTTTTTACTTCAGAAATCAGTCAAGTAAAAGCGTCCTGGTTTTGTTCAGTACCAGTGCAATTTTATGGGCGTCATAAAATTCGTCTGCACCGAAAACCTCACAATCTGATAAGACGACATAAAAAAAATACCTAAAATGTGTTCTAACCTTGGTTTTTAGTACTTTTAAGAATTCTTCTCTAAAACTGCGTTTCAAAGAAGTACAAAGAAATTACCTACTAGAAATCAGATACGTGCAAGTTGCATTGATGTTGTTAAAACAAGTTTCAGTGAACGCCACTTTAACCGCGTCTTCGTTAACCCGCCTCATGTATAAAACATGTTGATTGCACAACCTCACGTCGTTTGCACGCATCACAGACTATCAAAGTGCAATTCTGACATTCTGACATTTCAGCAGTGCAACGACAGTTCGCGACCGGTTTGCACCAAGCACCGCCTTGCACCGTCACATACTTACCAAAATATATGGAAATAGAACTGTTCAACTTCCTCATGCAATAAATACTTCGACATATTAAAACTGAGAAGGTTTCCGAGTACTTATAGCAGTTTTATAATGTAACTGCGGCCATGTTTTCGCGGATATTGTTCAAAATATATCACATATGCGGGTCACTGGCAAATTAATGCAGTGGTCGCGTTAAATTCGTTTATCAGTTCATCTAGCTGGAAGTGTAGTTATTATGTTGTATTGTGTGTGCTTACACGGAATACGGGTTTAGATAAAAAGATAAATTTGTTAAAATTGCGGTTTAGTTAAACGATTGCATATAAAATGCAGCAGGTTTAACTGGTCAATACTGGTTTACAATGTTTGTTAAAACCTATTTACATAAATATAATATACCTTTAAAAAAAAAATATTTGGGTAAAAATAAGCGTGATAATTATTATTCTATGCGTGGTATCTCTTAACAAAACAGTCTAGTCTATTTAAAAGAGAAATATTCCTAAACGCCAAAACAAAAGCAGATAAAACTAATTAGGCACCATCAATTCCGATCTATTCAGTTGAAAAATAATACCTACTTAAACGTTATTAGCGAAACAAATAGAAAATGGAAGCCAAGTCCAATAGTCCAATACACACCTTACCGAAGAGACCAGTTAGTTCCGCTCGATTAATAGTGGTAATAAATCTCAGCTGATACCCCCGGCCTCCAGGCCCCTCGGCCCCGTGGGCCCGAGTCGTTCTATCGCACATTTTTAACATTTAAAACTGAATAAGGTTAAATGTGAAGTGATAAAACTTTCAGTATAGTTAATGATCGGCGACACGGAACTTAGTAATGTACAAAATCTGTTTAACTACGTTTTTAAAAGTTAAACTGGGACAACGTATACTTATCTGTTTGGTTTCACTATGTATTTATGTATCTGTAGTAGCTATTACCGAGGACTATGCCAAATTGCCTCATAATTTAAGCAAGGTCAAAGGCTTGGTGAAATAGGTTTCCGGTAATCCTATCATGCGTTTATGTTTCACTGTATAGGTATACCTACTCCGGGTGTTTACCTCGGCGGCTAGTTTTGGTTTATTCTACCTGTGTCTCCATCCGCAAACGCGTGTTTCTACGTCCTACTTAAAAAATAAATGACTTTATTTCATGTAGCGCCTCAAATAAATAAATAAATTATTTACGATGGAAATCGTTTTCAATGCTTGCTGGAAAAATAATACGTTTTTAGGCTTGCACTACTTAACTAACTTTTGCAATAACTCGAAGAAAAGACGTTAATTTGTGGAACTAACACATAACTTAAAACATAACCATAAAAAAACAGCGAAGTGAAAGCTAAAAGCGGCAATCATACCACAAAATTGCCAAAACAATATACTAACTGGTGTGTTTTCTTTGCTGGCAACAAAATGATTGAATAAAGTGCACACAGTAATAAAAGTAACAACTCTAAGAACAGCTTACTTAGGTGGCATGATGTTGTAGGTTCTCCTACACCTTGGAAAATTCCTGTAACGAAAGAAAACCCAATTACGAGTAATTCTGTTTAACGGCGTCCAATTTAAATTAACGACAATGTTTGAACAATTAACTACATGGGCCTGAATGTTTTCTGATTAGTAGAAGATAATAATGATAAAAGTCGACATAATGGATGTTGAAACAGCTGAAAATAAAATGCAGCGAAATGGAATAAATAACAATATCGATGGTTTGAACATAGGTGAAACGCATTCAAGAAATAAATGTCAGTGATCTGATATAATAGACAGTTGTCTATTTGGTTACGCGGGGTCATCGACTGGCGTACGTAGAATCAATGAAGGTTGGATGACGCACGCACGCCGCTCGCCGCACGCCGCGTTTATGTAACGTTCTCGTCATAACCTCCGCTGAATTATGTACAACTCGTCGCTATCTGTCATTTGCAGTGTTACCACGAAATCGACAAAGTTCCCACCCCCACCGAGTGTTGGGAATGTACAAATGCCAGATTTGTTCGCGACCCATTGTTTTATTTCGGCGCACGTTGCCAACATTACAGTAGGAAATACGCAATACTTAGATTAAAAAAAGTTTCTTTTGAATATTTTATCTCCGCAGTGTCGGACCGCAGTCAAACAAAAATGGTTTAATTACAACTCCCGATTGGACGTCTCGTCGTTATCAGAAAGCCTTATCTTTCTTCGAAAACCTTTCATAATTTTCGTAGCAGCTCTTCGATATCATAATCGAATCTCAGCTTTAAATTCGATAGCAATTTTAACCTAGAAAAAGAACTTAGACTTTTGTATTTATTTCTTGAAGGTCACGGGGTCTACAGGGGTCGTTTACACAAAGGGCAGCTTTATTGTGTTTACAAAGTGTTAAATAAAGGGTTACTGTAATGTAAACATTAATTAAGTGTAAACAATATGGCATCCTGCAGACAGGTGGCACTTGTAATTAGGAAAATTAATTCAGGAGGGGCACGCTCGCGCTTTTACCTCTCCTTACATCGGTGAAGCGCCTCATTTTCTTGAAGGTCACATGCTCATAAATCCCTGGCACTCATACAGATTGTTTACTTTGGAATTCATAAAAAATGCAACGCCCTCATTTATTAATGTATAACAGACAAGTCGACGAGTAATGAATTGCCTTGAAGACGTGAAAAACAACACTGTATCTAAGACATATTTTACCGTGAAAATATTTCCTCGGTGAATATTGGAACCTGCTTATTAACAAGACAACTGATGGTTTTCGTATGAAGCTAAGTTCGGGTTAAGTGAGAGGTTCAGCGAGCACGGTAAGCCAGCTGTCTCGCGTAATATAATTACCTCCCCGTTATGAGTATATTAGCCGTCACTCGGATAGACATTAATAGGGATTGGAAATCTTAAGTTGCGAATATAAAATGATGAAAGAATACAAAAATGAAGAAGGAATGACTTTTTAACTGACTTTATATGAATTATTGGATGATTAAAATGTTGATTTTTATTTAATTTGCTTTGATTAATTCGATTCATTAAATGTAGTAGCACTGTTTAGTATTGGTTAAGTATAAATATCATTAGTTATTAATTATTATGTAATACAAGTACCTCTAGTAATTGGTACCCTGGCATACGTTATTTGAAGTACATTACCACAATCGGAAGTATTAACAGCAATTATACGTAGAAATAGGAAGGTAGCACAATACATTCGTTACCAATATGCTTTATATAGCTCTCAAATTGGTTTGTGGAATGCCGATGTAGATAGATTGACAGTATTATTAATTGGTTCGTGTTATATTGTAACATTTGTCGTGTGGCACAAACAACACGCTCGCTCGAGCGCTCTATCAGGTCTTATTAGCTATAAACTGTGCCTACGGCTCGTATGTCCATGATCGATAGTCGTATAACGGTATATTACCTCCAAAACTTGCTACTTAAATTACACAATCCCACTTGGACGTCTTTTAAAGCCGTATTTCGACTGGCCGAATCTAACAAAGCAATTGTACGAACATTAATCTTATTCGAATAAATATTTGTTTAGAGAAATCAATTTGTATTCGTGATGTTTCTCCATTTATCTATATTAAGTAAAAGGAAATTTTCGTAGAACTCTCTGCCTTTACAAATATATATGGAGTGTTTGTTGAACACAAATAACGTTACTTCTTTACTACGCAGTCAATATTATTGACTACGTCAATCTGTTTCTTCCACGGTATAACTAATGACTTATTTACAATGAATAGGCAAAAAATTTTGTGACTGCCGTCTGTGCTTGTCAACCTAAAATCTCAGGCTTTCATAGTGCGCAGAATGTGATTTCAATTCACATTATACGAATAAAACAATGCCAGCACGATTTTGATTCATCTTATTTTAAGTATTCGGGATGTACAATAGATACAACACCCCAACGAGCATTCACGCGTTTGTCAAAGAATTTTGGGAAGCAGAGCGGAACTAATCAGATACGAAACAGAATACCTACATACCGTATTCATGCTAATCCCGGGTCATGGATAAAACCTAATAAAGTGTCTACGTTATACGCGGAGGAAAATAACGTGACTGTAGCAAAGCAGCCAAGTTTGTTTGCATTAGTCGAATAAATTGTTGGATCACGTTTAAAACATCTTCTTTGTTTTTCAATATATTACTTTGAAATCCAGAGACTTTCGATGAATAATGCAGTTTGCAACTCATAAACGACCATAAAAATTGAACGGTAATGAATTGGTTTTTAAAATACCCACGTTAAATGCTGTTAGTGAATTGAATTTTTATTTTCGTGCCCGACTTTAAGATATAAAAATGGTAGCTTAATCAGTTGAGTTTCCTATTCACACTGACAATATTTATTAGAACTGCATTTAAAATATTGTATGGGATAGGAAACCATATAAAATAGAAAACCATTGAACATATTTTGACAAGGGTAACAAAATATTGGGGTAGTAATGGCTTACTTGACTGATCCAACGATATGGGGCCCGGGCCCAAGGCTTTTTGCTGTTATCTTGAGATAAGTATATGAGAAACTATGATTCTTTCTTCTATTGCATTATCTGAACATACAAAAGGGGCGACGGTTCTCGGCAAACTTAACTGCCGACTAAGCGACATTTGGCTTCCATTAAAACACTATTCATTTTCTTTTTTCAACTTTATCTGCGAGAGCCTTCGCTTTAAAGTATCTCAAATAAGCTTAAAACACTCGTCTTTTTTCTCAACTTACTTATGTACGGATAAATATAATAAAGTATGCAGTAAATAGAATCTCGTTGATAAACTAGCTTCGAGTATAAAATTGTTCGTCGTTTTTACGAATGAATTAATAACATTTCAAGTACTGTGTTCGCTAGATTGTAATTGCCGTCGCAATGAACACAAATAAACTGAGTAATTAAATTCATCCTCTCTGATGCACCAAAGGTGCATATTACAAATTGTAATTACAACAGTTTTTGCTGTATCATATCTGCTTGAGAAAATATTGTAATTTTCAATTATTCTCATCGTATTTTATTGGAACAAATTTAACAGTAGATATTTCAACAAAAACATGATCACCAATAAATAAGTACATGCTCGAACAACACTAACGTTTTAAAAGCTTACAGTACTCGTTAACTAAAACAAAAAGTTAAGTAATTATGCTGTTACATTGGCAATTGCATAAATATTTCTACAAAAATGCTATTTTTCTGAAATTACTTTTGCCCTCGTTCCCCACCAATAAAGAGAAAACGAAAGTATATTGATGTTCAACATATCGATAGCGGCATATCGATCAGAGCACTCCATTTGATTGAATCACTAAAGTGATTAATTAGTGTTGGCAACACCAGATTAGAAATTAGTTCATGCAATTATTTAATTGCAATTAAGCGTTGCGTTGTTTTGTTCGCGGAGCCGAGCGGGCGGCAACACGTGTAGAGGCTTTGTGCCATTAACAACCATCTTAAGAGACTTCATTGGTGTTTACGAAGTTTAGGTCGTAGCTCGAGGAACGAGGGAATAACATGACATTCCCAGTACTATGGATATTAGAGCTATTTCTTAGAATTGGCCTTTAGGTTTAGTCAATGGGTGGCCAGTCCATTCACAGTCTCACGTTGCACTGCTACACAAGGCACGGTCAATTAATTCGACGTATTCAAAGAAGGATCTGGGGGATTGATACCTATGTTAATACGTTGCACTAGTCTGCTTATGTCTTCTGCAACCCTAGTAAGCCAGCGGAAAAACCACTATCTAAATCACTAACTTCGACTCAATTGATTTGAAGTAATAAAATAGTTACACAAGATGAACAAGAATACTGACCATTCGTAAAAAATATGACATGTACATAAATTAATCACTACGAAGGAGATAGACATCGGAACTATAGTGACTACATATACCACGTATATACAAAAGTACAAGTATAGGTAGGTACTGTGATGGAAACAAAAGGAAAAACAAAATAAATCAGGTGCTTATCGCTTCGTGCAAGTTGTGTAGTGCTCGCGGGGAGTTGTGCTTAAGCGAGCAGCTATCAAGCTATCAGTGCTGGCATTACGACCCAACCCGTTACGTAGACACGCGTCAGTACGGTACCAAAGTACCTAGTGTTGTTTTGTATGTGTGTAGGTATATATCCTCACCTCATTGTTGAGGCAGAAGAAAATATAAACATATTAAACACAGTTCTCAATGGCGTTATGGCGAGTGAATGGTCGTAAAAACTACCAAATTCATAACAGACGCTTTTTATGACCAAGTCGTTTTGCAAGGAAGCTATAACCGTGCGAAATTGCGGATTTACTGCTATAAATAATTTAATCCAGAGATTATAAACATTGTTCGAGTTATCCTAAACATTGTCCTAATTATCCATTACATGTATAGATAGTATTTTTGACCTTATTAAAATATTTTCCTGTGGAAACGAACTCCACGGGAATAAATCATGTCTATGGGTGTGTGGGGTACCCTCGTTCCCCGCGCCCCGCCCGCGCCTCCCCCCACGCCCCCTGGGATCGGGTAGCTATTGCTTGGAAGGCCACACAAACGGACCAGATCTATTTATAACCTAAAACGCCTGTTTATTGAGTCTTACTGGATATTTCGTTTAGGTATTTTTTTTATTTCTCTTTATTACTGGCTAACTGGTATTATTTGAAGGCACAAATCTGGGCCCAAATCATTACAGAAAACTGAAAATATAACTATTGGGCTCAGCTCATATTATAATGCCGACTGTCGATATTACTTCTATTGATACGTTCTCATTCTCAATAAAATTCTGCGATAAAATATTCATTGGGAGGCTTCTCCAGGTCGATATCGAAACTGATTACCGATTCCGTTCCGAAAAGGTGTTGGAGAGCGAATATAATGAGAGCACACCAGAATATAGTAAAATGTAACTTTCCCACCGACGGAAATGCTTTCGTGATATTTTTTGGGAATGGTCGGTAAAAAAGATAAGTACTTACCAATTCAGTTAGCAACCGATATCTGAAATTAAAGGAAAGATGGTGCTATCTTGCTTAGGCATTGCTTTCGGTCCACGTGGGAACCACCCTTGAACGTAATAACTTATACAATAACTACGGTTTCTGTCCGGATTGTGAACAGGTATGCCCTTGTCCGATTAATTTACCGATGTGGTAAGAACTCCTGAAGAAACCAATATCCTTACCAAAGATCAAACTCAAAATCCCATGAAAGCGCCGGTTTCTGAAGTACAATCTCTGAATAGTAAGAGATATTCTGTCCTTTTACCCTTTCCCGCTTCCTTCCGAGAATCTAAGCATAATTTTCTAATAAATTACTTGTAAGACAATGTATGGCGCACAAATACATACAAATAAATCATCTTGCTTGTACGCCGCAATTCGGAACATGGAGTTTGTATGAACGCAGTACCTCCTCGCCAATGACTGGCTTGTTCAATGTGGAAACTATTTAAGTAATGCCGAAAATGCCGCCGCTGCCGTTTGGCGACTAAACTATTTTTAATTTATACAACAGTTGGACCCGCCGTACATTGTTGTAATGGCGACATGGATAGTGGATAGCGTGCCTAGTTCTAAAGTTTGGATCCTAACGTGCTTCCTATAGCTATGTAGAAGATAGACGAGTGTGCTTACTCTCAACCTTTTCGAGTGCTGAAGCGATTCGAATTTGTTTCAAATATGTGTCAAATAATACAGTTCGATCGATACAAGTATTAGTCAAAATGTCGTGTGGTCATAAGGACCACGCGAAATCATGATCGAAAATAAGGATTCTTGGAACATTTAGAACAAAATCTGTAGCTGCCCGAACAATATCATCTCTAATGACGCGTGCAAGAAGGTAAACACCAATTCCCAAATCGGCCTGGAGACAGTTTCGTTTCGGGCCCACTTTCAGTCCCCGGCGTCATTTTTAGTAAATTTGTCGATAACCACTAGTAAATCTCAATGAAATGTAATATGAAGACCTTCTTCGGTGAGTCCCGCGGGATTATGCCCCATCTCCGCGAACTGGTGAGAAAAATTGAGATATCTCGACAAACGAGGAAACGGTGGCAGTTAAGTGTATAGTACTAAAAATAGCGAGATCCAATTAAGTGCGGAGTCCCTCTTCGTCTCCGGTATCGCGGAACAGTTAGTGAGCTCTTGTCAAATATGCAATTCTGAGCCTGAACTTCGACAATCTGTGGCGGTCCTTCCATCTACCTTTGTCAACATCAAACATTACAGGCGACCCTTCCGAGTGCCCGGGCGAAGATATAGCCAATTTACGAGCATATCATAGACCCTGTTAGACATGCAGTTATGTAACCTTTTTATTTGATGGATAATAAAATATAATAAGGCCTGTTTAGAAAAACTATTCTTTGCTGCTACGTTGGCATTTTTATTTCAACTTTGAAGCTTTTTTATAAGGACAAGTAAGTACCTAATTGAACTGTCGTGGGTTTTAGTCACACATGTATTATAGTGTCATAAAAATTATATTTTATAACAACATCAATAATTGTAACCAAAACAAAATTCGACATACAATGCAAAACAACCTAAATCATTATTTTCACAGGTTATTCTTACTTTATCGTATTTTTTGTAATATTGTAAGAGCTTGGGTCCCATCATCAATTACCTTTGACGCTACTATTATTTCCAAAGGCTTTATATAATAAACACGCCTTTACATACAGAGGACAGAGCCGACTAGTAAAAAGTAGCTATATTCTACTTAAATAGCTTAGGGTCGGTCCCAAACATGGACTTTTTACATCGCGGCTTGCGATGTGACATATTATTATTATCTCCCTTTTTCTCGGGAGAATATGAACGGGTAAACACCAAGTTGTCGTGCATTTACGTTATTATGTTGATAACTGTCCTTCCCTTTTTTCTCTGGCCTCGTGCGTATTGTGTGGTTGTAACATAATGGAAAGCTCAATATGTTTTCTACTTCTATAACGAAATAGCGACGGGAAATAGCAAAAGTAGAACTGTCCTATTATTTCTTATTTGAGTTTCGTACCAAAATGAAATTAAATGGAATTGTTTCTTTTGTAAATAGGATATCGGAATCACTTTTACACGTTATATTAAAAAAAATAAGTTAGATGGAGTTGACATTTCCTATCTGAGAAGAAATGGCGAAAGAAACTCACAATACAAAAGTTTTAAAGTCCAAACATAATCTTTGTCAGAACATGTGAAGACCATGTAGATTAGAGTCTGAAATGGTCTTTCGAGGAAAGAACCACACAGATTGGAGTGGACCTGTCCGGTCAATGCAAGCATTTGTCAGTAATATTGTAGCTTAACTCAGAACTTAAGGAGCTCAACGATTCGACGAACAATACCAAAGAAAGGACATTTCGGTTGGCTGCACAGAGTACTCAAAACTGGCCAGACCATCGTTAAAACAAACAAAGAAAGAAAAAAATGGAAAAGAAATGTTCCACATGGACCTCCCATTCAAATCACGAGCAAACGATTTTCACGAATCGCGTAATTTCACTTTGATTCTATCACGTCTGATCTTCCAGTTATGACCTTGCAGAGACTCATATCCCGGATCTTCAATGATACTATTTTTGCTACACCCGATTGCAGCACTACACACGCTCATATGACATATAAACAAAATAACATGTGTATGATATTTTTGATATGGTTAATTTCAGATAGCATCTTCTCATAAGTGCATAGGTACTGGCAACGGCATAGAGCGTTTACGTACATCATACACACAAAATTATTGCCATAGGTATATAATAAAGCTTCAAGCAGCCACAATACTCCGTTTTAAAATGCAATTTGCAAGCCGGCAGATACCCGTTTCCACGGCAACTCGAGGTCCGGGATGAAGCCCACGTTTTATTCTATTTCCCGTACATAAGCAATAGTTTTTAGCAATAAAGTTAACTATAGGCACTTGGGAACCAACAGGCTCCTATTACTAAGATATTTTAACGTAGCGTTTCAAAAAGACCCGTGAAAATGTAAACGACGTCTTAGTGCATAGGTAATAATATGGTCCTTCGATTCAACAAATTATGGTCTTTTGATTCACGTTCCTAGGATTCCGAAAGCTATAACGCTCGCTAATGCGACTCGTTAAATATGAAAAATTGTACATAATCAGAAACGACTGTAAATGTCCGTGACGACGGAATATACACAAATTTTATTTCCTGGTGTTGGTTGAGTAACGAACCGTTTTACATTTTAGATTTTATACAGTTTAAATACGAACTGTTGCAAATAGTTTTTGATTGAAAATGTTAGCTGTTTGTTTTTATTCAGAAACAACTTGTTTAGTGCTGGAGTAATTGTTGTTTCGTTGATTCAATGAAAAAACACGTTCACAGGCGTAATAAATGGTATGTCAAAAAGGTTATGATCGTGCTACTTTGATACATACCTAGGTTGTCAATATTTAGTTTTAAGAAAGAAGGTTTATACGCGTATGTAACCGAAACATGAGTCGTCAGTTCTATACTACTATACGCTATACCACATACTACTGCTTGCTATATTAAAGTGTAAACCAATAAGTCTGCGTTTCACAAAAAAAAAATTGTTTGTATTTTATTCAAATATAATCATAATTATTAGAATTCTATATAGTTTTACTGTCCAACAACAATTCTATGCCCATATCAATGAATGGGCGAAATTATCCATCTAACAAATGACTACTTCCCGCAAACAAGAGATTCGGTTAATATATTTGTTTATGACGTCAGAGAACCCTTCATGACGTCATGGACAGCCGGGCGTCATGGCGCTGATTTAGCCTTCGCACAAAAAACGTGGACTGTGCCAAGTCAGAGACATCGCTTAACAAAAATAAAGAATAAAAGCTTATCTTTCGTAATCACATTGATCCTTGGGTAACTTGCTATGTGTAAGTACAGCAGCATAATATTGTACACCACCCGCTATGCCAGCAATACATAGCTCGATTTTGCTTTAATTTGGGTGAAGGAACAAAATTAAATCGTGTAAACATAAAACTGTATCATTCAAAGTCATCCAAACTTTTCCTTTCTGCACCTTTCAAACAAATTGAATCAATTTGGTTGAACCGTCTACCATAAGCATTACGTATTCACTAAATAAATAATAGCCATTACAAGTACAGTGCGCTTAGGGATTAAGTACATACTATAACTACTCACAATAGTCACAAAACTAAAGTATTCGGAAGTTTGTAAAGTAATCGGCGGAAATACGAAGCAATCATGAGTTGGCCAAGTCGCACTTAGCTGGCTTTGGAAACACGTCTCTAGATCTATTTACTTTGTTTTTATGGTGATCTTCATAGGGAAGTAAATAAACAAGTGTACCTACTAGCTATTTGGGTAATCTTTGTAAGGTCACCGTAATAATAAAACAGTGGTTGATTTGAGTAAGATGTGAGAATGTAAAAATCAAAGCACGAATTTCAATCAAATTGAAGCTGTAGCGGCATCTACAAACGCCAGATGCGAGCTACACGTCATACTGACGTCACGCAAAATCCTGCATCGCGCAAGCAGAGTTTACCGCGCAACTAGCATATATACAACATCCCGACATCAATCGTCGGGCAGTTGCCCACCAGACACGACACCCGTCTGGTCGGAGGATCCTCCCTTTTCCATAGAGTATGAGTGAGCTTTACACCCTGTACCTCATACCTCTATAAAGCTACCTATTGTTAATCATTGAAGGCCCCGTTCACACGGGGAAGACCAGTACGATATTTTATAGGTACAATTTGGGACCACACGTCAACATACCACTGTTCACATGGTTAAAAATAAATGCAGAATGAAACTGCCACGTGATCCCAAAATTATAAAATAATATGTCGCACTAATGATCGCTGTGTAAATGGAGCCTAACCGCACTACTGAAAAATTATCACGACAAATGTAATCCTTAAGCTGAATCCTCAGTTGTAGCCCGCCAAATTCGTTCCACCTAAGAATTTTCATATGAAAAATTCTTAGGTGAAACTAATTTCCAAAGTTTGACGATTAATATGAAATTGATAATTATTATTCAATAAATATATCATTCCTACAGTCACGAATCGCATTTTGATCAACGTACGACGCGTCGTACGTTTACGTCGCGACGTAAGAACAATTTGCAAAAAATCAAAGATAATTTGAATTTGGCGGGCTACAACTAAGGATCCCCCTTAACAAGAAATACTTTAGTAGTTCCTTAATCTAAACTAATATTATAAAGAGGAAATGATTTGATTTTTTGTATATTTGTTTCTAACGCTTTCACGCTAAAACTGCTGAACGGATTGGGATGAAATTTGGCACATGGGTAAACCATGACTTGGGAAGTATCCTATGTTCTATACTTTTTATTCCGATTTTCCCACGGGATCGAGACTTATGCGTGTGGAACTGCGGGGCGTAGCTAGTCATCTTATATAGGGTAATAAAATTCATATTATCTTACGTTACATAAGCAGTCAATTACCAAACCGTAATGTAATTATGCATACCTATATCCTATTACCTATTATATTAAGTAAAAAGTCGTGAACCTAGGATTATACTATTGACCTAGATGTCTACATGTATACGACTTGTTCTGTTTTACAACTAATGTAATATAGAACAATACAGACGAATTGTTTTTGTCCATAAATCGGTATATACATATATATATATAAACACTTACAGTATTTTTAATAACATAACATAACATCACGCCTGTATTCCCCGAAGGGTTAGGCAGAGGTGTACCTTTTGTGCACCCACATTACGCCAGTTATGTCTAAGTCCCATGTAATAGGGGGCGAGCCTATTGCCATCAACCGGGCGCCATTCCAGACTCATGGCTGCTACTGAGAAATTACTGATGGAAAAATACAATAACATTACCCGACCTGGGGATCGAACCCAGGACCTCATACTCAGCAGAAACACTTGCGACCACTAGACAAACGAGACAGTATTTTGAATGTATAAGTAAGTACAATAAATTGAGAAAACAAAATATACAGTAGACATACTAGCCGCTCTAAGCCGATACTATATGCCTTACACTTATATAAGTGTGTTACGCAATTAGGGTGCAAGTAATAGGTATTGTATTCACTTTAAATATATCAGCTTAAAAAAGCTGTTTTTTTTTTGTGTAAACTTCACCGAGGTGATTAGTATCGATATCTAAACACGGTACTAAAATATATTTTCGCAACTCATACTTCAAGTAACAACACTACCAGCGGTCGTTGAATCCTAAAAAAAATAACTCCAAATCTTTGTTACTTTAATCAGTCATCATCGTCTGTAGTTTTCTTAACTAATTTAAATTCACCCTCTTGATTACCTACAGCACCCTAATTGCGTTACACACTATCTATCACAATCTGAATCAATTTGAAGCCTATTGCTAATCCATTGTTTCATATGTTCGAAAAACTTGTTTGCTTAACAACGTCAATAACGCAATGAATGTTGTTGAACTGTCAAAATGAAAGCTATTCCTGCTGTTAGTGTGTTACGCAATTACCCCGCTGTATTTTACCCTGTCGATCAATCCCAAATTAGCTACTGGAAATAATGCACGTGCTAACAGTTGTACCTTTCGATCGTACATAACAAATTGCTGGTGCTTTAAATAGTAATATGAAGAAATAAAGAAAGAAACAAGGCACACAACACAACATATACAAGTAAAAAAGAAAAATAAAACAATTAAAAAGTGTGAAGTGCTTTGTGAGAAATTAGCAGGAAAGTGTGCCTCGCGGCTGCGACAAATAGGCCCAGTTCAGCAAAAATCCAAAGGGAATCCTTATGGCCAATTATTTATTAATCATATATTCAATAATAGAAATGACATGTATAACTCACAATTATTATTTATCTAGGACTTTTATTTATTTATTCACTATTTTTATTTTCATGACATTTATTTAATTATTGACTACTAGATACTTCTTGACATTGAAAAATAAAATGGTTAAAATGATTTTCCAATTGAATAATTTTGTAATATTTATTGTTATTCAGCATGGTATTTTGATAGTAGATTGTTAATTTATGTGTAAAATTTTGCATGCCCAAGTGACGGCAGAGCATGGAGAACATTATCAAAACATGTATAACATCTACACCCCTACCCATGTTGGCAAAAAAATAAATGATTTGATTTGATTTGAAAATGTCAGACAACTGGTGCCTGACGCTGGTTTCCAACTGGACCTGAAGTCTGAATGTGAGTGTGTATGCACCTATGAATATTGTTCTTCAGTAGTAAAAAAAGCAAATAGGTTTACTATAATAACTCCCCAGTTAATAAAATATCTACATACATCCATATTTAAATATATTTCAACAACACGCTCTCCGTAGTTGCAAATAATAAATAAATCCTCTTTCATTTACAGTTCACAAATAATTAATCTTTCACATATTATTCGTTCGGATCGGAAATAAAATAATTAAATCTACCTGCAAAACTAAAGCATTTATCGTCAATATGTGAGCTGCAAATCCTGAAAAACGTAAAATATGAGTACCTACATACGTGTACCATGATACCGTCATTATGTGAACGGTACACACATATAATACGATTGGCAGAACTGCACAAATGAATATTTCGTTTTTCGATACCACGAAACCGAATTTATCGTTTCCTGTTTTCAATCTCGAGATCAAAATTCCAGATATTTTTGAAACACATTATTTCGGTGTTCACGGTTACGGTTCTGAATTTCTAGGGTTATAATTATAAAACCGGTTGGAACGCGATCATTAGCTGTGTAGGTAATAGCCTTGCTAATAAAACGTATTTATTACTCAATTAACGACTAGGATCAACCAATAGCTTCCCCAGAATATACATACCCTGAATCGTAATCCGTCATTATTAGTATGTACTAAATTAACCCAATCGGCATTAATTCGAATTGTTTACGATTATTCTACTAAGAGGACGCTCTAAATAAATTATGACAAGTTTGTGCTACTTTGTCTGGTCATTCGACTACTTGATAAAGTATTGTTTCACGTTTCCATTTAATTTGCAGAGACAACTAAAGCACACTCATTGATCAGAAGAACAACTAACCTATTGACCATTAAACCCGAAGATAAATCGTGTATCCCGCCCCCACAGTGTTAATTAAATTTCAATTACCATTTACAACAGTTTCCTGCAAATAAATTCAGCAAAAAGGCAATGTTGAGTATTATGTGGCGATGAGTGTCATCAAAGGCTCGTTACACACGTCATGGAAATGTGAGAGCGTCCGGCCTCGCCGCGCTCATTAGTCGCAATGCTTACATAAACGGTCGTGTGCGCTGTATCTACTCGCACTCGTACATACGTTTAATACCCATCTATCTGATAAAGGCCGCCACATGGGGTAGGATTAAAAATAGAAATTTGGGGGAGTTGCGTCATTATTCGGTATTAATGACGTTACTTCTCTGTAGGTTTAACGATATGCGTCTATCATTGCCAATTAACAAACAGGGATGCTTTGGATCCCCTAGCTCTTTATTAAGGCGGATCCAGAACTTGGAAGCCAAGTGTCACCCTTCCGTCTCAACTTGAAACCGGGAGAATAGTTGATATCGGCTTATGTGCCAAAAAAATGTGCCATCTTTTTACTTACATTTTTTAAGAGTATTCTGAATTTCATGTCGCCATAGACTGTGGAAGCTTTTAAAGCAGTCTGACTGAATATATTCTTAGATTGCCAAAAGTTTGGGCGGCCTTACACAGTTTTGGTTGAAATTGGTTCTTTTCCAAATTATGAAATACTACTAAGGACGAATTTCACGATGAAACTGAACGCTGTCAGCACATCTAAACTGCGTTCAAGAGCTATCAGTGTCATTATTGTTATGGAATATTAACAATGACAGCTGTTGATCGCGGTTTAGAGGTCCTGATCGCGTTCAGGTTCAATGGTGAAATTAGTTATTACTTGTAATGTACTGGACATTTTTGTTAAGACTATGAAACAACGAAGCCTACTGACGTATAACATTAAATAAACGACCGATTGTAATCGATAGCCGTGATGACATAAAATGTTTGATTCGTACTTTAATAAGTATACCGAAAATGGTAGACCAGCAGCATTGGTGCTGTGGACATAAAGCATCTTCTCTTATTTACTATCGTCACTTGCAATACAAGTCGTAATTCGGTTTCTACTCGTATTTATTTTAGAAACGGCGGTTGGTAATCCAACTTTTTCCGAAGTTCATTCAAGATTAATTAACTTTGGACACATCTTGAATATTTCCCGTGACATTGAGTGCCAATAGCTATATCTTTCTTGTTTCTTTAAGACTTTATTTTTGTTTAACAGTTGAAACAACGAACCTATGTTTAACATTGGAAATATACCTGTCTATTTACTATTTATTTTCGAGTACTCATGACACATTATGTCAATTCATATTTAAAATTTTAACCCACATCAACGGGAAAGCAGTGAAGCGCTCTCAAAAACTTAAAGCGGGCGTCGACGAAATTACAGCTCTTGAAACTCAAACTCATAACTCCTCCAGCTTTACGTGTTTTGACGTCACTCATTCTTGCAGTAACAAACAGTCTCTTCACGCGAATTTCACTGGAATCTAGAATTAGTCCAACAACATGCAACTATGTAGTACTAAGTGTTCATCAAGTGACTATTGTAGACTTGTAGTGACGTTTGTTGGCGACGATACGACTTGGTAACTTTAACGGCTGTCGGTTGAGGGCACTTGCAGTACAGCAAATTGAATTTAGCTTCGTGTACGTGCACTCTTGTCTTATTAGGGATTGTAGTCACAACCTCTGTGCTGGCCGCTGTGATATAAAGCTGAACGTGGAACTTGGTTTAGCTCGACATTCTGTATTGTGATAGAGTGATAGAAATGCATAACCTACCTATTTTACGACTTTCAAAACTGAAGTATAAAAAATTGACAAGATGTTGTTTGCAAAAAAAGCACAAGTGTAAAGAAAGCGCACAAAATAGTTTAAACTTAATCAACGTACCCTTTAACCAGCAGAGTGATTAATAAAGTTTAATCCTCGATTAAACTATTAATGCTCTCAATAGGCTGAATCGAATGCCTCCCTTTTCATTATAAGTAGTCCCCTACGCCGAACTTAGGTTCCGAACTATCTCTAGAGAACTGCGCAGCCCTTATTTCGTCAATGAGGATTCGCAAACTTTGTCCGCATTACCATTATGGGTACTTACGTCATACATAATGGAGACTGTAAACGTAAAATTACGGTTGAATTAATAAGATGCATAGATTTAGTGTGAGTTTAGTTTTAAGTGTTTTTTTTAATTGTTGTTAGATTTGAAACGAGTCCCAATATTGTAGAGAAAAACAAACACAAGAAGTGATTATAATATTTCTTACTCTACTGAAAATTCATCTCAGTTTATCGCATCACTGCCTTCTCTATTCACTATTAAACACATCATTATAAACTTCAGATACCGTACCGAAAACACGTCCTTCATTAGTCAATACGGTAAGCCTTTCATCCCTAATAAACACTATAACATCGATACATCTGTACAAGTAGATAAATACCTGCGTCACGCTCCCTTGTACCACTATGAAACGTAACGTTACAATATTGACGTTAACACGCAGACTTTACTACTAATTATCACGACAAACACGCTTATCGCTCCTAATTAATTTTCCGGTTGTTAACTCAAGATTAGGGTCATTCGTGTTTTAATAAAAAGGATATAGACTAAGCTATATTATATCTACATGTTGTAACTATCCTAATATGTTATGATGGAACAAAAACACATTACGTCACGTAATTCAACTGTTGTAATAAAAAAATGCGAAAGATAGTTCTGAATTAAATTGCACGCACCGGCATCGCTTTAAAGTTTTGCAAATACTCCTTTTTATAAAACACAAGATTATAGTAGAAAGTTAAACAATGAATGTTGTAGCACGAGCTCAAAGAGCAGGCAAATATCATTGTAGTAAGTGAAAAATGTCAACTATCTGTGTGAAACATTCCACTTTATAACATAAATTTATGAACAACGCACTCGCTGACACGCTACAATGGATACAAGTCTAGCTATACAGAGTAAGTGTTTGTGTGTGTTTGTGAGGGTGTGTGTGTGTGCGCTCGCTTCGTGACAACAAGCGAACATCGGGTGTAGGCTCCTCACAATCGACGGAGATACCACGTAACCCCTTCCCCACTGAATAGTGTCAACTTATGCCATACAATATATCACACAAACCCTCCTAGAACTTCATTTGAATACACATATTTTATGTTTGCTTCACCCACTTTCCGTAAAAGAATAATAAACTCGTATCAGACACTATAAATATCTTAGTATGGAATGTGGAAAGGTTGAATCAAGTTTATATTCTCAAATAGCCCTCGCGACCTCCAAGTAAACTTAAAAAAACCCACGAAACTAATTGTATATTTACTATTCATGTAGGTCATTCTATTTTAATTCCACGTGATTAAAATCAATTACAATGTGAAAAGCGAATTCGTTAGCTATTTATTATTGCGAAGTCGATGGAGTGTAAACAAATATGTAAATTAGTAAAAGATTGAATCTGGGAGCAGAATTGTTTCGGCGGATTCCTTTGTTAACATTCAATAGATGTCTGCAACACAGCTGTAATTATGTGACGCTGTCAGCACTCTAGCGGCACTCCATGCCGATTGTGCCGCAAGTTACGTTTTAAGTGGAACTGAATACTAAACAGTGAGGTTCGTTTACCTCAGCGGTTTGCATAGATTATTCTTGTATAAAATGGTATTGCTGCACACGCCACCGGAAACCCGATAACGGAGGCAGTGACGTATGAACATGAATTAGTGGAGCGAAGTACAGCCCGGCGCAGTGCATCGCACACCGGTATCGTGGCACTAGAACGCCGGCACACGGCACCGGCAACCCTCCGGCGCAGGCACGGCGCTGCAGCACGCCACCACCGCACCGCCAAGTTAAACCATCTGACACGCGATTCAACACCCACACTTTACATAAAACACTCGTAAATAGACTACATAAAACTTTTTTATCTGGCTCACACCTAGTTTCAAATGGTAATGTAGAAAATGCGGTCGTCGTGATTTTCATACAAATGGTAGAAACAGCCAAACACAATGCAATATTGAGATGTTACGTAAGAACTAAGTTTTTTACCTACCGGGGATGAAAGAATCAAGTCCCACGTTATTTGAGTAAAGAGAAAATCAATAATAATATCAAAGTCTAACTACCGCCCGGTCACGCGCGCCCGCCGCCCGCCGCCTGCCGCCGGGAAACAGATTGAAAGCTGTTTGAACTGCACTGATAGAACAGAGACACACTACACAACGAATCACTATTATCATACCAAAATATCTTCATTTTAAATATTATGTTTCGAAATAAGTTCACTTGTGTGTTGCATGAACAAAGTTAAAGCTTAACAAAACAACCGTTTGCTTATTTAATAATACACGGCCCAAAAAAATCAAGTTTAGGATTTGATTTAATAATAATAACCAGCCTATTATTGTCCCACTGCAGGGCAAAGGCCTCTTCTCATACAAAAAAGGCACGAGCAGTGATCAGCACGCTTGCTCAAGACGGGTTGGCGATTTCAAACTTATATTAACTATAAGTCCAGGTTTCCTCACGATGTTTTCCTTCACCGATGTCAGTAATGTCCAAAATAAACTCAGAAAGTACATATGAATAGAAAAGTCACATTGATACTTGCCCGGATTTGAACCCACCACCTCATGCATGAGAGCTGAGCCATCACGACTGTTTAGGTAAGATATTGTATGGTACCGTTTGCCTCTTTGATTTTACAATAAGAAAATATGTGCTTCATGAAAACTATATTTATGTATTTACTTCATCTTACTATATCATACTTAACTACGAAAACCGTATAATAGTGTTAAACTTCCCAAAATTAATAAATGCCTTAGTTGCTACATAGTTACCTATATTTTAACCGCACGCCGTAGCAGCTACTCGTAGCGGCGTAGCGCTCCTCGTAGCGTGCACCTACAAATCGCGAACTCGGCTATATTTAGTGCTACGAGTGATTGGCAATTAAATGCTTTCGCATGTTTATTTCTTGTAAAAAAATGCCTCGACTGCCATTAGCAGTACTTATAAACGCTATTTACGAGTTCCTAAGATTACGAGTGTTACTTCATGAATAGATTATATTAATAAACCTTTTTACTACACCGTATTAACGAAACTATAAAATATTCAGCTTTAACTCTTGTTCTTAGCTAACAGAGCAGCCTTTACGACCTCTTAACCGGTTCTAATTAAAAGATCTTTAGAAGATGAGTTGATACCAGCATCACAAAGTTTAGTGAGATTACTTCATACTCTGTAAACCTGCCATCTCGTAGGTTGTAAGAGTAATATATTTCCAAAAACCCAGTATTTCGCCGCATCAAAGTGTCGTGCGACTGTCGACAGCTGGCTTTTATACAAATCTAGTTGAAAGCACGTCTTCTTGCTTCAACAACTTTTCCAAGAACAAGACTGAATAAAGCCAGGTCGAAAATGAATCAGTTTAAGTAAATTGGAACAGCAACAACCATGAACAAAGTGTAAACATAGAATTCCTATTGATGGTACCTATATGTTATCATAATTCAAAACTTTAATGTACAATTTGCGATTCTAAGGACGTAGCCGGCTATTATCATTTGTACAATAACAGTGAGATCCGACCGCAGTTAATCCTTTCCATTCCATATTCATATGAAAATACTATAACCACATAGTACAGCGTATAGCTATTATGTACCTAGGCATGTAGATGTGTATAATTTGTGTTTTGAAAGTAGATAAGTAAACATCAAAGAGGCCCTTTCGGTAAAAAGAAATCTCACCGATAGAGGGTCACCGTGTCTTATCGATATCGTAACCCGGTCTCGAGCTTAGTTTGGGGTAAAAGTGCGTCCGTTTACCCCAAACTCGGTCGAGAGCGGGTAAACGGACGCACCTCTAATAAGTGCACACAATTACTTGATCCAAGGAACTCCTCCGATACCGTCGGTATTGACTGCAATGAGAAACCTACGTGCCAACGAGAAATCGATCAACAAAATTTTACAAATTTCGAAGAAAATGTAAATTGGAGCCGAAATAGAAATGTAGGTTGTTTTGTATGCAAGACTTTGAATGCCTTCAAATCGGTTTCCGTCGTTCCAAATAAATTTGTCAAATGTAACCGTTGACCTATATTGTAGCGCTGACTTTCGAGACACATTCAAATAGTTGGCACATTACCGACTTAATGTTCTCGTCTAGTTTTGGTTCTCGATATAATGAAACTAGTAAATACACTGTACGATTCATTAATCCCCGCAAAATAGGTCCGAGTATCTATTAGCTAGAGTTCGATGCTCGATACCTATTATCAGTCCACTGAACGCTAATACCAGATAATCCGGTACGTCAGCACTTACCTAGACGACGTAGACATAAGCTAAGGAAGCAATACTCGGCTAATCCCTGACACGCTGATGGAAAAACCCATAAGTCCGCCTAATGAATCGATCGCCCAGTAACAGGAAACTCCTACATAATATCGTACTTTAACGATCTTCTCAACAAAGTTTATTAATCTACTTAATATAGCCCAACAGGCGTGGAGGCCGTTTTGCCTTAGTTTACCAAGAATTATGTATTTTGCTTACGTTCTTGGTGTGACATAATAAAATTGAGATCGCAAATAGGGTGCCGAAATAATGGCATGATGTAAATGAAATGAAATTTGACATAATCATTTTTTGCGAATTCCGTTTAGATAGGCAGTTTGCATAGTTAGGAATTAGCTAACGTAGGTGACGGAAATTTTTCACGTATCATCGTTTATTTTTCTTGTTGCTATTAAAAAAGTTAAAATATGCCACAAGAATCAAAATCAATTTCAAACAAAATAGTGTAAGGACGAAGCCCCGTATGTCTGTAGTCGCCGACAAAGGAACGTTACAACATAGCGTCTATCCCCAAACTATTGATCTGAAGAGGCCGCCTCGACACGCATCAGCTGACGTCTGGAACACTACTACCACAGCACCAAACAACCAACACGAACTGTCGTTACACAATCCGTTGCGTTATTTTTAGAACTAACTTACTAAGCCCGCCGCTAAAAACCTCAATGGAAAGGTATTTCGTAATAGAGCGATAGTGACGTAGGTTTATTTGGAGCGGAGTTTCATTGATGTGAGGGTCATTTGCATGGAAGCGTTGTGTGTAATGTGAAAATAGTTGGTATTAGGGTGCGGTACCTTTCAGTTGGGTGAGTCGGAGCCGGCGCAAGATAATGAGCTCCATTGTGGCGAGCTGCGGGTCCGGTGAGGACAGCTGCTGTCTGGAAAAAAGAAGAGTAAGAGACTTTACCAACTAGTCATGCAGACAAATAGAACGAAATTGTGGGAGAATTGATGGGTGTGCACGTCAAAAAATTTTATACTTGGAATTCGATATTCTGAAACACGTTTGGACTTGAGTTTTACGTACATCTACCTATATAAATAGAAATGGATGTTGGTTATATGAGATTGATAAACTCTAACACTGTTTGACCGATCACCATGAAAGTTGGCACATATCAATATGTATTTTTTCATGGAGAAGGTTTCTGTAGGTATTTTTTTCGACCTCCACGCGGACGTAATCACGGGTAAAAGCTAATAAGAATATACATCAAACATGTTAAAAACATATATTTAAAACAAAAACTAGATCTAGGTACTGTAGGAATCAAATCTAGAACTAATAATGTTAGCCAACCACAAACAGTGACGGCGAACGCACAGAGTGCTCGTCTAAGTTAATGAATAATTTGAGAGGAGGATAGCGCCCTCCCTCCCCCCCCCCATTCTCTCGGGATGTACTCACTGGTTACACTCAGAACTTGTTCCCCCTATTTATTCTACTCCTATCACACAAATATCGAGTTGCGATCGAAATTTTTATACAAATACTCTCTCAATTGCTATGTGATGTCAAGCGCGACATACCAGCTTGAGGTCTATAGCATAGCATCACAGAAAAAGAAATTATACTTCGTATAGAATGCGTTGTATTCAAAATCACGCTACATGCCAAAAGTTTCGGGCGTATAATACGCCCAGTTTCACTTCCCTACGATTTTTTTTCTATTCCTATGGTTTCATTTGCTGGTCGTCCAAAGTATTTTTTGCCAATAGCCAAATTCTAAGCTGCTAACTAGATTTCGGGAGTTCAATAATATGCGCGATAAGGTTACAAAGTAAAAATGGTGATTATATTACCGTCTTTAACACCCTAAATCCAGACTGAGTAAATTTGGGTCCCGGAGTTGCTGAATAGATTTCTTGTGACGACTTAAAATGGTTACGAAACACGTAAAAAGGCATCGCATTACGTCAAAGTTTTCACCACTATGATTGATATTCCTATAATAATATCTTTACCGACTCAAAAGTCATAAAATGACGACACGCGCGCCGCTCCAGATAGATTGACTAGAGCGACCCATAAACCAAAGTAACTACTCAAAATTCGCGCGATCAGGATTTCATATACGTTAGAAAATATATCAATTTCAAAGGTACTTTCTATGCGAAAAGAAAACAGTACTAACTGATTTAAATTTTAGTTCAAGAATAGATTCACAATTACCTTAATTGATACTCGTAGTCAACTAATAATAATTGAGAATCGTTAAACATTATCGAATATACATACACACATCAAAAGAAGTTTGTGATAACTAGCAAAAGCTGATATATTTTTAAAATTTAACTTTATCAAGAAAAATTGTTTACGTCATATCTTTTTTTTAAAAGAAATATATTGTTTGAAATTAAAAAATTTAACTTTTATTTTATTTTAAACCAAAGTTTAGTCATTCAATCCTAATGTAATTGTAACAGAAAGATCGAAAAAAAAAGATCGTTTAACCAAACTTATACAACAATTTATTAATAGGTTTTTATTTAATACAATATAACTCCTCCCCTGGCTTACACACATGCGGAGATCCTCCTGGGCATGCTCAGGATCAAGTTATATAACATTTCTTGCGGTAACCTGTCCCATTCGTGAATAGCGGCTTCCCTGATCTCTGGCACTGTCTGGGGAGGCGGCTGACGGTTCCAAACAGCTCGCTTAAGAACATCGTACGCGTGCTCTATTGGGTTTTACGAGTAGTCAGGCGAGCCGGCAGGCCAGTCTATCCTTGTGATGTCGTATTCTCGGAGAGCAGCATGACTCGTTGAACTCGATCTGCGGTCGTATCATCATCGACTAGTACGCATTGTTGCCCATGGTTTACTCGGAATAGTCTGACAATTCCATCAAAAGCGACTGTTTTTTACCTATCAAAAGGACACCGATTTCCCGCCTTGCTGAACGGTTCCAGTGGCAGTTCTGAGCCTTTCAAAGTCTCCAGGTCTTCTCCAAACACGGACACGTCGGTTATCTGGATGAGTACTGATTCGCGTTTCGTCAACGAAGAGACAGTTTTTCCAAATGTTTTCCTCCTCATCTTCTTGATTTGGCTGGAGCCGTAGCCCACTGCAATCACCATCGCTGACGTTGCCATGAATTCAGAGGTACTCGCCAAGACCTCCGTGCTCGTAGTCCAGCCTGGTGTAAGCAATTCCGAATGGTCTGAGTGCTAACGTCAAGTTCAGAGGCGGCCCACACTTTTGCTTTTATTTTAGTGGCGTTGATTGTTGGCACACAAGCTGCCAGCAATCTGATATAGCGCTTCCGAGCAGCAGTCAGAACAGTTCGGCGACCTCTGCGGGGTCGGTCAGCTAAATTTTCCATGCCGTGGTACCTCTGCAACGTGGCCACGACACAGGATTGGGATACAGCAACTCTGCGTGCTATTTTTCTCGTGGAATATCCTTCTTCCCTCAAAGTTACAATTCTTGCTCGTAAAACTTCTGATAATCGTCTTGGCATTTTATCAGTAACAACTTTCCTTGAAAAAATATTATAAATCCGTTAAAATTTACTAAGTCAGATTTCTGAATTAGCGTAAGCTTTGATTGAATTTCTTTTTGTATTGAAAAACAACTGAATTTGCTGTTTTGTTTTATATTCTAAATCTATATTTTTAAGTAAAGAATCTAAAAATAAGAAGAAATTATAGTATAGTCCACCGTAACAAAAGAGGTTTCGATTTTTCAATCTCACCGCAAACTTTTTTTGATGTGTGTAATGGTCTTGGTTTTTTTATGTGTGTGTATGGTATGGTCTGTTTAATTGACTAATTATCGTTTGGATGTAGATGACCCCATAGATTTAACTGATTTCGTGTATACTGAGTAGGTACTAAATAACTACAATTCCTACTTATACAGCATGTATCAGAAAGCTGTGGTCATTTATTGTTTTATAAATTTACAAAAATTCTACTGCCCCATACAAAACTTCAATATCTACTCGGCCCAAATGTATGGGACGGTTGATATTTTTTTCGCGATCACGATGTTGGCCCCATGGAGGAAGTTGTTCAGTTAGATGGTCTGTACCACACCCTTAATAATGACCACAGTTTTCTGATACATGCTGTATTATCAGATTAATCATGGTTATCTCGGAGTTAATGGTAATCTTATTCAAAATCTGCTGCGGCAGTCAAACGTCATGATTACACTAATCTGATTGTTACCAATTGCTGTGATAACGCACATCAACGGCAAATTCCCCAAAGATTGTCTGATTATAGTAATTAGGTAGGTAGTTGTTCTTTTATGACCAACTGCCTACATGCACGTAGATAACTACCTGGTACAAAACTATGGTTCCTAAGGGCGATGATACCACGTGTCATGGAGTAACTTCTTAATTTGTCAGTATTAACTCATCAAGGGCTGCAGGTGTGACGGGTGACGTAACTAAACACCCTTTCATTAAACTATTTGTACACAGGTAGAGGTTTATGTTTGTAATTACAGGTGGCGGCGGGTCACGGGTCTCGAGTCCCTGTCACACGCAATATGTCCGCTTGGTCTCACGGAATAATGAGTGAATGGAATGCGAATAAGGGGATCGTAAGATACGGAAAAATAAATGTCCGTCATTTGACGGTCGTCGCGAATCATATGACAAGATGATGTTGAACAACTTGTATCGAATTAAAATAAAAAACAAATAAGTATTGTTTGGAAACAGTGACTACATGTTTGAGGAAAATCAATGATGTGTAAGCTACATATTTATAGCAATTGCTGATTACCAGCTCATCTGGGGAGACTAATGACTTGTATTTGCGTAGGTGACAATCATGTTACTTGAATCGTCACTCCATTTACAGCCCACTCCGTGGCTTGCCTCACCGAGTCACCGCCCACAAAATACATTATACGGCGAAACCGGAGCCACCGTCGTAAATTTTACAACGATACCATAGTCCCAATAAAACTTTCTTGACACTTTCTTTTCAATTTGATGTCGGTGTGATTTATGCAGATTTATTGGGTCGCATTAGTATGCACCGACTTATTTACGTAAGGACAGATCTTATCGTACTGTTTGTAAATGAAGGGCACTATATACATTTTATAGGTACTCGTATTAATTCTAATTATAGTTTTCGTGCTCCACATTTTATTGTTTACAGTACGGTACAATAGTAATTTTTTTTTTTATAACGGTATAATACGTTTCACTGACCGACATTATTATTTTTAATTTCCTCATGCTAGGTTCTTAATGACATACCAACTTTAATTGGTTTTTCAGTCCTCTTGCTTAAAAAGTCCGTCATTGTAGCGTCAAAATAGCGTGTTTTCCTCTAGAGGAACAGGTTTTTTTTTTAATTTTCGTGAGCCTACAAAAACGAAAAAGTCTTTATTCATAAGTAGAATAATCATGAATAAAGACTCGACTTATTACTGTTTCATAAAAAAAAGAACATTCTATATTTGAAAATCGAACTAAAAGCGACGATCTCTTCGGTAGAATGCGTGTATTGCGTTGCGGATACAGAAAGGCATTGGCGCGAAGTCTTTAAATTTTTGCTCTAATTACAAATTGAATTGGTGACCGCAATTTATTTTTAATATTGTGTTGTATTATTTTACTTTCTCTCAATCGTAGTGAAAGGTAGAGTGTAACGCACGGCGCTAAAAACCCATTATAACTCGGTTTCTATTTACTCCCTCGATAAAGCTCGGGAGTAAAACTACCTCCTATATAATGGGTAATTTTAGCCCCTTGTATAACAATCTACTATTAACAAAGTTTGGCATTTTCACCAATAATAAAGAATAGTCTTCATAGCTCAGCATAGTGATCCCACGATATTATAAGAAAGCGCATAGTTAAAAAAAAAATGCAAAATTGGCTACAAAACTTGTTCAAAGAACCAGTCAAGCAAATCATATTTTTCCGATCGGTAAGAAAAACGATTTGTTACTGAACTAAGAAACTGCTGGGCAATACCTAATCAGTTAAAAAGTTTCGCTCCTTTTCTTTGTTATTGTTGCGATCCCACCGAGGTTCACTGTAATATCGATAATTTGTCGACTCTCCTTCTTTTCTCAGAAGAAAAACATTGTTCAAATACTTAATAATTTACAAAGGCACAGTATGAAAGCAACTTCGATATGAAACACTCAAAAGAGACGTGTACAAAAATTGTTGGAGGCAAGGCGGGCTGCGAGCGCGTGCAGCGAGGACTTTACTAGCCTGACCTTATTGTTTTATTAACTTTTATGACAACGCTCCAAATTGTTTCTATCTGGCACACAACTAAACTCACTAACAAACTATCAGCGTTATACTGATCCGGGGTTCGATTTGTTTGCTTTTTCTGGCGGCAAGGTTTCGGATTCAAATCACAGGAGCATCAAATATCTACATTATTATGTAGGTACGCTATAAGGAAGTCTATCTCGTTGGATAGATATGAGTTTGTTCATGTTTCCTTGCTTCACGAAATAATAGAAAAAGAAAAATATTAACGAGCTGCCTTGACCGGAACTGAGGTTTCGCCTTTTCCGCTACTCAGTCCACGCAACATGGCGGAGCTTCCGGTGCTGAAAATCAAGTCGCCGTAAATGGCCGCCTGTCCCCGAGAATTACTGTTTGTTACACAGGAAATCTTATAAATGTAGTACTTGTTATGGGCTGTTATTACCGCTCGAGATAAGTTAGAGGTACCTACTTCTTGAAAGAAGAGGTGTTTTTTTTGTTACAGGACAAAATAAAAATATACATCAGAATTCCCTTTTATAAATAAAATGGTGTTACATATAACATAAAATGTTCTTACTTTCCATATTATTTATAAGAGTATCATGTTGAGACAATTTTATTATCATAGAAATATCTCTGACTGCAGCTGCAACGAACGAACATTGCCTCAATCACCGGTGCACAGACAAATTGGCGATCGAAGTTTGTTATGAATACAGGATGCTATCGTTAATCCTCATGATGTCATACCTCAGCCACAATTTCGGCAAGAACTAATAAAGTCTATAAATAAATCCAAAATATTTTCAGTTTAGCCTTTTTTAATAAACATTATGACTACTGCTCTAGATTACGTGTTTTGTAAAAATGCTAGCTTGCTGGTTGAAATAAATCATTACTATCCATTGAGAGAATATGAAATGAGGAACGTTGCAAGCTCGCTACATCGAAGTGCGTGCGGAGTCAGCTAGAACTATATTTTATTATACAACAGTATAAACATACTTGTTATAAAATGATAAATATGCAGTAGTTTTACAATCTCGGAACAGGACAAATGGAGACCAATGATATATTCGGGCTTGATAATGGTTTCACTGAAAGCGTAATTGATAGAGTGGAATTGATTCCACAAAGAACGTCGTAGCACAGTGCCCGCTACGCCTTATCGAGGCGCGTAGCGGAGTGAGCCGCGTAGCGAGACGCGTAGCCTAACGAAATGGGGGTTGTCATATCCTGTATCTTATCTGCAATATTGGCGAGAAGGCCACCCTTACACTACTGTATTTCCCTTATCTTGATCACGAAAACATCAGCGAAGTTCCATTCCCTGCGCCGCCGTAGCTTTTTATTGAAATGCTCAGTTTCGACATCGACATAGACGCCATCAAACCATTATGAACAGAGCGAGGCAATAAAAAAATAACACCTCGTGAGTGACGGCGCCGGCAAACCTCGTTCGGAATAAAAGTATCCGCCTGCAGCCGACTTTACATTCATCGCCATATTTTCTAATCCAGCCGCTTGCAACCGCTGACAGCGCTTTTTCATTCTGACGTTTGATATGAACTATTTCGCAGTATTTCGCCTTTCGGTTTTATTGTATTTTACTGCAATCTACGAAGCGTCGTCCTAAAACTGTCATCATTCAATATTTTTACGAGTTGTATGTTTTATTGGGATGTTGCTGAGAAACTTAATAGATAAAGCGCGGAAAGGGGTGACGTCACTGGGAGTATTATCACGTTCATTATCTTATAGATAATTGCTGATTTTTATGCAATGAGTAAGACTTCAAACAAGTCGAGCCATAATAAGGTATTTAAGAACACCACACAAACATCTGTAATGATAATACATACTATGGGCAATCAAATGGTACCCCAAGAAGTATTGAAAAGTTATAATGGCTTATATGTACATAAATAATACATTATTTAGATTTACGAGTATATCGTTACTTAAAATAAACTTTTAAATTGGAATGTACGTATTTATTTATCAGCTCCACACGTTTGATTCAAAAACAATGATTTCCGATGTGTTCTTAATGTACAAATGTCGTGACTGACAATATTATCTACATTCACAAATGAATGCATTTATAAATCATATTTGACTACAAGTTCACTTTGATACTATCGTCGTGAAGTGTAGAAACATATTACTGCAGAATAATTTGCAGTAGAATTACATGTCAGTGATATTTTCACAAAATACTTTCGAATAATGACTACACATTTGATAAAGTAAGTGGCTACTATCTCAACAAGTAATTACTGTCGATACTTTCGATAGTAGTCGTTGACACGCTACTCCGGCACGGCAACGTGACAATTTCCGATAAAGAGTGAAATTGCCAACAATTATATTATATTGATTTACAAATAACGCTCGTGAATGGAGTATGTTTCCTCTTAAATAAAATATAATTCCAACGAAGACACTCATTATTCACAGTACAAAACTAATTTCCAAAGTGTCACTGCGAAGTATGACGCCAGATCGAAAAAATGAAATAAAAGAAGCGAAACCCGCCATTTGTCATACAACTGACTACGCCGCTCTCCTTACGTATTACTATTTTAACTACTATTACACGAAATGTGATTCTTTTGTACATCGATCTTTATTGGATTTTAATGGCGACATAATATTTAATTTAAGTAATAAAGCAATGAATATTTCCTGTTTTAGAAGAAATATTAATATGTGGACTGAAACTGCGAGTCGTGGAAAGTTATACTGTGAAGTTTATGGTTGTCGACACAGATGATACGATGTTATTATTGCTGTTATGATATAACAGAAGCCTCGTTCTTATGAATGGGTACTGTAATTTTGCCGACATCTGTAGCTACCATAATTTAATCTAGGTATCCCATTTTCAGCCCAAGCTTGCACCTGTGTCCTTGACTGCGGGTATGCGAATAGAATTTACGTTGTGCCATGTCTGAATTTAAATAAAGTAAAATGAAAGAAACATAAGCAAAAGCAACGAAAAGGCGGAGAACGACAAGTCTAGACGCGAACCGCAAGCTCATGTCTATACATTTTATACGGATATACCGTAACTTCTAGACTGTAATGCGGAGACGGTTAAACAGATTATCTCTGCAATTTGAAAGCATGCATCTACAGTGAATACATTAAAAAAAAAAGCGTGCGCGAAGGCAGCGAAAGCGAGAAAACAGTGAATGAGCGTAGTAGTTAATCAACATAAAACGCAAGGAGAGCTCGTAAACTCTTTTTGAAAGGGCGCGTGAAACGTTAGTTAAAAGTGTAAGCGTCATCAGTAGGCCGGTGGAGGTTACTACAGCGTCCAAGTGAGCCATTGAGCGGGCGTTGGCGCCGGCGCCCAGTCGGGTATTAAAAATACTATTACATCGTGCCCGGACCTAGAGACCGCCAGCGTAACAAGCACGGTTTCACATTTCACCATAATTGTTATTTTTCTTTACATGCCCTTTTACTGCCCATTTTCTCGGCTTTTACTTTCTGCTCACTAATACTGACATCCAGCACTTTATTACAAAGGAATAAATACCGAGTATTACTCTTACACTACCTGCTAAATTTTATAACTGTTTCATTTCGCTTAAAAGATCTCATATGCTCTTCACCAAACGTTAGGGCGGTTCCATATTCAACAAACTACTGGCTATTGGCAGAACAATTCCATCGGTTGACCTTTTAAGAATCTTGAGTACCCATTTTATCGGAGCAGGTAAAAGCTCTATTACAACGTTCAAGTCCTCTATAAAAATATACAAAGTAGGTAGAACTAAGACGCTCGATACAATAAGATTGTAAATTAATCTTTTGTTTCCACAAAAAGCGTCGGTTGCGAAGTGAGCTGTTGTCATTGATTTAGTAAGGTGGATGGCTTACTTCCGGGTGCAAGCTGGACGCGGCTAGATTGATAGCACGGAAAGCGTTGCGGCAGTTTTTCATTGTCAAGCTGTTGTGATTGATCGTCACAAGAACCACACCGGGAACTGCGCTTTGTACCATTTTCCATAACTTTTATGGTTTGAATGATTTTGTTCATCGTTAACCTACAGAGTAATTGCGTTAGGAATGGCTTTCATTTCGACAGTTCAACAAGATTCTTTGCGTTATTTACGTTGCTGAGCAGACAAATTTTTCGAACATTCGAAGCAATGGATTAGAAATATCCTTCAAAATGATTCCGATTGTGATTGATAGTGTGTTAGGCAATTAGGGTGCTGGTTATTTTCTTTCTATATTTCCCATCTTTTTGTCTTTTTAAATACGGCTTAATATTATAATTTCACACAGGATTCAGTCAAAACCCCAACTACGAGAATAACGACATGTTTTTGAGAGATTTTCCGCGCTTCTGGCAACCAATAACGATTGCCTTATCGTATATTTAAGGATTTGATAGCACCGACAATCACTTATTGCTTTTTATTCATGTTTGTGAGTACCATTAAATGCATCATCAAGCTGGTTGAGATAAAAAGTACATCATTTGTACAAAATAAAACAATAGACATTAAATTGGAACTTCGTGGTCCAGTCTTCAATACAGGTAAATGACTTTTCGATTCAATTATTTCGGCAACTGTAAAGTGCAAAGAAAAGCTTAATTGGAGAGAATGGAACTGAGGTGTCTTTAATTTGCGCAGTCTCTATCACCTTGAATAATTTAATGATCACGACCTGCTGTGTTGGTCCTTGCGTGCAGTTTCAGCACAAGGGTTATGTACTTTAATGTGTTTTTTTAATTAAATGGCTATTCAAATAAGTACCTTACTCCTAATTACGTCATTATGATACAGCTGAGACACTCGAAGTCAACTGATATCATCTCTATTCGTTTTCTAACAAATAAATCTCAACATCCAACCAAATACATCTGAAGAGTTGCCGCAAAGAAAACTAGCAACATGATCCTAACTACCGCACAACATGTAGTACGTCTATTACGAGTAGTGTAACTACCACACCGAAACAATCCAACGTTTTTCTTTAGTAAATTGACTTCCTAAAAAGTGAGGATATTAATTCGTTAAGTGATAATTCTACTTAATGCCCCGTGCCACGTTTCCGTACCACAAAAGCAAATATTTAGTGGCAAAGCGCAGGCGCGTGCGAAAACAGATATCACGTATAAAATTATAACGTAGAACGAGTCCATTTTAGTAATTTGCGCTAATTATGTCCCTCACAATGAAACACGAATGTGGCCGCCTAGTGATCATGTTTAAGTATATCCAGACAGAATCAAAAACGTGCGGGATTTCTGAATCAATTTGCATGGACCTAGATTCATAGATTTTGTATATACTACTAGCATACACTAAATCTATGCTTATATTAATGATCTTTTAACTCAAAGTCTACTTATTCTAATCACTTGTGACAGCTTTCCATTCTTTAGGTTAAGCCAAAAAAATATCATGAGATTAATCATTATAAAAACAACGAGACTGATTTATCGAACAAAATTGAATTACAATTATTTGACTGTAACTCTAACTAGACGGATTTTGCGACATTTAACTACACAATATCCATTAATACTAATCTATGAATGACAACATAAATAAAAATATTGCCCTACAAAGTAATGTATCAATTTAATTCCATTTGATTAGAAAAACATAGCAAGTAGGTACTGTTAGCATAGATGCAACAACAAATCCCCAGTTTTTTTAACCTAAATGCACGCACGATGGTAGCACAGTTTTTAGGGTTACCTACATAATGTAACTACATAAACACACATAAACCACGTATATTGTATAGGTAATTTTTGCGGTTTCTGAATATAAATCGTCCGTTCGCGGGTAAGTTGATTACCCGTGGGCAACTTGTGATTTATTAGAACTCAAACGAATGTAGGCTTGAAACCAAAATCAACAGAAATACATAGTGGACAGGTACCGGGAATGTGGCCGTATCTTGTAGTTACTGTCTTCCTCTATTCAAATAGTACTATTTCATGTTAACCAGTGGATAAAATATCTATAATAAATATAATAGTTAGGATATTATATTTTTACTTTATTAATTCATTAGGTATTTATGTACATTTCACTTTAATTCTGAATAAACGATTGCTCCGATAGAGGTAGCCTTTAATTGCAAAATTGACAAAATTAAAAACATTACAAATCTGCTACGTACAAGACAAAATATTTTGAACTGTTTCCCTAATTCCATGCTCAAAAAAAGCATTTCTGTATTAATCAACAAACAGTGTTATTTTTATCAACAATCCTATTTTGAAGCTGAAAATGTGATCCTTTTGTTTTTTTATCTGACGTCATTACACCTTGGGTTACGTTTCATCGTCGCTAATGATAAGGTCGTCCTTTCAAAGGTCGTGGGTTCTAATACCCACGCCGGAGTATCTCATCGTTTATCTCGTAAAGCACGCTGTCCTTTATTTTAACAAAATATAGTGATCCAGAGTGATACAAATGTATTCTTTTTGTGGTGATTTTCAAAATCTTGGGATTTTTTTTAGGTTTTCCAATGTAAGTAGATATACAGGCTGTAATTTTAAACACCATCAACCTCTTAAGGGGTCATTGTACTCATTATAATAACACCTTAAGAGGTTGATTTTGTTTAAAATTACATCCTGTATATAAGATATTAACATAGTTACGATCTTGATTACCTACTATAATATTAAAATATTATTTGTATCATTCTTTATCCGAGTAACATTATTTACTAAGACTAGGAGCTCGAATTAATTTGAAGTCACACACCGTGTAAATCTAAAAATATCCAAAAATACGCACTTTGACTGCATTCCAAATAACGTGACTACACATTAAACAGAAATATGTGTGCTAATAAAATACGTTACCGTTTTGTTGACAGAAAACGTAAAATTGTTGGCAGCCATACTGACATTTTTGATGAATCCGGAATTTTTAATTGGCAATTTTAAACACAGCTACAGAACAGCAAATGACTACTCGTAACTCAAGCTTAATATCATATTTGACCCAAAATACTAACTTTCTATCGCATGAGCGAGCGAGCACGAGTCCAAAAGCTGATTATCGAATTAAGTCGCAGCGCATTATCGGAGAAAATCACCTAAGACAACGATTGCCGGAACCCGACCACTCGCTACCGAATGTTGCCAATTCCAAATAAGATTAGATCCAAACTATTCCCGATGAGCAACTCTCACTACTTCTATGTATACTTGCGTACACTTTAAGCTTTTATTTCCAATCTTTTCCCATTACAAGACTTGTTTAAGTTTTGTACAGTTCTGTTGAAAAGTACGTTAATAATTTAAGTAAACTGTTTTTATTTAAAAAATTAACGGTTGGTGTCGTGTCACACTGAATATCGATTGCTACTCATTAAAGTCGCTTTTGTCGATTCGATTTTAATGCACGCCACCCTTTTTGTAGTGTCATTGGATTACAAAGGGTGCCAACTCTTATTGATTTGTGTCTATAGGTCAAACCCGTTAAACGGGCAGAGTGCAACCAATCTTAGTATGAAAGTTTGTAAATGCTTAAAAAATACTGATTAGTAGCATCTGCCCGCGGCTGCACCCGCGCGGATATAGGAAATTATCCCACGGGAACATGCTTTCGGGACAAAAAGTACTCCTTATAACATCTGCTATCTGCCAGTGAGTCCCGTCAAAATCGGTCGAGCCGTTTCAGATATTAATTGGAACACACAGACAGACAGACAAAAACTTTAAAAAATCTTTTTGTTATAACTACCGTATATACTTTCATATGCATTTACTAAACCGCTGTTATTTTGACAATACAAACAGAAACTTTAATTGTATTTATTAGTAGTTTGTATTTTGTATAAATTGTTTAATTATAATTTACACAGGGCATTTTATAAGTGATGACGCTTCGCGGTATGGCGCTATGGATAAAAGAAAACTTATTCACAACGTATTTTTCATTGCGTGCGCTTCGTGGTTAGGTTAGAAATATTGCCATTGGATTATAAATCTGATTTTCACTGAATGAAAAATAAGGGGAAAATCGTATGAAAAAGCAGTGGATATTTTTCGTTGTGATCTTTTGACCGTGCACGATCGATCACCCGTCTGTTGATGTGATTGTGAGACGATACAGGGTCAACAGAGGGTGGTTGCCCGGTTGTATCCTCAACACTTTTAATATTAAACTGTGAATATATTTTTCCTGAGGATTACAGAAGATAGAAAGCAATCACTCTGGGTGAAATAGTAAACCTGCTTTGCTTTTGCTTGCGAATGAACCCATAAATAAAATTGTTAAAAACTAAGACAGGCAAATTGTAGAGCAATTAATAGAAACTTTATATTTATTCAAAAATTAAAAGTAATTTATTCAAATTAGGCTGAGAATCGGCACTTTTCGAACTTCAAAATTACATAAGACAGTCTCCCAAAATGCCCGCCCTTCACCACTTCCTGAGCACACTGTTTTCCTGAGCTACCTCGCTCAGGGAGTTCGGTATACTTATTTCTGGGTTTGGAAGTAATGACATACCTACGTCACGCTAATTAAAATAACTGAAAGTCCAAACCTATCTCCCTACAGTTTTTTCGATGCTGTAACAAGCTGTCAACTTTAAAACTAATTTCCCTCTGTGAATCCCTCGATTATCGCGCTTTGTATGTCCGCCGTTGAAAGAACTTTAAAAGCCTAGTTAAGAAAACTTTTCCCCTCGACTCGACCTTAACGTTCTTAATAAGAGTCGTGAAATCTCTACAGACTTTTAAAGTCCGCCAAATTTTTTTTGACGTTGTTTTATACTGCCAATGTCTTTATCTTGTAATAAGCTTTATAGCAGTAGGAAAGTGGAGAGGGGAGCACAATATTTTATTAAATTACATAGACATAATTGTTGGCGGTTAAACAATACCTACCCATACCATATATTACACCAAACCTTATAGTTTAATTTTAGTGCTTTGATTTGAAAACTGCTATGACATAATCTACGTATCTACTCATAAACAAAAATCCCAATATCATTTCCGAATAATTTACACGAATCAAGCTAAAACAAACAAAATCATTAAACTTGCTTGTTTGGCATTTTCGTTCGTCAAACAACCCTGAAAGGGTTTGTTTTAGTGACTCAACATAAAACCGTTATTCACTTCCGGGAACTATATTATCGAATTCCCTATGCTGTTTAACGACTACAAACTGTTTTCATGAAACCGTTGCTAGCTGGCTGCTTAAAACTAAATCAGCTTAAAACGTTGAAGCGCCAACAAGCGTTAAAATCTCATCAGTAACGTTCACAATCAGGCTCCACTCAGCGGCTTGAGTGGCGGCGGTTCAGCTGACAAGAAGCTAAATGACGGGAGGTTTTTTGCGCGGGGCATGGGGTACCAGCGCGTCATCGCACCGCCCCTAACCCACTTTCGTGTTGACAGCAGGTCAATGCCGGTTATCAGAGCTGCGGCCGCTGCAAGACGATCGCCTTTTGTTCAGCCGTACGAGTCAATCACGATAATGTAATATCGATTGGAGCGCCGTCTGCACCCGATCGACACTTTGTTAACCACAGAGCGGCGTGCATAGGTAGCTATGTACTGATAATACTGTTGTGACGTGTTGTGGTTGTGGGTACTGGTCTTACATGTAGTCACGGACGGGGGCGCAGTTCGAGTGTTGAGCAAGGTCTGGTCTTCATAACGGTAAAACCACCTAAAAACAGTAGTAACACTAAACAAGCTTCAGGCTATCGGATTTGTTCCCTCGTTTTCAGCACAAACTATGAATGTCCCTTTCTCCTAATGATATTATTTGTGAGAATCTCAAATAATTTTGTGCTCGCATGAGATATTTTACTCGCAAACCATGTCTTCCAACTAAGTACTGACGCAGTTAAAAACAGCATCAACAATAAAATTAAAATTTGAAAGTCAAAGAAACTCGTTATTAAAAAATACTGCGCTTTAAATAACTTTTACGTGATGGTTAAAGTTCTCAGTACCTACGCTACGCAGTTTATAATTGCAAAAGTTGAGCCCACGGCGCCCATGCAACGTTCTCTTTTTAAATTTTCTCATAGCAAAGATGCCTTCACGCATTGTTATGTTCTGTTAGGTTGGATATGAAACTCCAATGTATAGGAATGTTGTTTCAAAGTTTGCAGTCATGTACCTACACTCACATAATGAGCGAACATGTAGCATAGTAAGGGAAGTTATTTAGGTGTAGGTGTATACTTATGTATTAAACATGCAAGTAGCAGTCAACAAAGCACTCAAGAAATAAACAAAGATATAACAGCACGTCTGTATTCCCCAAAGATTTAGGCAGAAGTGTACCTATATCTAGCACTTATTGAGTTGTATACTACCTACCAGGTGTACCTATACTACCCACATTCCACCAATTAACCAAATGTACCTATCGGAAAAGTACCTCCTATTAGACCCAACGTGAGAAATAAAGAAATATGCCCCATAACATAATTACGTACTCAAAGTAAATGAGCTGCGAAATCTTAGCACATTTACCTTTCATTCATAACCTGTCAGGGCTAAATGAAGCAATTACTATGTTATATTACGAACGAATATGAGTTTCTGACCCAATATAGAAGGTGGAAGGGTATTATCGGAATCCCGCATCGGTCGCGAACTATGCAATTTCCTACTTCAAACGTTAGAACCTATTACATGAAAGCAATCTATTAAATTTCGTTCCGGCTTTGGGACTGCAGGTTATTTGGAAGTACTTATGAATTATGGATTACCTACTGCAATACATGTTCATTGTAGTTTAACTGCTAGATATTACTTGTAGGTATATAATATATATTTATATAACTTTTAGCGAATTTAATGCACTTCTGTTTTGCAGGTAGACACGAATTATCAATACATCACCTTTTCGCTACATTTTCTAAGTTTTTATCTAGTTTAGATTACTTTAAAGTTTGTAGGAATATACAGGTTGACTTTGAAAACATGCGACAAAATTTAAGGTGGTGTTCTACCCATCAATATGAACAACTTTTACTATGGGACCAACTTAGAATTCTCAAAAAAGAATTCGATCTACTTAAACAAAATAGTCCAATCGGGTATGTACCTTTATACAGAAAAATCGTTTTTTTTTTTTGTGAATTCTAAGTTGGTCCCTTAGTAAAAGTTGTTCATATTGATGGGTAGAACACCACCTTAAATTTTGTCGCATGTTTTCAAAGTCAGGCTGTATAGTTACCCCTCTTGCCGTTTTCCATAAATTTTCATATGAAGCTACTGATTACCAATTGCTACATCGTACACAATCCTGACGTATATCACTTTTACATTTCCCTGCCATCATACAATTAAAGATTCTAAAGTATATGTTTAATAAAAACTAGCACTTAAGAAAACTTCAGAGTGAAAAAACAACTTGCTAAATACTCATTCCGCCTTCAATCCTTTTAAAATGCAGCTTCCAATCAAATCTTCAGTTTAAACAAAATGTAAAAGAGGTTACTCGGGCAGACACTTACTCCCAAGGATAAAGACATTTCCCTACATAGTTAAATTAGAACAAACTAGTTTTTACAGCGAACAATAGTATGTAAGCATTTGGATGAAGCCGTGAAGTGGCAGCGAGTGCAGATTCAGCGGGACGAGGTGGCAGCGTGCCAGCCACATCTCGCCGCTCCGCCAATCACGGCGCACTTTACCGCGGCTTGATAACGACCCGCCGTGTTTACTACGAGCCTACACACATAAATCATCCGGTTCAGCTTACTTTTCCTGGATTTTGATGGCCTTTGTATGAAATGTTAATCGTCAAGGTCAAGGCCTTTGTCCTTGAAAGGGTGCCGCGGTTCGGTCGTACTACAGTAGAACATTGAAAGGCATGATGGAATAGTGGTAGGGCTTGGAATGCACCCCACCATTTTTAAAGATAGAATTCTACCACAGCTTGCCACTGTCTCCTAACAAAATACAAAATCAGTGGCCACTCAGAAACTGCTTCGCAGTCGCATTTGCGATCTCTACTCCAGCAGCAACCGACCCCTACACTGTACTAAACCGTATACTATTAGGTGCTCAATATATGCTTACAAAAACGGGTGAAAATAAACGTCAAATCTCTGTAACCTCTGACGTCATTCCTGACCTTCTCATTTCACCATTACAGCATTTTATCGCAGCCGTGCTTCAATTGTGAAACCAACAATACGCAAGAAAAATAATGGAATTTATTAAGTAGTACTCTTCGGCGTAATGTGCGTCCATCGAGATTTGTTTATTGTTCTGACAGAACGACAGCTTAGTGATGATTGTTGTTTGAATAATTCAGCTTACAAAATGAACTTTGTTCTCTAACTAATGAACACTCTCTACTTAATACCATTATCCTTTCACCCAACAATGTCCTATAAGGCTCGCTTGCAGAATTATATTTTAAATATGTTTACCGGTAAATTTAACTCACACTTCATCGAATTGGACATTTTCGCGCTTACACACTTTAAGTTCAAAAAGATGGCTATTGAATCTTTAAAATAGCCATCTACTTAATATGTACCTATTATTCCAAAAATACGTACGAGTACTTCTTACTTTTCTGTATAATTAACGCACACGTTAAACTATCTGTTAACCATTATTTCCCGGACATTGGTGTGGGTTACACGTTTACATAGTTTTTAATTTATTCTGTCACACTTAAATTTTAATGTGTAACTGTTTTATGTCCCAATAAAGTAAAATAAAAAAGGTATTTAACTAGTGACTTGTGTTTGATTTTAATTAAAAATATAAGTAAAGCTTAGGGCTAAAACTTAAATATAACGTTTTTTGGAACATGAACAATGAGCCCAACGCAGTGCCAACTTTGCCAATTAATAAATTGTTGCAATATCACATGGCGTTTAGGCGATTATATCATGAATAAATTCGGTATTATTTGCATAGGGCAACGGGACTAATATGCTGTGGTATTGTAACGTGCATTTGATAAGTTAGCATCTGAAAATAATACCCGCGTCGCTTCGACATGGAGCTATGGCGAACAGCCAAAACTACGACGGACTTAATGTGGTGTGAACTTTTTACGGTGCCAAATGAACTCCAGGAATATTGCCAAAGGCATCAATGCTAGGCTTTATTGTAAGTCAATGTAAAAATATATGAAAACTCTTATTCAATGTTTGTGAAAAATTGCGTTTAATATTAAAGTTTCAAATGCTAGTAATGATGATTTATTCCTTCTAATTTGTCCACACTTGGATACAATTTTAACAAAACTACCCTACTTAAAGTAAATAAATAAACAACTGACCAATTTAGTAATCGCAGCCTATTTACCATTGATATCAAAGAGTTAAACTAAGCTTACGTGACACGCATAAGTTTACACGATAAAATATATGAACGTAAATCACAAGCAATGTTAAAATAGGTAGGTACGTGTAATAACTGCTTTCTTCTATAAACAGCTTAATTTATAATAATATAGGTACTAATTTAGGAAGAATAAATAAGACATATTCTACATAATCCTAACTTCCTAACTAATATTATAAATGCGAAAGTAAGTTTGTTTGTTTGTTTGTTTGTTACCTTTTCATGCCTGAACCACTGAACCGACCATCCTGAAATTTTGCATATACGTTGTCAGGTCTACAGAAACGGACATGAGGTACCTTTTATTCCGAAAAAAAATACTGTTCCCGAGGAAAACAACAATAACGTTCTTATGATAATAGATGGCGCCACCTGTCTTTCGAATCAAGATTGAATTATATTATTGTAGAAACTTTAGTGGTGTGTTAGGAGCTTTTCTATTTTTTATTTAAGTACCTTATACATTTTGTGAGTACGTTTACGTTTACGTGTGAGTACCTTATACGTTTTGTGAGGTTTCATTTTGACAGTTCAACAACATTCATTGCGTTATTTACGTTGCTAAGCAGACAAATTTTTCGAACATATGAAGCAATGGATTAGCAATAGGCTTCAAAATTATTCATATTGTGATAGATAGTGTGTTACGTAATTAGGGTGCTGTTCTTATGACAATGAATACATTTATTATTATTTATAATTTCACTAACACAAGTGCAAAAATATGGATTTCGCATTTGTATCTATAGATGCTACCAGAAATAAAGTACCTAACGTACCTACCTATACCTACTAAGTTACATTACAATAGTTGAAAATTAGGACAGAATTTCAGTACTCAACCTATGGGTAGGTACGACAGTTTTATTTACCCAGCTGAAACAGTATTTTCCTTCCACCTCAGAACAATTCTATATTCAATAGATAATTGTAGAGTGTTGTTAATGAGGAACCTCTGGACCTGCTCACTTCCATCGCAAGGAATAATTAAAGCGGAGCAGCAGGCTTTGCAACATAATACCGTTACGTAACAGACATACTCTCTACACCGCAAATAACTTCACATTATCCAGGTACGGCAAGACGGTACCTATCATATAACCGCAATGATAATAAAAATAATACCAGCCTATTACTGTCCCACTGTTGAGAAAAAGTCTCTTCTCATATAGAGAAGGCATGCGTTATCTTTTAACTTATCACTGTACAACTGTGTGTTTCGTCTGCTTGTGAAGTTGGACCAACATTTAAAAAGATTAAACTTCGTTCGTCATAATAGGTAAAATCAAAAACCCCCGACACAAAAAACAGTGATGAACCGATTTTGATAAAACGTGTCTAAGAACCACCGCTAGAAAACCAGCTTTCAATTTTTTTTAAACCGTATCCAAATCGGTTCACCCGTTTAAGAGTTACGGTGCTACAGACAGACACACACACATAGCGATCAAACTTATAACCCCCTCTTTTTGTACCGGGGGTTAAAAATGAAAATAAGTAATAACCAATGATTTCAGTAGATATCAGAATTGACAACTGATTAAAATTGAATGTGGTTTTTCAGAAACGAATGGTCAGTACTACTTTAGTTTTTGTGTTGACTTCCTATCTACCCACGGTAGGCATATCATCTTCCTCAACAATGCCGAAGCATCGCGATCACCACATATCTATACTGGGTGTTTGGGATATCGACGCGCAACCTGTTACCATGGATTCAGTATATGATTCTGGCCATGGCGTTACATTTTCTTCGATTATTTAAAAAAGTAATTAGCTGCTCCATACATTTGATCGCTTACATATTGCACTTTTTAATGAAACAGCAGATTTCTGTTTCGGGAGGTTCCTGTTTCGGATAAGGCGGGAGAAAACGCCTGGGTGTTATCATTGTGTGGATCGACCGGAGGACACGGTGGAGGTCTGCCCGGCTTGGGCGGAGCACCGCCGGGTCCTCGTGGCGGCGATCGGCGGCGGTGACCTCTCGCGTCCGTCCCTGGTTCAGGCCATGGTACGGAGCGAGAGGGAATGGGAAGCCGTCACCTCCTTCTGCGAAGCAGTAATGCTCGCGAAGGAGGAGGCGGAGCGCGAAAGAGAGAGGCAATTTCTGCACCCTCACGCCCCTAGCCGCCGCAGGAGGAGGAGACACCCTGGGCGTCGGGAGTCGATTGCCGACTCCCGGCCACCGTAGGCGCGGGCTTGCGGACGGCGAGCAATGGGCAGCTCTCCATCCGGTAAGGACCAGGCCCGGATCGACGGAGCGTCGTGTTCCACGCGCGCCTCAAAGAGATGTCAGCACCATTGACGGGGTCCGATAGGACCGATGCCTGCTGGGGTCGCGGATTGTTCGAAAGAGTTACCGTGGCCCTGGCGCACAGGCAACTGAAGGAACACGGGTGGGTTTTAGTCAGTAAGAGTCTGACACGCCCTTCCGCTCCGCCCAAAGCGGGAGAGGTCATTTGATGACTTCCCACTCTAAAAAAAAAAAAAAAGGGGGTCCAGAATCATGTGCTGAATTCATGGTTACAGTTTGCACGTCGATGCCCCGGTCACCCTGTATAAGGAAACGTTTATCAAGCATTATTACTCGGCCAACAAATTCATTGAATACCTATATCCTAGTAAATGTATTTTTCCCAGTGCAAACATTACAAATACTCCCGCGATCTCTCCGAGATATCCACAGGGGAACACGGTGGTCTATGTGCAACCGCAGACCATACATTTTCTAACACCAATTATTTTGTTGTATAATGTTGTATTTGGTCAAAGGTCACGTTATTTATATTTATGAGTTTTTTATTGGATTCCGTTATTATGACAATTAAAGCACTATTTACCTGCAAAGCATGCAATGTTTTCATAACAATTAAAAGCTTGGAAATCTGCATTTTTTTAAGCTAAATCTTATAAGCATATATCACTTATATACTAGAGAGTATATAAATGATAATATATAATGTCTTTAAACAAAAACATTGTAACGTTATGATATTCAGTAATTGTATCAAAAATCAGTCATTTGAATTGATCCTAATTAGGTTCTTTGTTTATAGATCACGAAATGCGCTTCAACGATAAATAACGAAAGGTTGTACCTACAAAGTACTAACGTCAGAGTACACAATAAGGGATAAAATTAATGTGTAAAAAAAACAAGATTGAACAAAGTTAACATACGCACGAAACTACTGAAATTACAAACAAAAAATTGTTTTCAATAACAGTTACCTATATGTATTTTGAGCCTCCATGAAGAACCATTAATTATGCGTGTGTATGCTAATTATATTGAATAGAGTAATATTTTGTTACTTCAAATTCAAAATTGTTATAAACACATTAATCATGGCCGTAGAGTAAACATATAAATTACCCGAATGGCTAGCATTACCTCTAATACATACCTAAACGAAACCATGCTTAGAAGGCTAGGGCTGGTATCACAGAGTAGTTTTTAATTATAAAAAGTTTGTAGCACTTATGTAGGTTCTAAACTCCAAACAACATTAATTAACACATGACATTTAATTTGGACAAAAGTTGTCCTACACTTTTTCCTATGTGTCCGAAACAGGCGACAGGTGACGGATGACAATCCGATAAATTTACTAGTTTCTTAAATACTGCTTTATTAAATTCTATTCGGTCAAATATGTTCTTTTTTTAACAAATAACAAAGTCGCATTGTCAAATCAATTAAATAGGTCCCTAACGTTGACTTTCATGAGTGTCAATAAAATGACCAATTGATTGTTCCCGAAACCCACGGACCTACAACCCATCAGCACATCCACACCACAGAATACATTAACCGCAATAGAAATTCTATAAAATCCGTATTTAGACAGCTATTTATCTACTTCATTACAACATAAAATGTTCTGGTTCTTGTCAGTGGTATAACAAAAATAATGGTTATTTTATGTACCTCTGCCTCGAAACAGCGCCATTAACACCTGTCTTACCTGCACTTGATATGTGATTAATTGTTGTTCAACAACAACAAACAACGTGGTTCTTACTAAATGTTGTTTTCTTGTTAAATGGCGATGTTATCCATGAATTATAGAACGGTTTGCTTACTACCGCTAGCTGTCAACGTCAATAGATCGCTGATCAGGGGCGTTCCCATTGATGGCTACCGCGAAGGTCTTGAGTGAATTTGTTCAACCAGCATTGATTGATGACGTAATCTGTGTAGCCGGAACTACATCGTACTATCTTTGGATTCGCTTAACTTGTGTCATTTTATTTAGGTTTAGGTTTATTTTTTGTAATATCTCTCCCTTACGTTTAATTTACCAGCGATTGTTAACAGAGTGTACACGGTAGCATGTGGTTGAGGATACTTAATATGAATCTAGCTTTAATTAAAAATCCTTACAACCTTAATAAAACATATTCGGGTGGGACATTATATCACCTACAGGCCCCTTATATAATTTAATAATGAAATAAGACCTCTGACGTAAAGCCTCTAATTTATGGAAAGGAGCATCCGAGCGAGGGACATCGTAAATAAATCATTCGAATTATTTGCCCATACCTGCACCCTCAGGGTTAATTTTAAGACCAGCTTCGAACGGATATTTACCTGACAAAGCTTTTTATATAACATGCAAAAACGATTAAACTTGTTCGGTTGATTACTATCAAATTGTATGGTCAAAACCTAAACCTATAAAAACCTATTTTATCGCATCTATTCCTTAACCTCTATTCTCGCCTTACAAAGAACAAGTAATTCCTTGAGCTAAAAATGCCTCTATTTACTTCATATTGCAATTGTAGAATAATATACACACACGAACGTCAAGAAAAAAGACTAATTTCAACACTCATGTTATTTTAAAAAGACATTTTGCTATTTAAAATAAGGAAAAAAAAAAAAATATGCTATGGACGTCCGTGTGTCTGTATGAATGGATCTTGGGTGGTCACGATAACTCCCGAAAAACTTAACTAATCGAGTTCATTTTTTTTAAACGCATTCATTATTATCGAAAACTAAGTCCTTTCGAAAATCACGGTCTAATTCAATGTAGTTTAATTGTAATTAGTAATACAAAAATACGACTGGACATTTCGTTCGTTTTTATTAATGTTATTTTTCAACTTTTTCTTAAGTAAACCCATAGAGTCATAAATTGTGAAAAATTTAGCTGGCTTTAGCTGGATATTACATCTTCTCCTCTCTTTTAATTAATTAATTCTCTATTATCTAAATTTTTTGTTATTTTTCATAGAATTGAATGAGATTATGAGGCGTGCACTTTTGGATTTTCTTAATTTTTCTTTTCTTTCTTTCACCGTCCCTACAAAAATGGTTGTCAAAGCAGATTACAATTATTCGGCTCATTAAAGACACGTTTTTTTTAACTCATTTTCAACGTGCATGTTATTACACCAGCCTGTAAACTTCATCATCAAATGAGCTACAATCTTCGATCAAGAATGCTACATGAACTATCATTCGGAACCTTGCCAGTTTTACGACACTTGGCAGACGCTGGGATTGGTTAATTAGAATTTAACTCAATTTTGGTACCGTGCAGTTCGTTCAAACTTATCTTAAGTTACTTGAGAATTTATGTCACCTTTAAAGGCAAACTATGAACCGTAGCAAAATACGCTGTATTTTTAAGTATTTCCGAGTCAAGTTAACTACATAAAAAACAGCTCAAAGTCCGATTGAATGATATAAATAATGTGACAGGACACGGGATGTGATTGTGTCCGAGAAAGGCGACGTAGTGCCGGTGGTTCGCAGTAAACCGTATCCTTTTTGTAGAAGACAGGTTCCCGGATTTTCCTTAATACCCATGAGTTTCATTTTTCATGTGAATGATGTTTGCTACGAGAGTATACGCAGTTAGATCTTTCGTTTTAACAAATGTTGGTAACTTTTTAGAATTTTATTAAATTGACGATACATAAAATGTTTAATCGCTTCCAAATGTATCCATTCCAATAGCTCCGGACGGGAAACTAAAATCCTTTTACTTTGATCCTTGTTCCGGAGCCTGTCCACGGGGTATATTCAAGGTTTACAACGCCCCTCTACTCGCTACAGCACATTATTTCCCATTGCTGTCAAGATCGTCATAAGTATTATTTCCATAGAAGCATGTCATCAGCCAGTAAAGTATATTATTAAGTGATACTTTTACTGTAATGACTCCTATTATAAGGTGTTACCGGTGAAGCATTATTTTCTTGTATAATATTCATGACGATTACGCCTAACTAGTCGTAGCACGCGTAGCAATTGTTATCCATTTAAAATCAATTACTAGAGCCTTCATGTTGTTTTTTCTTGTTTGTATTAAAATAAATAGTGTTCGGTGATTTCGGCTGTAACTACTTATAATAATAATAGTTTATTCATAAATTTCTAAAAGGACATTTCAAGCAGAACTAATCTCGCCGAAATATGTAAGCAGATACCCGATTACAACCTAATACAATTAAGTTATTAGTCGCATTAACGCCCTCGAAAGATTAACAAGATATTAAGTTTCTACATTTTGTCAACTGAAAGATATTGAACAAATAACAAAACGGTACAATAAATTAATATTTTATATCTAATGTTAGTTACCTCGTAGCATGACGTAGACGTTTCGCCGCCGCCGCCCAAATTATACGATAAACACTGTTTTTTTGACACGTATCATGTTATTTAATGTCACACTTTTAATTTGAAATCTTTTTCGAGGAGCCAATTATTATTATAGAAAACGAAGGTTACACGTGACGTTTATTCAACAAGGTTTGTATCGTAGGAGCACGCGTCTCGCGGTGTCGGCGGTTGCATACACGTGCAGCGCTCTGTGTACCGGTGTCGGGTACGTGGGCCCGGTGTCATGTGCAGCGTGGTGCGCGGGGCGAGCGGAGCGCGGTGCGAGCGGCGGGAGCGTATCGGGCGTGCGCGCTCGGCCTCTCCGCGGTCTCAACTGTAGGGCTTCTGTCCCGCTAGGGCGGCGCGCCCACGCTCGATACCGCCGCCTTCCCAGCGCCCTCCCACATTGCAAAATCGTTTATAAAAATTTAACAGATTATTGCAAAAACACAGATATTCTTGAATACGTTTCCAGCCACGTCTCGGTACTCGACAAACTCTTGAGTAACGTCGCGTTTATTCTCCTTTCATCTTTTTGTGGGAATAATAAAGTGCGACCTGAGTGAGTGTAATCATAACGTGGCAAGCGGGAGGCGTGGCTGTCTAACTAAATGAACGCTGTGACATCACTTCATTTTTATTATTATTTGTGCAAAATTTCTCAATCGATTCAGACTTTCAAATAAACCTGTCGCCATTTTTCTATACACATCAACCTACATTTAAAACCATAGTTCCCAATGCATAAATTATGATTAAACTCAGAAGAAGCTTTTTTCTGACCATTAAATAGACTGTAGTGGGACAATAACAAGCTGGTATTATTTTATTACTATAATTTTAAACAGATTATATTAGAAAGATTAGACAGACCCATCGAATCTCAAAGAAAGAGAAGTTTAGCATACTTAGGTACTATCTACCACACAGTATTGTCGTAGTTGTGAATTTATTTTGATAAAATATTGGAACTTAATGGATCTATGAAAAACCCTGGATTAACAAAGGATTGACACAATAATTATGAATGATGGTACTGAAAAAAGTGATAACAGTTCTATCGCATTCATTGCCGCCGCTATCTTTATGGGTTGTGAAGGTAAGCTCGGCTTAGCATGGACTGGTTTAGGCCTTCAGTTCCCTGTTCGAGTAAACCCAATTGCCTTTTTTTGCCATTTAAAGCCCATGCTTTCTACTGTGAATGATAAATGAAGATAGGTAGTGCCTATGAATGATTGACGATGGCAATCGATAGGTTATCTTATCACATATGAACAGTGTTTTAAATACCTACAGTTTACCTAAACAGTTTCATCAATGGAACTTTAAAGCTTAATTCGTTTCCAGAACAATCACAATGTACCTACTTATTAATAACTACTTAATGAATAATCATGTTAATAATAGCCGGGCATACCTAACTGTCCATCATAAAAAATAATATTAATTTAATATCAATAACCGTGATAAGCTGTACGTATATATTACTTGTTCAAAATATACATAACAGCTTATATTCTCTTAGCTATGAACCATACCAGGTTTCCAACCGCGAACTAGGTACTTATTATTACTGTCTTGATTATTTCGTAGATTTACTAGAGCTACCTACCTTGTTATACCTACGTACAACATCTTTTTCCAAACGGAATATTTTAGGTGCAAAAAGAATCCTGAAACTTTTCACGTCTTGCAGGATTTAGGGGCTATAAATCGTCGTATCATTCCTAAATCCATTGAATACCTGGTATAAAAGTAACAAAAGTTCTTTTTTCCCGTAAAATTGAAGGAAGACAAAAAACGGGGGACACTGACAGATCCCTACAGTGTGCACAGTTGAGTGAAGTTATTTGCATAAACTGTGTATTTCAACAGCTCATAATAAACATTGGTTAAGGTGGTCTTCCGAAGGCGACCGCAACCGCTAACCGCAATCGGCAACGTCGCCTTAAAAAACAAACTATAGATATCCTAGCGAATTACCACCACCATTCCTGTGCCCCTTTTAGTAGGTACTTACCTACCTCCTACCGACATTTTTTTCAACAAATCTATGTGCCTATATAGTCAACCCTAATAGAATTAAACTCTTAAGGGGGAAGCGCCAGGTTGCCCGCGAAGTTCAAATTTTCTTACGGTTTTTGTAATTTGCATGTCATCGATATTTTATGAAATTGTCATTCAATAGGATTATATATGAACTTAGAGGGCATCGATCACTTTATTAATGATCGATGTTAGAGGGTTGTATTGATGATTTTAATGATTATAATTTTGTAAATATATACTTTTTACGGTCGCGAATCATATATTGTTCAACATACAACCTGACACGGACCTGCAAATTGCAAAAAAACGGCCGTTTTTTTTTTTAATTTCGCGGGTAACCTGGCGCTTCCCCCTTAACTTGAACTCATTAATCAATGTATGAACATGGACAATGACGTCACTGAACTCATCAATTTATTGCTTTCATCCATGAGTAATTTGAAGCTTGTACAATGTGGGCGGTGCTTGTGTGTATATCAATATCACTGTGATTTACATCGTTCCATTCCATTTATTGCTTAAATGATATAGGAACCTACATAGAAAGGGACTAGTCTTGGTTAAGTCTACTCCTAATGAGTACCTAAGTACACACGTCAAAGGTGTCTAGGGATCAAGGTATTTTTTTTAAATATTTTATTGCACTATTTGATTAAATAAAATGTTTTCGTATGTGTAGATCGACGCAGTACTCTCTGCTTTTGCATTAATTTCGCGATTTTTGCTTATGCTCAATTTTTCACCTAAGTTAATCCTGACATTAAAATGTGATAAAAATAAAAAAAAATAAAAGTGTATATTGCTTAAAAAAAACAATTAGTGGTATGTATTTCCGCCGTTAACGCATATAACACAATCGCAGTGTTTCAGCATACTCAATATGAGTTCATCCAAATCACGTTGCGGAATGGCCGCCCACGTCTGTTGTAAAAGGCGAAAAAGAGTTTTTGGTGTGTGTACGGCATCCAGATTTGGCAGAGCTCTTCTTTAAAGCATATCCCATGCGTGCTCAATGGGATTCAAGTCTGGCGATTGAGCCTGCCATGGTAGGACGGTGATATTAGCTGCGGCAAGTGTGTTTGGAACGACTCTAGCAGTGTGTGGACGTGTATTATCATGCAAAAGCAGAAATGAAGCACCAAATTAGGTCCGCAAAGAAATTACAACATCTGACACAATCGTTTCATTGTAAATCGTGCATTGAGGAGATTGCCTCTGATCCAAATCAGTTCCGTTCTTCCGCCACTATTTGCATGACTTCCTGGCATGATTTTAAACGTTCTCGGCGTCCAGGAGTGCTCTAATACCGTGTACGTCTAGTATCTGGCCTCATATCAAAACGAGATTCGTCAGAAAAACATACAAAACGCCACTCTTCTTCTGGCAAATTTGTGTTCACGAGCCAATTGTAAACGGGCTCTGCGATTGCGGGGCTCAATAGGTTGTACACGTAGCGGCCTTCGGGAATGGAGATTGACTTCATGCAAGCGATTTCTTATGGTTTGATCGCTTATAAAGTCGACTTATAACACTCTGCGTAGAGCCCAGAGCGATTATGACATCTTCTCTCCATAATAACGTTCTTTTGTATTGATTCCACTGAGAAGTATGGCAGAAATTTTACTAATTTGGCCTCAAACCCGTTGCAGGATTATATAGGAATACGACTTGACAGAAGATTTTCATCTTTTGACCGAATCAGCTGCCCCCCCCCCCCCCCCTAGAGTTTCAAATAAAATTTAAGCTAAGGCTTATCATGAAGTGTAAGAAAAACGTTCACGCCTCAAGCTTTTAAGAAAATATTAAAGTTCTATGTTAACGTAAGTTTTATTTAGTACTTTTTAGGGTTCCGTACCTAAAGGACGGAATCCTATTACTAAGCCTCCGCTGTCCATCCGTCCGCCCGTCCGTCTGACTGACAGCGGACTGTATTTCATGAACCGAAATAGGTAGACAGTTGAAATTTTAACAGAGTGTGTATTTTTATTGCCGCTAATAATAAAAGTAAAATAAAGTTAAAGCAAAATAAAAGGGTGTCTCCATACAAGAAACGTGTTTTTTTTCGGCGTTTTTTGCCTTGTGGTAAAGGGTTCCGCCCTTTTACGGTTACTGTTTTTAGTTCATTAAAAGCTGGTTTTAAAAGGTTTTTACTTAAATTTTATTGTTTATTTTTGCATAAAAATTTGTTTAAATATATCTGTTCTGTCACCTTTACTTGAAAGGTACTTGTAAAGACAAATCCAATGAACAACACCATGACTTGTGTAAACGAGTGTTTGGGACGCGTTTACCCAAGTCATGGTGTGAAGCCAACCGAGTTGCACTATCCTAGTCATGCCATGCTTTAGAACGGGCTATCATAATTGAATATGTGTACAAAATTTCGTGCCTGCACTGTTGACCGCTGAGATCTCTCGTATGGAGCCAACCTTGGGTCAGCAGACAGGTCATGGTGTATAAATTCGTATATTAAATTTCGTGTCTTTACCGTTGACTGTTGAGGAGTTCCTTCGTCTCGAGCCAATCCTGGGTGCAGAATCACAATGCATTGTCTTTGAAACTGAACCAATATGTAAAATTTTAACTCCGTAGGATAAGAGAAAGTGGTTGTGCAAGATTTGACCCATACATTACTAACTAACTGACTAACCAACAAGGCATAACATTTTGCTCCTACATACCTTTACAAAAAATTCAAATAAGGTTTAGGCCAATTACATGTAACAAATTAGAGAAATTAAATAATTCTTTAACCAGTACATTATGTGATCAAAGTTTTAATAATATACGAGTAGGTGACCCAAATGAGTTCTACGCCGAGTTCTTTTCACTATTAAACACGCAATTTAACGACACTTTTCCACTAAAGACTAAAACTATTTACACAAAGTTTTTATTTAGTGATTGGGCGACTCCAGGTATTCGTAAAAGCAGGGAAAAGCTATTTGAACTTTATGGTCTAAAGCAACATATGAATAATACAAGAATTCATCAGTATGTTGCAAAATATTCAAAAACTTTTAAAAGTATGTGCAAACTAGCAAAAGCTCTTTATATTTGCAATAAAATAAAATCAGCTGATGATAAAATAAAAACTACCCGGCAAATAATAAATAATGAGACAGGCAGGAAAAAACAGCGTAATACAGAATTTAATTTAGAGACTGCACATGGCCTCATCAACTCAGATGTAGAAATAGCTCAGAAATTTGAAAACTTTTTTACTAATATTCCCCTTAAAACTACTGAAGCTTTAAAGTCCTGACCCGCGCTTTCTGCTGCCTTACTTACAAAGAATGTAAAGGCATGCCCTTTAGAGTTTAGGTTACAGCATACCCCCAAGCTGTTATAAAAGATTTTAAAGATCTCAAAATTAAATCAACAGAGTATCTCTGGGGAATGTCTGTAAAAGTCTGTAGATCTCTCATTGAAACCATTGCTGTCTATTTAGCTTTCATATTTAACACCAGTGTAGACCAAGGAGTCTTTCCGGATCTTATGAAACACAGTAAAGTAGTTCCATTGTTCAAATCCGGTGATAGTAAAGAACCCAACAATTATAGGCCTGTGTCAATTCTGCCAGTTATCAGTAAGGTGTTTGAAAAGTTAAAGCTTAATCAAATTTTATGTCACTTTAATAATAATTCCATCTTTCATGAACAACATTACTGTTTCACCAAAGGGCGTTGTACCACTGACGCTGGTGTCACCCTAATAAAGAACATTTTTAACGCCTGGGAAGAAGCACAAGATGCCATTGGAATCTTTTGCGACCTCTCTAAGGCGTTCGATTGCGTAAACCATGAGACACTTCTGCTAGCACTAGAGCACTATAAGATTAGGAATATAGCTCTTGATCTACTAAGGTCATACCTGAAAGATAGAAAGGTTAAAGTTCAAGTAAACGGCATGAACTCATTAGGGTCTGAAATGACAATGGGCGTTCCTCAAGGTTCGATATTGGGTCCATTTCTCTTTTTAGTTTACATTAATGATTTACACCAATTACTGCAGAATCAACCGAAGATGGTGTTATTTGCAGATGACACATCATTGATCTTTAAAGTAGACCGACGGTCACAAAATCTTGACGACGTGAATAACTCTATTCTTAAGGTCCAATATTGGTTTATGGTATATAATTTGGTACTAAATGGAAAAAAAACCAAATGCATTAGATTTAAATTACCTAATGTTAGAAGTTGCGAATGTGACATCATATTGAATGGAGAAAAACTAGAATTTATTAATCAGACGGTTTTCCTGGGAATCACGCTAGACGACAAATTAGAATGGGGACCCCATATAACATCTCTTGCGGGGTTATAACCTCGGCCGCTTATGCTGTTAGGAAGATAAGACAGTTAACAGATGTAGAAAACCGCGCGTTTGGTCTATTTTGCTACTTCCACAGCATTATGTCATATGGCATTTTACTGTGGGGTCGGGCTGCTGACATTGAATCCATTTTCATTTTGCAAAAGAGAGCTGTCAGGGCCATTTACAATCTACATCGTCGCGAATCTCTTATGGACCTATTTAAAAAGATTAATATTATAACGGTACCCTGCCAATTCATTTATGAAAATATTATGTATGTAAGAAAATATCTACATCTTTTTAATAAAATAAGTGATAGACATAATTTCAATACTAGAAATAAGGATAAAATAGATCAACCATTTTTTGGATTATCTTAAGTACATACATCTTTTATGCGGTACTGTGTTAAATGTTACAACAAAATACCTTGTGATATATTGCAATTAAATGAAATAAAATTTAAAACTCATATAGAAAGCACACTTTATAAACAAGCATATTACAAATTAGAGGATTATATCCTAGATAAGAATCCTTGGAAACATGGTGGTCCTGCTCCATAGGACAATCTTGAGTCTAGAAAAAATCAAACTGGTTGCTAATTTAATTGTATAATTTGTAATTTTTATGACATTGATTTTTACATTATGTACTTAACTACTTTAACTCACACACTAAATTATTACTTGTTAAAATTTTGGAAAAAGCTTCTACTTTTCAATATTTGTAAATATGTGAGCACCATGTATCTATCACATAATTAATTTACCTGTCTTTGCATTATATTTAATTCATTTTACCTATTGTGGTATAGTAATTTTATTCTAGGTGCATCGTCTTCATCGTCATAATTAATGTGAACCTACATAATATTGTAAAACATTTTAAACGAGTAACGGTGGAGTTTCTTGCCCATTCTTCTCGATACGAAACAACCTTTTGGAAGGGGCAACTAGAATCAAATCATTTTTTTTGTAAATGTTGACGTTCAAGCGTGCCTTTTATGTGCCTATTTAAAATAAATGATTTGACTTTGACTTTGCATGTTAAATAAAAGCTTGTAAAAAGGGTCTCGCTCGGCCTATTATTACAATCTTGTAATTTTCATAAATTCATCTGTAGGTACATTCGTTTATCATTGCCAGACCGTTTGAGGCGATTTTGTCTAAATTCGTTTTATTCTATTTTTCTATTAAATACAATAAGTTTGTTTACAAGTTTTACCTATTTATTGTACAGTTAAGAGCTCGTGGAGCTTTACACATTGGACTTTGTACCATTCTTCTCATTACCATCGCCGTTGTAGACTCGCACTACAAGTTTAAAGCTTCATGTGCTCTTGACTGTACCTACAATTCATATTTTCCCATCCTGCTTATATCAATTTGCCCCCCTCTGGGCCAGCGGCTGGCGAAGCCCTTGGGCGACACCGAAGTATAATGCCCACAGAATACCTAAATAATAGTGCACTGTTGGATTTTTAACGTTTGGCACAGCACTGAGAGTTAAAAATCCAACAGTGCCATCTGTGCAATTACATTTAGGTATCGCCTTGTGTGAATAAAAACGGGCAATATCTGCCCTTAAGTAGGTACGTTCACAATGTACAAACCATTATTCGTTTTAAATTCATTGCATCAATGTAGGCCCCGCATAAATCTAAACCATCAACCAGTTCTGGCCTCCATCCACCTGAATCACTACAAAAAAATATTCAAAACCATTTGCCTTACAGTTCACACGAAACAACGTCAGTCAAGAAAATATATGAGACACGGAAAGCTGAAATTCCGCAGCAACAAATATAATTGAATAAATTCGAATGTAAAAACATTAGCGTAGCATAAATCTGTGCGGAAAAACGAATGGATCACATAATGCAGTGGCGTACTGCGGGTGGTCGTGGTGGTCGCTGATAGCATCAGTGCGGTCAACGGCATGCACCCGGGGCCCGTGGGCCCCTTAACCGTCGACCGCCCGCCGCCCGCCGCACTTGCTACCCACCGACATGCACTGCGGTAGTGACGTGCCCTCGACTCATGATAACTTGAATGACAGATTTTATAAATCTAAAGTTCCAAATCTAAGTTTTGCTAAATCGTTAGAAGAACAATAAGAAAACCAGAAGTAAAGGATATCGTGTCGTCAGCTACGCATATCGTTTTACTGATCAAAGCGTGATAATAATTCACCTTAGTAGGATGTCAGATGTCTAGGCTAGAGGTGGGATATACAGCCCGTGTCACGAAATAGGATGCGATTGGATGGGTTGATATTTTTTCGTTGCACTTGCTATTTTCTATTTAAAGATAAAAGATAAATGATTTTATTTCTGTAAGTAGGTTTGTACAAACACTTTTACACGTCAATCATGTTTTTTTTTAAACTAGATGAGGTCGGCGTTTCCTATCTGACTACTCTGAGAAGAAAGGCCGAAACAAACTCAGAGGTCACAGTCTCTTTTAAAGTCCAGACATAATCTTGGTCAGGTCATGCGAAGACCATGCAGATTGGTATCTGAAATGGTCTTTTGAGCCGTAAACATATTAAAACCACAATAAACCACTGCAATTTTACTATACTTTGCAATTAATAAATAGCACGGTCTAGACCCATCACTACAACTAGGTACCCACTTGATTCACCATGCGGTCCCACCGTCAGACGGAAGCCTTATAATTAAAATTCACATGCAATAAAGCACTTCCTTTTGGAGCTATGTGGACATATTATACTGAAACGTGCATCGTAACAGAATAATGTAAACGGGAATAAGTAAGCTGCATTTTGTAGATGGAAATTATGGAATATTTTTCCTTTTGACACGTAGAGCATAACTTGATGCAATGCCTTTCACAAGTTTGATTCTATTAGGTTTTTTTTTTCCTAACATAAAAGGAAAAATGTGGATGTACATACTACAGTCATGTAGGTACCTACCTATAGAGGTATACCTACACCTTGCCCAAACCTTCGGGGTATACTGACAGGCGATGACGGGGATATTATGTTTTTCTTGTTTTTCAATAAAACTGATCAGTTCTGAAGTAAAATCAAACTAATTTTAACTTGTTTACATACCTGCCTACTTTCCAGATCAAATTTAATTAGTAACCCAATCGGAAATTCCAGCTTTGATAAGCACAGCAGCTGGCCGCTTGGCTATTCGCTGCAGGTTTGGGATTAATTCCCCGCTCGACAATATTGTTTTACAGACAATATTGTTCGTTACTGAGCTGTTCGAGCAGTCTGTCCGAATGCATAGCTGTACAAGGATCTTTTGGCATGTGAGCAAAATCGGAACTAACACCGCCATCTTGTTTTTTTTTCCATCTCAACGTCATTCGAGCGCCAAAAGATCCTTGTAGCACTCTAGGGATGCCATACCATATAACAGAGTAAATGTATTTATTTCATTCCAGTTGGACGGCAGCACGCACGTGTGTAGTACGGAGCAAGTCGGCGGTGGCGTGGCGCGCAACATGGCCGAAGCTCTGTGGAGACTGCGAGGAGGCCGCACCAAACTCCTCACTGCTGTTGGTGACGATGCCGACGGAGAGTATTTGGCGAACATAGCACCAGGCCTGCTACTGCACGGTATAGACACACAGCTTTCACAAACCTACAATTTACTGAAGACTGGTCTCACGTCACAAAAAATATTCTTTAAATTCATGTTGTCATGAATATTATGGCAAAAATTATTTTGTAAGTACGTGTGTCAGTTATTATCACAGACTACATAGAGATACTACGTATATTATTATTTATTCTTAGCCTTTGTTGTCCCACTGCAGGGCAAAGGCCTGCGTCAATTAAACTTATAAAATCCATGGATATCTACCTATCGGCTGCTCAAATTCGTGGCATTTGTGTAGCTACAGCCTACGCAATGCTACGAGTTTTGAGTAGCTGCACTTACAATTCGAGATGTTATGTTCAGTCCTACCGAGGCAGAATCGTAGCGTAGCGTCGCCCGAAGCTACGCAGTGCTCAGAGTTTTAAGCAGAGCACTTACATTTGAAATATCATGGTCACTTCTACGGAGGCCGAATCGTACCATAGCGTAGGCCGTTGCGTAGCATAGTCAGTCAGTAGTCAGTTCAGTCTCGCTTGTGCTGCGTTCCGATGCGGTCGCGTTTGCATATTCTTTATTTCGATTAGCGCGGCGCAAGCTGTCGCTCGTAATTTACCCGCCATGAGTAGTGAACTAGTGGCGAATGAGCTGCTGGCGTTCCTGCAGCAGAAGCTGGATGTGATGGACGAGGTGTCAGCTGTCCAGATCTGCGCATCGAACTTCAGCGAGGATGACATAGCTGCTGCAAAGCTTTTGTTGTTCAGTGTGCTGAACAAGCGCGACCAGATGGTGTCCCGCCGGCGTGACGGGACTAAAAGGAGCCTGCAGGATATAATCATGCTGTTCAAGGAGACCGACCCTGACGACGTGCCGACGTTTGTGGCGAATTAGCTACACAAGCTGCCCGTCACCTTCGACCACGTCGATGTAACGAGCCTTCTGAAGGACATTGTCTTTCTGAAGACCCGCCTCGCGGATGTGCTGACGAAATTAGATGCATCCCAAAACACTGTCGCTGATTTGCGTAAAGAAGTTAGCGAATTGCGCAACAGTGTGGCGGTAATTAGGTCACCTGTGCATGCGTCAAACGTAAACACATGTCGTGGAACCGGCCTCGATATATCGTTGTCGAATTCCGCGTCAGCAGTTTCGTCGCCAGCGCATCCGTCGATTGCTGAGCTTGCAGAGCGCCGCGCCAGCGCGCTCCGCAGCCCGCCGCTCGTCACCGCGGCTCCTCCTCGCAATGCCGCCCGCGCCCCTTGCCCCGTCCCGCTGTCAGTGTCTGCAGCTCCGACGAAACCCCTACAAAGGGATTTCGCAAGCGTCACCGCGAGTACCCGTGGCGCTCCTAGTATCAAGCCCATGCCGGAAAGGGCGCCGAATAGGGCTGATAATGATGATGGTTTCGTGACGGTGCAAAGGAGTAAGCGCCGATCGCGAACGAACCAGAACCGCTGTGGCAAAGCTCCTGCGGAGCCCGAAATGAGCCTGCGTGCCGCAAAGCCGAACACACCGGTGTACATCTCCCGCCTGCACTACACCACTAAGGCTGAGGACATCGTGGAGTACGTGCGTCAAAAGATGAAGTACACGCCAAGGGTGCAGTTACTGGAATCGCACCGGAACGTCAACTTCAAGGCGTTCGTCGTGCGTGTACCGAACTGTTATCTGCCCCTCGTCATGGAAGAAGACTTTTGGCCGCAGGACGTGGTGTTCCGTCGCTTCCGCGGACAAGTTTCACTGGGCAGCACAAAGTCAAACTAGTGCAAAGTGAAGCCCTACTAACATAGTCTTAAGCCTTTTTATTAACACAAGTTTTGTTTATATAAAAATATGTATGTTTAGGTTAAGGTATTTTTCTATGGGCCTGTGTCGCCTGAAATAAATGGTATTATTATTTCCTTTATTTCGTATATATATACATATAAATTATATTTTTAAATATTAGAATATAAAAATACAAAAACATTTAAAAATATAAAAAATAGTGGCCCACCGGTATCGGGAACAGGGTCCAAGCTACCGGCGGTCAGGGCTCCAGAGAGAGAAACCTCCTAACAATGCGGGCCGTGTCCAAAAGTACCGCCTTTTGAATCAAGCCCTTGATCCAGCTGCCCAACGAGAGCCTCCTCAGGTGTTGGTCGAGGCTCTTGGCTATTAATCCATTGGCTGTGACGACTATCGGTACAATGATCGCTGAGTCCACATCCCACATGTCGACAACCTCGCGAGCCAAGTCAAGATATTTGATTTGTTTATCTTTCTCGGCTTTCACGAGGTTCCCGTCATGTGGGACCGTTATGTCAACAATCATTGCACGCCGCTCTAATCGATCCACCACCACTATATCAGGCTTATTGGCAACAATAGTCCTGTCAGTGATGATGGATCGATCCCAGTACAATGTGATATTTCCATTTTCGAGAACTGGGTCGGGCACATACCTGTAGTACGGCACTTCCGATTCTACAAGGCTGTATTTGAGAGCAAGTTGCTGATGGATAATCCTGGCTACAAGGTTGTGTCTATGCAAGTATTCTTCGTTAGCTAGACTAGAACATCCGGAGATAATGTGTCTGATTGATTCACCCGGACGGTGGCATGCCCGACAAATGTCAACCGTGCCGTCTTTCACAATAAATCTCCGGCAGTTGTTTGTCATCATAACTTCGTCCATAATTGCACAGACAAAACCTTCAGTTTCTCCAAAGAGGTCACCGAAACGTAGCCAGGCTACGGACGCTAGTTGATCTATATCGGGTCCATGTAGGGCCCGAAAAAAGCGTATTATTATTATTATTATTATTATTATTATTATAGCGTAGTCCGTTGCTACGCTATGCTACGAGTGCACTTTCATTTGGAATGTCATAGACCGAAGCTAACTTACGGCACTAAAATTTTATTTTTGCTTCACAGATTGTGTAGTAAAAAATGCTCGTACCCCTTCGTATGCCGCAGTGATGGATTCCCAAGGTGAATGTCTTCTCGGCCTGGGCGACATGGCTCTGCACAACCACGTCACTATAGATATAGTACGTAGAATACAATTTCATAATAGTTCATGCACCGCGTATATTTGTGTCCTTATCAAAAGCCTTGAAGGTAGTTAATTGCATGGCAGATTCCTAAATTGCTAGGTTCACGTCGGGAACGAAAAGAACGGAAAAATTGCACACGGATATAAAATAGCTATGTTAAGACCTATAACGGATCCATAATAACTCCCAATAAGTCTTCTCATCAGAATAATGTAAGATGGGGTGAACTTGGATAAATCCAAAATAAGTACCAACTCAGGTAGTTACTACTACTCTGCATGGAGAGTCCCCTGTAATACCAACATTTCGAATAATATTTTATGATGTAACATAAACCCAAAACTAGGGCTACGATTGATAACGCTTGCGACAATGCATAGTCATAAAATATTGAACTTATTGTCTCTTCGACTTAGTATAAAGCTGCTAGTTGAGTGGGCTACAATAACACAAAACGTCAGGCTATAAATAAGGCTAAGGCTATAATTAATGACACTTGCGGCCATTCGCTAGACATGTGGCGTCGTGGAATAGACTGTCGCATCAAACAATAGCCTTTAATTAACTCACTTTGATGTGACCGTGAATGACACTCCTTTACCAACAGTTTTATTATTTACAGGTAAATAAGCACATGAAGGTCCTTGAAGAAGCTCCATTAGTCATTCTTGACGGTAACCTTCCTCAACCTACAATTGACTACATCTTAGAGGTGTGCCAGCGTCTTGAAAAACCTGGTAAGTTGAGCGATTGTTCTTAAAAAGCGGACAAGCCCAGTCTTGAAATATTTTGGGAGTAGAATAATTTCTTACTAAGGTTCGTAAGACTAAACATGCAGCAAGAAACCCTGGCAATCTTGCCAGTATCGACATCCAGCTAAGGAGTAGAATTCCCGGTATCGATTCCGATGTTCTTCCCGATAGCTATAACCACTTCTTGAGTCAATAAGTTCCTTTTGGGAAAGCGTATATGTGTGCGCGATGATGCGCATCATCGTTTACCAGCAGTGTAATAGAACCGCAAGTTTAAGGGCAGGTTTTAAAACAATATTTTGTCACTAAAATATAATTATATTTAAAATTATCAGTACAATCAGTGCTCATCCTTGGAATGGCTTTTTAATGAGATTATTATTCGGACGGATATGTTATATTTAACAATAATATACAAATATATTGTTAAAAAGAGATTACTTTCTTCAAGGCACTAAGATTCTTCATTAGATACAATTATTTAGTAATTTGTCATATGAATACATAGTCTTAATAATAAAATGAATTTAATTAAAATAAACACATAATTATGATTCAAGTAACTTAAAACATATACAAACTATTTCTAAAGTTATAAAATAAAATAGTAAATTATTACATAAAAATTAAGATGTAATATAGTACGTATTCTTGTACATTTTACTTTGAAGTGCACTTAATTTACTTTTTAAAATACTAAATTAAGTAAATAATATTTTTTCGACCATACTAAACACTCATCATTTAACTGACCAGATAGAAATAATAATACAATATTCAATCACAAAATAAAATTGCAAACAAAATTTTTTAATGAGCTGCCAAATACCATGTTCAAAAAATACAGAAAAATTCAATAAACACAACGTTTTTGTTATCAATCAGCCTGTATAGTAAATGAGTACCTAGGTACTTACATAAAAAAAAATGCATAAAATGCATAACTTCTTTATGCAACCATTGTAAAAAAAATATGTTTGAAATGGAAGGCACAAATAATGGAGCTACCCGTTACATAAACTGGTACACATCAATAAGTACATACAAAAATTTGGAATGGAACCAATAAGCCTACTCAGAGCAACACAATACACAAATCTAGATACTAAAAATATTGAACAGGAAGAAACAGCAAAACGAAATTATGAATTCCTTCAGATTAAATCAATATCATTTTACACCTTGGAGATAAATCTTTACCTATTGCACTTTTCCACCAATTACTTTTAGCAGAGCAAGACAATACAATATCCATTGTGCTCGAATTAATTATCATATTAACTATTTGCAGAATGGTGAAAAAAAGCTCTATGTGACGTATAAAATCTATTGAAGTTCATGTGTTTAAAGTACATTGAAAGTAATCATTATTGAACAAGGCTATATTTTACATATAACCCAACTGACGTTGTTGCTGCAGCTGATCGCGCAAGTGGTGCAGCGCATGTTCCGGCTGGCTATGTTGCATTTGAGCTACCAGGTTCTTTGCTTCCAAACGAAGTTCATAAAGCTTACGGGACTCCAAATACAGCAGGATTGCTGCAGCTCCTGTATAAAAATATCTGAATTTATCCAATCAAATGAAAACATGGAACTTTAATAATATTACTTGCATTTTATGCTTTGCATTGACATTGTCCTATAGACACCCATCTGAAGTTGGAGGACCTTACAGTAAATAATTATACCAGAAGAGATGGCATAAGCCACTGTGCACCGACACATCCAAAGCGCACTGACGTCATCAGTGGACGTGGCTTCAGTCAGTAGATATGCACTCTATGTTCATATTTCCAGCCAAATTGATTATTTTCTTTATTTTAGAAAGAGAGGCATCTAATGCTTAATGCATCTCATGCCAGGAGATATTTTCCTAAACAGAAATTACGAAAAATAAAAAGGGATTGGTCAGGTTTTTATGGCTTGAGATGCACCGCCCTTGGGTTTAACTGTATGATATTTAGCAAAACTTTGTTAATTCTGATGAACATGTATCTTCTTTAAATTGCTTTAAAATACAGCCAGATTTTTCAAATTAAGTGGGCAAAACACAGCTCTGAAAAGTGGCATGCACCATTCTATAGGAAATTTCGACTACGCCATCTCTCTTTGTTGGCTTGCTGCATACTTAGTAAAACTGTAAGTGCAGCAGGCAATTGTTCCCTATATAAACAAATCTCCTCTATATATTTATTTTGTGGGGCAGACCAATAGGGTTGTCATAGGCACTAAGTTAATGTTTTGTACAATGACAGATAGTATTAATAATAATAAGTAACATATCAAGTTCATTTAAGATTTGCTGGACAAAGGCCTCCGTCGTTGACTTTAAAACAAATCTGAGGGGTGTTTCTCCCTTTAATTTCAATTTAATTAGAAACACATACTTACCAAACAACAAGAAGGCAACCACAGCAAAAGCATAAGACCATGACAGCACATTGAATGAAGGATATAACAGCCAATCACGGCGATAACAGTTCCCACCAAAAATAGCTACTGCTAAGAACAAAAACACACCTGCAGGCAAAGAATAAACAGATTTATATATTATACTAATTATTTTAAAATGTAACATTCCAGACACAGTGATAAATCATATTTGTTTAAAACTTACTTGAGACAGCCACCATGATAAAAGCACAAGTGACAAATATCCATTCATATCGCAACACAGTGCGCAGTGGCCAACGCACTATGACACATGCCAGTAACACTTGAGATGTAAGTGATAATATCAAAGCCATTGTAACAAATGACTGCACTGCCATCAGCCACCCAGGCAGCAACCACTCTCGGATCATATAGAACTCCTAGAATAAAAGAATATTTGAAAGTATTGTGTATTTCTGCACATTCCTCCATACCATACATTGTTTCTTCTTTTAATTTTAATTGTTAAAGATTTTGAAACTACACAGCACATATCAGTGTTCACCCAGGTTTTTCTGCATACTACATTTAACAATTTGTATTTTCCATTCATCCTGCCATATTTCAATCAGTAATCATAACAAAAGTAATTGCTCTTACCTGACTAAAGATGTAGTGGCACCCGTGAAACAGTTTATCAAACTGATAGGATGGGAATCGAAAGCGGTCAAAACAATATTCCCATAAGCCCATGTGTTTGAAGCTTGAAAACATCTCAGGATATGACTCAATCCAGTACGGGCCGGCAAACGAAAGGAGGAGAAATAGGCCAGCAATATACGTTAGACTGGCTCCGATGAGAGTGGCATCTGTAAATAGGTTTTAACACCAATCATTATATCAGAATTATCTCTCTATAATCCTCACATGGAAGTCTTCTATCAGTATTGGAATAAATTACAAACATGAAGAAACGTAGGTACTGGTTCAAAATTATAAGGGCGTGCCCAAATTAAATTACTTACTTGAAGCCTTCGGATACTCATTATCGGCAGCCGTCATATTGCCGGTTGTATTTAATCAATAATTGCAGATTATTTTTAAAACAGCACTTTAGAGAGCAAGTTTACAGTAATAAATTAAATGAAAACAAGCGTCTTCAACTGCTAACAAAATTTGACACTAATGACATTTGTCGATTACGTTCTTTTAGAAAATGACTTATCGGATTTCGTCTAAAAACTTCAAAGGCCAATGACCAAAATGAACCAGTGGTTTTATTTCTTGACGGTTGTATGTTATTTTCGTATAAACTTAAATATAAAGTTTCGTTAATGGCCGCCGAAAAAGTCACCAATTTTGGTAGTAGGCTTTTTCGTCTGTGATGTTGTACACACAGCTATATATCAAGCTATAACTTTCCAGTATAAGCTGACCTCTCATTATACGGAAATCCTATACAACACGAGATCAGCATATACTGGAAATGTATACCTTGATATTTAGGCTCGTGTACGTATTGTAAGTAGGGCGTGCAATATCGGAAGGTTCTCAATTCCGGAACTGAATTCCGATACCTGGTTCTGATTCCGGAATTCCGTAACTGGTAACTTTTAATTGTTTCTAATAGAGACACCATCTCTATCTAGGAATAGAAAAACGTTCGATTCAAATCAAACAATATTTATAATTATATCAGTCTTTAGGGGCAGTTTCACCATACTGTGTTTATTCTAAATGTCCCTGTATGCCATTTGATGGATTATCTCCCTACGAAAAATTGTTCGTCAAAATGCTTAGCATAGCATTTAGTAACAGAAGAGTTTGGTGAAATTGGTGCTTAATAATTTTTAGTAACATCCAAAATTAAACATATTTGATCATCTTTCATGCTTATTACTCTAATTAGACATATAACAGTAAAATCAGCAAGGCTATCACAATATATTTAAACATGAAATATTATGAATAAAAAACATATGATATTTCAATCAGAAATTCATTCATTATTGCGTTTAGGAAAGGTATTGTCCTCTGCTTGTGCAAAGAAGTCTTCCGGATTGTGTAAATAGTGTAGCACATCTGCTAATAGTAGGTAGTCGTGTTTGTTTTATACGACTTCGCAAGTTCATCGGAAGTTTAGAACTCAAAAAGCTGTTCTGTTCGTCAAGTTTCTTGAGCATAAATTGTAACGTGATATCAGCTGTATATAAAGCGTCGCATCACAACACAAGTACACAATCCCGATAAGAGTCAAGCGGTGTTCTTTTCGAAACCGCGACTCAGACCCCTCCTCCCCCGTCCGCTGACCATGTACGGCAAGCCTATCCCTCGGGAGAAGCGAGCCAAATACTTGGGCGTCGTCCTCGACCAGCACCTCTCCTTCTCGGAGCACATAAAGCAGGCGCGCTCGCGCGCCGCTTTCGCTCTCGGTAGGCTCCACTCCGTCCTGAATGCACGCAGCAAATTGTCACTTAGGTGCAAATTGCGCATTTACACAGCGTGCATTCGCCCCATCATGACCTATGCGAGCGTAGTATTCGCACAAGCGAAGCCCCATCACATCCATAGGATGCAGACCCTCCAAAACCGGTTCTTCCGCAGGGCGACCGGTGCCCCTTGGTTCGTTCGGAACGAAAGTCTCCATCTCGACCTTAAAATCCCGACCATCAGTCAGTTCATGAAACGCCTATCCAAGCGTTTCTTCGACTCCGCCGCCACTCACCGCAACCCTCTGGTTGTCGCGGCCGCCAGTTATGTCCCCTCCCGAATCAGTCGTACCCGCCGTCCCCGGCATGTCCTAGTCGACCCCGATGACCCCATAACCCTCCTCCAGGAGAGCAGTAGGGCCACCAGTACAGTGCACAAACACAGACCGCCATCGTTCCGACCTCGCTGACGAGGTCCCACGCGACGACCCCCCCGCATCCGTCCCCCCCGTCCCCAGTCCGATGAGGCCTCAGCCCGCGCCGTAGCTGAGCCTGTAGCTTTAAATTCCCCGATTAATAATCATGATATTATAAACCCTTCGATCCAGCCCGTCCCCAATATCGCGCTGCCCTCTCCCGATGACGCCCTAAGCCGAGGTCCGTACCCCACAGGGGGTGCCCTTAGCGTGCGGTCATCTAACTTGTAAGTTTAGTTTTAAAAAATTTCCGCTCCTGGCTGGAGGCCCTTTAGAGTAAAATCCAAAAGGCAACCACAGGACAGTCCGGTTAAGCAGCCACGACCCCCAGTGGTCAAAACTGCGAGTTGCCATACCAAAAAAAAAAAAAAAAATAAATAAAAAAAACACACAAGTACAGAAGTGATCACAAACTGGTGGAGTGCGGGACCAGGACGCGCGCGTACGACCTATGTACGCGTAAAGTCCATTCACAGTTATTTTACCTCTGACAGCAGCAACCCAATAGAAACCTTATTGTAACGACCATAAAGGTCAGTGTGAATTTTACAAAGTTATCAATGGCCGCAACCCAACAGCAACCTTATTGCAACGGCAATAAAGATCACTGTGATTTTGACAGTCATATTAATTCAGAGGTAAAATAACTGTGAACGGACTGTAGGCCTGGCTGGCTAGCTGCTTGGAAAGTTACACAGAGGTTAGACAGTTGCGTTGTCAGAAAAAATAATAATTGAAATATCAATGAATTTGAAACACTATGAATATCGAAATTACGATATTACTCCTCTCAATTCCGGAATTGAGATATCAGACAACATAACGAAATTCTGGAATTGCATGCCCTAATTGTAAGTAAGGGCATACAGAGAGTGTAGCCTGATCCTAACATTTAATCTTGCCCTAGGCAAAAGTTGATGGTAAAATGCAGACTCCGAGCCCATCTGAGCCTAAAGATGGTTTGTGGACTACCTAACGGTATTCAATTTAATGTAGGGCTAATATTTTCACAAAATTACTGTACCTATAGCGATGTTATCAACAGATGAAAGGGCCAAGGACAGAACCTTGAGAATGCCTACTCGATGGCCTCCTCATGAGTAGGTAAGTTGATGACTAAGTTAGTTCGACAAGACTGACATTTTCATTTTTCGAGGCCCACCAGACGCACTTAGGAAATTGCATCCCATAGTTTAAGTAGCACAGGGACCCCAGTGAGAATAATAGGTCAATAAAAGGAGGGGCCCACCGTACGCACGCAAATAGATAAAAATAAAGCAGGTAATAAAATAAACGTTTTATTATTATAAGGCAGTTAAGGTTCATCCATACATAGAAAAAATTACACAAATCTTACACTAATTTTATTCTTACTGACTACATTTTAAAATAAACGACAGTGTATAAATTGGACGGTTTAAAAAAAGGTACATTAGGTACGTTGATAAAGGATCGTGCACACTGGCGCGACGCGACACCCGACACAAAGGCACCGCGTGTCGCACGACGAGGGTCGCCTTTGTGTAGCGCTGTCGCGTCGCGCCTGTCTGTGGGAGCCTTAAATCTTGTATTTTCAATAAAATAATATAAAATAGGTATGTACAGCCACAAGCACTAATATGTACACTTAGCAACTTCTAAATGTGATTTGCTCCTACTGTATTGGTTGTAATTTTATGCTGATACGAATATAGGATTTTGGAACCTATACTGTTATGAAATATGTCTTATCTCAAAGTTGCAAACAATGTTCCACGAGAAAATTGCTTTTAAATTTTGCTAAGTGTATACAAATTAGTGCTTGTGACTGTACCTACTTAAATAATAAAATATTAATTTACTAACCGAGCCGCTATCGAAATTACTGCAGAAATATAATCTGCAAAGGCACACATTTAGAATCACCTTATTAAAACAGTTATTATACGTTTTATAGTAACAAGGTGAACTAATACAATACGGTTTTTGTATAATCTATCTTAATTAAATCTTTTATAAAATCAATAGTGATCCAAAGTTATAGAATCATTGAAGGTGCTTAGGAAAGGCGAAAAAGCCACAAAATATATCATATCACTTAGAGGGCCACTCCACCTACAATATTATCGAATTGCGAAATGTTATAGTTTGTTGCCAAAAAAAGACTGTAATCTGTTTACTGTATTATAATTAACGATTAACTGCCCTTGTTGGCAACAAACTACATAAGTACTCAATACTCAATATATTTATTGCTTCCACATGTGACCCCTACATCCCTATTAACCCCGTTTGTAGAGTACACTTCAATGTCTTAGTCAGAACCGTTAAACGGGGTGAATAGGAATGCAGGGGTGAATCGAGACGAAACTTTAAAAGAGATTTTAACATTGAAATAATATAGTCTTGAACAAACATTGAACAAAAGTTTGACCTAGCTTCAATTTTATTGAACAATATTTTCATTGAACCGTGTAGGATACATATTGTGCAGTCTTGCTCACGCGTAAAAATTGAAGCTTACATATGTGGTCTTCCAATATTATTGCGTGAAAATAAATGGCTGATTCAGTCATATTCCGCAATATGTATATATATTGCACAAACTTATTGTAGGTGTAGCGGCCGCCTTAAATAATAATCTTTGCAGTAACGTTAAATGCGCAACATTTTCGGCAACGTAAAATAGTGGAGGTAGTCAGTTTCATTATTACATCTGGCACTCATTCAAATCTTGAGTCCAAAACAAATCATTTTTTTAATTTCAATCACTCCAATTAAGTGTTTTCCACATTACTTAGTAAACTTACAAAACGTGTAAAACCCAACTAGAAAATAAACTACAACATACTTATACATAACACATTACGTAAAATAAATACATAAAAACTTGTCTACTGGTAATAAAATGTATTCATTCGAATACTGGAATTTGTGCCGATTCTCTTGGACGGAACTAGTTCATAAGATCTAAAACTTAATATTTAATTAACTCTATTTACTTGTGATGTCTAATGTTATGCTTTTGTTTCGTACTCCAACTCAAATCGAGCTTGTGATTCTTTTACCTTGTTACGCTTCTTTGCTTGTATGTTAGACTCGGTCAAAAATAGGGCTGCAGTCACTAAGCATGCTACGGAACCCACGACACCCAAACCGAATGACCAGCCTGCGAAAAAAATATAAAGTTAATACGTACCAATGGTAATGCAAAAACGACCTTTATTGTAGTTATAAATCATGAAGTTATTTCTCACCTAAGTAATTGTTGGGATGGTCTGGCATCCAACCGTCTGTGTTTCCCAAAGAGGCAAAAACGATAACAGCAATTACTCCACAAATACCTAAAATAAAAAACAAAGATTCTATTATTCAAAAAATCTATGACGTTATTTCGAGTTATCTGCATGTAATCTAAGCAGTTCATCTCACCTGATCCCAGCATAATAAATCCAATACTTTTGATCAGCGTCACATATCTGTGTTGGTCAGGTCCCCAGCATAGGAAGAACATCAACACCAATATTGTAGAGATCAAAACTCCCAGCAAGCACAATGTAAAGAAAAACTGTGTTGCGATCATGAAACCTGCAAAAAACGGTTATTAATGATATGCTTTTTTTAGTTCATGGTTAAGGTTACAGAATAGAATAGCGATATAGTCATTTTTTATTTAATGTTGGCCATCGGCGCGGGACATCACTGAGCTTGTATAGATTAATCTAGACTTTCAGACTAATATATATTTTCCGGCGATAAACGCCGCATATATTTACTAATGTAAGATATTAGATAATACATAAACATCTTCTTTTCGAGTAGATGGTAAATGAACATGTGTGTTAAATAATTTGGGCCCTACTGGACATTCTACTACTACTACTACACTCCCACTTTTTACTTTCTACTGGGTATTAATGGCCGTCCCCGTAGGTGACCACACCAAACGCGGCACCAGTGGCCTTTTTGCCACATAAAACATAAAGGGGCCAGATTAAGTGGGGTCTATTCAGAAACCTCCTTAAATTTTAGCTAGAACTATTGTAACTAAATAAAAACAATGCCAGGAAACTGACCAGGTAGTAGATATCCACGGATCTTATCGTATCCGGTCGTGAAGGGGTCGTACACCCAACGACATCCAACGAAGAATCGCCTTTGATACTGATCCAGCGGGTCTGGCAGAGATCTAAAGCAATGACTCCATAACCCTAATCTAAAAACATAAGAAATATATAAATACCCGCATTTATTAAGAACAAGTACCCACAATAAGCAGGAAAATGATTATATCTAACTGCATACTTGCGAGTTAAATTAATTATACTTGGATCTTACATAAATATAACACAAAGGTACATAAATCTCAGAAATTAGAAATAATTACGTGTTTGCGTTTACCTGTCTAATTTTGCGCCTCTTATTCTGGAGTCGCTGACCAACCAACTGGGCGTACCGAATGCCAATGCCACCGTAACAAGGGCAATGACAAACACGCCAATGCCACAATTACCGGCTAAACTTCTATTCTTCATTGTCTCTGCAACAAGTTAAAAATCCCTTTCATTAATCGTTGTTATTTAGGATTCAGTAGAATTGCTAATTAAGTACTAAAATGATAAGAACAAAAAATGAAAAGACATGATATCGTATACAAAATTAATTGAATTAATATTGACCTTAAACTAGACATGGACCCCTTTCATTATAAACATTGCTTAAAGTTAAGCAGTGATTAGCGACTGTTCAACCATACATTTTTGATGTTTAGACGCCTCTTAACTTTAAATAATGTTTATAAATAAACCCTACATGCTCCAAAAAAAAATAAAAGCAAGAAAATTTGAAACACAATTTAGATACAGATCGTTTACCACCACTATAATGGCAAATGTGAAAGCCGGACGGGGTTCGATTCTATCTTCCTTATCGAACAAAGAAGTAAACAAATAGCAGGTTTGGTTATTTAAACGGGATAGACCGAACTTTGGCTATCACCAAATCGCATCATTATTCATGATGCGTTTATAAGTTCTTAACTTGAACCACCCAGAATATCTGTGGGCCACGAACTCGCGTCCCACGTAGCGCAGTAACCAATCGCTCAGCCACTGCACCAATAAACCCATCTGTTTTGCTCGAATTAAGGCCGATAAATAGGTTAATATGCTCGCCCCTCGTTGCAAAGAGACTTTTAATTCTCGGATAGCAGGCAACGTGTTGCTGATGAGTCATCAACTCATCATCTTTGTGACAACTGGTCGCTGATGTGAAAAATGTTTGCGTAATTATTAGGGTCATATTATATTATAATCTGTAACATGCAATACGCTGACACAGAATGTAGGTGTACTGAAGACATGAAATGTATTTCCTATGCTTTCAAGGTTTCTAATCTCACAGAGATAACTGTTTTATCGTAAGCACTACACGTGATCTTGTATGATTCAACTTTGCAATTAATTATCAAACGGATGTTGTAGTTATGATCAGCTGTTGCCTGAGACTTCGTATGCGTGTATTGTGCATTTCATCTGTTTTTAATACAGGTATAATATCCGGGATTAAAAGTAGCCTATGTCCTTCTTCAGGTTCCAGGCTACCTGTATAATTTAATAACAATTGGTTCAGTGGTTTAGGCGTGAAAAGATAACAGACAGACAGACAGAGCTACTTTCAGTTCGGATGCTGTTCGGCGCAAAAACCTCTTCTTATCTTAGTCTGCGTCCAATCAACCGTAGGAAAACCTCGCGAAGTCCTCGAATGTGGCAAGTATACAAGTCACTTTTCTACTCTAATCACTCAATCATCCGTTTATACCAGTCGACCATAGTGTAGTCAGAATAGTGGGACTATTCAGCCAGTTCTACGCATGTAGCAATCACAAGGAGTAAGAACAGATTAATTAGTAGCTACCGGTCGAACGCCTTTGTTTAGCAGACACATTCAAAACAATGAAACAGAAAATGCCTAGTTGAAATTTTGCTGTTCATGCGGATTCTGTGAAGATGTACGTATTGGGAAGTACTTAGAAATGGCTTTCCCTATTTAAGACTGGATGCATTTTTCCGAGAAATCATCTGTAAAATGCAACATACTTGCCCTAACCTTGGACCATAAGAGGCCTCAGACCCAATATATTCTGGCATCAAAATATCAAAGAACCATGAAAATAAGTTTTTTATTTACATAATATAACATTACGCCCTGTATTGCGCCAACGTGTAGGCAGAGGTGCATTGTCGTGTGGAGCATTCCAACATTTCGCCACATAATTTTTAATTCCTGCTATAGAGTATGAGTAGTTTGCCATAACAGGGAACGAATTCAGACTTCACATTACTACTGATGGACTTAGCCTGACTCAGGAATCGAATCCACAAGACCCCAAGCTCCGCATTTGCGCTTGTGAACACTAGACCAACAAGGCAGTTATTTTTTTTAAATATTATTTGTCACATCATATCAATTGTATCATTGTATCATTTTACACAAATAATGTTAGTAAATGGGAGTTATTGTGTTACAAATGAAAACCCTATGCTTTGAAAAAGCTAAGTAAGTTTTTAGAACATTTTACTTTAAAGGTACCAAATGAAAAGACAATTTTGAAGTTTATTACTTAACATGAAATGAAATGGTTTTCATTAGATTCAAAAATTGGTTTTAATTTCTTCTCCATAGGAAATGACCAATTGGAGCCGTGCACCTAGCTTCTGACATTTCATAAGTGCCCATGTAGGTCTAAGTGAAATAAAATATTTTGAAATATTTTATTTTTTAAACTTGGCAACTGCAACTAAACACATCACCCATAAAAAACAGGTATGTGAAATAAACAATTTGAATCAACTGCTCAGCATTTTACAATCAGTCTATAGCTATACCTATGTTTAAAAACAGTCTAACAAAACAATAAAGCTCATGCATGAAGCTGTTACAGTTCATATTTTTGACTTGTTAATTAGTAAAGCCCAATGTCAGAGCCATTTGTAAGAACTTTATAAGTATATGTCACTTAACACCAAACACAAGGCCATACACTTGAGATGAATAGCAAATCTAAGTACCTCCGTAAGAGTTTCGCAATACAGTCAATGAAGGCAGTGTGTGTAATACACAGCATAACATTCACCCAGAAATACAATGCCAAAGTGTTCACACGCATTTTAACTGTGGGAACTCATAAAATATGCAAAACTATTTATTTTTTTACCTTTTTCTGTAGAATTTTGTTTTTGGTTTTACAATGTTCATCATCTTCGAACACTTCAAGTTTGAAGTTCACTGATACCTAATCATGTTATTAGGTATCAGTGAACTACTAACTTCGAAATAAAAAACTAAGTACTTATATGGTTATTTAGAGCACTTAACTTTTATATTTTATTTTTTAATAAGTGCTGATGCATCAGCACCGGTGGTAACAGTACCTTTGTACTTTTATATCTTTATAAAGTTTTTTACCTGCCTACACTCCCCAAGACATTTATCATGTCTGGCTTGTCATGAATGAAATGAAATGAAATTCATGTTCATGAATGGCTGATTGAGATAAGATTGCTCATAGTGCCATTGCCTTTTCCCGTTTTATAAAATTTTATAGTTGTGTCCTTCGAATATGGTGTGTCTAAATAAAGTATTCTATCTTTGCTATAAAAAAAATATCACAACTATTAAGATTAAGCAAGATATTTAAAATGATAAATAGGTACTTGACTGTTACAGCATAACCATTATGCCACCTGGGCTGGGATGGGTTAAAAAAAAGTGGATGTGTCATTAGGACTTGGACACAAAAAAGAAGTAGAACCAACAATAAGTAATTATTATAAATAAATATTGTGGCAGCAGCCTAGTTATATTCATTAAGATGGTGCAATCATAAAGTTTGCAACATCATAAATAGCTGCCAAATATTTTGCTGTTTTGAATACTTTGTCAATAAATAGTACAGTTACACTGAATATTTAGATTTAGGTGTAAGTTTATCAAAGATTTGAAAACTTTAAAAATACTTGTTTTACACTTAAAACTCTTACAACACCAAAATTTTGTGTTATTATTGCAATGAAGTGCATGGAAAGTTTTTTTTTATTTTTTATTCATATTTAAGTGCTATTTGCGAAGTTTCCAACCTGCTGATGGCACCCTCTTGAGGTTGCCTTTAGTTTAGGGTAGATAAGCTAAGAAAACTGAAACTGAATACTTACATTGAAAGCACAGGAACCTTAATAAGTCATTGAAATAATGAGATAATCAATAAATTGTAAAAAATTGGGCTATTATTCCTGCTTATTATTCAATGCAAAGAGTTTGAGAGAATCTGAAGGAGTCAAATGTAATATTTTGAAATAGTAACCAATTTAACTCAAACAAAGTAATGGAATGATGATATTACGGTACGCAAAACTACAATTTAGGTACATTAAATAATTTAGGAACCTGAAATAATGAGATAATAAATAAATTATAAAAAATTAGGCATTATACCTGCTTATTATTCAATTCAAAGAGTGTAAGAGAATCTGAAGCTCTTGGGTACCAAAAGTTTACTCACCAATGTTCTAGTATTCCTGAAATATTGTATTAAACTTACAACTTTGTCAAATTTCACAACATGCACGTGGAGATTATGTGAATAAATATAATCATTAAAAACTTTGGTCTGTGGGTCTTCTTAGGGGCGGAGTTAACAATAACAAAATAACTCTGGATTACTGATCAACGCCCAACAGCTTGCTTGTCAGTTGTCAGTCGCCCATCGAATTCGCGCAACAACCGCCCCGACCACAGATTACTCAAGCAAAGCAACCGACGAGACAACAGACAATGCAACTTCGTTTCGTACGAATTTCTACACGTACATATTCGTACGTACGTACAAATATGTACACCGACAAGGACAGATAGATGAAAATGGAAACTTCCACTTTAGGTTGCCATCGATATTACAGAGCTGCTTGCGGAGAAAAATGTCAACTTGGTACATAGATAGATTTCTAGTTCCATACTCAACCGTCTGGTCTAGACAAAATACATCCGTACGTTTTTCCGCACACGCTACGGACTGAACGTTAACGTGAATAAAATGGTAGACACTGGTGTGTCAAATTATACTGATTAACTGGTCGTTTATTCGAATGACTACTGCTATCGCCGCTAGGAGTATATTTACAAAAACCGGACAACCGCATTTGTCCAGTTTAATGTTCTGTGGTTGCTATTCTGTTGTTGAGGTTGTACCGGTTGACCGATAGGGTTGGATAATTGGGTTGTACTTTAAACAGTCGTATTGTATTAATTAATTTAGTAGATTACTCAAAAGGCTGGAGAACTGAAACAACACCTCATCCCTCTAAAAAAAAGCTGCATTGCAGGGATTCTAAAACAGAACCTTAAAAAAGCCGGCCAAGTGCGTGTCAGATCACGCACAGTGAAGAGTTCCAAAGTTAGGATGAATATTAACGCATGCACATTATTGATTTTACCGGTCGCAAAAATAAGTTTGTATTTCATTATATTTCTCGAAAACACCGATGAAAAACAAAGTTATATATGCGGTAGTAACCGAAAACATCCCGTAGGTATCGCGCAAACTATTGATTCAAATAAAAATGGCACTTAAAAACATTATATTTTGAATATAAGGGATCTAACGATACTCTACACGTTTCTATAAAATGTTTTTTTCAGCTCTCAGGTTATTGTTACCTACACTACATAATTTTTCTCGTTATGTCACTACACCATTTATTAGCGGTGCACAGAATACACCTACCAGTTTTTTATCGATATAGTGCCAATAGTCTCCGAGTAAAACGGCTGTTTGACTTCTGGAAGGACGGACATGATGAAATTATAAGGGTTCCGTTTTGGCCGAGTCACTCCGGAATGGCAGCGGCCGGCGGTGACGCCAACGGCCCCCGGTGGCGCCGCTGGTGGCCTCGCTCGACCTCCAGACCCCACGCGCCTAGTCTCCTCTTGACTAGTTTAGTTTCTACATTCGGGGGGGTGAAGAGCGTGCGGCCGCCCGCGGTGCCGCGAGCAGCCTCGCGTCTCCGCTGGCAGCTGCGGGCAGAACCACCGACAAGATGCGCGTAGCGCGCGGCCGCTCGCGTCACCGCGAGCAGCCTCGCGACCTTTTCAAGCGATACTGGTCTTTTAAGTATGTAGAAAAAGTTTAAAGTTATTTCACACTGAAAGTGCTCGCCACGTCGCTGCCGGCCGCTGCCAAGGATCCCGACACAATCATCCCTTGACGATAAGACCTCACTCTCAACTTAAAGGAATCTTGGTTATAGGTAATAGAAAACAACAAGACTTCGGGGAATTACACTCCATAGCTGTGCTATGCACGTAAGTCTCTTACCAGCAACACTGTCATGCGATTATAACAAAACAGGCTCATTCCTTTAAGAGGGCCCTTCCCGGTCGGTCTATCTTCAATGCGAGCATGATTGAAAAGCTTGTTGTTTCATCCAACGCAATGGTTGAAAAAGGAGTAAAAGTGAGAACGCGGTAACATCAAATGAAAATTGGCGCGCGGAGATTTCACAAAACTTGTTCCAGGAACTACGTGTTTTTGAAAAGGCCTACAAGTTTTTGGAAAAAATGTTTGTCATTTAGAATATCCATTGCATGTGCGAGGTTTCTATGAAAATGTTTTTTCACTTTTACAATTTATGAGTACACTATGAACGGCCAAACTTTAGGTAAAATTTGTTCAGATTTTTGGAGGCTTATACTGAATTTGTTTCCCCAAATTTAGATTTTTTGCTTGCATAGAAACCTAGATAAAGTGCACAAGATAATTATTAGTTAAAAAAAAATCATTGGAAGATGTGTTACAATGCCATACTCACGTACGAGCGTTTGAATGAAAAGTATGACGGGTTGGCCGCTCTTAAGTAAAATGATCGGGTTGATGTAGGTTAAATGCTCTGGCGGCCGTGATGCGGCTCCGGGCCAAGAAAGTGGCTCCGGGGCCCGACGGGATCCACGGCCGTGCATTAGCCCTCGCTCTGAAGGAGCTGGAGCCCCAGCTGAGAGGACTCTACACAGCGTGCCTCGAGCAGGGCCAGTTTCCCACTTTGTGGAAAACCGGTCGTCTGGTCCTGCTCAGGAAGGTGGGACGCCCTGCGGACTCGCCGTCCGCGTACCGGCCCATAGTGCTGCTAGACGAGGTGGGTAAGCTGCTGGAGCGGATACTCGCAGCCCGCCTCGTCGGCCACTTGTGCAGAGAAGGGCCGGACCTGGACGAGAGCCAGTTCGGTTTCAGGCATGGGCGCTCCACCATACACGCTATATCGCGGGTGAGAGTCCTGGCGGAGGAAACGGTGTCCCGGGGTGGGGTGGTGGTGGCGGTGTCCTTGGACATTTCCAACGCCTTCAACACCCTGCCCTAGAGTTGTATTCGAGAGGCACTCCGTTATCATCGGGTGCCTCTCTACCTCCGCCGCATCGTTGGGGCTTATTTGGCGGAGAGGTGTGTCACCTACGTGGGACGCCATGGCGTCAACCAGCGCCGCATGTCGTGCGGTGTTCCACAGGGCTCGGTCCTGGGCCCGCTCCTGTGGAACATCGGGTACGACTGGGTGCTGAGGGGCGAACTCCAACCGGGCGTCGGCCTGACGTGCTACGCTGACGACACGCTGGTCACGGCCCGGGGGAGTTCGTACAGGGAGGCAGCGTTGCTGACGACGGCTGCGGTCTCACAGACGGTGAGCCGCATACGGCGCTTTGGCCTGGAGGTGGCCCTCGACAAGTCGGATGCCATGGTGTTTCATGGTCCCCGGCGGGCGCCACCGTCCGGATCCCACATTGTAGTGGGGGGGGGGGTTCGAATCGCTGTCGAGCCCACCATGAAGTACCTGGGGTTGGTGCTCGACAGCCGGTAGGATTTCGGCCCCCACTTCCGGCAGCTGGCGCCCAAGTTGTTGGGCGCGGCTGGGGCGCTGTCAACGCTGCTTCCCAATCTGGGGGGCCCGAGCGTCGCTTGTAGGCGACTCTACGTGGGGATCGTGCGATCGATGGCCCTTTACGGGGCCCCGATCTGGGCGGCTGACCTGACGGCCGGCAGCATCTCTGTTCTGCGAAAGCCGCAGAGAGCGATGGCCGTCAGAGTCATCAGGGGTTATCGCACGATCTCTTACGAGGCGGCTTGTGCACTGGCCGGATCCCCGCCCTGGGACCTGGAGGCGAAGGTGCTCGCGTCACTGTATCGGCGGCGCGAGGAAGCGCGGGCGCTGGGCGAGCGACCGATGCAGCGACAAATGTAGCAGCGTCGGTCGCAGCTCCGCGAGGTCCTGGTGGCGGAATGGCGGGACAGGCTCTCACGCCCTACCGCCGGCCTCGTCACCATCGAGGCGGTCCGGCCGGTGCTCGACCACTGGCTCGGGAGGAGGCACGGCTCCCTGTCGTTTCGGGTGACGCAGGTGCTCTCGGGGCACGGTTGCTTCGGGAAGTACCTGTGTCGCATAAACAGGGAGCCGGACGCCCGGTGTCACCACTGCGTCGACTGCCGGGAGGACACGGCGCGGCATACGCTGGCAGAGTGTGCCGCTTGGGAGGAGCCGCGCCGTGCCCTCATCTCAGGAGTAGGCAGTGACCTCTCGCTGCCGGCCGTTGTGAATGCGATGGTCGGCGGCGAGGAGTCCTGGGACGCGGTGGTATCCTTCTGTGAAACAGTCATCTCGCAGAAGGAGGCTGCGGAAAGGGAGCGAGAGATCTCATCCTCTCACCCGGCCCGCAGCAGGCGCACCGGGCGTCGGCGGAGGGCGGACAACGCCCTCTTCCAGCCCCCCTAAAGGGGTCCAGGGGCGATCGCCCCCCATACATCAGGACCCGAGGTGGTGGCACGTAGTGTTCCACGCGCGCCCCTCTTAGACGTCGCGGGGGGAGTCAAACACCTCACTCCCCCCCCTCGACCGGACGGGGCCCGCAGATGCGGGCCGGCACCGGCCGGGGGTTGCGGAAGATTTGTACGTTCCCGCGACCCCCGGCGTAGGTGTGAGACGGAACACCGGGGTGGTTTTTAGTCAGTAAGAGTCTGACAGACCCCTCCGCCCCCCCAGGGCGGGGGACATCCATGAGGATTTTCCACCCGGAACAAAAAAAAAAAAAAAAAGGTTAAATGCTCTAAGGATGCAGGGCAGTCAACCCCATAATTACGGTCAGTGACAAAAGTCGATTAACATTGCTACTTTTACCAGACTTTTCACACAAAATTGTTCGATACATTTTATTTTAGCATTTTATAAATTAACAGACTTTAATATTCTTCTAATATTACTTTGTTCCAATTTTGATTAAATATTTAGATAGCTCATTATCTCATTAGCAGCCCGGAGTCTAGATTTGTGCGAAGGGGCGAACCTATTGCCATCAATCAGTGATGGCAATAGGATTCTTGATAGTTTTAGACTTGCAATACTTGTTTAATTTTTTTAAATTTTATCGTAGCCACTACTACTAATACTACTCTAACTATTCAAAAAATTCTATCTTTATTTTTACACGGCTTTTTCACAGGTTTTTTTTGCAATTTTCATTGTTATGGAATATTCTGTCAGACATAAAATAATCATCTTTAACACATTAAATTTGATTTTGATCAAGGAAGATGATTATTTTGTCTGAAAGAATAGTCCGTAACAGCGAAAAATGCAAAAAAAAAATTTGATAAAGCCGTTTATACTTAAAAGAAGATAGATTTTTTAAGTGGTTCCCTTATTCTATTCACGAAACAAAAAAATAAAAAAGCAACAATCGCGAACCATACAAAGGGTATTTTCAGATACCCCTAGGCATGAGAAACCATTTTTTTGTATGACGTCTATTTGGACCACCTGTAATACTAACCATCTACATTTACTACACAACCATTGTTCTTTTGTTTCAGTGTTTTTTGAACCGACAGATCGAAGAAAAGCTCCGAAAATTGTTCGCGATAAATACACTGTATCATATGCTTCACCGAATTTATCTGAATTACGAGCAATGGCACAAGTGCTTGAACCATCGCAAAGAACTAATGTCGAAAGTCACTGTGAATTTACAGAAATTGCAGAATTATATCCAGTTGTATCACATGTTATAGAATTCATGATTATTACAATGGGTTCCAAAGGAGTTATAACTATAAAAAATAAAGGACATAAAGATATAGCAAGATTTTATCCAACCGAACCTATTGGTATGATCGAGAATGTGTCTGGAGCAGGAGATTGTTTTGCGAGTGGCTTTATTCATGGTATGCTCTCTGGACTTCAGGAAGCGCAGTGCATGTTCATTGGCTTTGAAGCAGCTAAGATGGCGCTTCTGTGCAAAAACACTGTACCTTCGAATTTAAATAGTATAAATTCTTCTTTGTTTAATAAAGCGAAGTACGAGCTAATAAAATGATATTATAAGTATTCAAATTATATTTTTATAAAGGCACACAATTTTAAACTGTTAACATAAAAAAGGTTCTTAATTAATTATTCTAATCCTCACAAGCAATGTACATTCCATATGAATTGATTATTTTCCACAGTAATAATGTATTTACTGTATGGTTTTTAATAATATAATGAGCCTTCAAAGCCAGAGGTTGGGGGAGACTTGGGTGGAGCAAACATCAACAATGTATGAAATCATGCTGATTATAAGTATTTTTATGTCAGTTATGCTCGTCTAGCCCCAACCTAGGAAAAGAAAAGCACATCTTTTCAGTACACATAAAATAAATCTATAATACCAGTAGGTACTTATATACTAATAATAATGTGTTAAGTAAAAGATTCATTCTCTACGATTGCATTCACAATTAATTATTATAATATTTTTAATACAATTTCTTGGTATACCTATTATTATATATATAAAATTATGGAATACATTTTGGCATTATGTACCACTATGTCCACTATTGTACATGTTTAAATAAATAAATACATTACAGGTCAAAAAAGCTCCTGAATGCTAGCTGCATACTTATTATAAGTAGATACATAGATTTCAGTTTGATATTCAAAATACATAAATATTGTAATATTACCAGTAAAGATTTTTTATCAACTTTGTGGTTTCTGCATCTAAACATAATACCTATAACCACAACACATGTTATCAATTCTCTTTTAGAAATTACAGCAGTAAAGAAAATCAGATTAGGATTTCCAGTTTGTTAAAAATATGCATAATTCTATTTGAACACAGCTATGACATTTTACAGAAGTAATTAAGTTTTATTTGTATAAAATAATACTCAGTCTAAACTACTTATTCCTAAAATAATAAAAGAATACAATGAGTCTATTTTTGGACGGACTACAGAGATACAGTCAATTATATTGTTAAGGCAATGATTATAGTACAAATTCCACAAAATAATGTGTTATATTATTAGTTTGTTGTTAAATCTAGATAACTTAAGTTACAAAAATACAAAACCACATTGTTCAATAAAACTGTTAAAAATCAGAAAGGACAGTCATTATAAAAGTACTTAAAAATGTTAGTCTATATATCAGTATGTCCTCCAGTATAGCCAACCTTCCTTTCATGCATAGTATAAGATGATGGCTCCCTGCTCTGCATTTCATGAAGTCTCTTATACTTTTGTACTCTTGCTTCTACCAAAAACAGAATGCCTGCAGGGAAAAGTAAGATAACACCTACGACACCAAGAGCATATGCCCAGCCCAGATCATTGTGTTCCCAATTGGGCATCCAGTCTCGACCATCACCTCTAGCACCAAAAGTCACCACCGATATGATGCCAGAGAATCCTGAAAATAAGTTTATATTATAGCAAAATATTCTACAAGTATTCGCAAAGTTTGTTATGAGTGGCACTAAAGTATACTATATAAATATTGTCACTAATCTTTTCAACTCTAAGAGCAATCAGTTCACGTGGCTGTGCAGTTCAATTTATTAAAATTTTAGCAGTAATTTGACTTAGATTAAATGGATAGGTAAAAACTAACAAACCTCCAATAACAAGTACTGTCCCTAGAGTTACCAGAAGCGTTAGGTATTTGTCGTCATCTTTGTCTTTCTTCACATAAAGATAAGACAAAAACATTGATAAAATAACACAGCACATAGCTATGGTGAAAAAGAATTGTGTTGCTATGAAGAAACCAGGCAGTAGTATGTCATGAATTATGTAATATTCCTCTTCAAATATCCACCAGCACCCAGTGAACACTGTGTCATACCAATGATGGATTTCTTCGAATCCATTGAAGCACACCTCCCACAAGCCTGCAAAATTAACCAAGATGCTTCAGGTTCAATAGATAAACGCCATACCTATATTAAAAAAAAAGAATATTGCTTTCTGTTTACAGTATGCGTTCCCGGACTATTCATCGGTTAGCGATGGAACTTTGGTAAGTTGTGCGCACGCCCGCGAATATATAAGAATTAAAAAAAGAAAAACATCGGTAAGTAAGTCAGGAATAAAGTAGCGAGCAACAGCTAGTTGTAAATACAAACAACTGTATGGAATAATTCTTCAAACAATAAAAACATGAGATATTGATACATCTTACCAATTTTAATAAATTTTGGGTTCTTTAGTTTTCCGTCAGTAACCAGCCAATATGGACTTACGAAGGCAATTATTATGAATAAAGATGCAAATATAAAGAATCCAAGCGCAAATAATCCTGTTTTAGATTTAACCATTTTTAATAATAACAAAATCAAAATAACAATCAAAAATTATATTATCAACACGCCCTAACGTCAACGTCATAAACCGCCGCCTCCGCCACAGTTTTCGACGGTTTTCGGGACTAGAAAGTTAGTTCTCTATGTTGTCTGTGGGATAGAAGCACAGAAAAGTAATACCCGTTTTTTTTTTTTGGTGTGGCAGCTCGTAGTTTTGACCACTGAGGGTCGTGGTTACTTAACCGGACTGTCCTGTGGGTGCCTTTAAGATTTTACTCAAAAGGGCCTCCAGCCAGGAGCGGAATTTTTAATACTAAACTTATAATTTAAATGACCGTACGCTAAGGGCACCCCCTGTGGGGTACGGACCTCGGCTTAGGGCGTCACTGAGAGAGGGCAGCGAGTGGGGACAAGCTGGATCGAAAGGTTTATAATTTCATGATTATTATCTGGGGAATTTAAAGCTACAGACTCAGCTACGGCGCGGGCTGAAACCTCATCGGACTGGAACGTAATATCCGTGGAAATATCTATCTCTATGTAGTCTGTGGGTAGGGTAGAGGGAGTATTGTATATTAATAGTCGAGTATTCGGATTAGTTGATTTTAAGTCTACGCTAAACTAACCGGCATAACCACTGCCGTCCGTGCCAACGCCAAGTAATAGCGTCTTTCAAAGATGTAGAAAATAAAATATCTGTTTAGACTAATGGTTTTTTTCTTTCGCTCACTCTCAACGATAACAAAAACAAGTTATCCTCAATAGGGAGAACAAGGAATAAGTCTAAAAGTACTTTTTAGTAGTCTGTGACGGACTACTAAATGCCATGTTATTAGTATTCGTAATGTAAACCCTATGTATTTACACGATGCAAGTTTTTTGCCAGAAACAATAATTGACTAGCATCGTCTAAACATTGCTTCGACGGTGCAACTTGTATAGTTGCTTCAACTTATGGTATGCCAAAGTACATTAATGTCCGTGACTACCGCCGGGACCACCAACGCTAATCGCTACCATATTTCGTATATCATTAGTACTCAATTGATACTAATTATTACTCGAACAACAAAATTGGTACCTTAGTAGTTTTTGAGAAAACCGTCTTTGAATGTGGTCCGGCGGTAGTCACGCTCCCTTCAGCAGGACCACTATGAGCGCCGAAAAAAGTGGGCATGCTACAGCTATCCTCGCGTAAATGCGACTAGCTAGTCGCGGCTTCGACTAGTCAGTCGCGCCTGCTATTAACTAGTCGCGCCTGCGACTAGCCAGTCGCCCCGGCGACTAGCTAGTCACGCCTGCGACTAGCTAGTCGCGCCTGTTGTGAGTAGTCAGTCGCAGAACTGCAAAAAATGTTCAGGCGCCAGACGATTTTTTTTAATGAATTACATATTTTTCCATCTTAAATTCATTATTTTGTTCTGAAGTATACAAGTAATTAGTACCCTTATATGTGATTCATTTCGTAAAAAAAACAGAACTGAAACTTGTATTTACCGAGAAATCAACGATGATAACTTTCACGCACTCGTTCTGCAAGACCAAGACTTCACCGAAATTCTTTTGTCTGTATGTGGATCGGCTGATTCGTGAACTCAGCAGCAATATGGTAGGTCTAGGTTGTTCAATTGACGGAACACTTGTCAATAAGATAAATTACGCCGACGACATGGTGCTGCTGGCCCCATAAATCAGCGCCCTCAGGACACTGTTGTTGGTTTGTGAGCGATATGCGGAGGCCCAGGGTCTTAGATATAATGCAAAAAAGAGCAAGTGTCTGCTGTTCAAGGCAGGCACTAAGAATTATGCTGTACCACCTATCACACTCCCGCGGACCGCTCTAGAGTGGATCACATCCTTCAAATATCTGGAGCACTGGGTCACTGCTACACAGACTGATAAAACTGACATGGAGAGGGAACGTAGGGCGCTGTCAGTCAGGAGCAATATGTTGATCCTTATGATTGCAAATTGTTCAAGTGATTTAGAGGGTACTCTGTTTAGGACATACTGCCAATCTTTTTATACTTGCAGCTTATGGGTCGACTACACAAAGAGGGCTTACAGCGCCTTGCGATTTCAATACAATAAGGCGTACAGGGCATTGTCGGGACTGTTGCGACACTGAAGCGCATCAGGGATGTTCGCTGAGGCATGCATAGATGACTTCTATGCTATTATTCGAAAGCGTATCGCATGCCTGATGTAGCGGGTGCGTGGCAGCGCCAACAGTCTCTTGATGGCCGTATCGGATAGAACTGATGGCCTTATATTGAAGAACTGGACGAGGACGCTAGTGTTGCCTTCAAACCGTACCCAGAAGTAGTGTGTGTAGTGTTATTGTGAATGAACATGATGAATTATTATTATCGTCTCTGACATGTATTTTTGAATTTATTAATTGACAGAGGTATATGTACTAACACTAGTTTGTAAGTTGTTTATGTCCTTACTAACAATATGGATTGAACTGATCTGACAAATAAATGATATTATTATTATTGGAAAGTTTGTATGGAGATGTCATATTTTTTTAATTTTAAGTAAGTTGTTGAGTTTCGTTTTTGTTCAGTATCTATCTCTTATGATATTTTTAAATGAGGCTGATTAATATATAATGTTTATAAGGAATAAGACTGAATGGTTTTTTTTTTTTTTTGTAAGAGATTTAAAATTCTGTTGAATAATTTTGAATATATAATAGTTTAAAATAAAAGTTTTGTCAACACAAAAATTTTATGATTATTTTTAGAAATATATTTGTTCTAAATAATACATAAATTTGATTTTTATTTCAATAGCTTACAGACATCAAAATATATTTCTAAGTATCTAAAAGTTCTACGTCAATACGTCGCGTCGTAAAGGTCTTCAAATGTCGTATGTTCATATTCTAAAAAAAAAATGACAAAATGACGTATTGTTACAAATATCTATGCTCTAGCTTCATTTAGTTTACAGGGATATTACAGTTGGGTAGAAACAACAAAAATATACCTTATCACATTAAAAAAAATAACTATTTAAGTAAGAATGGAAAAAGTATGTATTTTTGTGTTTCCTGAAACAGTCTGTTTTTACATACGACTTTTTGGAGTGACAGCGACGACATTTAAAATATGTAACTAAATCAACTTATAATAACGTTAATATCGAAATATTTCTGTAACTTTCGATTGCTAATTAGTCCTAAAAAACAGCAGACATCCATAAATGTATGTGCACGAGTGTACATCTCCTAAACAGCTCAATACCATTGACAACTTAATTTGGTCGGATTATACCCGGAGATTTACTGTGGAAAAGTAATGAAAGCGAATTTCTCTTAAAACACAAGACTTCAGAATCTAAATTTTTGGTCACTATAATTTCTTTAGGAGTACGTAATTTTTGTATAAATTTGGGAAGAAATCACAGAGTTTTTAATAAGGAAATCTTGAAATGAAAATTTAACACCGTGACACCGTCACCCCACAAATGGCATGGTATATCTACTAAACTACTCCAGTACTAATTTTGAATTTTGGGTACTAATTTTATCTTGCAGGGTACTAATTAACTATGTAGGTTTGAGGAAAGCGACAAGCTCCTCAAACTTGGAATCAAATCCTTTGAACCTGTTTGTGAACATTTCCTGCTGAACGACCGCGCGAAAGTTATCATCGTAGATTTCTCGGTAAATACAAATGTTTCAGTTATGTTTTTTTTTTACGAAATGAGTCATATATAAAGGTACTAATTATTTGTATACTTAGAATAGCTGTAGCATGCCCCCTTTTTCGGCGCTCATGGTGGTCCTTCTGAAGAAAGCATGACTACGGCTGGACCAACTTTAAAGACGATTTTCTCGAAAACTACCAACTGTACCAATTTTGTTGTTCGAGTACTAATTAGTGCCAATTGAGTACTAATTATTTACTAAATATGGAAGCGATTAGCGTTGGTGGTCCGGCGATAGTCACGGACATTGTAAATTAGGCTTCAGGTACGGCGCTGAGAACCATTCCAAATGGTCTGTTCCAAAAGTGTAAACAAATTCTGTTCAGGTTAAATTCTTACGCAATCGCTAATTAAAGGGTATACACATTCTTAACATCTCACCACGGTTTTCAACAGTTATTGTTTGAATAACATTATTAAATTTTAATTGAAAAAACATTGACAAAAAATTATGTAAGTTTATGAAATTCACCTCAATTGTCAAATGAAAATCATCTATATGGTGATTTAAAATTAGAATTTCATACTTAAGTATTCAAATAATCAAATCTAAGCACTCAATTGTAGTGGCATTACAATTGACACTTTTTTTTTTTTTTTTGGGTTGGAAATCATCAAATGACCTCTCCCGCTCTGGGCGAGGGCGTGTCAGACTCTTACTGACTAAAACCCACCCGTGTTCCTACAGTTGCCTGTGCGCCAGGGCCACGGTAACTCTTTCGAACAATCCGCGACCCCGGCAGGCATCGGTCCTATCGGACCCCGTCAATGGTGCTGACATCTCTTTGAGGCGCGCGTGGAACACGACGCGCCGTCGACCCGGGCCTGGTCCTTACCGGACGGCGAGCTGCCCATTGCTCGCCGTCCGCAAGCCCGCGCCTACGGTGACCGGGAGTCGGCAATCGACTCCCGACGCCCAGGGTGTCTCCTCCTCCTGCGGCGGCTAGGGGCGCGAGGGCGTAGAGATTGCCTCTCTCTTTCGCGCTCCGCCTCCTCCTTCGCGAGCATTACTGCTTCGCAGAAGGAGGTGACGGCTTCCCATTCCCTCTCGCTCCGTACCATGGCCTGAACCAGGGCCGGACGCGAGAGGTCGCCGCCGCCGATCGCCGCCACGAGGACACGGCGGTGCTCCGCCCAAGCCGGGCAGACCTCCACCGTATGCTCCACCGTGTCCTCCGGTCGATCCACACAATGGTAACACCCGGGCGTTTCCTTCCGCCTTATCCAAAACAGGAACCTCCCAAAACAGCCATGTCCGGTGAGGACCTGCGTCAGGCGGAAGGTGAGGACGCCGTGGCGCCTCTGAAGCCACTCCTCAAAGAGGGGTCTTACCGCCGCAATTGTGGCGTGCCCTGCGCTGGGTTGCGACAGTCGCACTCTCCATGCCGCCATGAGATCCCGCCGGAGCTCTGTCCGCTGTGCCGCGATTTCTCGCGGCAGCGGAGTTACGCCCCGGCATTTCGCCTCCTCGCGCCACTCCCAAACGTGCGCGAGGACCTTTGCCTCCAGATCCCACCGCGGTAATCCGGCAAGGAGGCTCGCCGCCTCGCAGGAGACCGTGCGGTATCCCCGTATCATCCGGATGGCCATGACCCTTTGGGACGCGTTCAACCGGCGGGCTGGCCGGAGCCTCAATGAACGCGCTCACACCGGTGCCCCGTAAAGGGCCATGGACCGCACGACCCCCGCGTAGAGCCTTCGGCAGGAGGCGTTTGGCCCCCCCAGGTTGGGCAAGAGCCGCTTCAAAGCAGCCCCGGCCCGCTGCAGTCTGGGAGCCAAACGTCGGAAATGCTCCATGAAGTTCCACAGGCTGTCGAGGACGAGTCCCAGGTACTTCATCGTCGACTCGACGCCGATGTCAACCCCTCCTACCGTTATTTCGGAACCCGACAGTGGCGCGTTCCGAGGACCATGAAAACACATGGCCTCGGACTTGTGCAAGGCCACCTCGAGTCCCAATTGCCGGATCCTCTCGACGACTGTCGCAACCCCGCGTGTCATCAATTCGGCCGCCGCCTGGTGCGACCTCCCCTGCGCCAGGACTAGCGTGTCGTCAGCGTAGCACACCACGCTGACGCCGCTAGGGAGGTCGGCGCGCAGCACCCAGTCGTACCCGATGTCCCACAGATGCGGCCCCAGGACCGATCCCTGTGGGACACCGCACGACATCTCTCGCCGGTTCCATTCTCCCTGGTGACCGGGGTAAATAACCGCCCTATCCGTCAAATAGGCCTCGACTACACGACAGAGGTAGGTCGGCATCCGGTGATACCGGAGTGCCTCCCTGATGCAACTCCAGGGCAGGGTATTGAAGGCGTTGGCGATGTCTAGAGACACCGCCAAGACGACCCCACCCCGGGCCACAGCATCCCCCGTCATGAGGGCTCGCACGCGCATGATGGCGTCCACTGTGGAGCGCCCCCTGCGGAAACCAAACTGGCTCTCCACCAAATCCGGCCCCTCCCTACAATTGACACCTGCAGGTACGTTTTCTGATGCATTTGTATACATTTTCATTAGATACTTTTGGAACAGACTATACAATACCATGTACTACTGTCATGTATTTATATTGCCCGCACACCGTTTACAACTTTTACGCACGCACCGTTTACGCACGCAGTGACTTAAGTCACCGTGGTGACTGGCTGTCCTAGCTAGCAACAAAAAGGCTGTCAAAATCTGTGTGTAAATGTAAGATTTTGAAAAGAATTTGCCGCGTGTGTACCTAGCATAACGTTTGGTAAAGTATTTATATCTCACGAAGCAACGCGAACGTGCTCTTTACGTAAGGTGATCAAGTGTACAAACACGCTGTGAATATGTGCTTAAAGATAAGTAGCACATAACACACACACAATCCCGACTTCGCTATTGTCTCGGACGGTACTCCACGGACGGTGCATGTTTGTGCACTTGGCAACCGCAAGTAAAGCGCGCGTCGCTCCGTGAGCATATAATACTATAGTCTAAAATTAACGTTTTTAAACATTACGAAATAAATATTCAATGTGGACAAATCATTATTTGTTTACTTACACAGACGTTAAAGGGAAAACGCCTGGACGCCCGCGACGTTCAACTTTGTTTAACGTTTTTTTGCAATTTGTGGGTCAGTTTCAGGTTGTATGTTAAGCAAATTATATAATTCGCGACCGTAACTGGTATGTATTTACAGAATTATTGTGGTAATAAATTATAAACTCCGTGGTCAATATTGAACGCCATAAGTAAAGAAAAAACTACGTGGTCTGGATTCATTGTCATGGAATGAATATGTTGAGTTTCGTTAAATAAAACCTAAATTGATTAATTACGGGTATATTCTTTACTACAATTATACTCATTACAATCGGCAATACAACTCCTTAAGTTAGAATTTGGCATCAAATGTCAAGATTTCATGAAATAATTATTCGATAGGGTAAGTAATATGAACTTGGAGAGTTGTATTGATGAGTTTTATAATTATGATTCTATAAATACATATTTGTTACGACCGCAAATCATATTTAGATCAACATACAACCTTTTACTGACCTGCAAAAAACCAAAGAAAATTTCAATTTCGCGGGCAACCCTTGCTTTTCTCTCCTATAGTAGATGATTACCATTTCCTAATTTTTTATGTACATCCAACTGCACATCAGTTGTAACACTTGTGTTACGTATGAAAAACAAAACAATTTTCATAACGTTTATTTTGTGTGCTTTTATAATAAATGCGCATTAAGGCCCCACCGCTGCGACTTTACACGTTACATACATATTTAAGTACCTATCACGTCGTCTTGCATAACACTGCAAATCGTAGAGCAGAGCCTGGTCTAAAAAAACAAGGTCTGGCATTCCGGGAGTGACACATGCCTACGTCACTATCCAATTGCCACTTTATTGCAACAAAACACGAATTATGGAAACATTTTCAGTCACCATTCTGTTAAAAAATATATTTATAGCATTTAAATTGTCGTTTCGTTTTTCTAATCAAATGAAACAATTCAATTTAAACATATACCAACGTAATTGTTAGTTAAAACCTCATTGTTATATCGGATTCGCACAGGTAATAAAGGCGCTTGGGGAGTTATTATTACACACTACTGGTAATACAGCGGTGATGACGTAGGCGTGTGTCACCCTGTGTCTCGGAATGCTGTACCTGGCGAAGTATATTATTATACCATGGAGCAGAGCATATAATTATACTTTAGTCTATGTCGTAGAGTACACATTTGCGTGGCAAACGCCCGCGCTTTGGACAGGCGCCCGACCGCGAGTTCAGTTCGTTAACATAGTTCTCTATGTAGTCTGTGAGTTCGTCTTCCGCCTTCGCACAGTGCGCATTTGTTATTGCGCAGTCGCACTCCGCGATCTATGAGTCTTGCCGCTTGTCGCCGACGACGCGCGACGCAGGGTCTCAGGAACTTTTACATTGTTAAACTGTTTTTCATTATTTACCCGACTAATCGCAGACCTGCGTGCTGTACGCAACAACCTGCTCTACAAAAACAGCCCATAGTGAGTACGACATAAAGGTGCTGTCAATGTCAAAATGTTACCACTGATGTGCATTTGTGCAGGTACTGGTACCGAGTTACCGACACAAATGACTTCTTTTCATGTCGATGGTAGTTTTTAGATGAGATGGGCCCACTACTGGGCCCCACGAAAACTCTGTGGGCCCATCACGCCATTGACCCTGCTTCTATCAATGTGGCTATCTAGCCACATTGATACAAGCAGGGTCAATGGGGTTAAAAACTGAAATCTCGTCATAGGTGGCAGCATGGTTCAGTTTTCAGTGAGCTTGCTAGATATTAGTTATCTGTGGGCTAGTGTCAGTAGTGTCTGTCATTGTCATTATATACATCTGTCAATTGAAGTATTGGAACATTTCGAAGTAATATTTATTTATATTATTCCTTCCCAACGCGTACCAAAGCATATTTATGAAAAGTTTATAGCTATTGTAAATGCAGTATCTACTAATGAATTCAAGAAGGCATAATTTAATTTATCTCCTGTCTAGGGGGAGGCGTTATTTACAAGTCAATGCGACGACTAAAGAAACCACAAGTTACGTGAAAAGTTTAAGCAAATATCTAAATATAAGTGAAAGCAAAGCGCAACATATATGTATGAAACATCCCATAATAACTAAATTAAACGATGAAAAAATCGAAAGTTTAGTACATACCATTAATGAGATGGGATTCTCCAACAGCTTACTAGTTGAAGAACCTTCATTGTTTGGAATTTTACCAGTAACCTTAAAATTCCGATACAAAGTTTTAAAGGAATGTGGGATACAAAATATATCGCCGACGTCGTTAACAACATACTTAACAATATTAAAACAGAAGAACATCGGAGAACTGAAGAAATCAGGATATCTACCTCCCCATAGTAATGTTGAAAACAAACTAGCAAGTTTTATGACCCAGTGGCCCACATCTCTTACAACCTTGATTGACGAAGATGTAAATTACACATCATTATATACATTGCGCTTGAAAATCATTCAAAGATATCTTGAACTTGTTTTGGATCTTACAAATGAAGAGTTTGCTAGAGGAGTTAAAACTTATCCTACTATTAAACATCGGCCTTTGGAATGTATAAATGAAACATTAGAGATATTACAATTGCAAATTATGATACCCAATCATAAAATAAAATCTAACTTGTATCTAATCCATGTTGATCCACAAAATTTGAAAAATATAATTAATAATTTCCGGTCTATTGGTGGAATTGATATCAAAGAAGTCTTAAGGATGCATCCCAAACTAGCTACAAGAAATTTTAATACCATGCTTGAGACACAGAAGATCTTAGAAGAATATGGCATTAGCAATGAGGCACAAAGAAGATGTTTTAGTATTTATACCTTAGCTCCAGGTACAATAAGAGAAAGATTGGAACAAGCAAAAAATATACCAGAATTCAGTGCGTTTATTAAACATCCAAGATTTCTGAAGATGATACACTATAACACAACAGCAATGAAACGATTGAACAAATTATACAGTAATAACAAAAAGTGTGTTAGTTTAAATATCCTGTCTGGAAGTGCAGCACATTATGAAATCTTCGAAAAAGCTCCTGGTGATAGGTTAGGCAAAGGAAAAGATTTACTATTCTGCATGTCACAGTCATTAGGAAAGAAATTTAATATGACACATGTTCGCAATGTGATAAAAAGGCACCCTTATTGGGTTAACACACCAGTACTTCAAGTGAAGTATGTTTATGACCAACTGTCAAAACAGTTCACAGATAAAGATATTTATGAAAATTGTCCTATATTATTATATCCTTGGAAGAAAGTTAGGGATACTCTTCATATAATAGATGAAAAGCTAATAGAAAAACAAATTCCTTTGTTTCAAGAAAATTTAAATTATGATTCTCTGAGCAAGTCTCAAAAATTAAGTTTAGTTCTATATTTACTGGAGAAGAATCATTATTTTTCTGGAAATGGAGTATGGACTGAAGAAAAAAATAAAAATGTTGAGAAGTTAGACTGTGAAAAACTAATCCCAACATCAAATTTTAACATATAATAATATGGTTTAAGAAATTATTATGATAAAACCTTGTTTCAATTACTTACATTCACACAGTAGACTATGTACCTATTCTATTTTACACCAAAGATAAGTGAGTAATTTTGTTTATAAAAAAAAATGATCCATTGAGATTTGAAATAGAAAAGAGTTTTCTCCATTCTGACCCATCTTAGATCTCAATAAATCAGTTTGTATACAGGGATGTTTCTCAGGTGAACCTGAGTAATGCTACATTGCACTGATTTTCAACATTTCAACCAAGTAGATGGCCGTTCTTAATATGTTTAAAATAATAAAAACTGGGTTCGATTCTGTATTCGATATACCTACTTATAGAAAATCTAGTAGCCTGCGGCTTAGTAATCAATATTGTACCCACGACCCCACCAAATATGAGAGGCTTAAAAAAAATCGCTTTGGAAAACTGTAAATGGGCCACCTGTATATTGCTGTTTATATTGGAGTTATACGGGAACATACAATAAAGTCCGTCTTACGAGAGAAGTTCTGTGGCGTTTTTTTTTTTTTTTTGGAAGGGCAACTCGCAGTTTTGACCACTGGGGGTCGTGGCTGCTTAACCGGTCTGTCCTGTGGTTGCCTTTCGGATTTTACTCTAAAAGGCCTCCAGCCAGGAGCGGAAAAATTTAAAACTAAAACTTAAATGATAGATGACCGCACGCTAAGGGCACCCCCTGTGGGGTACGGACCTCGGCTTAGGGCGTCATCGGGAGAGGGCAGCGCGATATTGGGGACGGGCTGGATCAAAGGGTTTATAGTATCATGATTATTAATCGGGGAGTTTAAAGCTACAGGCTCAGCTACGGCGCGGGCTGAGGCCTCATCGGACTGGGGACGGGGGGAACGGATGCGGGGGGGTCGTCGCGTGGGACCTCGTCGGCGAGGTCGGAACGATGGCGGTCTGTGTTTGTGCACTGTACTGGTGGCCCTACTGCTCTCCTGGAGGAGGGTTATGGGGTCATCGGGGTCGACTAGGACATGCCGGGGACGGCGGGTGTGACTGATTCGGGAGGGGACATAACTGGCGGCCGCGACAACCAGAGGGTTGCGGTGAGTGGCGGCGGAGTCGAAGAAACGCTTGGATAGGCGTTTCATGAACTGACTGATGGTCGGGATTTTAAGATCGAGATGGAGACTTTCGTTCCGAACGAACCAAGGGGCACCGGTCGCCCTGCGGAGGAACCGGTTTTGGAGGGTCTGCATCCTATGGATGTGATGGGGCTTCGCTTGTGCGAATACTACGCTCGCATAGGTCATGATGGGGCGAATGCACGCTGTGTAAATGCGCAATTTGCACCTAAGTGACAATTTGCTGCGTGCATTCAGGACGGAGTGGAGCCTACCGAGAGCGAAAGCGGCGCGCGATCGCGCCTGCTTTATGTGCTCCGAGAAGGAGAGGTGCTGGTCTAGGACGACGCCCAAGTATTTGGCTCGCTTCTCCCAAGGGATAGGCTTGCCGTACATGGTCAGCGGACGGGGGAGGAGGGGTCTGAGTCGCGGTTTCGAAAAGAACACCGCTTGACTCTTATCGGGATTGACTTCGATTCTCCACTTCCTAAACCAGTCACCGAGCTGGTTGACTGAGGTTTGGAGAATACGAGAGATCGAGTCGCGGCCGAAGCCGGTGTAGTAAATGGCCGTATCGTCTGCGAACAGAGCCAACTGAGCCTTTTTACTTTTCGGGATATCGCTGGTGAATAGCGTGAAAATTAGGGGGGCCAGCACGGAGCCCTGAGGGACTCCGGCGCGGATTGGGCGGGGGGAGGATAGCGCTCCTTCGATGCGATAGCGAAACGTGCGATTCGACAAAAAGTCTCGTAAGATGAGCACGAGACGATCTGGCACTTTAAGTTTGTACAGCTTATATAATAAGCCGTCGTGCCAGACTTTGTCGAACGCTTTCGCTATATCGAAAAACACGGCACCGGTCAAAGAACCGCGTTGGAAACCGACGCTTATGTGTTCGATGATCCGGTGGACCTGTTGCACGCACGAGTGTTGGGTTCGAAAACCGAACTGCTCGTTGGGAATGAGGCCCTTCGTCTCGGCGTAGTCTCTGAGACGCTTATAAATAAGCCTCTCATAGATTTTGCCGAGGACGTTGAGCAGACTGATGGGGCGGTAGCTGGAGGGAGCGGATTTGGGCTTGCCTGGCTTGGGAATACCAATGACAGTGGCCTGTTTCCACGATTGGGGGAAGATGTTATTGCTCATGGCACCATTGAAGATGGTGGTCATGAGCATGATCAGATGAGCGGGGAGGAGCTGTATCACCCTATTGGTGATACCGTCCGAACCGGGGGCTTTGCGGGGCTTGAGACCCTTTATGAGATCGTGCACTTCGTCGGGAGTGACGGGAGGCAGAGGAAACTCGGGGTCTTCTACGGGGGGGAGGGAAGCTCTCCTTTCGACTTCGGCTTCCACCTCAGAGAGGTGGGCCTGGTCTGCTGGTTGAGTGCTGGGCGAGCATTGGGCCTCTAGACTATCGGCGAGGCATTCGGCCTTGTCGGCATCGTCGAAGGCGACGGTGCCGTCAGGGCGGGTCAGGGGGGGCATGGGGGCTACTTCTCGGGATTTGAGTTTCCTCTGAAGCTCCCAGAATGCCAGGTGGGTGGGCTCTAGTTCGCTCAGCATCTTGTCCCAGCCCGCGTTACGTACTTCCGCCACGCGGTTCCTTACAGTTCGCTGCAAGTAGCGCATGTGGGTTCGGTTCGCGGAGCAGGGAAAGTTGCTGTACGCACGGACGGCCGCGTTCTTCTCGGTCAACAGCTCACGTACATCGTCCGGCAATTTCCAGCGATAGTCATCTATCGCTGGAACTTCCCTTGAACAATCGTTCAGGACGGATTGTACGTGTTCTGTGAACGAGCCGATCGCGGCCGTCGTGTCTGCGACTGAGTCGAAGAGGTCGGGGATAGAGTCTAAGTGGGGGGACGTGTTGGCTTTCAGGCGTTCGCTTACTAACCTCCAGTCCGTTACCACTCTCGTGAGGGGGGGTTGGTCGGGGTCGGGGAGACCTATGCGAGGGGCTAGTCTCATTACGACTGGTCGGTGGTCAGAGTCTAGCTCTTGTAGCACTTCTATAGAGGCCAACCGTAGGTTGATATTCTTTAGGAGTGCTACATCGAGCACGTCAGGGGCGTGGTCAACGTTAGCGGGGAAGTGGGTGGGGGTCATCGGGGCGATGACGTCGAAGTTAAGAAGAGGACTGAGGTCGAACAAGTGTCTCCCTCGGGTAGAGATAATGGCACTATTCCAGGCGGTGTGCTTGGCATTGAGATCGCCCGCTATGATAACGGAGTCACTCAAGCCGAGCAGGAGGGTCAGGTCGTCGGTCAGTAATTGAAAGTTCTCTGAGGTATTGGTGGGGGGGAGGTAAGCCGACACCAGAGTGATCGGCTGGTGACCCGTCATGCCTAGTCGACATATAGACACTTCTAATCGTGAGAGGGGAGGGGGGTCTATTGGGATGCAATAGAGCGAAGCCCTGTAGTAGATCAGGGTACCGCCCCGGTGACACCGAATCCTGTCGTTGCGGACTACGCGATAGTTTGCGATGGACGGCCTACGGTGATGGGGTTTAAGGAACGTCTCCTGTACGAGGAGGACGTCTATATTGTGATCGCGGAGGAAGGTCGCGATTTCGTCACGCTGACCTATGATGCCATTGGCATTGAAATACCCCAGTCTGAGGGATCGGGGTTTTATACGCGCAATGATTCCTTTATCCATTAATTGATTTTAGGTTGGTTGGAGAAGGTCATTAGGGTTTGCGTTATCTCCGGATACGCATTGTAAATTTGCTGGATAGCGAAAAGGTCGCAGGAATTTCTTGCTGTGACGATTTCGCTAGCCATCTTTCGGGCGCGAGGGGTGAGGAAGACGAGGAATGTGCTCGAGATCACATTGAACGCGTCGAGAGGGTTAGGCCCGACCACTGGAGGAGTGGGTGCGGGCGGGCGGGGTGCGACCGGCGCGGGGGGAGCGGCTTTAGGAGCCGGGGGTGGGTTAGCGCGAGGGGGCGCGGGCACGGGCGCGGGCGCGGGCGCGGGCGCGGGTGCGTGAGCTCGGATGCGGGGGTCCATCAGCGGAGGGATGGGAGGAGGGGGAGGTTGTTGGTGGCGCCCCAAGGCCGGGAAGGCCTGTTGGTGGTGCAGGAGATGCCAAGGACTGGGTCTTTGGGGACTCAGTCTCTCGGGAAGTTGAGAGGGGGGGGCTTCCCTTTGCTGACGGGCGTCGGTACGCTTCGTCAGCTTAGGGGCGGTCGATTTGGGGGCTTTAGGACAGCCACGGTAGTTGGCTGGGTGCCCGGAGTTCCCGCAGAGCACGCAGCTGGGTGGCTCCGTGCACAAAGTTCTGTCTTTGGGGCGGGAGCAGTCGGAAGTGCCGTGCTCGCCCAGGCACTTGACGCACCTGGGTGTCGCATGGCAATTCCGCTGGGAATGGCCATAGAGTTGGCACCGGTGGCATTGACCGACGATGCCAGTTTTACGCGGCTTCTGGATATCGAATCCAGTAAGGCTACAAATCGACTTTATAGTGAAAATCGGGTGGTGTCCCTCGACGGCGGGGCATACAACAAGGATCATATTGTATGCCTCTCCGCTTCGGGCGCGGTGCATGCGGTGCACTTCCGCGACGGGGACGTTTTGCGACAGAAGGTCGTCTTTTATGTCAGAGGTCGCGATCTCTTTTGGGATGCGATTTATGACCACGCGGGTCTGTCGGTCCTCCGGAAGGGAGTAAGTATGAAATGAAACTCCCCTGTCTCGGAGGAGTTTCGTGAGAGCCCTATAATCGGAAGAGTTAGGGACTTGGACTTTGATGCCCTGCTCTGTGGCACGGGCACTGGTGAAGCCGATCCGGAGATCGACGCACCATTTGGACACGACGGTCCACTTCCCCTTGTCCTGAATGAACACAGGGGGCGGGGAGGGGGCCTGTTTAGTTTGGCTATCGGAAGCCTTGGACAGGGTGGGGGGGGTTGACGCGGTGGCGGAGGGAGCGGGGCGCGCGGTCGGGGCGGGGACAACGGGGGTCGGTGTCACGGGGGCGGCGGGGGAGCCTATCTTTGGGGTTTTCCCTGCCTGGGAAGAAGAGACTACGTTCTTCTTCCTCTTGGCGGCGGAGGTGACGGTCTGGAAACCGTCATCCTCGGAGGAGGAGGCTGAGGAGAATTGGGGCTCCGTACCATAAGGATACGGAGTGACCGGGCGTTTGATGGAGGCTACTTCAGTGTCCATGGGACCTGACGAATCCTCCGAGTCTATGACGGGCATAGAGCACGGAGGGGAGGGGGGTTCTAGAGCATCGCTAAAGCTAGCGATGGCTGGAGTGTCGGAGGGACAGGGGGTGGGGGGCTGCATAGCAGCGAAACGGGCGCCATATTTGGCGAGAAATTCGGGGTCCTTTAAGAGGACCTCCCTAACAAACGTTGCAAGGACAGCATCCCCCATGGTTGGGGGTGCGGGAGGGTTGGTTTTGGGGGATGGCGGAACAGAAGGTTCCCTCCTATCTTCCCTATGCCTAGCTCCCCGGGTGGAAATGCCCGGGGATGTGTCACACCCTCCCTGTCGGGTATAGACAGGGAGGTTGAGTGCCTATGGGTGAGCCCTAAGCTTGTATCTGTGGCGTTAAGTTTATACCTTTATTTAGCAAGATTCCTACAACCATAGACTAATTATTGTATGCCCGTACAACAACCCTCCTACCTACCTCAGACACCTTTCTGTATTTAACCGGGGGTTATGCGAATTTGCCAGTGTCATAGATACCTACATTCTTGTTTTATGGAAATTAACGGTTCAAAACACGTTATAATATAGTTTCCTCGATGAAAAAAAAAATCCGAGACGGGTCGATATCAAAAACAATTTTCTTTTAATTTCATAATACAGGACAAAATAATATGAAAATTGCACGAATTATGAGGTAATCGTATTTAATAGGGAATTTAGCTGTTGGATTTGTTTTTGTAAATAAACAAATATAGTAAATCGGGCTAAACTAAATCGGCTCGCGCTCAGAGTCCTAGTAGGTACCTACATTATAGTGTATTCAGTGTAATAAACATTGTGTTAGACACATTACAAATTATAAGGTAGGTATCGATAAAACAGAAGTGCGAGTCGTATATCGTATATATTTTTTTATCGTCGTTTATGAACGAACCTGCACCTCTTCTATGTGAAGCAGGGTCCGACTAGTACATAGTTATCTGTGAGCAGGGTACTTCTGGTAGCCAAGTAGGTACGTGGCCACTTAATTACCATCTGTGGAACTGATGTTTGCACGGTAGAAGTGCTCAAGCCCCGCGGCAAATACGCCTCCTTCAAGTTGGGTGTGCCCTCAAAACTGGCTGAACACGCTATGGCAGCTCAAAACTGGGCAGAAAATATTTACGTCAAACCATGGCGCCGCGCCGTAACTTTCGTGGCCGAAGTAATGAGACTCAGTAATCACTTCAATGTTCCTGCCTTACCCGCCTATACTGATCGCAATGACTATATGCGTTTACTGTTCCAGAATGTGTGTGGGCTACAACACAAAAGCAACCAAAAGCACAAAGCAAATCTACCTACATGGAGATCAAGCCTGTTAGTCTCCGAACAAGAGTTAATAGCCGTAACAGAGATAAACCTGGACAATTAAATAGAGGATTCAGAAATGTCAAGCGGAGATTGGAGCATTCTACGTAGACAGAGAGTCTAGGTGGCGGCGGCGTGCTGCTTGCTGCGCGGCCTTAGGTATCATGAAGAGAATGCATGATCCCGAGACCGACCGTGGGGAAGATTTATAGACTATGATTACTAGTTACGATCTTAACTTAGGTATCTGTTTGTGTCGTAGGTTTACCTAAAGCCCACTACAACTGACGATGAATACGTGACGTGGTTCTGTAAGGTTGAGTGAACGGAATGATAATGATTTTAAATCAGTGGCATTAGGCGTCGGAGCTGTCGATGGCGACGGCCTCGCGCATACGGGGACCTCGCATAAATGTTTTACAAGTTATTAAAAGTTTAGTTATTCCTAATTATTTCCGTACACGTGAGTAGTATTTCTCCAGAGTCGCAGAGTCCTCTGGCAACACTATAAGAGTTATAAAAAATCCAAATTTTGGCCACATTCAGCAACCCCAGGCTCAAAAGAATGGGGAAGAAATCGCAAAGCTATGAACAGGTGGCGCTGCTAACGCATGACGCATAAGATCGCACTGTCATTTTTATCTCTCTTTGTTTTTCGGTTTTTAAATAATTACCTATAACAGGAACTAGCGTGTTTTATTTTATTTTAATGCACAATGTATTCAACATGGACTGTACCTCAGTTAAAAGCTGAACTAAAGAACTGAGGAGGCTGACTAAGAGGCCGAAAAGCGGATCTGGTCAGCAGGTATTTTCAGCCTATTTTCTTGTTAATAATGGAAGCAAATAGCCTGATTTTATAAATAGCAACGTCGTTCATTTATTATCGTAGTAATTACAAACTTTTATGTACTTACACAGAAGTTTTATAACATATTCGATGTTTCATGAGCGAAACATAACCTAGAAATTAAATCTCAATTTGAATTAAATCTGTTACAGAATCGAATCATTTGATCGTAATTTTAACTTCGGGATACCTCAGCAGCATGAAACTGATGATATCAAGATGGATCTTCCACCTCCAGAGAGTTATCACGACATTATAGCAGCCGCAAAATTGCGTATCTTAGTCGCCCTTTCCTATATTTTTTTTAATCGTAAGTCTTTAGGAAATTAATGATTTTCATTGTTATTACAACCGATTACAACACAACGTGGCATTTTTCTGTCAGATTCCGTCCATAGCTTTTTTCTAAACAAGTTTTGTATGTAATTTGACAGCTAATGTCATTTTCTGTGAGTCAAGCGTTACCAGCTACACATTTGGCAAAAGTTGAAAATTTTCTTCTCCATTGGAATCCAGAGCCACATGACAGAACACTATTACTCCTAGCCAGAGCCATCAAAATACTTGAAAAGAAATTAAGTGATACCGCGCGCGAGACTCGGGGAATCCCCGAGTCGTCAATTATTTCTGTTTCATTCTTTTGTCACAAAACTTGCAGACTCGCATAGGCAGAAGTTTCTTTTCACAGGAAACAATGTAATATTCATCATATTATCGTTTTTATTAATAAGTGAGTGAAAAACTACTTAAAAGATTGTAGTTTATTTATTTTAAGTAACCAACTTGATTTAAAGGCGAAGGATTCTGCTGGTATAGTTCGCACAAAACTTTATGAGCATTCTGAAGTTGCAGCGAGTGGCTGCTCAGTACCTATGCATAATAAAGGTCACTCAACTGCACCATGAGCGGTTTCGTTCTTGGGCCTACGTTCAGAGGGCTCATAAAGTTTTGCGCGAACTGTATCCAAAATCTTGCAGATCAGTAGCATGTCTGGTAATTTTGAATCTAACTGACCAGTTAACGCATACCAGATATTCTTCAGTGAAGAAATATGATACCATGTTCTTGTTCTTTCTTGTAACTGAAGATTAGAAGATAAAGATCATAGCTTTTATCTTCACTACTTTCTCCCTATAATCTATTTAGTTCTTCCCATACCTCTTGTGAACTTGTAAGAGGCATGACGTGATTCAGTTTCATCTGTCATATTTGTCGGGGTGCCGGTTTAAAGTTGAACTACATAAATATATTTTCAGTCACTCCGTGTTCCAGTTGTTGCAAGTTTGGCCACCTAAGTCGATCGTGTCCAACAAAGAAAGTAATTTGCCCAAAATGTGCTAGAAATCACCAGAATTGCGAAACGCTAAAATATACATGTGCAAATTGTAAAAGGAATCCTAGGGCATTGGATAAGAAAAAGTGCCCATTATATTTATAAAAGAAACAGGTAAGGTACATAATGTAAGAACTGAATTATTGTACACGTAAAAAGGTCATTGGAGTTTATTTGACACACTATAACATTCCAAATAAAAGAAACAATACAATAGAAACAGAAGAATCAAAGATTAACGATTAACAAATAAAAATTCACAAAGTTATATTAGTAAAAACACATTTAGTGATTTAGTAACGGAGTTGTTAGTACACACAAACAATTCAAATTATGAGGAAACTAATGAAAAAAATATTGAAGAGAATATTGCATAACTTTCAATGGCATCTCCAATTTTAGGGAATAATACAAACAATAAAATTAAAAATAGGCCACAAAAAAGAACGCAGAAAAAAATATACAGATCAGAAAAATATGAGGTGATTTCCGAACAAGATGAAGAGACTACGTCAGGAAAAATCAAAACCTTTATACTACAAGCGATTTTTATAAACATTTAGAGAATGTGTATTTGTCTGAATCCAGTTTTATTTAAAAACTTAAAATGGTACTTACGTAACTTTATTTTTGAAGAATTTGTAAATTATATTGTTAAAGTAATTGAAAACATAGGTAGATATTTTGGGGAAAATACTTAACTTATTTAATTATGGCTATTATTATGGATTTTGTATTAAATATAATGCAGTGGAATGCACAGTAAAACCTAGATTGTAAGAATTTCTACGTTTATTATCACAAGAACGAGTTCATGTTGCCCGGATTTGTGAAACTTGGTTAAACCCTGAATTAACGCATAATGTAAGTCAATATAACATTTATAGACAAGACAGGGAGGACTCATGTGGAGGTATCGCCATTATTAGACAAAACTCTATTATGGCGTAGGAGGTACCGGTTAGTTTCAGTAATGCTGGAATCGAAACCAGGTGTATTGGGTTAATTAATTGCGGCAGATGCCTCTTCCAAAGGTTATACTATTTCTTTCCCTACATGTACCCTACCCACTATCTTTTAGGGACGGTGGGCTTTAACTGTTAGGTGAGAAGAGGCCGTAATCAATTCACGGTAGCCTGTAAGACCTTACGGGGACATATCGACTGCCTGGAACTCTATGGCCTTTTTTGCCGATTATTTGTGGACAACAAATACATCGGACAGCGTCAGAGCCGCTGGCACAATCTGTTTGCACAACTGCCATCCAAAACTGTAGCAAGAGCCGAATTTCCAGTCTTTCGTACTCTGAAAATGCTAAATGCCCTTCTGACTGCCAACCTTGAATGTGATGTGTTTGCGGATGAATGGAATAAAATTATGCGTATATATCTGGTGCTCTGTGAGAGAAAGTATGCAAGGGAGTCCGCTGTTCCATGTTAGTTTTAATAAATTATATACGACTATTTATTTTATTTCTCTTTATTTAATTTAGGGACTTTCGTAACTGTGTCCATACTGGATTGAAGCGGATTGTGGAATCAAACACTTGTGTAATCTAAATGTCGTATAATCACGGTAAACAGGAAAAAATGTACACATATATTGTAATTACTGTCCCGGGAACTATTTAAAATAGGATAAACCGGTTTATAGCAACGCGTGTCAGTCAGAGCTCGAGCGTATGCGGCGGTTCATCGGAACGTATACGTGTGTACCTTCGAGCGAGGCTATGCGTGAACTGCCCAGCGTCGGGGACGCGTGACGGCGTGAGCGTCGCGGTACGTTATCGCTCTCCCTCTCTTATGCCCCGAGTGCATAGTCGTTGAAGCGAGAGGGAGGCCTGCGCGGCGGCGTTCGGAAGTGTGGGGGCTTGAATTGTTTGCGACAGGACTTTTATATAAAATACATGACAGTCCCATCGTACCTTATTACCTTATTACAGAAAAAATCCTAATTAAGCTCTTAGACCAAACGTCAACTCATTAGGTAGACTAATAACGAAGACTTACAAATCTAAACAGACTTTTAGTAGCAGCAGACAGTGGCATAGACAAAATCTCGTTAAACAATTGTGTTATTTTTATTTAATTGTAGATCTATTTTGTTTTTCTCACTCAGTCTGAAAGCGTACACATTCCGTCAACAAATGTACAACGTCTTCTAACTTATGTACCATATGTCTCACAGTTTGGAGAGTTGCACTTTTTCATGAGAAATAAGAAATTGTTGAGACGCATGTGTCCAGATCTCAATCTGAGAGCAGTTACCAATAATCGCCTGCTAAACTTGCCATTTCTAAACCAAGGTATACGAGGAGGTTCCGCACATATCGGCTTATACCAAATACTTTTAGTTTTAGACCTCAAATTAAAATATTCCACCCAAAGTTGATTACATTTATCCTTATATTTTGGCAACACGTCTGAAAAATTCGTTTTAATATCCAGACCACTTCCTTTAAATATTCCTTTCTATGCCAGCTTATTAACCTCGTTTCCTTTCAAACTTACATGTCAGGGAATCCATTTCATCCTCAGATCCACGCCATTACTGGATAACAAATCGATCTTTGAAATAGTATTTTAAGCTACCGATGCACCTCTGTGACCAGGCGCATCGAGCTATATACTGGAGAGCACTTTCGCTATCCACGCATATGAGTACTTTTCTGATACCAATGGTTCCAGCATATGACAAAGCCTCCGAAATCGCAAATTCCAACGACATAATAGTATAGTATTTTATAGTTCCAAAGGAGAACTATTAAACTCTGGAGAACTATCAGAACTAGGACAATAAACCAAAATGATGTGCGCGATATTGCCGCAATTAATTAACCTAATACATAAAGTTTCGATTCCAGCATTAGTAAAACTAGCCGGTACCTCCTGCGCCTTAATAGAGTTGTGTCTAATAATGCGATACCTCCACATGACTCCACTGTTTTGTCTATAAATGTTATATTGACTTACATTATGCGTTAATTCAGGGTTTAACCAAGTTTCACAAATTTGTTAAACTACAATAATTCAGTTCTGACATTAGGTTCATAACCTGTTTCTCTTTTAAATAAGTACAATGGGCACTTTTTCTTATCCAATGCTTTTTTTTTTAGTTTTGGAAATCATCAAATAACCTCTCCCGCTCTGGGCGGAGCGGAGGGGCGTGTCAGACAGGGCGGGCTACAGCATCGCCCGTCATGAGGGCTCGCACGTGCATGATGGCGTCCGCCGTAGAGCGCCCCCTGCGGAAACTAAACTGGCTCTCCGCCAAATCCGGCCCCACCCGCACCAGCCGCCCGACGAGGTGGTCTGCAATGACTCTTTCAAAGAGCTTGCCCACCTCGTCGACCAGCACGATGATGGGCCGATAAGCGGACGGAGTGTCCGCTGGGCGCCCTGGCTTCTTAATGAGGACCAGTTTCCCCGTCATCCAACGAAGTGGGAACTGGTCCTCCTCCAAGCATGCGCTTAGGAGCCCTCTTAGTCGAGGCCCGAGAGCCTCTAAGGCCATGACTCTGACTTTTCCAGGTAAGCCATCAGGTCCTGGGGCGGTATTTTTGGCACTCAGCCTACATACCGCCAATCTCAACTCTACCTCGGTCACTTCCGGAGCATCGTCGTCGTCGTCAGTGTGGTCCGCATTAGGCACCACAGGAGGCGGAGCCATGGGCGGGGGAGTATGCTCCCCTTCCCTCACAAAGAGAACAGAGCGCTTACCACGCCCTCCACGAGCTGGGGCCGGAGACTCTGCGTCAGGGGGGGAGCCATGCGCGGAGTTTCTCCTGCACCATTTTGTATGGGCGTCCCCACGGGTACCTGTTCACAGTCCCCAGCGACTCCTCGCGGGCCAGTCCTCTGGCCCACAGGATCTCCGCTCGGAGAACGGTCTTCCCGCTCTGTAACCCTCGTATTCGCGGGGTCGGCCAGCCAGCTCCCGCCGCACCAGGGTCAGAACACGGTCCTCCGCAGGCACCGGCACCGGCCGGCCTTGCCCATGCTGTACCCCCTCCTGAGGCACTTCCCTGGGGCCGGCTGTCCGGAGGCCGGCCAGGTCCGCTCGGAACTCCTCGTTCTCCTTTCTGAGAAGGTCCATAGTGGCTGTCAAGCGGGTGACCTCCGCCCGCATCTCGGACATCCCGTCCAATGGAGGCCCGAATTGAATGGCCTCCACTGCCTCCATAATGGAAGCCGCGGCAGCGGGTATGGCCTTGTCTTTAGAGGACTGAATCCTCTTCAAGGCCACACCCTTTAGCGCAGCTACCGCGGCCGCCTCCAGCCTGGCCAGTCGCTTTGACTTGGAGCCGCCAGCAGCCGATTTGGAGCCGCCGGCGGCGGCCGGCTCACCGCCTGACGACTCCGAGAGGGCCGCCCTGCTGCTGGTCGCTCCGGTGTGGTGCCCTTCGGTGGCGAGCCTCTCAGCTGTTTGGGCCGGCTCGGCTGGGCTGGCTCAGCTCGGCTCGCTGACCTCCTGAGAGGTGAGCCCTCTGCCTATACCCCGCTCTTGCACCCCACCCCGCCTACTGATCTTTATGCGGTTGGAGCTCTTCCCGCCATCAGAGGACGACGCCTGGCCATCCCCTAATTTGGGGCGCTTCTGGAAGAAGTTAGAGTTCTTCCTCCCAGCAGCGCCCACCACTACGCGCTCCGGGCTCTCGAAGAGCCCCTCGCGTCTCGAATTTTGACGGAACTAAAATTTAATTTGACATTCGCGACTCCACTTGGTACTTGTTTGCCCCACCCTGTGTTTTTTTTTAGAGCCGGAGGCTCGAATGGGGGGCAACCTCGACGTGTTTTATATGGAATTTTTCACTTTTTGTATGGAAAATATGAAAATTATTACCTACATATAGAGTTTTATGGGATTAAGGGCTTCATAAAGAGGGTCGAAATTTTCATTATTTTTGCGAAAGGATACACCATTTTCGAGACAAAATAAAATAAAGATACAGTACTATTTTTGCACCTGAAGGCGAGATGTTGTGATGAATTTTAGTTCATGACAACAAATTTTATTCCACACCATTTTAATCGCAATTAAAAATAGCCAGATTTAGTTATACAACCAAAATTTTAAGTTAAAAACGTCAGATTCAGAATAGCTAAATTGCCATTTTCACAAAAAAATAACTCAGTGCCATTTTAGTGCTGTCAAACTAAAATATAGTTAAGTTGTGTCACTTTAGTTTATTTCAGAATGGGAAATCGACGTTTGACAAGAATAAACAAAATTTTTGTGATTTTTAGTCTAGTTTAGAGAATTTTGTGACAAGAGAATCGGCACCATTGGCACCATATTGTCAAGTGACTAATTGTTAAATTTACTATTGATCACGTTTAACTATGTATCAAACAACGGGCTCTTAGTCGCCTTTTAAGACGCCCACGGGAAGGAATAAGGGGGGGGGGGGGGGGGGACATAAATAGGCAATGCGTTTTTCATTTCTTCAACTTTCTTCTTAATAGACATTATAGCATTAACCACAGAATAATGAAAAGCAATAAAAGTGAAAAGGGTTTTTGTTGCACTATGTGTACACCCGACACAGACAACTTAGCCCCGTAGACACCGCATAAGACGGCAACCGCGCTCGCCAAGCATTAGCTCTACGGCCTCATATGTGATGGCCACGCCCCCAACTCGTCTAGGAAGCGCCAGTCAGTCCGTTACTGAATGTTGACGTGTTTTAGTTATTGTTCTGAGGTTTTAAAAATCGAAAAGAATATTCAAAATGCCGTATTGTGCAGTGAAATGGTGCGGAAAATGTAGCAAAACTTCGAGGTTACACAAAGACGGCATTACATTTCACCGATAAGTTATTTAAAAGCCTAAAATAATTACAAAATTTAATTTAACGACATTATTTGAATACGAAACAAATGCACAGGTGTAGTAGCGCTCGTTGATGTCTTTTGAAAAATCTCTTTCTTTCACATTTTAATTTATATGTTACTATCTCGCTCTATCATCGGTAACAGTTTACTAGTGATGATGAATCGATAACAAATCTACAAATAAAATATCGATATGTTACCACAAACATAAAATAAATAAATAATCATTATATTGTTTTAAAGGTTTCCAAAATGCCTAGAATTAAAGAAAATTTGTATAAGCGCTACAAAACGAGAAGAAAATTGGTGTCCCACTACAAATAGTGTTATATGTTCCCGTCATTTTACTAGGGATTGCTACATAAATAAAATTCGTCGTTTCTTTTTGAGTTCAACTCAAAAAGAAACGACGAATTTTATTTATTACTGCTGTACCAACTTTGGTGGGTCAATTTTCAATATTGTCAGATATTATCGACTTTAGTTACCTAATTCCCGAAATATTTTGGCACTAATTAATACACTCAGTGCATGGAATTTAGCGCAAACGTGGCACGTGCTTCTCCAAAAATATTTTCTGTTTGAATGTTTTCCTGAATTAAGTATACCTAGATATAAATAATAGGTACAACGAATTATTATACGTAGTATCTCTGTGCTATAATGTGAGATTTTATTTGATCGGTGTACCTTTTTCAATAGATAAATAAATCTAAGTACTTACAAATGTTGCTTATCGATAAAAATATCGAGTCTCATACCAACCCTAAGCCGTCCTATGAATCATTTGACGTATGACATGTGACATTGAAATAGCCAATCAGAGCTCTCTTTGCACCTCGGCCCCCCCTGACTTTTAGCGATAGTAGGTATATTCGAACAAAATGTTCATAATGAGGTGTCTACGGGGCTAAGTTGTCTGTGACACCCGATGACATATCAAGCTATACATTTCCAGTTTTAGGTAATCTCGCATTGTATAGGTTTTTCGTACAATGAGAAGTCAGCTTATACTGTAAATGTATAGCTCGATATGTAGTGGTGCGTATATGCGCAAACTTACTCCCACTACGCCGAAATCTTGGCAAGTTCCGTGCCGTTTATTATGTATCGACTATGAGAATTAGTAATTAAAAAAGAAATATACTTTATAATGTTCAATGTTTTACATTTTCATTCTTATATGGATAAGTGGTTTTTTATATACTTATATATTATTTAATTCGGACACACAATCGTAATCCATATAGTATTATAATAGTAACAATTATTTAAAAAACTATGTTGGTAAACTTTCACAAAATTAAAACAACTAAAAAAGACGTGGCGCAATACACGTTGGTACGTGCCTCCGTAGCCAACGCCTTACAAAAGGGACTGTCCACCTTGTCTAATAATGTTTTTAGGATGCTGTTGGAGCTTCCGCGCAACCTAACCATTATTGTCGCTTTTCTCTTCCTCATAATACCATAAAAATCGTCAACACGGGCTTCCGCGAACATCTGCGAAGCGCTGCTGAAGCGCGGAAGCCCCATCAACATCCTAAATCCATTATTATACTGTAGGTACGCGGAGGACATTGTAGGCTCTCTGCGTATATTTCACACACAAGCTGCACGTGTAGAATATTTGGCAGTATGCCTTAAAAAGCGCAACTTCAACATCCTTCTTACGACGCGTAAACCTGCAGGCTACCATATTACATCGAACCGCCAACGCCCTCCGCTTCCTCTTTATATCAGCATCGTCCGATAAGTCCTCTGTGACTATATGCCCTAGGTATTTAAACTGTGTGACTCTCTGTAGTGGCTTTCCGCTTAAAGTCACTGGAGGAACATTATCCAACGAGCTTAACTTAGATCTGAAAATCAAAAGCTCACTTTTTTGACTTTATATGTCAGTCCATGTGACGCAGCATAGGACTCCGACCAACAACTTCCAGACCATGTCGTCTGCGTAGCTGACATTATTTACCACAGTGCCATCAGTCGAGCAACCGACGTTGGTCTCGCTGAACTCACCAATCAATCGGTTAATGTAAACATTAAACAGGGCTGGGTACGTTAGGCCACCCTGTCTAACACCACACTCCAGGACGTACGTATCAGAGTGAGCACCCGCCCATCTAACACTGTTAGTCTGCGAGCTATACCAAAACTTCACTAAATTAATAAGCTCCTCGGGTACCTCTAGAAGTTTAAGCTTCGACCAAAGCTTGTCGTAACAAACCAAGTCAAAAGCCTTGGAGAGGTCGAGAAAAGTAGCATATACTGGAGTTTCCCTATCTGTGTAATATCTAACCGTTTGCTTAAGCTCCAGGATAGCGGTGGCGCGGGCGGCGGCGGCATAATTATTATTTTTTGTTTTAACTTATTTTTTTATTGAGATTGTTATACATTTTGTTACTTTTATCTAATCGTAGTATTTTATTATAAATAAAATTTTAATATTTTATGCATCTGCTGTTTTATTTCATGAATTGAACTAAAATTCCTAATGAATATTGATATCGATAAAAAATATCCATTGCACGGACTTCGCATTCCAGGCGAGCAGTTTTTTTTTTTTTATAGTAGCTACTAGCGACTAATGTTACAGACTTTTTTATTTAGAATATTGCGCTTAGCCTTCTACAGTGTTATCTCGAAGAGACCGCGGGACCGGGGCTTTATACAAACATATTTTATTGAGGACAATTATGGCAACATTTTTGCAAATGACCACAAAAAGTTATTCTGTACTTCTGTAGTCTTTGTGTGTCTGTGGTCAGTAGGTGAGTTCCTTGTCAGAGAGGTAGTGTAAAAATGGCGGCCCTACTTCCCCGTCCTCTTGGTCTTGCCCAAAAAATTTCCCTGAAAAATGCGAATAAGGTAATTAAATTTATGTAGTTAGTCAATCAATGCTCACAAATATTATCATTATTTTAGTGTTTCTGAATTTAACATCACTACTGTTCATAATATCACAAAAACAATAAAATATATACGTGGTTTTATTTCAATTATATTATTACACATCATTATGTAGATGTAAAATAAAGTAAAAAAAAAAAATAACAACTTTTTGTTGTTCGATAACAGTGGACCTTGATAGCAATTAGACATTTATTTATAAATTTGACCTTGTCGTTTTCAGCTATTGTGACCTTACGTCATCGCTAGTTAGTAATTTGAACAACGTAATTTTTAAGCAAAGCCCTTATTCCATTGATTTTAAAATGTATACGTGTTGGTACCTATTAAATGAAATGCACAGAACATACTTGTACTTCTGTCCACATTTTCTATCACGTAGATCAATTAAACTGGCAGTTCTTGTTGCAATAAACATCCTAGGAAGGATAAAAATTTATGTTTGGAAATAAATACTATTTTTGTATTGATCCTAGGTCCTGGACAAGGTACTGTAGGAAACAGTGAAGAGAATGTAGTTTAAGATTGCGTGTGTTTATTAGTTTGTAGCTGTTACTGCATAATTGCAAGCACTATCAGTTTTTAATATAAACTGTCATAAAATTATGAACAGATCATTTTGTTTACTTCTACAAAATTGTGAATCTGCCTTGAATTGGTTGGTGTTGGTGGAATGGTGGCTCTTGCACAACTGCTTCTTGAAGCATGGGTATAATTTCACTCATTTTGGATTAAAACAAACATAGGGGACAATTTTTTTTTAAGTTCCTTTACATCAACTGAAATAAAAAACCAGCTTGTTTTATTCAATGACCATTATGATGATGGTACGAAGCGGGGAACGGGCAGGGAGTAAATCACGTACGTCTTTAAGCCAAACATTGCTCACCATGCGTTTTATTCCTTGCTAACTCACAATCTGATGGCAAGCCATGGATGGATTATAAACTTATAGAATTTTGATTTGTTTTATTATACACAAAATAATTATTTATTTATACATTCTTTATTGCACACCACTCTATACGTAACAAAAAAATAACTCACAAACACGACTGTTACAACTGTTTAAAAATTTTCAACAATTTATAATCCTTTGAGATGATCAAAAGTATGAACTGATAGTGTTTGCAATTATCCGGTGAAATATCCGTTTTAGAAACCCATGTACTTTATTGTGGATATAGATTTTCTCTCAGTCAATGTTGGAAGGTTATTTAATTGGTTTTAAAGGAGCAGTTCTTATGTACCCAATTACTTACATAGTTCATTTGGCACACAATTATTTACAAATAATTATGTAATATGTATGTGAGATAGGTAGGTATACATCTTTATTGTCACATGTTCAGATTTGTACAAAGTTCAATATTTGTTGTAGTGGTTATCTAGTTAATGTGCTACCCATGCATTGGTTTATACATAGGTTACATTTCTATTAATTTGTGAAATCACACAATAGGAAGAGTCATGATGCTGACATTGAATACTATCCACATTCCAAAATAATTTCTATGCAGATATATAATCCTATGAATGACTTAAAGTTGTTTTATGATTAGATTATATCAGATTTTTGTGATAAAGGCACTTGTAATGCAGCAATTCATATGAATTTTGGTCACTTTTACACAAATAAGATGAAAGTATAATAAAATATGATGTTAACTAAAACTGAAAATTGTTAAACATTACATCATACATTTCATTGTGTTGGGTATTTTATTTTAGCTAATAAATAATTAAATCTGTGTATGTAATTCCAGTTGCTGGTGGCGGCAACTGCAAACCATTATCCAAGCAAACAACAAGTCCGCAACTTGAATGTTCATGAGCATATAAGCTACACCCTTCTGCGAGACAATGGCATTCCTGTACCTAGATTCTATGTGGCCACTACCCCAGAAGAAGTTCTCAAGTATGCTAAAGAACTTAACTCAAAAGACATTGTACTCAAAGCCCAGGTAATTTATGAAAGTTTTATTTTAAGTTCTTAAAATTATTAATAATCAGACAAAAAGCGCTATATCAATAAGCCATTCAAAATTGTAAATATGGATTATACTGTAAAATATTTTGTTAATCATTTGTATTGAGATTATAAGAACTAGTACTATTTTAGGTACTTGCTGGCGGCAGAGGAAGAGGCACCTTTAAAAGTGGCCTCCAAGGGGGTGTCAAAATGGTTGACACGTAAGTAAATAAGTTACCTTTACACACCTTAATGGCTAAACGTATTACGATGAAATTTGGCACACAGGTAGTCCATGACCTGGGTTAGGGCATGGGATACTTTGCTATTTAAGTTTAAAGGTTTGATATATAGGATAATTTTGGTTACAGCGGCAGAAATAACATAGTTCTTTATAGTTTTCTCGAGAAATACTTTGTCATGCAAACTTACTTTTGCGGCCGGTAAAATCAATATTGTGCATGCGTAAATTTTCATCTCGACTAAACCCTTCATTGGCCAAATGCGTAGTCCGACATGCACTTGGCTGGTGTTTTGCATTCCACTCCGCGTCGTAAGGTGAGTACACACTAGAGACTAGCGCAGCGGTCGAACACATGCTATCCGCGAGCTTCCTGCTTGCGGCCCTCGACTGTTTTGTAAAATTTTAATTTCGCGCTGATATCTTCGATATTGGTGCCGATTCCCTTGTTTACAAAATAAACTTGCTGAAAGACATCTCGAGAAAACGCCGGTGGCAGATAAGAACCAAGTTATAGTCCTTTCACAGTTACTTTAGCTCAGCTCTGGCGGCAGCAACCCAACACCAACCATATTTAATTGAGTTTAAAGATCACTTTGATTTTAACAGTGATGCAAATAGGTAAAATAACTGAAAAGCATAAAGATATCGAACCAAGTTGGAGATGTCAAATTATAATAGTCCATGCTTTGAAGTTCGCCTTGTTTTTGGTTGATGCGTTCTGAAATTTAATCTGTTTGTGTGGAAGCTTTAGTTCAACTAAAATTTGCAGCTCTTAAATGTCCCCCTTTTTTGTTTTCAAAGGGGAAAAAAGATGGAAATAGCCTAAAGTAAATAGTAAAGTAACTATATAGACGCTTTACAACGTTTATTAGTAAGGAGGGTAGTGTTTTCGTCAAGTATAGTAAAATACTTTTCAAAAACATGTGTATAAAACAAGTATCTATTATCATATTCATCATACATGCACTGACATTGTTACAGACATGATTTGTTAACTATTTTCTTTACCTTTTTGACAAGTTTTGTATACCACAATCACTTGTTTTGGGTGTATACGACAAACGAAAACAGTAGACACAACATGTAAAATGCATGTTTTATATCTTGGTGTAAACATGGGGTGAAAGTGGCAACAGTGGCTGAAAAGTTGTGTGCAAATCATTTGTCATTGTATGATGCAGGAGAATTAGGAAAATGTTGTGAGGAATGTTTTGAGTATGAATGTGGATAGGTATAAGAGTAGCAAAGACAATAGAAATGATAATAGATTTGACTGTGTGACAATGTGGCTAAAAAGGAGCCGACTAATGTGATGACGACTAATAGAGAATGCGCCAACCTCAAATAAGTTGGGATAAGGGCAAGAGAATGATTAGGCCTCCCCCAAGCATTGCCACAATGACCGGTCCTGCTCTTCCCGATATACATGATGTGCACTTGTTATTAACAAATGTGGCCTACCTTCATTTCATTTTGCCACTATTTAGCCCTTGCTTACTAAAAAATTACCAAGCGCTGTGTGCACTAGTGTGTTTGTGTGCACTGCTGCTCTAGTGTGCACTCACCTTAATAACTTAAACTAGTACTGTATACATACAATTGTATTTAAATTGAAAGATTCTGTTTAAATGCACTTTGAAATAACTCGGCACTCACTGAATGAAAGCTCGAGTGCATACGCCTTAAATGGGGCTGACAATGTTGGCTGTTCCATCCAATTTCATGTTATCTTCTGCAAACTATACTGAAAATATGTGTATTGTTTATTCACTACAAGCTGTACTTACTATTACTATGTAGGCCCGAAGCCGCCAGTGCGTTAGCCAGCCGAATGCTGAAGCAGTACCTAGTCACGAAGCAGACTGGCGCGGGGGGACGTATTTGCAATAAGGTCATGGTGACTGAGCGCAAGTTCCCCCGTAGAGAATTTTACATAGCCGTCATGATGGAGCGCAGCTTTAATGTATGTATGACTCTTCCACACCTCGTTAAATAGTAGATTGGTTTTCCTTTACAAAACAAACCTATTTACAATTTCATAAATCTGTTGTTTTCAGGGTCCAGTTATTATTGCATCCTCTCAAGGTGGTGTGAGCATCGAAGATGTGGCTGCATCGAATCCTGAGGCTATCACGTACGAACCTATTGACATCATCGCAGGAATCCAGGACGATCAAATAAAACGTGTTTTAACCAAGGTACTTTGATAAGTTACGCCGCACGCGAGGCGACCAGTTGTGGCCGATGAACTGAATGCAACCAAGTTTTAAAGAGCAAGGAACACCGCGCTACGACTTTGCCTGTGCCGTTTTCCTTTTAAAGGAAATGCATAAACAAGTGGCGATCTAGTAAACAGGAGGCCTAGTTTGCAGGTGTAAATCAGAGATTTAAAACAATATTTTACTTGTGGAAAACTGTTTTTTATACTAGCATTTTTTTTTAGATTGGTCTAGACACAGCTGAAGCAGCAGATATGGTTAAAAAGTTGTACAACCTCTTTGTGAAAACAGACGCTCTTCTAGTTGAGGTGAACCCATACGCGGAAGATGTCATTACTGGCAAATGTAAGTACTTTAATGATAATTATTCAGTCTATCAGTATTGACATTTTGCATGCTGCTTCATATTTATACTTTTATTGAATTTTCTTGAGACTCTTCGAATTCAGGTTGGTGTTCGCTCATTAATTCCCGTAGCGATTTGGTTTCGTTTCGACTTACTTTTAGTTTAGTCATCAAAATAGAATGGGTGGGTTTATGGGTGACGGACGAGACCCTGAACGGAATCGAACCGTTGATGAAACAATATAGAACGCATAACGTTGCAAATTAGTAGAATCAGCCCCCCCTGGTCTAAAACAAAGATATCAGTTAGTAAAGAATGTGGGCGTGGTCCCATAAAAGTTGTTCATAATGATGAGTACAATGATCCCGTTTTATAGAAGGTATATTTTTGCCCTAACTATTCAGTACTTTTTACGCCAAACTACATTATATTATCTGTTAGTTGTAATGTTCTGGACCCAAAAACTTTATTAATTTTATCATAGTCTTGCAATATTTGTTTCAGTCTTCTGCTTAGATGCCAAGTTCCGATTTGACGACAACGCTGACTACAGACAAAAGGAACTGTTTGCTTTGAGGGACCCGACTCAGGAAGATCCCAAAGAAATCCAAGCTGCTAAGTCCAACTTGAACTACATTGCACTTGATGGTATGACATTTATTGAATTTATTAAGAATAAACTAATGCTGCAGATAATGTTGCGATAAAAATGTCTGATGTTTTTAGGTACTATTGGGTGTATGGTAAATGGCGCCGGGTTGGCCATGGCTACGATGGACATCATTAAGTTGCACGGTGGTGATCCCGCCAACTTCCTCGACGTCGGAGGTGGCGCCACCGCACAGGCTGTAACGGTGCGTCTCGTTGACACATTACAAAATGTATAATAATTATATTATTGAATGTAGTAGTAACATATTTCTTCTGGTTTAGGAAGCTTTCACTATCATCTTGTCGGACCCGAACGTGACCGCCATATTGGTAAACATCTTCGGAGGTATCATGAGGTGTGACGTCATCGCAGAGGGAATTGTTACTGCAGCCAAGAACCTTAGTATCGAAATCCCTGTCATTGTTCGTCTTCAGGTATGTATTATGAATTCTTTTATTACCATTGTTATCATATTTGATTCCTTATCATTATCTGCTTATCCTTTTCCCAACAATGTATTTATATCATTGTCAGAACTCTTAACTGGTAAAAGCCACAAAAAATCAATCAAAAATCTTTTTAACCGACTTCAAAAAAAGGAGGAGGTTCTCAATTTCTTCTCCGAATACGTACAAAGGTGATGCATATTTCTAAAACCCAAAGACACCGACTTCCGAAATTAAAGTAAGTTTTCACTTTTTGTAAAAACCTTTTCACTTTTGTTTTTTATTGTAAAAAATATTTTGTTGCAATTACACACAACATTTATTTACATATCTATTTGTTCGATAGGTACTTTTTGTGACCAAAAGGAAAAATTGTGTTTTAAAAGTAAAACAATTATTTTGCAGTGATTCTAAATATAACTAAGGCGTTACGCGTTACGTAACAATTGGTTTTTAATAGAGAATTTAACAAATTAACTTATTAAGGGTTGAACTGAAAACCAGGGTAGGTCCCATTGCAAAAGTTGTTTCTAATCATGAGTACACTGACCTCTTCAGAGGTTTTCAGCTATTTTAATTACACCTTTAATTCACATAGTAGTAATGTAGTGTATAATATGTAAATATGAGTGTAATCATATTTGAATATGGATAGAATATTTAATACTTAGTTTAAAACTTTTTGACAGGGTACAAAAGTGCATGAAGCGAGAAAAATAATCTCAGAGTCTGGACTTCGCATCGTGCCGCGTGATAACCTCGACGAGGCTGCGAAACTCGTGGTGCAGCTGGCAGAGATCGTAAATCTCGGAAAGAAAGCTGGTGTTGAGGTGAAATTTGACTTCCCCGAGTTTACGCAGAAAGAGTAAAAAATTGCAGTATTTTCATATATCTTTACCATCACTATCTAATTGGTCATAACTGTTGTCTAACGTAATCCAGTTGTAATTATTGTTGCTTCGAATTTATGGCACATGTGATTGTAATGCTTAGTAGTTATGTAACACTCATTGTCGCCTGTAATGACATTAAAAGTATAAGGCTATCGCCACGTTCTGTGAAATGAGCAGGGATGAGAATAATACGGAAGGTAAAACGATGTTATTCATTCTCATTAATCATTGGCCTTCATCTAACTTTCAAGATCCTTCTTAACTGCGCTTATAGACGAGATTATCACATAAATACATACAAAAATAAAACTGTGATTTGATCTGTAAACAGGAAACGGGCCGTGTTCTCATAATGAAGTAATCTGTGAGCCTAATGAGTATTACTACTGTCTTGCTAATGAGTATTGACGAATCGATAAATAGCCATTTAATATTTCTAAATGAAAAGTAGAACTTTTTTCATATTGGGAACCAAAATTTCAACTTTGAAGTCTATTAGCTATTTCACAGAAAACTTGGTTGGTCCTATCACTGTTTTTATGTCATACTTGCAGTCTACCTATTCCATATATTGCATACTTTATTGATAGGCTTTATTGTAATTATATTAATATTATATGAGTATAAGCTGAAGTACATTGCGATATCTACCATGTGAACTAGTTAGCACTTAACTTGTGAGTTACCCCTTCAATAGATTCTTAATGCACTTCGATCAAAGTCAAATTATGTATTCCAATTATGCCATTTGTAGTTACTAGAAAGTTATGAATTTACAGAAAAAGACAGTTGCTGATCGAATATGTAAGATTTGTCACTTAGAACTGGATGCATCAGAGCCAATTAGATTATATAATGTAGTTCATTGATTTATTTATTGAAACACATTTAGCATAAGTAAACCTATTAGATAACATGCTTAATTCAAATGATAGTTAAAATAACATTGATGTTGTAGTGAAGTGTTGAAATGCTTCAAGCCGTTATAAAATTGTAATTTGCTATTTAATATCGATCAAGATCGAGTAAAAGTATTTTATTTATTACACTAATTTACAAACATATTAAAAGTATGTATTGTTAATTTTGAAGTACACCCACAGAGTACAGTAGAGGTGTACGTTGAGATGTGTAACGACGCAATAATTAGTATTTTGTACATTATGTATGTTTATTTGTAAATAGCAACATTTATTTTTTTAATTTGCCACATTCTTACATGGCGAAATCTACAGAGATGCCATGCATATTTTATGGTATCTACAGTTAAATCGAAATATATAAAGTATATTACTGTCTAAATCTTTATTTTTGGCTTCATTTGAATATAATAAATTTATTTTAGATCTGTATTGTAGTTGTTCTTTATACTTTTCCCTTAGTATTAGTGGTTGCTGTAGATTACGACGTGTATTTAAAGTAGATGAGTGTAAAATACTTTAGTGTGCGGTCTCTATGAGTATACAAAATGTTCAAGTTTTCTTTACCACAGACTTTTACTCCATTCATGTATTAAACTCTTTTTTTTTCCAGACGGTAAAAAAAATAATCTGATACTTATTAATAAAAACACGGGATTCATATTTTTCCTCCAGTGTTATAAGTGCAGTACAGAGAGATGTTGCGTTTTATCTATCTATCCATACTAATAAACTATTATTTACTAAGCAAGGCACACCAACGGCCTGTTTGCAAGGATACTAACAATATGTAATCATAATCACGAATCTTCAGTAATGTATAAATACATCACACATAGGCATGCACAACATGGTGTGACTGACACTGGCATGGCCACCATCGGGGATTATAATTTTGATAACACAAAAAAAATGTCGCCAAATATCAGAATTAGTCGCGTCACTGGTTCAAAAGTTATAAGGGTTTATAGGTGGCCGATCTGGGGAGCGCCTACCCCAGCTTGGCCCATTTGGATCTTAAAAGCTAGGGCACCTAGCGAAGATCCGTTTTCACCCAAATTTAGTAGCTAATTAGTCCGAATCATTCGCCAAATACCAGAATCTGTCGGTCACTGGGTCAAAAGTTATAAGCGTTTCTAGGTGGCCGACCTGTGTGAAGGGTGAAGGTCGGTCAAAGCTAATTGTAGACGACGTGTCCTTAGCCGGGTCCCTACGGCCTACCAATAAATTTGACATTTCGTTCATTCGTTCCATTTCGTGTTCATTCATGAGTTTGGTGTTATTTCATTATTTCGTTATTTTCGGTGATTTCAATAATTTTAAATCAATGTTTATTCGACATGAAAAGAGTCAGAAATAAAAGCTATAAAGATTGCTTATTTCCTCGTAAACACTTTCTTCAAAATGTTTTCAATATAACCTCGAATTCTGTTTAGTTGAAATAATTATTTGCGAATAGCTTTAAGCCACAATCGTCAAGTTTAGGAAAAGGTGGACTCCAATTTCGGAGTACTTAGGAACACAACAACGCGTCATTTTCGCAAAACTAAATAAAAACCACCTCACGCCTTACATTAAACTAGCTATGACACCGCCATTTTGACAGTTGGCTTCCCCATTTACCTACTGCTATGGTAACACAATAAGAAAAACCTAATCTTACAAATAAAACGAAAACAGTAATAACGAACTAATCTAATCTTTTTAACAATAATCGAAACAATACTTGAATAAGCAAGAATTACTCGACTGTACCTAAAGCAAAATGAAAGTGTAGATCATACATGCGAGAGCGAGAACGTCGGCAGAACTAGAAGGGGCTTCGGTCTCCTCATTGCTAAGCAACGACGGCGACGACGACGCGACGGCGCGGGCGCTCCCTATTTTAGCGTTCTGCGCACACACACGTGCAGAGAAACTCGATGTGTGCGTGAGAGTTCACCTACGGGTTCACGTATGAAAGCCGAGCAGCTGAGCGATAAAGTAGGTAAATTCGCGAGCGCCCGCGCATGCTGAATGTTATGTACTTTTCAGACAGTATTATCCGTGGCGAGTAGGTACTTTAAAGTATGTTGTGTAAAAATGTAAACAAACCAGGGGCATAATGGTTACACAATCACTCACTAAATCGAATTAGTACCTAGTCTTCATCTGTATTTTGAAGGTTTTAACTTGATGATTAAGTATCCACTTTTTTCTACAATATTTTTTAGAATAACATTAAATTTTAATTTAATTGAGATATCTGACGTAAAGTGAGATTATGAAAGATAAGGCGAAGATTTTAAATTAGGTCCTTAATTGGTGTTTATTATGCAAGTAATCGTATGAAATCATTCAATTAATGAATGGATTTGTAAATGGCAGTGCAATTTCGCATCATTAACTAAATCATCCAAGGTCGAGTTGATCCGTTTGTTTTCATTATTATTTTGTGATTTCGATGATTCCTTCATACTTTTGCGGGCTTATGGGCGGCCGGCGGCCGGCGTACACCTGGCGAGGCGCAGCGCGGCGCGGTGGTCACTGCCAAACAAATATCGACGCTGTATGACTAAAAATTAAGTTAAGAATTAATAACCTGAGACGCGCCTCTTTCCGCCTAGACGCGCTCTCGAGCGAATGGAAATTTATTTATTTTCAACTTTATTTCAACTATTTCAAGGTCGATATTTGTTTGGCAGTGACGAATGCGCTGCGCTGCGCCTCGTCAGATGTGCGCCGGCCTTAAGTCCCGTATTAAAGAAGGTCACTCAATACTCAAGCATTACTTAAAACTAGTTTCAACCAATCAAATGGCTTGAATCTAGTTTTAAGTAATGTTTGAGTATTGATTGACGTTCTGTAATACGGGCCTAAGACTGTCTATGCTGTAGTTGACTTGTGATTTCTTTAGATTTTTTTTTTCAAATTTCTGTTTTTGTTGTTCTAGTATGAAAAGTTTACTTCAAATGTGTGTGTAGGTATTTATTGCTAATCAATTTCTTTGTAGGTTATTCAAAAATAAAGAAAATAAAAGAATCTATGCCATAGGCTTCTATTCCGTTCACCAATTATAACCATTTTTTTCCAGACGGTAATAAATGTTATCCACTACCTATATAAAAATCAATTGCTGCTCGTTAGTCTCGCTAAAAACCAAAAACGGCTTGACCAATTTGAATAATTTTTGGTTTGTTTTGTTCGCTCTAATACAGGGGTGGTAGGAAAAAAAAGGCTTTGCAATGCATATCGGGCAATAGCTAGTAAGTATAATAATTTTGAAAGTGCTGTTTTAATTGAATTCATACTAATATATCCTAATTCCTAATCCTAACTGAAAGTGAGTTTTTTTTGTTTCGCTTTCACGCTAAAACGGCTGAAAGGCACACATATTGTATTTTATAACCTGGATTAACACGAAGGATACTTTTTATCCCGATAGTACGTTCCCGTGGGATAATTTCCGACGTCCACGCGGGCGAAGCCGTGGGCAAAAGCTGTTGTATTATAAATTCGAAAGTAGGTAACTCTGTCTGTCTGTATGTTACCGTTTCACGCCTTAACGGGTTTAGATAAAAGGCATAGGATAAGTCATGACCTGTGTTAGCACATACAGGTACTTTTTATCCCGGCATCACGTTCCCGTGTGATAATTTCCGACCTCCACGTGGACGAAGCCGCGGGCAAAAGCTAGTAATTTCTATATTTAAAATTGGCTTCTGTCTGTGACTTCGTCCGCCTGAAATTTCTTGTTTTAACATAAAACATATCCTACAGCTGTGTCCCGTTACTTTTTCACTTAGCGTTATTTCTGACTTTATTTTTATTTTTGCTCGGCTCCTTAGGGTCGTAGCGTCATGTTAAATAGCTAATAACGTTCGTCAATAATTGAGCTATCAAATGCAAAAATAATTTTTCAAATCCAACCGATATCTAGTTCCAGAGATTAGTGCGTTCAAAAAAACTCCTTCAGGTTTATTTTAGTATAGATTGCAATATATGTGAGGTGTCCACACCAGGGGAGGTCATACAAATATGACCATCAGAGACAAGGACGTAGGGGAATCAAAAATACAGGTACAAAAACAGGTTGGATTATTAGTGCCCGGCTTAAAAATCCAACCTGTATGTACCTGTTTAATAAGAATGTTGTGTGTGACTGACACTGGCATGGCGAGCTTAATTTTGATAACACAAAAAAATTGTCGCCAAATATCAGAATTAGTCGGTCACTGGTTCTAAAGTTATAAGGGTTTATAGGTGGCCGACCTGGAGAGAATTTTTCCAGCTTAGCCACATTTATATCTCAAAAACTAGGGCACCTAGCGAAGATCAGTTTTCTCCCAAATGTCACTAATTAGTCGCAATTCTTCGCCAAGTCACAGATTTAGTTGGGTCTTAGTTTAGAAGGTATAATAATACGTTAGGCTCTAATTTACGTTGGAATAATAAAACTTCTGTTGCCGAAATAGGAATATACAGGGTGTTTGGCAGAACGTTGAACATACGAAAATGGTGGATAGGTTGGGGTCATCTGCTACTTATTCAGCCCTAATTTATTTGACCCTGGCTCCCTGGATATCTTTAATTTTGTTTTTTATGCAAGTTGAAATTAAGATTTAAGTATTTTTTACATCTTTCTGTAAGTTTGAGGACTCGATAACTTTTTTTCTAGCTAACATCTGAATAAAGCAATAATTTTATAAGAATCTGCCAACATTAAAGATTTGAAAAAATAAAAAAAAATATTGCCTGTTTGACCCATTTTTTTAATAAAAATTAGTTAAGAAAGTGGTGAAGCTCGAAGAAAGCAAAAAATGTTTTTTTTTTAAATATCCTGGGGGCCAGGGTCAAATAAATTAGGGCTGAGTACGTAGCAGATGACCCCACCTATCCACTATTTTCGTATGTTCAACGTTCTGCCAAACATCCTGTATGTATGATTTACCTAATACATTAAAATTATCGTATCTTTAGTTTTTTTTTTTTTTAAATAGTAGACGTTGGAAATGTATTGTAAGTATGTAAGTATCAACCCACTGCTTGAAATATACTACAATACGTTACAAAATGACATTTATCTCTTTCTTACTTACCGTAAATGAAACCGAGCGCAGCTATCTATCTGCCAGCGACTAAGTGCTCATCTTGTTCGATAGATAATTACATATATTTATTTTAATGAATACAGCTTTCTTTTGATGGTTTTAAATTATAGAATAACTTTATATTTATTTATTTCGAAACAAACATTCCACCATTATGACATCATAGGTAGTCTAGAAACTACTAAGTATTTTGTACTTGCTTGTACCAATGAATGGAGAAATTGAATTCTTTAATATTTTTTTAATTACACACTTACTAACTTTGTGATTTGGCGAAAAATTGCGACTGAATTTGGAAGAAAACAGATCTTAGCTAAGTGCCCTAGTTTTTGAGATATACATACATGTGGCCAAGCTGGGGAGATTCTCCCCATGCTGGCGAAATGTGTTTAAATAAATAAAAATCTTGCAAAAATGATTGCAAAGGGAAGGTGTGCACCCGGTTAGATTTAACTCGGTTAGTTTTATTTCCAAAAACCCCTTCGTAGTGCTCGCCTACATTATAAAAAGAACCCCTGTGTATAATTTCACGTCTCTAGCCCGCGTAGTTTGGGCTGTGCAGTGCACTGATATTAAAGTCAGTCAGATTTTAGCACGGTGCTATAGCTTAGAACAAAAGATAGAGAATCATAACCAATCAGTTTAGGTAGGCTTAGGAGATATACTACTCAATTCAATAGATTTTTTATTTACTTGTATAGTATTATCAGAAGTTTAATTTACTTATTGGTAGATTGCGCTTTCTCAAAATGATCATGGGTTTCGTCTAAACAAACAATTATGTAATTTCTAATAATAACAACAATTTTTGTTTACAAATAAAAATATTTTTAGGAGTTGAGACACCTTTTAAAATTGTGTTGAGATACGTTTGTTGAAATGGATAAAATCATCTAATAACGCAACGCTAATTATTGAAACTTATAAATTTAAATGGAAATAAGGAACGCATTTCGCGTAATTGTATATTATGTTGTTAAAAATTTTATTCCGTAAGCGCATCCATACATATAAATGTACTTTAATGAGTACATTTTATATGAATGGATGCGCTTCGATTAATTTGTGGATTTTTCTTGACGACTTGACTTGTATGGACATTGGCGATTCTGCTTTTAAACATTGACATGGAAAATTAGATGCCGACAACATCGCCTTAACTGATTGACCCTTGCACGAAAACTGGACTTGTTTGTGAAACGCACTGATATTGTGTATTATAAAAACATGAACGCGAGCAAGTGTTGTGTTCAGGAATTGGTCTTCTAATATTGTAAAAAAAAAGATTGAAGAAGCAATAAAGTATTTGAAATTGGATGTAATGTTTTATTTTTAGTTAATATAAAAAAACGACTACTTAACTAAAAGGGAAGGAACAGGGCCTACTGCAGATTTGAAGCTATCTAAATGAAACATTAAATGTATACGTATAGCTAGTAGCTATACGTATAGATATATTGCTTCATGGATTGTTGTTTTTACTGTTGCTAAAGTGCGCCATGAAATATTCGAGTGACGTCTCTATCTCAGTATATAAAAATGTACTCTGTGGTTTCTAGTTTTAATGTATATAGAAGATTGATAGTAATATAAAGTTTTTCTTGGCAGTTGAAGTTTAGAGTTTTAATACTTTAGATTTATACATGTGGCGTAACGAAGCGTATGAGTCCCCCCCCCCTTCCCCGCATTGACACACTATTGACCCACTCCCTCCCCCTTAACGTCTAAATAAATTTTATAGATGGGCCCCCTATTGGACTCTGCACCTGTAATCAAACACTCACCGAGTTATTGTACAACTGTCATAAATTAAAATTGCTAACCTTACCTTACCTTCCCCTGTCCTTATTCCTTACCCTGTTTTTATATTGTCGTAGATAAAAATATACGCCAAGAAAGGCTCTGGAGACAATGATAAATCCAAGGGCGGCGTGTGCGACCGTATCAGAGAGAAACGAAATAATTGACCTAGTAATAGCACTAGAATACACATACACGTACTTGTTTTTGAGTTAGTTTTTGTATAGGTATAAATTATTTTGTATATGGTGTGGTTTGTTTTGTACCTTGCCACAGTTACCGCCATCAAATCATTAAATTGAAAAGCTGCATATTGTCAACTTTATTTTTTAAATAATAAAATTGTTTATGATTAATATATTTAGCTTTTTATTTGTTACTATATAGACTTATGGAAATATTATAATATATTCATATAAATGGACATAGTTCGCTTTTCAAATATGGAGTTAAAAACTAATACATATTGGAGTTGAACTAATCATCAATAAAAAATATCCTTAAATTGTTCAAATTAACAATTGCACTGAGACAGCATGTTTAGCGTGACATGAATGAAGAAAATTAAGCAATTCACTTATTATGTACACTAAATGACTTCTTTGCTAGGCGTAGATATACCTAATGCTTCTTCATATCCGGTCTTCTTTTCATGTTTGCCTGTGAATTAAACAAAAACAATCATTTCAGATACAGGTACTATTGTATCGAAAACTCCTAAAAACAAATGGTCGTAAATGTCGTAATAACAAAACGACACTTTAGCAAATCGTCCAACAAGCAGTACGTCTTTTATCAGAACGTCCGATATTTAAAGTACTGAAAAATCAGTAACGGTTTTTATTTTCATGGCTGTGTATATCATTAATTTTGAAATATAGTATTGCAATGAAAAAACAAAAGAAGATAATTTTTTTGAAACCATTTTAAAAAGAGTAGTTTCAACTAACGTATTTGTGTATGTTTTTTTTTTGGGTTGTCGGCCTGGCATAATTTTCACAAATATACACTGGTTGGATATATTTGTTTTGTTTGTTTGAAAGAGTACTTTGTTTTATTAAATTTTTGTCCCATTCATAAAATTATTGTTACTCCTGCAAGAATCCAATCTCACGAAAAAAATAAATAATCTGGTTCAAAAATATCATACCAAAAGTTGAACCGGGAAGCGTTGTCGTCATGGATAACGCTCCCTGTCACTATGTTAAATTCGTGAAGATACCGACACCTCAATGGAATAAGCAGTAGATAATAGACTGGCTTCTAAGTAAAGGCGTTACAATGGATAGGAGTTATTTAAAAAAGGAACAAATGTGAAGTTGGCGAAATTGCCCTGCAATATAATACATATTCAGTCAACGAAACCGCTGAAAGCAAATGGCATTGCATTTCTCCGCCTGCCGCCGTATTATTGTAAACTCAATCCAATTGAGTTGGTGTGGGCCAAAATAAAGAATTATATTGCTGCCAATAACTCAACATTAAAACTAAAAGATATAGAAAAGTTGTTTTATGACGCAATAGCAACAATAAACTCGAAAAAATGGAAGAAATGCTGTGAAAACTTCATCAGTGAAGAAAATAATATTTGGGACTTAGACAATGTTATGGAACTCGCGGAACAGAATTCTTTTATTATAAATGTTGATGAAAATTCTGACGATTTTGATTAAATTGTAAAATAATTACTTTTATTTGAAAATACTGTGTAATAAAAAGTTTGCTTTAATATTAATGGTCTGATTTTTACCACAGTATGAATACGCCTTTACTTTGCAGTTGCACTGATGCGTCACTATTTTCTTAACGCGAATAGATTATAGTGAAGAGAAGCGACCATTCGATGTATATTGGACTCGGCAAAATGTGTAAATTGTACATGACTTCAGTCTAGTTCAAATTCATGCTAGCCGAGGCCAAACCGACGAGAGGCTCCATTTAGGCTGCGCAGAATCTGGTCTAACTGTTCCAGCAACTGCCATTATGTCGATGTCGCATCGGCAAAGAGAAGGTGTGAAGTTCACGTTGATACCCTGTCCAGCTCAGTCCACCTTCTGAGCAGTTGGATGGGGCTGGACTTCTTATCCTGGATCTGGACAGTCATCGTGGCAGCGTCATACAAACATCTGTACGCTTCGATGTGGCGCCAGTTGATTCGCAATCGTAGAGAGGCCAGAACTGCCTTTATTTAGATGGAATCGAAAGCTTTCTCGTAGTCCACAAATGCCATCACAGCGGTTGTTTGTACTCTTCAGTCTTCCGTACAATTTGCCAAACAGTAAGGGTGTGGTCTACTGTAATGAAGCCTTTTCGAAAACCGGGTTGTTCCGGTAGCTGTAAAGTTTAGTGCCTCAAGCAGAAAATAAATAAAATTGCTCCTTTAAAAATCTCATATTTATGTATGGTATGACTATCATCTCCCTTCTTTCGTTTTTAGGACCATTTGCTTGTAGCACGATTTGCTAATAGAACATTTTGCTAGAATCGTAGTGATTATAGATAGGTTGTTTAGATATTAGGACCATTTGCTTTTAGGACTTTTTGATTCGGAGAGTTATTTTTTCAACACACTTGCTCGAAAAATGGCTCTTATTGCATAGTACACATGCTTTTTCAAAATGGCTCCTATTGCAAGGTGCACATGCTTTTCTTTTTCTGTGCACGCCACAGATAACTACATACTAGTCAGAGATATGCGTTTTTTTTTTTTAAATACCATCAAGGATCCTTCATCCTTTCATACGCCTAAAATATTCTGTATGTAATCTTGCCTGTTCCGCCTTCATCAAGGGATCGTTCCGAATAAATCATTTATATCCAAACTAAATATTCCTTTACGCTTAAAAGGAAGTTAGTCGATAAATAAAAAGCTGCTTTGGAAATAGGTGGAACGAAGTCGCTAGATGAAGGAAGTACGCTGTTCTTAGGCTAATGTATTACATTAGCTTAAGAAAAGCTAAGTTAAGCTGGAACATGTAGGTAGGTACTAATAATACTTTTTATAAGAAAGCTAAAATACCTTTCTTTGTTGATTTATTCCTCTTGGACTCTTTATCTTTTGATTCCTTTTTAGATTTTTTATGTTTTTCAGTCTTTGCGTCCTTCGTGTGAGGTTCAACAACTAAAGCGTCATCTTCCGCTACGTCATTATCTTTCGCTGGTTTCTCTCCATTTGTCTTGCTTAGATCATCAATAAGCAGCGCCTCATCTACTTCCTTAGCTACTTCTGGTAGCATTAAATCTACGGTCTTTTGTTTAGTTTTCTTTTCCTTCCTCTTCTTCGTGGGTTTGTCTCCGGACGTCTTGTCGGCGGATTTGTTCTTCTTCGACGACTTGGGCTTTTTGTCCAACAGTCCGCTTTCAGGCGTAGGGTAGTGATGTATTCTTGACGAGAGTAGCTCTTCTTCACGTAGAGGCCTGTAAGTATACGGTATGTGTATAAATAATTTAAAACTTCAAACTCATCATGCCTAACGTTCTCCTATAAGGGGTGCAAAACGACACTTAAGGAAGCCGACAGTCACTTATACTCTTGTAATAATTTTTTGTACTGGACTATACCTGGGAACCTTTTGGTTGCGGTACGAAGTAATTGAATGTCAAAATCCCAACTTTCTTTTTCTTTTTTTCGAGATAACATGTTTTAAATGTTATACACGGGGACATTTGAATCACAGCTTTGGTAGGACAAACGTTGTTCAGATCATGGTCTGCTACCATTACCTGCATCAAATATGTTATTAAAACAAACTAAACTAGGCGTTCTCAAATTAGTCTTATGTTACTCAAACGTGTTTAAACATTAACCGTAACATCAAAGTACTCATCGCGGTAGCGATATGGCATTCAAAAGAGTTATGAGGAGTCCACGTGGACTACAAGGATGTCCGGCCAATGCGGGCCGAAATTCTAATAAATCATTAGCCAATGACATGCAATCGCGCGAATTGTTGACTGCCGCGCTCCGCGGGCCGCCTGAGCCGCCCGGGCGGTAGCCAGTCTACCGAAATCTCTCGAGCGAGCGACGCATATGCATTCGATGTATTTACGTCACAGGCACGCATCGCGCGTTTTTTGTGAATATGAGTTCTAATTATTCGAATGTGGAGTGGTTGGATATGGTGCGAGTTTACGCAATTGCTGATGACAATCTTACGGAAGGTAGGCGCATGTACATTCAACCAGATCATTTAGCGGCGCTGCGCAGGGGAGGGATCTTGAACTCGCAGATTCCCACACCTGCTACATTACTAGCAGCTACACAGCAGCTACTGGATCCCGGCCAATTAAATTTACTTCAGCTAGAATTTCTGACGGTCCTAAGCCCGATAAATATGAAGGGAAAATTGGAGTCAGTGTTGTCTTGGTGCCTACGGAGCTAACCCGGTTTTGTGGTAAGTTTTTTTGTCTTGTTCCTGTAATATCCCAATGAATAAATAATACCTAATAATGTCACGTTAGATACAATAGGTACCAGTACCTACAGGAAAGAATTAAAACCATGTCTGATAGTACCTACCTTAAGTTCGCACCTGGAACAAAATTATAAAATTAGAGGTCAGCCACCTCGCCGCCCGCGATGTCGCGCGTTGTGCGGTGCGTCGCGTCGTGCAATCGTGCATAGCCAGAAAATACCTACCAAAGTTTACCATAGCCAAAGCTATACCAAGCCGTACAATTATGTTTTAAAGACGCCACGTATCAGTGATAAAATACCTATCGAAGTTAACTTTTAACCTTGGTATTCTCTAGTAAGACGTACAAAAATAAGTTCTTACTAAATTTCGTTTATGGAGTATACATTTCCCTGCAAACAATGCTGTATTGTGCGTGAGCCGCGCGCCGCGCCGCTACCACTTTGAGACGCGAGCGCCGCAGTGTGTGTTGTATGGAGTAAAGATTATCCCGACTTTTTTAACTTTGTCGCTTTTGTGTTTTTTTCGAAAACCGATGATATTTTTTATTGGATTCTGTAGAATGGAAGTAAACTATGGTCTGAATAACGTTTGTTCTAGCAAAATTGTGATTCAAATGTCACCGTGTATATAACTTAACTTTAAATACTCCCACAACTCGTGCACCCACAAGTTCAATGTTTTTCGTACGTTACGTTGCGCGCTGCCGTAAAAAGCGATTTATCACACCAAAAATAAAAAAGATTCCCAGCAATAATTTTTGCTCAATGTAACTTAGTTTGATGTACAGTATGCACAGATAACGCCTATGCGATGGGTTTTGTTACATCCTGTATAAAGATAAAGTACAAAAAAGAATGAGTGAAACTGTTAAAATGAAGCAACTCGTGTCGCGTGAAGTAAGCTGCAAGTCGGTAAGTGATAGCTGGGCACTGACTGGTCGAGGTCGAGGTCGAGCGCGCGGTGCGGGTCGTCGCGCGGCGCGGGCGGCTCGTCGTCCGACAGCGCGGCGCCCTCGGGCAGCTCGCCGCCCTCCGCCACCGCAGGCCGCGCCTGGTGGACCTCTTCTGTAAAATATTTTAAAGGTACATTTACTACTACATTAATGAACTTGTATAAATTACTCAAATAATTAAAAAAAAAATACTGTCAACTTGCTTAAAACTACCGATAATAAGAAGGACATTTATCTATGAAATAAACAATATTAATTACAGTTAAATACTACATAACTAAATTAAGTTTTGAATACTTGTGTACACTGCAACACACACCCCCACACACCCTCACGTACACACACCCCCACACACCCTCACGTACACACACCCCCACACACCCTCACGTACACACACACACACACTGCACTTGAGTACCCGATATAATTTTAACAAAATAGTGTTCAACAGTTTAACACCTATTCACAAATAGCCGATATTCGCTATAGTCATGCAGTAGCTATGAGCAGTATTCCGGCGTCTATCTGGTCAAGGTAAGAATAATAGTCGCGATTGTTATGCGTGTCAAGAACTTGACAAAACTGTGCTTTAAATCTCATATGAACTATAACTAATTCAAACAACAATGAACTACGGTATACTACACCACATGTTAGCATACCCCTATAAGGATTAGTCGTGATGGTTGGGTGTGTAAAAAACTTTGCTTTCTATCTCATATGAACTAACACAAACAATGGTATACTACAGTACAATGTCTGCATACCCCTTTTAAAGATATAGTCTTGATGGTAACCTTCATGTTGTCACTGATGAAGGCGTAATGGCACAATAGTGGTGGTAAATACATAACATTTTTGTTCTTAATAAACTTCACGAAATCATGACAAAGGATGATATCAAACGATTTCCATGAGTTGCGTTTCGAAAAACATCATGCAGAACAATCGATTTGAGTATTTTAGTATGTATCAACATAGCTTCCTTGACCAGAGTCCATACATCGGAGTCGATCTTATTTAATTAGCTGGCGAAACTTCACGACTTGGGTATCGAAATCGAACTTTAAGATATTTTTTTTAAAGGTTTTCAAAACTCTCGTACCATGAACACAAAACAGACCAAACACTGGACAACACACAATCTGAACATAAACAAAGAAAAAATACGAAAAATAAAAGTGATCTAAAAAGTACGAAACAAGAAAATATTTCAAGCAGAAATCAAGACATATAGGTTCAAAAATGGTCAAGGAAAAGCCGTGGTCGCATGCCTGCATACCATATGCCAGGAACACCTACATGGCATGCGACCACGGCTTCACCTCGACCATTTTTGTACCTGTCTTGATTTCAGTCTGAAATATTTTCTTGTTTCTTACTTTTTTGATTACTTTTATTTTTCCATAGTCGGTTATCAGTCTTTTTAAAATTTTTAGGGCAATAGGGCAGTAATTAACCTATTTACTCTTGACAAAAATCATTTCAATCATGCTTTTTATTGTATATACACACGTAAAGTGCTAAAATTCCTTTTGGCTTTGCAGTTTGCTGGAAATAATGAGTAAAAAAAGATTTTTGTTTATGTTTTTTTATATTGATACCCGTCAGGTCTGAGAAGTTTCGCCAGCTATTTAAATTGGCCCTGTGGGTATTTTTCGCAACCCATCGCGACAATGATTATCGTATATCTATATCTTGCTTTTCTTTTAAATCAGTATTCATATTTTTCATTTATTTCCCTGTAGTTCAGTTATGATAGAACACTTGACTCACCCTCACTGTCTGAGTCGCTCGATGGTTTATCCTTTTTGCTTTTTCGTTTCTTCGATGTCCGTTTCTCCTTTTTCTTCTTGTTTGAACTTTCCCGTGATATAATGTATTTATCAGATCTCTTGGCTGCGAAGAATAATTAAATTGTTACAGAACAGATTACAAAATAATACCCATACACATCCAAATACAACGTTCCACCGCGGGGTTACGCGCCACAGCAGCAATGATTTTACCGTACGTTAAGATACATACTGTGAACTTGTAGTGGCACTTCGAGTGCTATCTCAGCGATGGGTACGTCGTCCTGCTGGTAGGACCGCGGCGAGTCGTCCTTCAGATAGTGCGGGTTGTTCGCTTGCTCCTGTCTCCGGGCCTCGCGTAACTGTGAGGATAAAGACCAATTAACACAAATAAACTACGTTTTTCTACTATCTGTCTAGTACAGTCGACCGGCTTGCGACGTAGCAATTTCCCATTGCTTGCGAAGTTTATCATTCGTCTGGAGAGAACGAACAGAGGGAAAAGTCGGAATCCTACCGACTAAAACCCTACGGTTCCTTCCACTACCATGAGTAGGGGGCCCGAGAGATACTCGTACATCGCCAACTAGGAAGCAACTGGCTATCAACTATTTTCTCGCTCAAGAAACGTACAAAAGATTGTAGGTCCCGTGTATGTAAAAGAGATACATATACATATACAGCCTTATTTATAAAAATCTCGCTAATGACTGATTAGCCGCTGACTAGCTAACTAATTAGTTAGCTCTTAATCAATGATTAACTTTTCTTTATTTATAAACGCTAGTTAGCAGGTGATTAGTTGCGAAACGAAATAGAGGTGAAATTATGCGTTTGGCACAGGTTATATTCAAAATAGTCGACTCAAAAACAGAATTTTAAGAATAAATTTGTCAAACCCACGATTTTTGTATCTGTCGTGACTACTCGTGACGTTGACAGACAAAAGTCAAAAATGTTATCGGAAAATATGAACAGGAATAAAAATGATTTACTAAGTTTATTCAATTATGTTCGCGATGGTAGCAATAAAAATAATAAGCTCCAAATAATTGGAGTAAACAGGTAAAGGTATTTATCTCTGAATTTATGTCTCCTTGCTAATGTAAACTGACCAAATGAATGTTAAAGCAATAGCCGATAATAGCTATGTATTTTCATGTCCTATAAGCCTTTTAACACGAATATACTCTTTTAGAGTAGTATGTAGGTACTTGTGTATATTTTATGTTACTTCCTATTGCTTTTGCACCGGGGTTTCAGTGTCTTTTAACAACAATTATTATGGTTATTTACAGGAACAAGTTTGAACGCTGCTATGAAAGTCACTCGCACCTAGCACCAATACTATTCAACTATTCGCATAGACGGCGATGGATGAAAACATGCTACGTAAAAATAAAGAAGGAATGAGAGTGGCATAAGAAAGAATGGCACGGTCGATGTCTTTGGACGAAGAATATTGGAAATCAAAAATAATGAACTTATAACAAAAATGTAGCTTTAATACCTATGTATCAAAATAAATTGTTTTTACAAATTGTCTCTTGTTTTTGTGTGTGACTGCTACAACGTGGCTTTTCTTTAGTTCTGGGCATTAAAACTGGCGTCATAAGATGAGGGGCACATGGGATAACACATTGGATAATCACAATCTCCCATGAACTTACTTATGAACTCATTCTCTTCAAACCTACTGAGCCTCTTCCTGACTGAGCTTTCCCTATAAATCTTTTCATTATGTGTACTTCGAATGAAGAATATGTAATAGGTAATCATTCTCGTAGTGGATTTAAACGAAGCTTTTGTAGGTAGGTATTCCTCCGTCTACCTCCCGCCGGCGTCTCAAAATTATTTAATTCTTTGCGTCGTTCTGAAATCCCGTAAAAGATTGTCGAGTTCCATATTTGCTAAGGCAAAACTCGATATTAGGAACAAAATAACCTAGAAGCCCACAATAATCGTAATATATCCATCAGCTGATTCATATAAAATCCGCCATCTTGCCTCTTAGCATCCTCTTAACAGTGCACCGGTGGTGTTTAATTTTGACAGCTACTAATCAATTGCTTAGCGACATCTTAGCGCTAAATAGCGTTTATAAATAAGAATTTTGCTAATCAGTTGCTTAGCAATTGATTAAAATTTAAGAGACGTTTATAAATAAGACTGATAGTTGATCGCTGACTGTTCACACCGCCGCCGCGCCGGCGACAACAACTATCAAATATATTAGTCGCCCAGCGATCCTCGCTTGGCGGGCTGAACACTCGCGCTTGGTTCATAAGTATACCAGCGAGTAATCGCTCGTAGCCGTCGAGCACTCGCTGCTCGTTAACTTTGTTTTAGATGCTAGCTCAACTCGCATCTCGTTATCGCCAGCGGTGGGACAGGTGCCTTATGACGGTAAGTTCAAGTCGTACCATGGCCAATTCGTCCGGCGTGAACTGAGCGGTGGGTCGCGCGTCCTTGGCCGGCGGCGCGAACACCGCGGCCTCGCCCTCGCCCTCCGAGCTCGAGCTGTCCGACGACCAGCGCTCGTGAGACAGCCATTGTTCGAGGTTCAAGCTGTAATACGACATGTTTTTAGTATTATTATAACGGGTGTAAAAAGACACTTAAGGAAGCCGAGAGTCACTATTATTACCCGTGCCATTGTGATATTTTTTTTTTGTATTGGAAGGTTCCGAGGTATAGCTCGGAACCTTCTGGTTACGGAGATATTGAAGGTCACAGTTCCAACTTTCAATACGAAAACAAGTTTTAAATGTTATAACTTAACTTTAAATACCCCCACAACTCGTACTGAAGCATGCACCCATAAGTACAATGTTTTGCGTGCGTTTACATTGCGCGCTGCCGTACGCAGCGATGTTTTACACCATTTTGGTGTGCGCTTTTTTGGTGTGAAAGTCGTTTTCCAGCAATATTTTTGCACAATGATACTAAGTTGGATGTACAGAATGCGTAGACAACGGATATGTGATGGGTCTTTTTACACCATATACTAGCTTGGTGTGATAATTCACACATAAAGACAATTTTAATTTTTATCTCTTGTTAACCTGTATATTCTATGATTTGCTAATCACAGAAAAAAATTATAACACTTCGTATACGAAGTGTTATAATTTTTTTCTGTGATTAGCACTGCCGATGCACTTTATAAAGTGCATCGGCCATCGAGCTAGTACCCTAATATTCCGGGACATTTTCTCAGCCAGTCAAGATTGTACCGAGTAAAATCGTGCCTGGTTGTTTGGTTGTCCACATCAGACAAGGTTTTTAAACAAAACAAGGTTCAAATTTTTTATAAAGGGCGATAATATCAAATCACTTACTCAGAAGGCATGGGCACTTTTTTCTGTGCTTTGGGCGCGACAGGCTTCAGTTCTCCATCGAACAAGTCTGCTAGCTCCTCTATCAAGCCGCCGCTGAAGCTCTGAACTGAACTCTCGTTGTTTATGTCTTCGACGTTCTCTTCGTTCTCTACACCATTGCTGCAAATAAAATGTGTTAATGGTACAATAGATGTGTGCCTAAAGTCACGTACTAATTAGGAAACAAAAGTTGCGCAACATTGGTTCCAGGCACATTTTGTTTCAAGAAACAATATTTAGCAACTGTCTCTCGACTGTTTCCCAATTAATACGAGGTGTTAGGGTTAGTTAGGCCTTCGAGCGATCGCAAATATTCTGCTATATTTGTTTCTAAGTCACTTAAGTGACCGCACAGAATTCGAAAGTCAGAGGTTTTCATGAAAGTAGCAGAATCTATAAAACAAGTCATTCAAAAATCCCGGTATTACTCAAAAGTACATACATAGTAAGTAATAAAATTTCAAGACAGCAATATATTGTGGTGATCTCTATGTACGCCTTAATTGTCATGTGCATAAGTCCTTTGGTTTTTAAGATTGTTTCTAGTATAAGTTTCATGTACGTAATGTTGCTGTGCTTTTAATGGTTCCGTACCCAAAGGGTGCACACGGAACCCTATTGCTAAATCTCCGCTGTCCGTCCGTCCGTCTGTCAGCGGGCTGTATTTCATGAACCGTACTACGTGGATAGTTGAAAATTTCACAGAGTGCATATTTCGATAGCCGCTATAAAAAAAGTTAAAAATTAAAGGGAGACCCCTTTTAATACCCCCATAAAAGAAACGTGTTTTTTTCGGAGTTTTTCGCCTTGTGGTACGTACAGCGGGTTGCATCTCTTGAACCGTAACAGTTGAAATTTTCACAGAGCTATTGAAGCTATAATAACAAATAATAAAAATAAAATAAAGTTAAAAACTAAAGGGGGTCTCCTACAATATACGTGTTTTTTTCGGCGTTTCTTGTCTTGTGGTGCGGAACCCTTTATGTGCGAGTCCGACTCGCACTTGGCCGGTTTTTAAAGTAAATAGTACCTTTGCTCATGCTCAACAAGTATGGCGTCAGGTAGTGGGCCGTGCGCCTGCGCGCTCTCGGCCTGTAGCGCGCAGTCATTCGGGCTCAGTCGCCGCAGTACCAGCGACAGTAGAGCCGTCGCGTTGTGCGCGCGTTCTTGAACTTCCATGTCTTCGCTGCATAGCAGGGGTCGCAAACCCGCTAGGGCTTCGCGGATTATCTATGAGGGAAATAAATTGTATTTTATTTATTTACAAGCCGTGTGCCCACAACTGGATTTTCCATCGACAAAAATGATGAACAATACAAACTTTCATCTTTTATTTAACCACTTTAGATTTTTTTTCCAAAAAACCTTCCTTATTACTCACCTTCGTTATTTAAGGAAACCTTGTGCAATTTCATGCTTATAGACCCAACGGTTAAGTCCGACAGTAAATTTAAGATTTTTATTAAGTAGTAAATGAGGCATATACTTTATATTGTCATGAAAAGAAATAAGATAAGTAACTGACTGATATAGCGGCATCCTGGTCGTTGCGCGCCTCGTACAGGCGCAGCAGGTTGGCCGTGAGCTTGAGCGCGGCGTGCGCACACACCGCGCGCGCGCGCATGTGGCCGCCGCCGATGCCCGCGCACACCAGCAGCCCCGACACCGACTCGCGCATCACTGGCTCCTCGCTAAACAAATTGTTCCACTGAGTGGTCAGCCGGCCAGAAAACTCATAACTCAAAGTATTTATTTCAATTAAACCAATTACAAGTAGTTTTAAACTGTCAAGGAGTCGGTCAGTAAGAAAGATGAAGCCAGTTGCCCATTCCAAAGTGAAGTAGGTTCCTATGGAAGAGACCGGACAAGAAACTCCACAAACATGCTTTTAAAACAAAATATTGGTTACATCATTCAAGTTGAAATTATACATGTGAGAACGATGTAAAAAGACGTGCACGTTAAATGCGTCCATATTAAACAATTCAATCAATAAAATAAGCCGTGGCAGCAAAGGGACGATTAGTCAAGTCAGTCAGTCAGTTCAAGAACATGACGTATGAATCAGCACCATTCTGCAGCTCAACCAGAGGCAAAGTGATCAAATCGGTGGGATAAACTTCGGTTTCACCAGCGCGCCGTTCTTATATGTAGTGAGTAGTTACCGGCAGTACTCGGCCAGCACGTAGGCGGCTGCATATAACACCTCGCGCGACGCGGGCCCGGGCGGCGCGGCGAGCGCGCGGGCTACCAGCGCGCCGCACTCGCGCGCCGCGAACTCTCGTACCTCGGCCACACGCGCGCCCACTTCCGTCACCTGCGCAGCCACCATGCGCCCTGACACACCACACAAATATTACTCTTTTTCTATCAAATCATGCTCAACAATCTACAACACAAACATGCAAACTAAATCCTGATTTTTTTGCCACCAGGGCGGTGCCTTATTACAGTGGGCTGCCATAGACTCTTTGCGCAGAAATGTTTTAAAAGTTACATATTTATTTAATTACACTTCCGGACACCTGAATCGAGCCACCCTGCATATTTTTGTGTTAAGGTTTCTTACCTTTTTAAATAAGGCTATGTAAGTACAGAGAAAAAAAAACATGGTTTTGAAGCCAGTCACTCACTATCATTTCCGTTTGCCATTGTTCCAAAAATGAAATAGGAATACTAAAAAAAAGCAGTTTACTTGCAATAAATCTATTTGCGTTTCTCAGGGGCAAAATTTGCGTGGAATTTTTGAAGAAAACAATGGTTTACATAGAGAAAACGTTTATTTAGTAACTTGTGTCACCTCTAATGACAGGTTTTCCTAGTGCCACCACCACTACCACCACCAGTCTCTCACAAAGGAGCTATTCAGATGTTATAAATATAATCCATACTACTATAATCCTACCCTAACTATATATATTATATATTAATATTATAAATGCGAAAGTAAGATGTTTGTTTGTTTGTTACCTTTTCACGCCTAAACCACTGAACCGATCATCCTGAAATTTTGCATATACGTGGTCAGGTGTACAGAAACGGACATAGGGTACCTTTCATCCAGCAAAAAAGGGCTGTTCCCGAGGAAAACAACAATAAAGTTCTTATGATAATAGATGGCGAGATTCTTTCGAATCATGATTGAATTGTAACCCGAAATGATAGTCAAAGTCTAAATTAACGCGAGTGAAGCCGCGGGCAAAAGCTAGTAATATTATAAATTCGAAAGTAACTCTGTATGTTACCTTTTCACGCCTTAACCACTGAACGGATTTCGATAAAATTTGGCAAGGAGACAGATGGCATCCTAGGGAAGGACATAGGCTAATTTTTGTCTCAAAAATAATCCTAAAGGGGGTGAAATATAGGGGAAACCCAGCATTTCTTAAGTTAGGGATATGAAAATTCAAATGTATGCTTTTGGTAAGAAATAAAGAATTAAGTGTTTAAGCGTTTTTGTAAAATCATCCCTCAAGGCGGTAAAATAAGGAATGATTGTAAAATTCACATGTAAATTGAAATTCACATAAAAAAAACAAATAATATTGAAATTTTTGTGTACCTCTTTTTAGGCAATTTAAGGGATTGAAAATAAAGTCTGTCTGTTACCTTTCATGCCTTAACGCCTGAACTGAATTTAATGAAAGGGATAGGCCAATACCCACGTTAGGACATAGGATAGGTACTGTCTTATCCCGGTAGTGTATTCCTGTGGGATAATATCCGATATTCACGCGGGCAAAAGCTAGTCTTCCATATTTTTAAGGCGTCTTTGTGGAAGAGAAATAAACGTTTATTTAAATTATTTATTTACGCTGGCCGTCATGCCGTTCGGCATCGTAAAATTCTTTGAACGGCAGAAGGACTCGCATGAAGTTGTGCACTTACGTTTCGCTAACTAAGCTCAGACTGAAGAAGTGCATCAGTTTGCGCGGCTACTTCAGGCGCAGTATCCATAATTTGAACGTCAGAACGGATTTAAAAAAAAATAAGGAAAACAATTTCCATACTCTTTTTATGCAAAACAACGAAATAACTCTTGACTTATAGATGCTCTAATAAAAGCTCGTTGCTTTAAGAGCGACCAAACTCCGATTTTCTTCCCTTTTTCAATTTTGAAACAACAGTGATACTGCAATGATGGCCAGCAAGTCAGCTTCAAAACTACACAAAAGCTTTTTCTCTGACTTATCATTATTTTGATGCTTTAGGCCTTTAAACAAAAAATTCCCGGTGGCTCAGTTTAGGAGTCCGGGAGTGTATTTAAACCCAATAAAAATGGATAAATTAAGCTAGGAATTTGAATAATTTATACGAAATCAAAACTCTTCAATCTCATGATAGTATGTATTGTTACTGACAGAAGTAAAGTGGCAGATAACGGCAGCCCAGTGTAATTAAGCGACACCGAGCTGTTCTTTCAGCCGTCATTGCTATTGTCTAGTATACCATGTACAACTCACCGTGTTTCGCGCTGGTTTCCATCTCGGTGAGCTCGGCCAGCACGGTGACGTACCACTCGAAGTCGACCACGTGCTGGTAGTTGTTCTGCGAGCAGATCTCGATGATGCGCGTCAGCAACTCGTCGCGGTACAACGTGCCCTCCGCGCGGTCCATGTGGACCATCAGCTTCTTTACTATCTCCATTAGGTTCTTCTTTGAAACCTGGTTGGGGGTTGTGAGATTAAAATGGGATTTCGGAATGTGAGATTTTTTTATTGGGAGTCCCTTTACTATAAACGTTTATATTTATAATATGTTCCAAAAGTATCCGATGAAAGAGCAAATCAACCCTGGTCAGGTTAAGAACAACTTAAAAAGAAAACAATATAGAGCAGTTTAAAGAATATAAACATCTAATTGAATTAAATTATAAAAAATATTATAAGCTATATAGCTAGCTTATTATTTATTATTTAATAAAAAGAAAATGATTTTGTTATTCTTTTTTAATTTGTATACTTAATTTGTAACTTTTAATGGTGAGAAATAAACATTTTTTTTTTTTAATAACCAATGTCTGTTTTTCCGATTGTCCGTATATTCAAATCACAACTGTCAAAAAAAGACAATTGTGATTTGAATATACGGACAATTTAAGTCGGTAGGTAAGTAATTTGCTTAACCTTTAATTCCCCTAACTTTTCTATATCAGAGATGAATTTACTACAAAAAAAGCCTGTTGTTACTTACCATACCATACAGCAAGCCTAAAGCTCTCAGCCTGATTGACTCGTCCTTATCGTCGAGACACGCGAGAACAAGGTCCTTGTGGGCCTGCACCGACTTCGGGTGGGACTTAAGTATTCTTGACATAGCCAGTAGGCCCAAGTATTTCACTGTCAACAATTTGGAGCATGATTTAGTACCCAATTGAACACGACATTAAATTGGCAGTAATTTTTATTAGGTCTGCATTATTGAGTGGTCTAGTTGCAATTTCTACTAAGACTAATAAATTCTTTGAATTTTGCTTACAATCATTGGTTATGCTCGAGATTTTGCAACGATCGTACACAGCAACACAAACCGTAAATCAATGGTAGAACAAGAGGAAAGGTTTGCCCTTTCACGACACGGCCATTTGCGACTTCACTCTCACTAAGTTAGTAGGAGTGGCTGGTCTGGTTGAGTGGGTAATCTTCTCATCGAGGTTTGAGCAAGCTAATACAGACACGAAAATACAAGAAAAAGAATTACGTTCGTGATTATAGATGTTGTTTCTTTTTCTATTCCAGTTAAGTTCTCTTTTTGAATGCACGTGTTTCTGTGACAAACAAACCTATATTTATTTCTTTAAAATTTTAGTGAGGAAAGTGACTCACAATTTTGATCGCTGTCTTCAATGAGTATTCTGAGCTTCTGCACGCAGAGTTGTACGGAGGCGGCGTGGCCGGGCATGCCGCTGCTGATGCTGATCAGCACCGCGATCACCGTGTTAATGCACTCATACAGCAGCGACATCGCTGACGTACTGCCCATAAACATATGGTTTTATACCTCCGTGTTAACAAGTCATAACTTTACTAGTGATCGGAAATTCAGATAAACTTGTAGTAAATCAACTTCTTTTCTCTCACAAAAAGCAAGGATTTAATTTTTTTAAACAGGGCTAGAATTATAATAACTAAGAAATCTTAAGTACTCAGTAGGCATCCGAATTTTCTATTTGGTTCCTGGGATTTCTTTAGTAATTCAAAAGGGCGCCTATGCAAGTTTAGGCAATTGCACCGGAATTTCCGACCACTAGTAATAATAATTATTGTTCTTATTATATTACTTACATTAACTGTTGCTGTATAATTACTATTAAAGTATGCGCCAATAAGGCAATTTCCTAAATTTTTAGCTTAATAGATAAATAGATAGAATACCTATACTTTATTGTACACTAAAATATTTCATGGCTTGCTATTAGTCCGGGGAAATTACGTTACGAACTATGTATTAAATCTTAACAGTGATTTTTTTCTTGAAAGTTTATTATTACTTAGCGCTTCAAATAATAAAAATAAATATTAAACATTTTCCAGGACAACATCAAGGTAAAAAACGCGTTTTGTAAATAAAAATTAAGGCAAAACAGTTAACAGGAAAAAAATCGTTGTACTAAGTACCTACAAAATCGTTACTCCGCGGAAATTTTGATAAAAAAGGGGTTCGTACATTTTTGTATGGGGCCTGGAATAACTACCATAAACCATTTAAAAAAAATATGGTTTTGGCGGCCAGCGATGAAACACGTATCAATCAACCGAGTAAGTGATTACAAACAAAAAATATTCAGTGATGAATATCCTAGGTCATAATATGACCTAGGATCTCAGAAAGTATATTATACTTTATTATATATATATTATACTTTATATATAGAAAGTATATTATACTTTCTGAGATATATTTGAATTAAAAAATGTAAAAATAAAACATGAAAAATATTTTTTTGTTAATTTTTTGGTTCACAAATAAATAATATTATGCTATGATAATAATATTTGCGCTTTATTTGAACTTAGCTGACTTAGAATAAATGAAGAGAGTTTTATAGCTTTCATTTGATATAGACCTTATCTTTGTTGGAGTGTTAGTTCTTGGATGTTGGAGTTACTTGGATGACAAAAAGGCTTGGGATTAACTAAGCTACTTCAATGTACCCCCAAGCAACAATCCATTTTATACTGTGAATGAGTGTTTTATAATTAAAAATGACATTTTTATTGATTTACATGACATAACTTATGGTATTTTTGATGACTTTTAAAAAGAAAACTGTCTGTGAATGTGAGTAGCTTGCAGGCTACATTGAATTTATGATTATTATTTTAATATTGTGAATGTGAAGACTATGTGGGTCATTGTTGGTTTTTGTTTTTTCTCCTCTGTTAATTTTAATCATGGTCTGGCAGTTTGAGTAATTTTTGTGGCCTACCCAAATGTCTTTTCTTTGGTATTGTTCGTCGAATCGTTGAGCTCCTTTAGTTCTGAGTTGAGCTGCACATTTACTGACAAATGCGTGCGCTGACTGGACAGGTCCACTCAATCTGTGTGGTTTTTCCTCAAAAGATCATTTCAGACACAGATCTACATGGCTGCACGTAATCTGACCAAGATTATGTCTGGACTTTAAAAGAGACTGTGACCTCTGAGTTTGTTTCGGCCTTTCTTCTCAGAGTAGTCAGATAGGAAACGTCGACCTCATCTAGTTTTTAAAATATGATTGACGTGTGAAAGTGTTTGTTCAAACCTACTTACAGAAATAAAATCATTTATCATTAATACTTATACTTACAAAAATTTTGGTAAAAATATTTTACTTAAACTTGATTTAAAATTAGCTACTTTAGAGTAAAATGAAGGGGACATCATAAGCTTTCATAATTGACATGGGTTTCATCACTGATGGACAGTTTTAAGAGTTGGTCCAAAAGGCTTATGGTCCTTCAGTTTAACGTTTATTTATAGGCTTAAATTTATTTACAAGAAAATTCCTCTGTATGTACCCTACACATTAAGTGAAAAAAACATTGTTTTTTAATAAATGCAAAGCTAGTTTTAACGTCTAGGTCATTTCCCCGGGCTATAACGTGTGTAAAAAGACGCTTACACGAAGCCAAGAGTCACTTGCTGCCGTAAACAGCGATATTCCACACCAAAAACAAAAGTTCGCAGCAATTATTTTTCTACAATGTTACTTATTTTGATGTACAGAATGCACAGATGACGACTTTGTGATTGGTCTTTTTACAACCTGTTTTATTTTGAATTATGAAACACCACAATGATATCAAAATAGTTTATAACATTTCAAAATTACCCTGTTTTTATGTCAATCCGCGAAATTAAAATATTATAAATTAATTAAGTCTTTGGTGGTTCACATTGCTTGTTACATCTTGCCATAAAAGTTTAATAAGGCGCTGTGTTTACATAATGTACATTGCTTTATGAACAAATGTTAATTATATTACAAATCCAAGCCTAAAACTAGTGTTTTGAAGCTCTAATGTGTTAATTAACCTCATAGTGCTACAGTGTATAATAAGCTTATTTGAACAAAATGTTAAAAAAGCAATGCAAGCAGTTCCTTAAAGAATAAACACCTTCAATAACTATACTAGACTTATCTACCTGGAAGATTTAATAATTATTGTAGCATCTACTAAAATCTTACTAACTATTTATAATATGCCAAAAAAACACATTATATTCCTTTCACCCCATAGAGACTAAAAGTAGTCAGGACGACACAATATTGTCTACATAATTAGTATGACGAAGGCACTGTCTGTAACAGAACAATTTGGACAGGTTGGTGGTGTTCCTGCTTCAATGGACAGTAACTGACTCACCTATGTATTAAGTTAGTTAATGGTTCTATCAGTTTCTTGCCAAGTCGAGGCTCTAATGGGGTTAAGGCACCAAACTGCAACAAACACAATGAAACTACATAAGACTAGCTTATGTGATAGCAACCAATAGCTAGATGATGTCATGTCTCTGTTCTAAAGATACCCTAAATGTGGTTTCTGCTCCTTCCTTCTTTATTGTAATTCACGGCGACACACGGGTAAATGTTGGTATTTTTTGGTATAATAACAGCAGCAAAAATAATACAAAAATGTGAGCCTGATGTGCCAATTCATAAGTGTCATTCGTGTGGAATATATTTTCATTTCATAAGCTAGAACATTAGAAATTTAGAGTTGCAGATGTATGTTAAAGTCCTTTGTAATGTCATTCAAGCTTCAGAAGATAAGAAAGTTCATGAATAAAATAATTAATTTAGGCACATTTCAAATGTTCCAGCTGTGGTATAGTCAGAATGTGGCATAAACTAAGTTGTATTAACTTTCAATGGTGAGGTGTGGTGAATGAATCTAGCATTTTGGGTAAACTCTGTTTTTGTAAAGTTCACTAGTGGTACCTGCAAATTAGATCTATGAGGCTTTGGGTTATTTTTCTTCCAATGTCTGGTTCATACTGTGTCATTAAACCAAACTGTGAAGAATTCATAAGTTATTTCAGATATGTTTATATCAAAAGTGTTACAGAAATCTAGTAAGTTTATCTATTAGTCTGTGATAAACTAGTTAAGGTAAACAACATCTCTTACTGTTACTGTTTAGTCAACTGTAAATTTTAGGCATCATTTATTAACATAAAAAGGTAACGCAGCATGTAGAGCCCTGAAAAAAAATATGAGTAGTGTTTTCCTAAAGTATACTTAGAAATACATACCAATTTGATAATCTTGATCAACATCCAGTTGTTAGTGGATGTTGTCATCAGTTTGAAGAACACTGGAGCTAATGAGAGGTAGTTTTTGGGATTTTTCCTTGCTAATTCACAAACTACATTAACAGCAGCTGATTGGACACCTGTGATAACAAACATATTTGTGTGATAACAGAATAAGGCTTGACATATTTTGTAGCACCAACTTTTACAATAATAATTGTACCTGGATCAGGATCTTCTAATTTTTCTTTAAGTTTTGGGAATGCAGGTCTTAGTGCCTCTGGATACCTTAAAAATACCTTGTACATCATGAGTACAGCTTTCATCCTTAAATATGGTTTTGTTGAGCTCATCTACAAACAATTTCAAAACAACCATGTTAGTGCCTGTTATCTGCCAGCTTAAAAATATGTTTAAATTTTTATCAGATAAGTGTCCTCATGCATTTCTGCAATGTCCTTTATCTAATGCATGTGTGATTGCACACATGATCAGATTTTATTTGCATAAAGTGCAGCTGAAGTGCTAATTTATCACCATCATAAAAGGGTACTTTAGTTGAACACTGAGTCAAATAAAATAGATATTAGAGTAATACTTACCAATGTCATGATGTCATTAGCCAGGTCTCTAGCCAAGTCATGTGATATAAAACAACTGAGGCCACTGAGTGCCAGCCCCGCCTCATACTGATTCTGTGCATTGAGATCCTTTCTTATCATATTTGTAGTGAGCATTAGTAGTTCTGAATCTGCATGGAATGACTGACTAGCTGCTAAGTACCCAATGCGCTTGTAAGTGAACTTATTGGAACTCATCACTTCTATTATGTTGAAGATAGCCCAAGATATGTCATATCCCAGCATTTGGAGCTGTAATACAAGTGAAATAACGTTAATATATTTGGCCAATTGGCTATTCAAATAAACAGGTTTGTAGTAGGTACAATAAGTGAATTTTAGCCACATAGCACAGATATGCCTTGGCGGGTGCTGCTAGAGGTGGCTTTGTCAACACTTTCCATACATACAAACCAAGCATGTCACTGTTTTCTCGGACTATGAGACAAATGGCATAATTGAATCTGACGGCTTTGAATGGGGTCAGTGACGAAAGTTGTGTGCTCAACGTACTTTCGGTGCCACGAATTTTATTAGTGCTGCCATCTCTAAATGCAGTGGGCGCGGCGATTTCGTGCTCTGTGATTTTAGCATATTTCCGGGAAACCTAAATAAGCCTGACCATAGTCAATGTTATTCCTTCACACTACTTGCATACTTATTAGAAAGGACACCATCAGATTATCTACATTCTACCATGCACCTGATAGTGCCTCAACATCTGTTGAAACCAAGGCTTACAAAGAAAGTATTGTATGGGTGCCAATTAGGGACCACAGATAAATGAAACAATAGTAGAACATCTCTGAATTATTGAAAACATTTATTACTCCTGTATTTGTGTTGAATAAAGTGATAAGGTGCTATGTGGGTATGTTATCAGGGCACCATTTACTGCTAACAAAGTTTATCTAATTTTTATACCTATATACATTGTGATAAATAAGAATATATATAGATTCAAGTAGGTACTTACATATGTCAGTTTAGCCACTGCATTGGCCTTGACTGCTATGTTGTCTTGGCGCAGCTCGACTTTGATTTCTTCCATACATTGTGCTATATACTTCGACTAAAAATGAGATTGTAAATATGATACAGAGTAAAGTATTATAGACGGATATTTTTTATTTTTTATACTATGCTTTAATTTATTTCCTGCAGGTTAGTCTAACCATAATACACCATAATTTTTCTACAAATGCTGCAAAAGGTTAAGAAACATACAAAAATACTACCAGCAGTTGACATGTTAACCAAAACCTGATAGACATACAGACATAAAGGTATGTTGTACTTGTTTACTGTAATGAAGCATATTGACTCTCATCATTGACAACAATGACTAAATAATGGAGAGTAAACATTGGATCTGTGTTAAACAAGTATGTTGCAGATGTAAATTTTCGTAAGATTCATAATTTTAATTAAATACAGAACAGAATTGAATTGAAAGCCTCAATTAATATGGATAGTAAATGAGATTACAAGGCTTCTGCTAAAATTATACACATGGTATCAAAGTTTTTAGACAATTCTATCTAAGTGAGTTTATCTCCAGCTAAATATTTAATTTAATATAGAAACTAGTCGAGTTTATTCTGCTTGAGACGAGAAATCTGACAGTGGAGGGGTACCTACATAGAAAGTAACAAAAATACATTTTCCTGGTCAGGTACTAGGATTGGCTGTATTACTGACTTAAACGAATGTTTGAGGGAAAATAAAGCACCAATACTTAAATAAATACCTCATTATCTTTGTTATTTCGGATTCCTCGAACTAAATCCGTCAGATTTTTATCGAACATCCTCTCAAAATTCCCTTTGACTTTTTTCAAAGCCATGTTGATGTAGCAACTTCTATGACCATTAATTACGATTCTATTATCAATTAAATTAAGTAAAATTAAAGAAACATGTCAACAAAATTACAAAATTGAAAAACTCGTAAGCAACTACGTCTACGTCAAGAAAATGACAACCACAGAGCCAACATGTTACAAAAATGATCGAGGTGCGTTGTGCTTACATTGCAAATGTTTAGTCGATATAAAGTTTAATTATTCAGCTGATCAATAAACATTTGTATACACATCACAACTAATAACCTGTAGTTCCCTTAATTACTTTCATTTCTGAGTTCCCTCTAAGTTCTACGCGGAGATAGGTATCTGGCTGCTATAGTCACGCAAGGATCTTTTGACGCGTGTCCAAAATCGAAACTAATCCATCTAAAAACAAAAACCATCTTGTTTTTTCAATAGAATTTCGCCAAATAATTCCACAAATATTTTATCAACAACGCCCCTGTCAATGTGCGTCCACTGGCAGCTCTACTAACTAGGTATGTACTTTTTAAAATATATAACACGGCGGGGAAGCCAACCCAGTGCCGTCTTCGTCTCCGACCAGTCTCCGGTGTAATTCTTTGTTGATGGTAGATAGGTACTTTTGGTTTCAGAGCGTGAGAAACCATTCTAGTACTAACATAACTACCCAGGATTTTTACTGAGGATAAAAAATAGACGTATTGCCAATTTGGAGGAGACTTTTATTCTGCCTTCCAATGTGTATGTACATCGCTCATCCGGTGGGCACAGACCGCTGAGCTTGCAAAAGATATCCAGCTGTTAGAATGGAGCCATATAACTATGTACTTAGCTTAATCTAGAGCGGACGGGTGAGGACTCCTCAGACCAGGGCTTTAAATACCGGTAAAATGTTCGTAACGTTACCTCTATTTGACAGAGTTACCGTTAATATTTAAATAACGGTAATAGATTTAACGTTACTTATGCCACATATTAACGTTAATCTGTATTAACGTTAATTGTTAAATAACGTTAATTTTACCGTTATTTTTTAACTGTTATCTTGTGAAGTAGAACTAATGCGGCGGAGGTGCGCGGCGGGCCGCTCGCCGCGCCGCTGTGGCCCTCTCACGCGTCGCTGTGATGCCGTGCCGATAAAAACATTGTCTGATTCTTACGCGTGACTAGTATAGTGAGCTGATTTAGTCAGTGATAAGTGTGATAACTGACAATTTATACAATATCAAGATGAGTGAAGACAATAATCAAAGTAATTAATTTACTTATTTATAGTTATTACAATAGTCGTTGAAAACATGCAGGATCTAATAGTCTAACGCACCGCCACGGCATGTCGACTGTTGTCACCGACCGCCGCGTGCCGTTCATATGTATGAGCACTTACATTTACGCATTTCAGGCATCCCCCGATCGCGAGGAGGCGAAACGCCGGGGCGTAGCTCCGCTGCCGCGAGAAATCGCGGCACAGCGGACGGAGCCCCGGCGGGATCTCATGGCGGCATGGAGAGTGCGACTGTCGCAACCCAGCACAGGGCACGCCACAATTGCGGCGGTAAGTCCCCTCTTTGAGGAGTGGTTTGAGCGGCGCCACGGCGTCCTCACCTTCCGCCTGACGCAAGTCCTCACCAGACATGTTTGTTTCGGGAGGTTCCTGTTTCGGATAAGGCGGGAGGAAACGCCCGGGTGTTATCATTGTGTGGATCGACCGGAGGACACGGTGGAGCATACGGTGGTCTGCCCGGCTTGGGCGGAGCACCGCCGTGTCCTCGTGGCGGTGACCTCTCGCGTCCAACCCTGCAGGCGTAGCATGACGCTTTCTATTTCTTGGAAGACAATACATAGCTATTTCTATACAAAGTGACATTTCGTTTCTCTATTTTTGACATCGCACCGTAAAAATCCTTCTACAATCTGTCATTTTGTCTTTCGTTTCTTCCGATCGCTGTCTAGGTTCTTTTATATGTAGACTATTTCAGAAGAAAGATTTCTATCCCAAACGTCAAAATCACTCTGACAACTGACTGTTGTCTAAGGTAGTGAAGACAATTTGATTTTGTAATCACCATGCTAAAGACATTAGACAACTTTTTACTCGACGGCCCCAAAGTATAAAATTGGAATGGAAAAATTGAATTTTTCACATTTTGTATGGAAAATGTGAAAAATGATTACCTACATGTTCAGTTTTAGGGGTTTAACGGTTTCATAAAGGGGGTCCAAATTTTCATTATTTTTGCGATAGGACACACCATTTTCGAGATATAAGCAAAATAAAAGAAAAACGTGAACGTTTTACTGAATTTCGTAAAAAGTGCAGTTGACTCTTTCTACTTTGCTGCCGTCGTACTGTCTTCACGGAACGTAATTTTTGTCTATTCTTCCGTCGACAAAACCAGTTTCTATAATAGTCATGCTACGCGTGCTGGTTCAGGCCATGGTACTGAGCGAGAGGGAATGGGAAGCCGTCACCTCCTTCTGCGGAGCTGTAATGCTTGCGAAGGAGGAGGCGGAGCGCGTGAGGGAGAGACAATCGCTGCGCCCTCGCGCCCCTAGACACCACAGGAAGAGACACCCTGGGCGTCGAGAGTCGTTTGCCGACTCCCGGCCACCGTAGGCGCGAGCTTGCGGTAAGGACCAGGCCCAGTTCGACGGCGCTTCGTGTTCCACGCGCGCCTCAAAGATATGTCAGCACCATTGCCGGGGTCCAAAAGGGCCGATGTCTGCCGGGGTCACGGATTTTTCGAAAGAGTTACCGTGGCCCTGGCGCACAGCAACTGAAGGAATACGAGTGGATTTTAGTCAGTAAGTCTGACACGCCCTTCCGCTCCACCCAGAGCGGGAGAGGTCATTTGAAGATTTCCCACCAAAAAAAAAAACTATCCCCGTGATGCCTGAAATTTGCCATAGGTAAATGGGCTCAATTAGGGGTAAACCAGTTTATTTTAAAGTCAATAGGAAGTTATCGCTTGCCCTTCAAGAAGAAACCTCGTCTGAAATACCCAACCAAAAATTTTGCGTCTCGAACAAACCAACTCACTGTAGGTATTACACACGAATGAGGCGCGACGGCGCGGCGACGGCGCGGCGGCGGCGCGGCAAAGCGGCAACAGTGCATCTATAGCGATCCAACGCTATGCCAAAGCGAGCGCACAAAAATGTAAATCTACGGAACGGCAACGTATCTGAATTAACGGTAAAATTAACGGTAAAATTAACGTTACTTGTGTATTTTACGTTAATGTTAATTAACGTTAAAATACTGTTAAGTTAAAAAAGTAACGTTACTTTTTTGTAACGTTAGTAAGGTATCACATTGAAATTAACGTTACTTAACGGTAATTATTTTGTTATTTGGTAACGTTAACAAGCCCTGCCTCAGACCCTAAGAGCCAAATTATCGTAAGGTTCGATTTGAGAGTTTTTCCGACAATTTTGCTAAAACAATAAAAATTTCGGCGATTTTAGCCAGGTTATATAAATCAAAAATGTATGAAAACTGAAAATTACTAAGTAAATCTAAAGTGACGTATCCTAAATTTTCACAGAAGTTAAAGTCTTTCTTTTCATTCCAAACACTTTCGATCACTTCACTATGCTTTATAGAAAAGGCAATATATTTCACTCCATCTAAACTTATTCCTTTCATATTAACTACACTCAATTTGGAGAGACTGGCATTCACGTGCAACTGGGGTAGTGTGACAATGGGAATCTTCTCCACAACTTCCATCTCTACAAAAATACGACGGTGAAGGTGAGTTCCATAGATTTGCAGGTCACAAAGCTCATGAATTGTTACCAGATAAGTGCCGAATACAAGTTGTTTAATGATCCTTCAACTCACTGCTTAGTCACTGTTGTTCTTAATCTACTATAAAGGAGCCAGCTAGCTACATTGACTTGCTGGATCCTGACCTTCTCAATTTGGATTTCACGTTGTTTACAGGGTGTATGGTGATCTTCGAATTTCATCAACTGTTCTACACAGATAAGTTCATAGTATAAATAAAATAGCTTGATTATCCCCAGTGCATAAAAACTGATCTCCAGCGGAGAGTGGTCGATATGGTTTTAGTAGCGGTAAGTATTTCATTCCTTTCGCCATAAGGTAAGGATATTTGGGAATACCTAAAAGCAAAGGTTTTATTTTCTGATTCATGAAAGATTGGTAAGGAATATATCTTAAAATAGTTATATGATGAGTTATCCGTAAGTGGAATTTCCATTATAAATGTTATCTGTTTATCTTAAATAAATGATTTTACACAAATGGTCTCCTCTATTTTCAATAGATTTGTTTCTAAACTTATGAGTTTGACTATAGTTCAATGATCAGTTTGAATGTGTACTAGACCTTCTTTTACCGGGAATACACCATTTGGCAGCTATCGCGCCTTCTTACCGCGCGGACGTATCTTGCTTAGCTTATTATGATACTATTAATTAATTATAAATATATTTGTTAGAAATAATTGCGTCGTCAGTGATATAAGTGTGTCACGAGTGAGCATTACGAGGTTACTTGCGTTGTGTAAGAATGAGCTAAAGTATTTTTTAAAGATATATAGTGTTTCTGTGTTAGATATGTCTAACACTGGATCTAGCCCGTTTGGCCGTAGCCAGCTAGTGACGCGAAGTCCTCCGACGACACCAACTCAAGATTTCCAGCCTGTAGACCCAAAGCCACAACCACCCTTGGAACATGAGCTACCAGCCGAAGTTATTTCTACGCCGGAGGTACAGAATTGGATGGGGTCCATAGAAAAAATCCTAAATGAAGTATGCAGTTTAGTTGCTGAGGGAAAAATGAACGCAGACCAAAAGGTACGTGTAGCCAATCTTTGCCGTAGTGTCTCACATGGCGCATCTCAGATGGCTGTCTTATATCAAGCCTTAAAGCAAAAAACGATTCAAGCCCATAGTTCCGTTCAGCACTTACAGCAACAACAGAACATCGCGAACTCTCTCCTACAGTTCAAAGAGGTAGTTGAAGGCATTTCAAAGCCGACAGAACCCGCTTCGTACGCTAATATGGTCAAAAAAGGCTCGGATAATTTTGTGCGCCCAGCAAATTTAAGCTCAGTTGCCATATATCCCAGCGACAAAACCAAATCTAGTGACGATACCAAGTCTCTCGTACAGAAAATTATTTCGCCTGGGGAACTTAAACTACATGTCCGTGGCCTTAAGAAAGTAAAAAATGGAGGTGTTCTTATCAGTACCGACTCCAAAGAGGACATTCAAAAGCTCAGAAGCTTAGAAAAACTCGTCTCTTCGGGCCTTAAGATTGAAGAACCATCAAAGCGGCGCCCAAGAATCACTGTTATTGGAGTCCCGGTAGCCCTGACTGATAAGGAGGTTTTGGATTGCATCTACGAGCAAAACCTCTCAGATAAGTTGACCAATACAACTCGTGAGTCGTTTGAAGAACAAATAAAATTGAGCCATAAATCTGGGAAAAAAGAACTCCCTAATTGCAATTTTATTCTAGAAGTGCCAGCTAGCATCAGGAAGATCCTAGTCAATCAAGGACGAATATTCATCAATTGGACGTCATGCCCAGTTCGAGATTTCACGATCGTTACTCGGTGTTTCAACTGCCAGCAGTTTGGACACGCGGCCAAGTTCTGCCGTGACACTAACCCGACGTGTAATCACTGCGGAGAGACTGGCCACACTTTTAAGGAATGCTGCACAAAGTCCAGTCCACCAAACTGTGCGACGTGCAAACGTTTTAATAGGAAAAGTGATCATAAAACTGGTGATGTAAATTGTCCTGCACGGAAATATGCCGAGGACAGCTATATCCATTCCATAGATTATGAAGGCGCCTAAGAGCGCTACCTATTAACCTATCCTTTAAGCACACTAGTAGTAGTTTTTGTTTGTTTATATTTATTAGGTGTTTATTTATCATGACTGATCAATTACTTAAGGACCTAGATCAATTTTCTGTGTCTGAAGTTATAAATTGTAATATTGATGAGTGTAAGCACCACTTTCCCTTGGGAGAGAAACCGCTGACCTTTCTCACACAAAATATTCGCAGCATAAATCGAAATATAAATGGTTTTGAAATATTGCTACAGAACCTGGGTATAAGTTGCGACATTATCGTCCTAACAGAATGTTGGTTGTCAAACCAAACCACTGTTTTACCATCTTTAGACGGATATGTTTCGCATAAAACCAACAGAAACATCAACCAGAATGATGGTTTAGTTGTATTTGTCAACAATAATTTAAGTACAACTGTAGAAGAACCTTTGCTACAAAATTGTAATTGCTTACTCATTAAAATTAATACAGATACGGTAGTTATGGCTATATACAGACCACCTTCTCAAAATGTCCCAAATTTCTTAGATTCACTAAACGTACAGTTACAAAGTCTTACAACTTTTAAACACATAATTCTAATGGGGGACATTAATATCAACATTGCTTCCGGGAAAATGGACATTCATGCACATAACTATGTTAATATCTGCTCATTCCACGGACTCTTGCCAGCTCATTACCACCCCACGCATCAAAGTGGTTCATGCTTAGATCATTTCATTATAAAAACAAATAAACCAGCCAAAACATTTGTTACTAACTCTTCGCTTACTGATCACCAAGCAGTTTTACTAATATTACAAGTTTCTTTACCAAGAAAAAATTGTTTACGCAGCTATACCAATGTCAACATGACACACCTCGAAAAAGACATACGTAATATTAATTTTGACCCAGTTTATAATTCCACCGATGCAAACTTTGCTATTAATTATTTTATAAATTCACTTCACTCTGCAATAATAAAGCATACAGTCGCCAAAATAACGCCAAGGAAGTACAAGTGCATTAAACCTTGGATTACACCCGGACTTGTTCGATGTATTAGGCATAGAGACAAACTTCACATAAAGTTCAAACTTGAGCCTGAAAATGAAATTCTTTCCATTACTTATAAAAGATATAGAAACTTCTGCAACAACCTTCTGAAAAAAATAAAAAATGAATATGACAGAAAAGAACTGCAGAAAGCAGGCAAAAATAGTAAACTTATTTGGAAATTTATAAAAACAAATACATTTAGATCAAAACAACTTGAACCTCCACTTGACTTATTGACTATAGAGAACAACCCAATAGAATCAACAAATATAGTTAATTACTATTTTTCTAACGTAGGCAAAACCTTAGCAGAAAAGACCATACAATCTAGAGGTTCTTTCTCTCAAAACCAACCTAAATCTTTCCCCAGACTCAAATCTTTTGTCTTACTAGATACGGATGTCGATGAAGTATTAACAATCATTTCTGGATTAAAGGACGTTTGCGCGGTTGGGTGGGACGACATATCAAACAACATACTTAAACATTTCAAATACCTCCTTGCTCCGCCGCTAACTCATATTTTTCAGTTATGCTTAACTAATGGTGTATTCCCTAAGTCGCTTAAAAAAGCAGTGGTTACTCCTGTATATAAATCTGGTGACAAAAAATGTGTTAACAACTACAGACCCATTTCAGTTTTAACAGGGCTCTCCAAGATCTTAGAGAAAATCATTAATATTAGATTAATGAAATATCTAGAGGATAACAAATTGCTTTCGGATAGACAATTTGGCTTTAGGCCCAAAAAATCAACTAATCAAGCAGTACATCAAATGACGGATTATATAACAACTAATTTGGATCAGGGCATGCACTCCATTGGGATCTTCCTAGACCTCGCCAAGGCCTTTGACACAATTTCCTGTCCTTTATTATTGGGCAAGCTTGAAAGACTCGGAATAAGAGGAACAACGCTTACACTGCTTTCTGATTATTTAAGAGACCGCGAACAATGTGTAAAAATTGGTCAGTACGTCAGTTCTGAGCTTCGAAATAGTAATTACGGAATACCACAAGGTAGTATATTGGGTCCTACTTTATTCCTAGTATATATTAATGACCTGTGCAGCTTAACACTCCAAAATGGTGTCATAATGTCTTATGCAGATGACACAGCTCTATTGTTTTCAGACAAGTCTCGAGAGGAGGTGTATAAACAAGCCCAGAACGGTTTTAATATAGTGTCTAATTGGCTACATGAAAATCTCCTAACACTAAATGCAGAAAAAACTAAACACATTTTATTCACTATGAGAAATACTAACCTGCCAACTACTAACATAAACATTTATGCGCATAAGTGCGGCAAGTACGCTGACAATGCATGTAATTGTCCTACTTTAGCAAAAGCCGATCATATGAAATATCTTGGTGTGACGATTGACACAAATCTGAACTTCCGTAAACACATTGATTTATTATGCACTCGAATGCGTAAATTAATATACATTTTTAAGAATTTACGATATATAACGGACTACAAATTAATTAAACAGGTCTATTTAGCTTTGTGTCAATCCATTCTTACATATTGCATAACTTCATGGGGAGGGGCTGCAAAAACAATCCTACTACCATTAGAACGTGCGCAGAGAGCTATCCTTAAGGTAGCCACCTTTCGCCCATTTAGATTTCCCACATACGAGCTTTATACGGCATGTAAGGTTTTAACTGTGCGTCAACTATTTATATTAAAGATAGTATTACACCAGCATAGCAATCTCCCTTATACCCCCATACCTATACATAAGAGAAGAAAAGACTTAGTTTGCATAAAGCCTCAAACTAGACATACTTTTATAAATAAATTTTATGGTTTTTTAGGTCCGTTCTTATATAATAAAATCAATAAGTCTCTAAGTATATATAGTGTAAATTGTAAAAAATGTAGTGAAATGTTAAGTGAATACTTAGCGACATTAAATTACTCAGACACTGAAAAATTGCTAGAAATCATGCAATAAGTTTGTTAATGTTAAGGCAATTTTTATTTAATAATATAATTATTATGTATCAATGCTAGCTCTATGTACATTAATTTAATAGTCCAATAAAACACTCAGCGTTGTTACGTGAAGGCCTGAAACACAGGTTTGAATAAACCTACATCAGGCAGGTCGCTATTGTTTTTCATTAGGCCTTTATCCAATATATTATATAAGTTATACCTACACTAGATTTATTTTAGGCATAGTTTAATATTTGCTTAATAATTTTAATATGTAACTCTGTACTGATGTCACTTCTATGTAATTTATATGTGAAATGATGAAATAAAAGTATTATTATTATTATTATTATTTCTTTTTTTAGTTGGGAAATCATCAAATGACCTCTCCCGCTCTGGGCGGAGCGGAAGGGCGTGTCAGACTCTTACTGATTAAAACCCACCCGTGTTCCTTCAGTTGCCTGTGCGCCAGGGCCACGGTAACTCTTTCGAACAATCGTCGACCCCGGCAGGCGACCTTTCGGACCCCATCAATGATGCTGACTGGCAGTTCGTGAACTCCGCCTCCTCCTTCGTGAGCATTACTGCTTCGCAGATGGAGGTGACGGCTTCCCATTCCCTCTTGTTCCGTACCATGGCCTGAACCGGGGTCAGACGCGAGAGATCGCCATCGCCGATCGCCGCCACGAGGACACGGCGGTGCTCCGCCCAGGCCGGGCAGACCTCCACCGTATGCTCCACCGTGTCCTCCGTTCGATCCACACAATGATATCACCCGGAAGTTTCCTTCTGCCTTATCCGAAACAGGAACCTCCCGAAACAGCCATGTCCGGTGAGGATTTGCGTCAGGCGAAAGGTGAGGACGCCGTGGCGTCTCTCAAGCCACTCCGCAATGAGGGGACTTACCGCCGCAATAGTGGCGTGCCCTGCGCTGGGTTGCGACAGTCGCACTCTCCATGCCGCCCTGAGATCCCGCCGAAGCTCTGTCCGCTGTACCACGATTTCTTGCGGTAGCAGAGTTACGCCCCGGCGTTTCGCCTCCTCGCGCCACTCCCAAACGTGCGCGAGGACTTTTGCCTCCAGATCTCATGGCGGCAATCCGGCAAGAAGGGAGCAGCCCCGGCCCGCTCCAGTCTGGTAGCCAAACGTAGGAAATGCTCCACGAAGTTCCACCGGCTGTCGACGACGAGTTTCAGGTACTTCAACGTTGACTCGACGCCGATGTGAACGAATCGACTTCCTCGAATCTGGCCACTCGCTCCGACTTAGAGCCGCCAGGGCGCCAGCGGTGTCCGGCTCACCACCTGACGACTAAGAGATTTCCGCCCTGCGTGGCGTGTCCTCCCTTGCGAGCCTATCAGCTCACTGGTCCGGCTCGGCTGGGCTGGTTCGGCTCGGCTCGCTGCCCTCCTGAGTGGTGAGCCCTTTGCCCGCACCCCTTTCACGAAATCCACTCCGCCGACAGGTCTTCCCGATTTTTCGGGCGGAGTTCCTCTCGCGATCAGAGGACGACTCCTGGCCATCCCCTGGTTCGGGGCGCTTCTGGAAGAGCCTTCGGTTTCTCCCAGGATCTCACATGACCACGCGCTTCGGGCTCTTGAAAGAGTCCCTCGCGCCCGATGCTGCATCGGACTCCGACCTCGCTTCGCTCCCTTCCTTTCACTACTTTTCTCTGTTGGTTTGGTATTAAATTTTTCCATAGCTATTCCCACGAGTGTGGGGGATGTAAAACGTCCATCCTAGGTTCACCCCCTGTCCCTAGGCAAGTGTAAATTTATAACCCAACCACAGGGTCCACTGGTACCCTAGCTGGGGGTGCGCTCGCGACTGATGCGCCAACTACAACTACAAAGTTGTAGATGACACTACTCCTCAGCCATTAATACCCTCGCCGCGCACCAAAACTTGCTATTAGAGGATTTTTTTATAGAGGTTATCTTCCTCGCGGCCCGCGCGGTTAAGCCAATACCCTCGTGCCGTTCCAAGTCACAAAACATGACCTTGAACTCTTTCCGGATTACGATTTCGATGGGTGCAGTCGGGAGAATCAGTTCTCCCGCTGCTAACTCGTTGGCAGAGTGAGTGCACAACGAGCGCCGCTCATGCTATTCCACCATGTTCTCTGTTAGGATCAAAGAAACATGTGGAAAAGCGTCTTCTTTCGCCCCTCATTGGGCCCCTCCTCCTCGGACCATACCCTCCACTCTCCACTCTGCGCCCACTCGACCGACCCTCTGTGAGCAGAGGAAGGAGTGGATAACCGCCCGACAGGATATTAGCGTACGGGCAACTAGACCCCTTAGACACGCAGTACCTAATGGGGAGTCATTGCCCGCATCCCAGGGTACACAGTCCCGGAGACTGGCCTTTCCCCCAGACGCATCCAAGGGAAACTTTAGCCCACGGACACACGGGGAGGTTTCCTGTCCTAGCACCCCACCGGGAATACACCTGGGTTCCCTTCAAAATTTTGCAGATGAATTTACCAAAACGCAAAGAATATCGAAGGCACACTACTAGTCACGATCGCGATCTACACCTACAAGACAACAAGCGCATGATACAGTGTCACGTGTTATAAGCTAGCCTTGAACGTTACGACGACCAGTGTTTGTAAGAGCTGATCGGTTGTTGATGCTACATTACGGACTTTTGTTGCAGTTTTTGATTTCAAAGACGTTGATTTATGAGTTGCAGGTAAGTCCGTTGTCTAATATGTCGAAGAGCACGCCCTTGTAAAAACTATAACTCTTATCTTAACTTCTTGCAAATTCAATTTAAAAATAAAAATTACGAAGTTTGTCCTCATTCGTGACATTTTTACAATTTAAACTGCTAGTAACTACATTCAAGATACTGGCAAATAAAGAGGAATTTATTTTATTATTACTGCACAAATTACCTACCTACAGCTATCAAAACTGCCTTTTGGTTTAAGCTATTTGTTGACTATTTATTGCAAAAATAAAGATACCTACTATGTTTAAATTCATACCACTTTATTCACACGAAGCCATACTGCCAATAGGGCATTGTTTAAAATTAATTTTATAACGCTCCGTTACCGCGCGCGCTTCCTGTAGATCAAAGAAAGTCGCTGCTTCTAGCCCCCTCCATCAAAACGCAATTAAATTTATCAAGTTTTCTATTATTATTAGTTCGATTTCTTACGTTATCGAATGCGCTTATGTTGTTTTCTCAGAAAAACATTACTATTTAAGTGTAGATACATAGGCTGCATTCTGAATTAAGCCATAATCGCTCACAGCGCTCATATCAATAATTTACGTTCCAATTTAGATATCACGGTTATGACAGCTGAGAGCTGTCAACAATTCGGAACGCTCGTGAACGCGCTCACAGTCCTCGCTCAACGTCAACTCCAAACCTTGCACAAGAAAGAAAGACCGGCTGGATATTTTATGGAAAATGAAAGTTCAACGCTTTGGCACTTCTGTTTTCCTAGGTCAGATGTATGAGACCAAAGATGCGACTCAAAACAACTCAACAACACAACGCACAACTGTCATTTTTGACAGCGCTCACGATGATATTAATAGAAGGCATAGTCGGCGTTATCGCAAGATGGCGCATGTCATGACGTCATCTGTGACGATCCACGGAACATCGTTATCGCGCTCACGCTAATTCGGAACGGGTGTAAACACGCACAAATCGATAACAGTGCAATTCGGAACGTACCCTTACTGTGACTGCGTATTCTAGGTTTATTGTGCGTTTGTGTTATTTGTGTTTAATTGCGATTATTTGCGTTTCATATTATTATTCTGCGCGCGAGTATATTAATATGGTGTACTGCTACGGTATGGCCCGTGGAAATGCTGCCGAAGGCCTCCGACTTTATGGTACTGAATATCCTATCCCCTTTCAGTGCAACAGTTGTTGAACAACCAGCCGATCCGATCGACCCGTTTTCACAGGGGGCAGGCAAATGAGACCGGTGCGGCGGCAGAAATTGCCATCCTATCTGTGGTGCGGGAAAACCAACGTAAGGGTGTGCAGCGGCTAAAATATTGCAGAGACGGCGCGGCTTGGCAATCGCACTAGGAACGTGGTGTCTCATTCCATTGTGCACAAAGTACTAAGAAGGAATAAGCAACGGCCTAAAATAATTCACCGCTTGCAAGCGCTCGTGCCGGGTGACACAACACGCCGTATAGAGTACTGCAGGTGGCTGCTAAGCCAGGACCGAGGTTTAGTGAACAACATTATTTTCACTGACGAATGCATCTTCACAAATAATGGCATGTGAAACCGCCGAAATGCACACTATTGGTGCTCCATGAACCCAAATCAAACCTAGGAAACGGGTTCCCAGACGCGGTGGAAACATAATGAGTGGGCAGGCATTGTGGGGAACCAGAGAAAACCTTTAACACTCCAAACGATTTTAAACATTAAAATGTTGAATGTTAAGTTCAAAATGGAAATGAGAAATCTGAGTTTGTGGTAACTTGATGTGCTGGGGGCTGTACCTAGGTTTCCTATTACTTTTTAGTACCGACTAATTCCATGCCCATTACTTCACTAGTTAAACGGCAACTGACATTCATAGACAAATCAGCAGGCACTGACAAGTGACAAGTACATTTTAAATTGACATTATTGATAATTTGTCACTGTCATTCAAGAAAAACATCAAGAAAAAGCAGTCAAAACTGGCGTTTCATAAATTGTAAATACTTAAGTGTTTCATCTAATTTCTCTAAAGACAATGATTATTTTTTTAAGCGAGTTACAGAAAGAACATCTTAGTTTATTAAACCAGCATTCCATACAAGGTCAGTATCAAATGATAATTCCTAAAATGCTCATATAACACTTCGTTTTCAGTAATCATAAAATAATTATTTTCAGTTTTGATCGACTTTTGTAAATTAGCTTTGGACTACCTTAATAATGGAACCAATCATAAGAAATATAGTATTGCTGCAGGTAAGAGGAAATACTCTAAGTACTTATATTCCCAATGTCTATTTTGCTTGTTTTGTTAGCTTTTTGTGTTTCGTATAAGTAGAACTCAAGACGTAAACTTTTCTGTCTTCCGTTTATTTGATTCTAGCGAAATTTTAAAATTGGCTTTGCTTTATTCCTTTTCTTTCATTACCTTGCCTCCCATCTTCTATTAAAACTTTGTTAAAATAGTATTTCAGATATTTGCTTGGTGTACTGTACACTCAAGGTGTGCACTTAGGTATGCAGGCAGGCGAAAATACATTCCAGACTTTATTCATTGTTATGGAGCACTTAATTTTTTTTTAAGGGATTGCCTTTGCTTCCGGTGCTGGCTATTCATACAATTACCGGTGCCAGTATACAAGGGACATCGGGCAAAGATGTATGGGGCTTGGTCCAAATGTCCATCACTAACAAGACCCATGTCACTGAATAGTTTATTAAGTAAGAAGTAACTTTTACTCAGCTTTTACGCACATATAAAAAAATCTGTCAGTGGAAAGTTAGCTTAATCAGTTCTGACAGCAATTTTTTTTCACCAGTATCTCAAGGCGTGTTGTGTGGGACTCGGCGCCGGCTGCAGAGGCACTCCCTTTTTATTTTAAACTTGGTTTCACAAACTGATATTGAAATGATTTATGTCAAACTTGACTACATAATATAAGCACACCAAGATGTATACTTTCTTTTCCCCTTTCCTGCCTGTACGTTCATACTTATTCTTCTTTTTGTTTTTTTTTTAATTTATATTGTTGCTGTTAATCTTTAACTGCTCCATATTTCATCCAATTTTGTATTACCTTTGCTAATAATCAAATGATGGGTATCATCAGATGAGCATGGCACATTTACCACGTGATGAATGTTATAATCCACCACTAGAAATGATTTGGTGTATTTCATCATCATTTCTCTTTTCAGAAAAGCTGGATGTTTCACTAACAGCAGTCCAAAATTTGGTTCATGCATTGGTATATCTTATAGTAGAGGGATGTAGATTAAATGTAAGTACTTATACGTCTAGCATCTAGCTTAAGTTAGGTCACACTTCAACCCGGGGGTTGCGGAAGATTTGTACGTTCCCGCGACCCCCGGCGTAGGTGCGAGACGGAACACCGGGGTGGTTTTTAGTCAGTAAGAGTCTGACAGACCCCTCCGCCCCCCCAGGGCGGGGGACATCCATGAGGATTTTCCACCCCGGAACAAAAAAAAAAAAAAAAGGTCACACTTCAACAAAGATTATGTTTTGCATTATTCTGGATGGAAAAGGAAAACACTCTGGGCCGTCATCAAAAAATATTCTACTATATGAATTCTTAACATACTATTAAAATATTTTATTCAGTTGTCAGATGCTGACCTAAAGTCATCATTGGCTATAGCGGGTTTTTCTACAGAGCAACAGGAAGTGTTGATAAAGTTGCACAACACTAAGAAGGCAGAGTTATCAGATGCATTGAACCTTCTGCAGCAGAAAGACCCTACTTATCAGGATCTATCCTGGAGATTTGAAATCCAGGTAAATTAAAATAAATTGTGTAAATATAATATAAATAATCGTTTATTGGGAACAAAAACAAATACATTCAAATACAAACAATGTTAAACGATGATAGCTGCAATAGTTAAAACTGTGGCGCAGCTAGCAACGCCCGACTGCTAGTGAGAGGGTAGGTTGTTCGGAGACTAAGACTTAACCAAGGGATTTTAACAAATATTTAAATATGTTTTGATGTTCAGAACTATTCTTCCAATATTAAATGACACATGTTACCTATTTATAGTTTTGTTCATTCACAGGTAGCCTCACGAAGTTGCAATGAAGAAATAAAACCGATGATTGCCATGGATTTTATGATCATGAAACCAAAAAACTTTGGACAATACAGTGAACACAACGACAGAATAGGGTATGAGAAAGAAGGTGACAAGAGCTTAACTCAAATACAGATAAATTCAAGTATACAAGATGCCAAGGCAGCCAGCCATTGTCAAAATAAAGTAAACCATGTTCTACTTCAGTCTGACTTACCTAATTTATTACATATAACAAACAAGTTGGAGCAAGCTTTAAAAGAATCTAAAAGCCAACACGTGCGCAAAGTACAAAGATCTCTGTAGGCTTTAAATTAATTTATTGTAATTTTTATTGCCATTTTAAATATTAAAAATATGTGTGTACAATGCTTGTGCTTTATTTTACTCAAACTAAAATAATTATTCAACAAACAAAGTAGGTAAAATAAGTTCAAATAAGCAAATCAAAAAATTGTTGATATTTATGGCATCAGATTGCGTTATCAGTCGTCAACATCCGCAAGTTCCACAACTCTAACTGCTACATTATGCCCGGTTTACATTATTCCAGTCCAGCGATCTAGTCCAGTACTGGATTGCTTACTGGAAAAATGTAAACCGGCACTGGAATGAACTGAATCCAGTAAGCATTCCAGTCCAGTAACTGGATTCGCGGTCTACTTTTGAATCCAGTGCGACCAATCCAGTGCAACTGGAATAATGTAGACGGCCAATCCAGTGCCATTCCAGTGCTGACGAAGTACACACGTGTTGGTTGTTTTTGCGGACTTTTTTGCAAAGAAAAAGGATTTAACAATGGTGAAGAAGTTATCTGAAGACGAAACTGTAAAGTTTGTCACTATATACAGAGAAAATCCGTGTTTATGGGATATAACATCAGAACATTATAAAAACAAACCTATGCGCCAAACTGCTTTGCAAAATCTGTGCATTGGTATGGAAATTGAAGGATTCACACCGGAAGATGTGAAAAACAAAATAAAAAGCATTCGTTCGACATACTACCTTGAACTAGACAAGATTAAGAAATCATCCACATCTGGTGCTAGTGGCAATGTTTACCAACCCAAAGTGAAATGGTTCGCCGAATTCAATTCATTTATTAAAAATGTGATGGGGAAGCGTAAAACACAGGTATTTATTTTAAGATTTTTATTTATTTTTATTTTAGTAGCATATTATTTGTTAAAACACGCAAATTTATCAATGTATCATATGATTTTGCCATGGTACTTTTCCTTCGTTCACAAAATAATTAGTAAATTGAGTTCTTTTTTCCCTGGCATGTGTTGCTGAGTTGTTACTGCCCTGCTGTATGATACTATCTAAAGAGGCTATTTCGGATCTCCATGTTCCATTAATCAAATGATGGTCGTTGTGATCGTCATGGTCTACACAAGAAGTAGTCATATAATTGCTTGACTTTTTTCTCAACCAATTGTGTAGAGAGCAAGCTGCATACACAATGTGATCCACAGTATGTAACTTAGTTGAAATAGCTTTTTCGAAAATTCTGAATCGACTTACTAATATTCCAAAAGCGTTTTCTACAATGCGTCTAGCACGGGACAGCCTGTAATTATATATTTTTTGTTCAAAAGTTAAATTAGCCCCAGGATATGGTTTCATTAAGTATGTTTTTAGTGGAAATGCTGCATCAGCCACAATCACTCCATCTTCTGGAATAAAACTGCCATTTTCTAATTCAGTAAAAATGGAACAGTTTTTGAAAATACCACCATCCGAAGCGCTTCCATTTGCGCCCACATTGATATACGTAAAACAGTAATCATGGTCAACAAGAGCCATCAATACTATGCTGTTTTTCTTTTTTATAATTAAAGTTCGTACTTCCATATTCATAGGAGCCAGTAATTTTTATGTGTTTTCCGTCTAACGCTCCGTAGCACAAAAGAAAGTTCCACTTATTCCGAAAGCCTTCCTCGACTTGTTTCCATTGTTCCGCAGTGGGTATCTGCAAAAAGAAAGTAAAAATATTTTATTTTCAGGAAAATACTGATGATGCTCAAAATAAAGAAAATACTGACAATACTCAACCTAGTGACCAATGTGGGACCAACCCTACCCATACAAACCCAGAAGTAAGTCTATCAGAACCGCGAAAGAAAAGAAGTAAAATTTCACAGCTGTCTACAATAGTCAGTAGCATGAAAGATATGCAATACGATTTATCCAAATCAGAAACAGTGGAAGATGAATTCGACATCTTCGGGAAACACATTGCGAAGCAATTAAGAACCCTTTCTACAGAACAGGCTATCCTAGGCCAAGAAGAAATACAGAGTGTGATAACAAGATGTCGACTACACGATTTGAATAGTCCTATAAAACCGAATAGACCAAATTACAATTATGCGTCAAGACCAAGCACGAGTAGTAGTACTTATATGCCATTGAATAGTCCAGCGTCTGTAGATACACAAACCACCGAGGACTCGTTAAATGTAGTAAGCGATGACCCAGAATACATTAATATAATCATGAATGCTTTCAATAATGCTTAATTTGTCATAGATATGATACTTAATAAAAAAAATATTACCTTGATGTGGTCTTTTAATGCCCTTTTAATTTCTTGACAGACTTCTGGTATAATTTTTGAAATAGTTGGTTTTGGCAATCGAAACATACGACTGAGGCTTCTGTAACTATCTCCAGTACTTAAAAAAGAAAGAGTGACTTCTAATTTTAATTTTGCGGGTATAGCATCTCTGAACAACGTATTCTTACGCTGGATATTAATCGAAACTAATGTAAACCGGGCATTATAATGACGCCCGGTTCACATTATTCCAGTAGCATTCCAGTTCAGCGATCGAAAACAGCGCTGGAATCCCACTGGAATAATGTGAATCGGCATTGGAATGCACTTAATTATAGCCGTTCCAGTGAACAATCCAGTCCAGGGACTGGATTTTCATTCATCTCGCCCATTCCAGTGCCACTGGTCTGTAATAGTGTAGACGGCCAATCCAGTGCTGAATTAAACGTTGAACAATGAACACGCATTGTTGTTTTTTGTCTGGCTGACTGACTGGAATAATGTAGACGATATGATCCAGTCTAGCACTGGACTGGATTGACTCGCTGGATTACTGGACTGGAATAATGTGAACTGCGCATAAAAAAACGGCAATCCCTCTTTGCCCGGTGGGACTCGCCTACCGAGAGTTCCGTATATTTGTAGATTTTTTGTTTCAATTTTCTCCGCACTACATCGCTCGCCTTTCCAACACAATGGACGTCGAAACTGGCAGGCAGCGTGCGCGCTATGCATATATAGTAAGTGTAGCAAATTATTTAAATGTTATAAAAAGACGTCGTCTTCAATCGTCGGTCTGTGCTTGATTTTGTGGCCCGTCACTCGCGCTCGTATTGCGCTTTGACTGGCGCCAAAAAACCGACGAAGAAGAGCATGACGAGTAACGTGGCCACACTACGTCTCTTCCTCCTTTCCTCGCTACTTCTCATGCCACTCGACGAGTGTTTGGCAGCGATTTAGGTTTCTTATCTATCAAAATCTATAGTGCTCATTGTACAAATTTTAAATCTTTCTGTGACCACTAGAGGTGCTGTACAGCACCCCTAGTGGTCACAGAAAGATTTTTACAATATTTCATAATATCATTTACGGAGACGCTAACGAGTTTTGGCTCTGTAAACTCATGGTACAGCTACAGTAAGTTTTTTTATCTCACGAAGCGACGCGCGCTTTACCTGTGGTAATCAAGTGTACAAACACGTTGTAAATGTGTATGTACACGAGAGGGACAATGGCGAAGTCGGAAGTGTGTGCGTGTGTGTGTTGTGTGCTGACGTTACTCGTCTTGACGCACAAATTCACAGCGTAGACTTGGTTACCACAACTATCACAAGTAAAGCGCGCGTCGCTTCGTGAGATAAAAATACTATATCGTTGGTTCACATCAGTGCGTCCAAGGGCGGATCCAGGAGTACAGGGACACGGGCCCCTCCAAACGGCTTAAGTAAAATAAAATCGAATCGTCTGAATGGACATTGCTCCAATGAGGAATGCTGAGGAAGTACCTACTATGTCTTCAGCAGCAGTGGCGTAACTATTAAGGTTCAAAGTGATGCAGTAAGTTCGTACTTGGGCACAGAGGTCTGCTATGCCAACAATGCACCGATACCGGCCTAGCTCGGCGAGAGGATTTCAGGATAACTTATAATGCTATAAAGATAGCGCAATCTGAGGGGCCTCGCGCGTCAAAGTTTATACAGCTTCCCTCAACTCATGAAAAAAAAATTGCTAATATGTACTATGAATATGGTCAGAAGAAAACCTAACTAAACCAATTCGAGGTGGGTTGCTAAATTTATTGAGCTCGCTTCGCTCGCTCTTGCAAACCAAGTTCTCTTATTTCTTAAATTTTACTATCTACGTCGACATAAGAATAAGATTATTTTTACTGTATAAGAAATTACAATCGCATGCGTTGATTCCTGGAACTCACACTAGGATTCCCTGTGTCGTGAGACCCAGGCTCCTTCGTTCCGTTTACATTTATAAGTTTAATAGGTATTCGTTACATTGAATTTCAATTTCATACACATACAATAAAAAACTAATTGACAAAAGAAAAACTGATTAAGACTAATGCTGATCACAACCAAGTCATAGTAACTCTTATTTCTGCATCTATGGTCAAAAGAAAATCTATCCTATCCGAGACGGGGTGCTAAAACTGCATTTTGGAACGAAGTTCTTTAACGCGGCTTGCGGTAGGAGTGAACTAGTAGAAATCGAATCGATCACGTAACGAAAAATTGTCATGCTCCCTCCATGCTACTTTTTCTCTCTCTCTCTCTCTCTCGACAGTTTTCATGGTTTTCGAGGGTGCTGAAGCCAATAGCAAGATTAAAATGAACATCCAAAAGAACGGCTGCGAAAATTTTATTTTTTTCCATCTTGGATGTCGTTTTCATGGTTTTTGAGGGTGAAAATCCAAGATGGCGACAACTTCATGAGAGCTTCTAAAAACTTATACCAGATCGCTCTGTATTAAATTCACACTTTCTCTCTCTCTGTCTCTTTCTATTATATACGAGTGTGTGTGCGTGTGAGTATCGCGTAAGGAACTTCGTTTTTGAGGGGGGTCCGACCGCACACGTTTTTTTTTTTGGAGTTATTCTTATGTTACATTGAAAAAGAATGAATCACAAAACAGCATAGTGCAATACTAGATGTAGGAGACACTTAACTGTCTGGCCCATGTGCGACTCCCAGAAAAAAAATCCTGGATCCGCCCTTGAGTATGATTTGATGTCGTTGTTGCAATCACAACTATTTATTCGTATCTAGACATATGTACATATAAGTAAATGTGCTAGAATGAGCATCGGCACATGTTGTTTCGCGCCAATTAATGTTCATTGCGCAGATCTCTTCAACAGGAAAGACCTTGATTCGGCAGTGTTCTGTTATTATTATTACCTACAAAAAACTTGTGGAGTTATTATTAATATTCTTGAACTTCTTCATTAATTTTTAAACGCGCATCAGCTCTTCTAGTGACCAGTGCAGAGTCAACTCACAAGTCATGTTAACAAAACAAAAAAAAAGGTAGATAGAGATAGAGTACCTACCTATCTACGTGAAAGTCTGTGGGATTCATGTGGCACTAATAATCCTTTCACGAACCTACGTACTATCTACTTAACCAATTTTCTTCAATGAACTTAAAGATAGTCACAGTCTTCTGCTGGACAAACAAATGCCTCTCCACAAAACCCGATTCTCCCCTTCCGTATCACGTCTGTCCAAGCCGCCTTTTTAAGGTCGTCGGTCCATCTGGCTAATCACACGCTATGCTTGCGGATTTGCGTTCTCCAAGGGGCCCAAGCTCTACGGCCATCGTTCCTCCGACTACAAACATAGCCATCCTACTGCCACTTCGAATTGGTAACTCTGCAAGATTTGTCAGTAACTCTAGTTCTTTTCCGGATTCTTAAATAAAGAAACATTACTTACCTAATTAAATTAATGTCGTGAAATTCAGCAGCTAAAATTGCTTTTGAATTTCACGAAATTAATTGAATCGAATTCGTGAAATACATAACGAAATTTGGAGTATTTTTGTTGCTTTTCAATAAAAAATAATGAGCTTTTCCATTTGTTGTTTCCTGCAAAGTGCAAAATGTCGCGGAGCGAAATGTGTTCGCGCCGATTGTGTCAACCAACTTGTATGGAGGTGTTCAAACTGGCGACGCGGGCTCCGCGGGGGCCTCAGTTTAAACAGTTCTGTAAGTAAGAGCTTACTCCCGCATCGCAAGCCTACACAACAACGCGACTGGAGGTTCTTAAGGGGTCGGTACTGGGTCCAGTTATATAAAAGAATATTGTGGTATAACGCAGGACCTAGTTCTAACCTCTGCGGAACACCAAGTCAAACAGTTTTTTTCTTTGTAGGATTATAAGTAGTTACAGAACTTCTGGATCACCTGGATATTAAGATTTTATTGTTCTTGTTCCAACTTTCAACGTAAGTAGATTTTCTTTCCTATCCATATCTTACTGAAATGCAGTTATAGGCTACATAGAAAACAGAGTTAGTTGATCTACAGGAAATAAATAATCTTTAGACTATAGGGTCCTTTATGTCACATTATCTAACACCTACTTGTTTCCTGTAAAAAATTCTTACGAGTCCGTAAACATATACATATAAAGCAAGGGGAAGCAGCAACCACACTGAGATTACAGTTCCGTAGGGGTCAGAAATTATTATTAGGTATTACATAGGTCCAGTTTTAATAGAAAAAAAAAATACTATACGGTAGGTATGTTAATCAAGGGCCTTATAATAGTATCTACTCAGGATTTTGTAGTACCTACTGATCCCTGCGGAACCCAATTCAAACGTTGTTTTTTTCTTTTTGTAGGTCCTACACGGTACTTATGGATCGTCTGGATCCTTGCCCATAATTTGTTTTTGTTGCTAGGAAGCTCTAGTAACTACATCGAGTACCGTTAGGACGTGAGCACTGTAAGCACTTTAGTAAGTAGATTTATTAGCAATCTGTAAATTATGGAAATGCAGTTTAAGGAAATTGACTACATAGAAAGACTGACGTTACTTAGGTTGATCTCAAGCAAATAGCTACAGACGTGTCTCTAATAACTATAAGTTTCTCTAAGCGAATACATTGTTGTTTTCAATGTTGTTGTCAAATCAAATCAAATTCTAAATATTTTATTTCACATAAACCTACATGGGCACTTATGAAACGTCAGAAGCTAGGTGCACGGTTCCAATTGGTCGTAGATCACCTAGGTGGGCAATTAAAACTACAAATTATGGACGTTTTGTAACGACGTCGTTAAAACATTTCACGAACACTTATGGCCCGTTATCGAAGCCCGTTGCTAGTGGTTTCTTATTGACAATATAGATGTACCATACCTTTACCTGCAACGGCTGTAAAGGCTCCCACAGACAGGCGCGACGCGACAGCGCTACACAAAGGCGCCGCTCGTCGCGCGACACGCGGTGCCTTTGTTTCGGTTGTCGCGTCGCGCCAATGTGTACGAGCCTTACCTAACCCGTGCAAAGATATCTGATCAATATTGCTAGTAACATGACGCCCAAATATTCACAACGTTGGACGAACGGTACTTACTCGGTAGTCTTATTTTTGGAAACGTACCTATTTTAGATTTGTAGTTTACAAGCTGACTTGTTAAACATTGGACATAGAATTAGATTCTCGTCCAAATAGGTTTGTAAAAAGATTGAATTATTCTAATATCAAGCATAGTCCATTTGTATTGAAGTGCTGAAGTTTATCTATGCAAACAATACAACAATCACAGTAAATAACTTCATTCAACAACCACATTACATGCATACCACATTCCCATAACTCTTACCTGCCTGTACAGATACTCTGCAGTTCCAAGTTTATGAATTCTTCAATGCATCGTAAGATCATTTTTCTGCTCCTTCTGAAGTTCACTTTATGTAGCGCAGTAAACTGCAAACGCTATTTTGTACCTATTGTTAACTGCCGTCTAAAGGCTCCTACAAACAGGCGCGACACGCGGACGTGCCCAGCCGTGACGGGGTTTACCTGCCTGAAACTGTAAATACCTACCTACACGAGTTTTCAGTACGATCTCACAGTAAAAATAAAAACACGTGTGGCACTCGGAGACTGCCGCGGTTAAGCTATTGCATAGCATTTTTTATCAACTTATGCAATTATAATTATTTATTTATGCAGTATTTTTTTTCTTTGATATTAATTCAAGTACAGTCGTACTATATGTATACATACACATTAAGCGAACGCTCGGCCGAGCTACATGGTAGGCGGAGTGGGGGATGTTAGGTTTTATTTTCGTTACGGAATTTCTTGATTCGGTCGCCGCGCTCAAAGCCCGCGATAAAAGCTATGCAATAGCTTAAAAACACTCAACATTTTATGTTACTGTTGGTATTACATAACATAACATCGCGCCTGTAATCTCCGAAAGGGTTAGGCAGAGGTGTACCTACCGCACAGCTGATAATACACTATAATAGCTAGTACCTATAGTACAACATTTCGCCATAGGGGCGAGATTATTATTGAATTGATACTATTTAGTAATAAAATGTTTAAAGATTGTGTTACGCATGTTTTGGTCATGCCTGATGATTCGGCGGACTGATAGTAACCACCCACGCGGCACCTGACCGACAAGTCCGGGAAAAATGATTGTACCTAAGTACCTACCTATAAATATTCTGAATAATTGTTATAATTAGACGTTAGGTAGGTTACCGTGACCCAGAAAAAAAAGGTAAGTACGCAGATATTTACCAGGGCGGAGAATTTTCATAATCATCATCATCCCTGCGACCCCATGCATCCATTAGGCAGGCAAATATAAGCTTTTAAGTTATTTGAGTACCTACATTTATTGTCAGCAAATGTTAGAAATCGCATGCATCGAACTATCAAGACATTGTTTTCAAATAAAATAACGAGTCGTATTCGTTCGAAGTTTAGTTTTTATTTTTTTATTTTCGGCCAGTTTGCGCTGTAGCAGTCAGTCTATTTTACATGGATTCTCATTTTCAACGAAATATATCGGAAAGGTTTTTTGCAATTTCTGACTTTTCTGGTACTCAAATCTCAGTTGGTCCGATAGAATTAATTTGATCCTTTTAAGAAACAGCATCGATTGCCGTAAAAAAGTTTCAGTGCAAAATTGCCCATTTTCTTGCTGATTCTGGAGTTTTTCAAAATCTGCGAATTAAGATCAAAATTTCTCAAAAAGTAAAGGTTAGGCTCTTAAGACCGTTCTCCTTTAGCTACAACGGTAATGGTACCTGTCCTTACTGGCCCGTCTCAAAAATCTACCCTGTTTGAGTAAATGAAAGTCACTGACTTCCGAAACTCTATTTACCAAATGGTTTTTATATTTATTTTTAAACTGGGTGTTGTGCATTATCTTCAGATCGATGTGGTAGGTACTATGATTTGTCTTAGCTATTGGAGAGTCGGGGGCGGATAGATAATTCTATACTTTATTGAACACCTAAATAGAAATACGTAGATAGATTAGCTAATTTACGATTTCCTTATAGATTTCTAAAATATTGATTTTTATTTGTTTAGTCTTATGTGAGGTAGGTACCGTACCTACTTCCCTAACTTATCAATTGTCTGCGTCACATTTATTAGTATGTCGGCGCAGCTTATTTATTTGGATCCAACGCTGGTCAATTCTTGTTCATTGATTCAATGAATCTGAGATGTGTTTTGATATATCACTCTCGGGAGTTAACTTCTCTTCCTCTTGTGTGTTCCGTGTTGCCACTGAGTTACAACACTGTGTTGTTATCTTTGAGTACGCTTAAACGTAGGTAATTATTTATAGATGGTACAGCTACAGTAGAGCACACAAACCTCTGTGATATACCACAGCTGTGTGATGAGAGAGCAGAGCACAGGCGGGTTTTCCGTCAGTACGCCGGCGACGCTCGGGCTATATGCTTGTGGAGTAGAGCTCGCGGTTTTTCAATCTATCAATACCAATCTACTTAACTGTGATACTTAACAAACGGAATATATATTTTTGTAGATACTATTTAATCTAAAGTTTTATAAAACGGATTGTTGGCTACATGGTTGTTTTGACTAATGTCCATTGCAATCCTAAACAACCCAGTGGTCAGTGAATCGGTCAAACTGTACTAAAATTCATGAGTAGAATATTATGCAATCTGTTTTGAAAACGAATACTTACTGTATTGGAAATTTCATAGGTAACGCTGCCTCGTATGGCTATAAAGTTGCTGCATGTGATAGTACCGCTTAAAGCTGTGCAACATTCGTCAGGTGTATTAATAAACTAAACGGATATATTGGTGTTTCGACGACAATATCAGTTAGTGAATACGAGTGAATACGAGAATATTCATAAGTTAGTGAAACATGGACTCGAAAGTGGTATTGAAACAAAAGAACCCTCACGACAAAGCAAACTTCATCTCGAAAATATTTTTAACGTAAGTATTACCACGTGTGATAGTATTATCTACGCTGACTCTACGCTGACGTTACTGCTTCCGCACTATCCGAGTTGCTTGATTAGATTCACGAGATCAAAAATCTGTGAACGAAAACTGTAAATCAAATAGTAGTAGGTAAGGCAGACTCTATGCTCTATGTTTAGTGTTTACATATACCTAAGTTAGGTATCTATTGAAATGGTTTGTTTTGAAACGGTTATGTAGGTACCTAGTACCTACCTATTCATCAATATTCATCATCACTACTTTGTCAACGTGACCTTCATGCTAAAAATGGGTTGTACCTAAGACTTTTAGCTCTTAACAACTTGAAATCAATTTTTACGCTTATGCATAGTTAGTACCATAGCTTTAATCTAACTCAAAAACATATTTAATTATTTACTAGCGTGACTTAGCAGTTTTACAATTCCTGCTAATACAAGATGACTTAGGCAGGTACAGTACCGTTTTATGTTTTAACATACATAAGTCACGGGCTCTGGAGTTTATCATAATGACCATGAACTAACTTTGTCTGTATCAAAACTAGGTAGGTACTTATATCGTTACGTAAAATTATTGTTTTTTTAAAATATATTTTGAAAACCAATCATTTAAATCAGAATTTGCTTAATATTTTTGGCAAACATCAAGAAGGTGTCACAAAATCTCAATTTTAAATCGAGTTCCAAGTATATTTTGTTTCATACCCAACCAATTCGAAACCGGTTTCGATGATTAATTTTTAAAGACTATCTCGCCTATTTTTCCCTATTTAATTTTGGTGGCGACCTGATAAATACTTTCGGAGATAGAAAATGGAATATTGCAATATTTTCTATGGATGTCAGTAAATCACTTGCGTGACGCGACTGCAGCTATCGCGTATCCTCCTACGTAAGGTTAATGTCACCAAAAAAATAAATAAACTTGGTACATAAAAAATAAAAAAAACTGATAGTACTAAGTTATATTATGTATAAATAGAATACGTAGAACTGTGCCACTAAATCTAGGCATTTTTCGATGGGCCTTAAAAATAATAATAGTACCTAGATTATTCATTAAGGGGATAAAGCAGTGTCATAGGTCACGGGCGCTACCTATATTGAATCCTGAACGTAACGAAGGATTCTAGGGCTGCCGAGCGTAGCGAGGGAGTTCTGAGATAACTCCTGAGCGAAGCGAGTGATTTAACACTAAAATCACTAGATTCGTGAGTGCAGCGATGGATTCAAACTCGCCCAAGACAAAGACACGTTTATTCCCGAGGAGAAAACTCTACTTTTCGCACCTAATGTGAGATAGGTAATTCACCAATAACAAAACCAATTTGACTTCGAATTAGGTAGTAGCTAATGAAATCGAGTACAATATTAATGCTCGGCTAGAGCTTAGGGCTTAAATGACTTGTTATGGTTAAGTTTGCGTGACATAAACAAGGGTTGGTCAAAAAGTTCGCAGAATGGAGGGGTTAGAGTGGGGAGGACAGGACTTTTTTATCTATCACTACTTGGCGGCTCAAAACAACTATAAATACTAAGTTTCAGCCAGATAGGTTCAACAACCTTTAAGATTTCGCTAGATAAACAAGTAAATCGGGAACAGAACACTGACTATTGAGAAAATTAAATTTCGTGCCGTGATGTTCCTTACTAAGCAAAGAAAAACGCCTCAGATAATTATGGAAGGGATGTCATCTGTTTATGGGGACTCTTACCCTGGAAAATCGATGAATTACAAGTGGCATAGTCTTTCCAAGCAACGCAGAGACTCGATTGAAGACGATCAGCGCTCTGGTCGGCCAATTGAGGCAACATTGTTGAAAAAGTTGAAAATCTTGTTCTCGAAGATGCTCGTCTGAAGAAAAAATAGATCGCAGAGATGGCTGGAGTATCGTATACGATTATTTTGAATATTATCCATGACCATCTTGGCATGTCTAAGGTCAGTGCAAGATAGGTGCCGAGAATGCTCACACCGCTTAAAAAACAGCAGCACGTTGAGTGTTCTCGCGAGTTTTTGGAGCAAGAACAGGGATGAGTTTATGAACCGAATTGTGACTGGGGATGAAACTTGGGTTCATCCATGAACCTGAGTCAAAACAAGAGTCCATGCAGAGGTACAAAAAGGCGTAGCACCGCCTAAGAAGTTCTAGGTGTCACAATCGGCCGGAACGATTATGGCTACAGTTTTTTGGGATTCAGAGGGGATTTTGTAGATTGATTATTTTATTTTTATTTATTTGGGAAAATAAACAGTTACACATTACAGTATTACACAAAATTATAAAGATAAAGCGTCAATATCACGGGGCAATACTACGCTACGCTACTAGAAAAATAAAAAATGCAATTAAAGAAAAAAGAAGGGGAATGTGGTCTCGAGGTGTGTTCCTTTTGCATGACAACGCACCCGTTCACAAGAGTCATGTTGCGATGGCTGCCTTACACAAGTGCGGCGTCGAAATTCTGAACCACCCACCCTAAAGTTTTGGCCCCTTGTGATTATTATTTGTTCCCAAAAATGAAAAAAGAGCTTCGTGGAAAGAGATTCACCGATGACGAAGAAGTGAAGTCGGTTATTTCTGCCTATTTTGAGGGCGTTGACGATTTTTTTTTTTTTCGAAGGTATAAATAAATTATTTGAAGGGTCTGGGAAGTGTGTTATTGTTAATAGAGAATATATTGAAAAGGAAAAATAATTTCATGTTTAATTACATCTCCCTTCCTTTTCATTACGCGAATTTTTTGACCTCCCCTCGTAATTTGACATTACCGAACAGGTGGCGCGAAAAATATTTTTTAACTAAACAAAAATTACTAATTTTTTTTCGATTAATGTACAGTCGCCAGCAAGTCAAGCTATATGAAACTGTCAAATTTCTCGATTTTGAACCTTAAAATGTTGATGGTTAAGTTCAAAATCGAATGAGAAAATCTGACAGTCTGTGGTAACTTGATTTGCTGGCGACTGTACAGCTCGTCGAAAGAGTTCTCTCTTCATAGGTTTTAGTTGCCGTTGACGAACAAAATAATAATAATTTAATTTCGCAACCGAATAGAGATTTTATAGTCACAGTAAATATAATGCATATTATTTAAATACTTAGATAAAACAAAAATAATTGTTTTCTATACCTATATGTCCAAGTCCAAAATTATTGCAATCTATTTCTACATTACCTAAGTATATGTGGCGGTAATGGCGGCATGTCATCGCAACAGCTGATCCGTTGCTGTTGCATTTAGAATGTTGGCTTAGGTGTCATATTTAATTTAAGTACGATATTATTTATATTACTAGCTTTTGCCCCCGGCTTTACCCGCGTAGATGTCGGAAAATATCCCACGGGAACGTACTGCCATTGTTTTCATTTAGCTCTAAATAGCGACACTCCTGTATCCCCTTAGTGAATAATCTAGGTACTATTAATGTGTAGCGCAGTTTCGGAAGTCGGTGCCAAAATTGTTCAAATCAAACAAATAGAAGGCACCGATTTCCGAGATTCACATATGTGTAAATTTCTGAAGTCGGTGCCTTTTATCCATCGAAGTGTTAAGTGAAATTTATTAGAAGTATACCTACCTATAATAATTATGTGCACTACACCTATGTACGATAAGATTGTGCAAATGCTATTAACTTTGTTTAGTAATTAAATGTGCTACCTACGCGATGGTAAAGTTTTAGGGTAACGCGAGTTTGATAATGATCGTTACGCGAATCGTATTTTGCTTCAAACAAGTCGGTTCAGCTTACGCAGCCAATGTTCAGTTTACTAAAACTTTTGATGAATCCAGACACAGTACAAAACGAAATATAATTTTAAATGACTATTGAACCGTTTGAGTAGATACCTGTTTGTGGTCAATGTTAGACTCACTTCCGCTCTTTTTCTCAATTTCAAGGTCAATGTGTTATCAATCAGGTTTTGTAACAGTTTCACACCACTCGTGCATGTTATCAGTAGTTCAGTGCATTACGAATGTGGGCAGAGAACATGTTTATCAATCGATATTTGTGATGGTCGGTGCTCGGTGGGCTTGTGTTGTAGATACATATCAGCAGTACAGATGCACCTGCAACCTGCAACAAAATTGCGTAACACAAGACACTATCAATCACAATTGGAATCATTTTGAAGCCTTTTGCTAATCCATTGCTTCATATGTTCGAAAAATTCGTCTGCTCAACAACGTAAATAACGCAATGAATGTTGTTGAACTGTCAAATTGAAAGCCATCCCTACTGTTAGTGTTTTACGCAATTACCCCGCTGATTATACTTATAAAAACATTAAGTAATTTTATACAGACTGTGCATATGGTTGGTCTACGTTTGCGGGTAGGTACCTAATTTAATGTGTCCTATATATACAAAAACTGACTTCATTCCGTGTCAGTAATTCACAGCCGATATAGTACTTGACTGATAGAGACAACTAACTGTTGCCCGCGAATTCGTCTGCGATCCAGGATGAAAAGTAGCCTATGTCCTTACCCTGGTTATGGTCTGTATGTGTGCCTAATTTCATCCAAATTCGTTCAGCCGTTTTGGCGTGAAAGCGTAACAAACAAACTTACTTTCGTATTTATAATATTAGTTAGGATTACTATAGATTTTGCCTTTGTTTGGCATGTACCTACAGTAAAATTATTTCGGAATCTTAATTATTTCGTGAATCATGAGTCATGAGCCTAATTTTATGATTGTTACAACAAACACTATTATAATATCAAATACATAATATTATGGTCTCTAAAGAGTTCTCTACTTTTCAACAAACAAGTAATAATTAGGTTAATTAGCGAGTTTTCATACATAAATCTCATCTTAAACCTTGTTCAGTGTCAATCTACTTTTTTGCTGGTTGTACCTGCTGTACCGCAGTGTTGGGGATGACCTTTCCTGACAATATTGTCCTTTATCGTTTGGTCCAACTCCATACTGATAACGCTTTCGTGTCTTCGCAGATATCCAAGGAGTGCCTCTTCAGAGCATTTGTAAAACATAAGGAGCACTAGGGATTAGTATTTAAATCCGAAAGTCACTTGTTCTTCCCGTCATTGTGATATTTTTTTTGGTACTGGACCATACCTGGTAATTTTCTGGTTATGGAGATCTAAAGGAAATGTCGTTTCCCAGCAAATATTTTTGTACAATGTTACTTAGTTTGATGTCATTAGGGTCTGAAATGACAATGGGCGTTCCTCAAGGTTCGATATTGGGTCCATTCCTCTTTTTAGTTTACATTAATGATTTACCCCAATTACTGCAGAATCAACCGAAGATGGTGTTATTTGCAGATGACACATCATTGATCTTTAAAGTAGACCGACGGTCACAAAATCTTGACGATGTAAATAACTCTATTCTTTAGGTCCAAGAGTGGTTTATGGTAAATAATTTGGTACTTAATGAAAAAAAAACCAAATGCATTAGATTTAAATTACCTAATGTTAGAAGTTGCGAATGTGACATCATATTGAATGGAGAAAAACTAGAATTTATTAATCAGACGGTTTTCCTGGGAATCACGCTAGACGAGAAATTGCAATGGGGACCCCATATAACATCTCTTGCGGGGCGGTTAAGCTCGGCCGCTTATGCTGTTAGGAAGATAAGACAGTTAACAGATGTAGAAACCGCGCGTTTGGTTTATTTTAGCTACTTCCACAGCATTATGTCATATGGCATTTTACTGTGGGGTCGGGCTGCTGACATTGAATCCATTTTCATTTTGCAAAAGAGAGCTGTCAGGGCCATTTACAATCTATGTCGTCGCGAATCTCTTAGGGAACTATTTAAAAAGATTAATATTATGACGGTACCTTGTCAATTCATTTATGAAAATATTAGGTATGTAAGAAAAAATCTACATCTTTTTAATAAAATAAGTGATAGACATAATTTTAATACTAGAAATAAAGATAAAATAGATCAACCATTTTTTAGATTATCTAAAGTACATACATCTTTTATGGGGTACTGTGTTAAATGTTACAACAAAATACCTTGTGACATATTGCAATTAAATGAAAGAAAATTTAAAACTCATATAAAAAGTACACTTTGTAAACAAGCATATTACAAATTAGAGGATTATATCCTAGATAAGAATGCTTGGAAACATGCTGGTCCTGCTCCATAGGACAATCTAGAGTCTAGACAAAATCAAACTGGTTGCTATTTTAATTGTATAATTTATAATTTTTATGACATTGATTGTTACATTATGTACTTAACTACTTTAACTCACACACTAAATTATTACTTGTTAAAATTTTGGAAACATCATCTACTTTTCAATATTTGTAAATATGTGAGCACCATGTATCTATCACATAATTAATTTACCTGCCTTTGCATTATATTTAATTATTTTTACCTATTGTGGTATAGTAATTTTATTCTAGGTGCATCGTGTTCACATATAATTACATAATTAATGTAAACTTACATAATATTGTAAAATATTTTAAAAGAGTAACGGTGGAGTTTCTTGCACATTCTTCTCCATACGAAACTACCTTTTGGAAGGGGCAACTAGAATCAATTCTATTTTTTTGTAAATTTTGACGTTCAAAAGTGCCTTTTATGTGCCTATTTGAAATAAATGATTTGACTTTGACTTTGACTTTGTACAGAATGATTACCTATTCGTCGGCTCTGTGATGGGTCCGGTGGGTTTACACCTTGTATAGGTACTTACTCACCGATGGGCGTATGGGAAAGAAAGATCAGACGGCCCCTACAGATACAAAGGTCCACCTAAATAATTTTGAAAGGAATAACGCCACATCTGAATGATGCGAAAGCCCTTCATTCTCACTTTCTTGGTCAGCGTACTCAACGCCGCCGTCCACGTGAGCACTGTTTTAGCAATGAAAATTTGGTTTTTCCAAGTTTTGAAAATCGGGTTGGCGATTTTCAATCGACCTACAGTTTGTATTGGCCCATGATAATTATGTTCTGGCGGTCTCTGTATGCAAAGTGACTTGTGATTGAACTAATATCAAACTATATGGATGATAGCAAGGTGGTTTATGCCAAAAGGCAAAACGGACCGTCGAATAGGAAGAGATTTAAAAAGGAAAAAATTATTGTTCATTAGGTGACATCAGAGGACCAAAAGTATCTAAGAGACGGAAAACAAGAAAGAAGAGTGATAACATATTTTAAAAAAAAAAATGACAGTTTATCCGACGATGAAATCTTGTTTTCAGAATCAAGTGGGGAATAGGTACAATGTCCAGATTTTCGTTTATGGGTACATTGTGCTTGAGCAGGCTGGTTGTGACGTAGGTGATGATGAGGTAGTGTTTCTCTTTGAACAAAATGTTCTGACTGTTTTTATTATGAAAGGACATTTTACCGTCCTGTTTGGTCCGTTATACCTCGAGTTAAAACGGACCAATTTGAGTTTTTAGAAATCATTTAATATCTTAAAATGATCTACGAATGAATATATTTAAGTTTAATTAATAAGTGACGTAGAGTAAAGGTTGTTGGTCAGTTTAACTCTCGGAAATGTTGAATAAAACGAATAGTTTTTTTTTCTACATTAGTTCGTGCGTAAGTGGTCCGTTATGTCTTCCCTTCCTCTACTCATTTTTTTACAGGTACCAAGTTTTCGATTATGAATCCTTTGAAAATTCAGAGGACCTTGAGGATTAGGCTTAGTGTACCAACCTAAAAGTTTTTGTCAATGCCGCGGCCGTCGCATTTGACAATTGTGCAATATTACAACACATTATGAAATTGATCATTTAAAATTGGTATCGTTTGCTCTGACTTTAGTCTTCTCTTTTCCTAGAATGAAAGCTTTTGCTATTGATTAGATAAGATAAGTGTAACATTTGTAGTTTCATAAAATACATACACCAACCTAAAATTGTAAGCCTTTCTTTGCCATTTTATTTATCTTGCACAACCTGATCCTACTTTTTTTATTGTTTTATTATTATTATTTATTTATTTCAGCGAATCTCCATATAAGTTACCTAATCACAATATCACAAATATTAACATACCAGACGCGCTGCTGCGCCACGGCAGACTCAACATCATTCTAAAAGCGTTGTTATGCTAGGTGCGCCGGGCTGTGTAGGTTCGCTGTGTATTTTTCACCCACAGGCCACTCGATAATAAGGACTGGTAGAACGCCTTATAATGTGTAATTTTCATCTCGTTGGTGCAACGTGCGAACCTGCGAGCAAGCATATTGCCTCACACCGCCAAACCCTGCGCTCCTTCTTTGTGTCCTCGTCATCCTTAAGGTCACCTGTTACAATGTGACCCAGTTACTTACACCTATCCACTACTTTTAAGACTACACCATTAAGGATGACAGTAGGAATATATGCGGGATAGTATGTACCTGCTCTAAATACGAGTAGTTCACTCTTTTTTGAGTAGTATTTAAGCCCGGGCGACATCGAAAATGCTTCAGACTGAGACACGTGGGGTTCAGCAGCACTTGTTAACACATTATAGTCATCAATGAAGCAGCCGAGATGAGTGCTTCTGAGCCCCTTAATAAGCTTATTTACATACAAATTAAACAATAGTGGCGAGCTTAGTAAACCCCTTGCTTCGCGACTCGCGTGGTCGTTTCTGCGTTGGGGGCGCAGAGAAATCGGTGTTGGAGGTTTATGGGCCCTTGCCCGAGGGTTTGTTCTTTCGGTCCCCAAAATTAACCCCCCTTGTCTCACACCACATTCTAATTTAAAGTCGTCCTACAAAGTACCGGCCCATCTAACCTAATTTCTTTGATTTGAGTACCAGTACTTGAGAAGAGAGGTACATTCCACCGGTACACCCGCGCTTCCATAGCACGTCATATGTTACGAGATCAAAAGCTTTTGATAGGTCGATAAAACACGCGTATACCACACGTCCTTCTCTCTGTGTAGTACTTGACAGGATGTTTCAGGCAGAGTATGGCGCTCTCTGTCGAGAGACCGGCTCTAAAGCCGAATTGCGCGTCCTGCAGGTCGATGTGCCTCATGAGATTCCCATGCAACAGGCTGTCAAGCTCTTATTGCTGCACTTATTGCGCTGTTATTTTAGCAAGTCAGATGGGTCGATAGTTAACTTTATCGGATGCATTACCCGTCTTATTTTTTACAATGGGTAACACAATTGTACGCACACTACACACCAATGGCTCAGGTAAATAAGAGTGGCACCGAAACAAATTAAACAACATACGAAGCACTCTCGGTAAGTCCTCCGCAGCATACAGTGTTCTATATTGAGACTGTCGAAACCAGGCGGTTTCCCTGTTTGTATGTGTTTAATCGCGTTTGAAACGTTTTTAACTGAGAAATACACACTTTGCTCAGCCAAACTGTCGCGGCAACAACACGCAACGAGCGACGCACATACCGGTATTTGCACGATCTACGCGGCCAAAAGTCCCAATAACAAAATAACAAAACCACTAACAAAAACGAGTTCCACGAACAGAGGACGAACCAGGGAACAATACCCATCCTCGAGCTACCTGCCACCGCACACCCCGCGTGCGTAGCGTCAGTCGGAATTTGACCGTTTCACTTAGTGTACGTATCTGTTCTCGGCGCTTTTCTAAACCTTAACTTCGAAAGTGTTTTTTTATATTTTCGAGTTGATCTCACGAATTGAAAGTGATGGATTCTGAAAGATCAGGTAACAGACTTACAAACTACATTAATAAAGTTATAATCAACTGATAAACAACACTGTTTTTTTATTATGTATGAACTCATTTCTATTCCGTGATTTCCTTTAATTTTTTTTCTTTGCTAGTGTGTTTGTTTGTGTATCGGGATAGATCGGGCTATGATTATAATTATAGGTTATTATTTGAACATTTTTCTTATAACTACTATCAAAAACATCTCCAGAAACGTCCGGATAGATTCACTTTTGGGGGTTTAAAGATATTTAGCAATAAAATGCGATTTTTGCAAGCAAGTTTTTTACATAGTGTACGTTTGTTTTAGGTTCACAGGGTGCGTCAGGAGTAAGGGTTGTGACCCGGCAATACTTGTTTGACCGTATGAAGCAAGAAAATTTGCCTAATTTAGATGCAAAATTAAGTCATCTAAAAGATCAACTTTTGTCATGTGAAGATTATAAAGAAAACCAAATTGTTAATTTGAAACGTGGTTTTGCCCATTTCAAATCAGAACTCAAACAAAGGTGGACCAAAGCTCATTATAAAGAAGAAAATTTTCTAAAATACAACCGGTCATGGCTGGAAGGTACGTTTGAAATCCCTGTTGTTGAGACCTCACAAAAAAGACCAGGTCGACCACCCAAATCGTTCGAAGAGGCAAGTGAGAGGAGCAAAAGGCGAAAGACTGAGGAACTTCGTTCTGGTTTCAAAAAAGAGATCATAATACACGCTGCGCAAGTGGAGCTGGGAAAAGCTGGTAAAAGAGATGCATCAAATGTCCTTAAAGATATCACCAGTACTCCGACACAAGCAACTAAATATAAGAAGGCATATTGTCTTACGAAATCAAGTAAAGAGCATCCCTCTTTGACACCAATGCAAGCCTTGCAAATGTTTGTAGATGCAGATTTGACACAAGGACAATACGAAATTATAAGAAAGACCAATAAGAAGTTTTTTCCGTGCTACAGTGCGTTACAAAAGGCCAAGAAGAAATGTTACCCACCTCAAGAATCGTGTACGATAACGAATACCAGTGCCGAAGCCCAGTTACAGCCTCTAATGGATGTTACCGTTACGCGTTTATTGGAGTACCTAGAAGAGGTATTGATAACTTTAAAGGAGCAAGAGCGTGAATCCTTAACTATTATTAGTAAATGGGGCTGCGATGGATCCCAACAATCACAGTTTAAGCAAAAACATGCAAGTGATGTTGATTCCGATGCAAACCTTTTCCAAAGCTGCTTCGTGCCTCTTCAATTAGTTTATGGAGATAATAATGAAAAAGTTATATGGAAAAATCCAACGCCTTCCTCGCCGCGATTTTGTCGACCAATAAGATTCCGTTTTATCAAGGAAAATAATGATATCACTGAAGAGGAAATAAGACATGTTAAAAGCGCTATACGCTCTTTAGTTCCAACAGAGGTCGACATAGCAGGGAAAAAGTTCCTTATTAAGCACACATTTATAATGACAATGGTAGATGGAAAGGTCTGCAATGCGGCCACAGGCACAAAGTCTACAAGTAGGTGCTACATTTGTGGAGCAACATCCAAGGATTTCAATAAATTGGAATATACAAGAGAAGTGAATTTTGCAGCCCTTGAATTCGGCATATCGGTATTACACGCCAGAATTCGTATATTTGAAAGTATTTTACATTTAGCCTACAAACTACAAGTAAAGAAATACAGGGAAAAAAAATCGCAAGAGGAAAAAGACATAGAAGAACGAAAAAAAAGACACATACAAGAAAGGTTTCGCACTGAAACCGGTCTAATAGTAGATATGCCAAAATCCAATTTCGGGAATACTAATGACGGAAATACCAGCAGAAGGTTTTTTGAGAAGCCGAGATTAGCTTCCGAAATAACAGGTATCAGTTATGACCTAATTTACAGACTAAAAGTAATATTGGAAGCAATTTCAAGCGGGTACCAAATTGATCCAATAAAATACGAAAGATATGCTTCAGAAACTGCTCGTCTTTATGTGAAATTGTATGAATGGCATCCTATGTCGCCAACAATGCACAAAGTTTTAGTCCATGGCGCAGTCATTATAGAAAAGGCATTATTACCAATCGGGCAGCTTTCCGAGGAAGCAGCTGAGGCTCGCAACAAACACTTTAGATGTTACCGCCAAGATTTTGCGAGGAAATTTTCCAGAGAAAGTTGCAACCAAGACATTTTTAACCGCTGTAGCGGCATCTACAAACGCCACATGCGAGCTACACGTCATACTGACGTCACACAATCCTGCATCGCGCAAGCAGAGTTTACCGCGCAACTAGCATATATACAACATCCCGACATCAATCGTCGGGCAGTTGCCCACCAGACACAACACCCGTCTGGTCGGAGGATCCTCCCTTTTCAATAGAGTATGAGTGAGCTTTACACCCTGTTCCTCATACCTCTATAACCGCCTTCTTCTTAGTTCAGATCCTTTGCTAAGTAGTAAGCGAGCAGTAAAAAAAAGGAAAGCAAACACATTTATGCCTGAAACCTTGGCCATGTTCGTATCTGCGGAACCAAATATAATTGAAAATTCATCAGAGAGCGATGAAGAAAGTATTACAGAAACTTAACATTTACATTTTTTTGCCTGTTATCTATGTAACCTATCTAAAGTTTTGTGAATATAATTTTTTTTTGTAAAAATCTGTATTTTTTTCTTATTAGCATTGTTTAGATACCAAATAAGCATCAAAACAATTTTGGCCCCGTAGATGGTGCAAATACCAGTATGTGCGACGGGTTAAACGTCAACTGCACTGTAAATATTCCCTAAACAAGTTGGCAATCATTTTATGATCATGAACGCCTTCAACGTTCACGGGAAAGCGAAGCAGCTGCCCATCCCTGCCCCCCCCCTCCTTGGAGGGGGGGGGGGGGAATCCATTGAACCCCCGACGCAAGAGGCAGAGGGGTGTTATAAGTTTGACCGCTATGTGTCCGTGTGTGCCTGTCTGTCTGTGGCACCGTAGCTCGCGGTTTTGTTATTTGAAAGCAAGTTCCTAGCGGTGGTTCTTAGATAGGTAATTACCTATGTTTTATCAAAATTGGTTCAGCCATTTCAAGGTCACCAACTCTTTTGGGTCGGGGGTTTTTAATTTTACCTATTTTGAATTGTTCTTGTCTGTCTTGACACCATTTTAATTTAGCTTTGAAATTTTCCGCGATTCTAACATTTCATTATCGACTGTCCCATTTTTTGTTTTCCCGCCAAAATCCTCTTACTAAATCTAAGCCTAGCCTCCCCATGTGCTCCGGCGACGTGCTTATTCCAACCAGTTACATTAAATCCTGTTTTTCTGGGACAGTTTTTGTAATTAAGACTCTTTAGCCGCATCAGTTACTATACTTATAGTTAACATCATAAGATAATATACATTTTATCTAGAATAAAAAAATGATCACTATTGCGACACACAGAATCACAACATTGCCCTAACTCTAAAGGAAAATCAGTTTAAGATGGTGCTTGTTTAAAGAACCTAAGTATCACAGATTGAATAAATATCTACAGCGATCGCAGCTTGCTCGGAGAAAACGTTTACAAAATATGTGCAAAACCTGTCTGTGCTCGCCGACTTATGCAAATAGGTCTATCGGACATATTGTAATAAAAATAACCCATAAACTTTTTCCTTTGAGCAGAGCACCACTCATTCAGATGTGGCGTTATTCCTTTCAAAATTATTTAGGTGGACCTTTGTATCTGTAGGGGCCGTCTGATCTTTCTTTCCGCTACGCCCATCGGTGAGTAAGTACCTATAAAAGGTGTAAAAAGACCCACACAGAGCCGACGATTAGGTACTCATTCTGTACATCAAACTAAGTAACATTATACAAACATATTTGCTGGGAAACGACATTTCCTTTAAATCTCCGTAACCAGAAGGTTCCCAGGTACGGTCCATTACCAAAAAAAATATCACAATGACGGGAAGAATAAGTGACTTTCGGATTTAAATGCTAATCCCTAGTGCTCATGATGTTTTACGAATGCTCTGAAGAGGCACTCCTTGGATATCTGCGAAGACACGAAAGCGTTATCAGTATGGAGTTGGACCAAACGATAAAGGACAATATTGTGAGGAAAGGTCATCCCCAACACTACGGTACAGCAGGTACAATCAGCAAAAAAAGTAGATTAACACTGAACAAGGTTTAAGATGAGATTTATGTATGAAAACTCGCTAATTAACCTAATTATTACTTGTTTGTTGAAAAGTAGAGAACTCTTTGGAGACCATAATATTATGTATTTGATATTATAATAGTTGTAGTAATAGTGTTGTAACAATCATAAAATTAGGCTCATGACTCATGATTCACGAAATAATTAAGATTCCGAAATAATTTTACTGTAGGTACCTACATACCAAACCAATGCAAAATATATAGTAATCCTAACTAATATTATAAATGCGAAAGTAAGTTTGTTTGTTAGATACGCTTTCACGCCAAAACGGCTGAACGAATTTGGATGAAATTTGGCACACATACAGACCGTGACCGGGGTAAGGACATAGGCTACTTTTCATCCTGGATCGCCAGACGAAATCGCGGGCAACAGTTAGTTGTCTCTATTAGTCAAGTACTATGTCGGCTGTGAATTACTGCCACGGAATGAAGTCTTGTGTATATAGGACACATTAAATTAGGTACCTACCCGCAAACGTAGACCAACCATATGCACAGTCTGTATAAAATTACTTAATGTTTTTATAAGTATAATTATCAGCGGGGTAATTGCGTAAAACACTAACAGTAGGGATGCTGAAAGTTAAGACAAGTTCACGTTATTCACGGGATAATCGATATTACCAATTAGCGATAGATTTGATAATACGTTTTTAAGATTGTAAAGTATGCAATATTTCAACATAACCAAATGTTAATTTAATAGGTGAGTAGGTAAGTATTATCACAGATTAGGACCTTTAGCATTGTATTCCATTGACATGGAAGAAGACTTGCAAGACATCGTGACTATGACGGATGAATCATATAAAATGTGAATAAGACGAAGGTCATGGTGTTTGAAAGAGAAGAGGATGTATCGGTACGTGATGTGAAATTAAATGATAAGAGTGTGGAGCAAGTAAGTAAGTTCGTATATTTGGGGAGTCTGTTTACAAGGGATGGAAAGATTGATGGAGATATGAAAAGAAAAGTAAATGCGGGAAATAAAGGGAATGGTGCTACACATGCAATTGTGACCAACCAGTTGATGTCCAAAAAAGCACGACTGGCTGTTCACAATGGTGTGCTGGTGCCTACGCTTATGTATGGAAGCGAGTGTTGGGTGTGGCAAAAGAAGCATGAAAGTAGAATACATGCTGTGGAAATTCGTTCCTTGCGAAGCATGTGTGGTGAGACTATGAATGATAGACTGAAGAATGATGTGATAAGGCAACGGTGCGGTTTAAAAGAAGATGTAGTGACAAAAATTGAAAAGAGTATGCTTAGATGGTATGGACATGTTGAAATGATGAATGGAGGGCGACTAACAAAAGGTATTTACAACGCAGATGTGAGCGAAAACGCCGGGAGGGGACGCCTTAGGAAGACATATAGTGACCTTATTTGTGATGTTCTTCAGAAAGGTCAGGTGCGTAGTACTCACAACCGGCGTGCGTGTATGACCAGATGTATGAACGTAAGCGAAGCAAAAGTAAGGATCGTAGCAGGTGGCGTTCTGTAATTTCTGCCTACCCCCATGGGAACAAGGCGTGAGTTTATGTATGTATGTCCATTGACATATACACACATCAAAAGTGTCTAGAGATCAAGAACGTTTTTGCTAGTTACAAAAAATCTGATTTTTTAATTTAAATATTTTTTGTAAATCCTGTGGATTCTTTTGAGTAAATTTCGTTGTTTGAAAAAGGAATAGTTTTTGAATGTCGGTCAAAAGATGAAAATCCTCTGTCAAGTCGTATTCTTTTATATTCCTGCAACGGGTTATCTCTATGTAGTCTGTGGGGTTTGAGGCCAAATCAGTATAATGTCTACCATACTTCTGAGTGGAATCAATACAAAAGAACGTTATTATGGAGAGAAGATGTCATTTGAGCCGAGAAGAAATTATCAGAGTCGTGGGAATGTTGGAAGCTGGTTCTCGGTAACGTGCTGTGATAATCTCGTGCTCTGGGCACTACGCAGAGTGTTAGAAGTCGCGATCAATCCATAAGAAATCGCTATGTGTACCACCTATTGAGCCCCGCAATCGCAGAGCCCGTTTACAACGGGCTCGTGAACACAGAAATTGGGCAGAAGAAGAGTGGCGTTTTGTGTGTTATTCTGACGAATCTCGCTTTGGTATGAGGCCAGATACTAGACGTACACGGTATTGGAGGACACCTGGACGCCAAGAACGTTTTTAATCATGCCAGGAAGTTCATGCATACAGTGATGGAACAATCATGATATGGGCGGGTATTTGGATCGGCGGAACAATCGAACTGACTTGGATCAGAGGCAAACTCAATGCACAGATTTACGCTGAACCGATTGTATCAGACGTTGTCATGCCTTTGCGGACCCAATTTGGTGCTTAATGTCTGGTTACGTATGCATGATAATTAATGCACGTCCACACACTGCCAGAAATATTGCAAACACACTTGCCGCAGCTTTTATCGACGTCCTACCATGGCCTGCTCAATCGCCAGACTTGAATCCCATGAGCGCGCATAGGATATGCTTCAAAGAAGCACACACACACCAGAAAATCTCATCGCCTGTTACAACGGACCTGGGCAACCATTCCGCAACATGATTTGGATGAACTCATATTGTGTATGCCGAATCGCTGCGATTGTGTTATGTGCGTTAACGGCGGAAATATACTACTAATTGCTTATTTTTCGCAATAAAAACCTTAAAAAACTTTTATTTTTATGTTTTCTCATATTTTAATGTCAGGATTAACTAAGGTGAAAAATCCTGCATAAGCGAAAATCGCGAAAAGACTATAATAATGCAAAAAGCAGAGAGTACTTCGTCGATCTACACATACGAAAACATTTTATTTAATCAATCTAAATAGACATTTTAATTTCAATAGGGCAATAAAATATTAAAAAAGACTACCTTGATCCCTAGACGTGTTATATATACTCTAATTATAGACACTTTTGATGTGTGTAGCTGTAGAGACTATGACATACCTACTTAGTTTGTTGCAAGCAACCTTTTATACCGACTTCAAAAAAAGGAGGAGGTTCTCCATTCGACTGTATTTTTTTAAAGAATTATTTTAAATGTTTTTTATCTCAGAACTCCTTCATTTATAAACTGATTTGAAAAATTCTTAAAGGGTAATTCTGAAAGGGTACTTATAGGGTGGTCCCATATAAATTTGGTCAAGTTCTAATGAGTGGTTTTTGTGTTAAAAAAATAATAAATAATAATAATATAGCTTCAATATACTTACGTATTTTTTCCACTTAGTATCAAAGAGTATATGGAGTCAGTTTAAGCTGACAAGCGATTCATGAATATCTTTATATATATAAAAATTACGTGTCACGTTGTTTGTCCGCGATGGACTCCTAAACTACTGAACTGATTTTAAATTTGATTTGCACACCGTGTGCAATTTGATCCAACTTAAAAGATAGGATAGCTTACATCTCAATTTATAGTCGCAATATTATTTTATTACAAATTATTTATCTATTATTTGACAGTCACAATTATCTGTTAGCTCCAAACGATTCTAACAGATGGCGATACCTGTTGACTGGATTGAGTAAGTATTCAATAGATGGCGCTATGTTAAAAATACAAACGTTTCATATAAGCTACAATTTAATAGCATAACCACCACGTGTTGCTGAGGCTAAGGTATAACCTAAATTTATTTTGTAATAAACGAAATATAGTGAAATAATATTATAAAGAGAAAAGATATGATTGTTTGTTTGTATTGAATAGGCTCCGAAACTACTGAACCGATTTCAAAAATTCTTTCACTGTTGGAAAGCTACACTATCTCCGGGTGGCATAGGCTATACTATATTATGCTTTGCTACCCGGGCGAAGCCGGGGCGGGTCGCTAGTAGAATATAAAAAAAAAAAATGATTCCGTAATAATTATTTATTTTATCTGAAAGATATTGTTTGATCGATGTATCTCTCCTACAGTACCTAGGTGAACCGGAGGCACCTACCTCTTGAGCATTTCTTCATAATGAGTCTTTGACTATCGATGCTGTTTACGTATGGTACTTATGTACCCGTAGGTACCTTTTGCGAGGTCCTTAAACGGTAATTCACGTTAATTCACCGATCAAGTTGCGATGCAGATGCAGTTGCAGTGAAGTTCAAATTTGAGTGTTCAACCGTAGGTATTCTTGTAATCTTTGAATTGCGCGTAGCAGTAAAATGCGCTCTTATTGCGTTCGCGTGACGAGAACTTGACGCGAACGTACTAATCTGACAGCGACAGAGAATACAAACAACGTTGTTTAGAACGAAACTTAACTGCAGTTCTTTAGTTTCGTGAATTAGCCTAGGTGCTGGACATCTAGTAGGTAGGTACACGTGCACAAAACACATTGGCGACAATCCACTTGCGCGAAGGCAATTTGTAGCTCAATTGGTTTCGCTTTTCTTTGTAGGTTTTTAATTAAGCGTGAATTCAACAGATGTTTCAACAAAACTAAACCTGGCAAACAGACACGAAAAGTCGTTGACGTAAAAAATGAATCAGACTCGTCTGTTTGCATACAACACCCTAATTGCGTAACACACTATTTTGAAGGATATTGCTAATCCATTGATTCATAAATTCGATTTTTTTTATGCTCAACAACGTAAATAACGCAATGAATGTTGTTGAACTGTCAAAATGAAACCCATTCCTACTGTTATTGTGTTACGCAAGGACCCCGATAATTCTGTTTCTGTCAAATGTTTGAAGATGACAGAGACAGAATCATGTTTAAACTCGTTAAGCGTTAAACGTGTTTAGTGATTGATTAGAGGTGCATGTGGGTCTTAGTAGTTCACAAAACTTATGATGGTGTTTTATAGTTAAATTCGGTTCAGTTTCAGTTGGGTTACTCTGTAATAGTCTTATTTAATCCAAAGCGAAGCTAAATGCCAAAGACAGTCTGGACTTGAGTTCGGGTTTGTAATAGCGTGCTAGACCAACCCCGAGGTCAAGTAGCACCGTTGCACCCGTGCGGTAGCACAACTTTATTGCGATGCAGTTGCAAGTGTTGTAACCTAAAGAAATTCCATGGAATTCCAAGCGTTACCTAGCGAAACTGTGCCAGTGCCGAGGTTGTTATGGTTTATGCATATTTTCCGGGGCATTTGGCCTAAATACTAACATGTTTTTTTTTGTATCTGACGTTAGACTAACTGAAAAGAATCGGCGTTGTACATTGTATGTAAAGCTGCTACGTTTACGATATTTTCAGCCTCCAATACCGAACACACTCGGTCTCGATTCTTGTCCAAGAAATATCTTGAGCGGTTGTTCCTTGTTCACGAACTAAAACAAAATCAATCAATGTTTGCGCGTTATGTTTCAAAATGTTCTTATTTCAGCTGCTTCTGTCTGTTCAGGTGGTTATGCGTTATTAAAGGTATGGGCATGTATGGATTTCATTTCTGCAGATTAGATAAAACTGTATTGCGAAGGCAAACAGAACATATTCATTTTGTAGTCTGTATGTAGGTATTCAAGGCACGACCTCGTTACTAACGAAACTGCTCATTTGTCTCTATTAATTCCTCGCCATGATAATAAAACTTTATTACAGCACGATATAACTGTATCACATTGGATGCGCTAGTCAATTTGTCATATATATCGAGCAGCATACCTACATTACCTACTTCGAATTTATTCTTTATAATAAGTTGTATTTTGATTATAGAGTTTTGGTATGTCGGTATTGCAGTACCTACTAACCTAGGTATTTTTTATCTCTGAGAATGTTTTAAAGCAAACCCAACTCGTAACCAAAAGGAACAAAATAAATTACATAATCATTCATTTATTGATTGCTGTTGCCTCAGCAACGTTGTTATAATAACAGTAGGTACCAGGCGTACTGTTATATATTTTTAATTAATAAAATAACTGTCCGCTATCGCTTCCACACGTATCTGGAACAGAATCAAATTGGTCATAAAATATATCCCTGCGGTACGCCTACGTCTATATTGTACTAAATAGAGAATATAGGCCGATCCAGCTTCATCTTACATAACCAAGTACTCCAGGGAGAAGTCACATAATCAGTTAAGAGAAGACCACGTAACCATATAAACGTTGCATGTTTTATCATCGACTTTTATGTAGCACATAGTCAATTGCCTTTCTAATATCTAAAAACACTGATAAATGTATGGTAATAAGTATTAGGTATTTCTTGTTTAGGTTGTCTCCAATCGTTATTAATGTCAATAAAAATAATATATTAGTGGTAATTGGTAGTGTCCCGCCCGTACCTACTCTTCCCCGGACTACCAAAATAGATCAAATTAGTCATCAAGTACCATTTTGGGTGTGCTGTTCGCTGAGTTTCTTTGTCCGGATTCGGGAGTTTCTCGGAAATCTATGAGTTGGTTGTATGTATGTTTTATAAAAATAATTTAATGTTCCTGTGTGGCTTGGTTTGACTGGGCTCTATGGTCAAAAGTTTGATGTGATTTGATGATGCTGAATAAATGATGATGAAACACGTACAAAAAGAATCAAAAATCTTGTTGAAATTGAAATCTGTTTCGAAATGGCTCTAATATATTTCATAATGGGGTCAGTTGCTTTTCATGGTTACAATAGGCCGCTTTGTATAGAATTCATAAAAATAGTGTCTAATCTACGTATAAGGTATAAAATAAGCTACAAATTCTGTTTCCTACATAACATACATATTTATCTAATTTTTTTACAGATGGAGCTTTAGTCTATTTCGTCGTGGTTTCAAACATGGCCTTACCGTGGATGACCTGTGGAAGGCCCGAGACGGCGACCACTCCGGTCGGCTGGGCGACCGCCTCGAGCAGGCATGGCAGGAAGAACTCGACACTGCCAAGAAAAAAGGAATCAAGCCTTCCTTCTCGAAGGCCATTGTACGATCGTTTTGGGTGGAGTACTTATTGTGTGGCCTGATTGTCGGTTTATTATTCATCTTTTTATGGTGAGTACTGCCTTTTACGATAATTATAGTACATTCATTCTTGTACCAGAAAGTAGATAGAGTTTGCAAAGTACCCATAACCTACACCTACGAGAAAGATAGTCAAATATTTTCTAGATTAGTTATCACACATTACACCGTGACATGACAGATGTATACCCCGAAGTAAATAAGGTTTGGGTTGGGCAGAGGTGTATAGATGTATGGTATTTTATTTAAATTCGTTTCCTTCTATGAACATAATTCTATGGTCGTATTGTAAAGTAACTGCACAGTAGTAATTACAAGACAGAGATCGGCAGCGGACAAAGGTCGATCTCAATCAGTGTCTGTGCGTTCTCAATGAAGCGGTGTACTGTGTACAACCGTACATCAAGTCACCAAGTCATGAATCAAACATGTGGACTCATTGTGATAAACAAACACAAGATTATTATTATAAACAAGCATGCTGATTTTGATTTTATTTTATTTTCAGGCCTTTAATTCCATTCACTCTAGCGTTATTCATAAATTATTTTTCTGAGGACAAAACCCCAGAAAGTTATAGAAATGCACATATTTACAACTTTCTTATGAATGTTTTGAGTATAGTGACAGCTTTGATGCTCAATCACATACAGTTAAGTCAAGGACGCGTAGGAATGAGAGTTAGAATAGCTAGCTGTTCATTATTGTATAGAAAAGTAAGTATACTGATTAATTTCATACCTAAATACTTAATGTTACTAAACTTGAGGGACTTGAGCGTCTCACCACTACTGATGGGACACCAGTTCCATAAAATTTTATATTATGTGCAATTACGTGCATGAGAGACAAATAACTTAGGTCTAACTTTATATGTTTTCTATTTTAGATATTAAAACTCGATCGCACGGGATTAAATAAAACGGAGCCAGGGCAGGTGATCAACCTGATGTCCAACGATGTAAATCGTTTTGATTTGGTGGCTCTATTTCTGAACTACCTGTGGGTCATGCCCATCGTGGTGCCGGTAGTGTCTTACCTAGTGTGGCAGCACGTGGGCTGGGCCACTCTCGCCGCGCTCACCGTCATATTCCTACAAACTGTGCTTGTCCAAGGTAAATGAAAATCACTGTACATAAGTACGATGATGACATTTTTATTATACCCCGACTAAGATAAACACACATCGTGTGCAAATGATGAATAAATACCTTAACACAATAGCTTGCGTGGTGATGATGTCGGTTGTGAAGCATTTGCTTCTAAAACGTTTACACAATTGAATTAATGTGTAGAAACAAATAATTAAATACTTTTTCAGTTGTGCACGAACAAATGACTTCCTATACAATTTGTTATGTAACTTCACATACCTACACTGAAAATATTAATTGTCTAATCAACTTATTTGTATGTACTTATTTCTAGCATATTTAAGTAATCTTCAAGGAACTCTACGAGGAAAAATTGCAAAACGCACAGATGAAAGAGTAAAGGTGATGAGCGAGCTAGTGAACGGCGTGCAAGTCATCAAAATGTATGCTTGGGAAAAGCCTTTTGAAAGGCTGGTAGATAAACTGCGGAAGTAAGTACAGCCAATCTAAAAGACAAAATATAAATAATAAGACCTCCTTTTTGCATGTTCATCTTGGACTGCGAATAAGACCTACTTACCTGATCTTGTCCTTTAATTACGTGTCATGTATTGTGTATATTTTTTATTTGAGATCCTTAATAAATAAATACTATACTTAACGGTGATAATGTTTGTTGTTAGGTTAGAGGTGAGCTTCGTGATGCGCACGTCTATGATCAAAGGGTTCTCCACGGCGCTGAGTGTGTTCACGGAACGCTTCATCTTGTTCTCCGCCATCGTCGCGTTTGTGCTCATAGGCGGCGACATCCGAGCCGAAATCACATTCTCTCTCGTTCAATACTTCAATCTACTTCAACTCGCCTGTAACATATTTTTCCCATTGGCGCTCGCATTTCTGGCAGAAACGAAAGTCTCCATCAGACGGCTTGAGGTAAACCGCAAATGACGTAGTGACCTAATATTGATATGGAAACACGGATGTTCTTTGTTTACTTTTTAGTACGAATGATATAAATATATATATATCGTTCAAATGTTTTATGGTCTGTTTAGGAATTCCTGTTATTGGACGAACTGACGCCCGGGAAGTTAGTGCCAGCTATTGATTCGAAGGCTATAATAAGCAATGGTACTGAGAAGGAAAAGCCGAAGCATACAGGATTGGTGCTGAATGGGTTAAGTGCGAGCTGGCAACCTGAGGCGATAGTGAACACCCTGAGGAAAATCACGCTTACTGCCCAGCCTGGGGAGTTCGTGGGCATCGCCGGATTAGTGGGTTCTGGAAAGGTATTTCTAGCATATTGTATTATAAACCTCGTTTGGTTAAATGAGAAGGCCTGCACCACCGCGACACCGTTACCGTAACTTCTATTGTATCTTTATAGTCTGAATATCACTACCCACTGGTACACAATCAAAAACTGCGAGCACTTCAGTAGGCCCAGACAAAAACTTTTCTGATAGCGTTAACGCCAGACGCTAACGTCAAAATGTATGGCAATGACATTACCTGCGGAAAAGATACGTAATGTCACGTGGTAAGCAAATATCAACTCCATACAATTGATTTTTCCGTTGGCGTTAACGCTTACAGAAAAGAGAATTTGTCTAGGCCCCCTGTACTTACTCATTATGTAATTATTTACGGGTTTTATTTCAGCAATAATGACTAAACGTACTATTATCGCTTCCTTATATTGTCCTCGACATTCCGTCGCCATTGTACTAATACAAAGAGATCCATCATCACTAATTATGTGTACCTAATTGTCTTTTTTGTTCTTGTTCCTTTTAGTCGTCCCTTCTCCAAGTAATTTTGGGTGAGCTGTCTCCATCGCAAGGCACGATATCGTTGGGCGGTGCAAGAGTCTCCTATGCCAGTCAGGAGCCGTGGCTTTTTGTAGCTACCGTCCGTCAAAACATTCTCTTCGGACTGCCGTATGACCGTATTCGTTATAAAAAGGTGAGTTAATTTGAGTATCAAATAATGTCATACTATCGAGAAATCCATAATTTGGGACCTTGATCTTATAACGTGCGTAACGCCAGTGTTGCAAGTTGTTTATGTAGATAATAGATAAAACACTATTGAGTATAGATACTATCTACTTAAGTATCTATAGCTCAGCTACTTTGTAACCGCTAATTGTTTATTTGGTTTAAAAATAGATACGAGTTCCCATTAATAATTTGGTGGAAATTTGAAGGTGGTGAGTGCGTGTGCACTAGTGCGTGACTTCGAGCAGTTGCCGGCGGGCGACTCGACGCTGGTGGGCGAGCGCGGCATCAGCCTCAGTGGCGGACAGCGCGCGCGAATCGGGCTCGCCAGGGCTTGCTATAGACAGGTAACTAGCGGGTGTAAAAAGAAGCTCAACGAAGCCGACAGTCACTCGTTCTTCCCGTCATTGTGATCATTTTTTTTTACTGGATCATACCTGCAGGGTAATTACGTAACACACTATACAGTAAGAATGGCCCAAGTAGCACAAAACTGCATTATAAGATGTCACAAGAGGTAACATCGGTAACTTTAGCACTTATGAAGAGTTATTACAGTACACTCGACCTGCAATAGGTGAAAAGTGAGCTTTCACCTGAACAAGAACGTTATTATGCGTCACGGAGACCACACTGTAACGCTTACAGCGTTAATATAGGTAATAAGTTCAGTATTATACAGCTTTAAGCAATTTAAAGGATTTTTGTGGACTTTAATTAAGCTATATTCTGAATTGAAGACCACAACTGTACCCTTAGACCACTTGCATTTTAAGAAAGATCACGTGAGCTACTATAATGTAATCAGTTATTCTGTGGCTTCAAATAACAAAGATATAATGCCTTTTGCTGCACACAGTGGAACTTGTGTAATGTTAATCAGCTTGTTACACGCAATCGTATAATAGCTCTTATAAAGTCTACATGATCACTATGGGTGAACATTATATGATGCTAAGTTAAAGCAAACTGCTCTATATTAGCTCACATGTTACCCATAATCTCAGTGAGAGCCGAATACTTGTACTATCGTTGACAATTAATCTACTAGTGCCGTTAAATAAGATCTTGAAGACTTCTTTATTCAGCGCTTCGTAGGTAAGTAGCTAATCGCGTCGTTTAAGATATCGTAATATGTGGAAATATAAAAAAAGGACTGGCGGAATACGCTGAAAAATTAATGCAGAATATTTGAGGATTCTGAACAGAAATACAGATGATACAGTGAACATTGAACAGGCTACACGTTTTGTGAATAATGATCCAAGTGTGAATGAAATTTTAGAACGGGAGGGTTCCGTATTCGAAAATGTTGGTGTAAAAGCATGTGCAGATTTAGATGGACAAAACTCGTCGACTATTTTGGTCGAGAAAACTTTGATACTTACTAGGTACATGATTAACATACGCTAATCCAAAAAATATAGAATGATGTGATGATGATGAGGCTTAATCCGCGGATCCCTAAAATTCCTGCAGAGTTTATCGGTTCACTGATGATTACCTACAGTTATTTGCGTACATGTTACCCACTATCAAGCTTTACATGAATCTGTTGCTGACTTGTGTAACACAAGAACCACTCGTAACAGCTCGTTACTGATTCATGTACCACGAGTGGACACTTAAACAGCTCATGCCGTTTGATTGTGGTTAATACGGTACACATTGCTTGTCTGCCATTTTTTAGATTCTAACCTATGTATACAATATAATAACAGTTTGTTTTTGTTTAGTCAACGAAAATAACAACAGAATTTGAATAGAAAATGTAATGATTTTATACGTAAACAGCTTATTGTCAAATTACAAAGGAAAAATAAAAGACAATTTTTTTAATAATAATATCATCAACCTATTTTATACTATAATTTTCAAGTAAACAGTGATATTTTGAGAGCGCGTGAAAATATTCGTCTATAATTATATAGTATTTGACAATAAACTCCCTTTCCCATTCGAATTTCATGCACATGGAGGAAAAACAAAGTTTTACTTAAGGATAAACATTTGCCTATTTCCCACAAACACTTTACAAAATGGTTCACACAAAACATATCAAAATAATATTAAGTAGTACTAGGGTGAAAATTATTCACAATTTTGCCACTTGTGAATTGTCAGCTCCATAAAAGAGTTACTAATATCCTGGAGTGTATTTTGTGGTGAAAAATTGGTAACAAGTACTCTATTATTCAGCCCTTGTGGTGTATAAAAGGTAACACATACCCTGATAATCAGTCATTATTCAGCTCTTGGGGCGACTGTTACCTTTAATAATGCTCAAATAACGCTGATATAGTGCAACCAGCTACATTATTCAGCTAACAGCTGATTAATTTGTGCCCAAATCAGAGTTATATCAGCTGAGTAGGCGCCTCTAACGCTCTTATTCAGCAGGTTTATTCAGCTAAAGATTTCATTGTGAACAGTGATTCAGCTACTATTCAGCGCTTCTGTGCTACTTGGGGGGTTTCATTTTGACAGTTCAACAACATTCATTGCGTTATTTACGTTGTTGATCAGACAAATATTTCGAACATATTAAGCAATGGATTAGCAATAGGCTTCAAAATGATTCAGTTTGTGCTAGATAGTGTGTTACGTAATTAGGGTGCTGGGAACCTTCTGGTTATTGGAATATTGAAGGTACAAATGCCAACTTTTTCGGACGTTTTTTTACGAAAACAAGTTTAACGAATTCTATACTCTAGCGTTGCATGCACTATGTTTTCCGTGAGTTACATTGAGCCTTCCTGTACATGATGACGCCCCGAGCTGCACTGACGTCGGACCGCATGTTTGTGTATACGAATGAATATCGCGTATGAGCCGCACCGCCGCCGCTCAGTCGCCGCGCCGCGCCGGAACAGCGTGTACACCGCATTGATGCCGAGTTTTAAATAGTTAAGCAACGCTCACAGTTCAGTAAAGCATTGCCAACGAAACTACATATAAAAACTTTATAAAAGTTTTTACACTCATTCTGAGATATTCTAAAAATTTTGTTTCATAATTTCTTATTTCTTCAAAAAACACTTGAAATTCACCCTGGTCTTCTCTTAGGCTAAAACAGAATGTACCCAAAATTTTCTCTTACGTCTATGAATTTGTTTCTTTTGGTTATGGTTAACATCATAAGGTCTGTCAATATTAATATGAAAAGCAGACGTCTTGGCAGTTTCGTAGGTAATGCTTTACTGAACTGTGATCGTTACTTTACTATTTAACTCGGCATCAATGCGGTGTACACGCAGTTCCGGCGCGGCTCCGGTGCAGCGGCGGCGGTGCGGCGCATACGCGACGGTATTTTATCCGTATACATAAACATGCGGTCCGGCGATGCCGCCGCCAGTGCGGCTCCGGTATCATGTACAGGAAGCCTGAGCGCTACCTTAAACAGCAATTTTTGACACAAAAAAAAAATCGTTTCCCAGCAATTATTTTAGTGCAATGTTAGTTTGGGTCTTGTTACCCCCTGTATACTACTACGCACAACACAGTACAATATATCTTGTAATGCAACGTTATAGTTACAAAAGTTCGTGCTACCAACTTCCATTTTATAGTCAACAAACTTTCGTTGCTGACCGTACCTAAATGTGCATTGCTGTACTTGTAGCTAAATGATTGCAAATACTCTGTCGTACGTGGCGCGCTGTTATGGTTTCTTAACAAAGTCGATGACGCATAGCGTAACGATAAGGGCGGTTAGTGGTTAGATATACTTATTTCTAAGTTGTTTGAGCTAGGGGTGGGTACAGCTTATAAAAATCGCCATATAACTTGCGATTTAGGAGGATTGTGTCAATGTTTGTTTACTACACTCCTCGATTTATGGATTTAAAATATCAACAATAAAGGGGAATTCTGACTACGATAGGATATCTACAATATGTACTTTAGAGGCAAGCAAATATTCAACAATGAATTGTTTGATGATAATATTATTTGATCTACGATAATTGTTGAACGATAACTTAGTTGTCCGAAGCATTTATGGATGAAAGGTGTTAATTAAGTGTTGACCTAACGGCTTCTTCACGGCATCCGTTCTAGTATAACATGAAAATCAAGTGTCTACCTACCGTAAAAAAAGGAAAAATAATATGGTCGTAAAGTCAAGTAAAATGATATAATCGATAAGCTCAAAGTTAGGTACTTTCGAGTTTGGGTCATCATGATAAGATTTCCTCATTATTCATGTCTACAAACTGTCTGCTGCTTTATCAAGAATTTATATAATATATGAAAGAGTTAGATATTGAGAGAGAAAGTAATTATAAAAAACCTTAATTGTAGATTGATAAGTTCTCTCTAGCGCCTCGACTAGGATGTACTTACGATATAGCATATCATGGCTACGATGCTGCTAGAGAATTTTGACAGGTGGGGCATATGATCTGGATGCGACCATGCTGTCGATCACCTAACCCTGGTCATATCAGGAAAAAGCTAGTCTGCCAGTAAATGAAGCGATATGTAGGACCGACGCTTGTCCCTTCATAACGGACATAGACTCCTATGCCCGCACCCTAATGCGTAACACACTATCAATCAGAATCTGAATCATTTTGAAGGATATTGCTAATACATTGCTTCATATGTTCGCAAAATGTGTGTGCTCATGCTCAACAACGTACGTAAATAACGCAATGAATATTGTTGAACTGTCAAAATGAAAGCCATTCCTACTGTTAGTGTGTTACGCAATTACCCCGCCGTTTTCAATAACACTAAAGCGCGCTGTTGGTTCAACGCTCGGCTCAGCGTCGAAAGTTCAAAATCCAACAACGCGCTTTTATTTAAGCATTCGTTAGGGTGTCGCCTAGAGTTAGTTAAAACGGACATAAGGGCCTAAGTAATGAGTAACACGAAGAAGAAGTAAGTAGGAGGTAGTGATGCCTATGTCTGTTGAGTCAAAGTTGAAAGACCCTCATTGGGAATTGGAGTCTCTCGAGGTGAAGCCGCTGTCTAACTGTGTCGAGTCGAGGTTATAGAGCATATTCATTACGTTACAATTGATATTTGAAAAAAGTAACTAATATTTCTAAATTGAAACGGGTTGGGCGTTTTTCCGGGCATTTGTGAGACGATGTAAAACACATCATCATTCTCTTACCCTTATCCCAAACTCTCAAACTCAAACTCAAAGCATTTATTTCAATTAAACCATTTACAGGCACTTTTGAATTGTCAAAGAGTCGGTCAGTTAGTCAGAAAGTTGAAGCTAGTTGCCCATTCCAAAACGTAGATCTCTATGGAGAAGAACGGGCAAGAAACTCCAAGGACACTCTTTTTAAATCAAGATATTACAAAATCCTGGGTACATTATTCGTGTTGCTTCTATATGCGAGAACAATAAAAAAAAAAATCTATAAAAAACAATTCAAAATATAAGATTAATAATAAAAATAAGCCGTGGCAGTTAAGAGATGTCCCAAAGTATTTGTGGTCGGCGGAAAATGCCATCGTCTTCCATACTTCTCTATTAGTGGTCATCCCGGTCGTCACCCCCTTTATAGCCATATCATCATTCACACAGTCCATTCATCGTTTCTTTGGTGTTCTCCTACTCTTATAGCCATCAGCATTCATACTCAAAAATTTCCTCACGACATTTTCCTCATTTCCCCGCATCACATGCCCATACCATGACAACCGATTTCCACGCTACAACTATAACAATCATTTATTGTAATTACCGAATTGAGTTTTTGAGTTTTATTTGTTTATTCTGTCCGCTAACAGGCTGACATCTACCTGCTGGACGACCCTCTCTCCGCCGTAGACACCCACGTGGGCAAGCACCTGGTGTCCGAGTGTGTTATGGGGCTGCTGAGGCACGCCACGCGCATCCTCGTCACGCATCAGCTACACCACCTCAAGACCGCGGACAAGGTCGTCATCCTGCACAATGTAAGTCCCTAAACATCTAATACATACCCTCGGAATGGGTGATGCCCATCAAACATGAGTAAATGCGACTTATCGCAGCACCATCATCTCTCAACAAAACTGTCCTCCAAATGAACAATCGATAGATTGATACCTAATCAATCAGTAACATACGCATTGACATGTGTCATGCGCAGTGCCTTATTAATCCACTCTATCATTATTCATTACCTAATAATCTCCGATAAAGTTCTTTAGGAATGATAGTCCGAGCATATTTTTTCGCACATCATCTTGGGCAAGCTTATTATAGTAGGGGAGCCCACGATGCTAAATGGGGATTTACTCGAGCGTCGTAGAGACCTATTGGGTTGCAAAGCTTAGATGATAAGAAGAAAAAAATGTTATATGATATATACCTTTACATCGGTGGGGGAAGCGGCTATAGATTTTTAAATATGTAAAAAAAAATGATGCATGGACATCCTCGAGCGCGTCAGATATTGATAGCATCAATGCCCTACGTATTTTTAATAATGTACGTATGTTAATCTGATCGTTTGCATGATGCGGGTGGTTGTATGTAAGGGTTGAAAATGAAAAAAAAAAAAATTATCGAGCGCGTCAGATTTTGTAAGGGAGTGTTAAGTGCACCAAAAAAAAGCTCTCATTCACTAATCTGACGATTTCGATGGGACGCAAACTCGCGGCCATTTTCATAATGTGCAAAAAAAATTCGCCATTTTAAAATACTCAAGCGCGTCAGATTAAGATATATATGGTTCATCTTTATGTTCTAAACGTACTGTCTCATAATCTGACGATTATCTAGAGGGATTCGCCTATGACAAAAAAAAATTTGAAAAACGGTTCACCTTAAAGGCCATCCCTGCAACTTCCCGCTAATTCCATTCCTGGGCGCTTAAAATTGTACTTATGACATTTTTGAGCTCAAAATATAATTTATGTGATATTTTGAGCTCGCTGAGTTCAAAGAAATAATATTTCTATGCATTTGAGCTCTCCCAGCTCGAAAGTCTGATAGAAGTTTCATAGAACACTATTTTTGGAATTTTCAAACCGCAATAACTTTTGAATGGATCAAGCAATTTTCACGCGGTTGGCGGCATTCGACGCAGTTTTATCATCCTCATAAGTAATTTTGCAATTTTAATTGATCGAACCAAACATTTCGGAGTAATCCCGAAAAAACACTTTTTCGGGTTTCTTTCGTTCACGATATCTCTCGAACGAATCAACCGATTTTGACCAGCTTGGTGGCGATCGACGTGGTTTTTCAAGCTCAAAGGCGGATTAGTTTTTGAAGTTGATCGATAAAGTCGTTTAAAAGTTATTCCAAAAAAACAACTTCCAAAAAAAAAAAAACTTATTTTTATTGAGATTTTTCAAAATTTCTCAAAATCTATCGGTCCGAATCGGTTCAAATTCACAGGAAATTTAATTTTGAGGGAAATATTTAGAACGCCGTTTAGTAGATTCCGATCGGTTTAGTCGTTCAAAAGTTATAAGCGAGTCACATAGTCACACACACACACACACATACATACAGACATAGTGACAACATCGCGGGGGTAGTCAGGGAACATTTTTTTCTTCTTATTATCTAAGCTTTGCAACCCAATAGGTCTCTACGACGCTCGAGTAAATCCCCATTTAGCATCGTGGGCTCCCCTACTATTATGATCAGCTGTGATGGCGTCATGGCAGCAGAAACCAGAGTGGGGACGGAGTGAGAGAGTAATAGATAGAGAAAGAGTGAGAGAGGAATAGAAACGCGGAGAAGGAAATGTAGGCATCACACCGCTGCACGCATTTAACTTTATCGACGAATTTTTGTTATTTCGGCTTGCGGAAATCGTTAGATTATATATTTTTCATTATTCTTGAATTATTTCCTTCAAAATAAAAAAAAATTTAGCTGCGCTCGAGAATGTCGAGATGACGTTTTTTTTTATAACTTTGTTGCCCTCCCCTTTCTTTACGTCACTCTCAAATTGTCAGATTAGTGGAATATACACTTTTTAGGATGTAATTAACTCACCCTACCTTAATCTGACGCGCTCGAGAATTTCTGATGGTCAATTTTTTTTTACTAATCTGATCCTGTATCCTTCACGGGCGGCCTTATATATGGGCCTCATGTTTTGTGGAGGTACTTAACCGGGTACAAGGTATCCCCCTGTATATTAATCTGCCGCGCTTTAGTAAATCCCGAAATCCCCGCTTGGGCTCCCCTACTATTAAGCCTCCGAGAAAATCTGATGGATTACAAATCATGAGCACGTGTTAGCTGTAGGTACACTGGCATACGCTTGCAGCTATCACGATTGCATTTTGTACCCAACTAACATTGTCCGTTGTTTTGCTTATCTTCACACTTCACGTGAAGTCGTGAAGCGTTTGCACAAACGCACAATCGGTATGGATTATTGATGCATAGGTACTCACTCTTCATATAAAAACAAAATGATCGGTTTTGTCGATTGCATGATTTAAATTCAGTAATCTACCGTAGGTATACCTACCAAAAGATCTTCTCTTCATATCGCAAATTCGCAACACACAATAAACAACGACTGTAAGACAGGAAACTATTTTTAATATGATTAATTTGTAATTACGAGTACTTAATTTAATGCTATCTTGTTAAATAAGTTTGTATGGTAAGATTACTTCGTTTCTCGGTACTTACTCGGTAATGCTTGAAAGCACAGTGTGATTTGTTAATTTTGTTATTTTATTAATTGGCCTTGTCTTTGCATCACGCTCATTGAGGCTGATAATTTGGCAATTTATAGCAGAAGTAATTAATTAGAAATCTTTTTAGTGTTCCGTGTCAACATTCGTGAAACGGAACAGTAGGTTTTTCGAAACGAAACACCTACTTATTAGTTCGGTTTGTGTCCGATCCTTTCTAAACCAACCGATGTAGGTGTAGGTACCTACCTAATAATTTGATATAAACACCGAGATAATCTGAATGATGACATTTCTGTGTCGTGTTTTAACTAAAGAAAAGTATATTTATTTCTATTTAATTATATAATATGTGTGTACAAAAACATAATACTTATAAAAGGCGCTTTACACTTTTCATTTCTAAAACAGTTAAAAAACAAAAAAGAACTGCTAACACTTTATTTATGAAACTATACCTAACAATGGACAAAACTAAAAAAAGAAACACATAATTATTATGTATATGAGTGTGTTTTGTGTGTTATTTTTGTGTATTATGTGTTATTGTTAAGTGTTGTTATTGTTATGTGTTGTTATTGTGGGTGTGGTGGGATGTGTGTGCGTGTGTTTTATTATTATTATGTTGAAGTATGTAACACATGTTAATACGTAAAGCATTAAAGCCATTATATCGTAATTTAACAGCATCAACAGCTGTATATTTAACTTTCAGTTGATTCAGTATACTTATATTCTGTAAAACTAAACTGTTTGTATAACATATTAATAATAGTAATAACCGATAGTCGTGACAGCCAATGGCTTAATAGCCAAGAGCTTCGATCAACACCAGCACGCGTAGCATGACCATTATAGAAACGGGTTTTGTCGACGGGAGAATAGACAAAAATGACGTTCCGTGAAGACAGTACGATGGCAGCAAAGAAGAAAGAGTCAACTGCACTTTTTACGAAATTCAGTAGTTTATTCACGTTTTTCTTTTATTTTGCTTATATCTCGAAAATGGTGTGCCCTATCGCAAAAATAATGAAAATTTCGACCCCCTTTATAATACTCTTGAACCCTTGAAACTAAACATGTAGGTAATACTTTTTCACATTTTCCATACAAAAAGTGAAAAATTCCATTTTCCATTCCATTTTTATACTTTGCGGCCGTCGAGTAAAAAGTTTTCTACTGTCTTTAGCGTGGCGATTACACAATCAAATTGTCTTCACTAACTTAGAGAACTGTCAGTTGTCAGTGTGATTTTGACGTTTGGGATAGAAAACTTTCTTCTGAAATAGTCTACATATAAAAAGACCTAGACAACGATCGGTAAAACGAAAGACAAAATGACGGATTTTAGAAGGATTTTTACGGTGCGATGTCAAAAATAGAGAAACGAAATGTCACTTTGTATAGAAATAGCTATGTTTTGTCTTCCAAGAAACAGAAAGCGTCATGCTAAACCTGCTGAGGAGGCTCTCGTTGGGCAGCTGGATCAAGGGCTTGATTCAGAAGGCGGTACTTCTGAACACGGCCCGCATTGTTAGAAGGTTCCTCTCTCTGGAGCCCTGACCGCCGGTAGCTTGGACCCTGTTCCCGATACCGGTGGGCCACAATTTTTTATATTTTTAAATGTTTTTATGTTCTAATATTTAAAAATATAATTTATATGTATATAATGAAATAATAATAATAACCCCACCGCGCGCCGCGCCGTATCTCTACGTTGACGTCGCGGTGGGGCTTGCGCGCTCCTCAACTCTGGGTCTGTACTGGTAGAGCTTCCTTTTCCGAAACAGGTCTAGGGTGAGGAGCCAGACCAAGAGAGCTACAGAAACCCGCAGGGTAGCATGTGCCGGGTTGTTGGGCAGTACCAACCCCACGAACCCTAACTGCCGGGAAAAGTCTTGTTTCTCACCTTTAGCTTGCCTTTATTGGCCGGCTTGACTGGAGATTCGCAAAAGCAAACGTGTTCGGGGGAAGAAAGTATTCCAGTAAGATGCTGGTAGGGATCTTGACCGTAATTCCATGATTTTCCTGATAGCCGCGGGATACCTCTCCACTCCTCATAAGCACTTCAGAACATGTTGCCCTTGCCCCCCTTGTCACTACGACAATATGTGCTAGCGACCGTTTTCGGGGGCGCATTATTGAGTTTGCAAGTCACCCCTTGTCATTTCTGTGTATTTTATATAAAACATTGATCATGTAGGGGCCATAGTCTCAGAGGCGGCTCTAGCCCATGTAGCGCCCGTATGCGATCAATACCCTGGCGCCCTCTAGTAGGCGTTCAGTCAAAATCGAATAGGTACTTATAATTATATTTTCTAGCTTTATCCGTCTTATGACTATGTAACGCTTTTGCCACCTCACTACACAGTATTTTCGGTTCTGGTTCCACCCCTTTCCTTTAATTACTTAGGTAATGTTTTTGTTCTTGTTTTAGCTTTTTGTCTGGGTTCGAGTACAGGTCTTTGTAGAATTTAGTAGCTGTCTTGTTAATATATTTTCTATTCGTAGAAGTATTCCCTTGTTTGTTGAGTTTTGGTAATAATTATTTGTTTATTTGTCTAAGTTCTTTAAATGCTTTCTTTACGCCCCCTGTTCTTTTTATATACCTTTCTAGCGTTTGTTGTCTCTTATTTTTCTTATCATTCCTGATTTTCTTTCTGATGTCCTTGCTTAGTTCGGTTACTATTTTAGTATTTACTTTTTAGTTTGATTTGAGGGTAAGTTTTTCCATCTGTTGTAGTGTTATGTCAGTTAGTCTGTAGTGTCAAGTAACTCTCCTGTTTTCTGTTTGGACTAGAGTTTGTTGTCTTTCTAGTTTTACATACTTTGTAAGGACCTCGGTGTTTCTGTCTTCTGTTGTTATTTCTTCCCTTATTTCGCTTAGGGATTTGACAATTTTCTTTAAGGTTTCGTTACAATACTGTTCTGTTTTGTAGGAAGCTATATATTTTCTGGGTTTTTTTGGTGGTTCTGATCGTAAAGAGCTGCTTATCATGCAGTGGTTCGTATTCAAATTGAATTTTGTTAGTACTGATGTGTCCATGAAGGCTTTTGGATAGTTTGTGGCTATGTAGTCCATCTCATTTTTATATCTGCCATCTGGGGATATCCAGGTCCACTTATTCTTCTTATTTTCCTTATATAAGCTGTTGAATATCTAGCAGTTCGACGTTTGGGCTTCTTCTTCCTTGTCAAAATTTCCCTAGGACATATTCCTCCTTACTTAGTTTTTCTCCGACTTGGGCATTGAAGTCGCCCATTAGTATAATGTGGTTGTGTGAGTATTTCGTTACTGTTTGTGTTAGTTCTTCGTAGAAAAGTTTACACTCACTTTTTGTCTGTTCTGTCAGAGCATATATTTGGATAATTGACCATAATTTCCGGTATCTTTGTATGTCGATGTTAAGTACGGCTATACGGGCAAAAATTCCAATGATCCCTTGAATTTGTTGTTTCATTGTCTGTTTGATTAGGAATCCTACACCTCTTTGACCGGCTATTTCGCCCTTATGGAATAGTATGTAGTCTGCCCGTTCCTCAATTTTTTCTTCTAGTCTTCGCATCTCGCTTATACCTAGGATACCCCAATTTATGTCTTTTAGGGCTATTTCTAGCTCGTGTAGGCTTTCGTTCGTTCTTAGTGTTCTCGTATTTAAAGTTTGTTGGTGATGGTCTAGATCTCCCGCGGGGACCAGCCGTGATGGGCTCTTATAATCCTATTGAAAGAAAATTTCATAAAATATCAATGATAGGATTATATGAACTTAGAGGGTTGTATTGATGATTTTAATGATTATAATTCTGTAAATACATACTTGTTACGGTCACGTGTCATATTTTGTTCAACATAAGTACAGTACAACCTGACACTGACTTGCAATTTGCAAAAAACGTAAGAAAATTTGAATTGGGCTGGGAACCCGGCGCATCCCCTTTAAAGGTACTTAATCAACTGAATTAAAAAAAGGACGAGGTTCTAATAGTAGGGGAGCCCAAGCGGGGATTTCGGGATTTACTAAAGTGTGGCAGATTAATATACAGGGGGATACCTTGTACCCGGTTAAGTACCTCCACAAAACATGAGGCCCATATATAAGGCCGCCCGTGAAGAATACAGGATCAGATTAGTAAAAAAAAATTGACCATCAGAAATTCTCGAGCGCGTCAGATTAAGGTAGGGTGAGTTAATTACATCCTAAAAAGTGTATATTCCACTAATCTGACAATTTGAGAGTGACGTAAAGAAAGGGGAGGGCAACAAAGTTGTAAAAAAAAAACGTCATCTCAACATTCTCGAGCGTAGCTAAATTTTATTTTATTTTGAAGGAAATAATTCAAGAATAACGAAAAATATATAATCTGACTATTTCCGCAAGCCGAAATAACAAAAATTCGTCGATAAAGTTAAATGCGTGCAGCGGCGTGATGCCTACATTTCCTTCTCCGCGTTTCTATTCCTCTCTCACTCTTTCTCTATCTATTACTCTCTCACTCCGTCCCCACTCTGGTTTCTGCTGCCATGACGCCATCACAGCTGATCATAAAGACTCGTTCGTGGCATACTGTTTACAACGTGTTTCCAACGTTTTGGCTTTTTTTGCTATTTTAATATTGTTTGTGTGAATTAAAGTTTATAAATATTCAATATGAGTGATATTAATGTAAAATGTGTATTTTGTGGTGAAAGTACCTTACAAATACAATTAAATTTACGGTAGAAACATTAAAAAAATGTGTAAATATTTTGGAATATCGTCGGAGCAAGCCGGTTATCCGAAAGTCTCGAGGAACATATGATAACCTCGAATTGTCGATGGAATCATCATTAAATGATTTATATCACGCACAGTGCTATAAATTATTTACTGCAATTAAAATACCGCGAGACTTTCAGTATTTACAAGATCAAAGTGTAGTGGAACATGACAATACACCGGAAGTTTCGGTTTGAAAATTCCAAAAATAGTGTTCTATGAAACTTCTATCAGACTTTCGAGCTGGGAGAGCTCAAATGCATAGAAATATTATTTCTTTGAACTCAGCGAGCTCAAAATATCACATAAATTATATTTTGAGCTCAAAAATGTCATAAGTACAATTTTAAGCGCCCAGGAATAGAATTAGCGGGAAGTTGCAGGGATGGCCTTTAAGGTGAACCGTTTTTCTAATATTTTTTTTGTCAGATCAGGCGAATCCCTCTAGATAATCGTCAGATTATGAGACAGTACGTTTAGAACATAAAGATGAACCATATATATCTTAATCTGACGCGCTTGAGTATTTCAAAATGACGAATTTTTTTTTGCACATTATGAAAATGGCCGCGAGTTTGCGTCCCATTGAAATCGTCAGATTAGTGAATGAGAGCTTTTTTTTGGTGCACTTAACACTCCCTTAGAAAATCTGACGCGCTCGATAAAAATTTTTTTTTTTCATTTTCAACCCTTACATACAACCACCCGCATCATGCAAACGATCAGATTAACACACGTACATTATTAAAAATACGTAGGGCATTGATACTATCAATATTTGACGCGCTCGAGGATGTCCATGCAACAGTTTATTTTTACATATTTAAAAATCTATAGCCGCTTCCCCCACCGATGTAAAGGTATATATCATATAACATTTTTTTCTTCTTATCATCTAAGCTTTGCAACCCAATAGGTCTCTACGACGCTCGAGTAAATCCCCATTTAGCATCGTGGGCTCCCCTACTATAATGATAAATGATAAATGATTTTATTTCTGTAAGTAGGTTTGTACAAACACTTTTACACGTCAATCATATTTTAAAACTAGATGAGGTCGGCGTTTCCTATCTGACTACTCTGAGAAGAAAGGCCGAAACAAACTCAGAGGTCACAGTCTCTTTTAAAGTCCAGACATAATCTTGGTCAGATCATGTGAAGACCATGTAGATTTGAGTCTGAAATGGTCTTTTGAGGAAAAATACCACACAGAATGAGTGGAGTGTTCTTAATTCGTCTGTATTTTTTTTTGTATAAAAAGAAATAAATAAAGTAAGATGAAGAAGACGCGATATCTCCGGCAAATATGGATCGATTTAGATTTTGTTTTTGTGGATAGGGTTTGTCCCATATAAATTTTATTAACTTTTCTTGGGTTGTTTTTCAGTTAGCTTCAATAATACCTACGTATTTTTTATATTTAGTGCATATTGATACTGTTATAATAACTTTCTGTCACTGTTATTAACTTAGCAAGTAGTGGTATATGAATTTGTGTGAGGTAGGTACCACAGCAAAAAAGTGAAAAATAAAAACTTTTTTACAAAAACGAACAACTGACTTCTAAAAAAACACTACACGGTGAAAAATAACTTTAATTTTGGAAATCGGTGGTAAAAAACGAAAATACAAATACAAAGACACCGACTTCCGAAATTAAAGTTATTTTTCACTTTGTCATCATCTCAGTTAAGTGAAGAACTCAATAATACCTACACAGGAGCTTGAAAAAACAAAACTGGAAAATAACGAACTTCACCTACAGATAAACGAACTTAGTTCGGAAATTAAAACACTAAAATTGCCATCTCATTCATCTGCGTTGGAAAATCGGAGAACAATACAAAGAAGCAGAGCCTACGACTTCATAACTCATTCACTTCACCATCTTCGCCGGCATTCACGTCAAACGCCAATTCTACTAATAACACACAATTGGCATGCCTTCAAGATACTTTATGTATGTCTCCGACTGTGTGTTATCATGCTGCTTCCCCTTACTGCCCCGCTGAAAGATTCCACCCTGTATATTGACGAGGTACCGTCATGATATTAATTTTTTTAAACATTTCCCTTAGAGATTCGCGTTTGCGGAGGTTGTAGATGGCTCTGACAGCCCTCTTTTGCAGAATAAAGATAGAATCAATATCTGTAGCCCGTCCCCATAGCAGAATACCGTAAGACATGATGCTATGAAAGTAACTAAAATATACTAGTATCGCGGTATCCACGTCTGTTAATTGACGGATTTTCCAAACAGCTTAAGCGGCTGAACTTAGCCGCCCTGCAAGTGATGTTAAGTGAGGACCCCACTGTAGCTTTGAATCAAGCGTGATCCCCAGGAAAACCGTTTTTTCGACGAATTCTAGTATCACCTTATTCAATATAACGTCACATTTACTACTTCTAATATTCGGTAACGCGAATCTTATGCATCTTCTCATCGCGAATCTTCTCATTTATATATTTAAATATATATACGTAAATAACGCCATGTTTAAGCATGGCGTTATTTACGTCGTCAAGCTCATGTGCATGTCTGTTTATTAAAAAAATCAGTGATGTATCATCAGCAAATAACACCATTTGAGGTCGTTTTTTCAGTAAATGAGGCAAATGATTTATGTATACTAAAAAGAGGAACGGACCCAATATTGAGCCCTGCGGTACACCCATTTTGACTTTTAAGCCCAATGAATTTACACCGTTTATTTGAACTTGCTGCAGTCTATCATTCACTGACTCCTAAAATGATTGAGCATTTGATTTAACATTTTAAAGGAGTTAGAAGTATAAATAACATTAAAACGTCGATAAAATCATATCACGCACATGTCGAGTCGTTGTTGTGATATGGTTTAATAATGTGGGGTAACATCAGCTATCGTATTAGAGCATTCGTTGCTCAAAAAAAGTGCAGTAGAGCAATTTACAGGCCAATTTACCAGGCGATTCGTGTAGACCTTTATTCGAAAATCTTGGTTTGTTACCGCTACCGTCTCTTTATATCTATTATTGTTAGAAAGCATCGGGACTTATTTGTTAAAGCAGATGATATTAATGTCGGAAACCGACGAGACGAAGCGAGATTCCAAGACTAACTAAATATAATAAACGCTGCCTTGCAATGTGTGTACGTTTATATAATAAGTTACCAAATGATCTCAAAAATGTAAACACTGGGTTATCTAAAAATAAAGTTTACGAATGGTTATTTAGTTTTATAGTGTTAAGGATTTCATTGCCAAAAAAATTTAATGTCAGTTACCTACCGAAAAATTTCCATGCTTATTATTATATTATTATTGTAGTGTCTTTTTTGGAAGTTAGTTGTTTTTTTTTTTGTAATAACATTGTTTATAAAGCTATTAGGTAGGTTCATGAAATGCTGAGAAGAAAAAGTATCGAACCATTTTGTGTTAATTTAGTAAATAGGTAAATATGTAAAAAGAACCCCTTTGACTGACCGTAGATACAACTGATAAACTTAAATAGAAGCCACATCTTGAACTCTAAACTTGCTTTTTATAAAGAAAATTACTAAAGGAAACCACCTCGTTGCTGGTTAATACTCAAATATTTGTACATCATAAATATTTAAAAAAAAATAGAAATTGAGGGAATTTAAATTAAAAAAGTAGAGCGATCTAATTCAAATGTTGTTTAAGCTAACTGAAATAACAAAACATTGTTACTTGTTTGTTTGTTTGTAAATTACCTAAATAGGTAGCACTTCATACTTATAGCAATTTATACCAAATGGTGATCGGCGCGTAGTTGCGTAGTCTGTAAATAAAGAAAATGCCACTATACTCTGCCCTATTTTCTGTGGCTAAGGCAACGTATACTTTAATCATAACAATACAGGCTCATTACAAAGCGGTGGCATGCTTTGCTCATTGTTTCGGTATTCACAGAAATTATCGACTGATAGAGTTGAACCTTTGTACAACAGAGTTTCCTGTCTAATAAAGTACTGAAGTGATAGAAACCCAAACACCATTGGGAACAAACTAGGTACATTAAGTTGATTATAAAATGGCAATGCAACATTTTTATTTCTAAAACTTTCTCTATTATTGTTTTACTGCAGGGCAAGGGCTTTCTGCAGACAACCATAAAGCAGTGGTACCCAAGTTTTTTTTTTTGACCAGGGTCCACTTTGATTTCATTATTATTAGCAGGGATCACAATGTTAAAAAATAAAACTGTATCATTCTAAAAATAAACTTTAATCGAAAAGTTAAACACACGTAATCGTAAAATTCAAAAGTAACATTAATTAACAAATAATTAAATTTTTGGGGTAATGTTTTTGTTCAAAGCTACACGCATAATATCATCACTTAGTTTCAATCGATTCCTGGACTTGTTTTTAATTATCAGAAAGCAGAAAATCCTTGTTCGCATAAATAACTTGTGGAGAAAATCATAAGAAAGCATCATCACTTAGTTTCAATCGATTCCTGGACTTGTTTTTAATTATCAGAAAGCAGAAAATCCTTGTTCGCATAAATAACTTGTGGAGAAAATCATAAGAAAGCATCATCACTTAGTTTCAATCGATTCCTGGACTTGTTTTTAATTATCAGTAAAGCAGAAAATCCTTGTTCGCATAAATAACTTGTGGAGAAAATCATAAGAAAGCATCATCACTTAGTTTCAATCGATTCCTGGACTTGTTTTTAATTATCAGAAAGCAGAAAATCCTTGTTCGCATAAATAACTTGTGGAGAAAATCATAAGAAAGCATCATCACTTAGTTTCAATCGATTCCTGGACTTGTTTTTAATTATCAGAAAGCAGAAAATCCTTGTTCGCATAAATAACTTGTGGAGAAAATCATAAGAAAGCATCATCACTTAGTTTCAATCGATTCCTGGACTTGTTTTTAATTATCAGTAAAGCAGAAAATCCTTGTTCGCATAAATAACTTGTGGAGAAAATCATAAGAAAGCATCATCACTTAGTTTCAATCGATTCCTGGACTTGTTTTTAATTATCAGAAAGCAGAAAATCCTTGTTCGCATAAATAACTTGTGGAGAAAATCATAAGAAAGCATCATCACTTAGTTTCAATCGATTCCTGGACTTGTTTTTAATTATCAGTAAAGCAGAAAATCCTTGTTCGCATAAATAACTTGTGGAGAAAATCATAAGAAAGCGCAAAGCGATTTCTCGAATTTTAGTGTATGAAATTGCTTTTTTGCGCCAAGACTGCTCCAAGGAATCAGATTCAAACGCGTCCTTAGTTTCAATAATATGGTTTGAAATCTTGCGCGGACCATATTTTAGCTCTTGCGGACCACTGTCAAAGTCAAAGTCAAAACGTTTATGGCGAACTAAGTACAAAGGCACGAACAAGACCATTGATCACAACCACGCTCGCTACTCGTACGCTTGCTCATTGCCGTGTTGGTGATTTCAAATATTCGTGACAATAATTTGACATCCGTGGATCAGATTTTTAACCGCCTTCTAAAAATGAGGGAGGTTCTCAATTTAATTTGTTTGTTTGAAAAGTTTATATTTTGAATTATAAGTTCAATCATGAAATTCTGCGTTATCATTAACATTATGCTGAGTCACGCTGATTCATCGAATCGAGCACATGACGCGAACATAGATTGAGAGTACTTACCTACGTACCTACTATAATGTAACTAGAAATCTATAAATATGTTATAAAACTTGTGTCAAAGAGTTGACTGTTACATAATATCAATACTGTATGAGATAACATCGACAAGGACGCGCGACGTTTCCTTGTATAAGTATTTGTATTTCATCTAGTAACAAGCATAGCCAAGTTAGAATAAATAACTATTTGGTACCTACTTACATAATGTCACTATGGTCTAAAATGCCATTTTGTTTCTCTCAGGGCGAAGTAGAGACTTCGGGCAGTTTCGAGGATGTGTCGCGATCACCACTGTTTGCTGAGCTGCTCCAGGAGGACGAGCAGCCCGATGAGCCGAAAGCACAGTACCTTCGAAAGAGAACACTTTCTATCCAGGTAGGCATGTAGGCATTGCGTGCACTAGATACCCATTCAAAATACTGCATAATTCTATGTAACAGCTCCAAGGCTTTTTTTGCTGACTGTATTGTACAGTGAGCGACAAAAGTCGATGATAATCTCGGCATTTCTATTAGGTATTTAATCTCTTACAGTTTTATATCATAATAGTCTAGTAGTTATGCAAAGTTTTCAATAACATAAGATGTCAGTTTACCTATTTTCATTCATCTCTTCAGAAACTTAGTATAGTTTTGTTTAATCTAATTTAATTTTGTCGATGACTGTACACACGGCTACAAATATAATTCCAGTATAAGCTGATCTCGCATTGTATATGATTTCTGTACAATGAGAGGTCAGCTTATACTGGAAAGTTATAGCTTGATATGTAGCCGTGTGCACATGTTTAACGAACGAAAGATAACAATATAGTAGAACTCAACGAGTTAAAATTTTTTCGATATCAAGGGATTATAGTCACTAACCCACGCAATTATAAATTGGTTGACTATATCTTACCTTACCTAAATCCGTACTTATCTTTTGAGATTTATACAGGGTTTCAGGGACATCGACGCACAGGGTTGTTACAATGGATTCAGTACATGATTCTCAACCCCCTGCGTTGGAATTTTTCGTCGTTTATTAAAAAATATATTTGCTGTTCAGTACATTTTGACCGAGCAGGTTCACTTTTCTATGAAACAGCAGATTTTTTTTTATTAGTCGACGAAAAGTTGCTGCGCTAGGGTGTCTAGAATGATTTGCCGTTTTCATGGTTACAATTTGCGCGTCGATGTCCCTGCACAACGTTGGTCACACATATTACCTACATAGATAAAATAAACGTTTGTGTTCAACGAAGTTGTGTTTTGAAGGAAAAGAAGGTTAGTGTTTACTTAGTTATGTACACAACCCTTGTAATATAATTGTTTACCTACCAAGTACCTACATAGATAGTTATAAGGCAGCCGGAGAACATGCATCATGTGGTCGGAGCGTCGTCGAGGTCAATGTCCGTAATCGGTCAGCGAGCGGCGGCGTAAGGCCGTGCGCGCGCTTTTGTATCAGCTGTTTTTGTACATAATGTAGTTTTTCGTGGATCAACTTAGATTTTTTTTTTTAAACAATAACACAACATTCATTTAGTTTCATTAATTTACATGTAACAGTTTCATTTAAAGTTTTTGAACAAAGTTCGAAAGATGTTTATTTTTTTTGTTTTCCTCGTTTGTTTTTGATATCGATACCCAACACGTGGGTAAAGTTTCGCTAGCTAATGTAATTTGACTCTGTATAATAAAAAATTAAATGCTGTCCGTTGGTAAGCGCATCGTTTGAGAACGTCTGGACCCATTTGGTTATTTTGTTCTAAAATATTCATAATAGTCCGAAACAAGTTTTTATGGAAAGAAAAATTGGAAAACTTCCCAGAAAATCATCAAATTCCGAAAAACTGAATGTCCTTTTTTCTATAGGATTTTATATGAATTATAGAAAGGACAGGACGACGTTTGTCGAGTCAGCTAGTAAGTTATATTATTAATGCGGCACCTACTGTTTGTTGCAGTCACATACAAGTACTACCAGTACTTTACAAGACGGTGGTTTACCAGAGGAGGTGGATCAGGAGGAGTCTGCCGAGTTAACAGGAACAGGTAATTTGACTCATGAACTAACGAATATAGTGGACTATATCGCCACTTCCATAGTTGTCATGGCCTTTAGTGTGATTTCACAAATGGGTAAAATTTTACCACATATCGCACCTTTAAAGACAAACCGTTACTAAAGGAAAATATAAAATTTTACACAGGAGCTTAAATAAAAAGAAATACACGGCTTTTTGCAATAGAATTTAGGATTATGGTGCTTTGAGCCATCTTTTGAGGTCATAATGATGGGTATTTATTTACAATATAAGAAAAATTCTATTGCAAAAAAGTTGTGCATTTTTTTTATTTAATGTCCTGTGTAACATTTTATATTTTCCTTTAGTAACGGTTTGTCTTTAAAGGTGCGATATGTTCAGGGACAATTTAAATATAAGTAGGTACACTAAGCAAAATTCAGATTGATTGACTCCATAATATTTGACACAATTCTAATATCATTTCAATAGATGGTTTTCCAGAAAAGGGCTATTGAAATAAATTGCTAAATGTACGTATTCGTACATTTTCCTTCGTGATCTTGGAGGTCTGCGAGAGAGGCGTCGGGTAAATACCAAAATAGAAAATATCTAGGTAAATTCCCATTTGGGTAAATACCCTAACCTTGGGTAAATGTTTAATAACAGTAATGTTATTTTAAGTTGACGTGTGCACGTGTGTGTGTACTTCTATTTCTCGAACTTCGACTATATTAAATTGATTTTATAATAATGATCAGAACTAAAAAAAGTTAAGTTATATGTAATCTACTTAATAAATTACTTAAATTTACTGACAGATAACGCACCGAATCATGAAATTTAGCACAAGAGTTCCTATTATAACGGGAGTGAGCACTAGGGACAGATTTTTGAAAATTCATCCCATGATGGGGTTGAATAGGGAATGAAAATATGTATGGAAGTTCGTCATTATAACCGATGGCAGATCCTATCAGGCACATACGCTTGTCTACTACTACTAATAAAAATCTTAAATTCTCTGAGAGACAACGCACGGCCTAAACTCCTTCGTCTGCTCGCATGGCAGTTTGCTCAAGAGTACTTTATTTAACGAAAGTGAGCGCTAAGGATGGATTTTTGAAAATTAATCCTCTAAAAAGGGTAAATAGGGGATGAAAGTTTGTATTTGTTCGACATTTTGACGATGGGAAATCCTATCGGGCGCACGGTTGTAATTATAGTACAACATTAGGTGATGAATAACATTCCATCAAGGTTTACTGATAAAAAGTTATTAATATTCAGATATAGTCTTCATTATCAACTCAGCCTATCGCAGTCCACTGCTGGACATAAACATCTACCAGGCTACGACACAATACGCTGTCCTCCGAGACGAGAAGACTTAATGAAGTTTTCCAAACGTTGCCCAACCCTACTGAATCATTCTGTCGGCTTCTTTCTCAATGTTGTATCTACCGACCTGGATGAATTTCCCCGCGGTACACATACTCGTTCACAACTTCGAGAAGCAACCCTTCGATGTGGATTAGACTCGGCAAGATTTGTGAATCGTACATAACTTTAGTCTAGTCCAAATTCATGCTGGCCGAGGCCAACCCGCCGAGAGGCTCCATTTAGGCTGTGTAGCATATGGTCTAACTGTTCCAACGTTTCTGCCATTATGACGATGTCATCGGCAAAGTGAAGTTGTGAGATGTACTCGCCGTTCACATTGATGTCCTGTCCAGTCCAGCCCGGCATTTGTGCACAGTTTCGGAGATATCACATACCCCTGTCTCACCCGTCTGAGCAGTTAGATGGGGCTGGTTTTCTTATCCAGAATCTAGACAGTTATTGTGGCAGCGTCATACAAACATCGTAACACTTCGATGTAGCGTCAGTCGATTCGAGATCGTTGCAGAGAGGCCAGAACTTCCCATATTTCGATCAGAGGACGCACCTGTTTGGAGCGCACGGTCGACGAAGGTACGAGCTACGTGCGCTCCAAACATGTGCGTCCTCTAATCACGGACGGTGCCACAGCGTCGAAGGCTTTCTCGTAGTTCAAATATGCTATAACCACACATAAACCACTTAGCCCCGGTCATAACACACAATGCCACAGCGGCTGGTCGTACTCTTTGGTCTTCCGTACAATTTTCCGAACAGTACGGATGTGGTCGTCGAAACTGAAACCTTTTTGAAAACTGGCTTGTTCTGGTGGCTGGAACTCGTCAACTCTCCTGGCGAGATGGTTCGCGATGACAATCGAGAACAGCGTGTATAGGTGGTTCAGGAGTGAGATTGATCTATATATCCGGCTAGGTTTTGTTACCTATTTTGAAGAACAGAACCACCGCACTTCTACTCCTCGGCGCATGTTGCCCGCTTTGCTGCCCTCATCAACCTAAAAATTTATTACAAATATGTTTAAATAAATTCGTTCTTATAAAAATTAATACCCATCATCGGGTAATTTAACCGGGTAAATACCCGGTTTTTACGTAAATTTGAATTTACCGGGTAGAATCCCATCTCGGAAGAATCTCATCTAGAATCATCATCTCAATCCAAAGCTCGTTGCTTATCTATGTGCCAAACATCTTAATTTCATCCAGCTGTTTATTGCGTGATTGGACAAACATCCAAACATCATAACATATTATTATTATCTCCTATTTGGGCTTTTCCACGTATTGCTGACCAGATCACTTATAACTTTGCGTCTTTATTTACATTTACAATTGATTTCCTGATGGTTAACAGTGAATCAGCAGAAATGTGTAGGTAATAAATCTACTGTACGCAGTCGTTTCAATCTAAACTGATAGCGTGACGACAGTCGTCCTCGAGATAACGATGCTAGCAAAAAATAATTCAATAGACGTAGCGTCATCACTTCATCAGTCATCGTCATCAATATGTATGTTGTAATAATTAGTTTTTCTCGTTGATTGTATTAATTTCTAGTTTCTGCCCGCAACTTCGTTCGTGTGGAAGTCGTAAGACACCACAATATACTAAAATAAGAGCCACATTTTTAATAAAACTTTCCTGTGTACCTACTACGTTTGTAGTTTTGGTCTCACCAACCAAAATATGAAAAAAATCAACCGACTTCCAAAAAAACACAATAAGAAAGTGAAAAATTACTTTAATTTCGGAAGTCAGTGTCTTTGGTTTTGAATTTTCGTTTTTTCCCACCGTCTTCCGAAATTAAAGTAATTTTTCACTTTTTAAGCTATTGCATAGCTTTTCTCGCGGGCTTTGAGCGTGGCGACCGAATCAAGAAATTCCGTAACGAAAATAAAACCTAAACCCCCCACTCCGCCTACCATGTAGCTCGGCCGAGCGTTCGCTTTGCGTGTATGTATATGGTACGACTGTACTTGAATTAATATCAAAGAAAAAAAAATACTGCATAAATAAAAAAAAAATATAATTGCATAAGTTGATAAAAAATGCTATGCAATAGCTTTACCGCGGCAGTCCCCGAGTGACACTCGTGTTTTTTTTATTGTATTTTTTGGAAGCCGTTTGATTTTTTTGTAAAAAGCTTTTTATTTTTACTTTTTTGTTGTGCCCTACACAAATAAGTATACCATTACTTGATAAAATATGTAAATAATAGTCATAGGAAATTATTAAAATATCATCAATGTAAAGTAAGAGGAAAAATACGCAGTATTAAGGATAACTCAAAAGCTCCTGGTCAGAACTTGAACAAATTTATATGGGACCACATGAAAAGCACCAGCTTAAAAAAAAAAGAATCATCCAAATCGTTTTACCTAGAAAAAAAATCTGAGCTAAAACATTTAAAAAATATTTAATAAAAAAATACAGTCGAATTGAGAACCTCCTCCTTTTTTTGAAGTCGGTTAAAAAGAGTCAGGACTAGTGACGCGGGAGCAAGCGACGTACAGTGGTCCGTGTGAGATGCCGCTCGTCCTGAGGTCGACCCCCAGCCTTCATTAGTAATTTCCCATTACTTGCGAAGATTTTCGTTTTTAGTAAATTAATGAATGCCCGCGTTACTGCATATACTATCTAATGGCACAACACCGATACACTGACTGATGCATTCTTACACATTATTCCTAACGAACAGCTATCACTAAAATAATATTATAATAGTAAATTGTAAATACACGGGATTTCTCATTAACAGTCACTTCACAAAGATGGCAGTAGAGCCCTAAACTTAATGTTTTTCTGTATACGTGCAACCAATCGAACCACGTGCCATCGCAACAACCATATTCGTTTACGACTTTACGACCACTATCTTTTGGGTTGAATATGATCCTACGTGGTATGAAATTAGTATTTTTTTTAGTTTTTTACAACTTTGACATGCTCTAACTATGGACTGCCCCACCAGTCAAGCAGCTAAAGCTCAGATATCTTTACACTAAAGAAAACAATTTTTGGACCATTTTGAGGCGGTACAAAATTATGCCCGTACTATTATAATCAAACATGACATAATATGTCATGTTTGTTTGCTCTTCTTAAAGGTATAGCGGGATGATAATCATTTAAAAGGTTAAATCTGTAACTATCTGCTATATTCGTTCCATATTCACAGCCCAGTGCAGTAATGGAATAATTCGACTGTTGTCATACAATGGTATATTGTGTTCTCGCTCATCAGTGTCATTTCCTATGAAATGAATGGGAAGTATTTTTTTGCGATTTCTGACGTTTCTAGTACCTAGTCAAACCTCAGTGGTTCCATAGAGTTTTTTGACTCTTACATATAAGAAACAGGACCAATTGGCATCAAAAAACAATTTGTGTTAGTTGCCCATTTTCATGCTGACTGTAAGGTAATGTTTTTTTTAAATCTTTGTATGCAGATCAAAATGTTTCAAAAATTTAAGAACAGTCTCGTAAATCGTTTTCTAATAGCGACAACGGTTAAGGTACCTGCCCTTATTGCCCCATCTAAAAATTTCATCCTGTATTTGTCGTGATTGACTGCTTAGTTCTATGTATAAAGGTAAATGCTCTTCACCAAACTTTTATACCTAGAAAGAATAAGTCTTATTCTGAGAGTAAATTTTGAATTTTTGTCAGTTTTTCCAGACGAGGACTGTCAGACGTCAATTTTATTCCACGGATAAAAGATATCTGACTTTGGTAAAATCAGCCCTTATACGGTTAAATCTGTAACTACCTGAAATATTCTAACCTTTTGGCTCGTCTTTATACGATTTGCGGTAAACTATAGAGGAATACGGATAAATTGCAATATTGCTCATCCCAAATAGCAAGTTGCGTAATTTGAAAAAAAAAACTATCTGTAACGTATGCAAAATTTTGAAAAAATCTATCCGGTAGTTTTTGCGTGATGCTGGAACATACATTCAGATAAACAGAGACCAATACAAAAAACAAATATTTTCGGCATTATAATCTTTCCCAGACATCGGAGTAATTGCCTAAAAAAAAAAACAATTTTAACTTCGCTACGATTTTATTATATACCTATTTATAGATGATTCGGATTAACTATAAACCACAATCACGAAGTTACAGTTGTCACATAAACCTGCGGGGTAATTACGTAACACACTAACAGTAGGAATGGGATTCATTTTGACAGTTCAACAACATTCATTATGTTATTTACGTTGCTGAGCAGACAATTTTTTCTAACATATGAAGCAATGAATTAGCAATAGGCTTCAAAATGATTCAGATTGTGATAGATAGTGTGTTACGTAATTAGGGTGCTGATTGTAACTATTATTCTTTATTGAGTTTCCCTATAGTCCTATACTTACTTACCTCGATCTGTACAGGTAGACTTTCGTGAACTTATCCATAGAGATCTATGTTTTGGAATGGGCAACTAGCTTCAACTTTCTAACTGACCGAATCTGACAGTTCAAAAGTATCAGTAAATGGTTCAATTGAAATAAATGCTTTGAGATTAAATTTTTTGAGTTTGATAACCACTGAACATAGGTCTTTATAGGTACTAATTTTATAGGGTTTCACCTGTTTTTATTACCTATCTCTAAAGAGAATGGGGCTCGCCTTGACACTACACCTAAGTAACCTATGGTTGATTCCGAGCATCTCATCAAAATGGTAATTTATCAAAAAGGCCTACCTACCTACTACCTACTCCATCTACTCACGTAAATTATCGAGGCAATAAATTGTTCAGTTACGGTCTACCGTTTTACGAAATTACACAAAGGGCGGGGCACTAACAACAATCAGCCGCTCGAGACTGCGTCAGTGACGTCATCGTATAATTTGATGACGTCATAATAATTGACACGACGATGTTATGGCCATGTTCTGATTTTATATTGACATCATCAATAATAATCGTAATGTTATGTTATCTATATCGGTGTTATAGCACCGATACAGATAAAATATTACGCCTCTATACACGTAAGTATATAATAGTAGTACTTAAGTAGGTACTTATAGTAGCAGGTACGGTACACCCACATTGCGCCAGTTATGTTTGAGTTTTATCATTTAATGAGAGGGCGAGCCTATTATCATCGACCAGGCACAAATCTTGACTCCGGGCTGTTACTGAGAAATTCATGATAGAAAACTCCAATAGGTACCTACGTCTAACACTTTGCCTGATTTGGGAATCAAACCCAGGCCCAGGGACCCATGGTCTACAGTCGCTCTTGGCATCACTTCGTCGAGTGGTAATTTGGCAACGAAATTTAACCAACCAGGCCATTTAATATAATGTAACAATAAACACATATTAAGCTAAGTTCGTAATTTTTTCCCGTAAGGTCGCGTGCCTGGCGCGGTGTACCGCCAATACTTCCGCGCCGGCGCCGGGTGGGGCCTGCTGTTCGGTACCACCGTCAGCGTGATCCTGGCACAGGTTGTCACCTCCATTAGCGACCTGTGGCTCACGCATTGGTAACTATTATAAGTTGTTATTCTATTAGTATACACTGTATAGTGGAATCAGATGGTTTCGAATGAACAACATCGTAAGTATTTTTGGTAGCAAAATTTAAAATGATACTTAGGTATTTTTAAGGATAACATAACATTAAATAAATGACCGTGCATAAACGTAATCGTAACCTTTAACTTTAACCTTTTCAGGATGAATGACGTAGAAACTAAACACATACTGGACAAAGATAATTTGAACGCTACTCTCTTCAATAGCCTAAGGGATGGCAACTATTCCAGTGACAGTAATGGTACCAGTGGAAACTTCACGACTGAGTTGCCGACCACCCTAGCACCATTGTCGACAGAGCTACCTAATATGACTGTCATTGATACGATGGTGAAGACCGTGCTAGCGATGCAGAACATAACATCGACTTATGAACCACTAAACCACGAGTACTATATTTATATTTGGGCGATCGGAATTTTGGGTTGTATCCTACTTACTACTGGAAGGTAAGATCAAATTTGTAAGTCTATGTAGGTATAGCTTTGCCACCATAATCCAAGTTTAACGCAGGATAGGAGATGTAGGAGGAGCAGTGGTGGCCCAGTGGTTTCGGCCCCGACTTACGAGCCGTAGGTCGTGGGTTCGAACCCAGGCAGGCGCTTTACTTTGTGTAAATAATTTCATCACCGCTGCTCTCAAAACGGTGAAGGAAAACATCGTGAGGAAACCGGCATGTCCTAGAACCAAAAATTCAAAGACATGTGACATCTACTAACCCGCACTGGGCCCGCGTGGTAGATTACAGCCCATTCATACAGAACATTATAGGCTAATTATACATGTTATGCAGGAGATGTAGGAACTCTTAAGAGTGAGCGTTTCTAACAGTAACGTTAAGTACAATTTCAATAATTAAATGAATGACCAGCTATTACTCGCTTCTTAAAAATAACGTCAATTCCAGATCAATGTTGTTCCTGTGGGTATGCATGCGCAGTTCCATCAAGCTGCACAACCAGATGTTCAGCAACATCCTGGCGGCGACCATGCGCTTCTTTGACACCAACCCCTCGGGTCGTATCCTCAACCGGTTCTCCAAAGACATGGGCGTCGTTGACGAGATCCTGCCCAGGATGTATTTGGACAGCATACAAGTATGTAACAACCTCTTTAGTCAGATCATGTTTATTCGAATGTTTTCGGAGCTACTTTTAAAACGGTTAGTTTTTCTTCCACAGATTTTCATGGTGATGTTAGGTATCCTCGTGATGGTAGCGATCGTCAACCCTTACATGCTGCTGACAACGGCGGTGTGCGGAGTTCTCATGTACATTTGGACGATTATATTCCTAAGCACAGCACAGGCTATTAAAAGGTGATTGGTTAAGCTTTTAAGAATTATCGCGTCAATTTTCCAATTGTCTGGAGACTTGTGGCTATATCTACTTTATCCTTCAGACTTGGTTAGCCTAGAGCCTTGAGGCTCTTTGATAGTCCTAAATTAGTGTGGAACATATCCTATTATTTTCTTAATTGCCTCTGAATGTTAAACCCATGGATCTCCAATGAGATTTCGGATATTCAAAAAATAACAAGAAGTAATAATATATTTTCCTTAGGGTGGAGGGTACAACCCGCAGCCCGGTATTCTCGCACGTTTCGGCGACGATGGCGGGACTCAATACGGTGCGCGCTTGCGGCGCCCAGGAGATGCTACGAGACCAATTCGACGACAAGCAAGACGTACACACTGCCGCTTGGTAAGTAACTACTCTAAAAAAAAGAAGTTAAAAATAACCCTATCCACTATTTTGCCCTTGGTAGCTCTAGCTACCAAAACAATTACGCTTGAATTGTCTTTGGTAACTGTAGTTACCAAGAGTTTCAATTTTCGACTCTATTTCGATTGTGGTAAGGTTCAGTGGGTCAAAGTTTGGTATATTATTAGTAAGTTTATGTGACAATATCGTGAGCGTGAATTTGAAGCTGTATTCAGTTGTTTAGTATAAGCCGCAAATACACTACCCCACAAATGGAGTGTCATGTTCCGGAACATGGCGCTCGACAACTACGTGAATTTCCCGAGAGCATGTTGCGGAACATTTTGCAGGCCACACTAGTCAGTGTTTATAGACATTTCGCCCGAGGAGGTTGTGGCGATTAGTGCTGCTTATATACTTCTTTCGAGCAGTTTAGAGAAACTTCATCGAAAAAGTAGGTGGTGGATGCGAAATTACTTACTACAACCAGAAAAAGGAATTAATATTTTCAGTGAGAAATAAGGCGGCATTGACGTGCAATACGTGCGCTCGCTTTTAGAGTGGGAGCTAGCAACATGTTCCGCGTCACGTAAATGAGCCCCAAGATGTAGCGCGGCATGTTGCGGTAGAAAGGGCAACGTTGCAGAATCACGTAGATTGAACGTTGCGCGTCATGTTGGAGGACATTTTGTTCCCGAGTGTATTCGCGGCTTTATATGACATTGTTGTGAAGTGACTGGTGATGTTTGGAAGTTCGACGCCGCGCGCTCATTCAACTTTATTTTGAGCTATTGTTATAAGCAAATATATAATTAAATACTTATGGCAAGATTCATTTATTACAAAACTTCGTAGTTTTACTTGTGTTCTAAATTCTTGCATTTTTATAAATATAACATTCAACTAAATTCCCAGAAACTACTTTAAACAAATTCTATATTTCTTTAGCTTTACAAAACATTCGCTAGTCTAACAAAATTAATAACATCTTCAAACATTCGTAAATCAAGTTTTATTGTACGCATGCCCGTCGGGCGCCCAATGACGTTTTTTGTCGAGCACTTACCCGCGCTTTTTTTGGTGGCGTAAAACATTTGAGTGGCTGTAGAAGAAATCATAGAAATATTGCACGTCTTTTCAAATGCAACAAAATAAAATATTGCCAGCTACGCCTCCGTAGCAGATAATAACGATCGCAATTGATCTAATGTATCTGCTACGAAAGCGTTGCGGTTACGTAATCGCATCTTCGTCGTAGCAACACAACATTGGTCGTCTCTATAAACACCAAACTCATCAAATTCTTTTCTATTAGTTAAAATGTTATTGTACGTACGGTGCCTACTTATTTTGCTATGGGTTATGAATTTGTTCTTTTTGTTTCAGGTACTTAACAATCGTCACAAATACTGCATTTTCCATTTGGTTGAGTCTTATCTGTGCAGTTTATGTAGTCGTCGTAGCCTACACATTCTTGTTCCTGGACGATGGTTAGTATCCCCACTAGAAAAATACAAGTTTGCTTTAGTTTAAAAATAAACTGTACTTATAATTAGGTAAGTATATGTTTTATGTATGTATTGTATAATGTATTATGTAAATGGTACACCACAGACTACCTGCAGTATTGTTACTCCTTCCCCCTTAATCCATCCATCCAAAGGTTGTCTTTAAAAGATTGCTTTTAGCGATAAGACCACCCATTGTGTCACTCGATGTAAAATTTCTACATTTACACATAATGTATCTGTAATTTTTATGGAGTAGGTACATAATAAACAGTATTCTACTTATATTTTCCACTGTTTGTTTAATTCAATAGGAACGACGCAGTCCGGGAACGTCGGCCTGGCCATAAGTCAGGGTCTGATCCTGGTGAACATGGTGCAGTACGGTGTGAAGCAGGCCACAGAGGTGATCTCGCAGATGACGAGTGTGGAGCGCGTGGTCCAGTTCACGTCACTGCCCCGGGAGGTCACGGATGGCCCTGCACCGCCCGCCGGCTGGCCACAACGCGCGAGACTTGTGTTTAAAGACCTCTCGTTAAGATACGATAAGGACGCCGACCCAGTGCTCAAGAAATTGAATATTGTTATTGAAAGTGGGTGGAAGGTAAGTCTTGACAATTCCCACAATTCAAACAATTCAAACAGGTTACGCTTACCTAAACAATTGCGGAATCGTAGATGTGAGCTTCCAAATTAAGTATTCAATATTTTACAGGTGGGAGTAGTTGGTCGTACGGGAGCTGGTAAATCTTCACTGATATCAGCACTGTTCCGATTGGCGCCCATTGAAGGAAACGTCTTCATTGATGAAGTCAATACGGGTGACATCGCACTAAAGGTACTACCGTATGAAGAAAACTGTATTTTTTTATTTTTCTTTGTATTTTTTTTTAAATTCTATTTAAAGGCATTTTTAACAAATTAATGTTTCCTTAATTTTTACAGGAGCTGAGGTCAAAGATCTCCATTATTCCTCAAGAACCAGTTCTATTTTCCGCCAGTTTACGCTACAATATGGATCCATTCGATAAATATACAGACGCTGATATATGGACGGCATTGGAACAGGTATTTCTACAATTTTCACACACTGTTCTATGAAGTTGATAATAAAAAAACATGTTTTCACTAGTCGATGATAGGGGCACCTAAGGCACTGTAATAAAAGGATTTTTCTTTTATTTTAGGTGGAGTTGAAGCGCAGCGTGACGTCATTGTCGTCAGCGGTGCAGTCGGGAGGATCAAACTTCAGTGCTGGCCAGAGACAACTGCTCTGCTTGGCGCGAGCGGCTCTCGGGCGTAACAAGCTACTCGTGCTCGACGAGGCTACAGCCAATGTTGATCCGAAGTAAGACTCTTCACTAACATAACTGATATAGAAGTATTAACATAACATCATGGCTGTGTTACCCAGGGCACGCCACAATTGCGGCGGTAAGACCCCTCTTTGAGGAGTGGCTTGAGAGGCGCCACGGCGTCCTCACCTTCCGCCTGACGCAGGTCCTCACCGGACATGGATGTTTCGGGAGGTTCCTGTTTCGAATAAGGCGGGAGGAAACGCCCGGGTGTTACCATTGTGTGGATCGACCGGAGGACACGGTGGAGCATACGGTGGAGGTCTGCCCGGCTTGGGCGGAGCACCGCCGTGTCCTCGTGGCGGCGATCGGCGGCGGCGACCTCTCGCGTCCGGCACTGGTTCAGGCCATGGTACGGAGCGAGAGGGAATGGGAAGCCGTCACCTCCTTCTGCGAAGCAGTAATGCTCGCGAAGGAGGAGGCGGAGCGCGAGAGGGAGAGGCAATCTCTACGCCCTCGCGCCCCTAGCCGCCGCAGGAGGAGGAGACACCCTGGGCGTCGGGAGTCGATTGCCGACTCCCGGCCACCGTAGGCGCGGGCTTGCGGACGGCGAGCAATGGGCAGCTCGCCGTCCGGTAAGGACCAGGCCCGGGTCGACGGCGCGTCGTGTTCCACGCGCGCCTCAAAGAGATGTCAGCACCATTGACGGGGTCCGATAGGACCGATGCCTGCCGGGGTCGCGGATTGATCGAAAGAGTTACCGTGGCCCTGGCGCACAGGCAACTGAAGGAACACGGGTGGGTTTTAGTCAGTAAGAGTCTGACACGCCCTTCCGCTCCGCCCAGAGCGGGAGACGTCATTTGATGATTTCCCACCCAAAAAAAAAAAAAAAAAATGGCTGTGTTACCCGAATGGTTGGGCAGAGGTATATACTATACTCTGTATTGTATGTACACCCACATTTCACCAGTTATGTTTAAGTCCCATTATTAGGACCTGCCAGCTACCGGTCACAAACCCAGATTTCGGGCTGCTACTGGGAAAACTCCTAACTAGAAAAATCCAATAACACAGTCAAAGAAGTAATAAGAGGGTGTTATTAGGATTCTTCTCATTTTTAGCCTTTTTACATAATTTTATCTAGTGACTATTTGTTAATCTATTTTTGTCTGTCCACAGTACGGATGCACTTATACAAAAATCTATTCGGACGCATTTCGCGGAGTGCACGGTGATCACGGTGGCTCATCGATTGCACACTGTCGCTGACTCTGACAGAGTTGTTGTGAGTTACATTATGTTTTTGTTAAATATTGTAAAGCGACAAATAATAAGTGACTTCTGTGACCCGCCAGTGATTCAGGAACATCGCTATGATCGTCGGTGCCTTTGAAAATAATATTGAGAAATCTATCAGTTAATTAAATTAACAAACTAGAGTGGAGTCTATTAGTAAAGTCGTTAAGATACTTCCGATATAAACGACTAGCTTTTGCCCGCGTGGAGGTCGGAAATTATCCCACGGGAACGTACTACCGGGATAAAAAGTATCCTACGTGTTAATACAGGTTATAAACTATCTGTGTTCCAAATTCCATCCAAATCCGTTCAGTAGTTTTTGCGTAAAAGAGTAACAAACATCCATCCATCCATCCATCCATCCATCCATCCATCCATCCATCCATCCATCCATCCACCCATCCATCCTCACAAACTTTCACATTTATAATATTAGTAGGATAGGAAGGATAGGATTTTAGTAGGAAGTAAGATGTTGCAAACACGAGCAATACCCATGTGCCGTTGTTGCGTATAAATCGCTGGCAAGGTGAGAGGCCACGGCTGTGCTCATCACTAAAAGTCGTTTGTGTGTTTGGTTTTGTATTTTCGTTTTTGGCCACCGACTTCCGAAATTAAAGTTATTTTTCACGTATTTTAGTTTTTTTTTGTTGGAATTCGGTTGTTTTTTTTTGTAAAAAAGTTCACTTTTTAGTTGTGGTATCTACCCCACATACATTCGTATACCACTACTTGATATGTAAATAACCGTGACAGGAATTTATTATAACATCATCAATATAAATCAAGTGGAAAAAATACGCATTATTAGGGATAACTCAAAAACTACTGGTCAGTACTTAATCAAATTTAAATGGGACCACATGTGAAGCACCAGCTTTCGAATAAAAAAGGAATCATCCAAATCGGTTCACCCAGAAAAAGGTCTGTGCTAACACACATAAAAAAAAAATACAGTCGAATTGAGAACCACCTCCTTTTTTTGAAGTCGGTTAAAAAAGGTAATGCCTCCAAGGTCCTACAAATGACTAACCATATAAAATAACCAACCACTTGAACTTCAACAAACCTATCCTTCCCAGGTGATGGAAGCAGGCGAGATAGTGGAGTGTGGTCACCCGCACGAGTTATTGCAGAAGCCTGAGGGTCACTTCACGCGCATGGTGCAGCAGTTGGGCCCCGCCGCCGAGCAGAGTCTGCGCGACCTCGCCGCAGCCGCGCACGCAGAACATATCAAATACGTGGACGCAGACGAGAACAACCAGCAATAGTACTTACTAGCGCTACAATTTGTTTTTTATTGGCGTCTCATTGGCATGGAAAGGGGGGGGGGGGGCGTCGTTGCTTATTTTTTTTTGTGAGTTAGTTCCGATTTTGGCCACTCCTCAAAATAACCTGGTAGCTTTGTAAAGACTACAGTGAAGGAGACTTCCATAAACTCTGATTTTTAGTTTACTAGACTAAAATGACAGCTGTGATCAACCATTTTTGTCAACATAACAGTTAAGCTCACAATAAGCCAGCGAAGACAGCATCTCCCTCATTAATGAACTCTATGGCTGTTATTTTGGTCTAGCAAATTAAACATCAGAGCTTACATAATTTTCAATGTTCATGTCGAAATAATAATCGAACTATTAATTTTAATATAGCAAATTTTTAACTGTATTCAAATGGTGCAATTAGATTTCGGTCGTTCGACGTCAGTCAATGTATTTGTCACCTCAAAAGATAATCGGTTGGTTGGTCGATGAACGTAATCTGGCTGCTCTGCACACAGAACACTATTACTCCTAGGCCCTGCATCCTCTGGATTGATATGGTTCATATCATCATTCATCAATCAATCTAATAATTACACTTTTAGGTGAAATTGCGACAAGTACTATTTACTGACGTCACATTGTTGTCTTGGTGTGAATATGACACAGTGGGTTTATTTACAAAGATTTATAAACCTATAAGGTTGATTGTTGTTAAATTAAAGGCTAAAGCTTTGTGTGATTATGTGTGCCTTCATGGCGTAAATAAGTGAATAGTCTTTGAATTTTGACTTTTATGTTATTTTTACATTAATTAATTTATCACAAATAGGTATAAATACGTAAAACCTGAATTGTTATTGTTACCTAAAAACTTTTAAAATAAGTTACATTAGTACTTATAATGACCTCAGTTATGGAGCTGTGACTGCCAATGTTACTTAAATTTTCTTTAAAAAAAAATGCAAACTACTTTTGAAACAACAACTGTGTACTTAAGCTAGCTAAAAATGTGGTTATAAATTTTTATTATTCCACAGTTGGTAAGTAGTTAAAGGTTACATAGTGAGAATGGTCACAAAATATTAAAATTCTGTTCTGATTTAAAAAACATTCCAGCCGTATATATTTTTATATTCAATTTTAAAGAGAAATTATAGCTCCAAATTGAATTTATAATTTATTTATAAAAACAACTGTACTTATATGTAGTTTAAAATGTATATCTAAATAAGTTGGATATTGTGTACCTACTTAGTAAGTGTGACTTTGCCTTATTGAGAATAAACTTAATGAAAAATTGCCTTAAATATTGAGATTACTGTTTTATTATACATCAGTGTCAATGAAAATATATAAGTATCATGTTTTCTGGATAAGTACTCTTTTTTATTACCTTTTCTCCCAAATAAGTTAGCTGATTATGCTTACCAAAAGGTTTTCCAATACAAAAAGTATTTTAACTGTTATTTTAATTCAGTTTTCAAAACACTTGTATAGCCCGGATAACTCTATCATCATTTAGTAAGAATTGTATATAAAGTGAGTTTTGGTAATGATGAGAAACAAAATAAACATTGTTGTGAAGGCTGATTTTATTTCATATAAGTTGCACTTTTCCATTCTTAACAAGATCAGCAATAGGTTTGTACTGCAAAATATGTTGTGATCCTTCTGCAACAAATACAACAAACAACAGTTACAGCAAGCAATGTTATAGATGAAATATTTTCAATTATGTTTTCAGTATTGTCACATAGGTATACATTAGAAATAATATTGAATTGTTAATAATCTACAAAAGAACACAAAGCATACAAACCTTCCAAGTCTATCTCTTCATCCTCGCCAGCAAGGTCTTCTAGCACAACTCCATTTACTGTTTCATTGGCTTTCAGAAACACATGGCTTTGCATATTTGGGTGCTCTGCCATTTTATTATTTTCAAACATTTGCATATTGCCAGGCATTTTATCTAGAACAACAGTCTTCATGTGATTTTCCATATTCAATAGATATTCTTGAGCATACTTATACTCTGACGGGGTTAGGAAATTAGTCCCTGACTCCACCCGTTGTCTTTCTTCATTTAATATTGGTATACAGAATTTCTCTATTTTACTTAGCCTAGTTTTAAGATAATTGCATATAATAAATTTAATTCTACTCAATTCCATTTTGTGTATAGTAGCACGAAGGTCTGTTTTAGGAAGTTTGTTTATATTGCGCTCCATGTGTTGTATTTGTCCCAGCATGCATTCGACCATATCATTACGGTGAGGCAGTATTTCGGGAGCTAACCTTTCGTTCTGCCAGGCACTTTGAAGGGTTTTTAGTACGACTTCAGCTGTAATTTCTTCTTCGTCTTCGCTAAGTTCAATGTTTTCGTCGGTTAGATCCATCACTAATGTATTTATTCTGACTGTAGCTACAAAGAGTTTAAACCTAGTTTATAGCAAAATATCTCTATACAATCTACCACAATGTAAATTAATAATAAAAAAGGTAAATAAAACTCGTAAAATAAAATAAAAAAACCGTAAATGAGACCCCAATTCACTTTACATTTGACAATAACTTGATTGACGTGACACCAGTGTTGCCAACTGCTATCTTTAGACAGTAGCTAGACAGTTTTGCAAAAAGTTGCTAAATTATAAGATTTTTTTTACCCAAAATAGTGGCTAGAAGTAGCTAAATGCTGCTTAGTTGATAGGTTACAATAAAAATTGCAAAATTATAACGATCGTGTTTCGAATCAAACTCGATTAAAAATTCAGTAATTATTTTTATTATTAAAATATAAAATACTAGCTGCGCCCCGCGGTTTCACCCGCAAAAATCTTGATCCCGTGGGAATATCGGGATAAAAAGTATCATATGTCCTAATTCAGGTCATAGTCTACCCATGTGCCAAATTTTATCCAAATCCGTTCAGCCGTTTTAGCGTGATTGAGTAACAAACATCCACACTTTCACATTTATAATATTATATATATATATATATATATAATATATATATAGAAGGAAGTAGGATTTTCAGCAAGCATGAATTTTAAACGGATAGCACAACACAAGTCAAAACAATGCAGAACAGAGAGCACTGTTAATTAACAATAATATACAGTTTGAATGTAAAAAAAACGGGGAATTCCTAGCCACCGATCCAGTGCGTTTCATCAAATAGTTCCTACCCGTAATGTTGGCTGCACTGTTGTAGGACGAACCCGAATACGCTACTACGTCGCGTATGTTGGTAATACGTTAGGTCCGTTGATAAAGTTTAACAGTGGAGCCAACTTTACGGCAAAGGAACTACTTGATGAAACCATGGATTTATCATATATCTATACACACTGAAACTACAAAATCTCGAAAGTAGTAACGTCATGTGAAAAGTTGCTAGAAAAAGTAGCTAAAAAAAATTAGCTACAAGTTTTATTAAATTGTAGCTGCCTGACACCGAAAAGAGCTAGATTTAGCTATAAAGTTGCAAAGTTGACAACACTGCGTGACACACAGACAATTTGGCATTGGCAGTTGACTTAAAAAAAGCTGTGTTACTACTCTCAGGTTAAATTTATTACAAACATCTAATATATAAAAATCTCGTGTCAAAGTGTTTGTTATCGAACTCCTGCGAAACGGCTTGACCGATTTTTATATATTTGTGTATATTTATGTATACACAAATATATATTATGTATATACAAGCATATATTATGTTTTTTGTGTATATTTGGTAGGTCTGAGAATAGGTCGGAAAGTATATTTCATACCGCTGCGGGTGAAACCGCTGGGCGCAGCTAGTACATACATAAACTCACGCCTTCTTCCCATGGGGGTAGGCAGAAACTACAGAATGCCTCTGCTACGATCCTTACATACTCCTTTTGCCTCGTTTAAATTTATTACTCTACCGAAAAACGAAAAAGCTATACACCCTTCTTCACAAATTTTCGTCATCATCTTAGACCAGGGGTGGCCAACTTGATTGGACCCAAGATCTCTTGTTCACTAACGAGACCCTGTGCGATCTACCAATTACATGCTTCTAGAAATTATACAAGATGATGCGTCCAGCAGTAGGTGATTACGTTGGGCAGTCTGGTCTACGTATTTATATTTTCTGCCTTGCCACGATCGACTGGACTAACAGTCGCGATCGACCGGTCGATCGCGATCGACCTGTTGGCCACCCCTGTCTTAGACCATTTAACCTCGTCATCGTCATTTTGTCTTCCACAGTGTCTGTCCATCTATCCAATTAGGCTCAAATGGGCCCTCTTTTTTTTGGGGAAAACCTTTTTGATGCCCTCTATCTACCCTTCTTCTTCGTAACGTTTGATAGCAAAAAGTTCAAATATGTTTGGCCCAAAAATCAGCTTTGCGAACTCCGCTCTTTGACGCAGTTATAAGGGTCTGGCATATGGGTCTGTCAGATTCATATTGAGCCAGGGTGCTGCAACAGTCCCGCTTTGTTCTCACTTTTATAAAATGTACTCTGTGCTCACTTTGTCGGTAGAAACGAGCTTATGATCGTTTAGGTACTGCGTTGGTGGCACTGATAGCCTAACCCTGGTCGGAAGAATTGTAAATACATTTTTTTTATTTTTTTTTGTCTGTGACTGTGACTATAATCATCTGAAAGCACATGAAACGCCGAAATAAACATTCTGGACGTAACAAATGGAAGATGAAGAAACGATCAAATCAAATAATAATAAGTGGGCTTAAACTTACCTACTACATATTTTGAATACAACCCTGTTAACTACGTCCTATTTTACATGGTTATGATCGCGTGCCTTGACCTGACATTATCATCATACTTCTTTCTCAGTCGTAAGATTTGCACCACTACACAATGGACATCAAGCATCGCAAAAAATACCGCTCTCGTGCTACAAAAAACACAATGTTTTCTCGTCCATAGGGTTTACCACCTTCTCCTATGCCCACCCTATGATACGCGTTCCCCGGGTGGTGCTAAATGAGCAGCAACGCCGAGCAACAGGCGGCGGTAAATAACCTGCCCACAGGCATTCGCAGTCGGTAGGATTAAATCCCTTCCAAAAGTGCGACTACAGTACGTTGGGAAAGTACTGTATGTATGTCCCAAATCGTAATATGAAAGTATGAATCATAACGATGTCGATTTGTCATGCGATCCGGCTAACGCCCGACGCTCGCAGGTACCTGGGCCTGCCTGGGTGTGAAATTGGTTACCGAAGTCTGCAGAGCGGTCAGCAACCAGGCCCCTGTGACGGAGAATAATACTGGCAGTACAAAAATAAATATTATACAGCCGGCGTTTCATCCCAGGCTCTTTATCTTAAGACCTAGATCTTCTTCACTTGGTAATAAATCAAGCACTACCAGTACTACAAAAGAGAAAGACTGACCTCCCGCACCACCAGCGACGATCACCATAGAAGATGATGACAACAGTTGTGTGCAGCGGTGTATTTGTGGTGGTGGGTGCTGATGAGGTCTTGGTAGCGTTGGTGCCGAGGAAGAAGAAATAAAACGGCAGGCAATTAATTTTCACGTGTGTAATGGACCAGTGTCACAGTTGGAAGAGAAGTATTGCCACAGATCACAAAATCATTTACATTTTTAATGTTGGTGTTGCAATACTAGCTACTAAAATACCCAACAATTTGTCCTCCCACATGGCAAAGAAAATCCACTCAACGCGACCCAAAAAGAAAAAGCTATCTACTAGCCTACTTTTACGGAAAGACTTAAAAATCCATCACAGAACTCACAGAGCTCTATTAATACTTCCAACAGATACAATGGACTTCCAGTAGACATACCTGATGACTCCGCTGAACCAATGTAAAGTCAAGACCATACTAACAAAGTTAGCAAACCACCATTTATAATAAAACTGACAGAATTCCTAAACAGTTCCGTACCAAGCGACACTTACACCTATAAAATTGTTAATAGAAATCAGTTGAGAGTAAGAGGGCAGACAAGTGAAGCATACAAAAATATTATAGACCTAATTCGAAAGAATGGACTTATAGGCCATGCCTTCATACAGAAAGACAAGAGGAGTTGCAGAATCGTGATTAGGTATCTACACCACACGACTCCAAAAGAAACCGTTGTTGAGGAAATAGAAAAAACTGGAAATAAAGTCAAAGGTGAAATCAAATGTGCACTCTCAAGAAGAAACAAGAAGCCACTGAACATGTTTTTCGCGAATGTAGAACCTGGTCCAAATACCCTGAACTTAAACGTATAGATTCCATATACCATACAAAAGTTACGATAGAATATCCACGAAAAACAAATGAAATTCCTCAATGCGCTAGATGCCAACAATATGGGCATACAAAAAATAACTGCATGCGTCCTTACCGATGCGTTAAATGCGCAGAAGGACATAGAACCATTGACTGCCTAAAAAAAGACAGGAGGAATACACAAGCCACCTGTAAATTGTGCCTTGGAGACCACCCTGCCAACTACAAGGGGTGCCAAATATACAAGGAGATTCGGGCAACGAAAATTTCAAAACTACTCCACAAAAAAGCTCTATTACCAAATATGAAGAATCCAAGAAATAACACTGTCCCCTTTTAAATACATGAGTTTCCACAGTTGCAGCCAAGTAGCCAAGCTAGTCAACAACCACCTAATCCGTGGAACCACATGATTCCTAAACCCAACTGATTCACTTGATGTAAGAAAAAATTGTTTATCATCTCACGGTACCGATCTCCATTCACTGTAACAGCATCACCCATAGCATCTTCAAAGAAATAAGGCCCAATTACTCCTCCTGACCAAATTCCACACCAAACTGTTACTCGATGTGGATGCAGTGGTCGTTCGTGGATCAACGAAGGTTGTTCTTCGCCCTAATAGCGAGCATTTTGTTTATTAACAAATCCACTGAGGTCGAAATGAGCTTCGTCACTCAATGATTTTCTGATGAAAATCTGGGTCTTTCCAGCTTGGTTAGCATAACACTACAGAAATCAAGACGCCGTCCATGGTTTCTCTCTCTCTCTCAGTTCTTGAGATATCTGAACCTTATATGGAAACAAACAAAGGTCTCTCTTCAGAATTGTGCGTAGAGAAGTCCTCTTAATTTCGAGTTGTTGAGAACGTCGCCTGGTAGACAAGGTGGGTTGTTCGGCTACATTTTGACGAACATTTCAATATTCTTCTCCGTACGAGCCCTTCTGACACGACGAGGAACTGCTTTATCGGTTACAATGCCATGCTGCTCCAATTTATTCACTAAACGAGTTATTGTTAGCCGCGAAGGTAAGTGATTTCTACCAAAAATAGGCCGCAATTTTCGAATTTCCGCAATACATGATTGGGTTGAGTAGAATATTTTAATAATTAAAACACGTTGTTCAGTCGTAAAACACTCCATAACAAAGCCGTATCTACACAAAATAATTTACATGAAACAACTGTCATATTTGCCTCCAAAACAAAATAGCGGCAAAAAAAAGTTGTATACCTCCAAGTTGCCCACCTGTATATTCTTTGCTCCGTTGTATAGCGCCGCACATACTGGTATTTGCACCATCTACGGGGCCAAAATTGTTTTGATGCTTATTTGGTATCTAAACAATGCTAATAAGAAAAAAATACAGATTTTTACAAAAAAAAATTATATTCACAAAACTTTAGATAGGTTACATAGATAACAGGCAAAAAAATGTAAATGTTAAGTTTCTGTAATACTTTCTTCATCGCTCTCTGATGAATTTTCAATTATATTTGGTTCCGCAGATACGAACATGGCCAAGGTTTCAGGCATAAATGTGTTTGCTTTCCTTTTTTTTACTGCTCGCTTACTACTTAGCAAAGGATCTGAACTAAGAAGAAGGCGGTTATAGAGGTATGAGGAACAGGGTGTAAAGCTCACTCATACTCTATTGAAAAGGGAGGATCCTCCGACCAGACGGGTGTTGTGTCTGGTGGGCAACTGCCCGACGATTGATGTCGGGATGTTGTATATATGCTAGTTGCGCGGTAAACTCTGCTTGCGCGATGCAGGATTGTGTGACGTCAGTATGACGTGTAGCTCGCATGTGGCGTTTGTAGATGCCGCTACAGCGGTTAAAAATGTCTTGGTTGCAACTTTCTCTGGAAAATTTCCTCGCAAAATCTTGGCGGTAACATCTAAAGTGTTTGTTGCGAGCCTCAGCTGCTTCCTCGGAAAGCTGCCCGATTGGTAATAATGCCTTTTCTATAATGACTGCGCCATGGACTAAAACTTTGTGCATTGTTGGCGACATAGGATGCCATTCATACAATTTCACATAAAGACGAGCAGTTTCTGAAGCATATCTTTCGTATTTTATTGGATCAATTTGGTACCCGCTTGAAATTGCTTCCAATATTACTTTTAGTCTGTAAATTAGGTCATAACTGATACCTGTTATTTCGGAAGCTAATCTCGGCTTCTCAAAAAACCTTCTGCTGGTATTTCCGTCATTAGTATTCCCGAAATTGGATTTTGGCATATCTACTATTAGACCGGTTTCAGTGCGAAACCTTTCTTGTATGTGTCTTTTTTTTCGTTCTTCTATGTCTTTTTCCTCTTGCGATTTTTTTTCCCTGTATTTCTTTACTTGTAGTTTGTAGGCTAAATGTAAAATACTTTCAAATATACGAATTCTGGCGTGTAATACCGATATGCCGAATTCAAGGGCTGCAAAATTCACTTCTCTTGTATATTCCAATTTATTGAAATCCTTGGATGTTGCTCCACAAATGTAGCACCTACTTGTAGACTTTGTGCCTGTGGCCGCATTGCAGACCTTTCCATCTACCATTGTCATTATAAATGTGTGCTTAATAAGGAACTTTTTCCCTGCTATGTCGACCTCTGTTGGAACTAAAGAGCGTATAGCGCTTTTAACATGTCTTATTTCCTCTTCAGTGATATCATTATTTTCCTTGATAAAACGGAATCTTATTGGTCGACAAAATCGCGGCGAGGAAGGCGTTGGATTTTTCCATATAACTTTTTCATTATTATCTCCATAAACTAATTGAAGAGGCACGAAGCAGCTTTGGAAAAGGTTTGCATCGGAATCAACATCACTTGCATGTTTTTGCTTAAACTGTGATTGTTGGGATCCATCGCAGCCCCATTTACTAATAATAGTTAAGGATTCACGCTCTTGCTCCTTTAAAGTTATCAATACCTCTTCTAGGTACTCCAATAAACGCGTAACGGTAACATCCATTAGAGGCTGTAACTGGGCTTCGGCACTGGTATTCGTTATCGTACACGATTCTTGAGGTGGGTAACATTTCTTCTTGGCCTTTTGTAACGCACTGTAGCACGGAAAAAACTTCTTATTGGTCTTTCTTATAATTTCGTATTGTCCTTGTGTCAAATCTGCATCTACAAACATTTGCAAGGCTTGCATTGGTGTCAAAGAGGGATGCTCTTTACTTGATTTCGTAAGACAATATGCCTTCTTATATTTAGTTGCTTGTGTCGGAGTACTGGTGATATCTTTAAGGACATTTGATGCATCTCTTTTACCAGCTTTTCCCAGCTCCACTTGCGCAGCGTGTATTATGATCTCTTTTTTGAAACCAGAACGAAGTTCCTCAGTCTTTCGCCTTTTGCTCCTCTCACTTGCCTCTTCGAACGATTTGGGTGGTCGACCTGGTCTTTTTTGTGAGGTCTCAACAACAGGGATTTCAAACGTACCTTCCAGCCATGACCGGTTGTATTTTAGAAAATTTTCTTCTTTATAATGAGCTTTGGTCCACCTTTGTTTGAGTTCTGATTTGAAATGGGCAAAACCACGTTTCAAATTAACAATTTGGTTTTCTTTATAATCTTCACATGACAAAAGTTGATCTTTTAGATGACTTAATTTTGCATCTAAATTAGGCAAATTTTCTTGCTTCATACGGTCAAACAAGTATTGCCGGGTCACAACCCTTACTCCTGACGCACCCTGTGAACCTAAAACAAACGTACACTATGTAAAAAACTTGCTTGCAAAAATCGCATTTTATTGCTAAATATCTTTAAACCCCCAAAAGTGAATCTATCCGGACGTTTCTGGAGATGTTTTTGATAGTAGTTATAAGAAAAATGTTCAAATAATAACCTATAATTATAATCATAGCCCGATCTATCCCGATACACAAACAAACACACTAGCAAAGAAAAAAAATTAAAGGAAATCACGGAATAGAAATGAGTTCATACATAATAAAAAAACAGTGTTGTTTATCAGTTGATTATAACTTTATTAATGTAGTTTGTAAGTCTGTTACCTGATCTTTCAGAATCCATCACTTTCAATTCGTGAGATCAACTCGAAAATATAAAAAAACACTTTCGAAGTTAAGGTTTAGAAAAGCGCCGAGAACAGATACGTACACTAAGTGAAACGGTCAAATTCCGACTGACGCTACGCACGCGGGGTGTGCGGTGGCAGGTAGCTCGAGGATGGGTATTGTTCCCTGGTTCGTCCTCTGTTCGTGGAACTCGTTTTTGTTAGTGGTTTTGTTATTTTGTTATTGGGACTTTTGGCCGCGTAGATCGTGCAAATACCGGTATGTGCGCCGCCGTGCGTATCCTTTACGGTGTTTTTTTAATCTCCATAAAAAATATATAAGAATTCCACCAAGGAGTTTCACGTTACTAGAATAAATAATCTGAATAATCGAACCTCCTTGGAAGCGCTTTTGCTCAATACGTTTGTCTCACTTTAATAGTAAAGAGAAAATGAGACGACAGATGTAGTTCTAATTTTCACCATTCGCACGTGGCGCCATTTGCAAATTCTTACAATTTTCATATTAAAAACGTCAAAGATTGTTGCGACTTTCCGACTGATATTTATAAACAAAATTATAATCCGATATCAATATTGTACTGTTTTCTCGCAAATGTGTTGAAAACATTTTTATGACACGTGCGGAAATTGGTACTTAGAATATTTACAAATTCGTGACTATGGTAAGCCGCCTCGACTACTCGTTTGTAAAAACCAACTTACCGCACTATTTAAACTATTCATAGACAAAAATAGTTACCCTAATGGACTCCTTATGACTCTAGTTGCCCAGTATTAGAAATGAAATCTCCTTACGAGTATATATGTTCTGTGAATGAAATTCCTACGCATCGCAGCGTGTAACGTAAATGGCCTGCCTGTTAATAAACAGGAAGTAGAACTTTTCATGAAACACAACATAGTGGATATTTTTTTATCTCAGTCACACATGACTCACGAAAAAGTCATACTCATCAAAGGATATAATATATATTATACCAATCCATCACACGGATGGAACATCACACGCTGGGGCTGCAATTTTAATAAAATAAAGTATAAATCAACACCCTCTCCCAAACTAAGCAAGTATACCTACAGGCTACTGTAGTATCGATAGATGACTGGCAAGGCCCACTTAACTTTTACTCATTGCTGCAGTGTACTCCCCGCCTCGGCATCAAGTCGACGAACAAATGTTTAGCGATTTTCATAACACGCTCGGTGGCAAATATGTCGCTGGAACGCCAAAAGTATCTTCTGGGGCTCCAAGCTGACCACAACCAGAGGCAGAGAATTGAATAAGGCAATACATTCAAATTCACTCAATATACTGACTACAGGAGAGCCAACTCACTGGCCATCTGATCCCAAGAAAACACCTGAGCTCATCGATTTCTTTGTTACCAAAGAAATATCAGGACTATACACAAAAGTCGAATCATGCCGTGACGGCAACTCCGATCATTCACCAGTAATATGCACACTGAGTACCACAATTATTTGTAAAGTGCCCCGCGAGACGCTATAAAATCGTAAAACTAACTGAGACTCATTCCACAACTTTATAGAGGAAAATACCAACTTGCACATACCCCTTAAAACAGAGGAAGACATAGAACATGCAGCCTGCTAAACAACTAACCTGATCCAAATAGCCGCTTGGACGTCCACTACGTGTATAAAATACAGTCCTCAAAAACAGGATTACACACTTAAAATCACGGGAGACGATAGCTGTAAGACGGAGACTGAGACGACAATGGCACACAAGCAGACACGCACATGATAAAAGAGCCCTCAATAAAGCACAAAAGGAATTAAAGAAAATGCTTAAAGAACACGATGAGGCTACTCTGCAAAATAGACTAAAGACGTTTATCACATCACAAAGCAGACGACTATTCCCTATGGAATATAACTAAGTCACTAAAACGCCCACAAGAATACATACCTCCATTAAGACTTATGGCTGATGGCCATGAAAACTTGTGGCTAAAGCCGAGCTATTTGCTGAATTCTTAAAAGATGTATTCAAACCAAATGAACCCGACATCATGTATCCAGAAGAAGAAATGAACCAAATCCTTGACAGTGATCAGCAAATGTCTCGACCGTTGTGACTGTGTAGGTACCCCAACAGAAGTTTGGAAAGCTATTAATAACTTGAAGAAGAAAAAGGCACCATTTGATCTGATTACATCAGAAGTTCTAAATCATTTACCGAGAAAAGGAATTGTCTTGCTAACCATTCTATTCAATGCAATGTTGAGACTACACTATTTCCCTCTCATCTGGAAAGTCTCAATCATAAATATGGTAGCTAAACCTAGAGCTAAACTGCCAAAAACCTAGGTATGCACATAGACAGAAGACTTACCTGGCGTGAACATATAAAGACCAAAAGGGATCAAGCAATGATATCTAAAACTAAGAGACATTCACTGGGTCATGGGCAGACAGTCATCACTAAGCTCGGAAAATAAACTTCTAATCTACAAATGTATCCTTAAACCTGCACCCTAATTACGTAACACACTATCTATCACAATCTGAATCATTTTGAAGCCTATTGTGAATCCACTGCTTCATATGTTCGAAAAAATTGTCTGCTTAACAACGTAAATAACGCAATGAATGTTGTTGAACTGTCAAACTGAAACCCATTCCTACTGTTAGTGTGTTGCGTAATTACCCCGCAGTATGGACATATAGTATAGAGCTCTGGGAATCGTCAAGCCACTCAAATATTGAGATAATGCAGTGCTTCCAAAATAAGGCACTAAAAACCTTAAGTGGGGCAACTTGGTTCAAAAAAACATTGAAGTACATGAGTACCTACAAATCCTAACTATCACGGAGGTTGTAGAAATCTTCTACAAATAAACTTTTTAACAAAAAAAACAACCGACTTCTTACAACTGACTTGAAAAATTACTTTAATTTCGGAATTCGGTGGCCAAAAACGAAAATACAAAACCAAAGACACCGACTTTCGAAATTAAAGTTATTTTTCACGTTTTTATTCGTGTTTGTTTTTGGAATACGTTTGTTTTTTTTTTGTAAAAAAGTTATTATTTTTCACTTTTTATTTGTGGTACCTACCCCACACATATTCGTATACCACTACTTGGTATGTAAATAACAGTGACAGGAAATTATTAAAACATCATCAATATAAACGCAATGGAAAAAATACACAGAATACTAATACTCCTAATAAGGGATAACTCAAAAACTCCTGGTCGGGACTTGATCAAATTTAAATGGGACCACATGTGAAGCACCAGCTTTCAAATAAAAAAAGAATCATCTAAATTGGTTCTACCAGAAACAAGTTCTGAGCAACACACATATATTTTTTTACAAAATACAGTCGAATTGAGAACCTCCTCCTTTTTTTGAAGTCGGTTAATAATTACAAGGAACTAACTAACTAATTAAAGACTACAACGACATAAAAATTAACTCACTGTGACACTTCGAAAGTCCTCAGACTCTACCTACACAGACTTAAAAGAGAACGAATAGCGTCAATCTAACCAACACTGATAAATCTAATAACGAGATGACTCATTGCTGGATGTGAACAATCTCGAACTGCCAAGTGAAGAAACAACCAATCTGATTAAAGCTCACGGGCTGATTGCAGACCGAGAAATCAAAGAAAAAAACTATATATTTTTCATTTCTCATACTTGGAAAGTAGTGTTTGTTTGATCCGAGTAGCGGGTGGAAGACGCTGCTCCTCATCTTTGGGCGGGAAAGACTCATAGTAATTGCTTCCCTCACTACGGCGGGAATGAATTTTAAAATTAGAACTAAATTAGTAAAGGCTACGAATTTTTTTACATAATTAAGAAAAATATACATAGTTACTTACATTAAAATAAAATAAAAACGCTGCGGTCTTGTGAGTGTATAAACAGCCAGTGTGAATTTAAAAAAAAACCTATTAAGCGGGACGGCCGTGGCGGTGACGCGGTGTGTTCCATATTTAAAATTTAGGTATAAACGACTATTATAATTTGGCGGGATACTAACTCTGTAAGCTGTACCGAAATTCAAATTATCGGTTGTGTGGACTAATAGTTGATTAAAAATGAGCTTCATGCTTCATTATCAATAAATATTTTAGAAAAACTACTATTTTATACTTTCCTTATATCCGAAATGAAAAGTAGTGTTTAAATACCTCGTACGGGAATTGATTCCTTTCGACCCTTGTATAACAATTTACTATAATTAAGGTTGTCCCTCCACTCCTCTGACAGCCTTTTATCCACCCTGTATACATAATTACTTACCTAAATAGACCTACCGACTGACTTTTAATTCTTTTAGCATTCTTGCAGAGCGATATGCCAATGATGGAAATCTTAAGTCTCGATTCTTAACACCCACGATTAGTAATATGCCTGCAAAGGAAGCGGTGTTTAGCCCTGAGAAGTATCAGTTCCGTTGGAGAAACCGCTTTTGAACAGTATCGACAAGAGGAAATTCTTCCAAGGCGCAGCCGCCTAGCCGTCTCTTCCACTCTTTCCACTCCGACGTCGTGACTCTGCATTACTAAGATAGCTTATTTGAAACGAAAACTTAGACCATATAAGAAAGGAAACAAGGTGAAGGAAAATATCCAGAGGAAAGCTATTTATTACTATTTGTGTTCATTTATAGTATTGTATTAAACTTCTGTAGGATGGACGGCTATTGCCTGCTGTCGGGCTCGTTAAAAGGTGATAAAACTTTAGTAGTTAGACCTGCTTACTAATGTACCTACCCATAATTACCTACCTATAATTTAACCAACATCGGTCTGCCGTAATAACGATTACACTTCATAATAAGAGGTTTCCAATGACATATAGCTCATATCCATAGATGGGTGGGAGGACAAACCAGGGCCAACACAGCATGCGGAATGTCGGGGCTACACAGCATGCCCCCCCCCTTGCCCCTGCCTGTGTCTGCCGTGTTAAAATGACGTCATTTTAATATTCACCCTCTTTAGCGCATCAACTTTCCCCCAAACCAAACATGGTTCACTTGGACCTCGCTTTCTCTATCATCATTTTTTTTTTTAGTCTTTCATCATTCCTCGACAATACATGCCCGTTACATGATAGCCGATTTCCACGAAACTTTTCGGTAGCCGGCGCCACTTTCATACTTCGTCTTCTTTCTTTTAACATCCACACCTCTCTTAACATTCCCATTTGAGCTCATCCCTTTTGTGGCCCAACATTCTAATCCACCCATTGTTTCTCCCATTGAACTCGGGAATCGCAAATGGTTCCCGTATCCAGCTGCCGTCAATTAACAGACGTGGATACCGCGAGACTAGTATATTTTAGTTACTTTCATAGCATCATGTCTTACGGTATTCTGCTGTGGGGACGGGCTGCGGATATTGATTCTATCTTTATTCTGCAAAAGAGGGCTGTCAGAGCCATCTACAACCTCCGCAAACGCGAATCTCTAAGGGAACTGTTTAAAAAAATTAACATCATGACGGTACCTTGTCAATATATATATGAAAACATTATGTATGTTCGAAAAAATCTACATCTTTTTAGTAAGATAAGTGACAGGCATAATTTCAACACTAGAAATAGGAACAAATTAGATCAACCACGTTTCAGGTTATCTAAAGTAGGTACTTCTTTTATGGGGTACTGTGTAAAATGTTATAATAAAATACCACTCGATATTCTTCAACTAAATGAGAAGAAATTTAAAACATGCATTAAACGCACACTATGTAGACAAGCATATTATAAGTTCAATGACTATATAGTAGATAAAAATGCTTGGCTTAATGCTGGTCCTGCTCCACAGCCACTCGGGCGCACTAGTTAAAATTTGAATGTTTGGAAGAGATACTCCTTTCTTATTCCCCCTTTTATTTTTCTGACATTGCGAACTTAATGTTTGTTTATTTTTTATAAAATATGTTTTATTATTGAATAACTCAATAGATATTTTAATGATTATTTTCTTTTATGTAGTAAAATTTTATTCATTGCTCAAATACATAGATCCTCATAATGAAATTGCCAAAATGACGTATACGCGGTATAGAAACTACTGCAATAATCTCCTTAAAAAGTTAAAAAGAAAATATAATAGGGTACAAATTACTAACGCTATCAAAAACAATAAACTTGGAACTTGGAGGAACTGGAACTTTGGAAAAATATAAAAAATATTACTTATACTAATAAAACACGAACAGAGAACTTGGAATTGCTGCAGGTTAAATCATCTCCCATAGAATCCGCTAACTTTATAAATAAATATTTTGCTAGTATTGGCAGAGATCTGGCCCAAAACATAGCACCTGGCAGTAAATCTTTTAGCAAACTCCTAAATAATTCGCCATCACAGTCGAGCTCAATGGTATTTCTGGAAACTGATCCATCCGAAGTTTGTACTACGCTTATGAATCTACGATCTGACAGTGCCCCCGGATGGGACAATATACCTACTTGCTTCCTAAAGCTTGCTAAAAACGAAGTTGTGCCAATTATCACGCACCTTGCCAATCTATGTTTTCAAAAAGGTGTTTTTCCAGCCCCATTAAAAAAATCCATTATTACACCTGTGTATAAGAGCGGTGGTAGAGACGATGTCAACAATTATCGACCTATTTCTGTTTTAACTGCAATTTCCAAAATTATAGAAAAATTGATAAATACTCGCCTTTTGCAGTATCTAAATAGGTTTGATATTCTGTCACCTTCTCAATTCGGATTTAGGCAAAAAAAGTCAACTGAAGATGCTGTTTTAGCACTAAGTTCACTAGTAACCGAACAGCTCGATAAAGGAAATAAATGTATGGCAGCCTTTCTGGATCTAAGAAAAGCCTTTGACACTGTCTCTACTCCCATTCTTTTACGCAAGCTTGAGGCTATTGGAGTTCGTGGAATATCGCTGGCACTGTTTAAGGATTATCTTTCTGGTAGAACACAAAAAGTTAAACTTGGACAAATTGTCGGTGAGGATGCAGATGTATCATACGGCGTACCTCAAGGAAGTGTACTAGGACCTACGCTATTTTTAATTTACATAAATGACCTCTGCAACATGAATATTAATAATGCCGAAGTATTCTCGTACGCCGATGATACAGCTGTCGTCTTCACAGGGGAAACATGGGCTGATGTTAAAAAAAGTGCAGAAGAAGGGCTTGCTCTTGTTGCAACTTGGTTAAAAGATAACCTACTCACCTTGAACGCTAGCAAAACCAACTACATTTGCTTTAATATTTATAATCGGGTTCAACCTGATAAGAAATTTAAGTTAAGAATCCACACGTGCGACATTGTCACAGATAGAACTCGCTGCAATTGCCCAACTATCCAACAAGTTACCCAAGCAAAATATCTGGGAGTGATTATTGACCAGCGTCTTTCCTGGTATCCTCAACTGGAACAAGTCATGAGTCGAGTAAGGAAACTTATATATATATTCAAAGAGCTGAGATATGTTGTACCAAGGAGAATACATGTAAATATAAATAAGAATAACCAAAGAAATCTAATAAATGAAATTTATGTGTCTTTAGTCCAGTCTGTTACAGTATATTGTATAACTGCATGGGGTGGGGCAGCGAAATCTAGTTTTCTGGGGGTAGAACGCGCTCAAAGAGCGATGCTTAAGGTGATGTACTTCAAAAAAAGAAGATTCCCTACTGACAAGCTTTATGAATTATGTAATCTGCTGTCAGTGAGAAAATTGTATATCCTTCATAGCATCCTCAAAAAGCACAAAGAGATACCGTATGATGCTAAAATACTAAGAAAAAGAAATAAACACAACATAGTAAACGTTCCCATAGCTAGGACAGAATTTGCCAGCAGACAATATAAAAACCGCTCAGCTTTTTTATACAATAAAATAAATAAAATAATATATATTTATAATAAAAAAATAATTGAGTGTAAAAAAGAGTTAATATTATGGCTTCACAGTTTAGATTATGATGACACAGAGTTACTTTTGGAGCGTGTGACTTAATAATGTATATTATTAGAGTTATTTTATTTGCTCATTTAGTCACTCAGGTTCACTCAAAATCTCTCTCACTTACACACACAAACATACACACTCACACACAAACACACACACACACACACACACACACACACACACACACTTGTAAAAATTTATCGTAATATTGATTTAGTTTTTTCTTTTTTTTCCTTTTATTGTTTATTTGTATGCCTTTGTACGTTTATAATATAAGGGAAGAGCGGAGTCTTCAACTACAGGCATTGCTATGCTTAAATGGAGACTCCTCGACATGCAATGCTAAGCCAAAAAGTTATATGAAATAAACTTATTTTATTTATTTATTTATTTTATAGCAAACTATAGTTTTGTATAATTTAGAAGCATATTGCAATTTTGTAAATGTGAGTACAATGGATTCGTTTAATATATTATTATTATTATATAATTATGTTGACTTGACAGCATGGCAGTAGAGACTATGTCATGCTCACTTAAATGTCTCACTGTTGGTGGCGCGTGTGTTGGATCATTCGGTTCCCTACAAAATGGTTGAGCTGGATGGTGCTGATCCACGCGTCATGTTCGTGAACGGGCGCCGTCAGTTGAGACTGGTCATCTCTTAACTGCCACGGCTTATTTTTATTATTAATCTTATATTTTGAATTGTTTTTTTATATATTTTTTTTCATTGTTCTCGCGTATAGAAGCAACACGAATAATGTACCCAGGATTTTGTAATATCTTGATTTAAAAAGAGTGTCCTTGGAGTTTCTTGCCCGTTCTTCTCCATAGACTACGTTTTGGAATGGGCAACTAGCTTCAACTTTCTGACTAATTGACCGACTCTTTGACAATTCAAAAGTGCCTGTAAATGGTTTAATTGAAATAAATGCTTTGAGTTTGAGTTTGAGTTTGAGCTGCAAACTGAAACCATGCACACCAAATATCGCTCTTTTCTTTATTCTAAATAAAATGTAGGTAGGTACTAAGAGTAGAGAAGTAGGGGAAGGTACGATATAAATGCGACGACAGCTAGCGGGTATAATCCTGTTAACGTTATAGCAGGTACTTCTTAGTGGCCTCATAACGATATTAGCCAAGTAGGACATAAGAAATGCAGGGTTGAAATGTGTACTAATTTTACCCCTAATATTTATTTTAATGGATTGGTTGCAGATTGCAGACTCTGTAAAAAGACAGACCTAGTACAATAGCTAATTAGATACGAACTCCGAATACCGCTTCGTCTCGGTGGAAAAAGCATTAAAGCACCCATGGAAGTACTTTGGTTGCCCAAATTGTTAGATTATTTTGACTTTCTACTAACTTATTGGTTATTATTACTTATTACTTACCTACTTTTTAAATATACCTAAGGTTCTGTAGCAAAATTTTACCTCTTCTAACCAAGTGGTAAGAAGAGGTAAAATTTAAAATAATACACACCATTTGATTCAGGTTCAGGCAAGTGCCTGAACCTGAATCAAATGGTGTGTATTATTTTGTAACGCGAGTCCATGCCTGTAGAAAAATTGTCTCCAAGTATTGTATAGGTAATGTGTTCACCTTCTTAGATACGTATATCTCATTATGAATATTGATTTTCTTCGCAACGTCATTGGTAATCCTAAAGGTCTCCGTATAAAAGACGTTGCAAAACCTGAGACCGACGAGTAGCCTCCACAGCCACGGCAGCCCCGCCGCACCACGGGATTGGTTAAAGTACCTACACTTAAGACTGGAGTAGTTCGTTTAACGATTTTCTTCAGTATTTTTGTATTAACCATCTCGGAGCATTCCTCTCCTAATTTTAAGTAAGCGCAAAGTAGTTTCCAGGTTTTTATTTTTACTTTGTGAGTGATTCTTGACTAACGGGTGCACAATTCTAAGGTGAAGAGAACGAAGATGTCACTGACCCTGGATCCCGGGCCCGGTATAGCTGCCCTGCAAGCATGGGGTGGCCAAGTAGCGGCATATGGCGCCTCTAACCAGACCGTCGTGGACAAGGTGCCGCCAGATATGCTTCATATGGTCGATCCTTACTGGTGAGTCTGAATATTATTAATGTTCTGTTTGCTTTGAGTGCTCGTTATAACTTAAATTATTTATATCTTTGAAAACATCTTACTCTTTACCATTATTCTAATATGTTTATAATTCAGGTACCAGTTTCCTCCGATGAACCCGCTTTGGCACGGACTCTTGGGATTCACCATCGGCTGTCTTGGATTCATCTCTATCACTGGCAACGGAATGGTCATCTACATATTTATGTCAACAAAGGTAGATTTAATTCTGATTTTGGTTAGTTATTGTTTCCATCTTTTTTTTTTTAAGTTAATTTCTTTGTTTTTTTTATTCAGAGTCTTAAAACTCCATCAAACTTGCTAGTGGTTAATCTCGCTTTCTCCGACTTCCTGATGATGTGCTGTATGTCTCCGGCTATGGTAGTGAATTGTTACAACGAAACATGGGTATGGGGTAAGTAATGCGCGATACTCCTTTATTATTTTGTTATTTAGCATGTAGCATATAACCACTCTTCTTCGTCTTCCTTCAGGTGCTCTTGCATGTGAGCTCTACGCTTGTGCGGGCTCACTATTTGGATGCGCATCGATTTGGACTATGACAATGATAGCTTTCGACCGCTACAATGTTATCGTGAAAGGTATCGCCGCCAAGCCCATGACTAACAACGGAGCTCTTCTACGTATACTCGGTATCTGGTTGTTCTCACTTGCATGGACTCTCGCGCCATTCTTCGGCTGGAACCGGTAAGGATTCCTAAATTCCGTTTATGTGGTAGTCTCACGAAAAATAATCAATTAGTTACTAATTTTACGTAGCTAAATATGTACTTATTACAATATTACAGATATGTGCCTGAAGGAAACATGACTGCGTGTGGCACTGACTACTTGTCCAAAGATTGGTTCAGCCGAAGCTACATCCTTATCTACTCCGTCTTCGTATACTTCATGCCTCTATTGCTTATCATCTATTCTTACTTCTTTATTGTCCAGGTAACTCAGAAAACATATTTCGGACTAATTCATTATCTTGATTCTATTTGTAAATTATTGTGCATTATAATGTCTTTCTTTTGCATTCAGGCCGTAGCAGCTCACGAGAAGGGAATGAGGGAACAAGCTAAGAAAATGAATGTGGCTTCCCTCAGGTCTTCAGAAGCGGCTAACACCAGCGCTGAGTGCAAATTGGCGAAGGTCTAATACATTCTAATTTATCAATGTTAGTAAATCTGTCGAGATTCACTCAAATTCTTGGTTAATAATCGCAACATATTGTTTCAGGTAGCTCTGATGACCATTTCACTGTGGTTCATGGCGTGGACACCATACCTCGTGATCAACTACACGGGTGTATTCGAAAGTGCGCCCATCAGCCCTCTTGCTACTATCTGGGGATCACTTTTTGCTAAGGCTAACGCCGTTTACAATCCTATTGTATACGGTATCAGGTTTGTACTCTACCTTTACTTTATAGGAAAAAATATACCTATAGATATGTCCCCGTATGCCCATGGCCATTTTTTGTGATAGTCAACCGGACTCGCCGCTCATCTGCCGGGAGTACAACGCAGGCTTATTAACTTCTAATGCAAAATTATCGTTGTAGCCACCCCAAGTACCGCGCTGCTCTGTACCAGAGGTTCCCGTCGCTGTCGTGCCAGGCGTCGCCAGACGAGACTGGCTCCGTGGCATCCGGCGCCACCGCCGTCTCCGAGGAGAAGCCGGCCGCCTGAACACCACGCTCACGCTTCCTCCGACGACTAAACCTCCACGACTCGGCCTCGCTGCTCTATGGACACACGATTCTGCCAAAGCGATGTTATTTATTATTTTTATACGCAAACATTTACATTTGTACAAAGCTATTTAAACTCGAGCACAGACCGTGTGCTGGTTGCAAAATATTCAGGCTGTCCACCTTACAAATCGGCACTTGCGTATTTTGAGTTCACGTTTTGGGTATCGAGTTGAACGTTGCACACTTTTCTAAATACCTTACATTTGCTTTAAATATCGGTCGACGACATATAAAAAATACAAAAAAATAAATAATCAGTAGTATGTCGCCAGGCCGCCCCTTTATCCATGAGACTGCTCCTCTTAGATATAGGCATTACTATAGATATCTCTACCTTACGATGAAACAGGCTCTGTATCTTGGACTAATAAAGTTAAGCAAGCAAAGTGGTTAATGATCACATAACAATTTGTTTTTCTTGTAACCCCTTCACCTCAACTAAAACGTACTGTCAGCAAAAGAGATAAGTAACCAGGGTCGTCGATATAGTTGAAGTTTAGTAAGAAACCGATTAATGTTTTCGAATAAAATAAAATTAAAATAATAGAAAACAAACAGGTAATTTATCAAATTAAATTTCATTCGAATACATCCACCGGTTTCTTACTAAACTTCAACTATATCCGACGACCCTGGTTACTTATCACATTGGTGACAGTACCTACATATAGATAAAAATAATTAACGACATTAATGTTGTTTGAAAGGAATATGACTATGGAAACCTTGATACATGCATTGTACCATTTTTTTTAAATATCGTTGATATCGAAATATCGAAGAAAAATACTACGAAGTGAGTATTATAAATAATAAAATAACACACCCACATAACATCCGCGAAGGGTTAGACACAGTTGTATGCCAAATCCACGTTTTCCCAGCAGAAATTCGTAATGGTAAAACCCAATAAAATTTTACCCGATCCGGGAATCGAATCAGCTCGCTCTGCAGTCCCGTTTACGACTTCTAGACCAACAGGCAGTCTGAGTGTACGTACCCACACAACACAAGTTATATATTAAACACAAGAAAAAAATTGTTTGAAAACGAGCCTGGAAGTTTCAGGTGTCCAAGGTAAAATCATAGGCCCTTAAAATGTGGTTTCATAACCTGAAGCCTGTTACACACGTAGCTATAAAAAAATAATAGCGAGTAATGACACGTGTGTGTGACAGGCTTCATTCGACTTTTCAACTCTACAATATTTGGTACAACGTTGCTAGGCAACGAATTAAAACAAACATTGGTACCGCATTGTCAATCAACGAGTAAACGAATTATTTCATCACTTCTCATGCTTACCTAGTAACTTATTGTAAATTTTACACCATGGCGTGCAAAACATCGTTTGAACTTCATCACCATTTTCCTAAACTAGCTGAAGAATCTGGTTTTACTTTTAACACACATCGACCTCGTATTCATATAGACTGGAATAAAATTAGTGAGTATATTATTATCTAAGATTTAAAATATTAAAATAAATCAAGTATGGATCCCAACTAGGTATGGGTGGACGCTTGGTTTATTTTAATATTTCTCAACAATCGTACCTACATAGTGATTGCATGCATGTGACTTAAAGCAACAGCCTGTTTTTTTTGTAACGTAACATTATAAAGTTTAATAATAATTAAACATTTTGTTACAGGATTGATAGATATAGAAAATTTAATAAAAGAAAGAAAATTTGTTATCATCGAACAACATTTGAATGACGTAAGGACCTAATATTACCTAAAGATTACCTAATTTATTACAAAAAAATATACCAAGAGTACTTACATTGGAATTGCTTTTAAAAATCTTTATTAGTTTAATAGTATTATTACCGATGTTGTATAGTCAGAAGACAAAAATCAGAATCAGAAGACAAAAAAACGAACTAAACTTGTGAGACGGAACTCACTTGTTGCTCATCCAAGCAAAGTTTTTCGAACATTAAAATAGGGGGAATGCCATCCAAGTGAAAGTTCATCAGGGTACCTACCTGCCTATATTGACGCTCGTAAAAGGATGCCCTTCCCCATATTTCTATCTCAGCTCAGTAGCATTTATAAAAATTCATGGGAATAGGGAGATCTGACCTGTTGCTTACTAAAGTTACCAACAACAAGAATTAAAAGCACATATCCAACTAGCTTTTGTCAGCGGCTTCGCCCGCGTAAAGGTCAGAAAAAAAATTTCACCTTCATTTTAGTTATAGTCGGCCACTATTTACATTCTGTCATCTATACGTAGTATAAATTTAATTAAATCCGCTTTTCGTGTCTGTCTGTAGATATATGAGCGCTTAGTTCTTCTAAACTGCTCAATTAATCATTTTGATGTGGTTTTCAACATCATTTAAAGAATTTGTTCCGGAAACTAACGTATTATAAAGAAATCTCGTTGTTTTACCAAGTCGTAATAATCGTGCGAAGCAGGGGCGGGTCGCTAATTAGTTATAAGTAATTCTAATAAAAAAAACTTTGGTGAACAGATATTAGATTGCGTGATTGAATCTGAGTTCGATGTACGCATACTAGACGAAGGTGTCCTGAAACTGTTCAGACTTGCACAACTGGCTGTTGAGTATCAACAATTTTGTCGTCATTACCTAGACCGAAGTGTCTACGTGTTGCGGGAAGAAATAACATCTCTAGCACAGGTACCTAGCTTAAAAAAAAATAGATTTAATACCTCAAGTTTACCGTAAATCCCACAAGTAAATATTTAATCATTTTTGCAGGACCTGGATACATGCAAAAAGGATCTTCGAGAAAAGGATGAAGAAATACGAAGACTGAGGAAAAGATCGAGGCATAGTTTTAAGACTCCTCTACCATATGGAAATGATAACATAGCGACCATGATTTTAAAAACCCTGTCTCACAAAGGCGATATATTTCAATCGACATCGAACGATGGACTTCAGTATAACAAATGTAATTATTGTGACAAGGTATTTCTGAACCAACTTTACTTGAAGAGTCATTTATCCAGACGACATTCGAATGTAATTGAGACACCTCAGAAAGATAAAAAAGAAAATACTATGAACAACGAAAATACCCAGTTAAGTGCAGAAGTAAATGAACTCAAGAATAAACTAAAAGAAATGGAAGTAATTATTGCTAACATAACTAACCAAAGTAATTCAACAAAAACAATCATTAATGAAGCTAAATCGCATACTGATACTACCATCCAAGAAATAAAAAAAGATATGAGGGACGCTGTGGTATCAACCAACAATGAAGAATACTTATTAAACAAAATTGAGGAATGGAAAAAAGAGGAACATGAAAATTATAATAAGGAAATGGACAAGTTAAGAAACCAGATTATAGAATCTATAAAAATTTTGAAAGAAAAGGAAACGGAGAAACCTGTCCCAACCGAAACGAATGTAATAATTCAATTACATGAAACTATACAACAACAGGGTGCAGAAATATTGGCACTGAAAAGAGAACTTAAAGATTCGGTAAGTATAATTTGAGAACCCAGCTTAGACAATTAAACCTATAAAAAAATACTATCATAAGTATATCTATTTTAGAGAATAAGAACAGAAAAAGACAACGCTGATCGAAACAAAGAAGCCGATGCTCAAGTATTACTTTGGTCAAATCGCGCGGAAGCTCAGTCGAAGCAATACGAGCAATTGCTTCAGAAGTTAAACGATGTTGCCAGGGATGCTAAAGAGTCTCGCGCTCTCGCAGAAGCAGAGAAGGAGCGAGCGGGTCAATTACAAGTATTATTGCAACAAAGTATTAATGTTAAAACAAATGGATATATCGATACTACCGATGATACACCAGTAAGTCCCTTGGCTAACCCATTAGAATTAATAAAAAGCATTTATGGTACGTTTCATTACCTACTTGAAATATTTATTATGTCACATTTCAGACTCCGACGAAAATACCCAGCTTTTCCAATATCAGGAAGAAATCGGTAAAAAGGAAAATAAATTCAAACAAATCAGATCCAGAAGCTGACCGCAATACCCTTGAAAAGCTTCATCGCAAAGCACAAGAGTTGCTAAATATTGGTTCTATAACTTCCAGTTCCTCAGATATTTCAAGTGTAGAAAATGATAAGCCATTGCAACAAAAATCTGTGGACTTAAAGGAAATGACGAATAATAAAATGGAAAGTTCTAATAAGATAAAAAATGTGGAAAAGAAACACAACACAACACACACACAACATACGTCAAGTGCACGCGATGCGCAGATTTTGAATGCAAAGGCACCAAAATTAAAGAAAGAAAAACTGAAATCTGATCATATCAGAAATTCGAAAGAAGGAAACACTCCTCCTGTCATCCCTGGAAGGTAAGGTATTATTATTAATCTATAGTTAACACACGTAAAACACCATAAAATAGGTACAGTTTATTTTATCATTTTATTTTGCTTAAGTATAGAAAGTTTTATAAATTGTGAACTGGGTTGTGGAGGTAAGATAGGTAGTCGCTCCATGTAAAGTACTGGTATTCAGCTGCATCCGGTTAGACTGGAAGCCGACCTCCACATAGTTGCAAAAAGGCTAGGCAAATTGATTGAGGTAGGTACTTTAAATAATTATACTAGAATGTACGTCAGATCGGCTATTGAAGACACATTGTTGAACTATGTCTTATTTGCGGACCAAAGGTAAAACTAAAACCTGCCGATCTATTAATTACGGAATGATACATTTTGAATTAACGTAATTTCTGCATGTGATTACAGTCCGATGAAAGTCGTAAGAGCAAAGATAACCGAAGAAGTAAATAGTCGTTTAGTGTCGGCTGGCGTGGACCCACTCAAACCTAGACTACCTCGAAATGTCTTCCAAAAACAACGTTTACAAATACATCAGCAGCAAGAACTGAAAGCTAAGGTAGTAGTTACAACAAATCCTTACCGATAACTTTGACTTACCAAATGAGATGTTTAATATTACTTGCGCATATTTCAGAAAAATTCCGCTCATGAAAAAGTGAGACATACAATTCTGGCGTACTTGGATTCCAGTACAACAGACTTGAAAAAGGATGTTCCCCAAATACAGGAATACATATCTCCAACAAAAACATCAAAACCTTTTAAAAACCTGACAACTGTTATTTCTAATGTCAAAACAAAAGCATTATCATTGGTGAAAATGAACGATATGAATGTAAAAAATAAGCGTAAATCACTGAATGCTGAAGTAGCAAAGCGGGCCATGACTTTATTGAAAACTCCGCCGGGATCCACAACTAATAGTCCTGTTGCAGCCAGGCGTAGTCCGTTTAGGGCATTTAATATCACACAAAACGTATCGCGTAGCTCATTAAATGTGACTACACGATCAGATAACCAGGCTAAGGAGGACACTAATGGTAAAGTCAAGAATTCTCTACACGATTCTCCTAAAACACTACAAAAGGTAACTGTTATTAGTTCCGAAGACGGATCGGATGAAAGCGATCATAAATATTATAATACAACTAATGTACAACAGACATCAAAATCTATCGAAAGCTTGATTAAGTCCCCAGCACGAAGACCTGCTTCCGCTGCTGCTGATTATAATCATACCGTCAAAAAATATACAATTAATGATGACAACTTGCTGCGCACACAATCTGCTACAAGTTTAATTCAGCGTTCTTCAAATTCAAATGAGAATACTAAAAGTCCACCAGCTAGAAAAAATGAAGACAGCAGTGATGATGTCGAATCACTATTGAGTATTCCAGTAAAAAAGCATTTTTTGGGTAACAACACCCAAAATACAACAAAACAAACGAAAAGTGTTCTGAAGAATGCTTCTTCAGCATCGTCTTTGAATAAAAAGAAAGTACTATTCGACATGGACGCAATTCAAATGAAATCCGTGAGTGCATCTCCGTCACAAAGCATTACGGAGAAAAGCGATGGTAATGAAAAATATGAATTAGGTTTAGTGAACCTCGATGCTGAAGAATGGGACATTTCTAGGTATGTTGTTTGATTTTAACTGACGGGTAATTTTAAACATTTCATAGACTTATAGGGCTAAGTGGCAATGGCATTTAACGAGTATACATCTCGATTATTCTTCATCCACTTATCAAATGTATTGTTTTGTTTACAGCATTGAAAACGAACCACTAAAAAATGACACAAAAATACAAAATATAACCCGCACCACTAGTCCAAAGATTGCAGAATTAAAAGAAAAGATAGAATCTCAGTTGGCACGACGTAACGACAATTCTACGGCCCCGCGTGTCGGAGCAGTAGATGTTCTGGCTGGTTCGATGGCCAAAGCTGCCAGCATAACTGGCAGCAACACTAGTCTCGGCAGCTCAATCCTAGACGACTCTGAAAGTGTTCCAGTCGTAAATCACAAAACATTTGTAAAACCCAAACCCACGAGGGTTGCAGCTAAAGATGAAAGTGACATAGATTTATCGGAATTCAGCATGGATGGTTTAGTTCATAAGAATGAATCTTTTTAATTATACCTATTACTTAAGGGTTGAATGTATGCTTATTACCGTAATTGATAGTACAAAAAGTACCTAAGTGTTAACAATTTGTAATAAAAGTGTTGCTTTAACATTTTGGCCGTTTTACTATGCAACATAATAAATGTTTTTTTACCATTGCTACTCGAAAAAGGGCATTTGATTCATCGATAACAGTGAATAAAACTCGTATTTTAATTACGGAGTGAATAGAAACATTTTGAATTTGAAACAAGCGCGAATTATACGAATCATGCACAAAAAATTAATAAAATGTGTTGAAAGTACCTACTGGCTGGCTAAATGGAGCTATTCCATACCGTTTACAATGAAATTTAAAAAAATATATCTTAGGTACTCAAATCGAAAATTGTTCTAATCTTTATATATATATATATATATATATAAATTACGTGTCACGTTGTTTGTCCGCGATGGACTCCTAAACTACTGAACCGATTATAAATTTGATTAGCACACCGTGTGCAATTTGATCTAACTTGAAAGATAGGATAGCTCACATCTCAATTTATAGTCGCAATATTATTTAATTCCAAATTATTTGTCTATTATTTGACAGTCACAATTATCTGTTAGCTGCAAACGATTCTAACAGATGGCTATATCTGTTGACTGGATTGAGTAAGTATTCAATAGATGGCGCTATGTTAAAAAGACAAACGTTTCACATAAGCTATATGAAACGAATAATATTCATTTCATATTTTCATTTTTTTTATATATTATAAAGAGAAAAGATATGATTGTTTGTTTGTATTGAATAGGCTCCGAAACTACTGAACCGATTTCAAAAATTCTTTCACTGTTGGGAAGCTACACTATCTCCGGGTGACATGGGCTATATTATATTATGCTTTGCTACCCGGGCGAAGCTGGGGCGGGTCGCTAGTGTCACTATAAATTTTTAATGTTTATATTTAATCCTTTGTTCTCTTATTACCGATTATATGTATAATAAAATGTGATAAATATAAATACTATACCTAGGTACTACTATTTATTTTCTCGCAGTCAATGCTAAAAAAGTAGAGTACGTACACAACTCGTGAAAAAAGAAATTCATCTCGGTCCTATTGTATCCTTCGCTCCGCTCAGGATTCTAATCTAGAATCCTTTTGCTGCTCTCGTGATCCAACTCCCTCGAAATAAATTCCCTTTTTTTTGACTTGTTGTATAATCTACTATTTCACACCAGCTGCTCGCTAATGGCAAATTATATGTCATGCAAAGAACCTAATTTAAAGCAAGTCAATAGAGACCTAAGTTCTAGGCGGGCAATAATAATGTACTATATATATACTACATATATATATATATACACACACATTATATATATATATATAATGTACTATATAAATTCAGTGGTACCACTGAATTTAAATGTACTCTGTGACTGAATTTAATTATGACCCGCTGGTGCATAATGTGATTTGAATTTGGAACGTCAACAAAAAATATTCATGAACTACTAATTCTAGAATCGAATTGGTTTTTATGTGAATAATCTACTATTACACTATTCCTCTTAATTATATGACAACTGAAAGTCGATTATTTTAACTGCACGTTCATGGTAACAATAGTAGGTAGGACTGTAGTAGCAACGTTTATTTCGAAACACAACAATTACAACAAAAATAGGCAATCAAACTTTAATAACCCTTTAAAAGCGTTCGCGGGACGGAAACGCAATATTTACCTAAAACGCGTTCCATATGAATAGGAATGACCGTGCGCCGCCGCCGTATTGGCAAAACAGCGCCTCGTCTACTCATTTTGGACCAGTCAGTGAGATATAACAAAAACAGATAACAACAAACTTAATAATAACGGGTATCAACATACCCTACTTTCTTTGCAAAACGCCCCTCCTTTTCAAGTTACAGTTGACAAATCGAAGTCATTGACATTCCTATTCTTAGTTAGAACGCTAAATACGCCAGCGGTCCATAATTAATTATGAAGAATTACTTCACAGTCCACCGAATGTATAACTATTTTCTTAAGTAAGTCAATTTATGTAAGTGCTTCGAATATTTTACAATAATAAAAAGGGAGTTGGTAGTCGACTTCCTGCTGGGGCGGTACTTCTTGCGTGGGAAGACGGTCAAGCAAGAGAATGCTCGGTAACTATTTTTTGTGATTGTTTGAATACAAATATATAAGTGAGTGTGTACTTTCGTTTCATGTCCATTTCTGAACAGCCATTACAATGGCGCGCTTTGTAGTACCTACTTGAGAATGGCCGAATGGCTCATGAATGAAGAATTGGCATTAGGTACAGGAAGTTGGAAACCACTACTGACTCAGCAGGCATAACACGAGCACCGTTTTTTCGACGGAAGAGTTGACAAAAATGACGTTCCGTGTAGACAATACGACGGCAGCAAAGTAGATACAGTCAACTGCACTATTTACGAAATTCACTCTTTTACATAATTCGACTGAGAATTCTGTTTATCATAGGATTTTTTTTCTGTTCGATTCTCAATTTTTACTGATATTAAGTCACGTAGGTATGTAAAGACAACTACAACAATTTTTCTGTGTCGAAGGGCCGTATTTTGGAATAAAAAAATATTACAGTAATATTGGCCTTAACCATTTCCTTGATAATGTCCTATTAACTAAATGATGTAAATAGGAGAAAATAGCTTTGTTCTTCTATTAATTATCACAGTTTTGCATTCAAAACGCTCTCCTGTAAAATCATGATTTTGTAGATATCAGTATATACTTTGTGGCCGTCGAGTAGAAGTTTTCTACTGTCTATGACGATTACAAAATCATATTGTCTTCACTGAACTTTATTTTAACCCAATACCTTCAGACAGGAGAAGAAAAGATTTGGTTTGTGCTAACTCTCAGACTAAACATGCTTTTGCTAGTCGATTTTATATATTTTTAGGACTCTACTTGTATAACCAGTTTAACAGAGTGCTAAAGATTTATAGTTTACTTATACCGTCAACTGGGGTGACATTGATTAAGTTTTAGGGAACAAGCTGTAATAAAACCGTTAAAGATGGCTGAAAAATTCTGAAAAAAATCCCTATCAATGGGAAGATACTATAGAATAGAAATCTCGAAGTTCAAAAATTTAGACTTATTAAGTCTAAATTTTTTAATTATTTTTATTTATTTTTATTTTTTTTTTTTTTATTTGCGCAGTTTTTAATTTTTTGCTTAAAATCTATTAGATTTTAAGCAAAAAATTAAAAACTGCGCAATCAACTTTATACTGGAAGTGGGATCACTTTGATACCCCTAATTTTTTGTGTGAAACGGGAAAGTCGATTAACGATTTCAATTAAGAAATAAAAAAATCATTCCGCTATATAAGCTCCAAGTTATGGATATTTTTTAAATTGCGGGTAAATTTGATTAAAGGGGTTAGTTTGGTAACGCATTAGGTATGATTTTAAAGTTTAAAGTTTTATAGTACGTTTCAACACATTTATTTACTGACATGAAATTATGTAATCATGAAAATCTAAACGAATAAAAACTAAAAAAGTAAAATAACTTTTAAATAAAAAAAAACTGTTTTATTGAGATCAATCAGGTAAACATTCGAAATATAATCAACCGGGCCTATCAACATTATTTGGGCACTCAGACAAGCTACTACTCAGGCAATAGATGCAGCATTAATTGACATAACACCATCGGTGAACTTCTGAAGGGCTTCTTCGAGCGTCTGGTCCGAGTAGGTTTTATAATTTCGGGTCCCCGGCGCCTTTTTTTAGTTCCGTACCATCTTTGTCTACAACCTAAAAAAAACGGGGTGAAATTGATAATCAATACAAAATCCAATAAAATAGTATTATGTTCTCCAAAGGGGTCACTTTGATAGCTATCAATGTACCCCATGCCCACTATCAAACTCACCCCACAGACTAAATACCTTCATGGAATACAAAATGGTAAACATGTAGCGGCATCTACAATCGCCACATGCGAGCTACGCGTCATACTGACGTCACGCAAAATCCTGCATCGCGCAAGCAGAGTTTACCGCGCAACTAGCATATATACAACATCCCGACATCAATCGTCGGGCAGTTGCCCACCAGACACAAGACCCGTCTGGTCGGAGGATCCCCCCTCTTTTATGGAGGTGTGAGTGAGCTTTACACCCTGTTCCTCATACCTCTATAAACATACCGAAAAAACAAAAATTGTTCCATAATAACAATAAAACAAATAATTATGAGAGTAAATATCATGTGTCTAGGTCCAGCGGTTTAGTCTGCACAATTGAAGTTATTTACACTTGCATTTCTTACCTTTCTTACCATCGAGTTTCAATAATTTATCACTCACTTCCGAAAATGCGCAGACGCACCGACACCATGTAATAAGGTGGCGAAAATGTCAAAGTTGCCAGACTAAAAGAAAAATTACGGCTGGGTTCTATTTTTACAGTTAGACGGTAAAATTCAAAAATAAATATTAATCATCAAACTCGCCCCTTGATTTGAAAGTCACCCCAGTTGACGGTAATAGGTGTAATTTACTAGTACAGGAATATTTGGCAAAACTTAATTATGCAGACACGAAAAAAGTACTAGAGATTTTAAAATAAAATTTCTATCTTACTACTCTAATGTGTCTCTTCTTTTACCTAATTTATAATAGTCTCCGTTTTATCTACTTTAATATTATTTGCTAATTTATTTAAAAATAATATATCTTACATAATCTAGTTTTATAATAATATACATCGCGCGGCGTGGACATTAAAGCGGATATAATCAATTAGTTACTTCTTTAAGTCATTGAAAATATTGTCTACTTTCAATTAGGCTTCTAATAAATTTATTGTTGTCATCTTTCTAAATGCTTCATATAAATTGATGGCCTGAAACACAGGTTTTATAAACCTAGATCAGGCAGGTCGACATTACAGTTAGAATTAAAATTTTCCTCGATTGTAATTAATGTAAATCATAATTTTATTTTATACTTGAAAAACAAAAAATAAAATAAAACAATATTTTATTATCTTAGATTTTGACAGTTTGGGATAGAAAACCTTCTTCTGAAATAGTCTACATAAAAAAGTACCTAGACAAAGATCGCTAGAAACGAAAGACAAAATGACAGAATGTAGGATTTCCACAGTGCGATGTCAAAAATGGAGAAACAAAATATCACTTGTAATTTGTTGAGACAGAGCTGTATCTATTCTTCGTAGAAATAGAAAGCGTCATGCTAAGCGTGAGTGAATATTTCTTTTAGAATAGCAGGATTACACAAGAGATAAAAAAAAAACAAGGAGTTTTCATAGATATGTAGTGATTTATAAAAAAAAAATACACATTCAATTTCCATCAACAAACAAGACGAATTAAGTTTTCAGCCCGAGAACATCCTCGGTGACCTAAGGATGTTTTACATGAGTTGGTGTATGCCGTGTTGTTGCCCATTGGTCGATATGGCCGCTGTCTACATGAGAACAGCGAAATAATGCAATGAAGAAACATCGCAGTTCACCATATACTTGCAGTCTAGTCAGTCTTCAGGATACCTGCTGAATGATGAATAGGTTTCAGTAAATAAATAAATAAAAAATATTTGTTAGTTTCAAGAGGATATAATCCTCAGAAAGAGCCTCTTGTGTAATCAAAGATTTTTCAGAGTAGGTAAGTGAAAATCATCATGAACAGAAATGAAATAGATATCCTATTGCTATTGTTGTGATAATAGTAATGGATGGTTATTACTTATTACACAACTTAGACAATTATTAGTGTGGTGTGGAATCTATAAATAATAAGATATCATTTTACACTGTAACAGGATACCGTTTTACAGGATAAAAAGTAGATCACTGTAACAGTTACAATGGCTAACTTTTGGAACAAAGTTCCTTAACGCGTTTTGCGGTAGGAGCTGACTGGTAGAAATCGTCACGTAAGGAAAAAGCGTTATTGCCCGCTCCATGCGACTCTGTCTCTTTCTATTATATACGAGTGTGTGCGCGTGCAAGTATCGCGTAAGGAACTTCCGGGGGTCCCTCGAACACACGCGTTTTATTTATTTTAACATCTTTATAAACTTCACTAACTTATGAAAAGATTTATGTTAGTGTCTGTCAGAAGGCAAAGGCAAGGCACTGGAGGTAACACCCCGAACCATCGCACTGATCCAAGAGCCGTGGATCAGGAACAACAGAGTATGCGGCCTCGGTAACATCGGAGGTAAGCTAATTCTCAACACACACAGTTCAGACAAACCAAGAACCTGCGCTTACATACCCAAAGAAATTCCTACCACACCACTCACACAATTCTGTTCCAGAGACCTGACAGCAGTCAGGCTCCATACTGAGGGCGACTATCCAGATGTTGTGCTGGCCTCGGCATACATGCCAGGCGAGGACGTAAACTGTCCGCCGAAAGAGATGGCCGACCTGGTACAGCACTGCGAGAGCGCCAAACTGGACCTAATCGTCTGCACCGACTCCAACGCCCACCACCCGCTCTGGGGCAGCGTCTCACCGAACCCTAGAGGAGAGGTACTATCCACCTATTTATTCTCTACTAACCTTAACATTGTAAACCGAGGCTCTGAACCCACTTGGGTAACAGTCCGAGGCCAAACAATCATAGACCTAACGCTTGCAACAGAAAACGCGACAAACCTCATCACAAACTGGCACGTATCGGACGAGCCTTCTTGCTCAGACCATAGAAGGATCCGCTTCACACTAAATACCAACACAAGAAAACCCGTACCTAGACGAAACCCGCGGCGCACCAATGTACCCGGGTATAAAAGCCTCCTAGCTTCTCTACTAGCCAGGCACCTATCCCAAGTAACCATAAGAGACCCCGTACAGTTGGAATACACTGTGACAAAACTATCAGAGTACCTAACCGAAGCATACCATGCATGCTGTAAACTAAGGGCGCCTAAATCCACCAGCGACAGGAACCCCTGGTGGAACGCTGAACTTGGTAAACTCAGAAATGCAATACGTAAGCAATTCAACAGAGCCAAAAACACTAGACTCCCGGAAGACTGGGAGCTATACAAAGAGACCCAATACATATATAAAAAGCAAATCAGAACCGCCAGAAGAACAGCATGGCGGAAATTCTGTGAATCCATCGAGAACAACAACGAAGCTGCAAGGGTAAGGAAAATCCTATCAACAGATCAGGACCGTACCCTTGGCGCGCTGAAAAAACCAGATAAATCATACACGCTAACTGACCATGAAACCAGCAAAGTCCTTCTCGAGACTCACTTCCCAGACTGTAAACTCCTAGAGGACAGGGCGTGGGAGGCTGAACCAGAATGGACCCCAACGTGTCAAGACTGGTTTAGAGCCCACAGTATAGTAACAGAAGACAGGACAAAGTGGGCTATTAACACCTTTCAGCCCTATAAATCCGCAGGGCTGGATGGCATCTTCCCAGCCCTACTACAATGGGGGATTGATCTCCTGACACCATGCCTGGTGGAGATCTATCGCGCCTGCATAGCACTCAGATACATACCACTAGCATGGCGCGAAGTGAAAGTAATTTTCATACCCAAACCTGGCAAACCCGACTATACACAACCCAAGGCCTATAGGCCTATAAGCCTTACATCCTTTCTACTGAAGACCCTTGAGAGACTCTGCGACAGGCACATCCGAGACGGACCTCTTCGGGCAAAACCACTTCACAAACAACAGCATGCGTACTCCACAGGCAGATCAACGGAATCCGCGCTACACAGCGTGGTATCCAAAATTGAATGCGCAGTGGACCACAAATGCTCAGCACTGGCCGCCTTCATTGACATTGAAGGTGCCTTTGACAAAACCATGTTTAATAGCATCAACATCGCCCTCGACAGACACAACATAGACCCGACTCTGAGCGGGTGGATCACCAATATGCTCAAAATGAGAGCTGTACAAGTCACAGTAAATGACACTACAAGGGCCATTGTCGCGAAGGGCTGCCCACAAGGGGGCGTCCTCTCACCGCTTCTATGGAACCTGGTTGTAGACAGTCTCATCAAAACACTGAACGACAAGGGCTACTTCACCGTAGGTTACGCCGATGACCTAACTATAATAGTAAATGGCACTCACGAAAATACTCTATGCAACCTCATGCGCCAAGCCTTGAAAATAGTAGAGGACTGGTGCAATAAACACCAGCTATCAGTGAACCCCACAAAAACCGAACTAATTCTCTTCACAAAGAAGAGGAAAATGACGACACTTCAATTACCACGATTCTTTGGAACTACCCTAAGCCTATCAACCGAAACCAAATACCTGGGAATCTATTTGGACAAACAGCTGAACTGGGCAAAACACACTAACTACATTACCACAAAAGCCACGATATCCCTGTGGCAGTGCAAGCGTATGCTTGGCAGGAATTGGGGGATTAGCCCCAGGGTCACTTACTGGCTATACACCACAGTTATCCGACCAATTATCACTTACGGCTCACTAGTCTGGTGGCCCAGGACAGACCTGAGCACAGCCCAAAGAGATCTCGAAAAACTGCAGCGGTTAGCATGTGTAGCAATCACTAGCTGCATGAGGACCACACCCACTGCGGCCCTAGAGGTAATGCTGGGGCTGCCGCCTCTACACCTTATCGTGCGGGAGGAGGCCGCCCTGGCTGCCTTTAGGCTCCATCTATCAGGGACTCTAAGCAAAGACTCTAGAGTCAAGCACATACGCATAAAGGAGGACGCGATCAAACGACAACCAATGATGGCATCACCCTGCGACAAATCCCCGAAACTACACTACTTTCAAAAGCATTATAACATAATACTCACAGAAGAACGGTGTGACCACTCAGGCTCAAAAGAGCTGAGAGTATACACCGACGGATCAAAGACCGACTCCGGAACCGGAGTCGGAGTTTTCTCGCACGATCTCAACATAAACATATCAAGCCCGCTGGGAATGTTCAACACCGTCTACCAGGCGGAGTGTGTGGGCATCATACTAGCGGTGTACGCCATAGAGGCCAGGAGAGTTACGGACACCCATATACGTATACTCTCCGATAGCGCCTCAGTCCTCCAGTCCTTGGGGAGAAAATATATTACCTCGAGTATAACACTAGAATGTCACAATGCTCTAGAACGAGTAGCGGTATCTAATCGCAACACAGTGACACTGCAATGGATAAAAGGACACAGTGGATCACTGGGTAACGACGCAGCTGACGAACTGGCTAGAAGAGCATCCAGCGCGCCAGTCTGTGGACCCGAACCCATCGTGCCCATCCCTTTCAATCAGCTACGCAGGTGGCTACAGGAGTTCACCCACACACAAGCGGAGAGCTGGTGGACCTCGACACCAGGCTGTAGGCAGTCGAGGGAAGCTATGCCATCTTCGGATAGCAAGCTAACCAGGCGTTTATTACGTCTCGACAGGAACGGCCTGCGCCTGGTGACGGGGACCATCACGGGACACTGCCCACTAAACAAACACTTCCACACAATAGGCATAACGGACAGTCCTCTATGCAGGGCTTGCATGGAGGCTGAGGAAACCGTTGCGCATGTGCTCTTTGAATGTACAGGCGTCACCCAAATTAGGACACAAACCCTCGGGGCACCCAGATCCTACACAGATGCTCTCAGCAGACCAGGAGACATTATTAACTTCTGGAGGGAGGTGGGCTGGTTGGAATAACCACCGACGGCCGCCTTGGCCCACGCACAATGGTCCATATGAAGGACTAAGTGCGGAAACCAGAACCCATAAAGAAGAAGAAGAAGAAGTGTCTGTCAGAAATAACAAATTTTATGTTTTCAGCCCAAAAACATACTCTGCGACATAAAGGCAATTTTACTTACTCACCATAATATTTGTGTCTGCCATGATGATGCCCATTGGCTGCCATTGGTTGCTGCCTACATTCGACCAGCGAAGAACCAACCAACGGACCAATGAAGATGCATTGCTATTCACCGTGTACTTTCTGTGCAGTCAGTCTTCAGGATACCTGCTGAATGATGAATAAGTTTTAGTAAATACATAAATAAAAATATTTGTTAGTTACAAGAGTTTCGAATCCTCAGAAAGAGCCTCTTGTGTAATCAAAGATTTTTCAGAGTAGGTAAGTGAAAATCATCATGAACAGAAACTGAATAGATATCCTATTGCTGTTGTTGTGATAATAGCAGGGGGTGGTTATTATGAAGATATAATTTTACAGTGTAACAGGATACCATTTTAGAGGAAAAAAAAGTTTGTCACTGTAATAGTTACAATGGCCAACGCTTTATTTAAACATTCTTATTCTTCGTAATCATAAATAGGTATCTTTAGTTCTATGTAATCATTTCGACCCGATTATAAAAAAATGAATAAAAATTGTTACCTCTTTTATTCCAGAAGCAAGTGCCCAACTTGAGCAAACATCAGGATTTGGCCAAAAGTGATGGTGGTCAATGCAGATAGATTCAGTAGGGTTGTTAATACCCTAGGAGAAAAACAAACTTTTTAAAGGTTTATGTTATGTGTATTATGTATGTAGTATCTAGTAAATCATTTTATTAATATATTTTTTTTAAATAAACTCACCTGTATTTTGAGAAGCTTCTTCAGCTTCCTGTAGATAAACTTACCATGAAGAATTTTTTTGGGCAACAATGGACTATCTAAAAACTAAGTAGCAGTTAAACAAGCAAGAATGGAATTTATGGATTTTATTTTGCATAAAAATACATCTACGTCTCCTTCTTGGTATCGGTCTTGCCACCACGGATTCTTCCAGTCCTGCGGGCGGCGATGAGACCGACCTTGCGACCGGCGGATGTTCCTCTCTTGACAGTCGAAGCCTTACCTGTGATAAAAATAATACACCATTTTTAGATTATGCAACATTTATTTCATGTGCTTCTTTAGTTCTTAATCAATTTCCATAAGCTAAATCCAAAAATTAGTACTGAAGGTAATACTCACCAATATGTTGATGGTTACCACCACCGTGAGGATGCTCAACGGGGTTCATAGCCACACCACGCACGTAAGGCCAGCAGTTACGCTTCACCTTGTACTTGTGGTACGCACGACCAGCCTTCAGGATGGGCTTGTCAATACGACCACCACCGGCGACGATACCTGAACAATGATGATGAGTTAAAACAGAGATAACAAAATAATATTGGTTAGTTGCTAGCCTATAAATCCTCAGAAAGAGCCTCTGTGTAATCAAGATTTTTCAGAGTAGGTAAGTGAAAATCATCATGAACAAAACACAAAAATTTTAGAAGAAAATAATTTAGTCCTTAAATATTGATAAAGTACTCCTAATAACAAATCTAAATTATGCATAAATTTATAAAAATAGTCAATTGTAATGGAACCATACTCACCAACCATGCCTCTATTGCTGGATGGCAGAACTTTCTTAGCTCCTGAGGGCAGCTTAACCCTGGTACGCTTGGCATCAGGATTGTGGCCAATGACGGTGGCGAAGTTTCCAGAGGCACGAGCCAGCCGACCTCGGTCACCCATTTTCTCCTCTAGGTTGCATACAATGGTACCCTCAGGCATAGCACCCACGGGCATGACATTGCCTGAAAAGTGAAGCAAATATCTTAAAACACTTGTGGCAAAATTGTTCAAATTTTTTATGTTATTACATCAAAATATTCCATTACATATTGTTATCCACAATAATCAAATCAGATCATTAAAATTATAGTTATGGAACTGTAGCTTTAAAATGAAAGAACAAATACTTAAAAAACCAAAATTAAGAAATAAACCGAGTGATGGTGACGGACACCTGCATCAATATCCAGCAGGGAAGTAGTATCAGTTGAAAATTATTTCATACTATTTACAGAAGTGGTGAAATTATTACTATTATTTGGTAATACACACTAGCAGCTAATTAGCTGATGCGTGTGTTAGTAAAAAATTACTAACTAAAGCTGGTGTGCTTTACAAGCAAATATATATAAGCTTAAACTTACCAACTTCAAGGGTAGCTTTCTTGCCACAGTAGACAAACTGGCCGGTGTACAGACCCTCAGGGGCAATAAACAGTTCTTTGCGAGTCTTGAACTTGTATGGGTCACGGAAGTGAACTACTGCCAGAGGAGCACCACGGCCGGGGTCATGAATGATGTCCTGGTGATTAATTTGGAATATAATAATTTTGAAGAACACCTACTGACTAATTAGGGACGGTGTGTAGCTTAAATACCAGAGTATTTTTGGAAAATCACATGCTAGCTGCGAATAACAATGATATTTTGACTTAACATTTATAGGTTAAGTTGCGGAATTATTGGGATAATGTAGGTATACTTATCTGCCAGCTACGACCAAGTTATGATACTGATGGTCCAAACAGCAAGGAATCATCTATCCATGCGTCTCTTTGCACGTTTGTGTACAATACACACAAATGTTTTTATTATGGATTTAGAGTACAAACGTACCTTCACGACACCCTTGATGTAACCATGACGTTCAGCATAGTCCAAGGATCGAAGTTTAGGCGCTCCTTTCCTTTTCTTAGTGTGTGAAACGAACACTGAACCGGCACCTTTACGTTGAGCACGAATCACACGACCCATGATTACGTCCCGTCACTGAAATTTATCCAACGATCTGTTACAAATGAAAATTTTACCATTTTCCGAAGAAAGCTTAAATAACAATTGTTATTTTATGATTTCCAATAAAAAATCTACTATATTCATAGCGATACAATACGATGAAATTTTAGAACCTAAAATTTTACGTACATTTCTCAGACGGTCACTTTTGAAAGAACACACAAATGTTGCCAGATATTGAGGTCGCACGGTTTCGTTCAGAAGTTATTTTTTTATTTGCAATATTGTTTACGGACTAAGGGTTAGAAAATTACTGTCTCGCCTCCCCATAATTAAATAAAAAAGTAAACTTCGAATTCTAGTTGCTATAAAGTACCCTACAGTATTTAAGTGATAGAATTCAACTAAATGTCCTTCGACCGATCATGACCTATGCGAGTGTACTCTTCGCACAAGCGAAACCCCACCACATCCATAGGATGCAGGCCCTCCAAAACCAGTTCCTCCGTGGTGGGTTTTAGTCAGTAAGAGTCTGACACGCCCTTCCACTCCGTCCAGAGCGGGAGAGGTCATTTGATGATGTACCACCCAAAAAAAAAGGGCGACCGGTTCCCCTTGGTTCATTCGGAACGAAAACCTCCCCCTGGACCTTAAAATCCCGACCATCAGTCAATTCATGAAACGCATTTCCAAGCGTTTCTTCGATTCCGCCGCCACATATCGCAACCCTCATTAACCCCAGTTAATAATAATTCTGTCGTTATAAATAACTCGACCCAGCCTGTCCCACCTTGCTGTCCTCCCCTCAGGTCTCCCTAAGCCGAGGTCCGTACCCCACAGAGGGTGCCCTTAGCGTGTGGTCACTTAATAATTTAAGAAATTCGCCCCTGGCTGGAGGCTTTGAGTAAACCTTAAAGCATCCACAAGATAATCCGGTTAAGTAGCCACGACCTTAGAGGTCACAACAACGAGTTGCTACTCAAAAAAAAAAAAACACGTGTGGCACTCGGGGACTGCCGCGGTAAAGCTATTGCATAGCATTTTTTATCAAGTTATGCAATTATAATTATTTATTTATGCAGTATTTTTGTTTCTTTGATATTAATTCAAGTACAGTCGTACCATATATATATACGTTAAGTGAACGCTCGGCCGAGCTACATGGTAGGCGGAGTGGGGGTGTTAGGTTTTATTTTCGTTACGGAATTTCTTGATTCCGTCGCCGCGCTCAAAGCCCGCGATAAAAGCTATGCAATAGCTTAAAAAACTAAATGTCCGGAATTTCGGACTGACAAAGATGTGTTGTACATTCAGAGCAAAATTCATATGACAAAAGATCTCCATTCTGAAGATACTTTACGCTGACGATGTGTGTCTTATGTCCGACAGTATGGCACATCTTATAATCAACATAGCTTTGAACATGAATTCACTACATCAATCCTGTTAGAGATTTGGCGCTTATCACCACCTGGCTGCAAAGCTGATAAAGCTACACTGAACGTAGGTGGAAAACACTACACAACAACTCTCTAAATTTTTAATTTCGCTGGCCACCATTTACTGTACTTTCCTTAGCTGATATGCCACTAGCGATGCCAGCAGCAAAAATGGCAAAACGAAAAAAAATATCACATGTCCAGAATGCCATATTTGACGGTCCAAATAATTTGTAATACTTCTGAATCTTGTGGTAAAAGTTCACAAAAAACTTTCCATGAACACCACCCAAGTTCTTGGGCTATACACACAGGCGGACTAAGGGGTGGAGAAGGGGTCGCAGTGGCGGTCCGCTCCGGGCCCACGTTCCTGGGGGCCCCCAAAACTCGAGAAATACTTTTTAATCAAATCCAAAACAAGACCCAAATAATATTTTGGCTTTTACATATTGAACATATATTATATTATTATGTTCAGTAAGTAAAAAGTAGTTTGTAGTTGCGGGCCCCCCTATGCATGCTAAATATAAACGAATGCTGCTAAAAATTTTGAGCTCGCTTTGCTCGAATGCTCGCTCTTACAACCTACATTTTCTGTTTTCTCGGGCTTCTTTGCGTAAGGCGACAAAGTTACTCCTATTTATGTACAAATAGTCAAAATAATACCTTACTAATCCGGGGCGGGGGTATTATATTTTCGAGCTCACTTCACTCGCTCTTGTAACCTACATTTTCAAATTTATCTGAATAGGTTGACAAAATAATTCCTATTTCTGTGTAAATGTTCAAAAGAAAATTTAAACTACGTGGAGTGCAAAATTTTTCGAGCTCGCTCCGCTCACTCTACAATACTCTATTCGTCTCGTGCTCTAGCTTTTCTGTTGTCAACAAAGTATCTCCTATTTATGTATAATGGTCAAAAGAAAACCTAACCTTTTCGAGTAGGTATATATAAAAAGTACTGTGATGAGAAGTGATGAAAAGTGCTGATTCTAATGATTATAATTCCGTAAAGCCATATTTTTTGCGACCGCGAATCATATTTTAATCAAAATACAACCGGACAGTGACCTGTAAATTGCAAAAACCGTAAGTAAATTTAAATTTCGCGGGCTACCCTGAAGGTTCCGCCTTAATGCTGTCAAACTAAAATATAGGTAAGTTGTGTCACTTTCTTTTATTTCAGAATGGGAAATCGTCGTTTGACGGGAATAAATTAATTTTAGTGATTTTTTGTCTAGTTTACAGAATTTTGTGACAAGAGAATCGGCACCACTGGCTATTATATTATACTGTTATTATTATTATTTGGAGTAAACATGGTATCGTTATTTTTTCGATTAAATTAGGCTATACAGCAAAACATATTGCAGCGCGTCTGGTATGTTTGCTGAAGCCCGTACGGATGGCTTTCAAGCCATTATGCGCAAGAAAGCAAACTCCTTGCTGCACCGTCTGCGAAGCAGCAGCAACAGCATTCTGAATGTGATTGCTGCCCGTTTTGACTGTCCTTTCCAGAATCAGTGGATAAGGACGGCCTTAGGCATCAGTTAGGTATAGGTGCTAACATTACTAACGTAATTTTAGATACCTATTTTTATTTTTTGTTACTAACACACTAACATTTTATGCTTGTATGTTTTGTTTTTTGTGATATTATGATATGGAGATTCTCTGAAATAAATAAATAATAATAATAATAATAATACATACTGCAATTAATATTACTTAGACCTAAATTGTATAAGGCAGCAAACTTGTTTTCTTAGATCAATGATTGGTCTCGCCGAGCGCAGCGAGAATAATTATTTATCGAAGCATTATTATACCATGATCTAAGCTTGTTATCATGTTGCTGTTACTAAAACTCAAATGGCAAAAATATTAATTTCTGCGATTAACCCAAGGTTTCCGGACGCACTTTTACAATGTCACTTGGACGTAATCTGTCATTTATGTCATTGTCAATGTCACTGCGATTGCTTATATACAGGGCACTCATAATTCTTTTATAATTAAACTGTGCTTATTATCTTTTTGCCATTTTGCTACAGAATATTAACATCTAAAGCCTTAACTGAAAAGGTATATTCGTTTGTCCGATATTTGTGTTTATTACGTCTTGGAAAAGAAACACAGTGTATGTGTGCGTGCATAATACAAACATAAAAGTCACGTTGCGGTCACGTTGCAAGTGGCGTGGACGGACCTGACTTTTCTATAATATTCTCTTATTTCTCATAATTCAGTAGATTTGTACGCCTGACGCCACTTCTGTGATTACCTCGTCCCTTATATCGACGTAATATAGTCCTAAACGTTCTAGAAGAAGTAGAATCCTGCTGCACAGGCTATTATTGTGTTTACTTTTATACTTGTAGGACCATTAATTTTTTGGAAACGTTTCAGTGGGGTTTATTAATTTGATTCTGTAGATCAGTGGTAATGAGAAGTTGCATTTTGTAAAAACTAAGTTGCTTTGAGTACAATACAGTAATCGTTCCCTGTTGAATTTATTGAGTTTGTTTTGTGTAACAATAACTTACTGGACTGTGACTTGAATTTTTTTTATGGAAATTGATAGAGGTAAGTGTTTTATTTAATAATTCATGTTATCTGCAAACACATTCAAAATAAATACTTAACTATATATTGTTTGTATGTTAGTATACATTTAAATATATTTGTCATGCTAATAATTAACATGATATCTTTTTTATAATATTTTTAATTATAAAAATAAAGAGACCTCTCCATATATTTCAGCATAGTAAAATAAAATCAAAAGTAATTTACTGTGACATGTTATAGTTGGCTAAAAATATAGCAAAACTGGTGAGTTCAAATTCTTTATATTAAACAGGAATAACATGTAAGTATGTTTATTTGACTATACTATATTACCATCCAATATGATTTAAATAAACAACTATCTCAGCTGTTATTCACCATATTAATCATTCCTTTGATATATTGTATCATTTATCATAATCATAATACCTACATTATCTGTGCTTTAAAATAATCAATTTGCTGGTCTAATATCAATACAATTTTTTTTTTTTTGTTAACTTGGTATGTGTAAAAGTCTTGCCAATATTTTATATTAAATACAAGAAGAACTTAAATACATGTTATTTGCATTCTCTACATTTGTAAAAAGATACATTTTATGCAGAAATTATTGTTATTAATACCTTCTCCATTTAAATTACATTGACCACTAGATCTGTAATTCTGTAATCTAAAATTTGACCACACATCAGAATTTCAAATTAATGGTTTTCATCATTCAAATAAATTATTTTCTCTGGGTCTAGAATTCTCAATGTTAATAATGTTTTTCTCTAGTGTGGACCAACCATTATGTCTTTTCTTGCCCAACTTTAGTAATTCCCTTCTCAACCTCAATGCTATGCCATCCTTCGCAATGTTTTTCATCAATCAGGTTTACTTCTATTTGTACATTCATTCCCCTTTCTTTACTTCAGTGCGTACTTTGGAATCATTCATATATGGGCCAACCCGAACATAAAATTATATATAGGCTGATTTTCCAACCTAATCTCCACAGAATCCCAAGAAATAGAAGACCTATTATTCAACCCTAGAATTCCCTCTGCGGAGAATATCAAAATAGGTGAAAAAACGTTTCTTTCTGGTTCAAATCTATTAAATTACTACAATTACAAGGATAGCACTTGTTTTAAGATAACAGTTCTCATCTTCTTGCAATAAAGGCGCTGTTATCTTTCTTTAGATATCGCATTAAAAATGCGTCGATAAATTGGTTCACACAGCAACAACTGCCGTGATAAACACAATGCGTTTGCCGCACGCGTTTATGAATGTCGCTAAACACAAAGAAGAAACAACAAAATAATAACATTGTTTATTAGGTCGTGCAGTAGTTGTGGACGATCAGGAAGTTTACATAATATACTTATTGACTACCGACTCTCATAAAAGCGTAGGTATGCAAGTGACGTGCGTCTGTTCTCACTCACAGATATCGTGTTCCCCAACGTCGTATCCATGATTATAAAATGTGTAGGTTTAGAAATAGTTAATGTAGTCTGTATTAATAAGACTTGAATCTGTAATTCTATATTATATATACAGAATTACAGATTCAAGTCTGAATCTATCTATACTAATCTATAAACTATACTAATAATAAAGCTGAAGAGTTTGTTTGTTTGAACGCGACTTCGTCCGCGTGAAAAATTCTTATTGCATTTGGTTGCCCAATTCTTGAGGAAGGTTATATAGGCTATTTAATATCACGCTACGACCCTTAGGAGCCTAGCAAAAAGAATAAAAGTCAGAAAGAACACGACTAAGCGAAAACGAAGTGACAGTTTGCGGGCGATGCGATGCGACGCGGTGGTTTGGGGTAACAAGAAATTTCACGCGGACGCAGTTACAACCATGAAATTACTTGCCTATTTTGTCTAACTCTAAGCAATTCCAAAAAACTTTTCAAAAATGTTGAGTTCAAGTGACAATTGCAACCGGAGTAGGTCACCCGACAGAGAGAAAACTACAAACGCGCTAAGATCATTACACTACTAAAAAGCGCAGTAATCCAAAACTTAGAAGCTGCTTCGGCGGCGCGACTTTCATGTTAATTCGGAAACACGAAGATTACCGAAGCGCATACCTTTTCTGGTATAACTGCTTCTGATAATGGGTGCGTGTCGTTGTTCGGCAATCAATATTTTCAATTCAATTTTCACGCACTGGATTGTTAACTGTCAGTATTGAGCCGAGCACTGAGAGTCCAATAGAGCGCATCCCAGCGCGTCAAAAAAACACCGTTGGATTTTCAACTCCTCAGCGCAAAGCACCGCGTTGAAAATCCAGTGCGCGAAAAATAATCGCTGCGATAAAAATATGCCCGTGCGAACCAGCCCCTGCAGTCTCGTCATTAGATACCGACAAAAATCGGTCATAAAGTCGATGTCAAATTCCTTTAATAGATTTTCAACCTTATGCTTGCCAAATAAAGTTGAAAATCTATTAAACGAATTTGACAACGATATGACTTAGCGACCGGTTTTTGTCGCTGTCTAATGTCAAGACTGCAAGGGCTGGGCTTATTTATGAATCTGCAAATACCTAATTTGCGATATAGGTAGAGCTAGTGCAATCGGCCGCACATCACGTCGGTGGTGACACTGAACAATATACCTAATACGAAGCCAGCTTACCTATCATACCTACTACGGGGTAATTGCGTAACAGATAAAATGACAATCGATCGTTCACTGCGTTATTTACTTTGCTGAGCAGACGAATTTTTCAAACCTATGTAGCTATAGATTAGGAATTTCCTTCAAAACCCTCGGATTGTGATTGAAAGTTTGTTACGCAATTAGAGTGCTGGTTTTGTTACCACTGACGTGCGGCCTGCTGTACTCGTAACTTTTGCGTACTTGGACCCTACCGACGGACGGCGACCGCGACGTTGGTTTCTATTTTAGTTACTTCACGTGGCTATGACGGCTGTAGGTTTTATCGGAATGAGGTACTGAATTATATTTCAGACGTAAGTTGTCTGGTAATTTCAGATAGGTAGATAATGTTACGGAATAGCTGATAGAAAATCTAGTCGCAATATTAACATTTATATACTTTTGAATTATAAACAAGAACCTTCGTTACCAATTGGATAGATGCCTTGCATATCTAAAAGAAATCGGTCAAGTGCGTGTCGGGATTCCGTAGTCGGGATGAAATTACCGGCCGCAAAAACTATGAAAAACAAAGTAATTTCTAAATAACTTTCGTTTCACATAGTTTTTTCTTTCCTATACATAGGATAGAATATGGCATATATTCGATTACAACTTGTAAGTAACCGAAAATATGCCATATTATGAAATGACATGATGTTTATTTCTGTGAGTAGATCTTACACTACTCTTTATTAAGGCTCCCACAGACAGGCGCGACGCGACAGCACTACACAAAGGTGCCGCTCGTAGCGCGACACGCGGTGCCTTTGTGTTGGGCGTCGCGTCGCGCCAGTGTGTACGAGCCTGTATAGTAGATGTAGGTACACTTTACGCGTTCTTTTGGGTCAATATTTTAAAATTAGATAGCGCAGGCATTTCCTGGCTTAGGTACTGATCCCTAAGAAGAAATGCCGAAACTAACTCAGAGGTCATGGTCTCTTATCTTTACATAGTATAAAACACAGTCGCTTTTTTGTCTGTTCGCTTAGATCTTTTAAACTCCGCAACAGGTTTTAAAGCAGGTTTTCATCAATAGACATACTGATTCAAGAGGAAGGTTTATATGTATAATACATGCATATTATTTATAGTAGAGAAAAGCCGAGAATTTCAACGATTTGTAATGTGATGTCGTAAAAAACATAGTTTTGTGGGCTTACATTGCAAACGCTGGCTAAACCTTACGAGATATAACAAACTAATGTAGGTACTACGGAATTATATATCTTAAAAAGATCTACAAAAATGTCCCGATGGCATATGTCTATCTCCTAAGGATAACCCACAGTAACAATTTTTTAATTTAAATATTACAAAAAAAAACAATAGGTTATTTACGAAGTTATTTTAAACAATACAGTATTATTTCTTATCTAATTAAATACGTTAGATACGTTGTGCATTTAATGTAGATCAAAATTGCCCTTTACAGCAAATCATTAAAATGAATATCTTAGAAGATATTCCAGATTTAAAATGTGGTGGCAGAGCGGCCGTTAGGCTATACGTCCATCCCTAACGGGTGGCAGCGGCCGGCGACGGCGGGCGTGGCGCGTACATATAAATCAATACAATAAGTTACTTATTTATTAGTAACATAATATTATTAATCACTCCACACTGACATCACATTAATATCTACATTGCATCTGCCAGAAGGCGGGGCGGGTCGCTAGTACAGAAATAAACTTAAGTCAAATGTGCAGTCACTTAGAAACATCATAATCTTTTTAATTAGGTATGGGTTCCAACAACACCCTACACGCTTATGTATATCCATTTAATTATTTGTTTCATCCCACTTACATGGATGGGGAGTGCCACCCCAAAAATTTTTTTCATAGTTTTACAGCAACTTATAAGCGGTCAGTTGGTACTTGATGTATTTAAAGTAAATAGTATGTGTCCAATATTGCTATAATAATTATTATAACAATATAAACTAAAATACCTATGTCTCCCGTAAAGTACTTAAACCTGTCTTCTTCGTAATTCTTCTTTTGGATATTTCCATTTTCCCCATTACTTAAAAGCACGTTGTTAGTAGCAATTCTTTGTAAAACGAATGTCTGAGGAAAATTCCTTTCAATTTTAACATGACGACATCAGCGTGAACTTGTAAGCTTTCATGAATTTTCTGTTTCGCAAAACGTGTTTTTCCCGGTAGCAAAGTTGTCCGCACTGCCCCGTTTCACAAAAAATGATGAATTGTTATTTACGTAAAATCTGTTATTGTTCTTCGAGGAAAAGCTAAGTTTGGTATTGTTTTTGTAGAACTGGTATAATTAGTGGCCCCAAATATAAATGTTACATAATAATTATATATGGATTCGATCCGGTTAGACTAAGCTAACCGCGATGGCAGGTCCTAATGTTGCATGATGCAGGTACAAAAAGTACCTTTTTAATGCCTGCCTTCCACTGCGAGTGGAGCGGGCTTCGTACGGACTCCGTTTAGCTCGCAACAGCAATCTTCATAGAAGTGCTTCCACTGTGAATGGGCGAACGGAGTGGAGCAAAAGAGTACAAAAGTGGTCACAGAGTTGAGCGGATTTCTAACGGACTCTGCTCGATTCGCAACGCAAAATTTCATAGAAATGCTTCCACCGTGAACTGGTTAGTAGCAGCGGGAAAAAACATAAATATTGTGACTAGATTCGATACCTACAAGCACACACACAGAGCTCGATCTTCGGCTCTCTTCATCCAGTCTTTGCCAGCTGCATCAGTGGCGTTAACTAGGAGAGGTCTACGTCCACCAGTGGACGAATATAGGCTGATGATAATGATGATGAAGCACACACATGTCTAGGTATTTATACATAATTACCTATTAACAAAACATCTAAAAGCAAGCAGCATCACAGAAAGTTAAAGTATTTGGAGGCCCCTAGCCCACCAAATACTCCAACTTTCTCTAAACAATAATAATTACAATTTCGTCGCGGAAGCCCTGAATAGGAAATTCGGGTGCGCACCAAACTTCCTTTTCCGGTCTCGAGACAGCAATACCTAATATTACCAAGTATAGCCTTGCTTACAAAAACTTTCTAAGAACTTTAACCTATGTTGGTAAGTGAAAGCCAATTGTATGACCTACGATGAAACAAAAATTGGCTAACAAGAGTTCAGGCATTCGTTTAGCTTTTTACGGAAATCAATACAGCTGGAAATTCATTATTAAGCTCGGTATAATCACGAACACCACAATAATAAATTATGCTTCTATTATAAATGAATCACGAGCACGAAAGCTACAAGCGCTTTAGTTAATAATACACCTCAGCAAGATTTACCTAAACAAAACAACATAAAGTTACGTAACAGCTAGGTTATTGTGTCAGCATAACTTATAATCAAATAACATCTATCATGTTATACTTAGTCATTCAAGATTGTTTGATTTACTTAGGCAGGTATATGTATGTATAGGTAGGTAAGTCACAAACATAAATTTGAATACATGGGTTTACCTACGACGTTTTAGGCGCATCACTTGCTCGTTCCTTACCTCTTCATCTATCCACCTGATTAACCAAGAATCAATTAACGCATTTTAATGCAGACTTAACCTAACTATACTCACCACTACTTTGGGCGGATTTCACCAATAAAACGAACGCAATCAGCTCATCTAAACCGCGTTCAAAAGTTGTCAGTGTCTTGTCAACATTGTTGTGAAAAATTGACACTGACGGCTCTTGAACGCAGTTTAAATGTGCTGATCGCGTTCAGTTTCATTGGTGAAATTCGTACTTAACAATGGCTTGTGTTTAAACGGCTACCAGAAAAGTACCTATTTTACTACCAAAAAATTCACCAAATTGGGTTTCATAAAGTATTGTAGAAATGAACCTATTTTCTTTTTTTTATTTATAAGGCGTAGTCGACGGAACCCCGCTTAGCGGGGCTCCTACTTCTGGTTGGCTTCTAACGTAACCTGTCCGAGTCGGGGTGCCCCAAGTCCCGAGCTCGCTTCACTCGCTCTTGCATCCTATCCCACCCTTGCATTTTGAAGCAAACTTATTTTTGGTGAGCAACTTAAACAAGATTTGGTGAGCATTTAGTCTGCAAAAAGAATATAAATACAACACGCACAATTATTTTGATGAGTGTATAATTATTTTGGAACTTAAAACGTTGTTCTTTAGGCACCTCGGTAAAGAGTGGGTTTATTTTATTTGAAGTTAACATAATTTTACTTGGTACTTAGTCTTAGGGTCTAAAAATTATTTTGGTGAGCATTTAAATTGTAGCCCTTAACAACTATCCTGATATGTATAAGAAAAAATACGTCAAAATATTTACAGACGAAGGCACACAGTAATCACAACTTGTGGTAATAAAAAAATGTGCTTTGTTACCACGTGTAAGTACCTACAAAGAATATTTTGTAATAATGTGTATATTTATTTTGAAGAACCAATTCCAGATATCAAAACTAGCTTATTCTACACCAGGTGCGATGTGGGCAAATACATGAAGATGTCAGCTGCCGCGGAGACGCTGCCGGCTCCGAACGTCCGACCGCACGCGTCTCCCGCCACTGTGCCCACGCCGCCCCCGCCCGCCGCTCGCCGGCCTGGCGGCAAGCACATAGTGCACTGGTTCCGAAAAGGCCTGCGCCTCCATGATAACCCAGCGTTAAAGGATTGCCTAGTGAACGCAGCGACGTTCAGATGTGTATTTATTATCGATCCTTGGTTCGCCAGCTCTTCCAATGTTGGCATCAATAAGTGGAGGTAATGCTTTGAATAATAAAACGTTAAATTACAATCTTTTCCTGCGAGCGAAATGAATGTTATAATGATTTAATCTATGCACAAGACGTTTGAGTCACAGTCCATGCACACGTAGGCGACATACGTCATACATACTTTGCGTATTACGTAGGAAGTTGCTACGCTCGACATTATGCAGTTTTATTTATTCAATCGATAAACTTATCTCGACAGATTTCTGCTGCAATGCTTGGAAGATTTAGATAGGAGTTTACGGAAACTTAACTCCCGGCTGTTCGTGGTTAGAGGGCAACCTGCTGATGCGTTACCAAAACTATTTCGAGAATGGGGCACCACCGCGTTGTCCTTCGAGGAGGATCCCGAGCCCTATGGCCGAGTGCGAGACCACAATATCATGTCCAAATGTCGCGAAGTCGGCATCACCGTCACATCTCGTGTTTCTCACACGTTATACAAATTAGACCAGTAAGTTATTTGAAATGTAATGTTCTTCTCCATTTGAGTCGTAAATAATTTAATTACCTATCTAATTATTTTTCAGAATAATAGAACGAAATGGTGGCAAAGCGCCTCTCACGTACCACCAGTTCCAGGCGTTGATCGCCAGCATGCCTCCTCCTCCGCCGGCGGAGGCGCCAATATCAGCCCAAACGCTCAACGGCGCCACCACGCCTGTAACCGATGACCATGATGATCGGTTTGGCGTACCCACTCTCGAAGAACTTGGTAAGTTACGACAAATTGAGTTATTAATATGATACATACGTAACTATGACGGCTTAATGAAATGTTTTTCGTTTTAATACATTCAGGATTCGAAATAGAGGGTTTAAAACCTCCCGTTTGGATTGGAGGGGAAAGTGAAGCTTTGGCTAGGTTAGAAAGACATCTCGAAAGAAAAGCTTGGGTGGCTTCATTCGGGCGGCCAAAAATGACACCACAATCACTGTTGGCAAGCCAGACAGGCTTATCACCCTACTTGAGGTAAATGACTACAATTCTTTTGTTTCAGTTTTGTCACTTTTTGGTAAGCCTTAAGTACTGAACTAAAGAAATACCTTTCTTATAGGTTTGGTTGTTTGTCAACTAGATTATTTTACTATCAGTTGACGGAATTGTACAAAAGAGTTAAACGAGTAAGACCACCGCTGTCTCTTCATGGGCAAATACTATGGAGGGAATTTTTTTATTGTGCTGCAACACGCAACCCTAATTTTGATCGTATGGAAGGAAATCCCATATGCGTCCAAATACCATGGGAAAAGAATCAAGAAGCTTTAGCGAAATGGGCTACTGTAAGTACCTAATACTACTGCACGTCCAAAAACTACTACCAACCGTTTCATTTTGAAAGGCAATTTCAAAGCGGCGCCAGCTTTATAAAACTAATCTTTATCTTATTATATTACAGGGCCAAACCGGATTTCCTTGGATAGATGCAGTAATGGCACAATTAAGAGAAGAAGGATGGATTCACCACTTGGCCAGGCATGCAGTGGCTTGCTTCCTTACGAGGGGAGACTTGTGGATCTCATGGGAAGAAGGAATGAAGGCAAGGAGAGCTTCGTTATTTAGTATTTTAGTGCCATGGCATTCATTTTGAATTGAATTTAAAAACTCGAATTACCTACGATTCGAATTAGAAGTGTTGTTCATATTGAAATACATTTCACTACAAGAACAGCGGGGTAATTACGTAACACACTAACAGTAGGAATGGGTTTCATTTTGACAGTTCAACAACATTCATTGCGTTATTTACGTTGTTGAGCAGACAATTTTTTCGAACATATTATGAAGCAACGGATTAGCAATACACTTCAAAATGATTCAGATTACGATAGATAGTGTGTTACGTAATTAGGGTGCAGTTCTTGTTTAGCTGCTCAATTTTTCAAAAAGTTGTCTGATCTCATCTTTTCTATCCGTTTACGACAACCGTAATAATATTCAGTTGGCTTTACTCACATCAATATTTTGTATGTAGCTATTTGCGATACAGTGGAATCACTTTTTGTATGACCATCGTCGACACGTATTAATTTGAGGAGAATCCCCGTCCCTGCAGGTGTTCGACGAATTGCTTCTCGACGCCGACTGGTCCGTCAATGCGGGCATGTGGATGTGGCTCTCGTGCTCATCATTCTTCCAACAGTTTTTCCACTGCTACTGCCCGGTTCGTTTCGGGCGGAAAACTGACCCTAATGGTGATTTTATAAGGTATGTCACTTTGTCTGAGTAATCATGCTTATCTATGCTACTATGAAGAATGTAAGTTATAATTATTATAATCAATCATTTTAATTACAGAATAAGCCTATCACCTAGCTTTCGCCTTTACAGTCGCACTTGAGACAGGGGTCGTTGAAAAGATTCCGCCTTCGTTAATACATTGGTACTTATAAAAGTATATCTTCGCAGTAAGTCATTTACTATAACGAGTATATGACCTGATGATGATCTCAATGTGTACAGGGTGGGTCCTAACAAGTTGCATATTTAAAATTTGTTTAACAAAAATCTTGTGATTGTTTTAAAATACATGCAGATTTAAAAGACGATAACCAAACGGGAAAATGATATCGTCTAAATATTCATCATTACGCCGCGCCGCCGTTAGCATTCCTCAAACCACCAACCAACCAGGCACTAAGAATGACGACAATTTTCTTGCGGGGTTCATTGGCTCTCTGGACGAATTCCTCCATAAGTTGAATTATTGTCGCTAGTTTAAATCGGGGAATTTCCTACTCTAGAACCTGCAATTTTGTTTTTTTAGATGCCGTTTGGAAAGGGCTTAGTCCGTAATATAAGTTGTTGAAATAGATGAACAGTTAACGACGATTTTTTTTTTGTTATAATTAAATGATGTTGTTTGAATACCGATCCAGTATTAAAACCAATTTCATTACTTACTGCGAAGTCGTATTGGGTAGGTATCGCCAGAGCACCTCGAAGCACGCGCGTCGTCTCGTGAATACACGTGAACACCCGCGGCGTGTTTATTTTATTTTCTTTTGTTGGTCCTACTGTCTTCCTCAAAATGGTTTAACTCATAATTTAATTAAAAATACTTTGGCAATGAATTAGGTGTACTGGTGTAATTCATAAAGCGGCCAAGTTAACCACGTTAATAATCATTGAATTTATACAAAGGTTTTACACCTAACCCTCGTTATTCATTCGTATAAACCGGTCTATTGTGCCTAAATTTCCAAGAACAAAGGAGCCGCGTATTTTGCACGGCAACCCGCGAAAGCTATTTTAAAAGTGCAAAAACTTATGGCCCATCCTGTATATTATGTAACAAGTACGCAACTAGTGTACTAATGTACTGGAACACGTCTTCGATGATTTGTTGCGCAATTTCGTTCGAGGGTGTGACGCATTGCGAGTGACTCGTCAGTGATGCTTGCATGATGTTTGAAGTACGAGTACCTGTGCTACGTTGTTGTTGTTACGCCTATTTTGCTAATCTTCTTAAATACTGAAATGCATACTTCTGCATTTCACTGCATTTATTGGCGAAGATTTGTTGCTATGAATAATTTTTTTTTACAGGAGGTACATCCCAGCATTGAAGAACATGCCGACGCGGTACATCCACGAGCCGTGGGTGGCGCCTGAGGCGGTTCAGCAGTCTGCGCGATGCATCATCGGTCGCGACTACCCCATGCCCATGGTGGATCACTCGAAAGCGTCTCAGCTCAACATCGAACGCGTCAAACAAGTGTACGCGCAGCTGGCGAAATACAAACCACAAGGTAAACAGTAACATATTTCGACTAAAATATTCGAATAAGGGTAGATCGCTGAAAATGTTACCGAAGAAAGTTCTTCGAATTAAATCGGTGCTCTGTCTAGCGATGTACGGACCTTAGTATTTGTTGTCGGAACCTTTTATGACGGCAATCCGTCGCGTGAACTTTGGTCAATAATGTCACACTGTACTTGTAGCAAATGTGCCATGCAATGTTATTTTACTCACAAAATTTGATGACAACCTCATCTGATGATTATAAATAGTTGTTCTAGAATCTTTGATCATTTTTAAACTAATAAATAGGGCACAGCTTTATAGACAAATTAAATAAGCCCTATCGTATGCAATATAATATAAAAGACTTTCAATTTACTCCTTAAAACTTGTTTTCTGAAAATGTGAGGTCTAGATTACCTCCGAATTGAATACTACTAAACTTTGAAAGAAAATCTGTGAGACCAAAATGATGCTGCATTGCAGCAATCCCTAGTCAGAATTGAATACTACTAAACTTTGAAAATATGTGAGACCAAAATGACGTTGCATTGCAGCAATCCCTAGTCATTACTTATGGGTACTTTTTTTTAGGTGCATTGAATCCTAACGCTGTGCAACGACCAAACGTGATGCAATCATCGCCGAGCCCAAATTCAATCATTACCAGCATCAATCAGTCAAACTTCTTGTGCAGCCAAGCACCTGACCCACCGACCACAACACCACAAATAATACAGGATAAGGAGGTCGTATTCCAAAAGCCTATGAACCACCGGTCTATGAAGCCTTCATTCAAACAAGTTGTTATCATACAGAAAAAACTAAATACTAATGTCATACAAACCGTGTCAAAATCGAAGGAGAACTGTGTCGTCAGTGGGCAACTAGATGATTCCTACAAAACGCCAAGCAATGATAGCTTACAATCAGCGAAACGAGAAAACTATGATTTCAAAAACTTAGTCATCAATAATTATGTTCAAGACTATTCCAATAGTCAAGAAATTAACAATTTTAATTATGAGAAACCGAAGTTCTTTCTGTCTTCTTTTAATGATAACGGGGTGCGTAGAGCACCCGCGCACAACAACGTGACCCCCCCACCCTTTGATGCCGCGCTCGACCACGACACCAATATGGGTTCTTTCAACAGGGAGAAAAAAAATGAAATTGTAAAAGATAAGGGAAATGAGAGCACTTGCTTACATCCTATGTCAGTTAACGACAATAGATCAATTTCAAACGAAAATCGTCAGAATAATACGTCTAAAGAATGTGGAAATTATTTTTCAAATGAAAATGAAAAGTAAGTTACTTTAAACATAGATTAATTAGTCATAGTCTATTTTACTATGGCCTGTAGATAAAATATTATGTACTATGATTGCCATTTTATATATAGTACTTTACAGAACGCTTGAGCTGTAGTGTACAGAATCTTGCCTGACAGTACAACAAAGCTATTGCTGCAAAAACTTGAAAACGATGTAGTAGAAGTATTACTTAACATCAAAGTAGGCGCATTTGAAATAATAAGTATCCAATAAAGTAATTGGGCAAATCTCTAAAAATAAGGTTAATTATTATAATTTTATAATAAAATTACAAGATTGTTAGCTAAAATAAATGTTTCTATAAGTACAACATTTTGTTTTAATTCACATTTTCGTTTTTACTATCATAATTACAAATCTGATTTAGCTTGGATCGATGTAGACATCATGCTCAATTAGCCTAGAAGTAATATTTTAGTTATAAATAATTATAACACAGACTGGCAACTAGTTCTTAAGGCATTAACTCATGATTATGCCTAAAAGTAAACAGTTGCTTAGTGAGATAGGTAAACCCTGGTGGCTAGGCTGGTGTATGTCGATAATTCCCGATCAGTAACACCTTGCCTGACCTTGTCAACACTTTTGACGATCGGGAAAGTTTCATTTGTTTACAGTGTTGACGAACAGAATTTTATTATTCCCGATCAGTAATACCTGGCTGTGGCTACTTCCCATTTGGTAAACCTCAAACTGTACCTACTAAAAAGTTGCGTTTGGTAAACATTTCGTTACTTCATACATTTAATCCCATTTGGTAAACTTTGTTAGTATTGTTATTTTTGTACGGTACAGTCAGTGTCAAATTAGTATTAAATTAGAGATGTATATATTTTTAAATGCTTCAGTCTTGAGATAGTATCTCGACCATCAAAAAGAATGGCTGATCAAGAAGAAGTAAAAAAAACGTATTAAAGTCTGTAAAAATACCACGATGCTACTAAAAATACCACGTGCTTTTCCCGCAAAAGAAGCACCGAGCGGGTTCTCAGGTAGGGATTTATTGTCCTTACCATCGTTTTAAACAAAAGGTGTGAATGAGATAGACATAAGTAAGTATACGTAAATTATATCTATTACCGGGTTTAACTTATCAGTTCACTCGTTTTATGCATAGTGCAAGGTCGTTGCAATGTCGGGTGAGGGATCTTCTAGTGGTGCAGTGAATTTAAAAATTATTAATAGTACACGAGGCGGTGAAATTTTATTACGCGCTGGGCATCAATATTATAAACAGAAAAATAATAAGGACTCAAGTTGGTGGCGCTGTGTTAATAGAAAAGATGGATGTTCAGCAAGTGTAACTTTGAATTCAAATCGAAGCCATGTATTAAGAGAAAATGCTCACTGCAGTTCTTGTATTCCGAATTTTGAAAAAAAATGAAGTGAAAGTAGCCATCGAAAAATGTAAACAAACTATATGTGAAGATCTGAAGCCGATTCCAGCTACATACAGGAAATGTACTAAAAAGCTGAAAGATAATGGTTATGAAATTATTAAAGAATTACCAAATTTTGACAAAGTTAAAAGCAGTTTGTATAGACACAGAAATAGACAACTAGGAATCACAAAATCTCAGCACTCTAACTCTACAGAAATCGTGATTCCTGACCGTTTTAAAGACAATTTATTGTTTGATGAGATTGACGGTGAAAATAGAATGATTGTGTTTGGTTCAAAGAGTGCAATTGCACATTTAAATGACGTCCGTCACTACTTTGCGGACGGAACGTTCAAATGTTGTGCAAAGCCGTTTCTTCAACTATACGTTGTACACGGAGACATAGGAAGTACAGAAACTGGGACAAATATTGTACCATTTTTTTATGCAGTGTTGACAAACAAAGAAGAAACTACATATGAAAGACTGTTTTACAAACTAAAATTTCATTTACCAGAGTGGACAGCCGATATTATTACCTTGGATTTCGAAAAAGCTCCAATAAATGCAATTAAAAAGACATTTCCAAACATAATTGTTAAGGGGTGTTTTGTTCACTTTGGCAGAGCGCTATTAAGAAAGGCAAAATCTCTTGGCTTATTACAACATGAAGAATCTCACTATCACGTCAAACTATGTATGGCTCTGGCACATTTACCAAAAGAAGACATAAACGATGGATGGCTTTATGAGTCAAAGGTAAATTAATTTTGCAGTATTGAAATGAACGCGTTTAGTTCTGGATATTTCTTCTACCGCCATTTTCTACAGCCATTTTTATGCGTTAGAAACTAGGTAATATATGGTTTTTCGTATCATAATCTTCAACGAATTAATTCTGTTACAGTTTTGAAGAAAAAGCTATAACTGAATTCAATGATTACTTTGTGGATCAGTGGTTGGAAAATGAAGATATGATGAATATTTGGTGCTGCTACGCACAAAGACACCGCACTACAAACCTCATGGAATCTTGGAATTGGAGTTTCAATAGTGAAATTGGAAAAAGGCCATCAATTCTTTTATTTTTCGAAACGATATCAGGCAATATTAAACATTATGAAAATCTTCTGAAAAGGTACATATTTTTGTTTCAATGACCTGTATTTTTAGGCGACACATATGATAAAAATTATACATTATTACTTTAATTAATCATAACAATTTTTTACAGCTTTTATAATAATGGAGAAAGTATATCAAAACGAAGAAAAAAATCTATCCAAAATGATATACGAATTAACAATATTCTCGGCGATTACAAAAGTGGAAAAATATCATTGGAAAATTGTTTGAACGAATTATCAAGAATTGCTTGTATCACTTTATAATTTATTTATTGATTTTTAACTTTGTAGTGTAGGTAGTAAATTTTTTATGTTAATATTCCAAATCTGTGATTATATTTTATAGTTGATTTTGTGTGTAATTTTTAATGTTAATGTACCAAATCTGTGATTATTATTTGTTTTTATATTTAAAAGTTGATTTTGCATGTATTTTTTATGTTATTGTACCAAATCTGTGATTATTATTTGTTTTTATATTTAAAAGTTGATTTTGCATGTATTTTTTATGTTATTGTACCAAATCTGTGATTATTATTTGTTTTTATATTTAAAAGTTGATTTTGCATGTATTTTTTATGTTATTGTACCAAATCTGTGACTGTTTATTTTTATATTTTATAAGTAGTTGATTTCGTATGTATTTTTTTATGTTAATGTACATTAACATAAAAAGATAGTACCAAATCTGTGATTATTGTTTTTTTATATAAGTTGATTTCGCATCTAGATTGACTTATGTTATTAAAAAAATAAAACTTGTCATCGAAATAGTCAAATCGAACTGTGATTTTTCTTAAATTTTTTGAAAGTTATTTGTACACCCCACTTTTTATTTCTGTTTTTAAATATCAATATGTGTAAATGGCATACGTACACATAATCCGACTATTGTACCTGTGATTAAAAATATTTAACAAAATAAATGACAATGTTATCATTAGTTTCGTTTTTCTTTTTTTACTTGACTGTACCCATTTCATCTGAAAGTTTACCAAATGGGATATAACACAAAAAAATATTGAAATGTTTTCGAAATGGGACTAAATGTATGAAATGTATAATGTTTACCAAACGCAACTTTTTAGTAGGTACAGTTTGAGGTTTACGAAATGGGAAGTTTACCAAATGGGAAGTAGCCCTGGCTGTACAGAACCTGTACTTTTGGTACCTACCGGTTCCAAGCCCTGCCTGTAATACAAAATAGAAAGTCCTTATTTTTGTTCCTTTTTACGAATATGTATTTTCTTAACTAATTGTAAGTATAAAAATATTATTATTGTAATGACTGTAAAACATATACAGATTGTAAAAAGATGTGTAAAAAAGAAGTATTTTTTTGATACCTACTATTTTTTTGCTTTGAAAGTCGTAATTCAAGTATTTTTTAAATCTGTATCATCTTTAAACTCCACTTTTCTAAACAAGACTTAGGCTTAGTTCAAGAGTCAAGACTCATAGGTACGATCGGGAAAAAGTCCCGTTCGTCAACACTATAAACGAATTTAATCTTTTTTCCTGAACATCAACAGTCTTGACGACGTGTTACTATCGGAAATATTCGGTATATTTGGGAAAGGCTGGGCTAGGCGCTATCCGTTTGGTTCAAATACTTATGAAATACATTACTATGTCAACATATTACTCATTTATTCCCAAAGAAGCCACAGTTTCCATGTGCTGCCTAAGTGCCTTTTTCACCTTTCTGGAGGTATTGACGTCTTTCTTGTCAGGACGGGGCTTTTTATTTCCACCTAATTCATTTTGTATTGTTGATAATACAGATGTCTAAAAATGAAATTACTCAAAATGTTAATTGACTCATTTACCAGTATTATATCCAATAGGGACAGTGACATACTTACAGTTTCAGGGACATGTACATATCTAATATTACGGGCATGTAAAAACAAATTCTTAAAAAGATATTCATTTCCTTGAGGATCACAGTACACTGCATTGGAAAAAGAAATGTTCATGTAACTGTAACAAAAATATAATAATGTTAAGCCTACTGGACTGGAGAGCCAATAAGTTAATACTAGTGTTAATTTTTGTTTGTATCACAATATTGATGGTTTTTGAATTCTTACCCATCTACACTGTCTACATGTCCACAGATATACGAATCATCATTACGTAGGTCCACTGTTATATCTTTTCCTTCCATTGCTTTAACAAGGCACAGTAAAGTGTTGTGATAGTGGAATTTTTCTTTTGCAGTCCCAACAAACATTGTTAGCTTGTAAAAATCTGAAAATTAATTTTAAAATGGTGGAACTTGCTGAGTAATGTTAATATATTTAAAAATATTATGCTCAAAAAATATATATTTATGGAGTGGGAACTATTAGCAGTAACGGGAAAATAATGATTATGTATATTATGCAGTGACAATAAGCGCAGCATACTTCACTTTAGTGTGAAATAGTATTTAGATAGGCCCTAAAAGCACATGACCATAACCATAATTCTTGGGGTTATGGTCATCTGCATCTCTACAATCAGATTTGAAAAAATGTTTCAGTCATTTCCATATATTAGCCAGTAGTAGTAGCCTATAAAATAAAATTATCACAAGTTTTATTTCTTGATAATTCTGATGTTGCTGTTTTATTTAAATTGTCACACTGTCTAGCAAGTCAGTATCTCAGACCAAATAAAAAATCAAGACATAGCACTGCCAACAGTAATGTGAGGCCGGTTTCGTAAACATGTGTGCACTTAGTGAAGTGTAGTTTGGTTGTAAATGTGTGCGTGTGAGCATGTATGCAGAGGAAGGTTTAGTTTTACATGTGTTACTGTATTGTTTGCAGCGCTGTCTTGATTTTTTATTTGGTCTGAGGTCAGGATTACAAAAAAAAAAAACAAAATGTTCTTTGTTTTGTTCTGACAACAGAAATTATTTTACCTTGATAATAATATTCTACCATATATGTATGTTACATACAACTTACAAAGAGATTGATAAGCAGAAACATTGTTAACAGTTTATCTAATTTATTCTAGGGTTTATTTTGTTAAATACATTTTCATCATCACACTACTTTCGTTATTAAGTACTACTTAACTATTTCACAATAAGAAGTCTTTCGTCTTGCTTAGATTTCAATTCTAACTCTGCTCTAGTTATTTTCCATTCTTCACTATCTCTTTCAGCCCAGAAATAGTAAGTCCCTCTATCTTTAGGTCCAGACACAGGTATTCTAAATCTAGCAGTCTCGCCATCAGAAAAGTTATTTACTGTGTCGTTCAGCTTGAATCGCTTATCTTTGATCGGCTCTCCTAGATAGTGGACGGCACCAGAGTGAGCTCGTAACTTTTTCAAGGCACTTCTATAGTAATCATAACCTCTTACCCTATCGATAATTCGGTTCTGTAAATAAAACCCAGTACCTCCGAGGACCAAACCTCCCCATGCAGCAATTTGTACAAGTTTTCGTGTAGTTATCGTCATATTAAAAATATTTACTTAAATATTCAAAGTTTATCAGTAGGTACCTGTGGTCTCCAAAATAAATTATTTGATTAGATTACTTCCGTATTTGAATAAGACTTTCTTATAACGTTTAGGCGCTCCGCCCTTATGACGACCCACTGACCGTGGAATCTGTTATCCACTATCCTGTTACAATAATGTCAGGCAAACCTGAGGTAATTCGTTAATTCTTCTCTTCAAAAAACTTCTGAACAATATTTTCTTGTCAAATCACTCACATTTTTCAATAAAAAAAACCCAATATATTAAAAGTCATAGAGTTTATTAACAGATTATACTCTATGACTTTTATCTGTATAGTGATACCCCAATGACTTTATTTATTAGTGCATTTCACATCGCTATTCGTGTTCGCGTATTTGTCTTATTCGGCCAAATAGGACGACGTGAAGTAGCTCTATTCGTCTATATTTGTCTATTCTTACGAACAAGACGAATACGCCAAATACCACCAAATACCCGAACACCCGTATCCGACGGCTGTCGGTTTTTGCAACATATCAAAGGATTGCGAATATGGCGAATATGTTCGTTTACCCAGCTACACATCGCTCGCTCAGTAGTGTGCGGTGCGCGTCAGCGGCGGACGTGTATAAGTATAATGTAGTTTGTTTATATAGCTTGTTCGCGCCAAAATTGATTGGACAAATGACCTTGTTATGCGATTTTTGGAATATTATCAAATGCATCCCTGCATATGGGACCCGCAACATGCCTCTCAAAATATAAATAAGAAATAATAAGCCGCTGCTGCAGTTAACACGTCCTTCGTTAAACTATAGCAACAATATTCGTAAATGTTCGGCATATTTGCTGTTCATGAACGATGTGTAGTCGGTGTATTCGTGTTATTCGGAATTCAACACGAATATAGCGAACAAAGACGAATAAAAACGCGAACATCGAATAGCGGTGTGAAGTGCCACCATATGATTTAGATACAGTGTCCCGTAAATAATGGATCAAACGTAACGGGTAGATAGCTCACTTGATTTCCAACAACTAATTTGAATTCCTCTTCTTCCGTTAGAAAGTAGTTACAATCGCAGAAATAACTGTTCTTCATAGTTTTTTCGAGATATACTATGAAAAATCAAACTTATTTTTGCGGTTGGTAAAATCAATACTATGAAAAATCAAACTTATTTTTGCGGTTGGTAAAATCAATACCAAAGTGCGGGTTAGGCAGGCAGCTCAGGCAGGGATATCCCTGCCAACACTTTTAGTCACTGTCGGCATAATGATGGCAATTATTTAATTTGGAAAACACTGAACACAGCACACTCTCATGACACCTGATGTAAAAGTCAAGAAGCTGACGGCAAACGATTATTTCCGATTTCGGCTGCGCACAGAGCTATTTTGGGCGCACTTTATGCATGCATGCATAGTCTGCTTAAAGAAATTCTGATGAAAATGTAAACAAATGGATCAAACAATAGATGTTAGATGTGTTGGAAAAAGAAGTGAGATATAAAGTTGAAACTTTATAAATACAGATATTTAACCTATGCTTACAGTCGGACTTTTAATTAGCTGCAGTAAAATTACACTTCTAAAAGTAACTTCTTTTTAAAAAAAATGCAAGCATTTTTTACTGTAGGCATCTGTCAGACAGTTTTAGAACAGATCATAAATATTCATAATATTGTAAAAATATCAAAAGTGTGTGAAGAGAAGTGTTCGTGCGTATGCGTTATAGCTATGCTACTTCTGTGAATTACTCCTAATTATTCTTTAGTGTAAAAGAAAGAAATTCAGCATCCAGGATCAGGATTGGTTGATTTGGGGATCATCCAGATTGTTTTTTGTAGTGAAAACATAATTTTGCGCATTAAACGTAATATTTAAAATTTACTATCGTGTCCTACTATTAAAGGAAATGTATGGGCACCTTATTAGGAAAGGAAACACTAGAAAAGGACTCTCGTTGCTTGTAAGCATTCCAGTTCTCCATAAATACATGGATCTAATATAACAATTTCATCTAAGCTAAGGCTAAAGGCTAAGATAGCCTAACAAACGTAAACCTAAAAGGTAACAATTATGGTTCATTTCTGTTTGATACGATTTTTGGTGAGCTCGGTCGTATTTTATATTCGGTCCATGAGTAAATACTAGTTCCATGGCTACAATAGACCAGCTGTCAAAATTTGACAGCGAACCTAACAGTCAACAGAGTCAATGTCAACTCAAATTCTTCAGCATGATAACATAACCTATTTTAGCTAAGTACACATTGCACAGTGTTATGATAGTAGAGTTGTGATAATTATTGTCCTCATAGACATAATACAAAAGGAAATCATAACTTACATCTTTTCAAATTTATTAACTCAAAAAATATGAGTACTTCAAAGGGAAGCAATTTACGGAAACGACCACAGAAACATCAAAATAGAACTGCGTTTAAAAATGATCTACATGATAAAAGCCATAAAACTAAGTTTATCAACTCTTTGGATATAACTGGCGTGTGCCAACGTTGCAAAGATATACTTGAATGGAAGATTAAATATAAAAAGTATAAGCCATTGACTGCACCTCGTAAGTGTGTGGGTTGCGAGCAGAAAACAGTAAAATATGCCTACCACATGATATGTACTAAATGCGCTTTAGACAAGAAAACATGTGCTAAGTGTTGCAAACCAGTCGAGGTAAATAAATTATTGCTAAATCTGTGTCATGATTTTTTCTTTGATTTTATGTAGGTTGGTAATAAGTACATAACTTATTAGTAAACATTAATTGTTAGCTTAATATTGTCAATTTTTTAGAGTCAAGATTCACCTGCTGTGGAAGAACCCCAGAATACAGATTTGAAAGCAATGTTAAAAGACTTACCGGAAAGAAAACGTCGAACAATAATGAGGTCTGTACTTTCTATAATGATTATGTACTTGAATACCTATAGAGGCCCACTTGCAGCACAAATCACTCATTTGGATTTAACACTTAACATATTTAAAATATCATTCTGTCTCTGGCGCCTTCAAATGATTGACAGAAACGGAACAAAGCTTTAAATTTGTTTAGCGCTAAATGCATTTAGTGGTTTATGGTGCAAGTAGGTCTGAAAGTTGTTGTTGGCGCTGTTTTATTATGATATAACTGAAACATGTATAAATGAATAAATTTGAGTTTTTAGGACTATAAACAAACAAGAAGAAGGACAGCAAAAGTTAACACCAGAAATAAAAGCACAGATAGAAGATATGCTAATGAAAATGGATAACATTGACTTAGATGATGATTTCAATTTTACTGATGATGATGCAGAGTATCAATCGGAGAATGAAAATGAAATTTCATAATGTTAAGATTAAATTGTAAATGCTGTTGGTGCCTAGCTCTTTATATGGCACATCAAATCAGATTTTCGAAAAAGTTTGGCTTCTTAGTGTGGCCTGTCTCATACCTACTATGTGGCAGTCTCTAACTAAACTGATGTGCCATACCATAAGGGTGCGTTTCCACCAGAGATGAGCAAGAATGCGTAGTGAGGATTGCGCATACAACTAACCAATAACAGCGTTAGCTTAGCTCAAGCTATGAAAATGAAGCAATGTTATTGGATAGTTTCACACATATCCTTGATAATGCATCCTCGCTCTTCTCTGGTGGAAATGCAGTCTAATACTCAGGTACAAACAATCATAGCGTATACAGGTTGGCACGGACAACGATGCGCTGTCTGTTCCCATGTATTCAGTACGTGATTCTTGAGCCCCAATTATTTAAAAAATAATGCTGTTTCATACATCTAGACTGCCTAGGTATTGCACTTTTCTTTGAAACAGCAGATTTCCACACTAACAGGTTTAAAATCATGTGCTGAATTCATGGTTACAGTTTGCGCATTGATGTACCTGCCATCCTGTGTAATTATTATTATATATTATGTTGTTAATACAGTACTCAGTACAATTTGCTATTTTATTTAATATTCATTAGGGAAGTAGAGATCGTCCATTTCAAATCTGTACACCCCTATACAAAAATTTCTATACAAACATTTGAAATGTGTATGCAACAAGCAGTGGAGGGGTGTGAAGTTTAAAATTAGATGATCTCTGCCACTCGTCCAGTCATAATAGATATTCAAGGTTACAATAATTCGCATAGAGCTGAAAATTGGTACGAATGTTGGGAACACCAATTATAAATGAAATGTGAAAAGTCCCCATCGATCCTACAACCGAAAAAAATATATATTCAAGGTCAAAGTTCGCAAATATGGGTTTGCATTTTTCAGCCAAACTAAGTTTTATAATAAAAATAGATCAGACAAAAAATGTAGATCATGTAATTATCTACAAAAATTGTTCTTACACTTTTTCCCTAAGACTCACCATTTAAAGTTATAGTGATTCAAATGTTGAAAAACTTATTCTTCATAATTATGCACACGTTTCCAGGCCACCTGTGAGGTAGTGTACTTGGCGCATTTTTTTACGTTTCCCCGGTAGGCCTATGCCACGATCTATTGTGGTCCTGTTTAATTAAATAAAGAATACTGTATTAGATAAAAACTGGTACTATTGGTAGTGATGAAAGTGGTGTAAATTATGAGTAATTGGGAAAAACTATTTGTCTGATTGATAATATAATTATCTAATGGAACTTCAAGTACGTGGGCTGCACTAAAAGTATCGGGAATGGAATATTTCCACTGTTCCTGTCATATTAAAATCTTTTTAATTGAAAACTCCTTGGTTTTCAAAATCGAATACTTACCATTTATTTATTTAAAAAAAGATTCTCGGTCTTGTCACAAGGTTTTGTCAAACTTGTTTAGTCGTTGAGAAAATGGAATTGACTCGAGAAAATTCAAGAGCGATGATTTATTATGACTTTCGAAGTGGTTTAACACAAAAACAGTGTGTTGACCGGATGATTTCTGCATTTGGTGATGAAGCCAAAACCACAATTTATCGTTGGTTTGCTGAATTTCAACGTGGACGTGTCAAGCTCAGTGATGACCCCGTCAAGGTCGTCCAAAAACTGCAGTCACCCAAGAAAACGTTGATGCTGTGCGTAAACTGATTGAGGAAGATCGACATGTGACATACCGCGAAATTCAGGCAACTTTAGACATTGGCATGAGTCAAATACAAATAATCTTGCATGAACAATTAGATGTAAAAAAGTTGTTTTCCCGATGGATACCGCATTCGCTCTGTGAAGAGCAAAAAGCGGCTCGCGTTACTTGGTGCGTCAGAACTCTCGAAAGATTCCACGCAGGATCCTCAAATGCTGTATACAACATCGTATCAGGTAACGAATCCTGGATATACGCGTACGAACCCGAAACAAAAAACCAGTCACCAGTTTGGGTGTTCGAAAATGAGTTAAAGCCAACAAAAATTGTTCGTTCACGGAGTGTTGCAAAAAAAATGGTGGCCACGTTTGTCTCCAAAACCGGCCATGTTACGACTATTCCTCTTGAGGGACAAAGAACGGTTAAAGCAGAATGGTATGCTAGCATTTGTTTGCCACAGGTCGTTTCTGAACTCCGTAAGAGAGAACTGCAACCGCCGCATCATCCTCCATCACGACATTGCGAGTTCTCACACCGCGCACAGAACAAAAGAGTTTTTAGAGCAAGAAAACATAGAATTGTTAGACCATCCGCCGTACAGCCCCGACCTAAGCCCTAATGATTTCTATACTTTCCCTAAAATAAAGAATAAATTGCGTGGACAGAGATTTTCATCACCTGAAGAAGCTGTGGACGCCTACAAAACGGCTATTTTAGAGACCCCAACTTCCGAATGGAATGGTTGCTTCAATGATTGGTTCCATTGTATGGAAAAATGTGTCAAATTTAGCGGAGAATACTTCGAAAAGCAATAAATACATTTTTAAATAGTAATGTTGTGTCACTTCCTTGATTCCCGAAATTTTCAGTGCCGCCCTCGTATAATGTCTTCTTTTTCTCTTCCTTCTTCTTCTTCCTGCTCGATACAAGTAAATTGTTCTAATAGCGGTGCATCAGATGTCTACTCGCTGACATCGTAAGAATCCTCTTCTCATTACACCCCTTTTTGTAATTGCAAAAAATTGTATTGAGGAGTTTTTCCGGTGCAGGTTCAGTAGTCTGGATTGGTTCCAATATATTGTCAATTAACTTCCAACCCCTGTTTTCTGGGTGCAGTTGATTAATAAGCCACACTGAATTAGATGTTGATGAGCAGAAGCAGAGGTTGGGGGAAGACAAGCACTCGTTTACCGAAATCAACTGGACCCAGAAGACTGGGGTAGGAAGTTAATTGACAATATATTGAAACCATTCCAGACTACTTACTCCCACCTGCACCGAAAAAACTCCTCAATACAATTTTTTGCAACTGCTAAAAGGGGTGTATTACTAAATGCAGCTGCAAAAAAAATGGGTTATTTGTTCATTAGCATATAGCAGTTGTCAAAAACAGTAGTGCTCCATTGTTGAATCGCCATCAGAAGAGGATTCTTACGATATCAGCGAGGAGATATCGGATGCATCGCAGTTAGAACAATTTACTTGTATCCAGCAGGATGAAGAAGAAGAAGACATTATATCAGCGGTGCCTGCAGAGGGATAGAACTGGCTAACATAACAGTGGAAAATGTCGAAACTGATACCCACAATGATATTATATTAAATATAATATAAATAATATAATTATATTTAATATACTATCATTGGATACCCATCTTCAAGCCATAAATCTGCCTAACACAAAGACAAATAGGAAAAGGAAATTCGTTATAAGTGAGAATTTCAAAAAAAATTCAAAACCTACCAAGATTTATGACCGAGTGGAGTGGGCACGCTTAGATTTTTTCTGAACTATCAAAACGGAAAATGCACAAGGCAAGTTATAGGCAAAAATAAATTAAGCAACATGCCAAAAGTGATCTCCACGTATCTAAATTTGCTTAATCCGGAACAGTACACTGGCCATTGTTTCCGAAGAAAATCCGCCGCTCTATTGGCGGATTCTGGTGCAAATATAACAACGCTAAAACACCACGGTGGATGTAGTACCGATCAAGTGGCGGAAGGCTATAAAGAGAACTCCATTCAAAACAAATTTGATATCACCCAGCGTATGACAGAACGCATTAATAGTCTCCCAACTAGCCCAGGACCATCGACATCAAGGGATGGGTCAACTCAGCTGATTCTCCATTCAGAACATATGAACGAGGGGCCCTCAAACCTGGAGCTACGTGAATTGTATCTCTCAGTTTACCCCACAGACAACATTCATCTTCACAGAGGACTGAAATTAAGTTGCTGGAAAAAACATCTCGTTAAATAACCAAAATTGTACAAATTGCACATTTCATTTTTGATGAACTGTTTAATATTGTATTGGATTATTTTATTTTCTTGCAATCGTAGTGAAAAGTAGAGTGTAAAATAGGCACGGCGCTGAAAACCCATTATACCTCGGTTTCCATTAACTCCCTCGCTAAAGCTCGGGAGTAAAACTACCTCGTATAAAATGGGTAATTTTAGCCCCTTGTAACAATGTATGTATGTATATAATGTAACAATCTACTATTATTCACCGCAGTCGATAGATTATGAAGACATTGCTTGATGAATAAACATTGTTGATTCATGATGTTTTCATTACGGCGGCGCGGCGTATGATATTAAGAGGGCGCACACCGGTCCACTAGCGCCACTCCTAAGTATTATTATTGAGACACGAAGCAACAAAATACGATCTAGAGAAATGTGGCCGCTTTTCTTTAGATCGAATTTTGTTGCTTCTTGGCTCAATATAAAAGTTTATAAAACGTATTAGAAAATTCCAGACACATTTACCGAGGGTGCTTATTGAGCCGTTATTCAAAATTCCTTCTCAGTCACGAGATAATATTATTTTAAAGGAGTGGCGCCAGTGGACCCGTATGCGCCCTCTTAAATTCTGGTTCTAAAATACTTATCTATTTTTTTATAAGGTTTTGAACATGTTCTTCATCATGAATGATCTGCTCGATGCACGGCTCGATGTCACTCTTGTATTTTTCGGCAAACTCTCGTCCAGTACACCGAATAAAGAATATAACCCAACCCGTTTATTATGGCCCTTTTCAGCCTCTTCGGAATTCAATTTCCCGCACTAACTGAAGAATGATACTCTGATACCATTGTTTACTTACATGGATATTGAATAAGTAATGACTTGATGTTGTTGACATAACCTATGATATCGGATAAGCCTTTCCAGTAGGTCGTCATGTACTCATGTTGTAGTAGACAACTAGACGCCATTCGTCCTTGTTAAACTGAAGATTGGATAATTATTCTATTAAAGTAAATAGCTTGATTCTTTTCTAATGGCGTCTCATATGATTCATGATTACGTAAATTTTGCACTGAAGTAGGTGATAAAAACATGAAAAATAGTACTAAGAAACTAATTAATAGGCTCTTCAATGATACGTTGTTGCGAGGAAGTCGCTTTCTCATGCTTCGCTCATCTGAATTGTCTTGAATGATATTTAAATCCTGTGTTGTGTCCTTGTTTACTGATAAGTAAACACAAGTCTGGTGACAGAGCGTTGTATGATGAGGAATCAGTGTCTTCACCCGTTTTTGGAACATTAACAATTTATGCAATAAAATTAAAATAGGTAACGTAAAACGAAGGGAATTTCATGCATGCAAGCTCTTGAGTGGAGTGTGTGTGTTTGTTTGTTGTTTTGTGTGTATGTATGTGTGTGTGTGTGAGTAGTTGTGCTTGATGACTGGGCTTTGGGTTACATCTGAGAGTTTGTTTCCTACTTTGCTGTTTAATTAACACGTGTATTGTTCTTTTAACAAAGGTTGTGATACCTTTGTTAAAAGAACAATACACGTGGCCATGGGTAACGAGTTTTTTTTTTTCTTAATATGTACCTAGGTACACAGTTTGTATAAAAAATATATGTAGATATTGAACTGTCTTTATTACAATTCCGACATCGGTAAATTTATGTGCACGAGAGTATGTAAGTACATCTCCTAAACAGCTCAATACCATTGACAACTTAATTTAGTCGGGTTATATGCAGAGATTTAGTATGGGACAGTAATTAAAGCTAATTTCTCTTAAAATACAACACAGAAATCTGAATTTTTGGTCACTATAACTTCTTTAGGAGTACTTACTAATTTTTGTATAAATTTGGGAAGAAATCACAAGTTTTTATTAGATAAATCTTGAAATGAAAATTTAACACCGTGACTACCGCCATCCCACCAATGGCATGGTATATCTCGTAAACTACCTACTGGAGTACTAATTTTATCTTGCAGGGTACTCATTTTTAACGTAGGTTTGAGGAATGCTCCTCAACCTTGGAATCAACATTCAGTATTCTGCTGAACGAGCACGCGAAAGTTATCATCGTCGATTTCTCGGTAAATACAAATGTTTCAGTTCTGTTTTTTTATATACGAAATTAATCACATGGGTACTAATTATTTGTATACTTAGAATAGCTGTAACATGCCCCCTTTTTTGGCGCCCATGGCGGTCCTGCTTAGGGGAGCGTGACTACTGCCGGACCACTTTCAAAGACGATTTTCTCGAAAACTATTGAGGTACCAATTTTGTTGTTCGATTACTAATTAGTACCAATTGAGTACTAATTATTTACCAAATATGGAGGCGATTGGCGTTGGTGGTCCGGCGGTAGTCACGGACATGTAGTTTTGCATGCTTCACTGTATTGTTCCGATTCGCAGCGCTGTCTTGATTTTTTATGTGGCCTGAGAGTTCAACGCCGAGAATTGAAAATCCAGTGCGCACCCGAGCGAATGTGGGTTAATGTTCGTTTTCACTAACACTAGGCGACACCTAAATGGAAGTTGAAAATCCATACATACATACATACATCAATCCCACACACAATTCTATCCAAATAATTGGATCAGTTTAAAATAGATTTAATTCAATAAACATAACATAATTTATTAAAATAACAATAATTTACAAATAAGAAAATTATGAACTGCTATAAAATTTACATTTTGATTATTTTTCTAAAGAAACAATTTAATAAATCGTTTTAAAAAGATACAAAGCATCTTCTGGTTGGTTTTGATATCAGATAATGCCAAGCTGTCGCAACTGAAACAAAAAAATAATTGTTAATACAATTTTAGTATGGGAGCCCCCTCCCAGAGGAGAAAAATGTAGGTAATAAACATTGTAGGTATACTTAGAGCTGATCTTTCAATAGTCATACATTTTATCAGATAAATAAATATTGCAGTTTGACGGCTTTTGTAATGCAGACTAAGTCAAATTTTCATAGTTATTCTTCAGATAAAATATATCTGATTATTGAAAAATCAGGCCGCAGTACTATTAAAATATAAACAATATTATATACTTACGAATCCTTGTCTTTCTTTCTCTTTTTGCATAACTAATTGTGTTTGCATGTCGTCAAACTTGACTATAGCTGATAACACTTTAGCTAATGTAACGGAATGTGTTCCTGAACCTGTAAGATACTCATAAAGTATATTTCGCAAATATTCAAGCTCAGTGTTTTCTTGTAATGCATGCAAATGTCTTAGACTAACGAGAGCCTCATCAAGTCGCCTTTCAAGCTTATCATTTGACAATTTTAATTTCTCGTTCTTTTCTTGCATTTGTAACATATTTCCATCTATAGATTTGTTCATTTCTTCCAAATCATTCAATCGTTTTTCTAATGTACTGTTTACTTGCAACATATTGTGGTACTTTTCCCTTATTACAGTAGAATCCTTTTCATTTTCATTCAATGCCTTTATTTCCGGATTGACGTAATTTTGGGACTGTAATTGATCTTTGAGCTCCAAATTTTCCTCAACCAGTAACACATTTTCTCTTAAAAGATCATCAATTTTCTCTTTTCTCAACTGAACTTCTTTTTTCAGTTCTGCTAAATCGCTTGAAATATCATTGTTATCAGTAGAATGTTCACTTGTGGCTATTAACTCTCTGAGCTTGTCATTCAAAACACTGTTTTCTTTCGATATTTTTGTTAAATAGGTTTGTAGGCCTTCAATATCAGACTTGAAACGTCTGTTTTCTTCTTTTAGTATCTCATAATCATTCTTTAATAATTTGTATTGGTTTGGAAGTTCATTATCTGTACCAATGCTTGTTTGTGGATTAGCCCCCTCTGAGTCAATTACTCTCATTTTACAAATTTCGCCTAAGTTTTGTTCAGACGCTGATTGTTCTAATGAATCATTTGTTTGACTATCATTATCTTGAGTGTTTTTAATTGAACTATTTTCCAATTTTTCAATTATTTCGTTCAAATGATTTTTTTCTGATTCAATTACGGTATGTGATTCTCGTACGTCATTGATTTCAGTTTCCAATTTCTTATAGCTGTCAGCAATACTTTCAACTTGACTCTTTAAAGATATATTTTCGAGTGTTAACTTTTTGTTATCCTCTTGTAGTTCATCGATGCAAGCAATCTTTTTATCTAGTTCTTTAGCATGAGCTATTAAATAGTTATTTTCGTTTTTCATGGCATCAAACTCTTCCAAAGTTTGATTATGCAAATCCTTAAATGTATCTAAATCTTTGCTTGTTTTATTGTTTTCGATTGCCAAGTAATCAAGTTTTTCCGTTAATGTTTGTTTCTCGTTTTCTAAGGATTTTAGTTTTTCATTAGAATCTAAATGTTGTGTTTTTTCAAATTCCATAGCTATTTGTAGATTTTGAAAATTGTTTTCATATTCATTAATCTTATGAAGTAAATTATCATTTTCCTCTTTAACAAAACTTAATTCATTTGTAGCCACTTTGTAGCGATCGGTTATATTTTTTACTTCTTCATCTATAATGGTTTTCTCTAATTCAAATTCACTGATAGTTGATTTCAAATTATTATTTTCATCCCGTAAAACATTTAGTTCTGTGGTCAGTTTTTCATATTTTTCGATACCGGTTTGTAATTCGTTTTGCAATATAATATTTTCCTGTTTTAATTCATTTAGTTTCTTGGTATTTAAATTAGATTCACTGTATGAAGTATTGTTCAATGCATAATTTATTTCCTTAGTAAGAGCGATAAATGCTTCGTTATTAATTGTTTGAAAGGATTTCGCGTCCCTTGAAATTAATTGAATAATTTTCTTCATATCCTTAACTTCATTTGCAAGTCTCAAACAATTTGTTTTCAGTTTTGTATTTCTAACAATTTTTTCATGCATGATGGCATTTTCTGATTTCAAATCAGTAACAACTTTACGAAACTCAACATTTTGATTTTGAAGTAACTCATGGTTTGCTAACAGCTTTTCGATTTCTGATTGCAATTTTATTAATTCATCTCTTTCTTCTTGTATTTCGGATTCTAATTTTGCGTATTTATCTTTCCATATACTTAATTCGTCAAGAAGTTCGTCTTTCTTAGACTCTTCTAAAGTTTTATCTTTTAGATATATTTCCCTTTTCTGTAGTTCACTTTCTAAATGCCCTATCTGAGCACTTTTCTTAGCATTTTCTTCACTCAATTGAGAATTTCTATTTTCTAAATACGTGTTTCTGTCAATCATAGCTAACTTCTCTGCAGTTTCTTGTTTCATTTGTAACTGGAGACATTTATACCCTTCATTAGCTTTTGTTTTTATTTGTTCTAAAGTCTGACATTTTTTAGATAGTTCCACTATTTGGGACTCCAACTCTAATATTTTAGATTTTGTTGAGGTCAGTTCAGAGCTATCATGACTAAGTTTAGACCGTTCTGCTTCCAATAATGAAAAATTATTTTTATAGTCATTTACAACTATATTTAGTGATTGTATTTCTTTCTTACTTGCTTCCAGATGATCTTTAAGAGATTTTATTTCTGCTTCTTTACTTTCTAATTCTTTGTGAATACTTAATTTATTTTCTGCTAAGGAAATAGCATATTCTTCTTCTTTCTTGCTAAATATTTCTATCTTGTTACGTAATTCTACAATTTCTTCTTGAGCTTTTTGAAAGTCAAGTTCTAGTGTTGATAGTTCTCTCGTTTTATTGAACTCATAGACATTAATCTTATTCTGTAGTTCTTCATTGATATTATTTAATTCCTGAATCTTTTGCTTCGATTCTGTCAATTGTTCAGTAGCCAGCTTGAATTGTTCGATTTCTTTGTTTTTATTTTCAAGATCATTTGTCAGAATTTGTATCTCTGTATTGATTTGGGAATTTTTTTCTTTACTTGACTTTAGTGACTCCTTATACTTGTTGAGTAACTGTTCCATTTTTTCAATCTTATTATTCAGAACGAGTATTTCCGCCGCTGAAGATTCTTCATTGGCCTGATTTACCTCATTATCATTAGATAGATTTATTAGTGGTACATCACCATCACCTTCACTTGTGTTAGTTTTGTTCTCATTTTTATCATTACTGCTAGAAATGTTTGAATTACTTTGTAATAATTGCACTTTAGTATTAAGTGCATCTATTTTCATACCCTTTTCTTCAATTTCAATACGAAGGGCTTTTTCAAGGTGGGCCTATAACAAAGAATGAAAATTATTCTTCAATCACACACTTCTTAGTTGATGAAGTGAATGAAAAAATTAGGTGAATGAGTTCAAATGAATGAAATTAGGTGAATGAGTTCTCCACGTATCATAATATGATACGTGGAAGTTAAATTAAAGAAATGTCGAATTCAATTATAATTATGTGAAAAAATGTCAGATGATGATTTTATTTAACACTGGAGTGTAGTAAAAAAGTGTGATTGTAACCATTAAAAAAAAAGGTCCAAATCTAGGACAAATATTACGACTTTAAACGCGTTCGAATCATACAAAAAATACTGTTATGTCCAGTCAGAAATCTGTTGCACCGGATACAATCCTGAATAGTTTAAAGTATCAAACGCCACCAAACTGAAGGTAAGGTAAATGCGAAACATTGGACGCGTTCTAAACGGGAGTTGGCATCGGAATTTAAAAAAATAAAAACTATGTTGTAACCTACCTTTGCACTTTGTTCCAAAGCACACTGTTCTCGAAGCTCTGATATTCTTCTTAAAGCTTTGTCTTGGGTTTCAACTAAAACACTCTGAAAATACGAATTAGAATAAGCTATCTCACATTTATGACCTAAAAAAGAAAAGAAAAGAGAGCTTCATGCTTGTAGATACTTACTCTTGCTTTAGCATTTTCTCTTTCTAGTAATTTATAGTGACGAGCTAGATCGCCATATTGTGTTCTGTACTTTGTGTATCGTTCTTGTGTGCGTCGGTATGCAGCATACAGCTGCTCCTTCGTTACCCGATCAAGACTTACATTACCACTCGAGAAACCTCGCTCTTCAGCCTCACTCGCCGACACCTCCATATCGGACTAAAAAAGATGATAGGTATAAGTAGCATTCCTAAACTATTTAGATCTTTTTAGTGTTAAGGTATTTTAATTACCTTAAAATAATATTTTATTAATGTAAAGATAACTTACTTGTAGATGATACATAGAAGGAGTTTCATAGCTTGGTAATCTAAAAGATACATCACTTGCAAATGAGCTATTTGATAGCCGTCTTTGTCTTTGATTGTCCTGCAAATAAAATACGCAAATATTATTTTAGTGTTAAACCAATTGTTGAAGTGTAACACTTGATTTGAGCACTATCTTAGGGAAACCTACTTCCAATTTCTCCTGCTAGAGGGTACCATTGAACTACATATCAAAGAGGATATAATAAAAAGGTTTAAGTTCATTTAAGTGCCAAAGTAAATGTTACTAATGCATTCTCCCAAGCCATGTTAAAGACCTAATCCTCAATAACTTTAAATTTATCAAACAGAAACTCAAAGTCAAAAAGGTTTCTATAGAGTTAAAGATTACTTGGACAACAAAAAGGCTTGGGATTAAGCTACTACAATGCAACAAACTATTGTATACTAAGTGTTTTAGAATTAAAATTGACACTGCATTTGAATTCATTACAACACAGTAATTAATTAATCATATAAATAAATATGGTTATGTGACTGTAAATGAGAAATCCTGTTTTTTTTTACATTCTACTGTTATATTATTTAAGCGATAGCCGTTCTTCAGGAATAATCTGTAAGAATGCACCAGTGCTGTGCCATTAGGTAGTATATGCAGGAACAAAGGCATTTATTAATTCACAAAAAATAATAAACTTCACAAGAAATGGGAAATTGCTACGTCGCAAGCACTTCGCAGTCACAAAATTTTCAAGGTTGTGTTCTGATCATTTTAGAGGTGAAGACTAGGTGTGAGAATAAACCTAAGGTAAAAAAACTGAATATTTATAATGCTATTCACTTTTAAAATAACATTGTAAAGTAGTACTTATGTGTATGTTTTACCCTTTTGGTGTTATTAATTTAACCTACACTTATATCAGCAAGGATGAAATTAAACCAAAAATATTGAAATATATCTGAATTTGTGTACATGGTGTATAGGTGGGGCATCACCTAGAGACCATGACACAGAGACAGCAGATGGTGGTCTGCTTGATAATATTAAAAATAAACTTACAAGTATGTCATGTGAAGACATGTAGTCTAGCGATTCATTAGACTGTAAGGGCTGGACAAGAGCAACATCTTGGAATGTATTCTGCTGACTGCTTTGTGATGATGACTGTACCTTGCCAGAGCGAAGCTGCTGGCTATCTGGAAAATAAAAATATCTAATAAGAAATTTAATTAACACTATTTTATCATTTCAACATTATATTCTAACTACTGAAGGCACAAACAAGTTATAAAGTAAATTATATTATTGACTCACCATTATCTCCAATGGAGAATAGATCACTATTTGTAATATCAGTTATACTACTGGAGGCAGATGTGACAGCAGCCTGTACCAACAGTCTTATTAAAATACACAGCATACAACATTAACACCTTTTTAATCTAACTCTAATTAATTGCAACTTGCTTAATTTGGAAAAGTGAAAGTTGTTAAAATAAAAGAACCCAAATAACCGAATATTACGCAGAAATAATAGTTAATACGTAGTATCTTACCGATGTATGATGTAGGTCTAAGCAATAAGGTCACTGGTATAGTGGTATGTTATTGATTGTTTACGATAAAATGTAATCACCTGAGCAGCTTGTGCAAATTGTTGAATCCTTTGAGGCGATGACTTCACCTCCTCAGCCAATTTGTCCTTTAGCTTTTTGAACATTTTACTTTAACTTGACACCATTTCACATAAACTCATTATAGAAATTTTTACGAGCTATCAGTGCATTAGTATGTTGCACGAGCATATAGATAAGAAGAAATAACACACCTATAACATTAACTAAGCCTGGAGGTAATGCTGCGGCAATAGCAGTAATTAGTGGTGTCATGAATTTACTTCAATTTGCAAAAAGTATTTTGTAATAAAGATAAACTTTAGTGTTGTTCGATCCGTTCTAGTACTAACTATACTTTTTTTTTCACTATGGTGCCCGTGCCCAACCCAATCTGTCAATTTTTTTTTAAATATTATTTTATTGGATAAAAAACAGAGACCCAAACCAATTAAAAATCTACAAAATGTGTAGAAAATGCATTATTGCAAAACAATCACTTATTAAGAAAACAACTCGTATTTACTTGTGATTATTGATAAATTAATAAATGATTTTATTTCAATAAGTAGGTTTGTATGTACAAACTCATTTACACGTCAATCATATTTTTAAAACTAGATGAGGTCGGCGTTTCCTAGGTGACTACTCTGAGAAGCAAGACTGAAACAAACTCAGAGGTCCATGTCTCTTTTAAAGTCTAGACTTAGTCTTGGTCAGATCATGTGAAGACCATGTAGATTGGTGTCTGAATTAGTATTTTGAGGAAATAACCACACAGACTGAGTGGACCTGTCAGTCAGTGCACGCATTTGTAAGTAATCGTGCAGCTCAACTCACAACTTATCGAGCTCAACGATTCGACGAACAATACCAAAGAAAGGACATTTGGGTAGGCCGAATAAAGTATTCAAACTGCCCGACCATCATTAAAACTAACAATGAGAGAACAAAAAACAATGACCACATAGTCCTCACATTCACAATAATTAAAATAATAATAATACTTTACAAAGTCAATATTCATGTCATTATTTAAGTATAATGGTACCTAGACAAAAATTAAAATAATGGAGCAGCAATTCACTGTGTAAGTTTATTCGAGCAGCTCAATCCCAAGCCTTTTTGTCCTCTTCACATCTTTCACAGTATAATAGGCTTTCTGGCATAGTTTTCGCTTTATAAAAGATTTGAATTTGTTAAGGCTTGTTTCTTGAATGTGGCTAGGAAGTTTATTCTAAAAACTTAGACATTGGCGCCGATTCTCTTGTACGCCGAACTAAACGAGTTAAACTATTACTAAAATTCCTTACTTTTGGCTATGAGAATCTTAAAGATATTCTGTAACAAAATATCTCTAAATTTAAAAATTATTTTGACGGAACTAAAATTGAATTTGACAATCGCGTACTTGTTTGCCCTACCCTGTGATTTTTTTCCAGAGCCGGAGGCTAGTATGCGGAGCAGCCTCGACGTGTTTTATATGGAATTTTTCACTTTTTGTATAGAAAATATAAAAAAATATTACCTACATGTGTAGAGTTTTATGGGTTTAATGGCTTCCTATAGGGGGTTGAAATTTTCATTATTTTTGCGATAGGGTAGGTACACCTCTGTCGAGATATAAGCAAAATAAAACAAAAAATGATACAGTACTATGTTTGCACCTGAAGTCGGGGTGTTGTGGTGAATTTTAGTTCGTGACAACTAATTTTATTCCACACCTTTTTAATCGCGATCCATAGTAGCCAGATTTAGTTAGACAACCAAAATTTTAGGTTAAAAACGTCAAATTCAGAATAGCTAAATTGCCATTTTCACTAAATTAAGAACTCAGCGCCATCTTACTGCTGTCAAACTAAAATATAGTTAAGTTGTGTCACTTTAGGCTATTTCAGAATGGGAAATCGTCGTTTAACAGGAATAAACTAAATTTTAGTGATTTTTAGTCTAGTTTAGAGAATTTTGAGACAAGAGAATCGGCACCAGTGTCATCTAAACGAGCCACCTATTTTCTTGAGCCTGGTTGTAGTAATAACAAAGGATACGGCCGGAATTTGTATAGAGCTGTGCAAAACAACATTATTAATGGATATAAATGCCGTTTCGTCACTAACTGACACTATATTCATTCACATCGATCTTCTTCTTCGTGTCGCTAGCACGACTTTTCTCAAATTTTGTTGGCCCACAACTTCGTCACTTCCACGGCGTCGTCGGTGGCAGCGCAGAGGTCACTTTGACTGCAAGTTTTGGTACACAGAAGGCAAGATAGAAGGTGGAGCATAGTTTGCGACATAGCTCCACATCCACAGCCAGCTGCCTTTGTAACCTTTCGTGGTCCCTTGGGAGTCCCTGAACCGTCTTCTGACACAAGTGGGAAGATGTAACTCCAACCTGGTAAAGTGGGACTACCTCGATGGAACGGCAGCTGGGTGTGGATGTGTAGCTATTCACATCGATATCAGTGAATGTCTTATTCTATGAAAATGTATAGAATACTCTCAATGTCGGTGTTCCATACATTTTCTTACGCGTCGTGTCAACTAGTGAAAAACCAAAAATCAAAATACCAAGGAAGACGTATTGTTATTCATATTGGTATTCATAATCTCCAGAAATATTTGTAGACGATGAGCTCTTCGCTATCGCAGCCTGCCTATGACGACGTTTGAAAAGTCAAGCGAGAGGCTATTAGATATATATATACTGTATGACAGACTGGTGTATATCTCGCTTGACTTTTCAAACGTCGTCACAGGCAGGCTGCGATAGCGAAGAGCTCATCGTCTACAAATATTTCTGGAGATTATGACTTCCTCATAGCGACTTTGGAAAAAAATATGCAAACGGATAGGCAATAAAACACTAAAATAGCACTTGAATTTTTATTTTAATAACTAACTAAGTAGGTAGGTTATACATTTGCTTATAAAATGTATCTACTTACAGACATAAAAAAAAATCTTTACATTGGATCTAAAATAAGTTTTTCCAAAATTTTACTAAAGGTAGCACTGAAATAGGTTTCTGATGTATAGTCGCCAGCAAATCAAGTTACCATAAACTGTCAGATATTCTTATTCGATTTTGAACTTAATTATCAACTTTTAAAGGTTTAAAATCGTTAAAATTTTGACAGTTTTGTGTAGCTTGACCTGCTGGCGACTGTACCACCCGATTTAAACAATGGTATTATTTTACTGTATTTCATAGGATCAGGAAACTCAGCACGGCCAATATTCTACATAATGTTCTATTCTGGCCTACGCCGTTTTCAAAATCCGAGTTGGCAACACTGGGTCCACTGTCACGGTTTACGAGTTCTCTATCACAGACTGCACAGAGATACTTCTCTATGTAGTCTGTGGGTTTACGACGTTTTTACGATGAAGCTATCTCTTTGTTTTGTTCACAGAGCTGACACCTGTCTGACACTTCTGACAGAGCAACAAAGAGTTAACATTATTAAATATAAATAATTGATTTTGTTTGTTTGTGTACTTTAATTCAGTAGACTTAATACCAATTATTTAAACGGTACAAAAGTAACCATTATTCAAAAGTTGTAAAAATCACTACATCACACACACAGGTCTGATGTCTCAGTTTTATGAGCGACATGCAAGATTTAGCCTTGCAAGAATATGCATTTTGTAAAAATCTGCTGTTACACCTGTAAAATTGTTGGGTTTTATTTGAATCAATAAAAACAGCACTAATTAAATTAAATGTGCTTGTAGATTTTTTATTAATATAGTATACGCCACCGTAAAAGTGTTGATATCTAATTGGTTTTCTTATCAAAACGGAAAGTGTGAGCTAAGAAATACAAATAGTGCTACATTTCAGGTTGTTGATAATTATGGAATATGATGGGTGTGTCAATACATCTGAGGACACTGACGACATAATATGGCTTAATGAAAAATCTGCAGGGCCTGAAAATGATGATTTTAGGTAAAGTGGTTGCTTTTTTGGTAATAAAGTTTTCTTCTTATTTAGCTTGACATGTTTTTCAAAGTCAAATAATTTATTTCCATAATTAGACTAGATATGAATTTGTGACATCATAAATTTATAACTGCTATGGTGCTCCCTTAACCCCTGTTTGGCCGCTGTTAAACGGTCACACTGGTCATTGTTAAAAAAGAAACAGCATTATTATATACCATAATATTTTTTGCAGTGATTACATAATCCATGATCAAGGTGATTCTAAAACTGGAGGAAGATATGGCACAAATGCTGCACAAGTTTTTAGCAAACATGAACAATCTCCTCAGCCTAGACCACATTCTTTTCGGGGAAGAAGTTATGACCCTGAAGGCCCCCGAAACGAGCAGAGGGAAAATGACACTGAGAGCTTCCTATTACGTAAGTTTTGCGTGATCATGTGAACCCATTGCGATTTACATTCATTTCCTATTGGAAATGTGCCTCAATACTATTATCCTATCACCGTTATGTAGCAATTGCCTATGCCTATTTCGCAGCAACCCAGATAGTCCAGGTTGCAGACAAAATGTCACGAAATGAAATTGTTACTCATGCCTGCTGTCGGTGCCATTGTAATAATGTTTACCTGTTTCTTTTCCCTAGAATGTGGTGTACTGAAGCCAACTTTGAAGGGGCTTCCCAGGGTCCTACTTCGCCTTATGGAACCTGAATATTGTGGTGTATGTGCTCATGAGTTTTTTAATTTGGATGGAGGTGAGTGGTATTTGTGTGGATTTAATGTATTATTATATATCTATTCAGTAACTGCCTACCTTTTATTATATATTCATGAAAATGTTAGACCAGGGGTGTCAAACTCGATTTTGTATCATCTACAAAATTAAGGGTAAGGTAGTGGGATGAATTCAAAATACATTCTGCACGAAAATAAATAGGACTCTTGGACTCTTCACATCTTTTATTCTTGACAATATTTGTCATGATTCTGTTAGACTCAAGACGAAAACACTCATTGACCAAAAAACAGTCCACAAAGCATTGTGGTTTCTTTAAAACATCCACATTGCGAAATTTGTGTTAGCTTATCAAAACGCCCACAAACACGGAATGAGAAAACAAAGGTGTCAAGCTCTGTCTGGACAGGTTCAGTCAGATATCTATGGGTCCACTCAAATCTGAGTGGGTCTTTCCTCACGAGACCACATTAACCGACACAGTTCTCATATTATCTGACCGTTACATTAAATTGTAGGGACTTTAAAAGAGACCTTGACCTCTGAGGCTCTGTAGCCTAATTCACATAACTTAAGAAGTTGGTTGTTTTGATGAAACGAATGCAGTGGCAGTTAAGCTCCGGTCATAACAATGCTTTTCGTATTCTCTACCGCTGTCAGATACGCTCGCGATAAGTTCTCGTCACGCGAGTGCAATAAAAGCGCATTTTACTGCTACGTGCACTTTAAAGATTACAAAAATAGGGTATTTCCCTCTCTTGAAGTCAACTGCTGCAGCAACTTAATCGGCGTGTTATGAAATTACGTGAATTAGCCTACAGATTTTTAAAGCGTACACATTGCTATAATATATTAATATTAATTACTAGCTTTGGCCCGCAGCTCCCCTTTTTTATTTCAGTGTCAGCTACGAACAGCGATCAACACTTCAGATTTTGAAATCATGATAGCTTATTGAACGAAATATTAAATCAAATTCGGTACAGATGTCAAAAAATAATACAAACTCTTAACTATTACATAAAATGCTGAATAACCGTGTATTGAATATTTTTAGTCATTCATTATAGATGATTTGAGAGTGTTAATCGACTTTCGTTGCTAACTGTACAAAAGGCCAACATCCACTGTCTGTTAAAGTTTTTTTGAATTTTTGCAGCTCGTTTACACTACATTTCAAAAAATCATAGCAAGAATCAGAAAAAATGGCTAGCTCAACAAGCCAAAATTGGTTCCAAGCGTCCCATAGAGGTAATTGGACAATTTGACAATGTAATGTTTCAATAGGCATTCTGTCGACATTATTGGTTCACATAATTCATGTGTAAGACGACAATAGGAAACTTAAATCTCACTTCTTATCATTGCAGATCTTATTTTTTCTTCAGAGACAAGAAATATGAATAACTTAATCGTGAAAAGTGACAACGTAATTGTTTTTTTTAGTTTTTATTAAAAGGATATAGAGAGATATTAGTAATACTGAATGTTGCACCGTACGCAAAATACGCGCATTGATGTGGAATTGCGGACAGCAGCCCGTATTACCTACCTGCCTATAATACTGAATGATACCGTGATAGTCAAGCCGAATGTACGATAGTCGATAATACATATAATAAAGATTAGATGTTCGAGGAGCATGGTGTGTTAGGTCAATTAAGTATTGCAAATTATGTTTGTGCACTTTTGCTTGTGATGCTGTCAGCACCAGATTTTGCATGTATGCTGTTGACAGTAAACACCAAGCAAAATTTATGTGAACATCGTCGTCCGAATAGAAGATTACATTGTAACAAATTGTCCGGCTCCACGTTTTAAACGACGTGTAGTCATTATACTCAATCCTTTTCTGAAAACTTATAATTGGCCATATTTATGTTATTATCAAATTCACTACCTATTGTACATGCGAAGCTGTATTTATTTGTTTAAGCTTATCGCATACAAAAAAAGGTACAAGGGCGGACTTAATTCCTTAGGCATTCTCTACCAGTCAACCAAGGTGTTGGTTTTCCAAAAATGATAAAATAAATAAATAAATCCTTCCACAACCATCACCATGACCTTAGAAAGTAAAATTAAATTAGCTGGCAAACTTTCACAGATGTGATGGGTATCGATCGTTATCTAATGTGGATAAAAAAAGAGATTTTCTAAACTCATGATGAACATAAACTTAATTAAATACAGGTTGTTATACAGGATGGCAGGGACATCGACGTGCAACCTGTTACCATGGATTCAGTACATGATTCTGGACCCCTAGTGTAGACATTTTTCGTAGGTAACCAAAAACAAATTGCTGTTCCATACATTTTGACCTTGTAGGTATCGCACTTGTCTATGAAACAGCAGTTTTTCTTTTTGATAATCGACGAGGAACATCTACGCTAGGGGGTCCAGAATCTTGTGCTGAATTCATGGTTTCAGTTTGTGCGTCGATGTCCCTGCCACCCTGTATAACAGCATTCCTTTTACGAATAACTTTTTGAATACATGGCAGTGTTTAATATAGTGGAACGTATTTTAATTTTCAGATGCCTATGAGAGCAAGAGAGCTGTACTGCGAGCTGTGTGATATTCACATCACGTCTAAGTCTCACGCGGAGTCGCACTACTCGGGGAAGCCGCATCGCGCGTAAGACAGCACCCACGATTATACATCGTAACTCATTCCTAGATCATTTTCATAATTATGTTCTATTTCTCTATCAGGATTGTCGAGGGTCGCAAGATTCCGAAGAACCCTTTCCTCCTACAAAAAAACATGCGAGATCGTGTGTAAGTAAAGAAAAGTCAATAAATTAAAATAATAAACTTTACTGTTGTTAATTGTTATCGTTTATCGTAGAGAGCAACTTATTCGTCGCGAAAAGAGAAGCCTCAAACCTATCAAAAAGCCTGCGGCAAGCGAGATAGCGAAGTCAGTTATAACCATGCCCATCGCGCCGGAGTTGTACTGTGGTATATGCAAGGTACTGTAGTCGAGTTACATACTCTTCGTTTCATATTATGTAGGTTCTTACTATTGGCGTTTAACTAATTGCCCTAAGCTATTTCTGGAAATCTGTAATGACTGCAAAACTAAATTATGAATTTATTCAGAATGCTACATGACGAAACGGTGTTCCAATCTAGCGTTCCTATTGTGTTGTGACGACTGTCAATTTCGGCTGTTCTCATCTCACGAGTTCGTGAGTCCATGACGATATAAAATAAATAATAATACAGTTTGCATTTTCACCAACATCTACCTCGTGCCTCATGAAGTCATGACTCTATATACCAATTTTCCTTATGTCTCATATTAGTTTTCCATTTCTTAATAAACGGATTCATAGCAGGAGAATTGTGTTGGCTCTCCAAGTTCGCTGATTCCGGTTAGCTATTCGGATTTAATCTATTCAGGTTTTGGCCGGATTCACGGTTTACGACTGCAAGTATATCTTTTCTTCCCCTATTGTGTCCCCACCACGTTAGTGAAAATGAAAACTGCTGCTGCATACCAAACACCTACATGATTCAATTGTTTCAGGCTTCGGTTACTTGCACGGATCAAATGACCATGCACCTAAACGGAAAAAAGCATCTTTCGAAAGAAAAACGACATATCCTTAATATGATGAAAGGCGAAACAACTATATGTAAATATAAAATATAATTATGTTATTATCAAAGGTGTATATTCATCCGAAACTAAGAACAAACAAACCGCTTATAAGAGCGAAAAAGGAGTCTTGGAGACGCTTTTGATAAAACTATAACGGTGTCATTAGATTTTTGAAAAATTGTTTTCCTTTCTTGGAATCGTCACAATTATTTAAAAAAAAAAAAAAAAAAGACTCATTTTACACCAACCGAGAGTGTCACTAATGAGGATCAATTTCCGCTAGTATGATATACAGCAAAGCAAAGGAAAGTGTTAATAAAAAAAAATATCTGATACTTATTTGCAAGTATTGATACACTACCAGTTGGTATTCTTGTTTAAATTCCAAAAGCTAATGATCCGTTTATAGTATTTTTATCAAAAAGAAAATTAAATACTAAAACCCAACTACGACAAAAACGCCTACCAAAAAGATATAAACAAGACATACCTACAAAAAAAAAATAACATCAGTTTTCGTATTAGTGCGTGATCCGGTAATAGAAATATATACCCTCATCTGTTATTTGACGATGACAAAGCTAATAAGTTAGATTCAAACACTAGTGAACGAAAGAAGTTAAAAAAAAAATCTTGAGAAGACGTTCAATAAAATTGAATGAAATATTTGGCAGCGTAAATAGCATGCAATAATTGAATGCAAGTTTTGCCTCGTCTAAATACAGTTGCACGTCCTTGTATAATTGATTCAAGTATTGCCCGTATTTACGCTGCCAAATATTTCATTCATTTTATTGATCGTTTCTCAAGATTTTTTTTTAACTTCTTTCGTTCACTAGTGTTTGAATGGTAGAAAATTTTCATACCTGAATTGAATGCGATTTTATTGTATGTGCTGTTTACACCTATACCAGTTTTGAACGGCAACTAACTTGCCTGTATCATACAACAAAGTTGTTTAGACGGTGCCAGTCCGTAATTGCTTCAATTTGGCGGTATGCCTCAGGCAATAAACTGTGGAAATGGGGCTTAAGGCCTTTCTTTAGATACCTACCAAACAAGTCTTTTTGTCGGTAACAATTGACATCCGCTATAAGCCATCTATTGGATTTAATGTGATGCCATATAACTTATAACTAGCGGAACAACAACCATAAAAGGATGTAAAAAAAATAAAAACACTAGGCTCCCACTTTTTTTGATGTAACATCCATCATATTTATTTTGTCCATATAAAATGTAGCCTATGTCACCCGGACATTAATGACGAATCTATTGACACCTTATTCAACAAAAGCGGATGAGTATGAGTAGTTTAGGCGCTACGGTGAAACATACGCAACACATACGTAGACTGCTTAAAACATAATCCTATCTTTTTGGCTTTGCCGTAGTCGGGTTCAAATCGACCCCGAGATTTCTTTTTCACGCACACAGTAAATTGTGTTAATCTATTAAGAAATTGAGACTGCTATTGAATAATGAGCATTTGCGCTTACAGCAAAACCTGCTGAGCCTGCGGACACTGCTAAAGGTAAAAACTTTTTACTATAATATTCTCTTCTTGTGCTTGTAGTCGAGTGAAACTAAATCGAAAATACCAAAAAATACCCGGAATAAAGTTTATAATAGACAGATTACATTGAATTTTTTTGCTGAGGCCTGGGTGGAGGTTTTGGGTGTGCAGAAAAAAGGTACAAACATTTTCGCCCCTACGCCTTTTCTTTTTATTAATAGCCGCCAGAAGTAATAGTCTATAAAGTTATTTTAATTTATTTAATTTATCTTTATTGGTACCACCTTAAGGGGGATGCGCTAAGATAGCCCGCGAAATTTCAAATTTTCTTACGTTTTTTGCAATTTGCAGGTCAGTGTCAGTTGGTGTGTTGATTAATAGTACATTATTGCAAAGGTCGTGAAATAGGCAATTGCAGGTCGAGTATGAGTTTGAAAGCCGAGCCGTAGGCGAGGACTTCACATTAGTGAAGTCAGGCAATTGCCATTTCCGCCGAGGCATATATAATGCTTTTCTCAAAAGAATGCAGGGAAATAAAACAATACTTTTTAAATTATACATTTCATTTTCAATTTTCATTGCCAATTTTGCCAATTGGTTTTCCATTGCCGATTTGGCTTTTGATCTTAAATCTGGTTGAGTACAGTCAATCTCCATTTCACTCTCTGAACCGTTGGAACTCATTTAAATTATTAAATTTATATTTATTAAGTATGTAAATAACAAATCAAGATGAATTTTCAGCTTTGCCGCCAATTTTTTTCTTTATCACCTGTGTCGAAAGGCAAACACATTTATCTATACAGCCACGTGAACGCAATTTGTACTAAGCAAAGAGACTACTTTGGTATGCCAAGAATGATAAAAGAGATCCAATCAAAGAGTATTTAATAACCCGCGCACGCCGTTTCATACAACATTGCTGGAGCGTTGTAATGATCCAAATTAAAAAAAAAACGTTCCAGCAATGGATTTGATTTTTTTTGTCCGTAAATTCGATACTTCGCGTGTTCTTTTTTTGAAAATAATGACAATTTTTCCATGCATGTTTGAGAAAAATATTATTAGCGACCGTATCAAATATGACTTTACAGAATTATAATAATACGAATCAGCAATACAACTCCTTAAGTTAGAATTGGCCTTAAATGTCATTATTTCTTGATATAGTCATTCAATAGGGTAATATGAATTTCGAGTTATATTGATGATTTTTATGATTATAATTCTGTAAATACATATTTGTTACGGCCGCGAATCAAATTTAGATCACCATACAACCTAAAAATACCTGCAAATTACAAACAACGTAAGAAAATTTGAATTTCGCGGGCTACCCTGACGCTTTCGCCTTAAACAATTATAGGCATTAGCACTACTAATGTCTGCGGCCAGTCTATCCATCATTAAGAAAGTAAATAGGAGTCGCATTACCTACGAAATATATGGGAAATGTAAAAGTATGTTCGTGACTACCGTCGGACCGCCAACGCCTATCGCTTCCATATTTGGTAAATAATTAGTACTCAGTTGGTACTAATTAGAGCTCGAACAACAAAATTGGTACCTTAGTAGTTTTCGGGAAAATCGTCTTTGAAGGTGGTCCGGCGGTAGTCACGCTCCCTTCAGCAGGACTACCATAAGCGCTGAAAAAGGGAGCATGCTACAGCTATTCTAAGTATACAAATAATTATTACTCTTATATGTAATTCATTTCGTAAAAAAAAACAGAACTGAAACGTTTGTATTTACCGAGAAATCAATGATGATAACTTTCGCGCGCTCATTCAGCAGGGCCACAACTTTGAATGTTGATTCCAAGTTTGAGGAGCTTGTCGCTTTCCTCAAACCTACATATAAAATTAGTACCCTGCAAGATAAATTTTGTACCCAAAATTCAAAATTAGTATGTACTCCAGTAGTTTACTAGATAAATCATGCCATTAGTGGGATGGCGGTAGTTACGGCGTTAAATTTTAATTTCAATATTTCCCTATTAAAAACTCTGTGATTTCTTCCCAAATTTATACAAAAATTAGTACTCCTAAAGAAGTTGTAGTGACCAAAAATTCAGATTCCTAAGTGTTAGAGAAATTAGCTTTCATTACTTTTCCATACTAAATCTCCGTGTGTAACCCGACCAAATTGTATTTGTGTAATAAGGGCCTTATTAGAAACAGAAAAGATTGTTATCAAAAAAAGGTTTTGCGAAAACTTTAAATTTTCTTGCTCACATTTTTTCAAAATCTGTGAAAGCTGATCAAAATGTCTAAATAAAAATTAAGAACAGTCTCCTAAGACCGCTTTCCTGTAGCGACAACGGTTAAGGTACCTGCCCCATCTCAAAAATCTACCCTGTATATGTATAAGTATTGCTGTCAATCGACCTTCCGTTTTTTGTTTAGCTGCCGATGCTCAGGGTGCAGATGGTTGGGAAAGCTGGGAGACAAATTATTCTGGAGATGAATTTGATTGGGGCCACGGTAGCGGTACATGGGATGATGATCCCCAATAAATATCAAATAACGAAAGGTATACTGTACGCTATTCAAAGAAAGTATATAGGTTACCTACTCCATTATTTATTGTTACAATTTACAAGATTTCAGAGTTATTGATATTCTAACGTTTCCTATTAGTCACAATGTAGGTATTTGGGTAATTATTCTTAGAGACTCGTTTATTTTCAGGATGCCCGTGGTATACCATCGGCTGGTTTGGCGTGAGTTTTGATCTTGGCTTCATATTTTTTTCTGCTACTGCCAAGTGCTGGTATTCTGAAACAAAGTGTATCTTAATACGTGTGTACAATGTTACTTGACGTAATTCATTCTAATAATAAAGGGATTAAACATTTAAAAAGTGCTTCATGGTTTTAATTCTGTCACAATAGGTACCTAATTAAATATCCAATAATTCAAGGGAACCGACCCCAGAAATGCATTAGTAGAAACCGGCTACGTAATAGTAGGTGTACGCGCACGGGATTTTCAGCCGGTGCTGTGCTGACCCGAGTATTGAGAATCCAACAGAGCGCATCCCAGAGTGTCAAGAAAATACACAAGTCTCGGCGCCAAGCAGTACACTCTTAGGTATATAATTACAGTATTTATATACTCTGAGTGCACTGAATAAGTTAGCGACACAAATCGCCCGTGCGGTCCTGGCTAACTATTCTGTAGATTGCACTCGTGCGAAGCAGGGAGCGGTTCGCTATTTTAAACATAATTTAAATATCTTTTTACGTCCATAAAATAGTCAATTTAGTTGGTATTGTTTGGAACACACTAAAGTCATAAATATTTTACATTACAGGCCTAGGCTGTTTAGACTCCAGGCCCTGCAGTCTCGACATTAGATAGCGACAAAAATCTGTCGCTAAGTTGGTTGAAAATCTATTGAAGAAATTTGACATCGATTGGACTTAACGACCGATTTTTGTCGGTATCTATGTCGAGACTGCAGGGCCTGGTCTCCCACAAATTACAATTGTTTGTCAAAACATCTGTTAACTTAATATAACTAGTAGGAATGTGATTTGTGGAGATAAATAAACAGACACTTTATTACCAAAAATCCGTTAAGATAAAGTAACAATTCTGTCTGTCTCAACACGTCTCCATTCATACCATAATGTTGTGTCTTCACACATACATACCATAATGTTGTATCTCCTTACATACCATAATGTTGTGTCTTCCTACAAACCATAATGTTGTGTCTCCCTACATACCATAATGGTGTGTCTCTCTACATACCATAATGGTGTGTCTCCCTACATACCATAATGGTGTGTCTCCCTACATACCATAATGGTGTGTCTCACTACATACCGTAATGTTGTGTCTCCATAAATACCTTAATGTTGTCTCCATACATACCATAATGTTGTGTCTCCCTGCATACCATAATGTTGTATCTCCTTACATACCATAATGTTGTGTCTTCCTACAAACCATAATGTTGTGTCTCCCTACATACCATAATGGTGTGTCTCTCTACATACCATAATGGTGTGTCTCACTACATACCGTAATGTTGTGTCTCCATAAATACCTTAATGTTGTCTCCATACATACCATAATGTTGTGTCTCCCTGCATACCATAATGTTGTATCTCCTTACATACCATAATGTTGTGTCTTCCTACAAACCATAATGTTGTGTCTCCCTACATACCATAATGGTGTGTCTCTCTACATACCATAATGGTGTGTCTCCCTACATACCATAATGGTGTGTCTCCATACATACCATAATGTTGTGTCTCCCTGCATACCATGATGGTGTGTCTCCCTAGATACCATAATGTTGTGTCTCCATACATACCATAATTTTGTGTTTCCCTACATACCATAATGTTGTGTCTTCCTACATACCATAATGTTGTGTCTTCCTACATACCATAATGTTGTGTCTCCCTACATACCATAATGGTGTGTCTCCCTACATACCATAATGTTGTGTCTCCATACATACCTTAATGTTGTGTCTTCCTACATACCATAATGTTGTGTCTCCCTACATACCATAATGTTGTGTCTCCCTACATACCATAATGTTGTGTCTCCCTACATACCATAATGTTGTGTCTCCCTACATACCATGATGTTGTGTCTCCCTACATAACATAATGTTGTGTCTCCATACATACCTTAATATTGTGTCTCCATACATACATTACCATAATGTTGTGTTTCCCTATTTAGGGTAGTCGTAATCTAAGGCCAAACTCCAGTTAATATTACTCCATTCATTTTGCAACTTACTATTATCTAATTTGCTAATGATTTTAGAGATCTGATTGCGTTACTGGCAATGATATATGCCCCGTGTATTAGCAATTTGTGCACTGTAGCAGGCATATGGTACCAATTATATAGTTCCACATAACTAGCAGCTGTCTGGTGCGCATATTCTTTAGATTTTACAGCGTCAATGTCTTGGGGTAACTGCGTGTAAATCACTACAAATCGACTAATTAACTGTTCTACATACTATTAACTACCTTTATTGAAGAAGTCATAATACCAATAATTAGGTACTAATTACAGTAACTTACGTCATAAAAATTAAGATAATTATATAATTTGGGTATTTAGATAATTCCTAATAAGTCAAAGATCATACAATACCGTGTTAAAAACGAGTTCTTAGAATGCGTAATTAAATTATCACTTAATATTTTTTTCTCAATGTCATTGAACATATTTCTTAATTTTGCTAATGTACTTAGTAGTCTTTCCCTAAAATACAAACATCATCAACATTGTAAAAGTTTATAAATAAACTCTTTGGTTCGGATGTAAGTACAATTTTAGTTGAATCTTTTTTTAAATATTATAACGTCTATATTTTTTATAAAAAAAACCGTAGTTGTCACCGTTATCCTCGTAAGGCCCATGCAAAATTTCGCAAGATGAGCTAAACGCCCAATGTACAATGTATTGAACAAAGTGAGATGCAGCGTTCCGGCCCAGACTTAAAAACAAAATCTTCGTCTAAACGCCCGATGTACATTACAATGTACATTTAATTTAAATGCATATTTCTTTTAAATATTCGCGCCAACTGTCATTTCGTGTGAATATTATGATTGGGTGATACCTGGGGAAGTATTTTGACAACTGACAATTAAGAGAAATCTAGAGACAATCTGTCAAAATCCGCCTTTTTTGCCACCATGCCGCCGATTCAGGAAACACGTAAGTAAAAATCTTAATTTATTAATTAAATCTAAGCTTATTTTGTTTAGAAAATTAGACAAATTTAAATATGAACGCATATTTTATCTGGAATAGTTTTTATTTTAGTTTAATAGCAGTTATTTGTATTTTTTATACTTCATCGAAAAGTTATGTTCATTGTGTTGCACATTGGGCGTTACTGATTAGTAAGACTTAACTAAGCAAACTTTTTGTTTGCAGGTTTAGGGAATGATCAAATTGAGGAGTTGCTCAACGATTCTGAGCTTGAAGACTTCTTGCCCTCCGACGAAGATACCGGTGACCCAGAGTACCGGCCCGGACCTTCGGAATCCGTCTGTTTGCAGAATCTGTCAGACAGAAGTAATGACAGTACAGAAGATGATGGTGATGAAGTTGAAGTAGAACGTGTTAGACGTGGAAGAGGGCGCGGAAGAGTACGTGGAAGAGGCCGAGGGACTCTTTTATGCTTGTGTTTTATATTCTATGGTTATCTATAGACGTCTGTCTTTTCTATTTTTTTAAGGATTTTATAATTTATATAAAAAATATAATTACCAAAATGTTACATAATTAATAGTTCCTCTTGACTAATCTCTCTTTTATTGTAAAAATAAGACACTTATATTAAAACTACAAGTTTTAATATTAATGATCAAACTAAATCTTAAGACTTTTTGTTAGAATTGTAATTTTTTCTCATAAAAGTAAATAAAAACTGATTCATATAAATTATTTTTATTGATAATTAAAGATCAGCTAAACGCCCAATGTGCATTTAAATGAACACGAGATATCGATTTAAAATTAGTTGTATTATATTCCTTTCTAACTAAAAGTACCTAGAAAAATATTTAAAAAAATCCTGGTTGAGTTTTTCCTAAAAAAAACTAGTTCAAAGTGCTTGGGCCGGAACCATGTTAGACGATATTGTTCATTGTATTGTACATTGGGCGTTTAGGAGAAGATTTTGTTTAAAAGTCTGGGCCGGAATGCTGCATGTCACTTTGTTCAACATATTGTACATTGGGCCTTACGAGGTTAAATAAAATACACCAAAAAATTTCAAATAATTTGTAGAACTGCCATCTGTAAGGATATGGTTCTGCTGAGCGCGTCGATTGGTGGCCTAAGGAGGTTGATAGCGACATGTGAGGATTACGCTGTTAAGATGGAACCTTCAGGGTAGCCCGCGAAATTCAAATTTACTTACGGTTTTTGCAATTTGCTTGCAGGTCACGGTCAGGTTGTATTTTGATTAAAATATGATTCGCGGTCGTAACAAATATGGCTTTACGGAATTATAATCATTAGAATCTCAATTACCTAGGCGCCATACAAAATTTTCAATTTTTATTTTATAATTTAGTTTACCTATGAAATGATATTACTTATATATATTCATAACTGCTGTTGGCATTAGAAGCTCATAACAAGAAAAAAGAATTTAAATGCCTATGAAGCTCGATTTACAGCCCACAGTGCGACGGGTCGAAGTAGGCAAACGATTTTTAGTTGACGAACAGACAAAACAGGATAATGCTCGAGCAGTTTTTCATTGATTAATTTGTCATAGCGGTAGACCCCAGGATTTCTAAAACTTCTGGCTTAGGCACCATTTACGACCAGTCGGGTAATAGATACTCTCGGAAAAAATAAAGGCTCGTACACACAGGCGCGACGCGACGTCCGACACAAAGACACCGCGTGTCGCGCGACGAGCGGCGCCTTTGTGTAGCGCTGTCGCGTCGCGCCTGTCTGTGAGAGCCTTAACGCCGGGTTAACATAGGCTAATTGCCACATTTCAACAACTAATCGATACCTACACTACGAGACACTCACTTTTGAATCCTGCTTTTCATATTTTTGTCCTGGATTTCACAGTACGCACAACGACTTATCAAGCTATCTATAGGTACCTACATTTCCAGTATAAGCTGACTTCTCACTGTACGAAAAGCTTCTAAAATGCGAGATCAGCTAAAACTGGAAATATAGGTATAGTCTGATATGTCGTCGTGTGTACCTATTTAAAACTGAATTGCTAATCACTAAGGTGCATACAGTTACCTATCTATCATCGCTGTAATATAGGAATCTCGCTCATCTAAGCGTGTTAGCGGGTCTAGACCTTACTGGCAACATTATTTATTTTAATTAACTTAATGTTACGTGTTACATAAAAAAGTTTTACCTACATGGGTATGGGTACTTACCAACTAACTAGCATGAGCTTCTGCTACGCCGAGCGCGGCACTTGTGAACCAGACAAGCCAGAACTACTATTAACAATATAACAGCACCAAGCGCAGCTTGAACTTTGGGGTCGGAGAGCTTGTAACACTGTTTACCAACGGAATCACGGGAGGGGCCTTTTCCTTTTGATGAGCTTTTTTTCACGGCCGCTGCAGCTTTTGCCATTTTCGTGGATGACCTTGTCTCATCTATTTGACCCATTTTTTTATCATTCCTTTAGTTTTTCAATATACGAAACCATTTTTATTGAAATTTTGTGCTTGGGTAGACAATTTTTTCTTAGCTGTTACATGTTTTGAGAATTTTTTGTTTGTACTTTCTTTGTAGGGACTGGAGCTACTGGAGTTTTGACATAAAGACTTCAGTCTTTCTGACAACAAATTGGAAAATTGATAGCTAAAGAAAGTTGTGAAAGAAAGAAGATTGATAGTCCTACCAAAAAGGTACGTAGGTAGCTATCATATAGTTATGATTCACTCATATAAATCTAAGTACCTCTGGGGTGGTGTGGAATAGAGAAAAAGAAATATACAGAGCGATTCTTTTAAGTTGGACGACAGGGGCAAATCTGAATCCATAAAAGATATCGGAAAACTTTGTTAGGAAACTTTAGCTCTTTTTTGATCGTAACAATTTTGGCATACCTACTTAATTTTTTGGTCCAGTATGAGCTGTCCATAAAAATGAATGAAATTGATTATACAAATTGTATGAAAAAATATTTTGCTAAATTTTACCAACTTCCACCGTCCCGATTTTATTTCTCTGATACAATGAAATGATCCTTACAAGAAACAGAGTCGAATAGCAATAAATAAAAAAATGGTGGATTTCACACATTCTTATGGACAACTAAAGTTTTCTAAGAAAGTTTTCTGATATCTTTTATGGATTCCGATTCCCACCTGTTGGCGAACTTAAAAGAAACACTGTATATATATCTCCAATATCGCAAAATATCCCAGTAGGTACCAGATTAGATGCTTGCCTTAGGGTATTGGGTCCGTCTCTTTTTATAAGTACATCAATGACCTTCCAAAAGTGACAAAATACAACACAATTATATTTGCTGATGATGGTACAGTACTGTTCACAGGAGATAATAAATTACACATAGAACCTGAGATAAATATGACTTTAGATAGCATTATAAATTGGTTGACATCAAACAACTTACACATAAATCTGGACAAAACAAATTTGATGACATTCAGAAGTAAAGTAAGTAAAATAGCAAACATGTACATAAATTACCGAAATAATAAGATCCAGGAGGCAGACGTTACGAGATATCTGGGTATAAAGATAGATAATAATTTAAATTTTAAAGAATATATACATACATTATGCACTAGATTAAATACCTTTTCTTATGCATTGTTTAAACTTAAACAAACGGTCAGTACTTCTACAGTCCTTACAGCCTACAATGGCTATGTTGCACCTATTCTAAAGTATTGTGTTATTTTTTGGGGTAATTCTACTAATAAAGAAGCGGTATTTAAAGCCCTGAAGAAATGTATACGAGCCATAACTAGTATAAAAGTAACAGACGGTTGTAGACCATCATTTATTAAAATTTAATATTACGTTACCATGTTTATATATATTAGAGGTAATAATGTTCGTTAAAAAAAATTCAAACCTCTTTAATAAGTTTCATAGCAAAAGATACAAATTCAATATATGTTTACCTTTTAATAAAAAAGCGTTGTTAAATAATAGTTATTTATGATACTAGTGCGGTAAGTTGGTTGTTACCAACGAGTAGACGAATGTAAGCCCGAGACAAAGTCGAGGGCTTACCATAGTCACGAGTTTGTAAATGCCAATTTCCGCATGTGTGTCATATAAAGTTATTAAACACATTTGCGAGAAAACAGTACAATATTAATATCGGATGCCTCGCTTGAACTCATATTATTATTTTGTTTATAAATATCAGTCGGAAAGTTGCAACAATCTTTTGACGTTTTTAATATGAAAATGTCGCGAATTGCAAATGGCGCCACGAGCGCTTGCTGAAAATTAGAACTACATCTTTCGTCTCATTTTCTCTTTAGTATTAAAGTAAGACAAACGTATTGAGCAAAAGCGCTTCCGCGGAGGTTCGATTATTTAGCTTATTAATTCTCGTAATTCGAAACCAATTGGTGGAAATCTTAGATATTTTTATGGAAGTTAAAAAAAAATCGTAAAGAATACGCACGGCGCTATACAACGGAGTATGCGGTAAAACAGGTACTTATGTGAGAGTACCTACTTTACCGCACGTTCCTTTATATGCTGCGTAATTTTTTACTTTCGAACAATGTATACAGGCTTCGTAAATGCATTTTTTGAGCAAATGTGTTGTAATTTATCAAAATCATTCCTGGAGATAAGTGATATACTTAAGTAGATATATTTAAAAACAATATCAACACACTGTTACTAAAAAAAGCGTATTACTCTGTCACTGAATATTTACAGGATAAACATATTATATAATGTGTGTAAATTTGCATGCCTTACGGTAGGATATGGCCAATGGACACTATGGTTTGTCTATGACCTTTTCTTTTGTACCCATATTCGCAAATTAGTAAATGATTATGATTATGCAAAAATAGGTTAATAATTTTTCACTTCAGTAGCTCAAACATGTAGGTTTTGCTGCCTGTGAGTGAGACCAAGTAATTTTTAATTATTTTTTTCAGAAAGCCGCGAATATCTTATTCAGCTTTGGGTTAATCATACAATTCGAAACATTCACACTCTATCTCTTTCCCGCCATTAGAAAGAGAGAGAGAGACAAAGACCAGCCCTTTCGAAGTTCCGATTTTGAATTCGATCGCAAAGACAAACACGTTCGGAATTTCGTACTAACTAAAGAAATTTTGCAAAAAGATAATTATGTCTTTTAATGTAATTTATTGAATTTTTAACTTATTGTTGTATTTAAACGAAAATAAGTATTTACTGCAAATAAAACTGACATTTAATCTGTAAATATTTATTTCTAGTTTCAATAATGTTACGTAATATATTTTGAATAATAAAATATCATGGGTGCTATTTCCAAACACGCCTTAATTTAAATAAAAGAGCGGGAATAAAATTTCGTGGCTGGCGTAAAGAGTTGGATAAGTTAAAAAATATTAAAATAATCGTAAAATATGAGTGAAACTAGTGACGAGAACAGTATTTTAACACCGGAAGAGTTAAAACAACAAGTTATTAATGAAGAATTAAGTTTCCTACCTGAGAACGCTCGCGAGAAATATCTGAAAACATACCATGTCTTCAATGAATGGAGACTTACAAAGGGCGCAAGCAGTTTTTCGAAGACGGTGCTGCTATCTAATTTTTTAGATTTATCACAGACGAGGCGATCATCTACAATGTGGAGTATTTACTCAATGTTGAAAGCTACTTTAAAAAAAAAACATAACATGCATATTAAAACATACGCAAAACTCGTATCTTTTCTAAAAAGAATGTCAGTTGGGCCATAAGGCTAAAAAGTCCAAAATTTTCACGGCCCTTAACATAGAAAAATTTCTTAATGAAGCTCCGGACTGCAATTTTTTTGCCGCTAAGGTAAGTGGTACATATGAATCTATGTTGTTAGTTATTAAAATTTGTGTGTAGACTGTTATGTATAAAGGTACTTACTGCCTACTACAAATTTTTGGAGGCGCAATGAATCCTAGTCTGGCTTAGCAATACTGTTAAAATATTTATTACGATATGTAAAAGATGCTGTAAATGTTAAATTATGCATATTAATTATGTAATATTTTCATTACAGGTTGTACTGATCATAGGAATTAGTGGAGCGTGTCGCAATAACGAGCTATTACAGCTAACAGTTAATAATATCGAAAAGCATTCAGATAAATTAGTGTTAGTAAAATTGAAAAATACGAAGACGAACCTTGACAGGTCTTTTGTCGTACGCGAAGAATATGTAACTATTGTAGAAAAATACCAAAATTTACGTCCAGCCAATATAAAAACCGACCGATTTTTCATACAATACCATAATAATAAATGCTCAAGACAGCCTATGGGAGTAAATAAAATAGGTGCTATACCGCGAGAAATTGCCACTTTCTTATAAAACTGGAAGAGCCTCAGCTATACACGGGTCACTGCTTTCGGAGAACTTCGGCAACGCTCTTGGCTGATTCCGGAGCCGATCTCACCACTTTAAAACGTCACGGCGGGTGGAAGTCCAATACGGTTGCAGAAGGCTATATTGAAGACTCAATAGAAAATAAGTAGAAAATCTGTAAGCGTATAGTGGAAACAATAAGTCTGAATTCGACCTCGGATCCTTGGTCTCACCCACGTCCATCCACTGCCATTTTTTTTTTTTTAGTTTGATGTGGCATCTCGTAGTTTTGACCACTGAGGTACTGGCTACTTAACCGAACTGTCCTGTGGGTGCCTTTAAGATTTTACTCAAAAGAGCCTCCAGCCAGGAGCGGAATTCTTAATACTAAAACTTATATTTAAATGACCGCACGCTAAGGGCACCCCCTGTGGGGTACGGACCTCGGCTTAGGGCGTCACTGAGAGAGGGCAGCGAGTGGGGACAGGCTGGATCGAAAGGTTTATAATTACATGATTATTATCATCCGGGGAATTTAAAACTACAGGCTCAGCTACGGCGCGGGCTGAGGCCTCATCGGACTGGGGTCGGGGGGGACGGTTATGGGGGGGTCGTCGCGTGGGACCTCGTCGGCGAGGTCGGAACGATGGCGGTCTGTGTTTGTGCACTGTACTGGTAGCCCTACTGCTCTCCTGTAGGAGGGTTATGGGGTCATCGGGGTCGACTAGGACATGCCGGGGACGGCGGGTGTGACTGATACGGGAGGGGGTATAACGGGCGGCCGCGACAACCGAGGGTTGCGGTGAGTGACGGCGGAATCGAAGAAACGCTTGGATAGGCGTTTCATGAACTGACTGATGGTCGGGATTTTAAGGTCTAGGTGGAGATTTTCGTTCCGAACGAACCAAGGGGAACCGGTCACTCTACGGAGGAACCGGTTTTGGAGGGTCTGTATCCTATGGATGTGATGGGATTTCGCTTGTGCGAATACTACGCTCGCATAGGTCATGATGGGGCGAATGCACGCTGTGTAAATGCGCAATTTGCACTTTAGTGACAATTTGCTACGTGCATTCAGGACGGAATGGAGCCTACCGAGAGCGAAAGCGGCACGCGAGCGCGCCTGCTTTATGTGCTCCGAGAAGGAGAGGTGCTGGTCTAGGACGACGCCCAAGTATTTGGCTCGCTTCTCCCAAGGGATAGGCTTGCCGAACATGGTGATCGGACGGGGGAGGGTGGGGCTAAGTCGCGGTTTCGAAAAGAGAACCGCTTGACTTTTGTCAGGATTGACTTCGATTCTCCACTTTCTAAACCAGTCACCGAGTTGGTTGACTGAGGTTTGAAGAGTGCGAGCGATCGTGTCGTGGCCAAGGCCGGTGTAGTAAATGGCCGTATCGTCTGCGAACCGACGCTTATGTGTTCGATGATCCGGTGGACCTGTTGCACGCACGAGTGTTGGGTTCGAAAACCGAACTGCTCGTCGGGAATGAGACCCTTCGTCTCGGCGTAGTCTCTGAGACGCTTATAAATAAGCCTCTCATAGATTTTGCCGAGGACGTTGAGTAGACTGATGGGGCGGTAGCTGGAGGGAGCGGATTTAGGCTTGCCCGGCTTGGGAATACCGATGACAGTAGCCTGTTTCCACGTTTGGGGGAAGATGTTATTGCTCATGGCACCATTGAAGATTGTGGTCATGAGCATGATCAAGTGGGCGGGGAAGAGTTGGAACACCCTATTGGTGATACCGTCTGAACCGGGGGCTTTGCGGGGCTTAAGACCCTTGATGAGTTCGTGCACTTCGTCGGGAGTGACGGGAGGGAAAGGAAACTCGCGGTCTTCTACGGGGGGGAGGGAAGCTCTCCTTTCGACTTCGGCTTCCACCTCAGAGAGGTGGGCCTGGTCTACTGGTTGAGAGCTGGGCGAGTATTGGGCCTCGAGACTGGCGGCAAGGCACTCGGCCTTGTCGGCATCATCGAAAGCGATGGTGTCGTCTTTGTGGGTCAGGGGGGGCATGGGGACTACTTCTCGGGATTTGAGTTTCCTCTGAAGCTCCCAGAATGCCAGGCGGGTGGGCTCTAGTTCGCTCAGCATCTTATCCCAGCCCGCGTTACGTTCCTCCGCTATGCGAGTCCTTACAGCTCGCTGTAAGTAGCGCATGTGAGTTCGGTTCGCGTCGCAGGGAAAGTTGTTGTACGCACGGATAGCCGCGTTCTTCTCGGTCATACGCGTTCTTCTTGTGGTCAACATTGGCGGGGAAGTGGGTGAGGGTCATCGGGGCGATGACGTCGAAGTTAAGTATGGGACAGAGGTCGAACAAGTGTCTCCCTCGGGTAGAGATCCTGGTACTATTCCAGGCGGGATGCTTGGCATTGAGATCGCCCGCTATGATAACGGAGTCACTCAAGCCGAGCAGGAGGGTCAGGTCGCCAGTCAAGAGTTGGAAATTCTCTGAGGTATTGATGGGGTTGAGGTAAGCCGATACTTGAGTGATCGGTTGATGTCCTGTCATGCCTAGTCGACATATGGAGACTTCGAAACGCGAGAGGGGGGTGGATCTATGGGGATGCAATAGAGCGAAGCCTTGTAGTAGATCAGGATACCGCCCATGTGATACCGAGTCCTGTCGTGGCGAACTATGCGATAGTTGGCGATTGACGGTTTACGGTGGTGGGGTTTTAGGAAAGTCTCTTGTAAGAGAAAGATGTCTATTTGGTGATCGCGGAGAAAGGTAGCGATTTCATCGCGTTGATCTTGGATGCCATTGGCATTGAAATAACCTATTTTGAGGGATCGGGGTTTGGTGCGAGCAACGATTCCTTTATCCATTAATGGTATTGGGTTGGTTGGTAAAGGACATGAGGGCCTGCGTAATATCCGGATACGCGTTATATATAGATTGGATGGCGAAAAGGTTACCGGCATTTCTGGCGGCAACTATTTCGCTAGCCATTATACGGGCGTGAGGGGTGAGGAAGGCACGGAAAGTGCCTGAGATTATATTGAACGCGTCCGTCAAGTTGGGCCCGACCACTGGAGGGGTGCGGGTGTACGGGGCGTGAGCGGCGCGGGGGGAGCGGCTTTAGGAGCCGGGGGGGGGGGGGGGGGTTACTGTGAGGGGGCGCGGGCATGGGCGCGGGCGCGGGTGCGTGGGCGCGGATACGGGGGTCCATCAGCGGAGGGATGGGGGGAGGCGGAGGTTGGTAGCGCCCCAAGGCCGGGAAGGACTGTTGGTGGTGCAGGAGTTGCCAAGGACTGGGTCTTTGGGGACTCAGTCGCTCGGGAAGTTAGGCGGTGGGGGCTTCCCTTTGCTGACGGGCGTCGGTACGCTTAGTCAGCTTAGGGGCGGTAGATTTTGGGGCTTTAGGACAGCCAAGGTAATTGGCTGGGTGCCCGGAGCTCCCACAGAGCACGCAGCTAGGTGGCTCCGTGCACAGAGTCTTATCTTTGGGACAAGAGCAGTCGGAAGTACCGTGCTCGCCCAGGCACTTGACGCACCTGGGTGTCGCGTGGCAATTCCGCTGGGAGTGGCCGTATAACTGGCACCTGTGGCATTGACCGACGATGCCGGTCTTGCGGGGTTTCTGAATGTCAAAACCCGTGAGGCTACAGATCGATTTGATCTGGAAAATCGGGTGGTGTCCCGCGATGGCGGGACATACAACAAGAACCATGTTGTATGCCTCGCCGCTTCGGGCGCGGTGCATGCGGTGCACTTCTGCCACCGGAACGTTCTGCGACAGAAGGTCGTCTTTTATCTCGGAGGTTGCTATCTCCTTGGGGATCCTATTTATGACCACGCGGGTCTGGAGTTTACTTCCACACGTACTCCCTTCCGGAGGACCTCCGGAAGGGAGTACGTGTGGAAGGAAACTCCTCTCTCTCTCTGAGGAGCTTCGTGATTGCCCTATAGTCGGCGGAGGTGGGGACTTGGACCATTATGCCCTGCTCGGTAGCACGGGCATTGGTGAAGCCGATCCTAAGATCGACGCACCACTTGGACACATCGGTCCACTTTCCCTTGTCCTGAATGAACACGGGAGGAGGGGAGGGGGCCTTTTTGGACCGGCTTGCTAGGAAAGCTTTTATTACGGCGGGGGTAGACAGCGCGGCGGAGGGGGAGGGGCGCGCGATCGGGGCGGGGACAACGGGTGTCGGTGTCACGGGCGGGGGAAGGCCTAGTTTGGCGGTTTTACCGGCCTGGGAAGAAGAAAAGTTCTTCTGCCTCTTGGCGGCTGAGGTGGCGGTCTGGAAGCCGTCATCCTTGGACGATGAGGTGGAGGAGATCAGGGCTTCCGTATCGGAAGGATACGGAGTGACCGGGCGTTTGGTCGTCGGTGCGTCAGTGTCCATGGGACTTGACGAGTCCTCTGAGTCTATGGCTGACATAGAGCAGAGGGGAGAGGGGGCTTCCAGCGCATCGCTAAAGTTAGCGATGCTTGGAGGGTTGGAAGGACAGGGGGTGGGGGGCTGCATAGCAGCGAATCTTTCGCCATACTTGGCAAGGATCTCGGGGTCCTTTAAGAGGACCTCCTTGACGAACGTAATTAACAGGGCATCCCCCAATGTTGGGGGTGCGGGGGGTTATTATTGGGGGGGATAGTGGAACTGAGGGTTCCGGCCTATTCCCTATTCCTAGCTCCCCGGGTGGAAATGCCCGGGGATGAGTCACACCCTCCCTGTCGGGTATAGACAGGGAGGTTGAGTGCCTATTGGTGAGCCCTGAGCTTGTATACCCGTCGCCAGTCTTATTGTGCGAACAGGGCCCTGACAGTCTAGCGCGAAGGGTGTAGACACACCCTAAAGACACTAGGTGAGTAGCTGTGAAAGCAAAACTGTCACCAGAGCCGACAAGGAGATCCCCCAAGGCCGGTTAACTCTGGGACCCGTCCAACTGACTACCTCGCCCTGAAGGGGTTCGGCGGGTGTGACTGGATCAACACCCCACTCGGTTTCGTAGGCACCGTAAGGTAGCCATAAACAGGTAGGTGTACATAATAAAGAGTATTCTATTCTATTCTATCCACCGAGGACCACGAAACTGTGGTTTTGCCCGGAAGGGGCTTTGTGAAGCTACTCATACAAACGCGCACGTTAAAGAAATAATACCACCTGCCTTGAAAAAGGCAATTTTTATATTGATCAAAAACTATTGATTAATTAATAAATTAATTAATCGATCGATGATCGGATGTAGTCGGGGCGACTACGAGAGCGTTACGTAAACGTAACGAGAAGAATTAGGCTAGCGCCACTGAGTCATGAACGGGGGAGTGTAAAGCACGACCGTTCAAGACGAATGTCGAGAGTCTAATGCCCATCCACTTCCATTTTTTTTTTTTTTTTTTTTTTGGAATGGCAACTCGCAGTTTTGACCACTGGGGGTCGTGGCTGCTTAACCGGACTGTCCTGTGGTTGCCTTTTGGATTTTACTCTAAAGGGCCTCCAGCCAGGAGCGAAAAATTTAAACTAAACTTACAAGTTAGATGACCGCACGCTAAGGGCACCCCCTGTGGGGTACGGACCTCGGCTTAGGGCGTCATCGGGAGAGGGCAGCGCGATATTGGGGACGGGCTGGATCGAAGGGTTTATAATATCATGATTATTAATCGGGGAATTTAAAGCTACAGGCTCAGCTACGGCGCGGGCTGAGGCCTCATCGGACTGGGGACGGGGGGAACGGATGCGGGGGGGTCGTCGCGTGGGACCTCGTCGGCGAGGTCGGAACGATGGCGGTCTGTGTTTGTGCACTGTACTGGTGGCCCTACTGCTCTCCTGGAGGAGGGTTATGGGGTCATCGGGGTCGACTAGGACATGCCGGGGACGGCGGGTACGACTGATTCGGGAGGGGACATAACTGGCGGATCCACTTCCAACGACGCACAGTGTACTTATACAGAAAGTCGATCAGAGTCACCAACGTTCACCGTTGTTCCTTCTCAATCCGCCACCGAAACAGAAACCTTAACCCCAGATAATCAAACTCAACTCAATGCAACTATAACGTTGCCAAATAAATCTGTTACTTTTAATTTGCAGAATTGCAGTAATTTTACTTTTAACTTTTAAAATGTTCCATTTTATTGAATTGGTACCTCTCTCTACCTACAATGTTAATTATTTTGATTCACAATACATAATTATTTCAATCTATTCCTGTTTATTATTTTATCTCGTATTTATATTATATTTCATATCGTATTATTTACTAATAATGTTACTAACTCCGAGTCTTCGCTCGAAATAAAGATTTTATTATTATGACTACCTTTTGCTGCGGCTTCGCCCGCCTGGATGTCGGAAATTATCCCTCAGGAACGTACTACCGGGATTAAAAGTACCCTATGTGTTAATAAACTATCTGTGTGCGTAATTTCATCCAAATCTGCTCAGCCGTTTTTGCGCCAATCCGGAACATACATCCGGACAAGAATTCTAAAAACTATATTTTCGGCATCAGACTCACTCCCACACTTCGTAGCAATTATTACTTTTTATCAAAAATATTCAATGTTTTGACATCGTTACTATTTTATTGTATTTATAAATTATCTACCCAGTAACTGGTTTGTGGAGGTCAGATAGGCAGTCGCTCCATGTAAAATATTGGTATTCAGCTGCATCCGGTTAGACTGAAAGCCGATCCAGAGATAGTTGGGAAAACTTGAAACAATATTGAAGAAAACAACTAACAATGAAGAACTTTTAAGTGCAGTTTGTTACGTTTATGAATTCTCTCTTTATTCCATATGGCATTTATCGATAAGGGAAGGTATATAAAATATCGATACCTACGGTAGCATCTTTTTTGAGTAAGTTGGCATTCAGGCAGTAGTTGGCAGCATTGTCTACCTCGTCCCCCACCAAGGGTGACAAACTTTTTTGTTCGTAGAACCTTAGTTCTACGAACAAAAAAGTTACCACCGGCGAGGCGAGGCGTGGATGGGATGGGCGAGAATCAAAATCACGTTTACCCTTTTACACCGAAAGATGTCCATCGCTATACCGCGCCGTGTCGCGATAGCCAGCGCTGCCTCGCGCCGGCTTGCCATATCACGCGGCGGCCATCGCTAAAGTAAATAAAAATTCAAACTCGCTAAAATGATTTTAGTTAATAAATGTACTTAAACAAAATAATAATCACGGTTTCTTTGGAACAGACCTTGAAGAGGTTTTTGTCGTTACTTGGTATTTGGCAGTTACTTACATTTACATATTGCCTCCTGCCCATCATAATTAACTACTACTTTTAAATTACTTCAATTTATAATTCTCCATGTTTCGAGAATATTCTCTCGACCCGCTTTCCCCCCCTGCACGCGTAGCATGGCCATTATAGAAACGGGTTTTGTCGACGGAAGAATCGACAAAAAGACGTTCCGTGAAGACAGTACGACGGCAGCAAAGTAGAAAGAGTCAACTGCACTTTTTACGAAATTCAGTAGTTTGTTCAGGTTTTTATTTTATTTTGCTTATATCTCGAAAATGGTGTGTCCTATCGCAAAAATAATGAAAATTTCGACCCTTTTCCTCCGAACGAAACCCTTACGAAACCTTTAAACCCCTAAAACTAAACATGTAGGTAATACTTTTTCACATTTTCCATTCAAAAACTGAAAAATTCAATTTTTCCATTCCATTTTTATACTTTGCGGCCGTCGAGTAAAAAGTTTTCTACTGTCTTTAGCATGGCGATTACAAAGTCAAATTGTCTTCACTACCTTAGACAACTGACAGTTGTCCGTATGATTTTGACGTTTGGGATAGAAAAGTTTCTTCTGAAATAGTCTACATATAAAAATACCTAGACAACGATCGGTAAAACGAAAGACAAAATGACGGATTTTAGAAGGATTTTTACGGTGCGATGTCAAAAATAGAGAAACGAAATGTCACTTTGTATGGAAATAGCTATGTCTTGTCCTCCAAGAAACAGAAACCGTCATGCTACGCCTGCTGGTCAAAGATTGCAATACAGATTGATCAATCCGCTAAAAATAAACGTAGCAGGTTAAATATAGAGGTGAAATCAAAAAGTAAAGAAGAACTGTCTTGCTGCTTCGATGAAGTTACACTCAGAAGGAAACCGTAGTGCAGCTTCACTTGTCCTAAGTACATCTACCTCACCAGATAAAGGTCAGATTATAAAAGAAATAGGTAAATCGCAGGACAACTGTATATCTTATTCCTGTCAAGAAACTTTATAGTGAAAAACTTTATTTGAAATTAAATCGCCATCACGATACTATTATAGAGGTATGAGGAACAGAGTGTAAAGTTCACTCATACTCTATAGAAAAGGGAGGATCCTCCGACCAGACTGGTGTTGTGTCTGGTGGGCAACTGCCCGACGGTTGATGTCGGGATGTTGTATATATGCTAGTTGCGCGGTAAACTCTGCTTGCGCGATGCAGGATTTTGAGTGACGTCAGTCTGACGCGTAGCTTGCATGTGGCGTTGTAGATGCCGCTACATCACTCCCTCCCGGAGACCGGAGGTCGATAGTGGGCTGAGTCTTGTATCTTGTGATGCTTGCCAGGGCCAGTTGAGGTTCCATTGAGTCGGAACCGGGTGTCGCATAGTTCGCGGTGAGTCAGAACTGTCTGCGAAGATTCCCCAGTGAGTCGGGGTGGCGCTGCGTTATGCTCCAGTGCGTCGGATGTGGTACAGCGCCGGATTGAGGCTGACTGCTGGCGTCGACCAGGAGAGGGTTTGAAGGCTCTGCTTGTGGACCGGCCGAGAGTGCAGTGTGTTGTGCCAAGGTTGCTTGATGAGGCTGAGGGTGATGACCAGGTATGCGCGGTCGCTGCATGCTGGTGGTCAGGATACCCGTTGAAGCCGTGGGTGCTGGCTGGCTGTGTGACTCGCCGCTCGAAAGCTTGAAGGAAGTGATGATGACGTCACGCTAATGTACTTGCACGAAGGCTGCGCTGACGTTCATGTTCGGGGTCACCAGTATAGAGGTATGAGGAACAGGGTGTAAAGTTCACTCATACTCTATGGAAAAGGGAGGATCCTCCGACCAGACTGGTGTTGTGTCTGGTGGGCAACTGCCCGACGGTTGATGTCGGGATGTTGTATATATGCTAGTTGCGCGGTAAACTCTGCTTGCGCGATGCAGGATTTTGAGTGACGTCAGTCTGGCGCGTAGCTCGCATGTGGCGTTGTAGATGCCGCTACATCACTCCCTCCCGGAGACCGGAGGTCGATAGTGGGCTGAGTCTTGTATCTTGTGACGCTTGCCAGGGCCAGTTGAGGTTCCATTGAGTCGGAACCGGGTGTCGCATAGTTCGCGGTGAGTCGGAACTGTCTGCGAAGATTCCCCAGTGAGTCGGGGTGGCGCTGCGTTATGCTCCAGTGCGTCTGATGTGGTACAGCGCCGGGTTGAGGCTGACTGCTGGCGTCGACCAGGAGAGGGTTTGAAGGCTCTGCTTGTGGACCGGCCGAGAGTGCAGTGTGTTGTGCCAAGGTTGCTTGATGAGGCTGAGGGTGATGACCAGGTATGCGCGGTCGCTGCATGCTGGTGGTCAGGATACCCGTTGAAGCCGTGGGTGCTGGCTGGCTGTGTGACTCGCCGCTCGAAAGCTTGAAGGAAGTGATGATGACGTCACGCTAATGTACTTGCACGAAGGCTGCGCTGACGTTCATGTTCGGGGTCACCAGTATAGAGGTATGAGGAACAGGGTGTAAAGTTCACTCATACTCTATGGAAAAGGGAGGATCCTCCGACCAGACTGGTGTTGTGTCTGGTGGGCAACTGCCCGACGGTTGATGTCGGGATGTTGTATATATGCTAGTTGCGCGGTAAACTCTGCTTGCGCGATGCAGGATTTTGAGTGACGTCAGTCTGGCGCGTAGCTCGCATGTGGCGTTCTAGATGCCGCTACATCACTCCCTCCCGGAGACCGGAGGTCGATAGTGGGCTGAGTCTTGTATCTTGTGACGCTTGCCAGGGCCAGTTGAGGTTCCATTGAGTCGGAACCGGGTGTCGCATAGTTCGCGGTGAGTCGGAACTGTCTGCGAAGATTCCCCAGTGAGTCGGGGTGGCGCTGCGTTATGCTCCAGTGCGTCGGATGTGGTACAGCGCCGGGTTGAGGCTGACTGCTGGCGTCGACCAGGAGAGGGTTTGAAGGCTCTGCTTGTGGACCGGCCGAGAGTGCAGTGTGTTGTGCCAAGGTTGCTTGATGAGGCTGAGGGTGATGACCAGGTATGCGCGGTCGCTGCATGCTGGTGGTCAGGATACCCGTTGAAGCCGTGGGTGCTGGCTGGCTGTGTGACTCGCCGCTCGAAAGCTTGAAGGAAGTGATGATGACGTCACGCTAATGTACTTGCACGAAGGCTGCGCTGACGTTCATGTTCGGGGTCACCAGTATAGAGGTATGAGGAACAGGGTGTAAAGTTCACTCATACTCTATGGAAAAGGGAGGATCCTCCGACCAGACGGGTGTTGTGTCTGGTGGGCAACTGCCCGACGATTGATGTCGGGATGTTGTATATATGCTAGTTGCGCGGTAAACTCTGCTTGCGCGATGCAGGATTTTGAGTGACGTCAGTCTGACGCGTAGCTCGCATGTGGCGTTATAGATGCCGCTACACTATATATGAACATTTAAAACATTTTTATGCTTGGAGAAGATCCACAGGAAAGTCGCCACAAAGGTGTTAGATATTACAGAAAGCATAACACCAAGAAAATGACCAGGAATCAAACTAATGAAGATTAATGAAAATTTTGCTTATATCGTCAGATCCTGTAATATCTAACATCAGAATATTACCTGTAAAACAAAAACATATAATGCCATTTGAGGTACTTAATCTTTTACAAGAACCAGAAGTTGTGCTAGATGATGAGTGATGTAACAAAGTAGGTACATAAAATATTAATTACCTAGTTAAATTATATGAAAACGATTTTTCGATACTATTTAATGTTATAAATATACCTTTAATTTACGATTTCAGTTTTTAATAATTTCGTCCCCCTAACTTTTGGGAATTGATCACTGTGCGCCGCCGGGGTGTATACTTTGGATGACAAAAAAAACACTGAAGTTATCTTGACGTGTGTATTACATAAAATCAATAAAATAAAAAAGTAACATTTCAGGCCCGAATGAACCTAGCATTATTTTTTAAGGTGAGTCGGAATCATGGAAATACAGGGTCCGACTCCAAATGTTATTTAGGTACAGTCTGCTGCACGTCCGTGGTGCCTACATACCATTCCGGTAAAATCACTTGTTCTTCTTGAATATCTTTGCTGACGGTTATTTTTTGGTTGATATCAATATCAAACTTCAGTGTTATTGGCTCATCATCTTTAGAAGTTTCTTTCAGAGGCTTGAAACAATTCTCTACATACGTTAGAAAATAATCTAAATAATTTATAGCTATTTGTGGTTTCCATTCGACCTGAAAACCGATATAATGAATTTTAAGGATCATTTAATAATATTTACTGTACATACAAACAACCGCACGTTCAGGGTTACCATTTGAAATTGACAGCGTCTTTATTTCGTAGCAGTAAAGGAGTATACTACTTAAGTTCGACAGAGACTACAGCTAGGGAATGCAACCTCGAGTCGAGATTAGCAACTCGAGATGTCGCACGCTAAGTCTGGTGTCGATATTACGTTCCAAGTTATAATACCTAGCAGATCCATCAGATCACCACCATCAACAGCCCGACTTCACCCACCGCTGAGCATAGGCCTATCTTTTCATGTGCCAATCCCCACGCGCCTGTGCCACCCTCATCCAGGTTCTACGCGCGATGGTAACAATGTAGTCCGCTCATCTCGCCGCCGCCGCCGCCGGACGACTGACGAGTTGATAATAATTATATTATACCTACTAGCTGCGCCCCGCGGTTTCACCCTCAAGTCTCGATCCCGTGGGAATATCAGGATAATTAGTATACTTTGTCCTAATCCAGGTCATGGTCTACCCATGTGCCAAATTTCATCCAAATCCGTTTAGCCGTTTTAGCGTGAAAGCGTAACAAACAAACATACAAAAACTACTCTTTATAATAATAGTTTAGATAAGTAATCTTACCCGACAATATCTCACGATCTCATCAGTATCGAAACATTGCACTCTTTGTATTATGCCATCATCGTTTCTGTAGCCTACAAGTAATCCCTTTAGCCCAGCTAGGTAGCACTGACACCAACACCGAAGCATTTTATATCTTCTGAAAATTATATTAGGGTAGGTACACGGACTAGAAAAAAAAGGACTCTGTGCCACGCATTTTTTACAAGAAGGCATTTTTTTACTAATTATTTTGTACTTGACTAAAACATTACCTACAATGACGCCGTAATGGCACGTAGTCGCCATCTTACGATGTAAATGTGTGCGTGAGGCATGTTTGTACAAACGGTTCGGCATACCTACAGTGCTTCAATTTCGATACGCGTGGCGCGGAGTCTTTTTTCTAGTCCGTGTTAGGGTACTAAAATTGGTATTTTTAATACATATAGAGCAGTCAGCCAAAATTGTTGCAACAAAGCAATATGGCCAAAACCTAATAAAATCGAAAGATTCAGTTACTGACAAACAAATATACTTATTTTCACTTTTTTTTCCCAGACTTATATAATAATATATAACAATTTATTTATTTGTCAGATCAGTGCAATCCATATTGTTAGTAAGGACATAAACAACTTACAAACTAGTGTTAGTACATATAAAATATTATGCTTACAGGATGGATTTTTGAGACGGCAGTAACGGCAGGTACATTCAACTGCACATAACTGGTAACGCACTACGAAAATTACCCTTATAGCTACGACATAAAGGCGCTGTCAATGTCAAAGTAACTGCCCTTGCTGCCCCGTCCCAAAAATCTACCCTGTGGATGTCCTGCCCTGCTCTGTAAGCTTGAAAAAAACGTAAGAAAATTTTCAATTTCGCTGGCTGGATTGCCAGATCCATTAACCGTTGCAGCTACAGGCAAGCGATCTTGGGAGCCCGTCCTTAACTCTTTGAGTAACGGCTAACTGCATCCAGTTTTTAGAAATATATACCTAGTCATCTGGAAAAACGTCAACGTTTTACTTTTATAATGCCAATCAATGCAGTTTCGTGTATGGATTAAATATATTTTTTGGAAATCTGTACCAGCTGAGGTCAAAGTGCTAGAAAAGCCACAAATCTTCAGCTTAGATTTTGGCTTTCCCAGAGAGCGCTCTAGCGTGTATTTGCGTTAGTTTGGTCTGCCTTGTCACTGCGAAAGGGTTCGATTTTGTTTTCTTTCCACAAAACAAAGACCTGCCAGCTCCCATGGTCTGTATCATTTTGCCTATGCGATTGCTGATGCTTGGCCTATATTTAAGAATATGCTGCACTATGTGTGGCTAATAGTCAAGGGCGCCAACTTTTACAAAACTCCGTGGGTGCTCATACTCATGCCCGCCGGAGGTGGGATCTTTTTTCATAGCCTAATTCCTTAACTTAGCTCAAACTAAAAAAAACTCAAACTTAAAGCATTTATTTCAGATAAACCAATTACAGGTACTTTTGAATTGTCATGAAGTCGGTCAGTAAGAAAGATGAAGCTAGTTGCCCATTCCATGGTCTAAACAAACAAGGTCTGGCACTCCGAGGGTGACACAAGCTTACGTCACTATCCAGTTGCCACTTTATTGCAACAAAACAAGAAGTATGGCAACATTTTCAGTCACCATTCTGTTAAAAAATATAAATCAAGCGTTTAAACTGTCGTTTTGTTTTTCTAATCAAACGAAACAATTGAATTTAAACTTATACCGACGTAATTGTTAGTTCAAACCTCATTGATTTATCAGATTCGCACAGGTAATAAAGGCGGTTGGAGAGTTATAGTTAAGTATGACACACTACTGGTAACACAGCGGTGATGACGTAGGCTTGTGTCACCCACGTGACCACAGTGACTCGGAGTGCTATACCTGGCGAAGTATATTATTATACCATGGCCCATTCCAAAGTGTATTGGGTACCTATGGAGAGGAACAGACAAGAAACGGACACTCTTTTAAATCAAAATATTGTTACAAAATATTGCTTTCTTCTTAATCCTGAAATTCGCATTCGCATTCCGTCCAAAAGAATTAATGTTAAATGACAGGCAGTAGGGTAAGGATGATAGTTAAAACAATTCTATATCGATAAAGAACGCATTATATATTTATGTATAAGTCCTACACTAGGTTAATTAATTGAATTTATCATTAATATAATCTAATCAAACAATCCCAAAATAGTTTCTTTTTTTCACTTAGTTTTATTGTTGTACCTAATATTGTGCATCACCATTTCACCGACATCTATATTCTATAGTAGGTAGTGTTTCAAGGAAAGTAGGTCGTGTCTCGTGTGTGCTGGCAAATCCGAAAACTGAACTGCGAAAATTTTAGTACCTCGGGTAGACTGTTTTCTTTTGTCCATTTGTACAGCAATAGAGGAGTTACTTTGATAACTTATGCAGAAAGTTTTTAATTAAGAAATTCCACGATGCAAGTGCGAGCGATACCTAGCTCGCAAATGTTTGCTGCCCGCTTTAAAAGGTTTTAAGTAATTGTTACCAAAGTAATGATGTCAGTATTAGATCGGGGAAAAAGTTCTTTCGTTGCAAATTCAAGACTAAGAGCTCGTGTAGCACCCAAATATCGAGGTTTTTTGTATAGGTACCCAGAGTTTTTCAAATGGATCAAAATTGTTTTGTGGTAAACTCCTAACTCTTCAGCTATGTCGTAACTACTAATATACCTTATATATTGCTACACTTTTTCAAAAATGGCATCGACTTTATCCGTAACAGGTCGACCAAAGCGAGCTGCATCTTTGACATCAAAATTCCCAGACTGAAAACGCTTGAAACAACTTTGTGCTTGTGCGACTCTTACTGACACTACGTTAAGTCCAATATGTCCATCATGGTATAATAATATACTTCGCCAGGTATAGCATTCCGAGACACAGTGGTCACGTGGGTGACACAAGCCTACGTCACCACCGCTGTGTTACCAGTAGTGTGTCATAATAACTCCCCAACCGCCTTTATTACCTGTGCGAATCCGATAAATCAATGAGGTTTTAACTAACAATTACGTCGGTATTACTTTAAATTGAATTGTTTCATTTGATTAGAAAAACAAAACGACAATTTAAATGCTTGGTATATATTTTTTAACAGAACGGTGAATGAAAATGTTTCCATACTTCTTGTTTTGTTGCAATAAAGTGGCAACCGGATAGTGACGTAAGCTTGTGTCACTGTCGGAGTGCCAGACCTTGTTTTTTTAGATCATGATGTCCATAAACGTCACATTTTTTTTCGCGGCTTGTGTCGCCTTTTCCCTTTTTTTGTAATAAAACTTCAAATGTATCGAATTTCTTCGTTAGATTCGCTCATTTTGGCGGACAGAAAAACAATTGAAAAATGGCGCAAAATCGTTTTAACTCTTTATTTTTCTTTCATAAAATCTCATCTATTTAATGGTATCAAAACCAGACAGTTACAAACAGTACAGCCAAAGAGATTTTACTACAACTTTATACCTATAAAATACGGAAAAACCTTTTCTGCAACCTATTAATTATAGTGATGTTAAAGAGATATTGGTCGGAGTCGGATTGTGTTCAGTCAAGTTCATTAGTTTTTATATCTATGCTCATTGATGCTCGGCACCCACTATTTACCTCTCGTGGGTGCTGGATGCTCGGCACCCACTATTTACCTCACGTGGGTGCTGGAGCTCCTGAGCACCCACGGAGTCGGCGCCCCTGCTTATAACGATGTTGGTTGATGTAGCCATGGCAGTTTTGGGGCATTTCTTTAAATTGCATTGGACTGGAGGTTCATTTACAGTGGCCTATTTTCATACTTTAAAAAGTTTAATTTTATTACTTACTTAAAATTCTGTTCTTGGCGTTTATTATGTATTTCTCTATTTGTTTTCAACTCCACAAACTTGTTGTTCCTTAAATATGCTAGATTGGCATTTAAATTGTTTGGGTCGGGAGGTTCTGAAGTTGTTCTTGTGGCTAGCATTCCATCTATTTGTGCACCATAAAACAGCTTATGCTTTCCTAACTGAGAACTGTAATAAATAGAAAATTCTTCATTTTCAACAACAGGTTTTTCTATGTTTGGTTGTTGAATTGGTGAATCTGTAAAATAAAAAATAAATTATAGAAATAGCTATTTAATCATGTTATATGAATAGTATCTGTGTATGAGTTAAAAATAGTATGTGATAGTGTTTGTGTGTGCTATGGGATAACGATACTTGTCTATAATAACAATTTGTTTTTGTCTTTATGACTGACTTACAGTGCACAGCTAAAATCATAGATTTTCAAATATAACTTAATGAATAATTATTTGCCTACAAAAACAATTAAAGTAAGTATATATTGTTTTATAAGTTACCTGATAACATATATTGTTCAAATTTATAACCCCATGCACAAAACTTGGCATTCCGATCACTGGGAGGAATACTTTTCTTAACTTGTAAGTTTTCAATGGAACACAAGTATATGCAGTTATTGAATAAGCTTGCCACTATGCTTAGTGGTTCATGGTTATAACTCGCACACATTACACTTATTAAACTTCTGCGATAGGTTATAAAAGTTGTTTCAGGTTGGTTACTCAGAAACTCTAATCGGGTTCTTTGGTCGAGGAGAAATTTCAGCATTAGAGATATTTTTTCGTTGTTGTCGTCAGTAGTACGCTTGACTGCTTTTTCAATGTTGTGGTTTAAGTTGTAATGAATTCTCCCTTTCGGAATTGATGTTAAATATTTGAGTTGGGATAAATCATGAAAATAATCGCGTCGGACATCGACGCTCATATAACCAATTATGTAGGGATAATCCAATTGAAGACTTCTCTCAAGAAGTTGGTTGCCATCCATTTTTGCCAATATCAAGTCCCGTTTAAATAGCTGTGATATGTAAACAAACAAAACTGTCAACTAATCAAAACAAAAACAACGCTGGCACGGGCGTCTCGGGCACCTTTGAATCCGTAGACAGTTTTTTAAATTTTTTATAAGTATTTTATGGCCTGGTTGCTAAGACCTTTTAGCCAGTCTTTAGTTTATTTAATTTCCTTCACAAAATTTCTTCGAGTGTTTTTAATATATTTATATATTGCTCGATAACAAGTCTTATTTTTAAATAATTCTGTCAAGCGGCGGGAGGTATTATTTAGCACAACACTTTCACTACACAATTCACTTAATTCACTCGCTTTGTTTGGGCTTGATAATTTAGGTTTCCACTTTTCAAGGTACAAGCTTGATACAAAGAACAAAGAATATTTAGCTATTTTAGGTACTTATTGAAATAACAGACAAAACCTTTACGTAATACAAGGTTTTATTATTCTTAAAAATGCGATAATAAAGAAGACACATAACTTGTCAATGATAAACTGACAATTGAATAAAAAGAAAATGTTGCATAGAGACGAAAGAAGTAAAGTGTTTATATCATTCTCCCGCGCTAGTCTGTAACATAATCAGTTAAAAATGTTGGTGGTCTGCACACACGACTGGATCCAATTCAATGTACTATGTGACTGGATCTACGAATTGTCTCCGGTGGTGGAGATAGCGGCAGTCGTTCTTGAGACACTCGTCCTCCACTGTTGTCAGAGACCGGCTCTTCTGCCTCTGTAGATGAAGAAGGTGTCATGTTACGGTTCTCAATTACCGGTGATGTAGGTGGTGTAACAAAAGAATCAGTTTCATTTTCCTGGGGAGCTATGTCATCTGAACCCAGCGGCGCTAGATAACGATTTGACACTGTAGTCTCTCTTCCATCGGGATATCTGACATAGGAGTAATCTGGATTACTATGTAATAGTTCCACCTCCTCAACAATTGGTTCATATTTGTTACTCCTGTTTAATTTCTTCAGTCATACTTGGCCGGAATTCGTAAGCCAAGTTGGAATAGAATTCCGTTAGTAGATCCCCGTTGGTGTCTGAACATTCGCTCATGCGGTGTGAAATTAGTAGCGGTGCAAAGTAAGGAGCGAATAGAATGTAAGGCTTGCGGCAGAACTTGCTCCCAGTTCTCAACTGATAAGTTTTTAGTTTTCAGTGCCAAAAGTATTGTTTTCCAGAGTGTAGAATTCAATTTCTCCACTTGCCCATTGCCTTGTGGATTGTAGGCAGTAGTTCGGCAGAGGCAGAAGAGCCGGTCTATAGACGATTTCAAATTTGTAAGCAGCAAGTTCCAACCGCCATCTTTGAATCTTCTCATTTTTAATTTTGCTTGAGTGTTTCATATTAAACATAAAAGCAACAGAGCGTTGATCGGTGATCAAACGAAATTACTTACCAATAAGGTAATGTCGCCATTTCTTTAATGATTCTACGATAGCATAAGCTTCTTTCTCTATAGCAGAATGATTTTGTTCGGTTGGATTCAGGGTTCTTGAAAAGAATGCTACAGGCCTGGAGTCTTGCGTTAGCACTGCTGCGATTGAATGGTCTGATGCATCAGTTTCGACACTCAAAGGCACATTTTCATCGATAAAATTGATTGAAGATATAGCAATGTCGTTTTTCAGACTCTCAAAGCATTGTTTTTGCTCATTTGTAAGAGGGAAAGATGTTGTCCTAACAAGTGAGTGAATACGTTCTTAAAATTTAGGAATCCATTTGGAATAGTGACCGAACATACCGAGTGTACGTCTGAGTGTCGGTATGTCTTGTGGTGGCGGTAAGTCAATAAGTGGCCTGAGGCGCTCACTGTCAGGTTTGATAATGTGGTTGTGAATGTTGTAGCCAAGAATATTAATAGAGTCTTGAGAAAATTTACATTTTTGCATACTCAATGTCAGACCGTACTTTTTGGCCGCAGTCATAAAGCGCTCTAAGTTTTGGTCGTGTTCTTCATGAGTAAGGCCACAAATGGTGATGTCATCAAGATAAGCGTACGTCTTCTGAAGTTTTTCTTTTCTAGTTATCCAATCGATTGTTCGTTGAAAACTTGAGACGCCATTTGTCACTCCAAAAGGTATGCGCCTAAACTGATACAAATTACCCATAGCTTCGAAGGCAGTATACTTTCTTTCTTCGGGCAAAATTGGAACTTTATGGTAAGCACTTTTCAGGTCTATTAAGCTGAACATTGAGTTTTTGGCTACTTTAGCGACTAAGTCCTCTATGTTGGGTAGTGGATATGCGTCAAGCTCAGTATAACGATTGATTGTTTGCGAATAATCAATTACAAGCCGTTTCCTATGCGTTTCATTTTTCGTTGAGGACCTGGGCTCTCCACGGTGATTTACTCTCCTCAATCACACCTTACACTAAAAGTTTGTCGATCTCGTCTTTAATAAATTTGGTATCTTCATCGCTGTGTTTCCTGGATTTTACAGTAATAGGTCTGCATTTAGGAGAGACGTTTGCAAAATGTGGTACGGCTGAATAGATGCTGCAGCTACATTACACACGTTAAGTGGCTTCTTTTGTCCACCAAATGAGAATTCTAGTGACGCATGTTCTCCGAGGACATCCTGACCGATTATTATATCGGCGCAAAGATTTTTGATGATAAGGAAATTCACATTTTCGTATTTGTGATCTCCTATGTTAATTGTTTGAAAAGTTTGGCCTTCTACTTGCGAAACATGGTTAAGTGAGGCCATTGAAATTGTTTGATAGCTAGTATTTAAGTCCACAGAGTTTGGAGAAGCTGTCATTAATAAAAGAAACGGAACTTCCTGTGTCTAAGAGCGCTTCTGCTCTTATACCTTTGATGTAAGCAGGCACAGTAGCTTTTCTTAGGGACGAAGGTGATGCTGCCATAACAATACATGCTGAATGATTCTTTTCTGTTGTAACTGAATTTGCTGTTCTGGATGAGCTTTTACAAACTGAAGCAAAAGGTCCCTTTTTGTTACAAATTTGACAGACTCCATCAAACGCTAGACAGTTTCTCCGAAGATGTACTTGCCCTCCGCAAAAAAAGCATTTTCTTCTACGAGTAGCGGCAGAGAAATTCTCGTTTTGCTCAACTTGTTGAATGGAGAAATTGGAGGCAACCTGAGCCGTTTCCTTTTGAGCTGCGTTCACTGGTAGGTTATTGAAACTATTGGAATGGGCCTCGGCTGTTTCTAAGGAAATTGCTTGATTGTAAGCTTGATCGAGTGTTAGACTAAGATTTTATAAAAGCCTTTGCCTATATTTATTCGATAAGATACCTGATATAAAGGCGTCACGTATATAGTCGTTTCTGTTTGTTTCAGCGTCGACGTTAGTGAAGCCACAATCTTTAGATAGTTGTTTTAAAACTTATAAATAGGTATCTATACTTTCATCGGAACGTTGTTTTCGCGATGCAAGCATATGTCGTGCAAATATAATATTTTTAGGTTTCACAAACAGCTTCTCTAGTTTAACAATCGCTTCGTCATACTTATGAGTTTCACTTACGTAGGCATATACGTTAGGAGAGATATGGTTTACCAAAAGTTGATACTTGAGTTCGTCCCATTGATCTTTAGTCGACTGTGCGTCTTCCCTTGATGACGAAAGAGCGGTCGCCTTCTTCTGACTTGATAAGAAGTATTCAAATGTTTTACGCCAATGTTCCCAAGTTTTGGATGAGGTAGTATCCGATGGGTCGGCATCAAACCTTTCTGGCCTTAGATATTTTTCCATGATTTTTTAAGCATAATAAATTTAAATAACAGACAAAACCTTTACGTAATACAAGGTTTTATTATGCTTAAAAATGCGATAATAAAGAAGACACATAACTTGTCAATGATAAACTGACAATTGAATAAAAAGAAAATGTTGCATAGAGACGGAAGAAGTAAAGAGTTTATATCACTTATTTTCATATTTCTTGACAATGATTTCCATGATGGTCAATTATTATTTATTTTTTACTTAGGTTTTCGTTTCCTTCATGTTATTCCCGCCATTTTTCTTAATTCATAGACAGAGTTTTTTTGTTTATTCTTTTAAAGTATTTTTAAGCCCATAGACAGAGTTTGAATCCATTCCTGCACAGAGTATTATATATAAAAGTACTCTGCTGTGACAGAATACTTAGTGTCGGTGTCCACGGAATATTTTTTAGTTTTGATAAAATTATAGTGTTTTGTCTATGCTTTGATCCCATCCCACGAGGAGGCGGAGCGCGTGAGAGAGAGACAATCGTTGCGCCCTCACGCCCCTAGTCGCCGCAGGAGGAGACACCTTTTTTTTTTTTGGATGTGAAATCATCAAATGACCTCTCCCGCTCTGGGCGGAGCGGAAGAGCGTGTCAGACTCTTACTGACTAAAACCCACCCGTGTTCCTTCAGTTGCCTGTGCGCCAGGGCCACGGTAACTCTTTCCAACAATCCGCGATCCTGGCAGGCATCGGCCCTAACGGACCCCGTCAATTGTGCTGACATCTCTCTGAGGCGCGCGTGGAACACGACGCGCCGTCGACCCGGGCCTGGTCCTTACCGGACGGCGAGTTGCCCATTGCTCGCCGTCCGCAAGCCTGCGCCTACGGTGGCCGGGAGTCGGCAATCGACTCCCGACGCCCAGGGTGTCTCCTCCTGCGGCGGCTAGGGGCGCGAGGGCGCAGTGATTGCCTCTCCCTCTCGCGCTCCGCCTCCTCCTTCGCGAGCATTACTGCTTCGCAGAAGGAGGTGACGGGTTCCTATTCCCTGTCGCTCCGTACCATGGCCTTAACCAGGGCCGGACGCGAGAGGTCGCCGCCGCCGATCGCCGCCACGGGGACACGGCGGTGCTCCGCCCAAGCCGGGCAGATCTCCACCGTATGCTCCACCGTGTTCTCCGGTCGATCCACACAATGATAGCACCCGGGCGTTTCCTCCCGCCTTATCCGAAACAGGAACCTCCCGAAACAGCCATGTCCGATGAGGACCTGCGTCAGGCGGAAGGTGAGGACGCCGTGGCGCCTCTCAAGCCACTCCTTAAAGAGGGGACTTACCGCCGCAATTGTGGCGTGCCCTGCGCTGGGTTGCGACAGTCGCACTCTCCATGCCGCCATGAGATCCCGCCGGAGCTCTGTCCGCTGTGCCGCGATTTCTCGCGGCAGCGGAGTTACGCCCCACTGTTTCGCCTCCTCGCGCCACTTCCAAACGTGCGCGAGGACTTTTGCCTCTAGATCCCACGGCGGCAATCCGGCAAGGAGGCTCGCCGCCTCACAGGAGATCGTGCGGTATCCCCGGATCAGCCGGATGGCCATGACCCTTTGGGACGCGTTCAACCGGCGGGCTGGCCGGAGCCTCAATGAACGCGCCCACACCGGCGCCCCGTAAAGGGCCATTGACCGCACGACCTCTGCGTAGAGCCTCCGGCAGGAGGCCTTTTGCCCCCCCAGATTGGGCAAGAGCCGCTTCAAGGCAGCCCCGGCCCGCTCCAGTCTGGGAGCCAAACGTCGGAAATGCTCCACGAAGTTCCACCGGCTGTTGAGGACGAGTCCCAGGTACTTCATCGTCAACTCGACGCCGATGTGAACCCCTCCTACCGTTATTTCGGAACCCGACAGTGGCGCGTTCCGAGGACCATGAAAACACATGGCCAAGGACTTGTGCAAGGCCACCTTGAGTCCCAGTTGCCGGATCCTCAGGACAAGACACCCTGGGCGTCGGGAGTCGATAGCCAACTCTCGGCCACCGTAGGCGCGGGCTTGCGGACGACGAGCAATGGGCAGATCGCCGTCCGGTAAGGATCAGGCCCGGGTCGACGGCGCGTCGTGTTCCACGCGTGCCTCAAAGAGATGTCAGCATCATTGACGTGGTCCGAAAGGGCCGATGCCTGCCGGGGTCGCGAATTGTTCGAAAGAGTTACCGTGGCCCTGGCGCGCAGGCAACTGAAGGAACACGGGTGGGTTTTAGTCAGTAAGAGTCTGACTCGCCCTCCCGCTACGCCCAGAGCGGAGCGGTCATTTGATGATTTCCCACCCAAAAAAAAGGGTTTATATATGTTCTGTGATCAGTGCGCCCATGGAATTAGTAAAAATTGAGCCATCGCGTGACGCCTGGCAGATGTTAAACATCGAAACTCTTTTGTATAGAAAATATAATATATATTTAACTGAACATTGGTTGAAAGATTATGAAATGCTAATTAATTATGAAAATTATAGTGTGGGCAGTTGTTTTAACCGAAGATCTATGCTGCGTGGGGGTTCACTAAACTTAGTTAGAAATTCTATTAAATCTAAGACTCGTAGAGATATAGTTGATTTGTCGGTAGAACATAACATTGAACTGTCCTGTGTTGAGCTAGATAAGCATGTTTTAGTGTGCGTTTACAGACCCCCAATTTATCAAAACTAGTCCATATTTGAGTCAGTAATGGATGATCTTCTAGCAAAACTTGCAGCTGGTAAAAAATCGCTAATTATGTATCTGTGGTGACTTCAATATTAATATCATAAAGAATAATTCAAATAGCAGTCGATTATTAAGTATCTTTAAATCATTCAATTTGTCAAATGTGTTTTCAGAACCAACCCGCGTAACTAAAAATTCTGCTACATGTACTGATAATGCTTTTTGTTGCTGCGACTACTTAGATAAAGCCATTGTAAATTATCTCCCTTCTGATCACAGCGGTCAAACCGTTGCTTTCAAGTGCAACATACCATTACAAAAAATTCAGATACAATCTAGACAAATAAGAACCAACAATCTAAATAGATTTAATAATAACTTAATTAGTAAGTTACGTATACCGGGCCATATTATAAATAATGAAAATTAATTTTATGAGGAATTCGTTTCGGTAGTATGCATCGATCTCAATATTACTCTAAAAAAGATAACAAAAACTATTTGCTCAAATTTTTTGTTCAGTGACTGGGCAACTAAGGGTATAAGGAAAATTAGGGAAAAAAAATTGAGCTGTATGGCCTTAAGCCTTATATTAATTCTGAAACTTTTAATAAATACGTTGCTACTTACTCTAAAACTTTCAAAAATACCTGCAAGGTAGCTAAAGCCTTGTACATTAGCAACAAGATCAAATCAGCCGATAATAAAATAAAGACGGTTTGGAAAATTACCAATAATGAAACTAACAGGAATAAAAGATATAAAAATGATATCAAACTCGAGACTTCCCGTTGTCCCATAAGTTTTTGAGCCTTGAATACCTGCTCTCAGACTACAATTTCCCCAAAATATTGTCCCGTATCTCAGAATTGACGCCACTAAACCATTCTAAGCAACTAATCTGGTGGGCATATTCACTTTCCTGGGTAGATAAAAAAGCACATAGGCTGCTGAACTTATTTTTTTGCATACTTCTTCTGCGTGTGGCTTCCAGGTTAGTTGGCTATCTATCATTAGAACTAAAAAAATTGTAACTTGCCCTTGGTCTGTTTTTTGTCCATTATAATTTAAGTTCAAAGTTTGCGGACGTATCCGTTGATAGAAATGCAAAACCTTAGTCTTAGGTATATTAATCGTTAAATTATTTTGATCAAGCCAGTGTATAACGTCCGTTAAAGTATTATTTATGTCTTGTTCATACGTTTTTAGGTCTGTACATTTAATCAAGGCAGTACTATCGACAGCGAATAAGACCATAGGATGTTTTATGGGTCGTGGCAAGTCATTAATATAAATTAAAAATAATAAAGGGCCCAAAACAGTGCCCTGTGGTACGCCATATCTAATAAGTCTATGTTCCGATAAGTATTTTTTTTCACGCTTTGTTCTTAAACATATTTTTGAAATTTTTGTGTTTTGTTTTCGGTTGCTGAGATATGATCTTAAGAGATTGTGAATATTTCCTCTGATACCTATGATGTTTAGCTTGTATAACAGAGTTTCATGGTCAACACAGTCGAAGGCCCTCGTCATATCAGTTAAAATTGCGCAAACTGGTACCTTTTCATCGACATTTCTAATTATCATATTCATTAAATCGTAAACGGCCGTATTTATGCCTTTATCTTTTCTAAATCCCTTTTGTTCTAACCTCAAAATATTATATTTAGATAAGAATTTATTTATCGCGTCATAAATTATTTTTTCAATAACTTTTCAAAAGACAGTGATTAAAGCAATTGGCCTATAATTTACCAAATCTTCTTTAGATTTTTTTTTGAAAAGTGGCTTCACAATAACGGTTTTAATTTGTTTGGAAATACTCCGGAACTGATACACAGATTTAGTATGTGACTAATATGCAAAGCAATGTCACTCGATACAAATTTTACGACCTTAGTTGAAATGCCTTCGTAGCCAGTACTAAGTTTATTTTTTAGAGAATGTATCGTTCTCATAACATCTTGAGGTAATACTGGATGCATAAACATTGAGTGAGGGTTACTTTTAATATTACTTGTGTCGGGTTTTGAGGTCATAATATTTTTTGTCTGGTCAATAAAAGAATTATTAAAAGCGTTTGCATAATTATTTTATCTTATTATTTAAATAAAAATTCTAATTAAATTCTGTTGGAGATTGTCGAGTAAGACAATGTAGGAAATGGATTGCTGTTCACGACCACGCGTTCAACACGATCTTTGGGTCGACGCCAGGGAAGTGTACACACAAGCCAGAGAAATGGCGGACTTTACAAACTGAAACTTGATTGTCTGTCCCTGAAACCTGAAATTAACATGGCGATGACTAATCCTCTACAAGTTTATCATGCGAGGCTCGCTCATCAAAATAAAAGACACGTGAAACAGATCTTAGAGAAAGAATTCGGATTAAAAGTGGAAGGCACTCAAACAGATCTGTGCGAAGGCTGTGTTTATGGAAAGGCCCATAGGCAAAAGTTTGGTTCAAGGATAAGAGCAACTCAACCAGGTGAGCTGATCCATACCGACATATTGTGGACCTTTTGCATATTCAATGCAAAAATGTAGGTATTTTTTAATGTTCAAGGATGACTTTACTCGCTATCGTTACATATATTTCCTGAAACAGAAGTCTGAAGCATGGATACAGCTCAAACAATGGCTAGCTGAAGTCAAAACTGCAGGTCACATTGTAAAAGAAATCTTGAGCTATAACGGTGCAGAATTTGATAACGAATAATTTCGAAAGATCCTGTATGAACATGGCATAAAACAGAGACTGATGATGCCCCATACTCACGAACAAGCTGGCTGCGTTGAAAGAGAGAATCGGACAGTAGTAGAAGCAGCACAAGCAATGATGCATGCTCACAAGAGATACCTCAAGGTCTTTGGGCAGAGCTCATTAACACTGCAGCGTACATTCTAAATCAGACTAGCTCGTCTAGTGTACAAGTAAAATCTCCCTATGAGTAATGGCATGGATAGAAACCAGGTATCAAACACCTGAGAATCATTGGTTGCAAATGGTATGCTCACATTCCTAAATCAAATCGCAAGAAGCTAGACAAGAAAGCTCAAAAAGGAATATTAATTGGCTACAATGGAGATGAAGAAGTGCGATAAAATCAATCACAAATTGATGAGATCTAAAGATGTGATGTTTGAAGAGATACCGTAACTTGGATACCCTAGCAAGAAAGACGCACCGAATGATCCTCAACCTCAACTAACAGAATATATCAATACGGGCTACCAGATCTTCAACAAGAGAGACTTCAGGAAATCATGGTACAGAATTATGCCCAGAACAGCCCACTATCTACAAATGATTCAACTTTGACATCACACTTTAATGGTATCAATGAGCGGAAGTTCAAGTAGATCGAGATGCACAAGAGGAGCATGATGTTCCAGCAGAGCGAAACCAGATCGACACCGAATAGTCTGAACAGTTTCATGACACTGTAGAATCTGAAGGTTAGGAAGTGGAAAATAATGAGGACCTTTCTCAAGATGAAATTGAACGCGAATGTCAAATGACTTGGAGACCGGACAAATCTCAGAACTCCGAGTCGATACAAAAATTATATCTGAAACATGACATCGAGTGTTCCCAGTGATGAACCTACAACATTTAAAGCGGCTATGTCCAGAGCAGATCGGGACAAATGGCAAGAGGCAATCAATAATGAAATTGTTTCGATAACGGAGAATGAGACCTGGGAACTGGTTGAATTACCAAAAGGCAGAAAGCCTATTCCTTGCAAATGGATTTTCAAGAACAAGACCAGCACTGACGGTATTCTAGACAAGTATAAGGCCGGATTTGTGATCAAGGGATATTCTCAAAAGGAAGGATTAGACTTTTTTTAGACTTTTAGCCCTGTAGCAAAAAGCAGTACTATAAAAGCAGTTTTAAGTGTTGCTGCTAAGGAAAAGATGTATCTGGCCCAATTTGACGTATGAACCGTCTTCCTATATGGAAACTAGGACGAAGACATTTATATGAAGGTTCCAGAAGGCTACACAGACGTATCTGATCCAAAACTTGTTTTCAAACTGAAAAAGAGTATGGAACCACGTCACAATGTTGGAATCAATGTATTACAGACTACATCATAGAAATTGGTTTCAAACAGAGCAAAGCAGACCCTTGTCTGTTCATAAGAAATAGAAGGCAAAACTAAGATGTTTTAGCACTTTATGTCGACGATGGACTTTTTGCTTTGACAAGCGACAAAGAACCGAAAACCTTCTTCGAAGAGCTAAAAAAGTACGGTTTAAAATAACTGTTAAATCAGCTAGCTATTATTTGGGAATGGAAATAGAGAAGAAGTCAGACGGTTCTATTTTTCTTCATCAGAAAGCGTACACCAAACGCATTCTTGAAAGATTCGGCATGGAAAACTGTAAAGCTGTTGCAACACCGATCCTAAAATCGAATGCTAGTAAGGAAGAACAAGAGAGCACTACGGTTTTCCCTTATCGTCAAGTAGTGGGAGCATTAGCTTACCTCATGACTGGGGCAAGATCAGATATAGCTTACGCTATAAGTGTTGTGTCACACAATCTTGATAATCCTACAAAGTAGGATATCATAACTGCCAAGCGAATCTTACGCTATCTGAAAGGCACAATAGTCAAAGGAATAGTTTATACAAACGATAAAACTCTTGGCCGATCAGGGTGGTGACCACAACACAGGGCGCTCCACTACTGGAATGCTATGTTTGTTTGCTGGAGGACCAATTTCAGGGCAGAGCAAACGACAATCTACCGTTGCTATTTCATCAGCCGAAGCAGAGATAGTCGCTGCCAGTGAAACTGCACGACAGATCGGTATGGATTATCAAGATTGCGTAACGCAACAGCCGCAACACTTAGAGCGTAAGCTTTAAGTCGCCGTGGCGCACTAGCTAGATCGCTATTGATAAAACACAATGAGTTTCTGTTTGTTTGTCTGAGTATTAAAGTACATAGTTATATAATAAGAACGATTAAATTAATGTTACACATACATTAAACGGAAGTGTGGAGGCCGCCACAATGGTATTGATTTACATTTTGTGATTAATTTAACTCACATAATGACAAATTAGTAGTATTTTTTTTTAGCTAAATCGTATGTACTTTTACAATGTTTATAAATAATTGAGCACCATGTATCTATCACATAATTAATTTATCTGTCATTGCTTCATTTTTAATAATTTTTATCTATTGTGATATTGTAATTTTATTCTAGGTGCATCGTCTTCACATCCATATTATTATTATTGAAAGTAACTCTGTGTGTATGTCACCTTTTCACGCCTATACCACTGAACGGATTTCGATAAAAGTCAAGGGGATAGATGGCATCTTGGGGAAGGACATAGACTACTTTTTTTCTCAAAAATAATCCTAAAAGCTGGTAGTATAGGGGATGAAAGTTTGTATGAGAAACACACACAGATTTTTAAAGGCCGGCGGTACGGCACATGAGTTGTTGCTTGCCCGGAATGTTACAATTTTATAAATATTATGTAATAAACATTTAGAACTAGGTATATTTATTTTATTTCTTATTTTTTCTGTTATTTTATATTTTCGTATGCTGCACTGGTTGACGTCATCACGTCAACGCCGGCTGTCGTTGAAAACCAGCGCTGGGGCTCTGTCTCACACGGCGTCGTAGCATTATGTTGAGCTGTGGTTGAGCTATTGCCGTTTTGCGTGGATGTGACGCATATTTTCCCCCAACTCATTCCTTTCTGTATTTGTGTGATTTTCTCTGCGTCATGATTACCGCAAATACACGTATTTTCTTTCTTTTTTTAAACTTAGCATTTCATAAAAAAATCAAATTTATGCTTTTGCTAAGAAATAAAACAACAACTTTCAGCGTTTATGTAAAATCATCTACTAAGGGGGTAAAATAGTTGTCACATGGGGATCGTGACAGCCCCCCAAAATGATTCAAGCTGTTGATAGCCTGAATGATGTACTTGTCTTACTAACTTAAAACTGTAGGTACTTGAGCCACAGAGACCCCCAGTCGTGGCGACTGCCTACAGAAGTGAAGACTTAAAGAACTTCCCCTACCAAAAATCAGCCCAACGCGCCTAAAGAAGTTTTTCTTCAAAAGCCTGTTATAAAATGTAGAATCTAGAATGCAAGAGCGAGCGAAGCTAACTCGGGAATTTGAGAACCCCGCTCGTACGTAAGGCTAAGTTTAGGCTAGATTCCAAAACCTAGTGCTGTAAAACGAGTTTAAGCTTTTCGTCATAACTCGATAAAGTACGTTCTCTTTCTGTATAATGGTAAAAGAAAAGAACCTATTCAAGGTAATATTTTTAGGCTCGCTTTTGCATTCTACGTTCTCTTGATTCGTGAGCTTTTCTTCATAAGCCGACAAAGCAACTAATTCCTAATTCTTTTGTGATCAAAAGAAAATGTAAACTATTCGAGACTGCAAAATTATCGAGCTCGCTTCGCTCGCTCTTCTCACCTAAGTATATAATCTACTATTCCAATGCCTACTAGGTATTTATCAAAAAGTGCTGCGACCAATTTGCCAGCATTATTGAATACTCCTCATGTAAAAGCTGCGTCTCTGAAGAACATAAGTAATGTGGAGCTGAAGATGCACATAACATAACATCACGCCTTTAACCCCAAAGGGTTAGGCAGAGGTGTACCTACATATAGTATACCTACATTTCGCCAGTTACGTTTAAGTCCCATGTCATAAGGGGCGTACCTCCCTAAAAATATTCCTCGGCGCCTATGGTGACCCCCCCAAAATCTTGGGCTGCGACCGCGCCTGCCTACATGCATGCCTGACCGACCGCACCCGGCTTGTCAGTTTGGGACGATATACTTCTCATGTTCGCTGCCGCCGTGGTCGGTGCTCATTACCTAAATCTTAACGAAACGGGCTGAATGTAAAAAAAATATTGGATGGTTTTAATGCAACTCGGTAAAATTCCGAGGAACCCAGCCACATTTTTGCCCTGACACAAAGGATGGTTTCAGGAGTTTTCAACATAATTATCGTTAATTTTAGTAGGTACAGTAGGCCGCACGTAAGTGATAACAAAATCAGTTTAAGCTGGCCTCTTAATATGTTGAAACTAAGTAGGTACTTACTACGCTAGGCACGATCGATCAGGTTAAGCTACGCTTGCCGCGGTCCGTCCGTGGATGGGTGACCATCTTTACAAACCGAGACCTCTCCGTGCCTCGAAACGCACGTTAAGCTGTTAGTCCTGGCTGTCATTGGTGGATCTTTTACGGGTCGTCAGAAGCCCCAAGTCTGACAAACAGTCTTACCAAGGGGTATAGTGTTACCCAGTAACTGGGTTGTGGAGGTCAGATAGGCAGTCATTCCATGTAAAATACTGTTATTCAGCTGCATTCGGTTAGACTGGAAGCCGTCCCTAAAAATAGTTCGGAAAAGGCTAGGCAGCTCATGACTTACTACGCTAGGCCAGCTCAAGGTCAGTTTTACCACCGACGTGCGGCCTACTGAACATTGTAAGACATCGATACTACCAACTAGCATGGTAGTGCGCTGAACTGAACTCTATTCTGGCCCCATAATGCGTTGTGGCGCCCTCGCAGCAAAGATTTTGCGGTGCAGCATGGCAAAGCGTAATCTACAACCCTCCCCGCCAGCCTCATCTCGCTGGTTGCAAGTCCGGTGTGCGTGCGGCGCTCGCGCGCCCCCGTAACCCTCAGTCCCTACATTGCCTACCATCCTACTACGTCAATAATTGATTGATTTTATTGCCATAAGTAATTAGTAAAACATTCAGTAAATCAGTTTAAAAAAATGAAAGATTTAGTAATAAAGTACATAATTTAATGCATGAGATTTCTTTTTTGACAAATATATTTGCAAGGCTGAGAAAACAAGCAGATTTGGAAAAAACATGCACTTAATAGAACTAGTAGGTGGTTCTTACAAACAATATTGAAACCTACAATACAGTAAATTGATACAAATATGTTTAATATTGTGGTGTAGACCACATACCCATAAAAAAAAGAAGTAAAATACAGTACGCACTAACACATTGGTATCAGGGCTCACATAGCAAACTTACTCAATATGGGGCTGCTGAGAATGCTTAGGTCAAAAATAAACATAAAGGATTTTATAGCAGCCATATAGTTTAATCTTTGGAATGTACACTGTTGGTTGGTGTTTTAAAAATAAAGATGTTAAGTACGCCTTTTACATTTAATCATTAAGATTTTTGGCAAAAAGCAGCTTTGCGGTGATTTTAATTTGTTATATAGTGACAACAATTATTGTTTTGGGCACTGGCTAGTGCACCTTAAAAAAATGTTATTTAAATTTAATTAAAAGTTGAAGTGAGTTTGTTTAAAATAATTATGTTTAATTCTATTTTGTTCACAAACAAAATATTTTACACACAAATGAATGAGTACAAATATAATAAAGCTGCGCTTACACAGGCAATTATTGCCAGCAACGGGAACTATTGTACCAAATCTAGTTTGTTAAGATGTGTCATATTGCTTAATATGGTAGAGTTGTATCTTAAGCAACAATCGCTTCATGTTGGCATTACAGTCAATCATTTGCTTGAAGATATTGTGTGGTCATATTGTACCAATATAAATTGAGCAAATAAGTTCCCCGTGTAAGTGCACCTCAATGCATTATAATTATAAGGTTACTTATAGTACAGGCCTTTAAATGTTTCAAGACTTCATTTGTAATAAATGTAATATTAGAGTGTCTAACCACAGACAATTTGTTAATATTTTTTTTAAAGACAACTTAATTAAAAGTAAAATTAAATTAGCAATCACTGCCAAATCTAATTTACATTAAAATTAATTCAACTATCATGACACTAAATTAAAATAGGTATGTATTGCCCCAATTAACTTGTTAGTAAAAACTATAACAAAAATGAATGCAGTTATGCAGACCACACTCCTATTAACCTTATTATATGTAATACATTTAGGAGCTACCACTACCACACTATTCCTTGTATAAAAGCACAAATATTGTCCATAATTACAAATGTCTAAATCTAATTGAATTTTTTGGCTATGCAATACATGACATCTTTTACTCTATATCAGGAAGATCTTCTTCATCAGATGAGCTGGTGGTCTCTTTCTCATTTTCGTCACCGAAGTTTCCCAGTTTGCTTGAGAACATGTCATTCATATCATCCAAGTCATCTCCACTCTCATCCTCATCTTGCCAACGGTTAAAATCCACTTTTAGCCAGTGGTGCTTCTTTTTATCACTGGTTAAGGCAGGCCAGAAAGGATCGTCAATTTTAGCTTTAGCCAACACTACCTCGATTAACCTCCCTTTGTTTGTGTAAGAACTTTTGTCTGGATCAATATCTGAATACAATGGTATGACAACCTCGTGTAACTCCTGATCCGGTGTACATATCCCTTTAAATGAGATTGTCTTTTTCTCGATTTTAATATCTGGTTTCTCACATTCTACGTTAAACGTCAAAAACACACGAGCACTTCTCTGCGCCCATGAAACCGATGGAGGGGTAGCAAATATTTCAGATGTCATTTTATCTGAAATAAAAGTTTTATGTTATACTTATACAAAATCAAGTAATCATGCTAATAGGTAAGTGTTTTACTTACAGAAATATAGATTTCTAGAAAGTTAATCACGATTGGTTTCACTTGACAACAACGTTCGCTTTTCGTTGAGCGGCTTAGGCAGGCAGGCAGGCAGGACTTGTCTGTCACTCACTTTGACAGTGTCTGTCTGTCAAGCACAATGTTGCCAACTGCTTTCCAGAAAATGCGCTAAATCGTGAAAATGCTCTAGATTATGATTATTAAAAAAATAAAAACAAAATCTTCGAAAAGCATTGAAAATAAAACTGCATGTATAAATGTATCAAAATCTCATTTTTATTAATGACGTTATAATAAGATCGAATTTGAATGGTCTTTAATGCCAAATAATCCCTTAGACGATTTTCAAATAGTTGGCATAGTACCAGCGTATAGTGTAGAGCCATGGACCTAATATAGAGCAGAAAAATCAGGGCTCAGATCAGATCCATGTTTATTATTTGGGAATTGCCCGGAATTGCCCGATACAAAACATAATGTCTGTTTTTTTTTAGTTTCTATGGCTATGACGTGGTTTGTGTATTGGGCCAGTTTTATGTGGATGTTTCTCCAATAAAAATGAAAGGTCCTTGTAAATGCACTAGATAGCACGCTAGGCACTAAAATATATTTATAAGCACTGAGATAACATGCAGTGATGCATGTATGCAATGATGCATGTATGCAGGTGATGAATGTGTGAAAATGCACTAGAGTACCGAAAGCACTAAGTTGGCATCACTGGTCAAGCAAGTGAGAGCCCATAGAGACCACTTACAATGTTGCCAACAAGTACAGCCAGCAAGTAAATAATCTTTAGATAGGTGGCGTAAATAGTGGTCCACCGTTATGAAACCGAGACACCGAATTTTCATCTATCACATTCACATACCACAATATGAACCATTATCTACAATAGGTGTCACGTTTGTTTTAATCCCTTTGCAAAATTTACTCCTTTTTTAGTTTGTTTTTATTTTGTATTTTTTGGAATACATTTGGTTTGTTGGAATACATTAATTACAATAAGAAAACCGAGGGACAAGGCGAAGGGGGGGGGGGGGAAGAGTCTAAATGGTGTTCGGCCAGTGAGCGACCAGAACCTTGTCAGTCTATAGAACCTAGAACCAATCATGGATTTGTCATACTCCGAGGAGACGACGTTGTTGCCAACGCGGGTTGAACTTGGATGAGTGGAAATGGCACAATCGAAGAGTTAAGAGAGGCCAATGTCTAGCAGTGAGTAAAATACCTATTGATGTGCCGATGATGATGAACTGCTTACAGTAGTCCCGGCCACGATGTCGATGTTAAATAATCGTTTTATTTCTATTGTGACTCGTTTTTTATTCAAAATTAATATATCAAGCAAGGCAGATTTGCAAATTGTTCTTTAATGATCACACCACAGACTAATTAGTCTTCAGACAGGGCACTCTCATAGAGTAAAAATCGACTCGCATAAAGTTCACATATCATGAATGACAGCTTTTTTTTTTAAATGTAGTTTTGCATCCGGCGCGGATCACACTAATGATGTCAGGTACTAAACGACACCACTTTAATTTTTCATTCCACCATAATATTACTCAATCGAATATCACTCGAATTGTCAATCACATTGTCTCATGTGGAGAGCCGTTGGCGATAAATCTAAAGAAAAAAGTTATCGTCAGTCAATAATTGTGTATGGTGTGGCTTTAGGTATTTCTGTAAGATTGCAAGTTTACTAGTGAAATCGTATGCCTACTTATTCTATCTATTTAAATAAAAATGAAACGTTGTTTTCAGCGCATCACTTGAGAACGGCTGGATAGATTTGGTTATGTTCGTAATAGTCTGAATTAGGTATTTTTGGATTCAGAAATTGGAAAAGTTTCCCGGAAAATGTTAAAATTCGGGAAAACTGAACCTCCCTTTTACTATGAATTTTTTGTATTAATTAAGGCCAGCGCCACAGAGTACTTTATACTATACTGAAGCCAGCGCACACCGGCAGACGGTGGTCGGCGGCATCGACGAGGGTTTGCCACCGGCGAGCGCACACTGATGATTTGCGATGCCGCTAGCGGCCGCCGGCGCACTACCGAATGCTGCGGCATGCCGGCAGCATCCTGCGGTATCAGGTATGCCACAGGGGAAATGCAGAGTGCACCCCTGCTTGCACGGCCTCTCCCCCGCGATAGTATGCTTTGCGCGCTTTTCAAATACCGCAGAGAGAAATCCTTTTAGATGCTCCGTGGTTGGGGTCCGAGCTTTGGAATCTATATCTTGTTACCATTAGATACGTACGAATTTACGTTGGTAAATTTAAATTTCCTTACCCCGCCGTTAATGTTGGAGAGGAGAGAGACAACGTCTGTCGGGTCAACTTAGTACTCAAGAATAGAAATAAAAGAATAGGAGACGATTAACGATCAACTTCAAAGTTAGTTATTATTTCCTTTAGTACAGTTTTTGCTGTAGTACCTACCTATTATACTCCTGCTACACCTGTGTTAATGTTCTGACTGTCTGATGCTGGGTACACAAACGGGAAACGCCGTTGATTATCGCGATGATGGGCTCTAACCGTAGCTGTAGCCAGCACTTATGGCGATAATTTGACAAGGGCATTCACATTGTCGTTTGATGTTCGGCGGTAACTCGGGTGGCGGTATTTTTTGGCACATCAAAGAGATTTAACGCGAGAATTATTGCGTTGAAACGGCCACACTTACGTTTGTAATATATTCATATAGTAAAAAATTACTCTCTCTTAAATACAGTGCAGCAGCGTCATCGTCCAAGTTGATATTCAAGGAAGGAACATTAGCGCCAATTTTATCTCCAATTAAATGAGTATTGACGTTGACCGTTCAAGTGTCGCCACTCAATTTATCGCGTTAATAATTGGGATAATTAGCGCGTTGTTTATGGCGATGATGGGCCTTGACGTTGACTGTTGGTGTGGCCCCAGCATGAGCTAAACTGCGACTTAACTATGGCCTTGAAAAATAACACGTTAAGAGCGGGTAGTAACCAAAATTGCCTATCTTCAATTTAATTTTTCATGAAATTCATAAGACTTAGGTATAAAATAAAAATAGTATGAGTAACTACATGATATTTTGAAACTTTTTGTGGAACAGAAACACAATACGTTAAAATTTTCTCGATAAAATATCATCACGAAGTTACCCCTAATTTTTACGTTTTTTCAATTTGTACTTAATATGCTAATGACTAATAGGATAATTTTTTGATGATTATCTGTATTAAGACAAGGCGAAAAAAATTGTGCAGGCATTTTTTGAAATTCCTTTTATTTTTGGTATTATTACGACTAGAAGCTTTAAGCACTTACGACGTTTTTAGTTCGTGGAAGAAGTCATCTTCCGTCGCACGTTGCGGGAACTTCAAGCATATTTTTGTTTCACAAATCAGTCGCCGTCGCTCTGTTGAGACGAGAGGACTGCGCTTGAATTTTCTGCTGCTCTGCGATTTAATTTATTTGCGTAAATAATATTTTCGTAATTTATCACATTGTTGGAATGAAACTGTGAAATACAAAACATGAAAAAATCACTAAAACCACTTCCGAAACGATTATTAAAATCGTTAAGAATTGATAAACTAAATAAATACCGCGGCTAAACTATAAAATAAAAATATTATAATAATTCAATGTTGATATTTGAAAACTCAAGATGACATACAATTATTTGACAGATTTTTGACTGGTATAGTACAACTAGCGCCATTGTTCTTCACTTCAGTCAATTTTCTTGCGGAGAAAATTTACAACATAGAGTTCGTGCTGGAGATTTTAGATCATATTACTATTAAATAAAGAACCAAATTCGTTTACTCCCACTTTCGTTGACAAACTTCGTGTAAGGGTAACCTTAGACGACCCATTTCGAGCGACTTGACCAAAACCCCCGAATCAAGTTGAAACTCAAAATTTAACATATGGGTAGGTGGGTAGGTTATTGGTGTAATAATATTATTGGAGTTTACAAAATAAATAAATCGGAAAACTAAAACAGGGTTTATTGCGAACACAAGTACGAAACGGTGTGCACGGGACATGACAGTTTTCATACGGATAGTGTTCTCCTGACTAGATCCCTTCTTATGGTGGGGATGAGTAAAGATTGTGACGGATCACATTGTTTGTGACTGCCAGCTTGCTTTTCAAAGCTAAAGTTTCAACAGTTACAAAAGAGGAACCTAATAAACTTTCGACTTTCTTTGGCACCCATATAAATAGATGCCAATTATTTTGTCGGTAAAGCCGAATAATGTACCCTAGTTATAAAAATTGGCCTGTTTTTCACAAATGTTTTCGGCGAGGACTTTTTTCTACTCGTGATCCGCGCAGGATAGGTTTTCATGACACATGCCATTTGACTTTGTACAATACAGTGCAAAATCCACCATACCAATATAATTTTTTACTTGGTAACACTGTTTCTAATTGAATTTGCACGATCCTGCAATGCAATATCCACGATATACCATTACATTTTTTTACTTGGTTAACACTGGTTTCCACGAAGACGTCGTGACGTCCAACTTGTACAAGGCCCTAAATAAAATTTGGTTACATTGGAATTTGAACTTTGTCACGCCAGCATTGAGTTTCTAGTTCCAAAACATGACTATGATCTAAGATTATGAATTCAAGCTTAGCGTATAGTATAGGCAAATTAAACAGATGTTTTACCTACTGAAGAATTTCATTGAAAATAAAGGGCGTGGACAATGGTCATACTTCGTTTAAATATTTTAATTGAAAAACCATTCGAGGTACCAATTTGTGCTGTGAGACCTTGCTTCTTGCCAAAAAATCATGATTCTAGGTCAACGGGATGTATCATATGGATTTTAATTTATTTGCGAATGTTTATTTTCTTATTTTATTGACATTTTTGTTCAATTGATTTCATTTTCTCAAAGTAAAAAAGCGGAAGGTAAGTGATGCGATTATAATTATACGCTTTTATAACGTCAAAAAAGCAATTTTATCGAAATTGTTTTCACCATCATGTAGGTAGTATCATGAGTATGTAGTATTATAGTACTTTGATGGAAGTGCTTTGCTTTTTAGAGTTCGGTACCTCAAAAGAAAAAATCGAAACCCTTATGGGATCACTTTGTTATCCATCTATCTGACCGCTTATCTCAGGAATGCGTGGGGGTATCAAGTTGAAATTGATATCAAATACTTAGATAAACGGTCCTTTGGAGCTGTAAAAAAAACGAACTTCTAAAACGTTGACTTAGTATCTTGGCATAAATTGCCATTCATTTCGCATATCTTGCCACTCGCAAATAAATTAAAACCCATAAGATACATGTCGTTGACCTAGAATCATGAAATTTGACAAGAAGTAAGGTACAGGAATAGGTACAGGAAAGTATCTGAAAATTGTTCAATTGTAGTTATGTTACATAATGTATGGAACAATATTTTTTCAACTACAACGTTAGGTTTGTCTTTCAATTCGGAATCGAAAATTTATAGGCCGTATCTTGAAGTAACATTTAGTCTTTATTTCATTTAAGTCAGTCTAATCTCCAATCTAACATCCCACCAGCATCGGTAACAGATTCACGGACATACAATATTATTTAATAATATACCTACTTGTACACATAGGTAAATTGAATAAAACAGTTTCATCTGATTATTTTGCGTATACACACTACACACAAAATTCAAATTCAATGCCTAAATATACGCCGGGCGAAAAGTTTCTGCTGGCGGGAAGGGATTGTGTTTTGTTTTTGTCGTGTTTGATGAGAGGGGTAGGGAAAGAGGCGCGGGTGAAACTTGATTTTTTTCTGTCTTACTGCGCCCTTTTAAGCGAGTGGCTACATTAATGCGGTTCAGTTCAAAAAGTAATTGCCGTTAACTTTGTGTTAGTGCGTTTACAGTATCTCAAATGGATGTAGAAGCTGCTGTGGTACTTTGTGGTTCTTTCTCAGCGCGTGAGGCGCATATAATTATGTAGAATGAGAAAGTTTATGTAGTCAACGCTTTATTGAATGCGTTATTCAACGTGCTAAAACCCTTTCATCTGTCGAAAAAACCCTTTTCCCGAGTTATCGCTGAAGGTCTAACGTCATTAAAAATACTTTTAATTTACGTTTTAAATATTGGCCACATCTGCGAAATGTGTTATTTAACGTGTTAATTTACGCGTAACGACGCGCGGCGCAGGCGTAGCAGAAGAATAAAACAAGATTTATAAAGCTTATGTTTTATTTTCGAGGCTAACCTCTATGGCATTTGTAATAGTCATTTTAAAATTATAAATCATTACTGATATGATACAATTTCATAATAAAATAAATAACACAGTTTTGTTTCCTGCACTGTACTTAACACTATACTCACACTTTTGTAAAATTCTTTAATCTGCATTGGAATAATGCGTCGCTAAGATTTCCATTTATTCTGATTTTATAGGTTCAGACGCTTGTATGAATTAGCTATAGGTACCTACCCCTTAACGCGTAGGTAGTTACATACATACCTACAAAATTGTTGGATAAGGGGGTAACCATTCTAACCAATTAATAAAGGCGTGTGTATGTTTTACTTCTATCATTAACTACTAGTGTTAAAAAGTTTTATTAGTTATAAATTAATACAGAATAATTCAAATTAAATATAATACCTATTTTTTTGATGCTGATTGATAAAAAAAAAACTCTCCGTCATTTCTTAGAACATGCTCATTGTAATACATAATTAATTAATTATATAGTTTGCTGGTTGGTTGTTTATGAATATTACGATATCGACATCACTGCTCCTACAGGATACGGGGCAGTGCTACATAGGCGTCAGTCGTCAGTCCATGACATGTACATAATAGTTAAAGGCACCTAATGATATTATATCATATTTTCCAAAAACATTATTCCAACACGATGACAATTTAAAGTACTTACAACAAATAACTTACATTACTTATAGAGAGAGGCACTGTTATATAACTCCGCCATTATTAAGGTATGTGTTCTTTGCTATCTGGTATAGTTGCGCGGACATTTTATCACTGGTTTCTTTGACCATCTTGGTGAAGTGTCCCTCGGGCTTGTTGAGGAGGAGGTAGGGGTGGTCGAACTCGACCAGCCGCCCGGAGTCCATCACCATGACCCGGTCCGAGTCCATGATGGTGTTCAGTCGATGTGCCACGGTCAGTACGGTGCAGTCCGCGAAGCGCGTTCTTATTGTTCTTTGGATAAATTCATCCGTTCTGAAAATTAGAATTCTGTAAGTCACTGCACATTCATTATTTTAGATTCAATCCAACATTGACAGAAGTAGGTAGGTAATGCCTTATCTCGCTTTAAGTATACAGGCTGCGTCAAAAGTCGATGATGTATTTTTTTTTTAATACCATAGACACGAACCTAATATTATTGGTTAAAAATATTATACCTACTTTATTTATTAGAATCAAAATAATATTTTGATAAGCAAGCTTTCTTTGGTTTGTGTTAAATTGCTTTCTTGATTTATACTGAACCCTAATTACGTAACACACTATCTATCACAATCTGAATCATTTTGAAGCCTATTGCTAATCCATTGCTTAATATGTTCGAAAAATTCGTCTGCTCAACAACGTAAATAACGCAATGAATATTGTTGAACTGTCAAAATGAAACCCATTACTACTGTTAGTGTGTTACGTAATTACCCCGCTGGTCTAAATAATGTTTTTGGAAAACGTGACATGGCGAAGTCGGAAGTGTGCGTGTGCGTGTGTGCGTTATGTACTAACACTACTCGTCGTCACGCATATATTCACAGCGTTTGTACAATTGGTTCCCACACACAAGTAAAGCTAGCATCGCTTCGTGAGGTAAAAATAGGTAAGTATAAGTAAACCTGAAGGTTATAAATCCAACTATGATAGTATCTTAATGATTATGGAATGGAATATGTAAGCTTAAACTGGAGTTATTGAGCGTGAGCGAATAAAATAAACACAGTAGTAGGTATTTGAACTGTACTGTGCCACAATTTGCGATGGTCGTTGGTGGTTGTGGTGATAGATGGATGGTTATAGTGGTTGGTGTTGGTCATACTTGGGGTCGACGTTGGCGGTGGCCTCGTCGAGCACGAGGATGCGATTGGCACGCAGGATGGCGCGCGCGAGGCACACGAGCTGGCGTTGGCCCAACGAGAAGTTGGAGCCGCCCTCCGACACCTTGAAGTCCAGCGCCGGTACCGCACCCTTCAGGTCCACCTGCGGGAACACAAAACTTCATCCAGGACTATTTCATGAAAACATGACGTTCCCCATCGAATATACTCCAAATAAAACCCAGGAGAAAACGATCTATAATCACCCTTAAAAGAAATGACTAGTGGCAATCGTCAAGTACAGGTACTACCTACCCTGGTCAGTTTGACTGGCAAATCTTTTCATATCAACACGAGCTGTTCTCCGATGATGATGGTAAATGAAACACTGAATTTTTAATGCCTACTTTAGACTGTGCGATGTGAATTCACAATTCGTTTTTGGGTATTTTGCGCTACGCGGCGTGCCTTGGTGTCGTCCACAAGGAATGCAGAAACTATGCGGACCAAATGGTATTTTTATCGCGAGTTGTGGGTAAAATTTATGTTTGCTAAATATTTAGTAGATTTTTAAGCTTACTTATAGGTAACCAAATTCTAAGTAATCATACTATTAGACTAGTAGAGTAACATAAACTTACAGCTTCCAAGGCCTGCCAAAGTTGGTCATCGTCGTAGTTGTTAAACGGATCCAAGTTGTAGCGCACGGTCGCTGAGAACAGCACCGGCTCCTGAGGTATGATGGATATTTTCGACCGCAGCTCCTGGGCACACACAAGTAAGCAATTCTTATAATTAAAGTGTTCTTATAGAGATCTAATCAAACAATACATTATGCGCCTCTTTGGCAGCACCAGCAGGGGGGGCTGTGGAGTGTGAGTGCTTGATTTAGAAAGCGTTCTTTCCATTGAAGCTTTACCTCATGTACCTATTCTGTTACCTTGTAGAATTAATCAATAAAAGTATTACAAGACAATATGTTTACCTGTAGAGCTAAGAAGGATGTGTCTACGTCATCAATGAGCACTTGTCCCTCTACGATGGCGAGCCGGAACAGCGAAGAGATCAGCGATGACTTGCCGGCACCCGTCCTACCTACGATGCCCACCTACGAACATGACAAACATTATACAGGGGAAAGTTCGAACAGATTCTGAAGGGATAGCAGTTTCCTACGCAAAATATTTTTTATCAAAAGAAACATTGCTCTTTTTAAAAATAAAATACAGTTGCATTCAAAAACTTTTACTTTACTTACCGAGTAAAGTAGTGATTTGACCATATCAGCCCCTGCAGTCTCGACATTAGCGACCAAAATCGGTCGCTAAGTCGTATCGTTGTAATAGATTTTCAATGTTATTTCGGATGCATACGGTTGAAAATCTATTCAAGAAATGTGACATCGATTAGACTTACGACCGATTTTTGTCGCTATCTATGTCGAGACTGCCCGCCCGGATAGCCACTATGTAAGTATAATTTCTGTAATAATAAAAGCGGCCAAGCTCGAGTCGGACTCGCACAGAAAGTGTTTCGTACCACCGTGCACCGTACAATATTTAACACTACATATTATCGATCGAACAAAAAACGCCGAAAAAACAGGTTTCTTGTTTGGGGACTCCCTCTAATTTTTAACTTCCTAGTTTTTATTATTTGTTATAATAGCACATAGTAGTACGCACTCTGTGAATTTCAAGTGTCTACCTATTACGGTTCAAAAGATCAGACCTGTGTTGGACGGACGGACAGCAGAGCCATAGTTGATAATATGGTCCCGTCGGCACCTTTTGGGTTCGGAACCCTAAAATTGACTGTATTTTTACCTTCCATCCACTGTCTATAACTAAATTGAGATTCTTAAGCACAGGCAAGTCTTCAGGTGTGTACTTCATGTAACAGCTCTTGAACTGAATGCGCCCGCGCGCTGGCCAGCCTTTCGGAGTCTCTATTTCTGTGAAATAAAAGTTATTTATAATCCTGAACCTCTACAGCTTTATATCTTTCTATAAATGAGAAGAGATTTAGACTAAGCTATAGGTAGGTACTTAATTTTACGTCTGCCTTATATCCTACATCTGAGCTGTTCTGAATGAAGCTGGTATTGGTGAACGGATTGGAGAAGTGACAAGTTATCAGCCTTCTTTTATGTTGCATGTATTATTATCACATTCGGAACATTTTGTTCCAGAAATGACAATAAATTGAGGAAACTTATGTAATAAGTACCAGCATTCGTTTTTAGGGATTTTAACTTTGTGGTTGAATAAGGTTAAAAATGTACTTGCGAGTAAAATTTTAAGTAATTACGCAATTTTACCTCGCATTCATAATTTATTCTCCATATCAATCGCAAAAATGTGAGAAAAGGCATTTCAAATGCCTTAAAAAAAAAAAACACTATTTTTGACTGTACCAATTTTGTGCTCTGTTTTCGCGTAAAAATGTCGTATAAAGTACCAGTTCCTTTATTTTAAGAGCTAAGGAAACCCATTCAGTTTTTAAAATTATTTACAAGTCATTCAGTCAGGTGTAAAAAAAAAATTCAAGTTGAAATCTATTGTAAATTTCACTCAAACATAAATTTTAATCTTGTGATCAAATTCTGAGCTACTAATAGTTAAAATTTGGGTGTTTTGTGTTTTAAAACAGGTGAACACACATTCTAGCCATAATACAGACAAATAAAATTTCAAGGGTACACCACCCAGAAAAAGTTATAACTAAAACATCCTACAATTTAAAAAAATCAGAAAATGAATCAAAAATTCAATCAATTTTTCGAAAACTACATAATATGCCGGAACATACATAGGGGTTCAATCTATGGGTATTAGTGTCCCCTGATCACAAACCTTTGCTGGCACAGGTTTCCGGGGACAACCTGTATGTAGATCATCACTATCCTAAGCGGATATTTTTTTAAGGATTTAACAAGCATCTGGTTCATCGGAGTAATTCCGTAATACACTAACAGTAATAATAGCTTTCATTATGACAGTTCAACAACATTCATTGCGTTGTATACGTTGTTGAGCAGACAAATTTTTCCAACATATGAAGCAATGGATTAGCAATAGACTTCAAAATGATTCAGATTGTGATAGATAGTGTGTTACGCAATTAGGGTGCTTGACTTCCGTCACTTAAGTCTGTTCTTTGAGTTTATATGGGTACCTATGTGCAGATAATGATAGGTTGCGACATTATTATATGTACCTATTTATTCGTACTGGTTACTTGATAACGTTTTTAACATTTATTTATAAAGCGCTAAAGTACCCAATCTTGTATCATAGCTACTTCTAATAGCTAAGCATTAATAACAGAGGGACAAGGAATTCCTACTGAAGGTGCCAAGCTCGTAGTCAGATTCTGGGCAGACTCCATTTAGATTGTCATCGACCCGTTAAGAAGAAGATGGAATTCCCTACCGATGTTTTTTTGTGAATATGCCTTGTATCATAAAATTACCTCCGTGAAACAAGGTAAATTTATCGTCGTTTTGGGGCCTTTGTATCATTATTCTCTACTAATTTTGTCTAATCTCATGCACCATTACTAGCAATAATCAATAAATAGAAAATCATTCCTCGGTACTGTAGTAGTAGGAGATAAACAATGAAGTGCCTATGAGTAGGTAAACCCATTTCAAATATGGTTTGTTTTGTTTCGATGATTTTTTACGTAGTTTGGGAGACGTGCTGAATACTCTGAAACTGCTTCCAGAAAATTGACATTTTATTAATCCTATGAAGCTTATCATAATTATTACTACATTGCTTCTTTTCAGACAAATAAACCTACTACAAACGAAACGGTTTTTATCTGATGTTGTATAGATAATACAAAACACAAACCTCCTTTGTCCCACTTAGGTTCTCGTTCGATGTGGGTGTACTGCAGTATTCTCTCGACGCTGGTCATCTGCGAAATCACCTCCGCGGTCTGTCTCACGCCGAACTGCAGCATCCCCGTCAGGATCAATGTCTGTGATATCGCCAAGCCCACGTTTCCGGAGAATATCGTTTCTGTTCAATGAATCACGTTGTTAGGATATTATGTTGTTTCCGCTGTTTACTGCTATTAGAACGTCTGTCGTATGGCTTTTGTGTTTTCTATTATTAGATTTAATCTGGTTGTGATTGTTATGTAGACGTCGCGTCGTTAGGACTATTATATGTGCTACACATTCATGTTTAACGGAGTGAGTTGTGTAATTCATTTCAAGTACCGAATGCCTATGTTTGTAAGCAAGCTGTTGCAATCCGGTACCGAAGGTGATTTCAATAGGTAACTAGTTAGCACCTCCTTTATGAATGTTAAAGTTGTGACTGGTATAGGATCGAAATTCCGTATTTCAAAGTCGAAACAATTTCTGTCATTTTTAAAGTCGGTTAAAAACAAGTAGTAATACTCACTGCTATCGATGACAAGGAAGGCGACGATGACGATGGCGAGGTAGATGACGCAGATGAAGTCCAGCCAGAAGCCCAGAGTCACTCCGCTCGCGAGGTAGCTGCTCCAAGTCGACGTGTGGATGTCCTATGATGACGAACAATTTATGATAATATAAGAGACAGCTTCCAGCTCTGCAGCATAATTAAATGTAGCTGCACATATAGAATAGTTACTCGTATATAAGAACGTCAAAACAATAAAAAGAAATTGAGAATAGGCTACGATGAAAAACATTTCACGATTGACATGAGCTCTTTAGTGGCCACTTCAATAGAGGTATAACATCATAGGGCAATTATTGCTTTATAGCCAACAATGTTCTGATATTTATGAGAACTTAACCAATTTAGTCCAGGAGGTTAATGAGTTTGAGACCGAAGAATATGGTAACTTAGAAATCAAGATTTGCGTACCTGGAATCTATCAAATTCTTGAATCAGTCTCTTTTCTGCGCCAGCTGACCGTATTGTGCTAATACCGTTCAGGGTAGCAGACATATGAGAGAATACTGGACTCCGAGCTGGAACGAAATCGTTTTATTAGTTTAAAAAAACGTTTAATGTTAGGCGACGAAGTACGTATTAGAGATCCACGACACCAGTTTAATATGCAGATCTAATTTACATATAACGTTCATGTGTCTAAGAATAGTAGGACCCAGTGGAAATAATGTCTTTTCCGGTGCTGTACACAGTAGTACTTTGGGTTTGTGGTGTGTATTTATGATAACTCTTTCAGGTGGTTCTTACTTGTGCCTTCCAACCGTTTGATACCCTGTGCTGACTTGAGGTATATTTGGAGGATTGTATAAAACAATAGTAGGATGATGGTGGTAGGCAGCAGGGTCCAGATGAGGGCAGCAGCATTGAGAGCCAGGATACTGAACATCACCAGGTAGATCTGGATACATTCTAGCAGGAAACGAGGTAATAATTCGTCGAGCGATCCTATGTCTTTGGAGAATCTGTTCAGTATACGGCCTGTGAACAAACATAATAATTGTAACTCTTTGCAATAGATAGGTAAAGGATATTGAAGAGTTCCAGATTGTCTAGTACCCAATTTTGGTAGTTTACATGAAACTATCATGAAACCAATAAAAGGTAACAAATTGGGCTTAGTAATAATGCTGTAGGTACTTACCGGACGAATTAGTGTCAAAGAACCTCATGACGCCTCTGAGCATGGAATGAAACATATCGTTGTGGAGGTTGCGGGAGGCCGTCATGCACACCTTGAAGAACATGAACGCACGCGCCGTGATGAAGAAGATGCAGCACACGATCAACGCGGAGTACACGTATAAATATTGTGCCGTGTCTAGAGGTCCTATGTAGGCGTGGATGTTCAAGTCTGCAAAAATAAAATACAATATTAAATCCTTTTGCACGAAGAAACAATGGTAAAAGCCAAATTGAAAAAGTAACAACCCAACTTAACCATCAAATTAATTTTAGACCAATTATTGACGAAAATCTTGCACAAAGTAACTTTTGGGACTTTTAATCAAGTAGTAAACGATAATGGCAATTATTCTACCTGGCTGTTGGTTAACTCCCGAGAAATAGCTGGATAAATTAAAAGTGCCATTTTCAAGTGGCAGCGAACGATCGAAGTGGTAATCCTTTGTTGTTCTGTTATTAGCTGCTTCCTTTAGTGTCGTGACTTCGTTTGTCCTGTGAAAGAGTTCATTTTTATTCTGGTTGACCTTTATTGCTTTACGATCACTTAATTTTGGTAATTTTGGACTCACGTCTAAATGGTGGTCATCATCAAGAATAAATATTGCTTTCTATATCTGTTCAAATCTGCTTTCAACGCTCCTACAATAACTTTCCATACTTAGTTTGGTCATCATCCATACTTAGTTTGCTCATCATTGGCCGCTTTGTGCCATCCATTGTTGGAGATCGTAACGTTGCCAATAATGATGATGAGTTAGTTTGCTAACTAATCGCACTTACAGAGAAACTGGTCTCCAGGAATGGACTGCGATAACCCTTAGTCAATTTTAATAATATTAATAAGGGAAGCTGAGCGAGCCTGCGATCCTATACCAGAAAAGGGGGCTATTACCTACTGCCCCCAAGATGTGGCTCTTGCAGTCTGTCCGTTGCCTAACTGGAAATTTTAGGGCCGGATGGGCTGCACAACTTTTGGAACAAATGGTTTCTAAGGTCGCATGTTCGCTTGGCGGCTCAGTGCCAGACTGATTTGGAGTTTGGTTCGCTACCCCAGTTCCTAACGCCAGGGGTTACCCATCTGCTTCATAAATCAGGTAGCTCCGCGGAACCCAAATATTATAGGCCGATCACGTGTTTACCGACGGTCTATAAAGTTCTTACATCCATTTTGAGAGCTAAAATTAATAAACATATGTATAGACACCAACTCCATCATGTCTGTCTCTAAGAACGAATGTAGGAACGGGTCCCGCGGTACTAATAAGCTAATCCGCATTGATATGGCAATTAGCCATCAGATTCGTCGTTCCGGAAAGGATCTGTCGACATGTTGGATAAATTACAAGAAAGCCTATGACTCATTGCCACATACATGGCTCATGAGGGTGACGGAGTTGTATAAAGTAGATGCAACTCTGCGCACCTTCCTGATATCGTGTATGGGGCAATGGATGATGGTCCTTCGCTATCCAACATGTCGAAATATCCAGAGCAATAGCGAGCCGATAACGATCGAGCGAGGCATATTTCAGGGTGATAGTTTGAGTCCGCTTTAGTTCTGCTTAGCCTTGAATCCTTTAAGCACACTGCTGGAGGATTCAGGTCTAGGCTATCGGCTCAGGAGAGGTGGTCAGGTTATATCTCACCTCCTACACATGGATGACCTTAAACTCTTTGCCTCAAACAATTTGCAACTGATGGAGCTTCTGAAAGTAACTGAAACTTTCAGTAACGCCATCAGGATGGAATTTGGTGTGGACGAATGTGCGGTCATGCATGTAAAGCGAAGGGAGATTGTGGAATCCGTGGGAACCCAACTCTCGGATTCCATAAACCTTAGAGCCCTCTCCGCATCCGAAACCTATAAGTATTTGGGTATATTGGAAGCGTTGGGCATCAATAGTACTGATATGAAGCAATCGTTGAAGGAGCGCTTCTTTGGCCGCCTGAAGGAAATATTTAATAGTCTTCTACCAGGCGGAAACAAGGTGCGCGCCTTCAACAGTTGGGTCATGCCGGTTTTGATGTACTCAAGGGGACTAGACTGATCTCGACGTCCTGGATAGAAGGGTCCGGACGCTGCTGACTGCATATCGAATGCATCACCGACGGTAATCGGTAATGAGGCTGTATATCCCGCGAAAGTGTTGAGGTCGAGGCTTTATAAACACTAAGACCCTCCACAATCGCGAGATATGCAGTCTCAGGGAATATGTCCTAGAAGCCGACGCGACGTGGGGATGTAACGAGATGTGGTCGCGGTGGACAAGGGCCTCACTCTGCTCAGCTTGGCTAAAGAGAACTGGCGCAAGCCAGAAGTACCTGATACTAATGATCGCATCGAGGTCTGGCAGAGTAAGGAGCTTCACGGACGCTTTTTCCGGGCCCTACATGGACCCAATGTAGATCTACTAGCGTCCGTAGCCTGGCTACGTTTCGGTGACATTTTTGGGGAAACCGAAGATTTTGTCTGTGCAATTATGGACGAAGTTATGATGACGAACAATTACCGGAGATTTATTGTGAAAGATGGCACAGTTGACATCTGTCGGACATGCCACCGTCCGGGGGAATCAATCAGACACATTATCTTTGGGTGTTCTCGTCTGGCTAACGAAGAATACTTGCATAGACACAACCTTGTAGCCAGGATTATCCATCAGCAACTTGCTCTTCAATACAGCCTTGTGGAACCGGAAGTGCCGTACTACAGGTAGGTGCCCGACCCAGTTCTCGAAAATGGAAATATCACATTGTACTGGGATCGAACCATCATCATTCATCACTGACAGGACTATTGTTGCCAATAAGCCTGATATAGTGATGGTGGATCGAGTAGAGCAGCGCGCAATGATTGTTGACATAACGGTCCCGCATGACGGGAACCTCGTGAAAGCCGAGAAAGATAAACAAATCAAATATCTTGACTTGGCTCGCGAGGTTGTCGACATGTGGGACGTGGACTCAGCGATAACTGTGCCGATAGTCGTGACAGCCAATTGCTTAATAGCTAAGAGCCTCGACCAACACCTGAGGAGGCTTTCGCTGGGCAGCTGGATCAAGGGCTTGATTTAGAAAGCGGTACTTCTGGACACGGCTTGCATTGTTAGGAGGTTCCTCTCTCTGGTGCCCTGACCACCGGGAGCTTGGACCCTGTTCCCGATACCGGTGGGCTACTATTTTTTATATTTTTAAATGTTTTTATATTCTAATATTTAAAAATATAATTTGTATGTATCTATATAATGAAATAAAGGAAATAATAATAAACCTTTATTTCAGACCACAGAGAGTCCAAACAGTAGTGTTAGTAAAAAAAAAACTTAAAACTAATGTTGGTATCCAAATAATAATCTTTTGTTAGGTAATAACATAAAGGTGGAATTAAACTCACCAGAAGGTGACCCAGTAGTCACAAAGCGTAGCTGACAGCTGTCCGACGACCAGCAGTACGATCATGAAGAACAGCGGCGGCGCGCGGCCCCCTGCCCGCAGATAGGCACCGTACACTCGCCAGCCCATCGAGCCCGACTCGCGCTCCTCTTCCTCCATCTCCTGCGCCACCTCGCAGCCGCCCATTGACTCGCACAGCGACGGACGACGCGTTGTTGATAGCTGGATAATGTATAATTGTGATAATACCAGAGAGATCACAACTGGTTAGGTCTAGTGTGCGGGACGTACCTATTCATAACAGCCGCCTCGGTTGCTTATTATATTCTATCGTGAAGTCAATAGCGTCGTCATAAACCTCCAATAGGAAAAATGCCAGGCAAGTTATTTTTAGGAATAGGGGCTTAGTTGATAGAAGGGTCAGAACTCGAGGTCTCGGTAGCGTTCCCGTTAAAACCCTTCAACTAAGCTGAATTTGCTTTAAATAGCATAATACGAGTATATCGTCAATAGTGCAATGAGTGGTGATTGTACTCAAATTGGAAATAAATAACATAATTTTTAGGTCAAGATTTTTACAAAGTTAATCGTTTCGAGCCATTCTAATAGATGCATATTGCAAAATTTGTTGTCATGCAATTTCATTAAGTCTCTATTATAGTAATAAAATCCGATAGCCAAGTACTCTATACACAATCAAAATGGCTCTACGAATATATAAAACCATATCAAGCGTATAGGTAAACCAAAAGCAATAAGTAGTCATAAGAATTTAAACCGCATATGACGACACCATTCCGACCATTTCCGAGGTCCTAATAGTAAATTTAAATTCAATCAAGATCTTGCTTCAGCATGCGTATCAGAATTGAAACTTATGAACAAATACTTAAGGTTTGATTTTAAGTATTTGTTCTTAGAATTTGAAAGGGGTAGAAGCGTAGTTCAGGATTCCACGTTCTTGTTTAAAGTGAAGAAATCTTGTCACGTACGATGAATAACGTGGTGTGGTGTATCGGATTGGCGAATGCGTGGTGGGATCCGGGATATCCGTTACATATTTTATGAGCAAGTGTATTAACGAAGTAAGTTGTAAGTAATACTATTTATTTGTGTTCCCCTTCCCTGTAAGTTTTTCGCCTAAGAGTCATAATATTAGTAAACTTAATATTTTTGCGTGAATATAAAATTACATAATAACTTGAACTAAGTATGTTAATTACTTTTCAACCTACTTTTGAAATTACAGACTTTATTGTTGCTTTAACTCTTGAGTTACATCAGGACCCAAGGCTACTTTTTATTGTCACATCATGTTATTTGCTTTTAAAATTATAAGTTTGTTTCACTTACTCTAGCAGAGGTTCGTCTGGACATAGGCGGAGGTTTCTCTACGTCTTTCTTGTCTTCATTTTCATCATGACTGGACGACAGCAGCTTCGCGAAGTCTTTGCCCGTGCTCACCAACTCATCGTATGATCCTTTAGCATCCACATACCCCTATTAAAACAAAAAGCGAATTAAGGCGAGTGATTACTTATTACTTAAACGATTATTTAATTTTCTGAGATAGTGAATGGCATTTAATATTATGTCCATCTAGGAATTCTCGATCGGTGGCATTCTAGTCACACATCCTGACGCGTCATGTTTGAATAATTTTTCGTATTCCAGGTGTTAACTAATGGACAATAATTGTAACAAAAATTACTTCAACTAACACATTAATGTAATAAATACCTCTCGTCGAACCCCAGAGACACTAAATTAGGAACTATCCGCCAAAAATATAGGTAGTAAATACGAGGCTACGGATTAGGCAAAGAAAATGTGTGGAGTTTAGTGAAAAATCACGCTAGATGAGAAATTACAATTGAGACCTCATATAACATTTTTTGCGGGGTAGCTAAGCTGTACAGTCACGAGCAGGAATGTATTTTCACTTGGCAACTTTCAATTGCGATTTTTTTGTGAAATAACGAATGAAACGTTGAAATACGACATATTACAAATAAACCTATGGGTTCGAAAACACTATTTTCGTAACAACATAAAATGTCATTAAAAAAATAAGGAGAAAAACGCTTTTAAATTTAGCCAAGTGTATACATATTTATGCTCGTACAGCTACAGATGTTGAAACTGCGCATTTGGTCTATTTTAGCTACTTTCACAGCATTGTGTCGTACCTATGGCATTTTACTGTGGCGTCGGGCTGCTGACATTGAATCTATCTTTATTTTGAAAAAGAGAGCAGTCAGAGCCATTTTTATACGATCTACGTCGCTGCGAATCTCTCAAGGAACTATTTAAAAAGATTAATATTATGACGGTACCTTGCCAATTCCTTTATAAAAATATTATGTATGTAAGAAAAAATATACATCTTTTTAATAAAATAAGTGGTACGCAAAATTTTAATATTGGAAGTAAAGATAAAATAGATCAAACATTTTTCAGATTAGCTAAAGTACATAGATGTTTTATGGGGTACCTACTGTGTTACATGTTACAACAAAATACTTTGTGATATATTGCAATTAAATGAAATAAAATTTAAAACTCATATAAAAAGTCCACTTTGTAAATTTAAGCATATTACAAATTAGAGGATTATATCCTAGATAAGATTGCTTGGAAACATGCTAGTCGAGCTCTATAGTCCATCTAGACAAAATCAAACTGGTTGCTTATTTAATTGTGTAGTTTATTATTTTTATAACATTGATTTACATTCTGTGATTACTTTAACTCACATCTTACTGAATTATTGCTTGTTAAAAAAATTGGAAAACCGTATACTTTTACAATATAATTATTTTATCTGTCATTGCTTCATTTATAATTCTTTTTACCTAGTGTGGTATAGTAATTTTATTCTAGGTGCATCGTCTTCAAATATATGATATAATTAATGTGTACAAAATCTTGTAAAAAATTCAAAAGAAGTAACGGTGAAGTTTCTTGTCCTTTCTTCTCCCATATCTACGAAACTACCTTTTGGAAGGGGCGGCTAGAATCTATTCTATTTTAATGTAAATGTTGACGTTCAAAAGTGCCTATTTGAAATAAATGCTTTGACTTTGACTTAGACATCAGATAAATACAAACAAACAATTGCAAATTTGTCTGAGAATTATGTATGTTACGTCTTGCACGAGGTACGAGTAGACGGCAACCTTGAGGTAGTGCAGCTGTTGCGTGAGTACCTAATAATGCAAGTTTTTTGCCGCAGGGAGCTGATTCAGGATCCGAAACGAATTCAGTTATAAGCGGCTAGAAGTAAAATAAAAGATAGTCTCCGAGATCTTTTAAAAGGTTTCTCGTAAATACGTTGATAAAGAAACCCGCTAGAAGTCCATGCTGGCTAATGACAAAAGAAATAAACGTAAGATGGTCATAATTATATAAGTTACGTTGTTAATGTTGATGATGTAAGTAATCATCGGCCTTGAAATAGTTCAGATGGTGCGTGACGAGAACGTGTATGTTGTGCCGAGTATTGATTCCTTTTGCCGGTAAGTTATCATAACCAATAAGAACCATTAGCAGTCCCAATATCCAGCACAGGTTCCAAGTTCAAGGTAGGAACGAAGATGTACGGAGCCTTGCAATGATTTTATTGTAATTTGATTTTTTTGGTATTTGAGGTTTAATTAATACAAGGAATAATAATACAAGCCACTTTAACAAGCCACATTATAAAAGCACCGAACATTGATAAACATTTTAAATAATATTAGTTCGATTTTAAGTTACTGTCGTCGCGGAAGTGCAGCTGATGCGAGAAACATCTGTGGTGTGGTGTTCCACAAGGACCAACAACGAATTGAGTCAAAATAATAATACAGAAGGAGATAAAACGAGGAAAAAGTAGCTGGAGACAGATACAGAGTGCTAGGGCAATGACTTTAGAAATAAATGTTACGTTACATTGTTCATGATAACGATGTAGTCGGCGGCCTTGAGATAGTACAGCTGATGCGTGACGCGGACAAGTGTGGTGTGGCGCGAGGATCCATTTTCCAACCAGTGGCGGTCGAAATAAAAAATGCAGCCAATGCTCTCCGAATCTTCTAGGGTGTAGACAGATTCGGAGGGCAATGGCTTTATAAATAAATAAATGTTAAGTTACATTGTTCATGATGACTATGTAGTCAGCGGCCTTGAGGTAGTGCAGCTGATGCGTGACCAGCACGCGCGTGGTGTGGCGCAGGTAGCCGCTGATGCACTCGTCGAAGAGCTGGCGACCCACGTGCGCGTCCACGGCAGAGAGGGGGTCGTCCAACAGGTAGATATCGGCCTGGTAACAAAAGTGAGCGTTTATTATGACTCAATGAAAAATAACCCTACCCGAAATAAAGTGCCAATGTATTATCATATACGCTTTCCCTAAAAGCTTTCGTAAGAAACTGTTCACTGTTTATTTAGATGTTTTATTTGTTTACTGTATTTTCACACAAACCATATTAAGTACCTATATCACCCTAAGGTTGACTGGTAGAAAATGCCTCAGGGATTAAGTCCGCTTTGCACAGTATTTTTTTACTTGTGCATAAAGTTTTAATAAATAAATAAACAGAAGGACCTAATACAGCGTTTCTCATATTGATGATCGAGTTCAACCGTTTTCTTTTTGAGGATTTGGTGAACTTTAAACGGATGATGATTATGACATTAAATGCATTTCTGTTGCTGCATTTTGCCTTACTTACATTAAATAGTCAGTTGCTTTTAAGGCGCCATAGTGCAAATTAAAAGTCAGTTCATTAGCACGGCTTAAACTAAGTGGTAGTAAAAGTTAATGGTAAGCTCTGTCGGTTAATTTTCAGGGAAGAGCGTAATTTTATTGGAGTATTACCACGATGTCGCTAGAGTGCAGTGCACGCTGGGATTATCTCCAGGTGTAAAATCTTAGCATTGCCTGTCTAGAAGCGGAGAGAGGATATCCAAGTGTTTCATTAAGGTATTTAGCTAGATAATTTGTGTTTCTAAGTCCGACAGAAGCAATATCATCTAGATTTTGGTGTGGTCTAAAATATCAAGCAGTAGAACTTGTATGTTCACATTTTCCGAAATACATTTTTATTTTCCTTGCATAGCATAAAAGTAAGCAAGAAGTATTGCGAGCTATGAGATATTATGTCACACATACCTGTCTGTAAACAGCTCTGGCGAGGTTGATGCGGGCTCTCTGTCCGCCCGATAAGGAGGCTCCGCGTTCACCGACGAGCGTCTGGTCTCCGTGAGGAAACTGTTGGAAGTCCTTCTGAAGAGCGCACACTCTTACCACCTGGAAGAATAAGAATTTAAATTAGATATCAGCGTTAGCATAAATTAACACTCAAAAAATGGTAGCATAGATTTGACTGTAGGGTAAGAAATGAAAATTGAATTAAATTGTGGATTACTATTCAAACTCTTAAGAACGTGTGAAATAAATACAATATTTTTGTTTCACAGTTAACACTGTTATTTCAATATTTTTAGTAGTATTTTCAGAGTATACTTAAACACTAGTAGGTAGGTATATCTAGGAACTTACTTCTTTATACTTTTTGGAGTTGTAGGGCAGGCCAAATAAGATGTTTTGTCTGACGGTAGCCACGAATAGCCACGGCTCCTGACTTGCGTAAGATAGAGGCCCAGACAGGTAGATTCGGCCATTGGTAGATCGAAGTTCATTCAGGAGTAATTGAAGAACTGAACTCTACAAACAAAAAGGACATTGAATATTAGGGCCTAAGTAGACATATAATATGTTAATTTGCACTTGAAACTTGGTAAGTATCTAGTATTTTGCAATACAGTGTAAATGGAACATTTGTCATACAATCATTCATATTTGGGATGTGCTAAATATTCGCGTACTTGAATCAATATCGGTCATTTGATTCGTTCAACTTGTTGACACATTTAAAACTGGTATCGTTTTGATATTTTTGGCAGTGTTATTTATATAACGTTTACTGTGAATTCACGTCCGTTTAGTAGCTTTTAAGGTACTTGTGAAGTGCGGAAATCAGTTACGCATATTAAGTAGGTATACATTTGGATAAGTTTACCAAGAAGCCTCATTTGGCTGGTGGCTGATGATTTTCTCACGTGTTTTAACACTGTAAAGGAATGTTCCAAGAGTTCATTATGTATCGTAACTGTCTACCTAGTAAAGATTTTTTTGATGAAGGTACGTATATATTGAACAAGACCTGTATAAAGAAACATTCATTGTGAGACAACAAACCTTTCCGGATCCGACAGAGCCGATGATGGCACACAGCTTTCCTTTAGGCACCAGGAGGTTTAGTTGGTTCAACGTGATCGGTCCGTCGTCAATCCAGCTAGCGCTCACGTTCTGGATCAGTATGCCCACATCTGGGTTTACTGGCATCGGGCATAGAGTAGAACTCATCAAGCCTTTTTCGTTGCACTCAAATCCTAAAACATGAGGAAGAAAATGATCGATTAGATCGGGCTAGTAAAATTACGTTTATTGAAAAGTTGAAAAGTCGCTCTGACTCGTAATAAACCATTATATTACCAAACCCGTGGGTCATAGGGTAGGTTAGGTTTACGTATATATTATATAAGTTTAACAATGCAGTGTACAATACTGTATTTGAAACGTGTGCCGAATAGTTTGTAAAATCGATCCGAATGTCCGTGTTTGCACAACTAGACTACAAAGGATAATAGTAAACCATTGGATTAATAATACGAGTCTCGCCGCCTGATTCAATCGGTTAACCCCTTCAATGCGGCAAAGGCCGATCGCCGTGTTTTTTGTTGATAAACACGTGCGACAGATCGGCGTAGAATTTTAACAAGTGAATATTTTATCAACATTTGAATTTTCGGAATTTTCCTTTGCGTGATTAATTTTTCAGTGGAAAAAGTTTTAGGCAAGTGCAGAGAACGCCTCTTGACGGCTGTCTAAATATTCAAATTGCTAATAACTAACCCTCTATTTCATAAATACAAACAACAGTAGCTCAGTGATTAATTGATTGGAAATGGTGAAGTCGACGTGTGTTTGACGAACCATATCCGTTGTGCTAAAATTGCTGTCACTTCTAGAACTGTATACTTTGTTAAAAAATAACTTGCTCCTAAAACAAGATCAAATATCGCATTATATTGTTATTAAATGTAATAAATGGTGATACAATAATTTGATCTTCAGCTTTTGCGAGCACCTCTTAAATAACTCAGCAATTACACGTCTATTCAAATATTTTTCGTATTGCTGGTGAATACTTTTTTGGGTTTGTATTTTTATCGCAACGACGACGACTTAGGAATATAAAACAAGGTTTAAAGATAGGTACCTAACTAAATAAATTGGGGTTATTCACCGGGTAAATACCAGAAAAAAATAAAATAAACTATAAGTCTGCTTCTACAAGAAAAAAGGGAGAAAGAACGCTAAGCGAAAACGAAGTAATAGCGCGGGCGATGCGATGCGATGCGACAGGTTGGGTCGGAAGAACAAGAAATTCCACGAGGACGTAGTCGCGGGCGGAAGCTAGTTGTAACATACGTTGAAACGAACATGCCATCCAAATATATGCAATGCAACATGAAATGTAACACAACAACAAGGCGAATTTGTTTCAGCGTATGTAACGGTTTACATAGGTACCTTATGTATACCCACTATTAGCTTTCTCCTTGTCATCTTTTAATGTTTGTTTATGTTGCTAATCATAAACACCACAGCCACTCATTCCCCGCCTGCGTAAAACAGCACCCTAATTACGTAACACACTATTTATCACAATCTGAATAATTTTGAAGCCTATTGCTAATCCATTGCTTCATATGTTCGAAAAAATGTATTGCTCAACAACGTAAATAACGCAATGAATGTTGTTGAACTGTCAAATTGAAACCCATTCCTACTGTTTGTGTTTTACGTAATTACCCCTCGGATGCATGATGCAAGGATATTTGTCCCGATTTGAATAATACGTCAGTACTGATTTTTTCAATTAAGTATTCTATTTACTGCATTTATACATAGAGCCATTACAAGTCATATCATTCCGTTGAATTGTACAGGTTGGTCCAAAAAGTGACGTCATAAAAATAATTGATTCCTCAAGTCCAGGGGTATCCAAAAATACCCCATGTATTCAAATACTCCAATATATATTAAATTTCGTGAAAATGTTATTGGATCCGCTTTCAATAAATTATGTATTTTTTTTACACGGCTTTTTCCCATATTTTTTTTTGCATTGACCCTGTTTTGAAATAATCCGGCAGCGCCTTTACTTACTAACTTTGACACCCTCTAGATTCTCTGCGAGAGCATGTTAAAAAAATATATATGTCAATCTTTGAGGAAAATATTGCCAAGTTTGAAGTTTATTAACCAAAGGAATAAGATTTTTCATATAAACTGTATCCCCTCTTTTCCCCCCCACAGCGTTGGAATTTGGAAAAATCTTCTGGCATGTTTCCATAACTTAAACTGAAGATTATTCATACCAATTTTTGTGTTAATCTAGCCAAGCATAAAATTCTCTCCTTAAAAATTTTATAACCCCAGTGTACCTTCAGGGACGATTTTTGAAAAACCCTGACACACCTTATTCTTTATTTTTGGTTTTCAGTATAAGTACTGAGTTCGAGTTAATCGGACAGCGCGTTAAAATTATTCCATACAAACTTTGACGCCCCCAATCCCCCGTTAGGGGCTAGTTTAGAAAAATTGAAAATGTAAATTTTTATAATTTACTTAGAAATGTATTCGTGTCAAGTTTCAAGTTTATTAACTCAAGGAATAAGATTTTTCATACAAACATAATCCCCTCTTTTCACCTTCTTAAAGGTCGAATTTTTAAACCCCCTTCTTAGCGGATATCTACGTCATAATAACTATTTGTGTGCCTAATTTCAGCCCAATCCGTTCAGTGGTTTGAGCTACGTGTGGTTAGATCAGCCAGTCAGTCACGGGTTCCTTTTATACCTATATTATATAGATTAATGTTACGTTTCTTATTTATGTACCCACCACAATTTCGTTCAGTAATTTCTAACTTACCAGGATTGTAAATGCCCTCCTCATCAATTTTCTTGAAAGTGTTAGGACGTAGGTCAACTTCGCTCAGATTAATCTTTTTCTTCTTATTCTCTACCATTTGTACTAATTTAGCGATGTCTACGTCTGGAACACTGCGAAGGTCTTCTCGCTCATCTGTTGTCATACATAATACGAGTTTACGTTAATTGAATACATATACAGTCATTATTATTCTACACATCGACATATTATAATGATCTTTATATTGAGAATAATTATTGTTATCATATGGCATGTTTCGATTATGTTTTATGAAATGCGAAGTGAAAACTTGTATGTGTCAAATAGCTTTTATTCTTAGTTTTTATCATTGAAATACATGTTTTTTTTCTTTTTTAAAGAATACATACATAAATTCATTTGTATTTGAATCGGAACATAAATTAAATTATAATAAAAAGCGTCCGCCTGAGGTTAGTCTATAAGTGATTGTTAGTAGGTATATGTAGGCATAAGAAGCGAGAATAAGTGACATCACAGGATGCGTGTTAACACAATAAACGTCGGTTAATCAAATATTCTTTAGAACGGTAATGACGCATCAAGTGCATCATTTACGACATTTATACCCAAAACTATTCTGACTAATCTCGTACCCAAAAGTAAAACTGCCTCAATACGGTGAACAGAGGTATATGACTCCATGGTCATAGAAAGGCTTGACGGCAAATAAACAGCAAGAGTCATCTGTAGTATGTTGAACATTTGTGCCAACGGGAACGCCTGTGGAAATCATTGATTTTGTTGACTCTCTTGATGATTGGTAGCAGCAGCGGCCATAAACTACTGCAGTATGAAGTTAATGTTACCGATATGTATCATCTCTACTATCACTAACATTGTTATTTTATGCCTCTAACATTATGTGAAGAGTTTAATTGAAAACTATAACTTGTGTCACACATCACATCAGATGTTCATTTTAGTTGAAACCCTTAACCAAACGCCACCAAAATGTCATGTCTTTACACGGCTTACGTTCTAATAACTAATTGACTCGAAGTTGTTAGAAGTAGTTAGATGTCTGACTAAATAATTTTGCCAATACAGGCAGTAGTGCAGAACGGTCACGTAAATAAAGTTTTGAGAGTTAGATAATTTAAGTATTAGTGTTATTATTAGCGTCGAGTCTCAGTTATAATTTGGACTCGTAGAAGAAAGATAGTGTCGATAGGGCATGCACTTAGTTCGAGGTCGAGACCGTGTGGTCTCACGTACCGAACAACATGAATGCCTCGAGGCGCTGCACTGATATCAGCGCCTCTGCCAAAAATGAAACGGCATTCGACATGATTATCGATAGCGTTCCTTGTAGGGTGTTGAAGAATTGCGCCAGTGGGAAAACCTGCAAATTATACACGTACACTGCACTGGTCCATAAAAGTTATTACACAATCAGATAACTAGGATATTACAGGGCTTTTGAAATATTAAGCTTTTGTTCAATGTGTTTAATTCTGTTGATTCGAAATTTAGTTTTTCGCAGGCTAATGTAGTATTACTCACGGATCACGAACAAATTCTAATAGAAAATATTTATTATCCAGGTAATACAGTAATCAGGTTCACAGGTTAGCAGCAAGTTGAGACGACATGAGTAGCTTAAAATATTATCTACAGCTAGGCTGGCAGGGACATCGACGCGCATCCTGTTACCATAGATTCAGTACATGATTCTGAACGCTCCTGCGTTGAAATTTTTCGTCAGATAACTTTAAAAAAAGAATGATGTTTCGTACAATTTGACTGCGTAGGTATTGCACTTTTCTATGAAACAGCTGTTTTTTTTTTAAATTACTGACGGAAAATTTCTTCACTAGGGGTCTAGAATCATGTGCTGAATTCATGGTTACTGTTTGCGCGTCGATGTTCCTGCCACCCTGTATAATTTTCCAGTGAGTCCCAAACTGGACAGTTAGACTGTATCTTGGGGCTCGGGGTACGAATTCCAGAGTGGAGAATACAGAGGTATATTTCAGGTAATTTAAAAAAGTTATCTAATTTAAAAAAAAAATATGAACCTAGAAACTACAATAGGTTTGTTTGAAGTACTTACAATGTCTGCAGTAACTTGGTAGCCGAAAAGCGAGTAGGAGAGCAGAGTGATGTACAGGGTTAGCCTCTCGGTGAACACCATGAAGCTGAGGTATACCCCTCGGAGGTAAGACGCTGACGTGATTTGCTTGATTTCATTCTTTCGAGCCAGAGCTACTACCTGCTCAAATGGCTTCTCCCAGGCGTACATTTTAATCACCTAAAATTATTTACTTATTAAGTTAAAAAATATTATGAAATAGATTTTTTCTTTGAATGTCGGCAAAAAATACTTGGAGATGGCATTTGTATTGAAAACCCAACATCTCATTAATTGAAGATACCTATTGATGTACTAAGTTAAAGTCATGGATTCATCCTTTGTTATTCTCTTGCGGTTTCTCGGTAAACGTACAAAAATAAGTCCCGGTTAATGACTAAAACAAACTTAATAACTAAAAACAGTTGTAAAAAATGAAGGGCGCCATGTCACTTAATGGCATTAAGCACGCGGAGTTTACCTTATGTTTTTATCTTGTCGTATTGCAGCAGAATCAAAAGGTTATGAGGGACATATCTAGGTTATGAGTGTCAAACATTTTCGTGAAATCATTTCGAAATGGTTTTAGCACGCTGATTGGTGAATCGGAGTAACATACAGAACGTCAAAGAAAGATATTGTTAACTACTGCAGCCCTGGTAGAAGCATGAAAATCGTATCTCGATACGCATATAGGCCACTAAAAGTCTAAAACCATCAGAATCTATCAAATTGAGACGATAGTCTGATTCACTGTATAAAAACAATAGCTTCACCAGTACTGCATCAGCATTTTTGTTAGTATTGACCTAGTTCAAAATTCAATAATATTTATGTAATTAGCACGTTAGAAAATCCAGATCAACATACCTGCATGCCATTAATAATTTCGTCCATAATTCGCACGCGCTCGTCAGTTTTACACGCGGTCCTCATTCGCAACCTTGCAGCCAATTTACTCATGTAAGCTGCAAGAATAATAATAAGGTTTCTTATGCTTATTGCATTTTTTTAAAGATGCACTGCCCACTGATTGGATCGGGCGACAGGAATTTATGGGCCTTATATTTCTTTTACTGTAATTGCATAACCAGGAAGTTGTAACTTTGGAATCAATAATATCTTTTTTATTTATTTGTGGTGTTATGTTTTACTGTTTATGTTTTTTTGGTATGATTTCAGTTACGTTACTGGGATCTTTTGTTTCCATTCGAGTTGTTACAATTTACCACTTGATATTGAAATTATCACAAAAGTAAGTTCCGCTACTGATTCGGTTTTCCTTTGTTATACTCGTTCTCAGTTCTAGAAGAACCATTGCGTCAACATCCTGGTAAAACAAAAGCATCAAAAATATACATACATTGAACCGGAATTGTTTGCAACACAATGCCGATGACTCCTACGATGGCTGCGTAGCCTATCTTCAGGTATATGAGGTAGCAGACGACGATGACTTGGAGAGGGAGTAGCCAGATGAAGTGCGTGTAGATGAAAGCGTAGTCGAAACGGTTGACGTCGTTTGACAAGAGATTGACGACTTGTCCTGCTGTGGTCTGCGCCAGCGCACCGGAACTCATGCGCATTACCTGGTTGACACGAAGAAGAAAATTATAATTTATTATTTAATAGAAAAGTTATAATTTACTTAAAATTAAATAGCATCGTCATCCTCTGACTATTTTTTCTCCTACAATGTGCGATTATTATCATTTTTACGATAATTAGGGGTTTACCTACATCAAGCAGTGCAGGTAGTTAGGTATGTCTTATATAAAGTTTAAAGGTTCATAATAAAACTTAAGTAAGAAGGTGTGTACCTACTGCTTTGTCATGCTTTATTATTGACCCTGAAAATTCTATAAACAACTGGTTATTAACATTTACGCATTTACTTAAAACAATCCTGATAAAATTTTATTGTACTTACCTATTGTAATAAAACCTGAATCCTATTTCCTTATGAATAAAAGATTTTTATTCAAATATCTCTGTATCTTAGATCGATTGTCGTCCAACTCTCACTAGTCAAATGGTCATTCAAATTCAAATGGTCCGATGAATTTTCTTTTGTTGTAAATATACTTTCATAGTTTTACACCCAAGCGTTTGTGAAATCTTGCCCATCGCGTCCCACTCTTGTGTAGCAATAAATAATGTTTCTTAAAATAATGAAGTTCAAGGTCTCATAATTTTCGAATCACATTAATAAAATTGACATGCTGTTTGCCTAGGATATTTTTTTTTCTCAGTACAGAATTCTGAGAGAAAGAACCTAAGTCCATATCACATTTTTGTATTTACATTGTACAGTTACTGTAATTTAAACGAAAGTTTTCAGTGTCAATAGATTCTTATTTAACTAACGTCAAGTGAATGTCTAATTTTGCAATATCGGGCGCAATGGTGCGGTTTAATGCTAGATCGCTTTACATAGAGCCATTTATTATTGTATAACAGGTCTTTCCGTTGAGATAAGTAACTACAAAATGTTCTGTTAAAGTGAGTTTATTCTTACCTTTCTATAAATAAGTGAGCAAGCGGCGATGCGGACTTTCATACCGAATTGCTGCGTGGAATAGGTGCCGTGGTGGTTGAGGAAGGCGATGAACAGCGACATCATGATGACGGCCGTGGCGCAATACACTGCCTGCTCGTAGGTCATTGTCGAGCCTGGCTCCCAGTATGTAAGCATTAAGCTCAAAACTACAGGTTGGAAAGGCCTAAGATAGAAAAGAACTTGGTTATAAAAAACAATACAATTGTGTGAAATCGTTTAAAATTATTATTTTAAAATTTGAGTTCTAGAGTTCAGCCGTCTATGAGACGAAAATGATTAAATAGCCATAAACGAACATCTTGTAATAAAAACTTTTTCAAATTGAAAATTTGTGACTCTCAAGATTTTTCCGTAATAGCTCGCCTTGAAATGTAAAATTTTCCAGGTGCTACCTATGACCCGGGAAGGTAACAAATACCGACAGATGATTAGTAATTGGCATAATGTGACATTCGCGTGACTACTGCCAATAGTAAACAAAATTGCTCACTTGAGTACGAGTGCTTGTATGAGGAACATAATGCCGGAAGGAGCGTAACTCATCCAGAAAGCCTTGGTCATTGCACGAAGTAAAGATGGTTTACGGCCCTGCTTGCTCGCTAGTGCAATTTCTTCCAGCCATTTTCTGTAACAAAGTGTCTCATTAGTAATTAGTAGAGCAACTAGTCTATAATATAGTGTTTTTCATTTTAAAATGCTTTCATTTCTCGTCTTAATTCCATGTTTCTCTTCTTATAAGATCACGTGAACTGCTCAATGTCACTTTGATTGTAACATCCAATTCCTTCCATCAATTTTGCACTTAAAAATTTGGCAAGACTCACGTGACAACTTAACATGGAACCATTACATTGTTGATACGATAACTTGACCTTATGCTTACTGACATTACATCGTAGGTACATTTGAATATCAATACGGTTTCTAATCTTCAATGATATCATCATTACACATATTACGAATTGGTATTTTGATGTTCTTATTTGCATGTTTGTTTCCTACTTAACATGATTGTAACGTACTTATACGATACTATGCGAAACTTAATGCGTGAAATGAATAGAACGACTCCAGTCAATTAGTAAGTAAGAATTACATTAGGTACCTTATTTTATCAAGCGTGTACAGACTCTACTACTACTAGTAAGTACTCGTATGCGTCATTTTACAGTATCCAAGAAGCTAGACTGGTGCAGTTATTACGTATATAGGTTGCGTTGGATGCCTCATCTGCAGAGTACAGACAACGTACTAAGGCGCGGGTCACAGAGAAGCGACGTGAGACGAGGACGGGACGCAAACGTGGCGCCCCTTTCACGTATCTTCATTATTCTTCATAAAAAATGTATTAACGCGCTCTGGCACACCACATACAGAAAGGATAATACGCAGGCGCGTCGCTTTTCCATGATCTGCATACTATTGCCCTGTCTGTGTCTCGTAATTGTCTCACGTCCCTCCTGTATGGCCCGCGCCTAAGGAATATCTTCGGGCTACTCGGGGCTACGCGCTAAGAATCGCGCGATTCGCGATCGTGACATTGTTTACAAAACACGACAAATCGTTGATCGTGAGAGTTCCTCTCTCTCGTCTTATTGTTAAATGGACATGTATGCGTAGGATATGTAATGTGTACCTACCTAACTAAAAATTCTACCAATTATAATTATTATCTAGGTTTTTCAAGGAAACCGTCAATGTAAGTAGGGCCTGTAGAAAGCAATTTATCCAGTAAAATATAATAAGATATTTAATAATAATAACCTACCTAATGCCGCAATTTTCACAACCACGTGAACACTATGAAACCAAGAATAGAATACTACACCTACCTATGTAGGTGTAGTATTAACTTTTTATTTTCTTACAATCAGTGGATGCCTTACAATTTACAATACATGGTCATTAATATAAGCATTTCTAAAGTATAAACAGAAAAAAATGATTTTATTACCTATGAATCTCAAATTTGCAATGTATAAATCAAAGATGTGAAATTATTATTAGGTATCTTTGAAAAGTTTACTATCAGTCGGTTGGTCTAGTAAAGGTGGTAAAGGTTAAGGAGGATACAATTACCACAATCAATAAATACTAAATCGGCCTGAAATCATTCTCAACCCGATATTTTGCATCCTATTATCATACTAATATTATAAATGTGAACGTTTGTATGCAGGCCCGGACTTAAGAGACCCAGAGCCCCTAGGCACTTGACATTTTAGACCCCCCCCATGCCGAAGTCATTTTGGAAATTTAGAAAATAAAATCCGCTAATACAGAAAAAAAAAATTACCGACTTTCATTACTTACTATAAATAAACATCAGAAATGATGCAGTCTATGCTATGTACGTCACGATATTTACTTCAAAGTTCGACATAAATTGACGTTTCTAAACAAAGATGTTCTTTTTCTCGTATTCCTTAGCACTCAAGTTACCTATTTAAACCAAATTACTTTCTACAAAAAACTTATTTATAGTACTTTTGTAAAAACCTACATTCTTGATTTTTCGCATAGCAACGATTGAATGGTGATGTTTCTAAGAGAACTTTGAGTGCAAGAGCAAACAAAGCGAGCTCAAAAATGTTAGGTAAACCTTGGATAGGTTAGGTTTATTTTGATTATTATTCATACAGTAATAGGAGTTACTTTGTGGAATTATGCAAAAAAGCTCAAGAAATAAGAGAAACCATGATGTGTTTTTTTTTGCATCACGCGTCGGCCAGGTCAGATTTCTTTGTCTTTCCTACGGGTGCTATATGTACCATGACATGATTACCCCCAAATCGTTGTAGCTTTGGGGCCCCTAGGATGGCTGGGCCCCTAAGCGTAAATCCGGGGCTCTTTGGTGTTTGTTACTCAATCACGCAAAAACGGCTGAACGGATTTGGATGTTTGGCTACCTATGTACCCATGTCATCCTGGGTAGGATACTCTTGAACCTGATAGGACGTTCCCGTGGGATAACTGCCGACCTCCACGCGGGCGAAGCCGCGGGCAAAGGCTAGTAGGCGATTAATCGCTCAGTATATATATTAGCAATAGGAACTTAATAGATGCAGGAAGAGGTAATGAAACAAACACAGTATAATTACTGCCACGTGCATAGACTACACGACTGAATTAATTATTCAGATTGCTCATTCAATAAATGAAGAAATTTTATCATAAAAATTACGAAGTTTACAGTGGGCTTTAAATGTAATTTTGAGCTTTTTCGTCTTTACTTATATGCTCAAATAGACCAGGTATTACTTGTATATTCAACTTAAAATTCTCAATATTAGGCATAAAAAAACGTGAAGATCTTTGCTCCGATGTGCGTAGTGTAAAGGCTCGTTCACACTGGCGCGACGCGACGCCCGACACAAAGGCACCGCGTGTCGCGCGACGAGCGGCGCCTTTGTGTAGCGCTGTCGCGTCACACCTGTCTGCGGGAGCCCTAACAGTTGAAAGAAAAAAAAGGATAAAAAGCGTTTACCAATTAATTTGTTGAAGATGTTCTCCACAAATATTTTTATTTACATGTTTTACATTAAAATACTTCCACAGAGTCAAATTAAATTAGCTAGCGAAACTCCGCAGACGTGCTGGGTGATGATGGTTAGATATCGATACCAATCATGTCTGTGAAGTTTACACAAAAATAAAACTGATTTTTTAAACTGATATTTCAAGTAAAATACACTAACTGCGGTCAATGACCCCACAAAAAAACATTATTTTTCGTTTTATCACGTTTAGACATCGATATCTATCATGTCTGCAGAGTTTCGCTAGCTAATTTAATTTCACCCTGTATATTAGATTCTCAAATTTTCGAAAATCAAAGACATGAATAACTTCCACTTTTATCTGTTAATTTTTGGTTTATTTTTAGAACATAATCGTTACTACAACGCGGCAACGCAAAAGGTGGCAAAAAATAATTTTATGTTGAAGGTTTTGGTGTGACGTCTTACAATTACGTAATCACCTCATGGGAAACATCTGCGGGGTAATTACGTAACACACTAACAGTAGGAATGGGTTTCATTTTGACAGTTCAACAACATTCATTGCGTTATTTACGTTGTTGAGCAGACAAATCTTTCGAACATATGAAGCAATGGATTAGCAATAGGTTTCAAAATGATTCAGATTGCGATAGATAGTGTGTTACGTAATTAGAGTGCTGAGTAAACCTCTGTGATCATTTTGAGTTCAAGAGAAAAGGTTGAAGGTATTTACTTTAACACAACTACAAATAACATAATAAATTCTATAGAACTATCGATATAAGTACAGCGACAAAGTTTAGACACAACTTATGCTTATACAGTACAACACACATTAATAGATACCCGAGTTAAATGTAATAATTGATTGAAACCCAGGTATGTTGATTCTAATGAAAATCTCAGTAATCTCTATCTAATAAATTGAAACTGCTATTCAGAACAATTTCAACTGTTTTCCAGTTGACGTCAATCATGTAACAAATTATCATGCGGGTGTCAACTATACCAAGGAAAAGAGCATTGCGCTTATTATGGTATTCCCTCCATGTAAATGGTGACAGAATGTCTCGTCACAGCATGGTGGCTACCACGATGGGTAGGCACTAAACGATCTTTTATATTGGATTTGCTCGCGTTTGACCACACCACTATCCCTATCTCACCTAAACTAAATGATGACAGTACGCTGATAATGGTATCGAACCTCATGTCAAAGGGACCAAAGCTAACAAATTAAAGATTTAGAAAAGAAAGAAGAGATAGGTACCAATACTTTACGAATGGACATGAAAGAAAGTTGACCCTAAGAGAAGGCAAGGAGCACCAAGGTGGAACTATTTTATTATTCCGGTCTTACCGGTGTGGAAAAGACGCATTAAAAAGACAACTGGAATTTTATATAAAACATCTGTAGTGTCTGCTTACCCTCATGGGAAGAAGGGATGAGTTTATGTATGTATCTCGGCAATAAGTAATTCACAATACTAATAAATAAATAAATAAATATTATACGGTGAAGAATTAAAAAGATATTGAAATAACAAAAGACATTGTTTCGAAATAACGTACGTCAAGTACTATCTTATAGATAAGAAACCCTTTAAATGACATGCAAAAGTGAAAACACATCCGATGTTCTTGAATAAAATCGATAGCTAACCGGTACACTTGCGCTTGCACACACTCCCGTTTCGATCGTTGACGTACTAATGCGACCTGCGTCATGATGACACTCATGTGGTACTGCCACTACTGCCAGCCACCTCTTAGTAAACAAGATAGTGCTGAATGTAGTGCACATTGCATTAACCCTGCTGATAATATCTATGTTTTAACGTATGTAGTACGGACGTGTGACTGCCTTAGCGGATACGAATTGTGGGGTGGTCTAAAATACCAGAAATGGTAATTACGCACTTACTAATTACAACTCATGTACGTTGTTTTTATACTTAATCAAATGGAATCGTCCAAAGGCCACAGTTTCTAAAAAAATGCTAACTTCATATTAAAACCCAAAACCGGCGGTTGTGTCAATTTGAAGGCTCCATCTATCAATTATTTATCTACCTAATGACGCTAACTTGCATTTAACCGGTTCTCTTAAAATAGTAGGTGTAAACTGTGAGAGATAACACTCTCTACGTTCGGTATCATTCATTAACAACTGCTGATGACATCTCTGTGGCATTCCTATGATAATCAGTTAATGGTTTACGGTTGACTTCCTGTTCCGGTGATCTTTTCACGTTCACACCTTGAAGATACGGGGTTATTAAAGCATGATTTTCTTTTGACATTTATCTTACAACGACGCATGTGAAAGTGAGTGAAATTGATACAGGATGGACATAATATTGTAATGGTAGGTACACAATACGTGTTATAACAATGACATAATTGAATAAGCGCTATCAAAGAGTGTCGTCGTTCAGAAACTCGATGGAACTCACGCGCAGTTAATTTAGTTATGAAGACCGATGCAGTTATCTTATTTCTCGCGGCAAAGAATGATTTGTAAATAGGCAAAAAATGGGTTTAGTTATTATGAAATTCAACAATTGCACTCTTGGTTATCTATTATGATTAGAATGATGTGAATTACATTGTGTTTCATGTTCAATTGGCTGAAAAGCTGAAAGCACACAACATAAGTATTATTAATTACCTATGTAATCATAAATGACCAGTTGCCTATACGTAGGCTGTCTACAATCGTAGGTACCTATAAATATTAATTTTTTTCTGTAATTGTCCAAATATTTCTGTAACATTTCCATTTGCTGCTCGGCAGAGTTGAATTAGATATTTGGTTATAAGAGTTCTTTTTTTTTGTTATTATAACACCAGGCTTTTTCATTAACGGTGTGTTCTATAGCATGAAGGTAGATAGGAATATGGAATGTTCATAAAGGATTTATGCAGCTATATGTTTGTGCTCGACAACGGAGCTTAATCACGAGTCACATTCATTTCATTACTTTTGTTACAATTTTGCTACCTACAGTGACCATAAAACAAATAAAAAATACGGCACCCGATGTAAAAACAGCGGAGTAATTGCGTAACACACGAACAGAAGGAATGGCTTTCATTTTGAGAGTTCAACAACTTTCATCGTGTTATTTACCTTGTTGAGCAGACAAATTTTTCGAACTTATGAAGCAATGGATTAGCAATATCCTTCAGAATGTTTCAGATTCATGATTGTGTGTTACGCACTTAGGGTGCTGAAATTGCTAGCAGCATTCCTAGTTTTTTGAGGCTAATTGTTTACCATATTGTGGGAGGTTTACCATCGCAATTTTTATATTAACCGATTACGATAGCTTACAATAGCCGATTATTTTAGTGTGAATTCACTGTCATTCAATACTCAAACATAAAATAAAAATAATTATGCAAAACGCACTAATACTTATGTATGAATATTAAAGGCTCCTGCAATTGTGCGCGACACCTAGGCACCGCATTTCGCGCTACACGCGGTGCCTTAGGGTCGCGTGCGATTCGCGTTGCGGGTCGCGCCTGTTTGAAGGAGCCTTTAAGATATAAAGACAGCCGAAAGACAATGTACAGTAATTAAATATGCACAATGCATTCATGAAGAATGCAATAAATCAACATGAATTTAAGATTAATTACTTATATTCATATGGCTGGTTTATTTATTTAAAGTTTCCTTTTGTTTATATATTGTTGGTTTATTGAATAAAATGAACTTTCATGTGTATGTCTCGTTTATATACAGTACTACAAGAATCTTTTGGCGCCTGAATCACATTGACAGGGGGCGTTGTTGGTAAACATTTGTCGCAGAAATTATATTGAAAATAAAAAATGGCGGCGTTAGTTCCTATTTTGGCTACGCGTCAAAAAATCCTTGTACCGTTGTAAGTAAATGTTTTGATGTGTTGATCGATGTTCGGCCAGTCACATGACCACGAGTCCGTCCTCCTTACGATCTCGGGGGCCGTCGGCGTCGCCGCGGCCGTGCTAGGCGTTTCGCCTTGTCCTTATTTCAGTCCATCACAAGCATCAACGTCGGTTTACACAGCCTGTCTAATGATTGATTATTATTATTACAAGGTACCGCGACTCTTGACACCTCCTTTACTTAGCAGAAGTCTTTAGTAAGTACGGTCAGCAATAAAAGTCGATTAAAACTTCCCCCATCTATTCTGTAAAAATCTCACAGTGATGAGCTTGTAGTGAGCTGTCAATTAAATAGTGTCAATCCCAAGCATTAGGTGGAATCACAGCTCACTTCACCTATGTTTTCACGGTGAGATTTTTACAAAATAAAACGGATTTTTTTTATATTAATTAAAATTAATATTAAAAAATTCTGTTTTATTTTGTAAAAATTATTGAGCTAAATATTCATAAAGAATGTGTACTGACTGATATACAATTTAAAGAGTATGAATTCTTAGCCGTTACATGAAATGCAGAAAAGCATATTGCTTTTATGCATTACGATGTCAGTTATAGTCAAGATTAGATTTCAAATAGGTACATAAAAGGCACTTGAACACTGAACGCCAAATTTACAAAAATAAATTATTGGTTCTCGTTGTTCCTTCCAAAGGGTAGTTTCGTATCGAGATGACGTGGATGCGATGATAATCGAATTATTTTGTATCAATTTAGTTAATACTATGCAAAACTGCAAAAGATACAGTGTTAATCAACTTTTGTTGCAGACTGTACCCAAAAGACAATATTTGACCTTATTAAAAAGAAATCAACGTTTAATGTGCCTTTTACCCAGATTTAAATGTTAAAGAATGTGGTTTTATTGTAATTTGTTATTACCAAAGAAGGACAAGAAAAACCTTTAAAATATATTGAAATTTGAATCATGTGATTTATCACTGATTTAAAAAAATATATACTCACGTGAAGTCACGTGGTAAGTAGTTAAAGTTGAAACCTAAACTTAATAATATTATAAAGAGAAAATATTTGACTTTTTGTATGTTTGCAAGTTTGTTTGTTACGCTTTCACGCAAAAACTGCTCAACGGATTTGGATGAAATTTGGCAGATGGGTCGAAAATGATTACTGGATTAGGACATAGGATACGTTTTATCCCGATATTTCCACGGGATCGCGACATATGCGGGTGAAACCGCGGGGCGCAACTAGTTTATAGTAAAATCTGAAGGTGTTGGTATCGCACGTTGACAGATTATTATCTTTATCTGTCGGTTTATGAATATCAACATATTTAATAAATAAAAACCTACACACTTAATTGCCGTAGACCTTTAAATGTACCTACACATATATACCAAGAAAAAACGACAACCGCTACATAAGGTTACTTTGAAGTTTTGACAGTTTCATTACCAATGTCTTGGACTTTTGGTCAAGGTCTGATGAAAGCACTGAACAACACAAAACATATAGTATCCTTACATAGTTATCTGCACTTGAGACTCAATCTTGCTATTACGTACTAATCAACTGGACGGCTACATATCAAGCTATACATTTCCAGTTTTAGCTGACCTCGCATTGTATAGGCTTTTCGTACAATGAGAAGTCAGCTCATACTGGAAATCTATAGCTTGATATGTAGTCGTGCGTACATAATATCTTAGGAATTTAAAATTAATAATACCGTAGAGTTGTTTGGACATGACATAATATCGTTTTTTACCCTGTGAAAAAAAAACTTCTTATATGTATTTAATCGTAAATTACAATGCATAAAGCTTTTAAAATAATCCGAGGGCTTATTAAAAACGTTCTGCATTTTAATTAAAGGCTTTTAATCAGTTTAATCATCCTGATTAAATCAGTGAAACGCAGGGTTGCATCGCTTTAAAAGATGTAAACAAGGATATGAACACCACAGTATGAACTTGCTCGGTCCGAAGGCTATGACCCGACGAGTCAAGGCTCGTACACACTGGCGCGACGCGACGCCCGACACAAAGGCACCGAGTGTCGCGCGACGAGCGGCGTCTTTGTGTCGCGCTGTCGTGTCGCGCCTGTTTGTGGGAGCCTTCAGGCGACCGACAATATCTATCGGTATACTATCGTGTGCAAGCTTACACAGTCTCATCTCTTGATGTAAACAATTACGCTATGTTTTATATCGACGTATTTAAACCAGGAAGTAAGGAGGAAGTGACTTGTTCTGGTTAATTAGTTTACTATAAAGATTTTATAGTAGGTATTTCGTAACCAATTTATGTTTCGGTCCTTGTACTCAATACCATTTATGGAAATACGAACGTGTAAACGAAGCAAAGAGTATGTAAGGATCGTAGTATATGTCGCGTTCTGGACTTTTTGTCTAAACCATGGGAAGAAGGCGTGAGCATTGTCTAAAAAATCAAATGTCTGGCACTCCGGGAGTGACACATGCTTACGTCACTATCCAGTTGCCACTTTATTGCAACAAAACATGAATTATGGAAACATTTTCAGTCACCGTTCTGTTGAAAAATACATATAAAGCATTTCGATTGTCGTTTCGTTTTTCTAATTAAACGAAACAATTCAATTTAAACATATACCAACGTAGTTGTTAATGAAATTCTCTTCGTTTTATCGGATTTGCACAGGTAATAAAGGCGGTTAGGGAGTTATTATTACACACTACTGGTAACACAGCGGTGATGACGTAGGCTTGTGTCACCCACGTGTCTACTGTGTCTCGGAATGCTATACCTGGCGAAGTATATTATTATACCTTGGGCGTGAGTATGTATATATGAAGTGTTGTAACTAAGAAGACCGAGCGAAAGGCATTGGAAAAGTAAATAATAATAAAACTAACTTTTTTATTACCCTTGCAATTACAGCTTAGATTACAGGAAAACTGCTTGCTTAGCACAGGAGCGATGGCCACTGTTAGTGTCCTTATTGCATTGAAAATATTATGCAGTAGGTAACTACTTAAGTTTATTTACTTCATCGTTTATTGCAGGCGTCTGCAGCAATTAGGACAAAGTTATAATTGTACAATTAACGGTTCTTTTGTAATTACTTGCATTGTCTTGATAGTTTATTAAGAGTAAATTGCTATAAAATAAGAAGGCAATATGGAAATTATCCGAAGGAGTAACTAATGTTAAATATCGTAACATCTTTTCTTCCCAGCAGGAATGATAAATATATTTTTTTTCATTCTAAGAGAATCTTTTCTATTTCTTTTTTTCTTATTATGGAATATAATATAAACAAAGATTATTAATTATAAGCTAAGCTCACAAAGATGATTAAATATATTATGGTAATATTTGGGCTCCACATTAAGAAGGAGATCATTCACCGGCCATACATTTTTGGGCTAAATGTGAAAGTCGGCCAAACAAAAAAAAAAGCTGTATTCCGAAATAATATCTTTTTTGCTTCATTTTCTACTATAGGACCAAATCTGTAGGGTCATTCTGCGTCAAGTTACATGGGTTCGAAAAATCACTATATCGTACTTATTTGATAGGGGCTTAAGAGTGATTTAATTAATTAAACTAATTTATTCGGGCAAGCTACTGCTATCTTACACGCTTCTTTTGTTAGTTCATTGAAATAGCCGAATTATTGGAATAATACGGTTATTTTAAACTGCATGCAATTAGTTCGTCGTTCTTTTTCTTCCGCACCGGCTTGAAACACATGACAATAGCTTGGAGCAGTGTTTCTTTTTATCTTTTTAGTATTGTATTTTTCAATGTACGGTCACCAAAAGTGATAACTGATAAGTAACCAGAGTCGTCGGATATAGTTGAAGTTAAGTAAGAAACCGATGGATGTTTTTGAATGAAATTTAATTTAATTAATAGAAAACAAACTGTTCATTTATCATAAAAATTTAAAGACCCATCACATCTCATAATCTACGCATTCTATACATCAAACTTAGTCAAATTGAGCTAAAATTATTGCTGGGTAACGACTTTTACTTTTTGTCCTTATGGGTGCAAGCATTGGTACAAGAGTTGTGGGGGTGTTAAATTTAAGGTAACATAACATTTAAAACTTGTTTTCGTGTAAAAAAGTAAGCGAATTTTTAAACTTTGACTTTCAATATCTCCGTAACCAAAAGGTTCCTAATGTTTGTTACGTAATTCCCAATATGGCAAGCGATTGCGAGTGGAATTTCATTTGGGCTCACATTTTAAAAGAAAATGTGTTACGCAATTAGCCTACAGGTATGGCCCAGGCCCTACAAAAAATAAAAAAACACAGTGACGGGGAGTATAAGTGTTCTTTTTACAGCCGATATTTACGTCGGTACTTACAAAAAATATGTGTTATTTTATTTCACTGTTTTTGCTTGAATATAAACCACTAAAATACTATTTAGTGGTTTGTATTCAGGCCAAACCCAGTTACCCATTTAAATCAGATAATACTAGTACTGTTAAAAAAAAAAGAACTAATAGGTAGGTACGTTAGCTATGTGGAGTATAACCCTAGAGTTCCACTGTAAAAAATGATAATTGATATTTACTGGCATAAAAGCTAGTAATTAGATTACTCTGTAACTAAAACATACCTACTGAAAACAGTATTTATCAAACTCATATTAACAGCGTATGGAATGACCCTACAGATGGGGTCCGATAGTGAAAAGTATTGTGTTCTAACTTTTTTCTTGTTTGGCCGGCATTTTCGTAATTTAGCCTAATATGAATTATCTCCTTTCTTTAGAGGAAACCTTGTACAAAAATTCTTTTTTAGTCTTTTTTCTATTACTTATTTAAGGAAAGAAGAAATGGAAATTGTTTTAAATAGGTTTTTATTTTATATAGATTCTTATATATTTTGTGAATGTGAGAAAGTTGTAGGCCTAACTTGTAGACTGTAGATTAGTAAACCTTTTTGTATATATATATTTTTTTTTATTATTTTGTTGAGTGCCTGTTACTTGTTGTCAGGCCTACACTGTCCTCCCATTATCAACACTGTAAGTTGAAACATTGTAAAAGCCCCTTATTTTTAAAAGAGTAACCGTGGAGTTTCTTGCCGGCTCTTCTCCATAGGAAACAACCAATTGGAACCGTGCACCTAGCTTCTAACGTTTCATAAGTGCCCATGTTGGTTTATGTGAAATAAAATATTTTTATTTTGATTTTTTTGAAAGCATTTGTTCTTTTGTAGTTCTATGGTTCTATAGAACATATTTAGACCACAGTTGGTAGTTATCTATTTATGGTTGTAGGTACTTACCTTCTTCAAAAAAGTTTATATTTAACCATGATTCTATTACGTACTTATTTCAGGAAAGAAAAAATGGAAAACATTTGTTCTTTTGTGGATCTATGGTTCTGTAGAACACGATTCGTAGTTATCTATTTATGCTTTTAGGTACCCAAAACTCTGATTTTTTATTTGCTAGACCAACATGACAGCTGCGATCGACCTTTTACATCAGTCAGCTTTTCATAATGTTCGTGCAAGTTCCTATTGGCCACTACGAGTACATACATTCGAACATTCTCCACTAAACATATTCTACACATTGGCAGTTTTTCCATCTACAGCTATTATTTTGGTCTAGCAAATAAAAAATCAGAGTTTACCTAATTACCGCATTCGAAGCAACAGTAGATCTTAATATCGTAATGACGTGATTTAACAGGTTTGCGTTAATATTGTGCTAACTTTATCCCAATCACATAAAAATATAACGGTTATATTATTTTGATAAGTAATAAAGTACATAACCTTAATAATAATCGTAAATACCTCTGCTTATAATTGTACAATATTGTAGGTAAGTGAAAAAAATCTGATATACGTCATGAATTCATGATGTAGGTAGACAAGATTGTTCTAAGTTATGATAAAAAATCGACGCCATATGTGTAATAGATATTGAGAGCTGCAAGTTATGTCGACAACGGTATGGCGAGTTCAGCCAGTGAATATGAATAATAAGAACACAAGAAGTAGTGTCGAGCTAAAGTTAGGTATGTTGATCTACTCATCTACCAAGTCGCACTGGCGTGCAGATGAGCTTTCGAGTTAAACAATGCAGAGATGTCGTGAAAGGGTGATTCGAACATCTGTTTCTGCACTACCGAGAGGGAGCTCTAATGAAACAGATTTGAGGTTTCAAATTTTTATCGACTTCAAAAAGGAGGTGGTTATCAATTTGGATGTTTATATTTTTTTAAATATGATTTTGGGCATAACTCCGTCATACATAATATAGATGATGAAGCCACCATCAGCTTCAGTTCTTCTGGTTCTTTACCAGGAGAACATCTCAACAATTAACGTCCCTGCATCGGGAAAAGCCATATTTTGTAAAAAGTGATGAGCAGTTGAAATAAGCTATTGTAACATAGATAAATTATTATCAGACCCACTAAAAAGTGAAAAATAAAAAGAAAATAGAAAAACAAAACAACTGACTTCCAAAAAAGAAACACTACAAAGTGAACAATTACTTTAATTTCGGAAGTCGGTGGCAAAAAACTAAAATACAGATCCAAAGACACCGACTTTCGAAATTAAAGTTATTTTTCACTTTGTATTGTATTTTTTTGACGACGGTTTTTTTTTTTGAAAAATAGTTTTTTTTGTCAGTAATTATTGATTAAAAATTCAACCACTACTTTTACAAGTTTTCAATAATATCTAACGGGTACTATTATCCGTTTAATTAATGATATCTCTTCAGGTACTATGCGATTTAATATAAAATAAAGAAAGAAGGAAATAAAAAATATTTATTGGGTCTCGCACAGGATTATCTTATCACACACTAAATTAAACAAACTCATTAAAAGAAAAAAAACGAAAGTAAAATGATAATAACAACAGAAAGTCCTGTATGAGGCCAAAAGGCCCCTATCTCAGCATGATGCTGCGAAATTTAAAAAATAAGTGTCGCACCGCTGGTATTTTGAAAGGGCCAGCTGCTGTGATGTCCCGGACAGATAGAAATAAATAAAAATTAATTTAAAAAAAATTGCCGTTTATGAGCAACATAATGAGTAGGTATAATTTTTTTTATATTGATCCACCTACTACGCAGGATCAATAGTGAATAAACAAATGCTCATTACAAAGCTGCAGCTGGCAGTGACAATACCTAGCATGTGTTAATTGTAAATATCAACAGTATATACCTTTATCTACTAGGTTAATGCAATGCATTGAGAGTCTAGTCTAGACGGAGACAAAGTTTATGGTTAAGTTTAGGTGTCAATTGTTTCTTAAACTGTCCACTAATTGAACACGCTTTTATTGGTAAAGTTATTAGTGAGCTTAAGTACTTACTAATAATTGTTTCCAACATTAGTTATTGATGATGAAGCAGTCTGCTTGTATGAAAATATCTTCATGGAAAATATGGCAATGTCCCACTTTCAAAACAATTTTCTTTTATGAGATGAAATAATTATTAGCTTATCTGTTACATCTAGGGTCATCGACTAGCGAGCGGTTACTCGGCAAGCGGCAACTGTACACACAGTGCATAATTACTTGATGATCAACACTGTGACAATGGAAGTCGGCCGAGCAATTCACACCAACCTTGTACCTATTGAAGCTCCACTAAGGACTACACTAGCATGAACTAAGTTTTTATAAATTAAGATAATCAAATATAGGTAGGTAGGTAATGATGTAATTTAAAAATATTATTCCAAAATATATACTTAAAAAATATCTTTAAAAGATTGAGATTCAAGCCATGAGCATCGTCGTCATATACGGAACATACCTCTTAGATAATTTCGAATATATGGCTCGAAACATGGGCTTTCTAAAAGATGTATAATTTTCTCTGACAATAATGATTCATTTCCATATTCCAAACCGAACCTTTCAAATGATTAAAATCAATTCCCAGTGGTAAGTAATGGATGCAGAAATGTGTCGTGTTATGTGAGCGTCGCTGCACCTTGTGGAGGCCACGCATCGATCAGTAACACTTTATGCAAACTCACGCGCGAACCGCACATATTTCATGTAGAGGAAAGCGTTTATTTAGATTGTCCGGTGTCACCAGTCTCATGTTCAATAGGCTCTAGAAGTTTTTTCTAACTTCTCACATCTATTTATAACCCACTGCAACTGCAGGTGCATTGCAAACTCGTTCCTACTGCGGGCCACCGACTATGTGCCTGCAAGCTCGGTCGTTATCTCAAAAACTGCTTTAAAGATTTTGAACTACTTAGCGTTTAAAATACAAAATTTTATCATTTAATTGTTGTGATTAATAAGGCAGTAGCACAATATTTTCAACATCATCATCCGCCTAGTCTTTTTCCAACTATGTTTGGGTTCGACTTCCAGTCTAACCAGATGCAGCTGAGTACCAGTTTTTTACAAGGAGCGACTGCTTATCTGACCTCCACAACCCACTTACTGGGGTAATACGATACTCCTTGGTAAGACTGGTTATCACTTTCGAGCTTCTGACTAAACGTAACGACTGTCAAAAATCCACGAATGACAGCCGAGACCAAGGTACGGAGGGGTCTCGGTATGTAAAGATAGTCACCCATCCACGGACCAACCTTGGCAGGCGTAGCTTAACCTGATCGATCGTCCCGCGCGGCTGTTTCACCAGCCCACCACCACGGGCTCTTCCAACAATATTTTCAACAATACCTATTCATTAAAGGTAAATAATGCAGGTATGACAGGTGTTAAATATAATGCAAATCATTAGCGAATATGTATTATATGTGCAGTAAGGTATATAGCAGTGAACGTGAATCATAAAGGTATCGTATATATGACACACGGGCCGGCGTTTGTTGACGGTAGTTGATTGACCATGTGGACGACTCGTGAACCAGCCCGTACCTACTTAGTTAGTATGATTAAATAACGCAATGTGAAATTTAATCAAGTCGAAGTCATTAAACGTCCAAAACATTCAGAGAAACGCAGCGGAGAAAGGATTGCAGTACAAATCCATGAAATACTCGTTTAAAACGGTAAAATTTTATTAAGACTGCACAAAGAACTTGAACCGTGCGTATGTTGGATGATACTGCTGGTGCCCTTGGTGAAACTCATGTAGCTATAACACGCTCGAATGTATATTGAAAATCCGGAATGCGGACGCAACGGCTCTCAAAATGTTAATAGAAAAATTGGATTTGCAATTGCTCTTTATTGTCACATAAAATGGTGACTAAGCTTTAAACAGCGATATGTGACCTGACGTGTACACAATGTAATTGTATGTGTAAATGCGTTAACAAGTCTTACGTCGCCTTGATTAATACTTCCCATTTGCAGAGATTCTAGGCCTTTGTGTCATGCACGGCACATCTCCCGCGAGCCGCCGCCGCCGGCGCATCACGCATGCGGCGTGCCTGGCGGCCGTCTGCTTGGCTCACATAACGGCAACGTGCACCATTCCCAATCGAACATTTAAGCAAACACATTAAAGTACAACACCGGTTACACGTGAGATCGGTGGCTTGCGACCGATCATCGATGTCGATAAAATCGTATGTGCAATCAATGGTTTCCTTTAATTATTTACATATTATAGTGACGTTGGTGACTATTAATTAGCTCGTGCCATAATATCCCTTCATTAATTACCTATTCAGTTCTTTCGCAGACTTCAACAACGTGTAGACATCACTTATCTCGGTATTGTATAAGCCCAGCAGAGAGATAAAATTAATGAAACAAAAAAATACGTATATTAGTATTCTGGTACGCTACAATGACGAACTTTTTGTGCAAGAGGAGTGAAAAATAAAATTGTTTTACTCTTTGGGCCTTTTTTTGCACAAACTAAGAGTCAGTGTCAATATTTTTAAACACTTGGTTTGGGTACTGTACAATTATGAGGCGCGGAAAAGAATCAATATGTCCTCGTAGCAAGTGGGCAAGGAAACAAAGAAGTGTACAAGTAGGCACTCTAATGTCAAAAACTTCGCAAGATGTTTACGAGATGACGCGTACGTGAGCTTTTTAATCCTTGAGCTTTCTGTGTAGTAAAAATATATACTTTATTGTCCCGGTTTGAGTTTGCAATAATTTTTATACGAATGTTAATCTTAGGAGGTTTTGACGACGTTCATTCCATGCCTATTACTCAGTTAGGAACGTAATTACGCGAAACGCAATCTGCCATCCGTTGAGTGAGAAGTAACCTTCTGATCGGCGCAGTGCAGCGTTGATTTCGGACTATATAAAAGGAATGCTTTGCTATATTGCTCTCATGCCTTTATACATATCTATGTGAGTAGGTACCTGCTATATAGTTTTCATATACTAATATGTATAAGTTAAGCCGGACGTCTTATCAACGATTTAAAAAACATTAAATTATAATTACTAACATTATGTCCGGCTCCAAAGTAAATATTTTTTGTGCATACGAAAGTCGTTCTAACCTAATAGCCAAGTCGTTGTCATTGAAACCAGCCGAGTTGAGGTTTGGTGTAACACTTTTAAAAATAGTGCATTTATCATTAATTTTAAGTTGCCAGATTTATATTAAGATGGAAATCAGACAGCATGCTTTCATAGAGGGCGTGGCGTGCAAATGCAACCTTGTCAGACTCCTACCATTATAACCGATTGATCTACTGACGTGAACATGATCTAGACACACCCATCCATGGGTGTGACCATATGCGCATGACACTATGCATACTGACCGAGTCAGGCATAAAAAGGATGCTTTATACTAATTTTGTAATAGATTTCGTATAACGGTCTACTGGGATTAAAAAAAATCATAAATACAGTGTTGATTGATTTATTACGATTTTCATTCGAATTTTCGAACTAGTTAAAACGACTGAGCTTGCTTCGGAAAGGTGTTACAAGGAAAATAGGTTTTGTTAATATTCGGGGAAGCGTTAAGTGAAACGGGTCCAAAGTCTCATGTTGAATTGGTTAATAACGGTCCGCTCCCGTCGTCCCGGACAGTTATCGATGTGCCGTCGTCATCGTGCACATTAGCCAATGAGAAGGTCGGTACATAATCACAATTACCCGGAACGCTGAATTAGACAGGAAACGCAACTTGTAACAGCTATTACGTAATGCCTAGTATATTGACAATTAGAATAGCAAATGTAGAACGTGCCCTGTTTGAGAATAACGTCTTCAGGATCTTTTACATGCATCGGTTTATCGGGTAGGTAAGGCTCGACTTAGAATAATTCTGGATACTTGAATTTCATAAATTTGATGACAGCACAGTATTACCCAAACATGGGTTACTAAGCACATGTTTACATGTAAAATACTATGACAAAACTTTGCTTGGGAAATACAATGCTTCTGAGAAAAACGCGTTTAGACCTAGATGAAGGGTAAACAAACAGTTGTATCACGTATTTTGTTATTTTATTATCATTAATTTGTTAGAGTGTTAAGCGTTATGTGTAAATAAAGTGACATACAAGGGAGTGTTAACACTTCGACCACTGTTTCATCAAATTCGTAAAGATAACTTGAGAATTTCCACATCCTGAAAAATCTGTAGCCAGTGCGCTGCACATGAATGTCAATACAATAAGGAAGTCGCTTATTCACATAGGTCACAATTACTGAACAAATATTATTTAGGATTTAAATAACCTAGTTATTATTTCTTATCTTACCTATCTAATAAGATAATAATAATATCTTATCCATCTACTAAGAAGAATAGATATTCATCTTAGTAGATAGATAAGATATTCCCTTTACTAAGATGAATAGATATTCATCTTAGTAAAGGGAAATGTCTAGAAAAAACGGAAAATTAAGGCAAGCAATTCCTTTTTTCAGTTATGGAATTAAAATGAGCGTTATTATAAAAATAGAAAATAAACTATTATTAATTGTACCATCGGCAATAAAATAATGACGTTGGCCTTTACCTATAATAATAATGAAGAAATATTATCGCTATTATTATTTAATTTTATTCTTTAACAATAACATAATATCACTTAATTTTTCTTGCTAGGAAGTTAATAGAGCTATGGAAATTTATGGAATAACGTGATCCAATTCTATGTAATTAGGTGTTTATGGTCACGCCTTAGCAATACGCGGAACGTCTAGCCTCCACAAGTACGTAACATAAATTAATCGGAACCACTGATCACTAAAGAATGATCTTTGAAATAACAATTAGGTACATCGATTTGTTTATCGATTACTCTAGAATAGTCATGAAATGGAAAATTAATGGAAACCCAATGGGTTCTCATAATTGGGTTTCACGCATGAAGGTGATCACACCGACCATTTCCATATTCAGACATAGCAGTTAGTACAATTTACCTTTTATTGGAAACTACACAAATGTGTGTGTTTATTGTGTAAATATCGTATGTCATCGTTGTCACTTGCCACCAACGAGGCGTTAAACCCGACATCGACATGACTGCGTTGTTATAATTTATCGAAGTTCGTGTCTATCAGGTGTATTAACATTCGATTAAGTACGCTCGCAATCATTTGAATTTGTTTGGCAGTCATTTACCGAAAAATGAGTTGTGTCACGAAATAAACTTTATTATTTGTCAGATCAGTACAATCCATATTGTTAATACGGACATAAACAACTTACAAACTAGTGTTAGTACATATACCTCTGTCAATTAATAAATTCAAAAAATATGTCAGAGACGACATAATAATAATAATTTTGAATGGTCGTTTTTTTTTTTTCTAATTCCATGTTAACATTTATTTGATAGTTTCAAAATACTCCTATGCACTAGTAATGCCAGTATTTTCATTTATCGTCGTATTATTGTCTCCACATTGTATTTGGTTACCACATAATCTATTCTTCGATGAAAAGGTTGTTCATGTTTGTTACAAGTGGTTAGGTTTGCGATAAAAAGACTATTATTTTTATGTATCTCTTTAATAAACTATGCCTACTTATCATTTTTATTGTCTTGTCAATTAGTATGTAAGAATATTCTTTGAAGATCTAGACTATCCGTCAGGATTTATTTATTCAGTTAAAGACGATTAGTGCAGAAGAAATAATTTATCTATATATCTATAAAATATTTATAAAAGGAGAAACTGACTGACTGACTGACATATTCACGCACAGCCGAAACTACTGGGACTAGGAACGTGAAATTTTGCAAAGGGCTTCTTTTTATAACGTAGGGAAGCATTAAAACGGGGTTTTTTGAAATTCGAACTTTGATTTCCCACCCAAAATAAAATAAAAAAAAGGGGGGTGACAAGATGGATTATGTTTATTTGAAAAATCTAATTCCTTGAGTTAATAAACTTAAAACTTGGCACGAATAATTATGTAGGTAAATTATAAAGTATGTAATTTTTTTTCCTAAACTATGCCCAAAAGGGGGATTGGAGGGTCTCAAAGTTTGTATGGGAGAATTTTAACACGCAGTTCGATTAACTCGAAACTCCGTATGTATACTCAAGACCAAAAATAAAGCGTTAAATTATTCAGGGTTTTTCGAAAATATCTCCCTAACGGGGTGAAAAGGGGTAGTCAAATTTACAGGGGAGGATTTTACTGCGTGGCTTGATTAACTCGAAAATTGGCATAAATAATCTTTGAGTCAAGTAATGAAAACACCCCAAACTATTTTTCAAAATTCTACCCCTGCGGGGGTGAAAAGAGGGGACACAGTTTATATGAAAAATCTTGTTTACTAGGTTAACAAACTTGAAACTTGTCAATATTTGTCTCAATATTTAAATAAAAAACACTGTAACTTTTAGTTTTTACAACCAACCCGTCATGGAGAATTTAGGGCGTGTCAAAGTTAGTAAGGAAAACATTTTACGCGCTGTCGCATTAACTCAAAACTTACTGTATCAGGGATTTTTTTAAATCAACTCCTAACGGGGAGGAAAAGGGTACAAAAGTTTGAGGGGTGGATTAAGAGCGGGTAGTAACCAAAATTGCCTATCTTCAATTTAATTTTTCATGAAATTCATAAGACTTAGGTATAAAATAAAAATAATATGAGTAACTACATGATATTTTGAAACTTTTTGTGGAACAGAAACACAATACGTTAAAATTTTCTCGATAAAATATCATCACGAAGTTACCCCTAATTTTCACGTTTTTTCAATTTGTACTTAATATGCTAATGACTAATAGGATAATTTTTTAATGATTATCTGTATCAAGACAAGGCGAAAAAAATTGTGCAGGCATTTTTTGAAATTCCTTTTATTTTTGGTATTATTACGACTACAAGCTTTAAGCACTTACGACGTTTTTAGTTCGTGGAAGAAGTCATCTTCCGTCGCACGTTGCGGGAACTTCAAGCATATTTTTGTTTCGCAAATCAGTCGCCGTCGCTCTGTTGAGACGAGAGGACTGCGCTTGAATTTTCTGCTGCTCTGCGATTTAATTTATTTGCGTAAATAATATTTTCGTAATTTATCACATTGTTGGAATGAAACTGTGAAATACAAAACATGAAAAAATCACTAAAACCACTTCCGAAACGATTATTAAAATCGTTAAGAATTGATAAACTAAATAAATACCACGGCTAAACTATAAAATAAAAATATTATAATAATTCAATGTTGATATTTGAAAATTCAAGATGACATACAATTATTTGACAGATTTTTGACTGGTATAGTACAACTAGCGCCATTGTTCTCCACTTCAGTCAATTTTCTTGCGGAGAAAATTTACAACATAGAATTCGTGCTGGAGATTTTAGATCTTATTACTATTATATAAAGAAACAAATTCGTTTACTCCCACTTTCGTTGACAAACTTCGTGTAAGGGTAACCTTAGACGACCCATTTCGAGCGACTTTTGACCAAAACCCCCGAATCAAGTTAAACTCAAAATTTAACATAAGGGTAGGTTATTGGTATAATAATATTATTGGAGTTTACAAAATAAATAAATCGGAAAACTAAAATAGGGTTTATTGCGGACACAAGTACGAAACGGTGTGCATGGGACATGACAGTTTTCATACGGATAGTGTTCTCGTGACTAAATCCCTTCTTATGGTGGGGATGAGTAAAGATTGTGACGGATCACAATGTTTGGGACTGTCGGCTTGCTTTTCAAAGCTAAAGTTTCAACAGTTACAAAAGAGGAACCTAATAAACTTTCGAATTTCTTTGGCACCCATATAAATAGATGCCAATTATTTTGTCGGTAAAGCCGAATAATATACCCTAGTTATTTATTCCGAAATTGGCCTGTTTTTCACAAATGTTTTCGGCGAGGACTTTTTTCTACTCGCGCTCCGCGCAGGATAGGTTTTCATGACACATGCCATTTGACTTTGCACAATACAGTGCAAAATCCACCATACCAATATTATTTTTTACTTGGTAACACTGTTGCTAATTGAATTTGCACGATCCTGAAATCCAATATCCACGATATAATATTATATTTTTTACTTGGTTAACACTGGTTTCCACGAAGACGTCGTGACGTCCAACTTGTACAAGGCCCTAAATAAAATTTGGTTACCTACATTGGAATTTGAACTTTGTCACGCCAGCATTGAGTTTCTAGTTCCAAAACATGACTATGATCTAAGATTATGAATTCAAGCTTAGCGTATAGTATAGGCAAAATAAACAGATGTTTTACCTACTGAAGAATTTCATTGAAAATAAAGGGAGTGGACAATGGTCATACTTCGTTTAAATATTTTAATTGAAAAACCATTCGAGGTACCTATTTGTGCTGTGAGACCTTGCTTCTTGCCAAAAAATCATGATTCTAGGTCAACGGGATGTATCATATGGATTTTAATTTATTTGCGAATGTTTATTTTCTTATTTTATTGATATTTTTGTTCAATTGATTTCATTTTCTCAAAGTAAAAAAGCAGAAGGTAAGTGATGCGATTTACGCTTTTATATCGTCAAAAAAGCAATTTTATCGAAATTGTTTTCACCATCATGTAGGTAGTATCATGAGTATGTAGTATTATACTACTTTGATGGAAGTGCTTTGCTTTTTAGAGTTCAGTATCTTAAAAGAAAAAATCGAAACCCTTATGGGATCACTTTGTTATCCATCTTTTTGACCGCTTTTCTTAGGAATGCGTGGGGGTATCAAGTTGAAATTGATATCTAATACTTAGATAAACGGTCCTTTGGAGCTGTAAAAAAAAACGAGCATCTAAAACGTTGACTTAGTATCTTGTCATAAATTGCCATTCATTTCGCAAATCTTGCCACTCGCAAATAAATTAAAACCCATAAGATACATGTCGTTGACCTAGAATCATGAAATTTTACAAGAAGCAAGGCACAGGAATAGGTACAGGAAAGTATCTGAAAATTGTTCAATTGTAGTTATGTTACATAATATATGGAATAATATTTTTTCAACTACAACGTTAGGTTTGTCTTTCAATTCGGAACCGAAAATTTATAGGCCGTATCTTGAAGTAACATTTAGTCTTTATTTCATTTAAGTCAGTCTAATCGCCAATCTAACATCCCACCAACATCGGTAACAGATTCACGGACATACAATATTATTTAATAATATACCTACTTGTACACGTAGGTAAATTGAATAAAACAGTTTCATCTGATTATTTTGCGTATACACACTACACACAAGATTCAAATTCAAATGCCTAAATATACGCCGGGCGAAAAGTTTCTGTTGGCGGGAAGGGATTGTGTTTTGTTTTTGTCGTGTTTGATGAGAGGGGTAGGCAAAGAGGCGCGGGTGAAACTTGATTTTTTTCTGTCTTGCTGCGCCCTCTTAATGGGTATAAATATTGTTTAACTCATACAAAGGAAACATACTAAACGCTTTTTTTAAAACAAGCCCTGTCGTGGTGAAAGGGAGGAAGCAGTTTATTTGAAAAATCTTATTCCTTTGATCTATAAACTTAAAATTTGGTGTGAATACTTATTTCTCTAAATAAATAATAAAGATCGTAAACATTCATATTCAAAAACTACCTTTCAAAGGGGTTGGAGGGGATGTTACAATTTTTTGAGGAAAGTACGAAATCCACGTGGACGAAGTCGCGGGCAAAGTGCTAGTGAAATATATTGAGTGTTAATAATTACAGATTTTATTGCGCCGCGTGGCCATGAAGCCATGCTCTCGATTTTTCCAACCTTTTGCTTGTCTGTTGTTTATTAATATGATATCAATCATCATTAAAGTAATTTAAAACTAGATTAATCTTTTTTTTAACAACTTCTTTATGCATGCGGAGTTTTCCTGTAAGTGATTGGTGCACTGTTGCATACACACTTTCGCATATAACCTGTGTGAACAATCGTAGGTGAACCAATAAAATAAATAAATAAATCTCTAGTATCAAATGCAAATCTCATATGGTGAGCGTTTGAATATGCCTGAATAATATACTGTAAAATATGACTGAATTTCAGTAGATGCGTACATTTTATAACCGATCGACACCTGTTACCCTTTTTTGTTTTGAAAACATTAAGTAATTTATACGAAACAATGTCCACCATTATGTTGTTGCGAAATAAGATAAAATCTTATCAAAATCTTCTAAGCGAAAAAATTACATCGTAACATTACGCCTGTATTTCCTCGAAGGGTTAGGCAGAGGTGTACCTATAGTACACCCACATTTCGTCAGTTATGTTTAAGTCCCATGTAATAGGGGCCCAAGAAGGCCCGTGGCTATTGCCATCAACCGGGCACAAATTCAGACTCTAGGCTGCTACTGAGAAATTCCTGATTGAAAACCCAACCACGCTTTGCACCACCTGGGAATCGACCCCAGGACCTCATGCTCAGCGGTAGTGCTTGTGATTACTAAACCAACGAGGCTTTTTATAAGTACGGCAAACTATAAATATTTTATGTAAATTAACTTTAAATTAGGATTTGTTAAATACAGAATTACATATTTGTTCTCATGAATGTGCGTCAGAATCATTTTCAGAATTAAATGAATAAGGGTACCGTTTTAATTACCTAAGTATTTAAAGCGATATGTTGTGTGGTAAAAATAAATTATACAACTTATGTACACAGGCACGACTTAACCAATGCACCTTTTGTGTACAACCTCTTTTGTGTACCAATTTTTTTATTTTTTATTGAACCTTATCTTGTTTATGATTTTGAAAGCCATGGATGTGATCAAAATCTGCGTGACTTCACGTGACTTGTTGATCAAGTATTGTGAAGTGCTGTACAACCTCTCCGGTCACAATGTAGCAATAAGGGTTGCCTAACTCCAATCATCTATAAATATATGCGGAAAAGTAGAACAGACTTCACTCATTTGCATAATTAGTAAGTTTAATCTATTAAGTCCTGAAGTCATGTTGTAAAATATAGGTGCAAGACTTTGTGTCTATTCATTTCTTGTAAAAAAACATAGGAAGTCGTGTGAATAGTTTCTAAATGAACTTTTTATTGCGCTGTAATTATCAAGTTTTGTTTGTTGAATAGCGCTAGTGCCGTTCACAGCAATACATTTGTCAGCAAGGACTTTGTCGTAATTATTATAATAAACAGTTTTTGCAATTGTTTTTATTAATTATTTACGCCACGGATACTGTACAATAATTAACTCATGATAATAAACGGGAGGTGTAAAAAATTGCAAATAATTCCAGGCAGGTTTGTGTTAAAGTCTGACTAAGAAGTTTAACGATCCTTTGCGTGTTTCTAGAACCAGCCAAGGCTTAGTATATCAATTTGCGGTCAAGCTCCTTCTGCGCATACTCTTGCGAAGTATATACGTTGTTCATAACTCCGTCTCCCTGTCAAAGCATTCGCTTGTCGTGTATAAGTGAATGTAGCAAATACCCGACGCGGTAGCTTCAAGTGGGGTAAGGTGAAGGGTAAAGTATGCTCGATGTAAATACATTAACATGGAGGACGATGCGAAGCGAACGCAGACGTGTCTTCAGTGGATGTATTGGAAGAATGCAATTGGAAAATTGCACGGATAATTCCAAGTGCTACTATTAGTAATATAGGTATGACAGAAACTGTAATCAAATAAATATGAATAATGACGCCAAAGATTGGGCACGCATTCAGTAAGATCCCATGCGGAGATATTTTTGTTGTTTTTTCCGATGCACCGTAACCAGCACGTGATTAACTGGTTTGATAATAACTGAATGACTTCCAAAGAATTTGCGAAGGAATGCACAGTGCACTGCATGCGTACATCTTTATGGTAATAGAGTGATACTGGTTTGCGAATTCGGTTCAAATCTCTCGAGAGATTTAACACTTGTGCATGGAAAAAAACGAATATCTGAATATTGCTGTAGCAATATAGCGGTTCGCAATTTAAGTTGACCCTCACTCGAGGCGTGGCTATTTAGTCAATTACTTCGAGTATCACGCAATATGCAGCTACGATGAGGCAGCTCTACACCCATAGTGACCGAATATGAGCAGATTATTACATCCTTATTTAGTGTACGAGATGACCACCGAAGGGTCTGAGGGGCAGGCAGAAAGTTGGCGCGTCCCTCGGGATAAAAGTTGTTTAGCTAAGCTTTTATGATCGTTTCTGAAGGCAATTATCTCTATTATGTAGACAACTAAGTTATGAATATTGCTAGGTGTATTTAACCATTAATCAAGCAGCAGAATTATGAATATTCAATCTGTGTACAATTCTACATACATAAAATAATTCTTCAAAGCACGAGTCGTTTACGTACGTCCTTATTTTAGTTTATACATTTTTTATGCAACTTGCAATACTTATTGAGAATTGTTCAAGTGTGTTGCACTAAGTAAGGTAACCTTTGTTTTCTAAGAAACAGGGATATTGAGAAAAACTTGTAAATAAAGGCACATAAAGTATGTTATAAAAAATTTCAAGAATGATGATGACAGTAATTTATTGACTCAATGAGAACAGGTCTGGATCCATTAAGTGCAAGAGCGACCTTAATGCTTTAACGAGCAATACCTACCATTGTCTAATAACATGTAATGGGCATCGTTAAAAAATAATTTGTCTATCACTGTTTTGTCTGTGTTAAATTCAAATCCATTTAAAAAAACCCATAGTATTGTATGTAGGCCTACATACTACTTTTGTATGTAGTTAGGTATCTTTACCCAATAGATAAAAGAGTTATCTACCTATCTACGCGAAATGACTGCGTTTCACTAACAAAATGAACAGCATGAATTACTTATACATATTTTTAATTAGGTTGCATGCAGCATCTGCTTACAAGGTGAATCTTTTAGTGAAGAACCAAGATATTACTAAAGTAACGCGGAAATGCATGTTTAAGTCCTTATGTACGACCGGTTCAGAATACCTGGAACAAAATTAAAACGGTAGCGGGGGTGCCTACTCGCAATTTGTAACCGACTTTAAAAATGGAGGAGGTTATATGTTCGAGTGTAAGCTTTTTTAAATGTATGTTCATCGATATTTTCGTCAGTTGTGAAACGATTTAAAAAAATCTTATTGCATTTGGTAGAGAAAGCTTGCGTAGTGGTCCCATATAAATTTTATTAACTTTGCTTGGGTTGTTTTTGAATTAGCTTTGATAACACGTATTTAATCCACTTAGCGATTTTGATGATGATTTTGATACTTTCTGTCACTGTTATTTACATAGCAAGTAGTGGTATACGAATTAGTGTGGGGTAGGTACCACAACTAAAAAGAGAAAAAAAAAACTTTTTTACCATATAAAAAAACAACTGACTTCCAAAAAACACTACAAAGTGAAAAATAACTTTAATTTCGGAAATCGGTGGCGAAATACTAAACTACAGATCCAAAAACACCGACTTCCAAAATTAAAGATAATTATATTTTACTTTGTAAGTAGTGTTCTTATGTATTTATGTACACACATATAAACAGAAAGGAAGAAAGGAACAGAGAAATACGTACAAAGAAGTCGAGAACTTTTGGATGTCGGTTGTTTTTCTTTTTTGTAAAATAGTTTTTAACGTCACTGTTTTGTTCGAGTGTCGAGGAAAGGACTATAATTATTATAATTGGATTTAAATAATATGTTATTATGTAAAATATTTGCAAATAATATAGAAAAGTCTGTACAATTTAAACAGGTGGTGTTCTTTAATCAAAATCTTTATACATATATATAATTCTACTGTACGTGTGTATGTCACTGAACTCCTCCTAAAAGGCTGGACCGATTTTGATGAAATTTTTAATGTGTGTTTGTGTGGGTCCCTGGATGGTTTAGATTCACAATTGGACCTGATAGGTGGCGCTTCGATCGAGTTCTAGCACACAGGGCAACGTCTGTCCGGTCAGCTAGTTTTAATATAAAAAATATAGATTTGGCCTAAATTTTTTGTGAGATTTTTAGCATTTGTGTCAATTTATGATCGAGTCCCTAAATAATGTTTGGGGAGTAGAAAATAACGTTCTTTCATTTAGTGTAATTTTTATTTAATGTTCCATTTTTTATTTCAGTTTCCAAGATAATATTTATGTAATTTAAAACCTGCCAGCTTTTTGACACTTTTCCTGTTGCCAGCGATGCGCACGAACTTTTTAATGCCCTATAATTCTTGCCCCTCCTTTTTTATAGTCTTGTATATATTAATATTATTATTTTAAGACTGTTAGCTTTTAAATTAAGCAATAAGTAGTTTATTAATAGGTTTAGTTAGGTTAGGATATCTTTTTATTCTCTTTAATAAATATTATAAAAGCAGTAGTTTGAATTAATGCCAATTTTGATATCGACTTGGTGCCTATCGTCTTGAGTCAGGTTATCAAGTCATATACAATATCTACCTACTGTAAAAAAAACACGCTAAAATGGCACAAAATATCTTTATCATATTTTAAATAAGTGTAAAAAAACTTAATGCGTATAAAATGTGTGTATTATTCAATTTCATGCTATTCGGGATAAGATTATGAATCTCGACATGGAGAAAACTAAGTACCTACTTCATATTTTCATGGACACGTGAAACGTGCAGCTATAAACTTTCCATCTAATTAATAAAATGATATTTTAACCGTTTGCATATTATAATTATTCTAATGTTGTCACCGGCACAGTCATCTGTATTATTTAATTACCTAACCATATATTATTTTCTAAGAATAATGATGGAATATGAGTTGGAAACAATCAAATGCATTTAATGACTTTAGTATGAAAATAAAGTATTCCACCTAAGTAGTATTGTATTCAAATGACACATTGGTATTAGAATAGAATAGAATAGAATACTCTTTATTATGTACACCATAAAAATTACAGATATAAATGTACACATTTAATTAATAATAAATAAATTTAAATGTTGTAATTTACCATTAAGTTGGAAATACAACTTCCTGTCTAAACTTTTAAGGAAAATTACAATCACAGTTCTTTTCAAATACTTAACATACTTAATTATTAAAAAAGAATCGTTTTAAGGGATTTAAGGGTTCCGTAAAGAGCTTCCTTTCCTTTTTATAAGTATAATTCTTTTTTTAATCTGAATAAAATGCTGAATAGAAAAATTATGTAAAAAAAAACAGCTTATGAAAATTTACAATATGTTGACCGTTTTAACAGTTTAAAGATGAGATACTAATACCAGTTGAATTAGTTTTTTAAAACGATGAATTTAAATGAGTCAGATAAAAAAGGAAATAGGTAGGTATAGTTCCTTTTACATAAGTGTACCTTTAAACTGACGAAATTATGAAAGCTCTTTTAATAGGTACCTACTTAGATACAATAATTATAGTGAGTTTTGTTATATTATTTGAATATTAAATACCTATAAGTATTTGATACTTAAATCTGTTTATCAAAGTAAATTATTATTATTCCAGATTTTGTTATCGTGTTTAAATATTCATTAATTACATTGATTTTTATCGGTGGGATAATCTTAAAAGTATCGTTAAAATAATAAGTACGTACCTACAGTTTTGTCCATTGTTCTATTGGACATTGACGTCATAAATAGTACGGTAAGTAATTATTCATGTTTTTTGGCACATAACTACTTTCCGGAAAATATTGTACAAAAAATTGGTGGGAAAATTTGATGACGTTAAATTCGGTCGGATGCAGAGTTGCACACACAATGTTAAAGAATAAATTTTGTGGGGTGATCTCGATTTTATTATTGTGGGTAGATAAAGGTAATTAGTATTAATATTGAGAACAGACGTAGCAGATCTTACGACTTTTTTATTTTGCTCGAATCGCTTCACCCTGTCAACTAGTTAGTGAATCTTCTGATGCCGTACTTGGGAAGTATGCAGGTACCTACTACATTGAGTGCAGTGCATATTTTATGTGATTGTGAAAGTAGGTATCTTGTAACGGTTCCGATGCACTGCATGCATACCTGTTTAAACATCATTTAATTTGCGTAAGTACCTACCAATTTAGTGGTTTAAGTTTGTCTGGCCCAGAGACAAATAAATGATTACACGTTCATAAAAAGGGAATGGAAACAGTAAACTAATTGTTATTTATTTTTAGGATTATTTTAGGCATACTTAACATAATAACCAAAATATATATGTTTCCTTACCTACATGTTGGAAGAATTTTCATGAGAAAAAAAAGAAGAATTTCTATGGAATTATCTGCGCAGTAGGTAAAAGAAATATAAATATAATAATAAGCATAGCTGAAAATATTTATGCTATAGAATAGCTCCAAGATATAAAACAAAGTTGGATAACATTTATTATTGTGCATGAGTGTGAATTTGAAACTACCGCAGGCGGCACCTCGACGTTTATGTAAACTTTTGTGCCGTTCTGCCACAACTACATATAAAAGGGTTAGATATCTAAGTACATACTTTATCTTGAATAATTATGATGATACAAGACAAATTGTGAGCTCCGGGAATTTTTACTTACGCAAATAATATTAAGTTTGTTTATCTACTCATTGTAGTGTTGTACATGTGGCCGTGATCGCACGGATTTTATTAACATGTCTTGCTTGTTAAATGCCAGTGGAGTATAAGCACACAACTCATTTTGTGGGTTTTCTTTTTTTATTTACGCATTACCTTGTGAAGCTAAAGATCAACATTCACAGGGTTTTTTGTAATGATTCTATAATAATACAAAGAGCGCCACAAATTATAAAAAAAAAAAATGCGGTATTAAAATATTTTCAGTTGGTACTTACTTTTCAAGCCGGTCGCCAAGCTTGTCGGAGAGGTGGCTATCTTTAGGTTTGGTCAGGTCCGAGTCGTACAGGTCCCGCTTGTAACCTCTCCAGAAAGTGGGCATCATCCAGACGAACCATGTTTTCGAAAACCAATTTGCTCTCTTATAGTTGTTCGTCTTCTTCTCACGGTTCTTCGGTGGCACTTTTTTGAGATCACACGGATCTTTATTGCCACTAACCATTTTGAATTAAGAATTAAAATATTTTTAAATATAAATAAAAAGTCTTTTAGTCCTCGTGTTTAGAATCTAGTCACGCAAAGTTAGTTCGGCGTGAATATCGTCATTTTTGTCGGTGCAATATTAGTCGCGGACGAAGCACGTTAGCCGGCAACTAGGCGAAACGCCTGATTAGCAACGACACGAACCGAGCGCAAGCTGCCACCTACTGAGTTGCGCGCGCGCAGTCGCTGCGTATTAATACCTACTTAAAAGCGCTACGAATTCACGGCGCCATCAGAGTTCGTCCCCGTCACGTTAAGCTTTTAATAAGCGTTATACTTACGTACACTTAGTTCCGGAAAATGATTTTCATATCACATAATTGATAGGTACTACATTGCTAAGGAAGGCAGACATGCTCAGTTCTACTGAAACTGTATCAAATATGCATGTCTTAGCTATAATTCTATTTAATAAATTATGGATTTATGAATGCTAATAAATATTTGTGTTTTTATAAAGGAGTTGTTTAATGCAGGTAGCAACTGGCGACGATATATTTACCATATACGATGGATTACGAGGCAGTTTCCACTGTATGTCTGTCTGTGTGTGTGTATATAGATAGGGTTGGCAAGCGAGTGACATTTCAGCTTTGTGGGCCCCGTGGCCCAATGCTATAAGTGTCTGTAATTTCGCCGGGATCTTAGGAATGCTGCTCGTCGCCCGACAGATAAAACATTGTGGCAGCAATTTTCCGGACAAGGTGTCTTAAAATGTGTAACGTCGTCAACTTTCCTTTTCAAAGAATCAATAGGTTTTTAAAGGTATGCTTGACATTTGTCAGAAGCAATTAAAATAATTAAATATTTTTATTGTTTTTTAATGAGATGTTTTGAGTTCGTAGCTTATAATCTGCATGCAAGTTGTTTCCTTGCATTTTAGAGTTGATTTCGGGGTCCAGTTTTTGCAGTTATTGTCTCTATCGGGTTAGCAATTGTCTCCTATCACTCTAACTAGCTACATAATTATACAGGGTTATTTGTAAATCGACATATTCCTTGCAGGACGTCAAAGTAAGGTTAAAATGCAACAAATTAAACCTCCAAATGTTCTACTGAGATTCAGTAGTTTTTGAGTTACTTAGCTTTTTAGTTTTTTAAAGAAAAATCCAATTTAAAAATTATTTCCAGCGCTACTATACGGGAAGTTGTAGCTGATGCTGAGGCAGAGCTTTGTTAATAATTAAAAGTTCAAAAAGCCAAAAACTTGGGCAAAGATCACTAACTAAACATTTTATTTTCCGGAATATTTATATTTGTCAGACATAAATTACGATAAACTACTGTATTTCGGTAGATCATTTGGTGGTTTAATTTGTTGCATTTGAATCCCACTATGAGGTCTTGCTAGGAATTCGTCGAATTACAAATAACCCTGTATAGGTTGGTAAGCTTGTTATATATGACTAGTATTGTGCCTGGTTTCCTCTGGAAAAAGGGAAAGAAAAATCGTTCAAATAAACATTTGAATTGTTTTATCAAGTTTTATGTAATTAATATAACAATAAAAGGCACCACTGTTTTGGATTCTCTTAAACCCATTGGCTAGCGAAGCTCTCACCAGTGAACTAATATGTTCTAGTTATTCCGGTTTTGATAGCCATCGCCTTCGTTGTGTTTCATTTCACGACTCGATGATAAAGCCCTACGGAACTTGATAAACCTGTGTCTGTACTTGCACACTTGCCCTACCGGTTGAAAGTTCACTGTTTCTTATTTCTCAAGCAAGATTCTAGCCTCGAGGGGCAAAAAGTCCCTTCAGCGCGGTCATCAAGATACATTGCAAAAATAGATTTAATTTTACGATAGATACTTGGTTTGTAGTTTATTTTTGTTGTTTAGCTGAGAATAAGGCATTAATTTTCGTGTGAACTAATGTTGTAGTACCAGTGACCTCATATTAATCATCTTAATCACTTGGCTTGATCGGCTCAAAACAGGCAATAGAAATATTATTTTTAATTAACGTGTGTTTGTTTAAAATTCAGTGTATCAGATAATTTAATTTGTTGTATAATTTGTTGAAGCGTAAGACGCGGAAGATAGAAACAGAAGAAGCGGAATAGACTAGGTTCACTGACTGCGTGATCAGTTCAGTGTCAGATATTCGTGGCTTTCCGAGGCGATCCTCGCCTTGTACGCGCTTTAATAATAGCGAAACGGACAAGAGCGAACCTGGACACAATAATATAAAATAATAAACTATTAAAGTTAGTAAATTTGATGCACAGAAAACCTTGAACAATCGATTGCAAAAGTGACCACTACTACCATAGGAGGTACCTATTGACAGCTACTGAGATCAAGGTCCTCTTGATGATCATGTTGCGTTATTATAACAGTTTTTAGTTGATTTGTATAAACATAGTTACGATACTAATAATGTTGTACAATCGCATACTGTAGATGACGATGTAGAACAATTATACAACGCTGGACACGAAATTGAATAGCTATATGCTAATTGGGCCAATAAATTAAAAACAGATACCGATAATGATAATGTAAAAAAACTTCCAGTAAATATAAAATATAACTGACCTTGAAACTAAGGTTTAGGCTCACCTCTGCTTAACTTTTTGTGTGAACTCATCCTAGAAAAGTTCTGAGCATTAACGATAACCAGATTCTCGGCAGCAATTTTATGATCAAAGATTCTGTTAGAAAATCATGAAATGCAATAAAAAGTGATCTTGCGACACTAATAAAATGTAACAATTAACAGGATATAAAGTGAAATGCAAGAATATAGAGGGAAAGTCAGCGAGGACTTTGGCTGTGCAAGTAGGTAGGTACTTCGGTACCTATTTCTTATAAGTAGGTACCTACTTATATTTTTTTTTTTGAGGAGATAGGTATTAGAAGTCGCATGAAAGTCATGAATTTTAGTCAGGTGTCATTATTAATGTCCAGTTGAGTGCATCAAAGGATTGGAATCCACTTAGAATTTTAATAATAAGCAGAGAAGCAGACTTTTTGGTCTACTTAGAATAGGTAGACACATGGAAGCCTTTCATTTCACAAGCAGTTTAAATGTAGGTGAGCATGACACACGATTATGTTTATAAAGTAAGTTCTTATGACATACGAGAAGATTATTCTCGTGCTTCGATTGCGTGTGACGTTGCAGTCGTATATTTTTCCAGAAGGTAACCGCGAGCTAGCGGTGGAAGGCGTGGTGTCTACGTCACTGGCCTCCAAGCTTCTCACGTCGATCATCAGAGTCTACGCTACGCATCGTCAGAATGTTGTGAGACGGTTTAACAACACGGTGACGCTATTGACGGAGTAGATCAGTGTTCCGGTGGCATGTGATCAGCGTATTGAAGTGTTATTGTGGCGTGCAGTGGGGTCATCTGGCCGGCCGGTAACAATGCGTCGGACACAATACGTGGCTCTATTGACACGCCGCATGACGGCCAATGGCGACCAGCGGCCAACACTCTCCCGCGCCACCGCGACGCGCGCTCGGAGCTCACGCACAAACGGGTTACGTATTCAAACATGTAAACGTACCGCGGCCTTGCGATTTTACTCATCGTTGTTCATTTACTTTTGTGAGGTTCATAGGTTTTACTCTTTCATTATCTTTTCCATCGACTTTGCTGTCTTTGTCATAATCATCATTGTTTACATCAGCAATTTCCCTCCATTATGTGGTATTTTTATTTAATGGTGCCTCACTTAGCACCCGCGTACATATAAACGGCATAATATCATTATGACTGATGCGTTTCGCGTTTCTTTCTTACTGATAGAGATTACTTTACACACTTCTGTTTGAAATGATGGTCAAAGACTATACCAAAACGAATTGAAATCACATCAAATACCTACGGTTACCATATGGAAAATTGAAAAGTCCTGACAAAACGGCTTTGACGGTCTGATTTCTATAGAAAAGTCCTGAGATTCTGTCGCAAACGTAATTAACGACGACGCATTTTTTTCACATACGAGTTATGTAAAAAAAATCGTCGTGCTGTGATAGGTACCTACTATCCAAAGAAGATTATATTTTTGTTAATGTTGATTGTAACTTACCAATAAAAAAAAACTGAATAATCTAAATAGAGATACTTTATTTTATTTAAAAATCGCAAAATCTTCAGATTCTCAATATTTCCCTCAATCAGGCCACAATCCTGTCAGGTGACTAAAAATCCTGACATCTCAGGACAAATCCTGAGATATGGTAACCCTAGTTGTAACTAACATTGGTGACCCATCTAAAAAAAAAACATTTGTTTCTAGTAAATTTTTATGCAAATCTGATCAGTGACATGAATATTGTAAAGGTAAACAAGTTGGAATTACATCGAGGCCTTCATAATTTGTTTTGTCTGAACGAGTGTCCGCGTTTCGGCGCGCACCGCGCGCCGCGCGGCTGTATGCCGTGTAATGATGTACAATCGAACTGGAAAAAACCGAGACCCAGTATTGGTAGGAACATGTTCATTCTCAAATAACGGATCTTCATGTTGATTAATTTTTGCCCTCGATTGTCAAGTTAATCCAATTGATAATGCAATGCTCGCTGACTGTGACATGTTTGTTACAACATACGCCGTTAATCCACATAACATACAATAATTAACTATTATACAGTATCTACGATTACGCACGATGACATATCAACCTATAAATTTCCAGTATAAGCTGACTTCACATTGTACGAAAAGCCGTTGTTTAGGCTTTTCGTGGCGAGGTCAGCTAAACTTGGTTTATAGCTTGATATGTCGTCGTAGCACTTAAGATAAATCAATCAAATCAATATTAGCTAGGCACATAGGTAGGTACCTAGGTGTTCTATTTCCGGAAAAAAATATGCATTCACATAAATCAGTAACTTATTGCACCTATTTGGGTTTGTTTAAAACTAATGATATATGTGCATTCTGTATCAGCGTGACTCGTGCCACTCATTTTGTTACAGATTTAGATATTATCAGCGTCACCATATAACGTGTTATTAATTAATATCTATTAAAATACCCTTTGTTGTTAATTTCTAGTGAAATAACTGATTGATATTTAATGGCTGTATAGTAGTCATTTCTTTGATTTAGGTTGCCGATTGATCTCGAGTGGCACGTGAGCTATTAGAAAACCACAAACCACTTAGTAATTAAGTACTAGATTAACAGAGCTATTTATATAAAAAAAACACGATATTAGTGTAAAATACTTTCGTATTTATACATATTTCAGATTTAGGAAAACAAAGTACCACAAACTACTGTAAGTATCGTAGTACCGTAGTAGTGAGTTACCCAAGCACACAGATTGGCTGAATAATTATTGGATAAAAGCGTTTCTGGAAACTTCAAGCTAACAAGCTTATCCAGACATTAACCAGTCATCTAGACTGGTTAATGTCTGGATAAGCGCTTACACAGATGTTATTCAAGCAATTTAGGCACAAAATAAAATGCTTTAAACTGAATAAGAGTAATATTATAGGAACATAGAAAGCTGAGAAATGTACAACAAGCTTAATATCTCTGTATAAACGCTGATCTACCTTTTTAACAGCTATCAAAAGTCTTTAAACTAGTTAAAAGTGCTCAATTTCAGTAATTCAGTCAATATTCAGCATTTAGATTACTTTTGTGTTTTTATGGAGACAATATGTAAATAATATTTTAAAAATGATAAAATTATAATCATAATTTCAGCCTTGTGACTTTCACCAATACGCTATATTCTGCAATCGGTATATTATGGAATTTCGGTAAGTTAACTTTGGTTTCATATATGTTATAATCGACAAAGTGAATTATTATTGGGCAAGTAATTTTATTGTGAACTAAGACTAAGTACAGAACCTGACTTATGAGAAATTGGAAAACAAGGGTAAACTTCGCTGGCCCAAAAATAATGGCTATCTACTGGCAATGGACTACGATGTGTGATTATGCTAGAAATAATAAGACAGTAGTTTAACAATATATTTAATATTGAGAATTTGAGACATTGTTTTTATTTTCATAAACTTCTAGTTGTTTTTTGGATGATTGATTATAATAAACATACAATAAAATAAACTCATACAAACTCTGATTTTATCATTAACAATATTAACAACCCTTTCAGTGAAGCAGTCTTCATATAACATTATTATCTTGCAGGCATATATAATATTATTTCAGGCAGTGTTTGATTAAGGATGCCTAGTAAATTTTTTAAAGCTCCTTGTGAAATAATTTTGTGCACTGCCCATTTTTTGAAGTTATTACGAATATTTCCATTTCTTCAAAATCTCTAGCACTCGAATCGCTGTTCTCAGAGTTTTCATTGCAAGTATCATCTAAAATTATTGATGAAGATGCAAAATCATCGTTTAAGGAACCCTCTTCGACCGTAAATAACCGTACTTTTAAACCGTATAATATTATAAATATGCGGCGGATTTACATCCGTTTAGTTATAACAGCCTTACGACTATTCAGAATCCAGTTATTTTCTATATAACAATCTAAAATTCATATTTGTCAACGCTATAAGCTGTATAAGATGGTAATCGTGTGCTTGAACCGCTTACTTATTTTCAAATATGCAGCCTTCTGTTTAATAAAAGCTAACGAAACCTCAAATATTCAGCTACTGAATAACTGGTTATGATATAAGTACAATACAGCTCGAAGAGAACAGAAAATAGGTTATTCAGCATCAAGCAGTATAATGAAAATTGATACCAAAGTTAAACAGATAAATGCTATCATATCAGCTATTATGCAGCTCTCAGCGATCTCGGATGCCTTAAAATGAATAGCGAATCTTTCATAGTTCTTTTCAGGACAAATATTAAGCTTTAAAAAAGGAAATTGGTGCTATAAAGAATTTATTAAGCTTAAACCTTAACAATAGCCCAAAAACCATTCAATACAGCATTTGTCTATGCCGAAAGTATTAATAGCGATGTAATAAAAAAAAAAAAAAAATTAAGCTTTAAACTGCTTATTAGTACATTATTATACTGGTATCTGGCTTATGTGTTGCTTGGGTACTGTGTGTAAGTGCTGTAGTAACTGCTACATACCTATAAAGTTTTTGTTAAGTAACAAGTAGGTAACGTTCCTAATTAATTATTTGACAAAAACTTAATTCTACACATAGGTAGTTCCGCAATATAAATTATACTATACTACCTACCTTCATAATATCCATTAGGAAATAATTGTATTTCAAGCAAGTGTTAAGTACTTACTTATTTTCAATGTTTTTTTATATATTTTTAAGCTAGTTTAATAGGAAGCCAAGTATAGTTAAACTTTTTGTATTTATGTTAACGTCAATTATTTCTTCATTGATTGAAACTTAGATATGCGGTGAATCATCACGGTAACGATGCACTGTCATTATTGAGTCTAATTATTGATTTAATTTAAACGAGTTTATTTGGTCAATTCTATTTTTGATACATTCGTTTGGCTGTAATTTCATAATACTTACTTTCTGTTGAGTAAACTTGAACAAAAAAGAAAGAAACCCACCGTAATCAATAAGTCATTATATGCATCGACGCGATTCGTCTTCTCGTTTACATTTAGGAACAATAGCACCGGTGTATATGCATATATGTACAAATCCGGAACTATTCGTCCGCATGGTTTTCCCAACATTTTGCCAGTTCATTTCATAGGTACTTAGATTGCCTTTTTAATACTTACAGCGCATGATTACAAGACTAGCATCGCAGAGGCGTGTGACTTGGCTGGAGTCTAATTTTTCTATTTTAGTTGCAACTGGTACTGGATACAGGTAAATGCTGTACATGGCATGGTGACTGTGCTAAATATAGCATCAATGTAGTTAATGCTGCTGTACTTGGAAGGCAAGGACCGTTAGCGGCGGGAGCCAGGCGGCGCCGGCGCCGGCGACAGGGTGCGATCACTCTTTCTCGTTTTATCTTCAGCCACGGTGCATTGTGCTCGAATGCACGTAATGGTGAATCACCTGCATGATATTTTGTAACGATGAGAATTTATTGAGATAATCGTTGCGTGTGACATTGATGGCAATCTTTTCTTGGATGGAATATTTCTTTTGAGTCGGCCGTTCATGAATCGCCTTTTTGTTGAAACGTACCTACCCATACTTTTCTTTTATCGATATGAAAACTATTGATAGTGTAGTTTCCACTTTTACTGAGAATAAGTGTACCTAGCCTCTTTGCGATACAATGATATCGCTCCTGTATCCATTGAACATAAAGTAGTTACCTATTAAGTTCGTATTAATAAACTGATTTCATTTAGTTTCAGCTTGCGTAGCATGGCCATTATAGTAACGGAAGAAACGGAAGACAAAGTGATAGATTGTAGAAAGATTTCAAAATTCGACAACTCGATGTCAAAATTCAAGAAAAGAATGACTTTTTGTAAAGAAAGTGACTTGTCTTCTCTTCGTAGTGTGGATATAGAAGTGGTCTTGCTACGCATACTGGTGCAAATTGACTTTTCGGATCTGTAGGCCTAGACAAAAACTTTTCTGATAGCGTTAACGCCAGACGCTAATGTCAAAATATATGGCAATGACATTACCTGCGGAAAAGATACGTAATGTCGCGTGGTAAACAAATGTCAACTCCATACAATTTGAATTTCCGTTGGCGTTAATGTTTACAGAAAAGGGATTTTGTCTAGGCCCCCTGATAAATAAATGATAAATTACTTTATTTCTGTAAATAGGTTTGTACAAACACTTTTACACGTCAATCATATTTTTTAATCTAGATGAGGTCGGCGTTTCCTATCTGACTACTCTGAGAAGAAAGCCCGAAACCAACCTCTTTTAAAGTCCAGGCATAAACTTGGTCAGATCATGTGAAGACATGTACATTAGTGTCTAAAACGGGTTTTTGGGATCTTATCTGATGATATCTACCTATATCTTTATTTATACTTACATAATTTAAAGTCCCTTTTCGTGTCTGTCTGTGTGAACGCGTTCTTCTCCTAAACTATGCAACGGGTTTTGATGCCGTTTTCGAATCTTTTAGAGAATGTATTTCCAAAAGGTTTGTGTTTAATACATTAATAACTTACATAAAATAAAATAATTGCTTGGATGCTACTGAGGAGCTATTAAACAAGCTTGAGCGCTTGCAAAACTTGTGCATTCGCTTTGTTTTCGGTCTGCGAAAGTATGACCATGTTTCTCACCTTCGCAAGGAACTCAAGTGGCTCCCGATCCGCTTACGCAGGAACACTCGGATTTTATGTCTCCTCTTCAACATCTTACACAACCCATCTTATCCTTCATATCTGCGTGAGCGTTTTTCTTACGCACGCCCTCGCGACGCAGCGTGTAGATCACATCTTTGATCCCTCCTTAAATCCCATCCTCATAAAACCAGCTACTATTCTTATTCCTTCTCTGTTCATGCTGTAAGATTGTGGAACTCACTTCCGCCTAGCATTCGAGATTTAAAATCTATTTCTCATTTCAAATACCGAGTAAAAGAGCATTACCTTTCCTTTTAACTGCGAGAATTTATATATTTATATATATAAGCTTATTTATTTTAGCATTATGTATTTATTTAAGTATATGTTATTTTTATTTAAATTTTGCATTATATGTAGGTAAGTATATTTAATATTCTAGTTTAAGACGTCACGAATCAAATTCTTCTCTTCTTGTTCTCACACACTATTGTCTACATTTCTTTTTCATTTCTCCTTTCGCAGGTCTGCTGGAAGTAATTTCTTAAGAAATAAGCAGTACCTTTGTACTTAATACTAATATGCCGTATCTGTATCTATTTTACTGTGTGTACATAAATAATAAAATAAATAAATCTCGATGTTTTGTCAATTCCTAAAAAATGTGCGAGGCAACGCCGGGTCGCTAGTTTAAAAGAAAATTAATATAATGTAATGAATATTTTTTTTATAACGGGTGTAAAAAGCCACTTAACGAAACCGAGAGTCACTTGTAATCCCCGTCATTGTAACCATTTTTTTGTACTGGACCTGGACCTTATTCTGGTTACGGAGATATTGAAGGTCAAAATTCCAGGTTTTACTGACGTTTTTTTTACGAAAACAAGTTTTTAATGATATAACACAACTTTAAATACTCCCACGACCCCTGTACCGTTGCATAAGCACAATGTTTGACGAGTGTGACGTCGCAAAACAGCAAATTTTTACAGCAAAAATAAAAGTCGTTTCCCAGCAATTATTTTTGTGCAATGTTACTTAGTTTGATGTACAGAATGCGTAGTTGACGGCTATGAGATGGGTGTTTTTACACCCTGTATGTAATTTTAAGTAACTAGGAAGACTACAATATTAATTACAATTTTTGTTAACAATGGAGGTGGATGTTTTCATGCCTAGGTTTACTTACTCGTGATAGTAAGCACCTAAGAATCATTTATTTGCAGAATCATTCATTTATTTTCAAGAATCATTTATTTTCTTCCAAGGAAGGCCGACAAAAAGTTTTTTCAATTAGCTTCGAGGCAAACATTGAATGGCTGGAATGACCTGTTATGGAGTGGAGTGGAAGAGTAAGAAGATGAAAAGTCAAGAGCCAAATCCGTCATTGTCACATAGTACCATTGTCAAGCACAATGTCAAGTGAATTTTGAAATAAATTATGTGTAAAATTTAAAATGATATTTTCCGTAACGTGAGCATTTTCATATAAGTAATTAGACTCTGATCTGATACAAATGTAAATACAGTAAATCATATAAAATCAAGTCAGTTTAATTTGAAATGGAAACTAACCGAGAGTTCGTATATTATAATCAAGAATATAGATATAGAGATGCTGATAATGAAAAAGAACCTGAACTGGTATGTTTTATGCATTTATTTATATATGGGAGTGCCCCTTCCTCATGAAAGAGTACCTAAGTAAAAACATATAATATGTAAGTCAATAATACAGTCGAGCAGTGATTGAGAATGGAAAAAGGGTCAATTATCGGACGTATTTCTGCCCAACAGTGAAGCATAGGTATACGAAAGTATTGTCCCTCTTGGGATGGTTTTTTGATCCTTATCGCATCATGAAAGTAGTTCCCTACAGAGTCAATTCTATATACAACATGTCCCGGAAGTAATACATATCACCAAACACCCCAATTAGAATAATCAGTTATAACCATAAAACATGCACTGTTTTTTTTCTATTATGTATAAAACATTGTTTATTTATTAAATTAGTTATACTGATTGTAGGAGAAAACTGTGGTCACATTATAAAGCTACGCACACACACTGTCGCACACGTATATGGGTCTAGCGTAGTAGGTACTTCGTCCATTTTGGTTTGTTTTGACTGTTTTGAAGTGTGATTGTAGTTTAATTATTTTTGGTATAAAAATCACCTATATGCGGTTAAGGTGTCGACTGCAGGCCGAATAGCACGGTACGCCAGCATTAATAACATCATCCGTAGTGCTCTTATCACCGCCAAAGTGCCAGCTGTTTTAGAACCCAATGGCTCGGCACGCGAAGATGGGAAGAGACCAGACGGAATGGCCATTATGGTGTGGGATCAAACGTGTGTCGACACCCTTGTGCCATCCCATCTTCCTAGCACGGCGGGCTGTGCTGGGGCGGCTGCAGCAGGTGCGGAAAACCTCAAACGGCGCAAATAGTCAATCTTTTTGGGACTTATATAAGGTGTATCTATTCATTAACCAAATATTTTAAGAGGTACATCTATAGCTGGTACAGAAGCCATAGTTTTTTTTTAAATTTATTTAAGTATGTTATTTAGAAAAAAATATAATTTAAAATTACTTGACACACATAATAAATACTGGCTCCTTCTTATCTTTAACATCCATTACGCTAGTTTCTACGTAGTATTTACTGTCATTTGAAGCGGGCGACGGGATGGCGGCGTGATAGGACGTCTTACAAATGAATTTAAAGAGTAGAACTTGAGCGTGCGAGCCCTCCACCGCGCCTCTCCAAATCCGCACGATCCGCGTGTTGCACCGTACGCGCCTTTACGTCGGGCTTCGGGCAATAAACGCAACCAGGCCCTGCAATCTCGACAGTGAATAGCGACAAAAATCTGTCGCTAAGTCGTATCGATGTCAAATTCCTTTAATAGATTTTCAACCTTATGCTTTAGAAATAAAGTTCAAAATCTATTAAAGGAATTTGACATCGATACGACTTAGCGACAGATTTTTGTCGCTATCTAATGTCGAGACTGCAGGTCCAGGATTATCAGAACAAGGCGTGCTACAATAACAAGTATCATAGGGCGGCACTAAGTACCTACCACGCGAGTGCCGATCGTGACGTGATTCCTCCCGTTCGGTTGGGCAATGACATTGACTTTTCTGTGGGTAAGGAAATTCTCAAAAAAAGCGTGTACTCACAATAATAGGTATGTCCACGACTGCCTATCTCTGGCGCTGCAGTCTCGACATGAATAGCGACAAAAATCGGTCGTTAAGTCTAATCGAAGTCAAATTTCTTTAATAGATTTTCAACCTTATGCTTGGAAATAAAGTTGAAAATCTATTAAAGGAATTTGACATTGATACGACTTAGCGACAGATTTTTGTCGCTATCTAATGTCGAGACTGCCGGCCCTGGTAAGATTTTAGATTTTTGAATCAGCTGGCGTACATGACTCGATGCATTCGTAACCTCACAGAGATCATTAACTTATGCGAATACGAGTTGTACCTATCAGCTGTTTATTAGTATTTACCTAGTTTACAGATGTGTAGGTTAGAATTAAAAATTGTTTTTATTGCACCTTGGTTCCTTTTCGTAAAACTTCAAGGAGGGAATTTAATGATGTACCTACCTACTTAGGTTTAGGTGGTTTTGTATTTTAAATTCACATTTACTCGTATTATTATTGTAAGCTTGCAATAAGCTATTAAAATAAGACTAAATCGAGTTACGAAGTCTACCTACGTTGGTTTATGTTTAACATCATCACACTTACATTCCCCGTAGACATAGGCAGATGTGTATTTGCGCACGTCCACTTCAGTTCACCAGTAATATTGTTAGGTCCCATGTAAAGGAGATGAGGGCAGATGTTTGCGTCCGGCAGCATACAGACTGTAGAGTACGGTAACCGGACGCAAAATAACTACCATGCTTGCGAGGTTCGTGGAGACATGCATGGGAACACAACCTCACCAACACGCTGCTCGTCAGTTTCGGCCGAAACCGAAACCGAAACTTATTTGAATTTTTATAGCATGTTAAATCTATTGTATTTTTACGCATATATAGACAGTTAAGACGTGTAAAAAAATAAAATGCAAGAATTAAAGTATGTAACAAATATAGTTCTTTATTTGTAAAATTAACAATTTAAATAAAAAAAAACACAATCAACATATATGTCAAACTTTTTCAAAAATCAACATTAATTACTTATGTTTACAATAGTCTTAACGATTTGATAACTTTATTATTTTCTAATGAGATATAGTATTTAACTTAGTATTTAAAGAATTATCTTACCATTATAATTAATAGCTGCGCCCCGCGGTTTCACCCGCAGAAATCTCGATCCCGTGGGAATATCGGGATAAAAAGTATCCTATGTCCTAATCCAGGTCATAGTCTACCCATGTGCCAATTTTTATCCAAATCCGTTCAGCCGTTTTAGCGTGATTGAGTAACAAACATCCACACTTTCACATTTATAATATTACTAGCTGCGCCTCGCGGTTTCACCCGCAGAAATCTCGATCCCGTGGGAATATCGGGATAAAAAGTATCCTATGTCCTAATCCAGGTCATAGTCTACCCATGTGCCAAATTTTATCCAAATCCGTTCAGCCGTTTTAGCGTGATTGAGTAACAAACATCCACACTTTCACATTTATAATATTATATATATATATTAGTATTAGTATATTAGTAATTAGTAATTAGTAATTAGTAATTAGTAATTAGTATTAGTATTAGTATTAGTATATTAGTATATTAGTATTAGTATATTAGTATTAGTATTAGTATATTAGTATTAGTATATTAGTATTAGTATATTAGTATTAGTATATTAGTATTAGTATATTAGTATTAGTATATTAGTATTAGTATTAGTATATTAGTATATTATTAGTATTAGTATATTAGTAGGATAGTAGGATTATCAGTGATAATTAATATTTATCAGTCTCAATAAACATGACTATATTTTGTACGACAATCAAGTACATTTACGATCACGATCGCGCCGGCTAGCGAACTCAACTGGCAATCACGTTCACTCACTCGAAGTTAGCCGAATGATGCGCGACAATTCACCGAAGACCTAGTTTCGGCGGGGCCGAAGGTTCGGCCAATTATTGGCCGAAACCGAAACTGTGGCCGAAACTAGATTTTTTGGCCGAAACTAGCCGAAACCGAAACCGAAACCGAACCTTCGGTCGGTCCTTAGTTTTAATGCAAAATATCTCCAGCAGTTTTAAAATTATAATAATTACGTGAAATAAAAAACACATAGATAAATTATTAGTTTCGTGTCTATAGTTTCTGTATCAGGTGTATGTCTTAAATATTTCGTGTATGAATAGATACATCTTATATATTCCAGTCGTTTGGGGTTGAAATACTAGGGCCATGGGGTCCGAATGCCCACTTAGTTGTTTGAGACATCGCCAAGCGGCTGGTCGACTCGGCTGGCCTATTTTTTGGCCAAATAATCAGCATTGCCATACAACGTGGCATTTTTGGACACTTTTCCTGTTGACAACGATGCGGACGAATTATTTTATGCTCTTTGATTATTTCCCCTCCATTTTATATACTTGTACATATTATTGTTAGACTGTTAGCTTTTTAATTTACGTAAATATTATCTTGGAAATTGAAATAAAAACCTATAATGACAGAAATCGATTCAGTAAACGATTCTGAACAAACTACTTTCATAATGTGCATTAATTCAGTTACACATTGTAGAAAGAAGTGAACCAATAGTTTAATAATAAAGATAACCTTTGTTTTTAGTAATACTTAATTGTAAAAAAATACTAAGGCATCGACCTAATTAGCCCCGACCGTACGAGCAAACGATGCGATTTCGTCGCAGGACCAGATTAAACACACACATTTCTTTAGAGTGTCCTAATTGAAGCTTGCAAGTCATCGCGCGAGCACAGGAAATGCTTTATAACGATCGTACGATAGGTTTGATCGTGCGATCGTAAAATCAAGGCTAAAAATCTCGTTTGAGTGTCCTCATTGGTCACGCGTCATTGTGCGAGCATAGCAACGCAAGGGGCAAGGGGTGACTGGCACCGCGCACCGCCGTGCCGGGCGGTTGCGGTATAGCGGATTTCGCAGCGGTGCCCCGCGCGATAAGGCGGTTTACGCGCCTGTCCGCGCGGATGGATTTAACGTGGTTTTTACCAGTTTGATCATAAACACTGGCAAGAATGGACGCTGAAGTGGTGTCAGCAATCTGGCTTTTATAGCGTAGAAAGAAAAAAATAAGAAGATATTGGGTTCATCCATTTTTACGAAGCAGAACTCTAAATGGGACATTCATGTTATTCTATAAAAGTTTGAGAAAACACGAAGATATATTTTTTTTAACTATACGCGAATGACCACTTCTTCATGTGATTATTTGTTAGCAAAGATAAGGAAAGCAATTTCTGGAGTAAATACGAACATGCGTTCTGTAGTTCATCAGAAGAAAAGCTTCTTGTGACCTTGAGGTAAGTGAAGAAGAAAAGGCACATTTTTCCAATTTATGTTTTTATTACTTTAAATAATCAGTCAGTCAATCATTATGATTAACGAATCTACCTGTCTATCCTGTCTGTCTTTCCTGTCCGTCTATTAACAATTTTTATGTTTTGTTCCCTCATAGCCTAATGACGTAATTTTTTTTTGATTTTTGTAGGTCACATCTAATTATAATTATTAATTTGCCACGATGATCCGCGCGGTTATGCGGCACCCCGTGTGTGAGGCGCCGCCCCTCCGCGCGGACGGCAGCACGGAGGAGCGGTGGCGGTGAGAGCACCGCTCGACCGCGCGGACGGGCGGTGTACGTGTGTTAGGCATCAATGGATTTATTAGGGGCCAATGCAACATGAGATCCGCTTCACTGCCTACCGCGGCGGTGCGCGGTGCCGTGTGTTAATCGCCAGACCTCAGATCGGACAGGTGAAACGCACGTACGCACGCACTCGGCTTGCTCGCGGTTCGCCGCCATTTTGTGTTCATTGTTTGCGTAAAGCGTTGGCTGTTCTATTCATTGCAAGATGACATTCAAAGAAGATTCAATTAAGGAACTACGAAGACGTCCTGTTGTTTGGAATAAACAGAGTGAAGATTACAAAAACAGGTTGAAAAGTGAAAGAGCATGGCATATAATTTATTGGGAGGAATTTCAATAAAACAAGTAAGTAGGTAGTCATGTAAGCTTAGTTTTAATCAGAACCAGAGTTACTCGCTTATGCGTATACATATGTGGGCGTCCAAGCAAAAAGGTTCCAGTGGTCGGCATTTCGTTTCCGAGATATTCACGATTTTATAAATCTGGGTGAAAAAATGGCATTCCGTGATTTAAACTGATTATTATTTAATTGTCAATTATCTACAAGTTAATTAGTAAATGACTTTATTATTCGTCAATAACTAGTAATTTTTACAAGAGAAAAGTTTAGTAAAAGGGTACCAGTGGCCGGTATTTCTAAATGATTGGAATTAAATACGTTTACGTATATTGATACTAAGAAACTAAGTACTAATTTACTTTTTATTCGAAACGTAATTTAGATCTAACTAAGATTCTAAGTTAGAACAATGTTTATGTTTGACTATGGCTACCGGTACCTTTTATGTAATTTGTAATGATTCGTTGTTTTGTTTAAATAACAATAAAAATAATCTCATCTTGTTATTTTGTTATTTTTAAATAGAGTAAAGATACCTAGTAAAATATCTTGATCTACATAATAATAATAATAATAAAGCCTTTTATTCCGAAACCAGACAATTACACTAACAATTATGGTCAAAACAAAAATCACAAGATGTCTCGAATTTCGGTGTGCCTCGTAGCATAGGCCTCCTCCAACAATTTCCATTGGAGCCTGTCGTGAGGTACTCTCCTCCAGTTTAGACCTGCTGTCAGCTTTATTTCTTCCTCCCAGCTGGTAGGCTGCCTTCCCCTATGTCTTTTGCCGTCCCTTGGATACCATTCTGTCACTATCTTACTCTACTTGCCTTTAGCGTCTCGCATCATGTGGCCTGTCCACTTCCACTTTTGTTGGTCTATTCTTGTTATAACATCGGTCAGTTTTGTTTTGGACCGGAGGTCTGTGTTCCTAATTCTGTCCTGTCTCTTTGAGCCTACTATGCTTCTCTCCATTGCTCTTTGACACTTGGCAAGCTTTTCTCTGAGCGATTTGGTGAGTGCTCATGTCTCACACCCGTAAGTTAGACATGGGAGTATACATAAGTTGAAGGTCTTTCTTTTCGAAGTCATGCGTAGGTCTTTTGACTTCATGATCTCCTTGAGGGACCAGTATTTTTTCCAACCAATTGCAATCATCATATTAATTTCCTGGCTAGTTTGGTCTTTGGTGAAGATGTATTGACCAAGGTATGTGTAGTCCTCTACATAGGCCAAAGCTTCCTCTTTTATTTTTATATCTACCTTTTTAGAGTTAGTCATTAGTTTTGTCTTGCTGTAATTTATTATCAGACCATTTTTTTCGCTTTCTTCGCTCAGACTTTGTAACATGATTTGCAAGTTTTCTGGGATTTCTTCGAATAAGTCGTCTAAGTCGTCGGAAAATCTGAGGTGGTTCATTTCCAACCCATTTATATTCAGACCAAACTTTTCCCCGTCCAAGTTGCGAAAGATGTTTTCTAAGACGGCAGAGAACAATTTTGGAAATACTGGGTCACCTTGCCTCACCCCTCTTTCTACGTGAAATTCGTTTCCCAGAGATTCCAATTGGATTCTAACCATACTGTTGGGTAAATAGTTTGGATAATGTTGATGTATGCTGCTGGTATTCCTTGTTTCTTTAGAGTTTCCCATATGTATTCATGGCTTAAAATGTCGAAAGCTTTTGCGTAGTCCATGAAGGCAATGTATATATAATGTATGTAATGTAATTTTATTATGTTCCTTATACTTTTCCATTACCTGTTTTACTGTATAGATATGGTCAATTATCGAAAACTTTTTTCTGAAGCCTGCCTGTTCAAACGGCCGTTGTTCGTCCAACATTGGGCTTATTCTATCCACCTTTGCAAATATCTTATACAAATTCGACATCAGGCTTATTGGTCTGTAATTTTCAATGTCTTCTTTGCACCTTTTTTGTGTATTAAGATGATGTGAGACTTTGCCCATTTCTCAGGGATATTCCCGCTCCTCAGAATCTCGTTAAATATTTGAGTTAGAACGGGTACCAGTGCTTCCATTGAGCCCTACAGCAGCTTATTTGTAATTTTGTCTGGTCCTGGAGATTTCCCCGCTTTTTGACTCCTGATTGCTTTTTCTACTTCTTCGAGTAAGATTGAGGGGATTGGTTCTAGAATGGCGTCGAGTATTGATTCGGTATGATTTTTCCTTACAACGTTTGTTGTTTGTTTTGCGTATAGACGACTGTAGAAGTCTGTTGCCAATTCTTTGATGTTCTTCCTCTGTGTAGTAATCTTTAACCTTCTTTTAAGTTTTGGTATCCATTCTTTTTCTGCTTCCCGTAGTTCCTTTAGAGCTTTTTTGACACCGTCGGTTTTTTGTATATGATATTCTAGGGTTTGCAGTCTTTTGATTTTACGATCCCTTCTGATACTTGCTTTTAGTTTCTTACTTGTTTCTGTTATCAATTTTATGTTTTCTTTTTTTATTTGGTTCTTTATCAGTTCTTTCCTTTCATTAATCAGTTGGAAAGTTTGGTCACTAAGTTGGTATTTGTTAATTTTTTATTTCCTGTTTGCGATCAAATGGTTTTGAATTTGTTTCTCTAGTATATCATATTTCTGTGTCACAGTTGAATCCTTTGTTGTATTATTTTTTGTTTCGTTTGTTGTATACTTTGTGTTATTTGTATTAAGTAGATTTCTTGGTTGATCAAATCGGTTAATGTTTATGTGATTTCGAGAAGTTTCAGTGGGGCACTTTCTTAAGGAGCTGCGTATCATGCGGTGGTTTGTGTTAAAGTTCAGTTTGCATATAGCGGCAGTGTGATCTACATTAATAAATAAAAATGTATGTAACAAGTGGTTTTTAGGTTTCCATACCTCAAAAGGAAAATCGGAACCCTTATAGGATCACTTTGTAGTCTGTCTATCTGTCAAGACCCTTTATCTCGGGAACGCGTCTATCGAGTTGAAATTAAAGCAATAGACTCAGGTCCCAGGTCCAGGTCTTCAGTCCCTCGAAGCTGTGTAAAAATCAAACTGTAGATTTTTTTAAACTTTACTATACAGATTTTGTACATACAAAATACGTTTTTTAAACTTAATGAACAGAAGAGAAAAGTCTGACAGCCGTAGGTATACTTTTAATTAAATCACAAAAAAACACAGGGTCTATAAGCAAGGAACGGAGGTCCAAATTTTGAAGGGAGTTAAGCGTGTCATGTGGGTATCGTATGAAAGGGTTTCATTGGCACAGATTTTTAATTATTTTTATGATGTTTTCGATATATGACGAAGAATGCAAAAAAAAAACCCTCTCGCCTACTAACTTTGGTGTACGTAGTACCTAACAGTTTGCATTGTTATGCGTACCTAATTAGTCCTTTTTTTAAATTTTGTAATTAAACACAATCCTAAATAGGTACCTATCCACTTAAGTGTCTTGTATGTATGTCGCAATCTTAATAAATTTGTGCATAAATCATCACTTTTAAAAACAGAAGAAGAAAGTGCGCTGTCCTTCCTAAGAAACTCAACATTGAGAGTAAAAAGTGAGATGACTTTCAATATGACGACACCACAGGAAATAACAAAAATTGTACGTAAGATGGCAAACAAAGCGTCTTGTGGACACGATGACGTGCCAATATCGGTGATCAGAGATAATATAGAAATATTAGCGTATCCCTTATCTGAGTTCATTAATAAATGTATTGAAGAGTCTGTATTTCCTGAACAACTTAAATTGGCAAAGGTGGTTCCGCTACACAAAAAGGGTACAAGAACAGATCCCAAAAACTACCGGCCAATATCATTACTACCAATTTTATCAAAAATTTTCGAAAAGATAATGAAAGCTAGATTAATGACCCACTTACATTTAAATAGAATACTAAATTATAAACAATTTGGATACCAAAAGGGGATAGGCACCTCAGATGCCATAGATAATCTTGTTAATGACATTATTAATAAATTGAATGACAAGATGAAGGTAGCTGGCTTATTTATTGATTTAAGTTCTGCGTTTGATACAGTAGATCACGAGCTACTTCTGGCTAAACTAGAGCATTATGGTATTAGAGGAAAGGCGTTAAAACTTATGACATCTTATTTGAAAAACCGTAGAATGTACGTAGAAATAAAAGACATTAAATCAAACAATTGTGACGGAAAGTGTGTGAATTAAGTAATATATAAGTCAAAAATGACCAACATAAGCCGCGGAGTGCCTCAAGGCTCAATCTTAGGACCAATATTATATTTAATTTTTACAAATGATTTACTAAATTTTATGAATAATACCCAACCCGACGCAGGACTTGTAATGTTTGCAGACGACACGAATGCCATACTCGGGTCGCCAAACTTAAATGAGTTGACAGAAAATGTAAATAAGTGTTTAAAGAATCTTTCTGTTTGGTTTACAGCAAATAATTTAATAATAAACCCAAGCAAAACTCATGTAACGTTGTTTAAAACAACGTCACGCAACAAAGATAGTATAGATGTCAAGCTTAAAAAGGAAAATATTGGACTGGTGAACGAAGTTAAATTTTTAGGAGTTTATATAGATTCCCTATTAAATTGGAAAAAGGAGCTCACCGCCATTGATTCCTCAATATCTTCAGCTTGTTACGCGCTAAGAAGCCTCAGGGACGATATTAATCTTAAGCAACTTAAATCTGTATATTATGCATTAGTAGAATCCAGATTACGATATAGCATTATGTTTTGGGGGAGCAGTTACGGGTATAATTGCCAAAGAGCATTCATTCTACAGAAACGTGCATTAAGAACATACACGAGCACGAATCACAGGAAGAACGTGAACTTAGAGAGAAAACTAGAAGAAACGTTATAAAAATAAAATAGCGCCCAAACTTAATATTGCTGAACATTGCTCTAAATACCAAGCAGTAGAATTATTTAATAAGTTGCCTACTGACCTAAGATCATTAATTTACAAAGGTACACTATTCAAAGCCAAACTTAAAGCATTCCTGTTGAATAAATGTTTATATTCTGTATCTGAATTGGTGACAAATGATGGTGAATAGTTTTTATATTTAGTAATTTCCCTTTTTGACATTAAATATACATTCAAGACATTGTTAGATTTTTTGCATTTTAGAGAATAGATTTATACGAATTTGACATGATAATATTTACAATAATTTATATAATTACTATTTACAATCTATTGACATATTAATTTATCATATAAGTTATTGATTTTATTTTTAGTGAAATTTACTGTTTGATATTCATAATTTATTGTTTTTAGCTGTAAAATATTAATTAATGTACTACAAAATTCATACACAATGCGAATTGTTATATGAATAAATAAATAAAAATAAATAAATTAAGAACTCTGTGTCAGATGGATTATGTACAGGATACTTTTTGAGTAATCCGGGCGCTGCGAACGCACACTGTGAGTGTAAGTATATACATTTTGAGATGTCTAACGCCCGGTTGATTGTTGTTTATAGGTCTCCACGATGTCTAACCAATGTTGCTGTAGAATGCATAAATACAGCAATATACAAAACAGCCGCAATGGTAATATTTCTCGTCTGATTGTTGTAGGAATTTCAACATAGATTTTAAAACCAATCCCCAAAATGCAATATCATTATATTATTTTTCTTCTATAGGCATGTTATCCTTAATAATCACTACAAAAACGAACACTATTATAGACAATGTTTTTTCCAGCTTTGATGTACGGTCACCAAAAGTGATAAGTAACCAGGGTCGTCAATATAGTTGAAGTTTAGTAAGCAACCGATGAAAGTTTTCGAATAAAATTTTATTTAATGAATAGAAAACAATAAGGTCACTTATCAAATTAAATTTCATTCGAAAACATCCATTTATTTCTTACTAAACTTCAACTGTATCCGACGACCCTTTTTTTTTTTGTGTGGGAAATCATCAAATGACCTCTCCCGCTCTGGGCGGAGCGGAAGGGCGTGTCAGACTCTTACTGACTAAAACCCACCCGCGTTCCTTCAGTTGCCTGTGCGCCAGGGCCACGGTAACTCTTTCGAACAATCCGCAGCCCCGGCAGGCATCGGTCCTATCGGACCCCGTCAATTGTGCTGACATCTCTTTGACGCGCGCGTGGAACACGACGCGCTGTCGACCCGGGCCTGGTCCTTACCGGACGGCGAGCTGCCCATTGCTCGCCGTCCGCAAGCCCGCGCCTGCGGTGGCCGGGAGTCGGCAATCAACTCCGAACGCCCAGGGTGTCTCCTCCTCCTGCGGCGGCTAGGGGTGCCAGGGCGCAGAGATTGCCTCTCCCTTTCGCGCTCCGCCTCCTCCTTAGCGAGCATTACTGCTTCGCAGAAGGAGGTGACGGCTTCCCATTCCCTCTCGCTCCGTACCATGGCCTAAACCAGGGCCGGACGCGAGAGGTCGCCGCCGCCGATCGCCGCCACGAGGACACGGCGGTGCTCCGCCCAAGCCGGGCAGACCTCCACCGTATGCTCCACCGTGTCCTCCGGTCGATCCACACAATGATAACACCCGGGCGTTTCCTCCCGCTTTATCCGAAACAGGAACCTCCCGAAACAGCCATGTCCGGTGAGGACCTGCGTCAGGCGGAAGGTGAGGACGCCGTGGCGCCTCTCAAGCCACTCCTCAAAGAGGGGTCTTACCACCGCAATTGTGGCGTGCTCTGCGCTGGGTTGCGAAAGTCGCACTCTCTCGTTTGATGACTGTACACACGGCTACATATCAAGCTATACATTTCCAGTATAAGCTGACCTCTGATTGTACGGAAATCCAATAAAATGCGAGATCAGCTTATACTCGAAATGTATAGCTTGATATGTAGCCGTGTGTACAATGCATTACTATTCATTCTTTTTCAGTCACCACTTACAAGTCTGGATTAAGTTTGATATTTAAGTAAAAAAACAACTTTGATTAGGTTATCTAACTAATTCAGATATAAACTGTTAGTATAACCACAATTTTCTTATAAAAAAAATATATATGAGTAATTAAAGGTTTTGGAAACTGAATTTCGGGAAAATCTCGGAAAAAACTGCGAGACTCGATTCCTGAACTATTTATAATATGTACCTACAAATTTGTACAGAACCTGATAGCGCGGGGAGCAATGAAAGAAGCGGATTGTATAAATAGGCAATGGTTTAATGCCGTTTGATATTTACAAATTTGTAAATTCCCGGACAAAACAGTTAATGATTATTATGTGGTTAAACATTAAGAGAGGCGTATCGTCCGTCGCGGTGGTGTTCGAGGAAGCGAGTGGTCGTCGGGCCGAGCCGTGTCCCAGCCGCGCCGCGCTTCAGCTTGCCGGTGACGCGTTGACCACGCCGCCTGCTCATGCAGACCGTGCGCAAGGTGTTGAGGTCGATTCCCAACAGAACCCTCGGTGGGCGAGTCCGACTCGCACTTGTCAGGTTTTTTTTTTTCAATCGAACTACTATTCTAAATCCTGAACCTAATTTGAACTCAATACCCCACTACTGGACCCTTTTAGCTTGGATACCCACATATAGGTATTTATTAGTAGATTTTGAAAGTAAATTAGCCGTTATTTATGAATTATTTCTGGAAAATAAGTGGTGAATAGTTCTCTAGCATTATAATAGCTGTTGTTTTTGCACGATTATTAACTCCATTACGTCGAAGTCTTCCAAAATAGTTATTTATTTGGCTATTTGGTAAAGATCATTCTGGTTCTCTCGCATCCATATGTATTATAATATTGTGCAACAGACAGATTGCCTTCACAATTTTAATTGCAATATCAACAGGTGTTTCGATACTTCTTAAGATAATTCTAAATTTACTAGCAGCCATTCCAAAGCTGCATTCTATTCCGACCCTCGTAGTAGACAATTTGAAATTAAATCTTGATTTATTTGAATTCCCTGTTGCTTGTGTATTGGAGATCTCATTAAGAATGTTTTCAGGGGAAAAGCCTCATCCCTTAAAAATACGTATGGTGCGTCATTATCACTAGGTATCTGGTAATCGTTCTTCAGATGGTAATTGGATATTACCGCTGTCAAGTTCTCGAATTGCTGCGAACACCTTCATCACTATCTTTCCCGTATGCACCTACATCAATGATTCGAAATGTGTTGTATGAATCGGAGACCACTAATAAAACAATTGAGTAATCATTTTAGTAGTTATACTCGTAGTACATGCTTCCAGAGAGTTGTCGCTTTACAATACGAATGTGTTTTCCGTCAAGATTTCCACAGCAATGTGGAAATTTATACTTATTTGAAAATTAATTTAGCAATTTCCTTAAAATGTTCGATTTTTGAAAATTTCATGTACCATTTATTAAAATTATTTCAAATTGCACTGCAAACCTCCATCCCGATACTTGTGATTGCTGTTTTTGAAATACGAAATGGCACTTCTAACTTCCGAAAAGGTGTTGTCAACTACTTGCAATTAAAACACGTTTCAATTAAAATTTATTATTTTTGATTACAGTAAATGACGTTAAAACTAGGTGGCGACACGTAATATAAGTCTTATTAAAAGAAATGAAAAAAGTTCGGCAAGACTCGCTCTGGAGATTCAGGAAGCCCAAATGAATCAGATTACTCAGGAAAGTGGGTCGATTAGCATCAAATGTTGTTATTAAAGATTGTTTCAATACCTCTACTAACCGTAGGTATTAGTGTTACTCAAGAAACCGAAATTAATGATAATTAAACCAGTCAACCATCCAATAATTCAAGATCAGAGCAAAAGTTTTAGCTGCCTGATGAAGATAATTCTACTGCATTGTCTAATAGAACCGATGTGGTATCTTCTGCTCATGAGCTATTAGCTGTCTGAGCGCACAATACAGTTACACTGGGCACGAGTGCGTTGCCCACTGAAACTTTGGATATTGGATCTCAAATGGGTTCTTTGACAAGAAAACGCAAAAGAAACCAATCCGATTTTACCGAATATCAGTGTCGAATGATCCAAATCGAAGAAGATAAAATTAAAGCGTTTAAAGAGAAAGATAAAGAAGTTGAGAATGAAGACATCCTATTTTTGAAATCGTTAGCTCAGTATTTTATATACTTTAACGCAGTACATAAATTAAGTTGCAGACTGTAATTATTGCAGATGAAATAGCTCTAGCTATGCCTTCACCCCCTTACCAACTTTTCATCTACTATGTCGATATTAATTTAACCTTCGCCTGTGCACGCATCCTCAGTGATACCTGCACCGACACTAGCTCGTCATTTCTACGAATCATTTAATGATGAAGATACACCACCATTTAGTTATTTTTTTCAAATAAACGTGTGATTATTGAAACAATTTCGCTTTTAAGTAACACCTTTTTTACTATTGTATGCGCTGCTGAATGGGTCGCACACACCTTGGTTGTTACCTTGAATAATAAATCACGAATAGACAAAGATGATGGTTTATTAAATATATTTATCTACCACGTAACTTATGTTATACGAATGTTGTGTGAATTAGTACAATGAACGCTGATTGTGTACTGTCGCTTTACACTATAATTTGTGCAAGGCGACGGAAAAGTGCTGATCTATGCAATGTGCGCGTGCCATGTACGATACACGACTCGTAGATATTCCCGGCGAGAGAGATGCAAGTGGATGATGAGAATGAGTTTACACGAGTGCTTAAATACTAAACTTATAAATTTCACTCGAGTTACAAAACATGAATTTAATCTATTCTTAGCCATAACTTAATTAGTCACTGTCACCAGACACCGGTGTGGCGAAAGTAGGAGGTCTCCTCTTGTGGTGCTTGATGCTGCTGAGTAAGCTAGAAAAGTTTCTTAATTCAACCGCCTCTTCTCGTGGCTGTTTTGAGTCTCTAGTGCGTGGCGTCGGGTCGATGGGGTCCTCTTGCTGTGTACGCGCCAGAGGCTGCGTGTCGCAAGTCCGACTGTAAGTTGGCGCTCCTCTGCCGACGACCACAAATACACCGACACAGATAAACTGCGACTACTAGTACAACGCCCGACAACAACACGTAGACTGCTGAGTATTGATGGATGCCGTGGCTTGAAATTCCTGAGTTCAAAACGTTTTCTGATTTCATCTGCTCGATCTGTTCTTCAATTTGCCGCAATGAGGTTTCGTGATCAGTGATGTTGATTTCAAATTGTGGCAAGGTGACGTTGATGATGTGGTTGATTGATCCGATGTGCTGCAATTCCAAATCAACCGCAGTTTTAATCTCTGAGTATTCCAGTTTGTGCGAAAAAACGGTAAAGTCTTCTCCTAACAGATAAATAGAAACCGCGCGTTTGGTCTATTTTAGCTACTTCCACAGCATTATGTCATATGGCATTTTACTGTGGGGTCGGGCTGCTGACATTGAATACATTTTCATTTTGCAAAAGAGAGCTGTCAGGGCCATTTACAATCTATGTCGTCGCGAATCTCTTAGGGAACTATTTAAAAAGATTAATATTATAACGGTACCTTGTCAATTCATTTATGAAAATATTATGTATGTAAGAAAAAATCTACATCTTTTTAATAAAATAAGTGATAGACATAATTTTAATACTAGAAATAAAGATAAAATCGATCAACCATTTTTTAGATTATCTAAAGTACATACATCTTTTATGGGGTACTGTGTTAAATGTTACAACAAAATACCTTGTGACATATTGCAATTAAATGAAAGAAAATTTAAAACTCATATAAAAAGTACACTTTGTAAACAAGCATATTACAAATTAGAGGATTATATCCTAGATAAGAATGCTTGGAAACATGCTGGTCCTGCTCCATAGGACAATCTAGAGTCTAGACAAAATCAAACTGGTTGCTAATTTAATTGTATAATTTATAATTTTTATGACATTGATTGTTACATTATGTACTTAACTACTTTAACACACACACTAAATTATTACTTGTTAAAATTTTGGAAACATCATCTACTTTTCAATATTTGTAAATATGTGAGCACCATGTATCTATCACATAATTAATTTACCTGCCTTTGCATTATATTTAATTCTTTTTACCTATTGTGGTATAGTAATTTTATTCTAGGTGCATCGTCTTCACATATGATTACATAATTAATGTGAACTTACATAATATTGTAAAATATTTTAAAAGAGTAACGGTGGAGTTTCTTGCCCATTCTTCTCCATACGAAACTACCTTTTGGAAGGGGCAACTAGAATAAATTCTATTTTTTTGTAAATTTTGACGTTCAAAAGTGCCTTTTATGTGCCTATTTGAAATAAATGATTTGACTTTGACTTTGACTTTCCTTTAATTATGCAATCTGAATCCAGTGCTATGACTCCGGCCTTAGAGATTTGTATTGCGGCAATCTGATGCTCTCATATGACACGAAGTGCACACTTTCCGCAACAATAATAAAGGTAAGTATTTATTTTGTTCAATTCTGTCCAATTATTGCGGCATGCTGCTATGTTTGTAAGACCTCTGTTTGTTCCCTTATATCTTTGATACACATGCCGTCTTCTGATTTAAACTGGAAAATGGGTTTTCGGGAGTGACAGGGGCGAGTAGATTCGTTGTACTGGACACATTGTTGTGTCTCTCGCCGTCATTGCCAGATTGGTGTCTTTGCGTAAGTTAATCGCCATGTAATCCAATATCGGCACGACGGTGACTGTAGTGTCTCCATGTTGTTTTGGTATTGATATGAGTTGAAATAGGTCATAACTGTCTCTGTTGACCAGCGGTATTCTAATTTCAAATATGAGGTACTGCTGAGTTATCCTTGTTTGGACCTTCAGAAGGTGGTAAATTGTTGGTAGTTCAGTCTGTATGTTTTTTATCGGTAAGGATAACTCTCGCGATAATTGTCCTGAGATTATGCTGAGTTGGTCTCATAATTGCTTCGGCGTTAGTAAATGGAAGCTAAACATTACATGATGAGTATCTGTTATTGTGTCGATTATTGTGTCTTGTATGGATTTTAGCTTCGTAAGCATATTTATAGCTATGATGGTGGACAGTGATAGCTCGTTCGTCACTTCTTGTTCTTGCAAATTCTTGTTCAACATATTGGTGGCCTTCGTCAGATTGTTTAAATGTTGATTGATGGCCTTGTGTTGCCGATTGAGTGGCTCTTCAGTTCTCTTGAGCAAATTATGTTCGCTTCTACCACTGAGGTCTGGTTTTTCCACAATAGTGCCAAGTGATTTTCATTTCCTTTTATAAGAAAAATATCTTGCTTGTATTGATCGGCGAAACTTTGTTCTAAAAACCCAAATAAACTGTTGGCAACGCAGCCCTCACCGTCGATAAGGCCTCGCCGCCGTCGTGTGTGTTCTCCGAAATGTTGATTCCGTAACATTCCATTGTAGTACTTCAGTTCGTCAGGTGAGTGACGTAGCTGCTGTAGGATGATGTCACATAGTACTTTGTTTGTTTCTCTTTCACATACGCTGTTTATTTGTTTGAGGTATTTGCCGAACCGTCCCAATAAGGGTTCATGTCGTAATACACGATGAATTTCCATTCGTCGTGAATGAACTGCATGATTGAGATTCGGGCAAAATAGAGTGCTTTGCGTATTGTTGTCAAAGTATATGGAGATGCTGACTATTTGTGACCAAAGACAGATGACATGAAGAGAAATCCAGAAAAAAGTCAGTTGCAAGTTGGCAAATCCGATTAGATCCCGTTCCAGGTCGTTGTTTTGTTTGTTTATCCATGGTCTTCATATTTTGGCTGTTTTGCGTTTTCTTTGTCTGCTCGGGTACTGATTTGGGGTCAGATACCAGCACTAACAGTTTAATCACTGGGCGCTTGAGGTACCCTTTTTTTTGTTTTCAGGGTAACAACCCTGACCAATCAATCGGTACCGGAATGTAGCTGAGTGACTAGTTAGGCTCATGAATGATGACAACGTCATCTACTCGAACGTTTCTGGGAGGTCTCTTCCATTTATTCCTTCTTGGGAGTATCGCGAGATATTCGGATTGCCACCTCTTCCAAATATCTTCGAAAATTTTCTGTGGTCGCTTCCTCCTTGTCCTTTCATCTTGTTCGGTGTCTAAGATAGTCAGTATGGGGCCGTTGCTCAGAAAGTGTGAAGGAGTTAGATAAATCAAATCATCTGGGTCCCCTGCAAGTGTGCACAGCGGCTGACTGTTGAGACATGCTTCAAGTTGAGCCAGTTCGCCAACAAAATGTCGAAGATGATGCTTCAGACTTTTTACCGCTGCTTCACATAGGCCTCCTGCGCTTGGCTAGGCGGAGGCATTAAAATGCCACTGTATTCCCAACTCATTGATCTCTGTATAAAACTCGTCGTTGGATGTCTTGCGCAGTTCTGTCAGTTCTTGCTACAGTGCTCTATTGGCTCCAACAAAATTGGTGCCATTCTCGCTGTAGATATAATGTGGCTTACACCGATGTGTAACAATATATATGTATGTATATATAACATGCGTTTTAGAGCCGCTAAAAATGCAGATGAGCTAAAGTCTGATACGAGTTCGAGGTGCACAACTTTGATCACCATGCACACGGACACTGCAATGTATCCCTTACTTGTCTTGACTGCTCGCCCTTTATTGAGTTTCACGTCAACATATCTTGTGAATTCAACGCCGGTGTGCTGAAAAGGACGTGAAGGATTACTCCGGATTCAGGTAAGTCTCCCATCATTTGCTTTTGTATGACAGCTTTATGATTCTTACACGTAATGCATGCATGTAAGCGCTTCTTTACAGCTCTGTTTCCCCCTACTATCCAGTAGTTTTGTGTGATACTCGCGAGCATCGTCCGGGCCCCGCATGAAACGTGCGGTGGTGGGCTTGGTCAATAATAAGGTCAGTAACGTGGCTGCTGTGTGGTATGATCAGTGGATGCTTCATATCTTCGTCAATATTCGCATGCTTGAGTCTGCCTCCCACTCTCAAAAGTCCATCCTTGTCCAAAAATGGGTTGAGGCACAAAGTTTTAATTTTGTTATGTACTTGCTTCTGTTTTCGCAGCTTGCTAATTTCTTTTGAAAATTGCGTTTGGAAATTGGAAATTTTATAATCATATGTTTTGCGATTTCTAATCCATTTCCGTTCAAGTAAGCAGTGCGCTTGCTGTGACGTCGTGTGATACGTAGCACCCATGCAAGCAAGCGAACGGCGCATGTCAAATTACTGTTTCTATGTAATATGGATTCTATGACATCATCGCTTTGAGGTTGACGAATTGTGACGTTGCTTTGTTTTGATTTTCGCTCGTCTTGATCCGTGACGTAGACACACTTCTTTGCTACTGATGACTCATCGAATCCAGGGAAAAATTGCGGGCCACGCCACCACAGATTATCTTGCTTCAGTATTGCTCTGTTGTGATGCATGCTAGGCTGGCACAATCAGTTGGGTTATCAGCTGATTTTATGTAATGCCATTTGTCTGATGGTATGACGTCTTTGATTTGTTTGACTCTGTTCGCTACGAATGGTGTCCAGCGATTGACGTTGTCTTGTATCCAGCCGAGAACTGCAGTGGTACTCAGTTGAGGGCTTGTTGTATTTTTCGCATAAGTATTGTAAGTAAATACGCCCCACTCAGCTTTAGACGTGGTAAAGTGAGCTGTTTGTTCTCTGGCACAAGTCTTGTTTTTGCAGCGACGAATTTAATGTTGGTATCAAGTTTACAATACACAACACATGCATATGCTTTTAATGATGTATCGCAGAAGCCGTGCAGTTGTATTGTCTTGCTCTCCTATCTGGTACCATCTTTGAATTTTAAACTGGCTGAAGTTTTGTTTGAATTTTTTCCCACTCGGTGCTTATTTCAACCGGAAGCTGGTTGTCCCATTGAATGCTGGACAACCAAACTTGCTTGAATAAAAGTTTTAATTTTGTTGTAATCGGAGCTAACCAACCGAGTGGATCAGTTGACCAATTCGCCTTCCATTGCGGTGACGGCGCGGCGGCATCGCGTGATGCCCATCGCGCGATGGGTATTGCGCGATCTTTTAGGACACCTGTTGGACCATCGCACAATCATTTTCATCGCGCCACGAAATCGCATCGTTAACTCGTACGCTCGTTAGCCAATTAGGATGACGCCTAATACTCTCAAATTCAGGAAATTTAAAATGGGTATATATATATATATTAATGGTCGGTTATCAAATATTTTAAGAAACAACGAAAATTTGATGCTCGTTGGGTTTCCAAGAGCATATTGAACGAAATATTATGGGAATTACACAAGGTAAACCATATGCAACCTGTACCGCGCAGAATCACGACAATAAAGAAGGTAAGACCATTTTTTTAAGTTATGTCAGTTAAATTCAAATGAAAGTATAATATTAGAAGCAGAAGAGATAAGTATGGAGGCAAAAGCCAACTAAATCAGATTTTGTGATATTTACTGTTTTTTTTCCTTCTTAAATTAATTAATTAATTATTTAGCCGAATGTACACATTCACCTTTTTATGAACCAATACCCACCTTGTCTGCCCCGTTGGTCTCGTAATCGCAAGCACGACTGACCGCTGAGCGTAGGGCCCTGGGTTCGATACCCAAGTCGGGCAAAAGTGTTAGTGGGTTTTTCCATTAGTAATTTCTCAGTAGAAGCTCGGAGTTTGGAAGTTGGTGGTGTGATACCCCGTGCCTCGGAAAGCAAGTAAAGCCGTTGGTCCTGCGCCTGATTTCTCCCCGGTCGTGTCGGATTGCTGTCCCACCGGAGTATGAGGGTACTCGTAAACGAACAGAGAGTGCATCTGTGTTTTCGCACACACTTGTGCACTATAATATCTCCTGCGTACCTGGGTAATCTTCGTTGAAATTGGCCACCGGGACCAAAATCGGTCGGGAGGATAATTATTACTACCCACCTTGTGAGTAAGTCTCCCACAAGGTGGACTGATAACTTGGTGAAGGCAGCGAAAAATCCGCTGGAAGTGACAAGCATAGGAACGGTCGATGTGGCGATGCTTGGGGGAGGCCTATGTCTAGCAGTGAGCTTCTTTCAGCTGACATGGTGACGATGAACGGCTCCAAAAGGTTAACGAGTAACAACACTTTTAGTAAACTGGCAATTATAGTACTGACATCGGTTCTACATTCGAATTTTGTGCACTAGAGCTAGTTCACTCTTACTTCAACTTTAAACGGAATGAAAAATTGAACAAATGACGAAATAGACTAAAGTATGTTCTGGTGTGCGAAAAAAAGTGGGAAGCGCTACTTATAAGAAAATGAAATGAACAAGTTGCCTGTCTCAATTATTACTGAGGAGAATTATATATATACACATATTTGTAGATGATCCCTAGGGAGAAAGAAATATTGCCGAAACCGATGCCAGAAAAGGAACCAATCTCATTGGATAAAACGTCGTCCATGACCAGTCTCCTAATTTGGAACGTTTTGAAGGCAATTGAAATAAAACCCTGTTTGGACCTGAAGGTAACTTAGTATTGGCGGTTGGACGAGAAAAATGAGTCGATCAATTTTAGTACATGAGAAATATATTTGGTATATTCTAGATTACACTCTAAAATTCATAAAATTAAGAGTGAGCTATCTCTCTACTGACTACTACTAGTAATTTTGTATTGCATTGAGCTTTTGAACTTTTATTTGACAAACTAAAGAATAATCCAGGACTTCAGTGCGCATCGTCCTAGGGAAGGCGATGGTAGCCTTATTTCAATCTTATAAAAAAACCCGCAAGGTTTCATTAGGAACTGTAGAAAAGTATTCGTATTAATTAAATAGTGTAATCTGAGTTCTCAATAAAAAGTTTTTTGTTTGATCTTGTTTAATCGATAGCTTGTATGCAGGGCTCCCTTAGGGCGGCGCAGCAGCGTCTGGACTCCGAGGAGCGCGGCCTTAGCTGCGTCAACGAAGAGCAACCGGAGCAACAGCACCTGATCTGTGCGCTGCTCGCCTGGCAACGTCTCGGACACCACGACGCAGATAGCCTTTATAGGTCCGCCATCATTCTTTTTAAAACACCTCGATGACCCGACTCTCTGCAATGAAAAAGAAGCACAGCTCATAAGATCTGATGTTAAATCAATACATGCTTCAATTCCCCAGGAAAGTGTTATAGGTTGCCTCCTTTTCCTCATATATATAAACGACCTCCCCGAAATCATAGACGTTGACGACATTTGTAGTTTTTGCGGATGATATCTCGATCCCGACCACATGCCAAACAAATGCTAATTTAAATGAAAAAGTTACGACTATTCTTGGAAAAACTATGAACTGGATGAGAGACCATAATCTCGAAATAAATTTTACCAAAACCAAATTAATAGCGTTTCACCCCCAGCAGAAAAAACAAATAAATATAGATTTTACCGTTAATCAACAAAAAATAGAAACAGTTCACAATTTCACTATCCTAGGCTTAACAATAAACACACACATAAACTGGAAAACACACATACAGACAGTAATATCAAAAATTTCAAAGTTTTCATATGCTCTCCGTGAAATAAAAATGACTACAAACCTACAAACCGCACGAGTCCCTTACTACGCGTATGCCCATGCTTGGTTTAACTATGGCATCATCTTATGAGAAAATAGCACAGACCCTCATTCCCTATTTACTCTCCAAAAATAGCTATACCAATAGAATAATATAGCTATAGCTATACTAATAGAACCAACAGATAGTTACAAGCCTCTTTTTTTTTTTTTTGGTTGGGATTTCGTCAAATGACCTCTCCCGCTCTGGGCGGAGCGGAAGGGCGTGTCAGACTCTTACTGACTAAAACCCACCCGTGTCCCTTCAGTTGCCTGAGCGCCAGGGCCACGGTAACTCTTTCGAACAATCGGCAGCCCCGGCAGGCATCGGTCCTGTCGGACCCCGTCAATTGTGCTGACATCTCTTTGAGGCGCGCGTGGAACACGACGCGCCGTCGACCCGGGCCTGGTCCTTACCGGACGGCGAGCTGCCCATTGCTCGCCCTCCGCAAGCCCGCGCCTACGGTGGCCGGGACTCGGCAATCGACTCCCGACGCCCAGGGTGTCTCCTCCTGCGGTGACTAGTCGCGCGAGGGCGCAGTGATTACCTCTCCCTCTCGCGCTCCGCCTCCCCTTTCGTGAGCATTACTGCTTCGCAAAAGGAGGTGACGACTTTCCATTCCCTCTCGCTCCGTACCATGGCCTGAACCAGGGCCGGACGCGAGAGATCGCCGCCGCCGATCGCCGCCACGAGGACACGGCGGTGCTCCGCCCAAGCCGGGTAGATCTCCACCGTATGCTCCACCGTGTCCTCCGGTCGATCCACACAATGATAACACCCGGGCGTTTCCTCCCGCCTTATCCGAAACAGGAACCTCCCGAAACAACCATGTCCGGTGAGGATCTGCGTCAGGCGGAAGGTGAGGACGCCGTGGTGCCTCTCAAGCCACTCCTCAAAGAGGGGACTTACCGCCGCAATTGTGGCATGCCCTGCGCTGGGTTGCGACAGTCGCACTCTCTATGCCGCCATGAGATCCCGCCGGAGCTCTGTCCGCTGTGCTGCGATTTCTCGCGGCAGCGGAGTTACGCCTCGGCGTTTCGCCTCCTCGCGCCACTCCCAAACGTGCGCGAAGACTTTTGCCTCCAGATCCCACGGCGGCAATCCGGAAGGAGGCTCGCCGCCTCGCAGGAGACCGTGCGGTATCCCCGGACCATCCGGATGGCCATGACCCTTTGGGACGCGTTCAACCGGTGGGCTGGCGGGAGCCTCAACGAACGCGCCCATACCGGTGCCCCGTAAAGGGCCATGAACCGCACGACCCCCACGTAGAGCCTCCGGCAGGAGGCGTTTGGCCCCCCCAGATTGGGCAAGAGCCGCTTCAAGGCAGCCCCGGTCCGTTGCAGTCTGGGAGCCAAACGTCGGAAATGCTCTACGAAGTTCCACCGGCTGTCGAGGACGAGTCCCAGGTACTTCATCGTCGACTCGACGCCGATGTGAACCCCTCCTACCGTTATTTGGGAACCCGACAGTGGCCCGTTCCGAGGACCATGAAAACACACACATGTTCCAGGCGGGAACGTACAAATCTTCCGCAACCCCTGCCGGTGCCGGCCCGCCTTTGCGAGCCCCGTCCAGTCGAGCGGGGGGAGTGAGGTGTTTGACTCCCCCCGCGACGTCTAAGAGGGACGCGCGTGGAACACTACGCGCCGCCACCTCGGGTCCTGATGTATGGGGGGCGACAGACGTCCCCGAGTCCGTCGCCCCTGGACCCATTTAGGGGGGCTGGAAGAGGGCATTGTCACACGTTGGCACACTCTGCCAGCGTATGCCGTGCCGTGTCCTCCCGACAGTCAACGCAGTGGTGACACCGGGCGTCCGGCTCCCTGTTTATGCGACACAGGTACTTTCCGAAGCAACCGTGCCCCGAGAGCACCTGCGTCACCCGAAACAACAGGGAGCCGTGCCTCCTCCCGAGCCAGTGGTCGAGCACCGGCCGGACCGCCTCAATGGTGACGAGGCCGGCGGTAGGGCGTGAGAGCCTGTCCCGCCATTCCGCCACCAGGACCTCGTGGAGCTGCGACCGACGCTGCTCCATTTGTCGCTGCATCAGTCGCTCGTCCCGCGCTTCCACGCGCCACCGGTATAGTGACGCGAGCACCTTCGCCTCCAGGTCCCAGGGCGGGGATCCGGCCAGTGCACAAACCGCCTCGTAGGAGATCGTGCGGTACCCCCTTATGACTCTGACGGCCATTGCCATCTGCGGCTTTCGCAATACAGCAATGCTGCCGGCCGTCAGGTCAGCCGCCCAGAGCGGAGCCCCGTAAAGGGCCATCGACCGCACGATCCCCACGTAGAGCCGTCTACAAGCGGCGCTCGGGCCCCTAGATTGGGAAGCAGCGTTGACAGCGCCCCAGCCGCGCCCAACAACTTGGGCGCCAGCTGCCGGAAGTGGGGGCCGAAATCCCACCGGCTGTCGAGCACCAACCCAAGGTACTTCATGGTGGGCTCGACAGCGATTCGAACCCCCCCACCACAATGTAGGATCCGGACGGTGGCGCCCGCCGGGGACCATGAAACACCATGGCCTCCGACTTGTCGAGGGCTACCTCCAGGCCGAGGCGCCGTATGCGGCTCACCGTCTGTGAGACCGCAGCCGTCGTCAGCAACGCTGCCTCCCTGTAAGAACTCCCCCGGGCCGTGACCAGCGTGTCGTCAGCGTAGCGCGTCAGGTCGACGCCCGGTTGGAGTTCGCCCCGCAACACCCAGTCGTATCCGATGTTCCACATTAGCGGGCCCAGGACCGAGCCCTGTGGAACACTGCACGACATGTGGTGCTGGTTGACGCCATCGCGTCCCACGTAGGTGACACACCTCTCCGCCAAATAAGCCCCAACGATGCGGCGGAGGTAGAGAGGCACCCGATGATACCGCAGTGCCTCCCGAATACAACTCCAGGGCAGGGTGTTGAAGGCGTTGGAGATGTCCAAGGACACCGCCACCACCACCCCACCCCGGGACACCGTTTCCTCCGCCAGGACTCTCACCCGCGATATAGCGTACATGGTGGAGCGCCCATGCCTGAAGCCGAACTGGCTGTCGTCCAGGTCCGGCCCAGTGGCCGACGAGGCGGTCTGCAATGACTCTTGCAAAGAGCTTCCCCACCTCGTCGAGCAACACGATGGGCCGGTAAGCGGATGGAGAGTCCGCTGGGTGCCCCGGCTTCTTAATGAGGACCAGTTTCCCCGTCTTCCAACGAAGTAGGAACTGGCCCTCCTCCAAGCATGCGCTTAGGAGCCCTCTTAAGCGAGGCCCGAGAGCCTCCGAGGCCAGGACCCAGGCTTTACCAGGTAAGCCGTCGGGTCCTGGGGCAGATAGTTGCAAGCCTTACCTCCAGAAACACAAGATTCTCACCTTAGTTAGTATTTATATTTTGGAGTTATGTAAACTAGTCCGCAAATATACTTACAAAACAAGGGGAGACATACAAACAAATTATTCGTTGCGCCATAAAAACAGACTAAATTTGCCCCCCTCCCGCCTTAAATTACACTCGTCTAGTCCATATTCAATGTCAATAAAAATATATAATAAATTACCAGTAGACATAAAACTACAAAACAAAACCAGTATATCTTTAAACAAATTAAAGCAATACTTAATAAAAAAATAGCTATTACATAGTACACGAATATCTAACGGATAAATGCAATAATAATAATACATAATTATGAAAAACATAAATATAATAAGTAAAATAACAAAAATAGATTATATTAAATACTTAATAATTATACTACACTAATATCAAAGAACATATTTTAAGCGAGTAAATAAATAAGCATTATTTGAATTGTATAATAAAATAAATAATAAATTAATAGATAGACTTGCATATATATTATTAATAGAATAAGTAAATGAATAGAAATATAAAATACTTAATAGGATATAAAATAATTCAAAGTTTATTAAGTTAGATTTCTTTTATTTTTATAAAAAGAAAAGCCTTGTTATTACAAGGAAAATTAATAAAGCGCTTTTCCTCTCTCAACTTAATAAAAGATTTGCTGTGCCCGACAGAGTCCATAATTGTTTTTTTTATTTTTTATTTACCGCCTGTAAGCGTACATTATGGATTGCATTAAACGATTTGAGATTTGAATGCTTTAATTGCTATGATAATGCTCTTTGAAATTGATGCTGGGTTTAAAGTTTTTAGCAATATATAGTGCATAAATAGGTATTTTAATTATCTCACAGATTACCCACTATACTTATATAATAAAGAAAGAATAAGAAGAAAGAATAAAGTTTGGACACAGTTCGTGAAAAGAAAAGTATTAACAATCACAGTGTGGGCCTCACGGCTGCTCCAAAAAGGTTCATTTCAGCATTAATGTCAGACAGATGCTGTCTAACGCTGATTTTCTACTGAACCCTTAAGGACAAGTGATGGGGAGTACAAACAGTATCAACATACCTAATACATAATTTATATACTTATATATATATGAATAAACTAGTACTTACTTCGTATCAAGTATAGTTACAATAACAAAATAAAAAACAAAAAACTACAAGAAATTGTCTCAACAAAACCTGTTCTTAGCAGTTAGCTAGATTGATCCGTGCACGATGCATTGGGGGTCATTGTAAATGTTTATGTTTTAGATTTGTAGAACTTAAGAAGAAAGAAATTTCCTGTGCTGCCAAGTGTGTGCCTAAGCCTAAGCCAAATAGTAAAAGAAATGTTCATCGAAACCCCGCCTTATGGAAAGCTTTCGTTCCTGATTCAGTCGATGGAAGCTTCGGATCGCACACAAGCGGCCCCATTGTTAAATTACCGGTGGAAACTAAAGTAATTATGGTACTTGAAAATAAAGGACAACGTCATGGTTGTTGCCAACCCGTGAAAAAACAACCACCAAAACGACCGGAAAAGGGAACCCTGGATAAAATCAATGCAGTACGTAAACAATTAATGTTGTTACCCGTTACTGTTAGTCTGGTCCTTGGCATTCCTGGATATCATTGAATTCCGAAAGGATATTGAAAATAACTTTTAAAACTATGACTGCTGTAACAGACAAATACACAAATCAAAAAAGTCTAAGCAACATGTACGGTTTTGAACTTTTGAACGATTTTTACTATTGTAATATATTTATATTTCCTTTATAAATAATAACTAAGCATTTTTTGATGCATTAGTCACTAACGCAACAAAATCCTTCATTCAATTGTTAATTTAGTCACAATAATTAGCAATATGTGTACCGTAACATACGTAGTGTAAAATAAAGTTAAAACGAAATTAAAGTTTTCATGTTTTACAAAATATTGTGTAACGACATTTTTTATTGTTATTTGGTAATTCAATATAAAATGTGATCGCCTCTGTTGTTTAAAACTTGTCGGCAAAGATTTTTCATTGAATTTATAAGATTGTTAATCTGATCCTGCGGCAATCGCTCCCAATGGAATTTTAACAAGTATTTCAGTTGTTGGGTTATCGACACGTCCAAGTTCTCTAAGACACGTCTCTGGGGCATGTCCCATGCGTGCTCGATGGGATTGAGGTCTGACGGTTGTGCAGGCCACGGCAATACCCAGATGTTTTCCATTGCCAAGTACTCTCTGGTCCTCCCGAGCTGTGTGCGAATGCGCATTGTCATCCATCCGCGTGAAATCTGAGCCAAGACTTTGTGCAAATGGGTGCAATGCAAGGCCGAGGACATCTTTAACGTAACTTTCAGCGTTCATATTGCCATCTATAAAAACGAGCTCAGTTCGTCTGTTCTTCATAATACCCGCCCATACCATCACTGTGGAGCCACTGTAAGGGTGCACTTCCTGGACGCGTCTCAGCCGTTTAGCATTTGCGGGACGACGATACACTCTTACCCTACTCGTATCAGGCCTAAATCCAAACCCGGACTCATCGCAAAATGAAATTTTATCCCATTGCTCGTGGGTCCATGTCATGTGTTTCTTACACCATTCGTTTCGACAGGCACGATTCCCATGGCGTATAGATGGCGTATAGGGCACCTAATTGGGCGTCGAGCTCGTAAGCCGTATTCATGCAGCCTATTCCTAACGGTTTGTTCGCTAACAATAACACCGCTTGAGAGTTGTAGCTTCAAACCTATCTCCCGGGCGGTTAACATCGGCTGACGTCTTGCAGTCAGCTGTATGTAACGGTCCTGTTGAGCAGTTCTACTCCTTCCACGTCTTGGGTGCTGCTCAGCAGGATCCCCTGTTTTAACATAACGTTGCCAAAGACGACAAATCACGCTCCTATTGTCACCAAAATGCCGAGATATCTGGGACAGATTTCTTCCCGCTTGTAGCAGTCCTACAGCTCTCTGCATTTCATCAGCAGTCAAATGGCGTCGCTCCATGACATAAAAATGACTTACCACTAAATTTTTTGAAAAACTGCCTGTGTCAAAATGATAAAATTGAGATAACTACCAAAATCAAGCAACGAGAACACATGAAATCGGCAAAAAAATATTGGTTTTTATTTTAATGAAAACAAAACACAACCGAAAAGTTTCTATTTTTAAAATCAGCCAGTAATTATGTTTCCGAGAACAAAAAGATTGTGTACCAATCTACTTTGTTAGAAAAAAGTAAAGTATCAATTAATAAAACATGCAGTTTCTGTAAATGATGTGTGTTGCTTGGACTTTTTTGATGTGTGTACATAGAATATAGATAGAATGACATAGGTATTCCCAAAAAAGTATTCATTTCAGTTTTGTGACTTCATAGGCATGTTGTTTGGATAATCAATGCGCGGAAAGGCTAGCTGCAGTAGATACAAAGACAAACGAGCTGCGCACCCGCACCACTCAGCTGGCGCGACGGGAAGCTGAGCGAGTCGAGCTTCTGGAACGCGCCGAGGCTGCGTGGAAGGACCTCGAAATGGGCTACCAGAAGCGAATCGCACTTGCCGAAGAAAAAGAAGATGATATTAGAAAACAAGTTTGAACATTATACTATCTATTATTATAATTTTATTACTTTAGTAAATTAAAAAAAACACCCGTTTTTTTTTAAACTGCTCGTTCTTTATTCGTTATTTTTTTAGATTGAAAAATTAATAGCAGAGCGGAACGAATTTAAGAGCAATTGTGAACCTTTAGCTAAAGGCCTGAAAACCAGGGGAGTAGCTGTGGAGAAGGCGCGGGGTATTCTAACGTCAATAGAGAAGCAGGTGTGTAACTTAGCGAGCACCAAGCTGCAAATGAGTGAGGACGCGGCGAAGGGCGAAGCGTCTCTGGCAAAAGAACTGTGCACGGCTGCTCAGTATGATCGAGACCTTAAGGTGATTAGTCACGAGTACATTAACAATCATAGTTGACATACGGTTTATTGGTTCCACATCCTTGAATACGTATTATTTAGTAGAGACTGAATTTTAAATGTATATTTTAATTGTGATGTTTTGTTTGGTCGTATACGACCAAACAAAACACGTTGCATCTTATATGAACGTGATATCGTTAAGATATTATGAGAAGTGATCAAAGCAGTTCCATGGTGTAGATGAGTATTATTATTACTATGTCTAATATCGATTAATGATCTTCCTATCTATATCCTTGCGGGAAAGTGGTCGAGGTGACTACTTAATTCATAAGCTACATACTATTCTAAAGTGACATTGGATACTTTTTGTGCCTGAAAAATGCACAGTTCCTGTGGGAATTTTCATGCGTGAGAAACCAGTGAAGAACTAGAAGTATCCAGTGCCACGCGCACTGATGGTGATAAATAAATTCTTAATAATATTCCAAATGAAATGTAGGCAGTTGTAAATGTATTCCTTTTAGTTTAAAGAAGAACAAGCACGACGTAAGTTGGAATCGCTAGAAAACGAAGCCGATTCAGCGCGTACGCTGACGTGTGAAGCCGAACGAGCTACGCGAGCAGAGTTGATCGGATTGCGCGAGCAAAAAGCACGTGTTTCTAAAGATTTATTTCAAGAAGAACAGAAGAATGAGAAACTTAAGGAAGAGGTACGTGAAATTTTATAACGAGTATGACTTTATTATTTGGTTATGTAATGCACAACCACGCACAAATTCTTAACAGTCTGTAGTGGTATCTACATCGCTACGTGCGAGCTACACGTCACAATGACGTCACGCAAGATCCTGCATCGCGCAAGCAGAGTTTACCGCGCAACTAGCATATATACAACATTCCGACATCAAAACGTCGGGCAGTTGCCCACCAGACACGACACCCGTTTGGTCGAAGGATCCCTCCTTTTCCATAGAGTATGAGTGAACTTTACACCATGTTCCTCATACCTCTATAAGTCTATGAAAATATGACCGCGCGATAAATGAAAAGAATTACATGTTAAGTTTTCGGGGGTTAACTGAACTTTCTGCAAAACAACGACAAGAGAAACTCATTTCTTAGTTATAATAATACAGGATGGCAGGGACATTGACACGCAAGCTGAAATCATAAATTCAGCACGTGAGTCTAGACCCTCTAGTGTAGAAAACTCTCTGTAGTCCGTCAGAAATGGAGTGTGAGCAGCAGTACTCTGCTACTGTGCCACGAGATTCCACCGGCAGATAATGTACTGCGTTACCGTTTTGTACATAACCAGATGTGTTAGGAAATATTCTAAATTGCAAGATCCTGAGCTACATGCCAGTTATAACGAAATTATTCAGAAATACATCGATAAAAATTATACAACAGAAATAGTTTCTAATAATCCTACTGTGGATCGCGATAAGGGGTATTACTTGTTAGGTAAGATAAAGTAACCACTAAAGTTCGCATCGTCCTCGATGCTAGTGCAAATTGTCATAATGGCGTATCACTTAATGACATCCTACACAGGGCCACATGAGCAAGCTGACCTATTTTTATTATTATTAAAATTCTGCTTATTTCCAATTGCGATTATCGGAGATATAAGGCGGATGTATCTTCAGATTGCTATTACTAATGAGCATCAAAGATATCAGAAAATATTACTCCGCATACCGCAGAGCCTATTCGAGAATTTCAATTTAACAGGGTTGCATTTGGACTCAAATTTAGTCGCTTCTAGCCATGCGCACGGTGCGTCAGTTATCAGCGGATGAAAAACATTGTTTTCCACGCGCTGCTATTGTAGCTTCGCAAGAACTGTACATGGATGACTTGGCTACATCCATTCCTTCATTGGAAGAGACTAAGGTTCTATCCAGTGAACTTATCGCGTTACTTAAAGCTGGTGGTTTTGATCTAAACAAATGGGCAAGTCATTCACAAGAATTGTTAGCTACTGTTCCGCAATCCAACCGCGCTTCTATAAATTTTTCGGATATGGATAATTCAAAAATTCCCTCGGATGATAGCTTCACTTTTACTACATCTGACTTAGATGAGATATGCACCAAAAGATCCGTTCTCCCCGCCATCACCCGCCTGTGGGATGTACTGAGCTTTGCTGCTCCGGTAGTATCGTTTGCCAAATCCTACTATAATATTATAAGTGTGAAAGTTTGTGAGGATGGATGGATGGATGGACGGATGGATGGACGGGTGAATGGATGGATGGATGGATGTTTGTTACTCTTTCATGCAAAAACTACTGAACGGATTTGGATGGAATTTGGAACAAAGATAATTTATAACCGGGATTAATATGTAGAATACTTTTTATCCCGGTAGTACGTTCCCGTGAGATAATTTCTGACAACCACGCGGGCGAAGCCGCGGGCAAAAGCTAGTTACTTATAAAAGAGTTATGGTATCTTCATATCGATTGGGATGATACTCCACCGCATAACATTGTACCGGTGTTTTCAAAGTTCAAAGATCGACTGAATGGTAACACACACGTACGTTTGGTGTGTGCTAAATCCAAGGTCGCACCTGTAAAGGTAGTTTCTTTAGCTCGGCTAGTTATGTGCCGCTCTTCTCATGCCTAAACTTATTAAATTAATTAATGATACTTACCGCGCTCGTGTAGCAATTAATAATATATTTGTTTTCTCTTCTTTTGTGGATTAATTCTTCCCCACATACACACATAATCAAATAACTGCGTCGCCAAATGTCAAGAAAATCTTGATTGTCAAGTAATTTCTCGAAGAGTTACGCAGAGGTGTACCTATAGTGGACCTACATTTCGCCAGTTATGTTTAAGTCCCATGTAATAGGCGGCGAGCCTATTGCCATCAACCGGGCACAAATCCAGACTCTGGACTGCTACTGAGAAATTCCAGAGGGAAAAACCCAATAACACTGCGCGACCGCTAGACCAACGAGGCCGCCCTTTATGATATGAGGTTAATGCAGTTGAATGCACTTGATGCAGTAGTTGCAGCTATTTATTTAGTTGTAGTTGTCCCTCAGTGACGTCACACATGGCGACATTCGGCTGATATTCGTTTTCATTCGCCAGTGTTTTTTACCAACCCTCTTATGTTGTGTTGATTGTGTTGTGCCATGTCTGCCTGTGTTACGCCATCATGAGGTCGAGGGTCGCGTCTTTTTGGTAAAGTTTGAGACACTCCAGTAACAGCATTTTGAGAGTTGTCTCGTGCACAACCTAGCAAGCCCCATATTTGTGCACTGGATTTCTGTTCACCTAAGCGAGAACAAAAAATGACGAAAAACATGTTTTGAAGACTATAGGTACCTATACATACCTCCATGTTTTTGTTTATACTTTTACTTTTTATTATATTTTTTTATATGGGTATTTTGCCTGCAATAAAACACAATTATTATTATTATTATTATTTTATTGTCTCTACAAAATTTTAAAACCAAAATCACCTTTACATTACGTGTCTTTTTCAGTAAAGCAAAATTCAGTAATGAGTGTATTGAAGCGAGCAAGTTGTTATGCCCTTTGTGCGGCGTCTATCGATACTTAGTCTACGCAAGTTCTATGTGACGTCTACGCAGCATAGACGTCGTCCGGTTAACGTGGGCGCTGAACAATGCGAACACAGTCGTATTATAGTAAAATTGTCGCACAGGGCGTTGTTAACCTTTCTTATCAATAAATTATATTAGGTTTTATTCAGTAGCATGAAATAACTCCATGCAAATACCTGAATATCCATAGCATAATATCAAAAGGTAGTCTACTTACGACACGCAGTGATAGAGTTTAGCGTATTGGACATTGGACTAAAACAGATCAGTTTACTTTTATCGAAGATCTCTTCACTCTAACTTTCTCTGGCTATCTCAGCATGAAACATTTTTGTAGCGAAAATGCGCTAAGTACTCATTAACTTAAACACCATCCATCTTAGGAATAAAACGTCATTAGTATGACGTACTTAAGACTACCTACCTAAATAAATTTCCTGGGTTCGATTAAACAAAATATTATACAAATAGCGCCTACCCAAAAGCAAACAACAACGTACTGCGGTTGAAAGTCAGGCTGCCTGGCTTTGTGATTAGCATATTTTGTTTCTTGTACTCTTGTAGCAATGTATCTCTTTAAGAAGTTATTAATCGTCAGTGGAATAAATGAGTTACTATACTTTTATATTAAATTGCAACTCCATGTCGATTTGGTTTCATCGATAGCGCCTGTAAAGTGGTATCGCGATCGCTATTTGACGTCTGTTTGGTCACCAAAGTAGTCGGACTGTTTCCACAGCATCATATACTCTGCAGTCGCTATGTCTTATGAAGTTATGATCCCTGCAACTAGATAGTGTTATGCTTAATAATAGTCATTTAAAACAAAAAACACAAAAAGTTCCGAGTCAGAGCCCTCGGGGCTCCGGGCCGCCGCCCTGGGCCCGATCTAAAGGGGGCCAGCCGGGCAAATACCCAGAGCGGCAAAAATTATGGGTAGCAAAATTGAGGGTGCCCTGCCGGCGGTTGGCGGTTGCACGGAGTACTTAATTTTCTCTCTAGGAGAGAAAAATCTTATAAAAATTATGAGCAGTCCGACAAAAAAATATTTGTTAAAGTTTTTCTTCAAAAAATTACTTTTGCTGCTGTAAATCCTTAGACGGACCAACATATTTTAAAGTGCTGTACCTATGGTCTTATAATTTTCTTAATGGTGTCTCCTAAGAAAATTATAAGCCAGCGCTTAAGCAAGCCAACCCGAAAGAAGGAAGAAGAAATACCTAAATAAGAAAGAAGGAACTCTTTCGATATGCAATGATTTTTGAATTGAGAATATAAAGAAATTCTCCCGAATTTTTCACCGATTTTACATTTCTGAACTTGCAACCCTTTTCGTTCCGTTTATGTTTGACGGGGATTCCACACAAACGTTGATATAACTAGATATTTCCAGTAGTTTGTATAAAAGTACTATAATATTTTTGGGGAACACCTTTTTATCCTACATTCCTACAACGCGACATTTTAGAGGAATCCCTAAAATCTATACTTCCATACTAATATTATAGATTCGAAAATAACTCTGTATGTATGTCTGTCTATATGTTAACTTTTCACGCCTAAACCACTGAACGGATTTTCATAAAATTTGGCATAGAGATAGATGGCATCCTGAGAACGGACATAGGCTACTTTTTGTCTCAAAAATAATCCTAATAAGGGGTGATATGGGAGATGAAAGTTTGTATGGGAAATTTTGCATTTCTTAAGTTAGAGATATGAAAATTGTAATTTATACTTTTGGTAAGAAATACAAATTATTTGTTTCATCCATTTTGCAAATTCATCCCCTAAGGGAGTAAAATTGGGGATGATTTTAAGATTCACATGTTTATTATTGAAATTTGTGTGTCTCTTTCTAAGAGATTTAATAAATTGGAAATATAGTCAGAACCCGTATCTATGTATTATTTATTTTAGTATTTATTTCATTTCGTACAATTTGAAAGTATAAAATAACTTAGCTAATATACGTAGGTAACGTGGTCAATGGCGACGCTAGAGTATTTCAAATTGATGATGATCATATTAAAATTATTTGTTATTATTTGTAAGTTAGACATTTAGAATCATACAAACCAGCGGGGTAATTGCTTAACACACTAACAGTAGGAATGGTTTCCTTTTTGACAGTTCAACAACATTCACTGCGTTATTTACGTTGTTGAGCGGATTTTCTAACATATGAAGCAAAGGATCAGCAATAGGCTTCAAAATTATTCAGATTGTGATTGATAGCGTGTTACGCAATTAGGGTGCAGTTTAATAAAAATAAAAAAGCTTACTTGCGTTTATTATCTGTCTGTCTGTTACCTATTCAATGGATTTAGATGAAAGGATAGTATTTATCCCGGCAGCACGTTCCCGTGGTATAATTTCCGACATCCACGCGGGCGAACCCGCGGGCAGAGAAGCTAGTATTATATAAGTCTAAGCAAAAAAAAAAAAATTCATTCTAAGTCAAAGTCAAATCATTTATTTCAAATAGGCACATAAAAGGCACTTTTGAACGTCAAAATTTACAAAAAAATAGAATTGATTCTAGTTGCCCCTTCCAAAAGGTAGTTCCGTATGGAGAAGAATGGGCAAGAAACTCCACCGTTACTTTTTTAAAATGTTTTACAATATTATGTAAGTTCACATTAATTATGAATTATATGTGAAGACTATGCACCTAGGATAAAATTACTATACCACAATAGGTAAAAAGAATTAAATATAATGCAAAGACAGGTAAATTGCTCACATATTTACAAATATTGAAAAGTAGATGATGTTTCCAAAATTTTAACAAGTATTAATTTAGTGTGTGACTTAAAGTAGTTAAGTACATAATGTAACAATCAATGTCATAAAAAATATTAAATTAGCAACCAGTTTGATTTTGTCTTCACTCTAGATTGTCCTATGGAGCAGGACCAGCATGTTTCCAAGCATTCTTATCTAGTATATAATCCTCTAATTTGTAATATGCTTGTTTACAAAGTGTACTTTTTATATGAGTTTTAAATTTTCTTTCATTTAATTGCAATACATCACAAGGTATTTTGTTGTAACATTTAACACAGTACCCCATAAAAGATGTATGTCCTTTAGACAATCTAAAAAATGGTTGATCTATTTTATCTTTATTTCTAGTATTAAAATTATGTCTATCACTTATTTTATTAAAAAGATGTAGATTTTTTGTTACATACATAATATTTTCATAAATTAATTGGCAAGGTACCGTCATAATATTAATCTTTTTAAATAGTTCCCTAAGAGATTCGCGACGACGTAGATTGTAAATGGCCCTGACAGCTCTCTTTTGCAAAATGAAAATGGATTCAATGTCAGCAGCCCGACCCCACAGTATAATGCCATATGACATATTGCTGTGGAAGTAGCTAAAATAGACCAAACGCGCGGTTTCTACATCTGTTAACTGTCTTATCTTCCTAACAGCATAGGCGGCCGAGCTTAACCGCCCCGCAAGAGATGTTATATGGGGCCCCCATTGTAATTTCTCGTCTAGCGTGATTCCCAGGAAAACCGTCTGATTAATAAATTCTAGTTTTTCTCCATTCAATATGATGTCACATTCGCAACTTCTAACATTAGATTAATTAACATTAATTTAAATCTAATGCATTTGGTTTTTTTTCATTTAGTACCAAATTATTTACCATAAACCAATCTTGGACCTGAAGAATAGAGTTATTCACATCGTCAAGATTTTGTGACCGTCGGTCTACTTTAAAGATCAATGATGTGTCATCTGCAAATAACACTATCTTCGGTTGATTCTGCAGTAATTGGGGGAAATCATTAATTTAAACTAAAAAGAGGAATGGACCCAAAATCGAACCTTGAGGAACGCCCATTGTCATTTCAGACCCTAATGAGTTCATGCCGTTTACTTGAACTTTAATTTTTCTATCTTTCAAGTATGACCTTAGTAGATCAAGATCTGTATTCCTAATCCCATAGTGCTCTAGTTTCAGCAGAAGTGTTTCATGGTTTACGCAATCAAACGCCTTACAGAGGTCGCAAAAGGTTCCAATAGCATCCTGTGCTCCTTCTCAGGCGTTAAAAATGTTCTTTATTATGGTGACACCAGCGTCAGTGGTACAACAACGCCCTTTGGTGAAACCATACTGTTGTTCATGAAAGATGGAATTTTTATTAAAGTGACGTAACATTTGATTAAGCATTAACTTTTCAAATACTTTACTGAGAACTGGCAGAATTGACACAGGCCTATAATTGTTGGGTTCTTTACTATCACCGGATTTGAACAATGGAACTACTTTACTGTGTTTCATAAGATCCGGAAAGACTCCTTGGTCTACACTGGTGTTAAATATGGAAGCTAAATAAGGAGCAATGGTTTCGATGAGAGATCTACAGACTTTTACAGACATTCCCCAGAGATCCTCTGTTGATTTAATTTTAAGATCTTCAAAAGCTTTTATATTCAGCATTCATTTTTACGAAGACTCTTTGTAAAAATGTTCTGTGCTAGAGATTAATTTCCGTCTCATTTGTAAATAGTGTAGTGGTAGACATGAAATAAGTTACTATAGAATTAATGTGTTTTATCTAATTATGCGCAATATATGCCAAGTTTCATGAACTTTTGTATACTTGTTCAGAAGCCCCAGTAGACTAACATTATGTGAATATTCCAACAATATTATCTATAAACTAGCTGCGCCCCGCGGTTTGACCCGCAGCGATATGGAATATAGTTTACGACCTAATCTCAGACCTACCAAAAATACAAAAAAAAAATACATAAAAATCTGTCAAGCCGTTTTGGAGGAGTTCGATAGCAAACACTGTGACACGAGATTTTTTTATTTTAGAAGATATAACATCCCATCTTTGGAATAACAAGGTCATGACTTATACGGTGTTAGTGCAAAGGGCAGCGAATATTATTTTTGCCCGGAGGGGCTAAATAGCTAGATCGGGCCCTGCCGGCCCGCCGCGCGCCGCCGCGTCGTGTCAGAGTTTATTACGCCAGACAAGAGCATGTTCTGAAATGCGGACCCGGACATGACATGTGCTGTGCTGCATGACTGTGCCGAAGTATGCTTTTTGGGTCCCTAACGGAATAATGAGCCCGTATGAACTGAAGACTGGAAGACCCTAACCCTGATGTTTGGATATACTCGAAATTTTAAATATATTTGTACTGTGCCTGTTTCCGTCATAAACTTAAGTGATTCTTTGATTGGGATTACCTCTAAACATCGTACCTATGACTGTTGCACCAACTTTCCTTTTGTAAACTTCTCGAAAATTTAATTTTTTCACACTTGCAATATTTCCCTGATATAGCACATGCATAAGCCAAAAAATCACATACAAGAATTACCGAGTAGTTTTCCATATTTGCCCGATAAATATTTAATAGCAGTAAAAACTTGTGGTGTCGTTTTGGATTCACGTATACTTATTCTTACCTATTTCCCTATTTTTACTTATTTATTATGCATTCCATTGTAGATACACGTGTGCAGCGATTTTGTTACTGTTAGCTATCTTACTGAATCATAATCACCATAGAAGTGCGTCAATAAAGGAGAAAAATCATTGAAATAATAACTAGTATTTACTAGTAATATTAGTAGTAGTAATAGTAATAGTGTAGTAATATTTAATTTTCGGTTTATTTACCTTCGGGACTTAATCATTACTGCTGCCATAACTAATTAGTAAATAGGTATTTTGTGACTGAAAACATACGCAGTGAATGAATCTGCTTCTACAAAATGACGCAGTTATGATAACTTTTAAGTTGCCAATAAATATTGAGCATTCTAAATCATTTGGATTAATTATATTTTAATCAAGTTTTCCAATAATTTAATTAGTTGAATTAGGTATTTGACCTTCCTTGTGAGAAGTTCCATGTGGCTGATAAAGGCTATTTTAAACATGGAGAGCTTCACGGATCCATTAGAAGATTATCGAAAGGAGATAAACAGTAATTACGATGCTGCGAGCCCGGCCCACGAGACTTCTATGGACATTCTAGCTTATCAACGGACAAGAATCTTTTCTCGTGTAAATGAGTCTGTTTCTCGAGACTTCAAAAACTTAGCCTGACCAAAACCATCAAAAAGACTTGACCAAAACCATCAAAAAGACTCTGGGCTATGTATTCTCGCCTAAGCTATCAATCAAACTGTGGTTGTATAATGTATGCAGGTATAAAGGGCATTTATAATATTATTAAGCTTGTTGATATGTAGACCAGTATAGAAACCGTATGATAAATAATAATATACATATAACATTAATTTACACGAGTCATTCACTACCACATAATAAACGAAAAATGGAAAAGTTATCGTGAAAAATTTCGACTATCTTGATAATTATAACCAAATAAAAAGTTGGAAGGCCGGCTCAATCTAAGGTGTTGGGTGTCGGCAGGTCGATGTTTTGATACAAGTGATGGTTTTTACAGAGGAAGTTAACACTACTATGATCGATGAGTGTCACCGACGTGACGTGGCAAGCAGTTTGTTGATATCTTGACTTCTTTGCCGTAAACTGATTAATAAAATAAGTCATCCGTCGAAATATTGTTACCAATTAGTGAATTGACCTTGTCATGTATTTAGATTAGATTAACAAAATTGTCATCAAAGCATGAGTTTACAATTTGTGAACAATTACTATGATGGGACGATATAATATATTTTGATAATAAATATTGCTGTCTTTCTTCTGAAACTCAAACGGAACTAAATTTGTAGGTAGGCTACCTGGAACATATTATTTTAATTATAATTGTCGTTCACTTCATAATGAAGCCGGCAGGAGAAATTTGTAGATTTGTTTTTTGGGAACGAGGCCTTCATTCTGTTTCCTCATCATGCAAAAACTACTGGACTTTGGACAGTACCTCTTGATACAGTAGTAGGTTTTTTTGTCAACCGTATTTTGTTATAGGTATAACTTTAGAATCGGATTATGAACCCATGCGATTATGCACAACGACTGCCAATTATTATGTGGTTTTTCGACTTCTACACGGATAAAGTCGTAGTCTCTACTTTCTATAATAAAGTTATACACTGAGGTGTATAATTATAGGTAATACTTATTTTTTTTGATAAGGTAAGTAATAAAATGATAAAATACGGAACCAAACATAGCTACCAAATTCTCCCATTTTAGCTCCGGGCCACTATAATCTTTTAATTACCACCATCCACAGGAAAGATAATAACATATTACATTTATTTTCGCAGCATGATGAACTACGTCAACAGAAGGCAGCATTTATAGAAGACTTAGAAGAATGCAAGATGATATGCGACAAAAAGAGGCAGGGACAGTTGGATGAGTTGATAAAGAAAAAGGAAAACCTGCTTGCGCTAGAGGAAAAGGTTTTAGAGTGCCGGTGCAAGATGCCCGTTGATGAGATTGTGCAAGTGAAGCGTACGCCGTCTCTCGCGGCTATTTGTAGGTGCGCACCCGAAGATAACTTCCTGGTAATATATATTGTTAAATAATATTACTGATTATAAAGGTATTGCTCCGCTTGAAAATATCAAACCGTCTGGGGCATTTTTGAAGCACGATAAAAACGTTGTTTTCGTATGTTTTAATGAAACGTACGATATGGCCACTAGCAAGGTTAATGTCCGCTACCGCCGGCTGTACAAGCCGCTAGGCCAATGAAATAGTTCAGTGGAAAAGATTCTATGTATCTATGACCGCCGACAAACTGTTTTGCAGTTTGGCAGACTAGAAATAGTGTTATTGTTGATACAGATTTTGAATGAATAAAAATAAAATAAAAAATGTATAAGCAAGTTGGACTAATACTAATTATTTCTTCTTTCGAGACGTTCGATTGGTCAGTTTTTACATACTTGAGTAGCGGGTTCAATTCGAAGTGCTTTATTACTGACTACAAATTGTTTTTTCCTTACAATTAGTTGTATAGATATTTAAACGTTTTCTTTCTTATTTTGTATGATATAGCTTATCTCGTATACATCTTCTTATCTCAATTAAATTGTAATCATCATGATGTGCTCAAATTTTGTATGAATGATCAATTTCTAGGCATATTTATGAGTAATTCATATTAACTATATTATCATGAAGTCTAACACATTCAGTCAAGGACATCTAAGGCGTGCTAAACACTTGTTCTTATCGGCATGATTTTGGACTGCAAATCAACCCTAGGAAATCCCAGGCCATGATTATCGGCGGCAGGTATATGCGGAATAGGCTCGATGTTGCGTTGCTGTCTCCACTATGTCTGAATGGAGTTCAAATTGAATACGCACATACGGTTAAAAACCTGGGGGTGACCATGGGTTCCTACTTATCGTGGACGGCTCGTGTTGCTCACGTCAGTCGCAGAGTGCACTAAACGTTCCATTCGTTGAAATGTCACCAGAGCTTCTTGCCCTTGAACACCAAAATCTCTTTTGCTCAAACTCTTATTCAGCCCATTACCTATAGATTACGCCGATGCCTGTTATTTGGATGCCACCGAGGAGCTTTTAAATAAACACGAGCGTTTGTAAAATATCTGTATTCGTTTTGATTTTAACCTTAAAACGTATGATCACATTACCAACTTTCGCAAGATACTCAAGTGGCTCCCTATTTGACTTCGCAGGAACTCTCGGATATTGTCTGCTATTCAACCTCCTTCACAATCCTAAAACACCATACTATCTGCAGGAGCGTTTTTCCTACGCCCGTCTTTCATATGCCCCTTGCAGGTCGCATCTTAGAAACCTCCTTAAGTCCCCTCCCCACTCCACCGACTTCTACTCCTACTCGTTCAGTGTGCACGTGGTGCGGTTGTAGAATTGACATTAGGGACTGCCAACTGTTGCAGTTTTTAAAAGAAGAGTCAAAGAACACTATCTTTCCACTTCGTCATATTTGCGTATATTTATTATTTGAATTACATTATAATCATTAATATTCTTGTGATATTTATTTTAGAAGTATGTATGTATGTATGTATGTGTATTCTTATAATTAAGTGAATTGTTTTTGATTTTATGTATTTTATTTTCTCTTTTACTCTTACACCCGCTGTCTACATCTCTTTCTCAACTTTCCTGTCGCAGGTATGCTGGAAGAGATATCTTTAGAAATAAGCATCACCTTCGTAGGTATCTTTTTTTCTTTTCTTCTTGTCTGTTTTATATAATTATATGTGTACATAAATGTTTATATAAATATGAAATATGAAATGTTGCGTTACAGCCGTACGGCAAAATACATAGACTTATATTCGATTTTACCGCCCCGCCTGTGCCAAATCATGCCGACCCGAACAAGTGTGTAGCAACCCTTTTTTTTTTTTTTTTTGGGTGGGAAATCATCAAATTACCTCTCCTGCTCTGGGCGGACCGGAAGGGCGTGTGAGACTCTTACTGACTAAAACCCACCCGTGTTCCTTCAGTTGCCTGTGCGCCACGGCCACGGTAACTCTTTCGAACAATCCGCAGCCCCGGCAGGCATCGGACCTATCGGACCCCGTCAATTTTGCTGACATCTCTTTGAGGCGCGCGTGGAACACGACGCGCCGTCGACCCGGGCCTGGTCCTTACCGGACGGCGAGCTGCCCATTGCTCGCCGTCCGCAAGCCCGCGCCTACGGTGGCCGGGAGTCGGCAATCGACTCCCGACGCCCAGGGTCTCCTCCTGCGGCGACTAGGGGCGCGAGGGCGCAGTGATTGCCTCTCCCTCTCGCGCTCCACCTCCTCCTTCGCGAGCATTACTGCTTCGCAGAAGGAGGTGACGGCTCCCATTCCTTCTCGCTCCGAACCATGGCCTGAACCAGGGCCGGACGCGAGAGGTCGCCGCCGCCGATCGCCGCCACGAGGACACGGCGGTGCTCCGCCCAAGCCGGGCAGATCTCCACCGTATGCTCGACCGTGTTCTCCGGTCGATCCACACAATGATAGCACCCGGGCGTTTCCTCCCGCGTTATCCGAAAAAGGAACCTCCCGAAACAGCCATGTCCGGTGAGGACCTGCGTCAGGCGGAAGGTGAGGACGCCGTGGCGCCTCTCAAGCCACTCCTCAAAGAGGGGTCTTACCGCCGCAATCGTGGCGTGCCCTGTGTGTAGCACCCCTAAGATGTATTGAGAGTGGGTACAATAGCGGTAAGGGCTCAGCCACATACCTCGGCACGAAAAAATTTAGATTTTGTTCCACAGCGGCGCCCCGTGTTGATGTGGTCGAATTCTATAAATATCTGATGATATAAATAAGCGATATTTATTTTTCAACGGTTTATAACATCGGTTTTAGTGGCTGGCCACGAGCAAGTACGCATACTTAAAGCCTTACGACCTTTTCGCCTATGTTTCACAAAAGTGGCACATGGGCAAAAATGATTGTCGATCGTCAATGAAACACCCAATATATGCTATGTAACCTAAATGGAGAGAAAAAATAAATATATAGCGGATTTTTCTTTCGTAGGAGTCGTGTTCGTGCACGTCGTTGCGGGGCAAGATACTTTCCAACTTGTTGTCGAACCTATTCGGAGGCCTGCAGACGGAGCTGGGCGGAGCCGGCTCGCAGATGCCATGCCAGCTGCTAAAATGTCTCGAAGACCGACACAACTGGGATCGACCTAGTGTTACCAAGACCAATTTAAGAAATTTCTTCTCCAAATTGTTAAAGAATGAACTAGATATTGCTATTGCTACATCTATTGAAAACTACCACGCAACGGTAAAATATTTAATATAACTACATATTCTTGTTTACAAATACTACTTATGTTCAAAAACTGCTTTTTTATTTAACTGTTCAACTGTCTTTCTTTTTCTGTTTTAAAGTTTTATATCTATTTCCAATAGTGGGTTGGAGTAACGTGTGCTGACGTGGCAAAGATTGAACCAACTCTAGAAGATGACCTGAAGGAGGGATGGCAACAGAGAGCAATAGAGCGACGCGCCCAGAAGATGGCCAACCAGCTTGCCGAGGACCTGTTCCGGCAGCGAAGCGCGCAAGTGGAGCAGCGGGCCAAGGACATCTTAGCATCAGGACCACCACCTTGTGCATGTGAACCACCACAAAGTGAACCCAGGAAGGGTTCAACTTATGGTAGTGCCACCAGCACCAATTTGAAACCAAGTAAGTGCTTCGAACAAAATTTTCCAGGAGAGCGCAAACACATAAATTGAAGCACTTTTTGGAAAATTCTTGTGTTAACAAAAGAAAATTATATTAATTATGTATAGTAGGTACTAAACAATTAATGTACAGTCAGGGGCCATAAGTCCAGTAGCACATCAACGATCGTATTCGCCTGCACGGTACTGCGCGTATAAATACATGTGCGAGTGATTTCAACGCAAACATTTACCTGTCATACAGGTATAACTACGAGGTGATAGTGTGTGGGGTCAATACTAGACAAAGATAACAATATACTTTTGTTTTCTTCACATTAGTGTTCGCACCGAGTCAATCCGAAACTGAAGCGAAAATTTAAACTCAATATAACCAGTTCATGTAGTTAAGTGCAGCAATGTAGGACTTGGATACGAGTGCCTGTCAGTTCGAACCCCGCTCGGTTGGCAAGATCGATTTTGTTATTATTCTTTACTTTTTGATTATAAACAACAAATATATATATATATATATATTTAATATTTAAATGAATTTTTTATATAGTTATTATAATAAGTAATATTTATATACTTTATATATATGAATATTGTTTATATTATTATATATAAGTAATCTTATATACTTACTTTATATGTGATATTAATATTATTTATATATTTCGTTATATATAGTTAAAATTGATACGATAAGAATTAAGAAGAACGAAGAAAATTACAAAAGTGAATAATATTTTAGGTTGAAATAAAATAATAGTAGGTAGGTAATTTGAAGAAACATTTATTTATATTATTATAATAAGTTGAAAAACCAAAATTTGTATCAAGTTTGTTGATATGAAAATACAATTATTCTTATGCTTTTAACTTTAAATATTGAGATTATAGCTTAATTATTCATTTTCTCAAAGAGAAAAGAAGACTGAAGCTTAACCCCAATCTTACAATCATAAACTAACTTACGTATGCGTATTTGCGTGCGACCAGCACATCCCCTGTAAAAAACAACGTATCAATATTTGGTATGACCTCCATTATTGTCAATGCAGCTAAGCAGACGTCGACGCATGGAGGCCACAATGTTTGCACATATATTTGTGCCACGTAAATCATCCCACAATTGAATGCAATGGGATTTAAGCTGCTCAGGACACCTCTCAACTCGTGCTTCCCATCTTTGAACCATTAAACCCCACATATTTTCGATGGGGTTTAGATCAGGGGATCGTGCTGGCCACGGAATAACTTTAATATCAGCATGCTGACTAAACCACTCTTTTACAACACTGGCACGATGTATTGGACAATTATCTTGAACAAAATGTAGTTCACTAAAGTCTTCCGATGGGTAAACATTACGCACAGTAGGTAGCATTATGTCACTTAAAACTTCGACGTAATTAGAGCTGTTGGCACGCGTAGGTATGAATTCCAACTCGCCCGGCCCTTGTGCACTAATCCACCCCCACATATTCACACTTATTCTACCTGACTCTGTATTCGGAATATTGTTTTTCTCAGACCAGCGAGTATTCTCTTTTCGCCATAAATGAAGTCTTCCTTTTTGGCATGATTTGAAAGTCTTCTCGTCAGAAAATATGGTCCTCTCCCAGTTAAAATCTAAATATTCCCGAGCAAAACGTAGTCGTTCCTCCTTGTGTTTTTGTGTCAAAAATGGTTTTTTAGCTGGTTTCCGATGATGTAAGCCTTCAGCATGGAGTGCACGGTGAACAGTTCGCAATGATGTATCAAATTGATCTGCAAACATTCTAGTTGGAATGAAACCATTTTTTTCATATTCTTCCACCATGAAACGTCGCTGAATCGAGTTAATTAGCGGCGGCCTTCTACTTCTTACATGACTCTTCAGACTATCTTCTTCCTCAAACCTCTTTATCCAACGGCTCACAGTATTTCTCTAAAAAACGAAAATATAATTTTTATTACACACTTGCAACTAGCGATTTATTTAATAAGAAAATCATACACCACAACTATCATCATAATTATAATCTTTAAAAATAACTTACACATAAGCCGGTTTCAGTTGAAATTTGAGAAATATTAAGCCCATTTTTACGCAAAGCTACAATATTTGCCCTGGCATCAATACTAATATTTGCTTAGGTAATACGGGCTGGTGTCCGCAACTCCACGTCAATGCGCGTATTTTGCGTACGGTAAATATTTGCTTGCATCTTGATTAAAGATATTCAAACAACACGCTAATCGCAATAATAACACAAACGCTCGTAACAAAGTTCACCTACCAACAACTTCGTTACTTTATTCAATCAAGTAGTTTATTTTGTTTCACATTCACCCTCATTTTTTTCTTTTTTGTTAATAATAAGTTCAACTAATACACATCTCATCGTGTCTAACTTATCGTAGATGTTCAGAATTCATAATTAAAATTAAAATTAAAAAAATGTAATTAAAAAATACACTTTACACAAAAAGTGTAATATCACTGGGGTTCGAACGCAGGCTACAACGTGCGGACTATGTCAAAACGTTAACCGTTAAGCCACACAGACACATATTTTTCTAATTGAAATTAAATAGCAGTATCTTAATACGTCGTCGTGACATGATAGGCTTGTCACTAAGGCAAATGATCATTATGTTGCACTCTTTCTGACTAGATAATAATGAAAGAGTGCGATATACGAGATCGTGTATGTGTGCAAAATGTTTGTTATAGAAAAAGGTCGTAAGTACGACTTGTTTTGATGCGATAGATTTTTGTAACTGCTACTGGACTTATGGCCGCTACTGTACATAATTAGAGCATCAATATTAAAATAACAGTGATGTTCTGATGCTCTTTTTTCGTCACGTTTAGCACTAGAATCTCCTCACCAAACTGAATCTACTTGATGTTGTATTATGTAAAATGTACTAAGTACTGTACTTGTATTGTACTATATACTGTACTATGTACTAGTTATAGTCATTTTTATTCACAAACAAGTAACTTGTATCTGAATTTACACACAAAATTACAACACTTATCACAAATTACACTAAAAAATTACACAATTACAGTATATACTCTAAAATAAATTTGAATTTCATATAAATTACATCAACAATTTAAAAATAATAAATTTACATATCGTCAATAGTATTTCGACATTACATTAAACAATTTGGCTAGAGCCTCAAAATGTAAAATAATAACAATAAAATAATTAATTAACGACAAATTAGAGTAGATTGATAAAAATAATACAATTAAATTTACAGTTAGATCAATAAATCAGAGTGAAAAAAAAATCGAATAAAATTTAACAACCCATGATTATCTCAATAAAATTACAGTTCTTCTACAGCATACAGACACTTATTCAATAGTACATTTTTTTATTTTATTTTGAAAGCGTTACTGTAGACAGCGCTTTTTATGTCTAAAGGCAACCTGTTGAATAATTTTACAGACTGGTATCGTAGACTATGTTTAACAATTCTTAAGTTATGATTAGTAAATTTTTTATTCTTCAAGTCCTGTCTCCGGGTGCCTTACTTTATCTGCCTCTTATACAATGTTGTTGGCAACTTTCCCTTTGTGAGATGCGGACCATGGTACGAAATGCACGTTTTTGTAGTACGAAAACTCTACTACTATTATATTCATAGCTATTTCCCCAAAAAAGTATACTATATGTAATTTTTGACTCCACTAGCGCAAAATATACCATTTTTACGCTATTCTATGTTGATTTCATTTCTCAGGGCTCTCAGAGCGTAACGTGCAGACGATACCGATGCATCAATTGCTTTTAATTCTGGTTTCCAGTTTAACAGTTGGTCAATATGTATACCTAAAAATTTTACTTCGGCAACGACCTCAATGTCAACTTCATTTAAGGCAACATTTAAATCATCTTTGTTGCAGGCTGTAGTTTAAAATAACATTATTTGAGTCTTTTTACCTTTAATAAATAATTTATTTGCCGTGAACCACACATGAAATGCTTGTAACGTAACATTTATCCTTTCTGTCAACTCTACCATGTCATTTGCTGCCACTATGGCATTTGTGTCATCTGCGTAAATTACTAATTCAATGTCCGGTAAAATTGTATTTTGATAATTAATTAATCAAGTCATTAATAAATAATAAAAATAAAATAGGTCCTAAAATAGATCCCTGTGGGACACCCGTTGATAGGCGTACAATTTTGGATTTATACCTTTTCTTATAATTATTCTGTATTTCATCAATTTCAACGTACATCCGCCTGTTATTTAAGTAGGAAGAGAACTGTACTATGTACTGTACTATGTTAAATGCTATAGTGAGCTCATGCATACTAAACTAAATTTTTCCAGTTCCGAGATTTACCTATACACTGTGGTGAATAGAAAAGATATCGAATGGCCAAGACTATGCAGTTTTCTTGCGATTTGATTATTATGAATACTTTTTATTTCCACATAGGCACGAACTTATATCTTTATATATATAAAAATTACGTGTTACGTTGTTTGTCCGCGATGGACTCCTAAACTACTGAACCAATTTTAAATTTGATTTGCACACTGTGTAATTTGATCCAGCTTGAAAGATAGGATAGCTTACATCTCAATTTATAGTGGCAATATTATTTTATTGCAAATTATTTGTCTATTATTTGACAATCACAATTATCTGTTAGCTCCAAACTATTCTAACAGATGGCGATATCTGTTGACTGGATTGAGTAAGTATTCAATAGATGGCGCTATGTTAAAAATACAAACGTTTCATATAAGCTACAATTTAATAGCATAACCACCACGTGTTGCTGAGGCTAAGGTATAACCTAAATTTATTTTGTAATAAACTGGTGGCCGGGTCTGCTATAATATTATAAAGATAAAAGTTATGATTGTTTGTTTGTATTGAATAGGCTCCGAAACTACTGAAACGATTTCAAAAATTCTTTCACTGTTGGGAAGTTACACTATCTCCGGGTGACATAGGCTATATTATGCTACCCGAGCGAAGCCGGGGCGGGTCGCTAGTATATATATACATATATATATATATATATATATATATAATCATCTTTATACGGTAAATGTTGATATATATATGTCGGAGAAACAGCATTCTTCTCGACATCGTCATTAGTGGTCACGAGTTTAGTGGGCGTCATTGGGGTGAAATGCGAGCACAAAACAAAGTATTCACTGTTTCATACAATTTAATGGCAGTTATTTTACAACGTTGATAATCACTGAAGGAATCAATATCTCACAATAACTAATTTGCTTAAATAATTATATTCGAGCAGCAGGTTCGCGACACCGATCTAACTTTATCACCAGCGATCCACCTCGATCAACAACCGTTACTCTAATGAATCCTCACTCTACCCCACCAAAGTTAAGATGGCGCCTCGACCCCACTCTAGATTTATCCTCTGCTCTGATTGGACGTTATACAATGCAGTGACTTTTAAATAAGTTAGTTAGATTTACACAATATTAAAATGTAATAAATTAAATCAAATTAAATTAGGATTTAACAAGTTATTTTCAGTTAACAATCAACCTTATCAATTAATCATATGCAACCAACAATCAACTCTCTGTTTACTTCCTCCGACACGGCCCTCCTGACATTTCACACGTCCTCGTGTGATATTGAGGGACGAGCATCATAATGGTCTGTAAAAAAAAGAATATGAACAAAATGTTTGTAAGATTGTTCGGCCACTCCTGACAAAGTCAAGAAACGTGATTGTTGCATTTTTTTTTTTGCGCAATGACTTCATCTAAAATATATTCTACACTTCATAATAGAATAGGCACACAGCAAGGGTTATTATTTTATTACACTCATAGGATATGAATTCTCTGTAAATTGAATGCTTTCGTAAACAGTCACGGTATCAAAACAGCCACCTCGCTGATCAGACCACTCATACCACCGTCTAAATGGCCTCCTCGCCTTTTTAGACAATTTGTATCTGCACAGTCTAATTGGCCACCTCGCCGATCAGACCACTTAAGAACTTAACAGTCACCACGCCGTTACGAAAACATACACAGAGCTTATGTAGCCACCACGCTTACATACAACTTATGTAGCCACCACGCTTACATACAACTTATGTAGCCACCACGCTTACATAAAACTTATGTAGCCATCACGCTTACATACAACTTATGTAGCCACCACGCTTACATAAAACTTATGTAGCCACCACGCTTACATAAAACTGTAGTCATCACATAATTCATGTTCACGCTCAGACAGTTCACATACGCACACAGCTGAGTTTTCTAATTAATTCAGAAACTAGTACAAAAATCATAAACCTTACCGTCACTATCATTTGACAAGCATGGATCAAGCTCAGTAGGTACATAGGATTGGGGAAGTGGACGTAACCGTTCTCTTGTATACTTGTAGATACGGATAGAGTTCATACTATAAGATGATATTGCCACCGTCTAGTAGTTCAATGACCTCATAAAGTCCTTTGTATTTAGGGTCCAATATGGTTTGATTTGTCCCATATGAGCAAGCATAACAGATACCACGATTTCTTCTTTGTCTAAACAACCTCATCGTGACATGAGTAAAGTGAATAAACGGCTTGCATATGCCGCGAGGCATTCGCAGTCTTGTGATTTACCAGAAAACATTTTTAACCCAGTCGCTGCAATCGTTTCCAATGAGTCAAAGCGAGAAAGGAAAATATTTCACTCTTCTTGCTCAAAAAGTCCGTCACTGTAGCGTACCAGAGCGGGGCCAAAACAGCATATTTTCCTCTACGGGAAAAAGCAAACTTTTGTTTGTTACCAATGAGTCTACAAAAACGAAAAAGAACTCACTCACAAGCAGAATAATCATGAATAAAGACTCGACCCACCACTGTTTCATGAAAGAGAAGAACATTTCACCTTTGAAAATGGAACCAAAAGCAGTATCTCTTCGGCAGAATGCGCGCACCGCGCCGCGACCACAGATGAAACAAAAAACAAAAAAAAAAGCATTGTTGCGAAATCCATAGAATTTCTCTGCAATTACAAATTAAATTGGCCACCGCAACAATTCATTTTACAACAGTGAAAATGTCATCATCTAGTGAGAATGGAGACCCCAATTTGCAGAAAAAAGAGAAAGGAAAAGAAACAATTTTCAATCGGCTGCCGTAAAGGACACGAAGCATTTACCTATTCAAATACTCACGAAAAAGTTTATGAAGTAGAGGAGTGAAAAACGAGTGGATTCGCTTACGGAAGGCACCGTACCTTGATGAACCTTCCAAAAAATATCAAAGTTCAAGCCCTCAGAGCACATACTCAATGTCACGAACAACTATACAGGCAAGACACAATGTCAATATAAAGAAAAATGTAAATTCGACGGCTCCTCAAGAAACCATCCACCGGCCCCAAGACCGAGAAATCCAAAGCTTTCACGAGGAAAGACATCGAGAATCCCGCAAATAAAACTCCAAATGAAAACACTGGGCAACAAAGGTACCTACTTACATGTTTGAACCGTTTTTCTATTATTTTCATCAAACTAAATTGCTACTACGTACCAACCAAAATACAGTTTTAACATACCTTATTTTTTGTTTTACAGGTTGCTTTCATTTTTGGAATCGGCGGCGCCCGCAGAGGGACAGAACTAGCCAACATAACAGTGGAAGATGACGAAACCGATACCCATCCTCAAGCCACAAATCTGCCCAATACAAAGACAACTAAGGAAAGGAAACCCGCTTCAAGTATCAAAACGGAAAATACAAAAGGAAAGTCATAGGCAAAAATAATTTAAACAACATGCCAAAAATGATTGCCACCTAACTAAATTTGCCTAATCCGGAACAGTACACTGGCCACTGTTTCCGAAGAACATCCTCCACTCAAATAGAACAACGCTAAAATACCACAGTGGATGGAGTTCCGATCAAGTGGCGGAAGGCTATATAGAGAACTCCATTCAAAACAAATTTGATATCACCCAGCGCACCACAGCAATAATACTCCTCCAATTAGTCCACGACCATCGACATCAAGGGATGAGTCTATTCAGCTGATTCTCTATTCAGAACACTCGAACGAAGGACCCTCAAACCCGGAACCACGCGCATCACTCACGCCCGCCCCACAGACAACTCAACATGCATTTTCATAGAGGACCGAAACCACGTTGTCAGGAAAAAACATCTCGCTAAATATCCAGAAATGCACAAATTGTTCATTTAACCCATAATAAACTATTTAAAATATTGTATTGGATTATTTTATTTTGTCGCAATTGTAGTGAAAAGTAGAGTGCAACACACGGCGTCTAAAACCCACTGCAACTCAATTTCCATTTACTCCGTCGCTAAAGCTCGGGAGTAAAACTACCTCGTATATAATGGGCAATTTTAGCCCCCCGCATAACAATCTACTATTAAATTCTACCCATTTCATGCTAGGAAAAGTCACTTGGGAAAGCCACGTGGCGGCCGAACCTTTCATAGCCTTACTAAGAATAAGAATCAGTTTACTTCCCTGTATATCACGGTCCGACAAGCAGATATCCGCTGTTGCTAGCCAGGCTCGGGCGTCGGTGTCTGCATTTTCAGGTTCGAAATTGGGCAGCGTAATATTCTTGTCTTCAGTAGCCGGCGGGTTGCGCAGTCTCCGCGAGTAGTCGCAAGCTGTTTTGTTGCGCTTCAAATAAAGCGCGCCACCCATCATTTCCATCACTTGATTTGTCCACGTTTTGTGCCTGCATCGATCCCACTTCTGATGTCGGAGAAACAGCATTCTTCTCGACATCGTCATTAGTGGTCACGAGTTTAGTGGGCGTCATTGGGGTGAAATGCGAGCACAAAACAAAGTATTCACTGTTTCATACAATTTAATGGCAGTTATTTTACAACGTTGATAATCACTGAAGGAATCAATATCTCACAATAACTAATTTGCTTAAATAATTATATTCGAGCAGCAGGTTCGCGACACCGATCTAACTTTATCACCAGCGATCCACCTCGATCAACAACCGTTACTCTAATGAATCCTCACTCTACCCCACCAAAGTTAAGATGGCGCCTCGACCCCACTCTAGATTTATCCTCTGCTCTGATTGGACGTTATACAATGCAGTGACTTTTAAATAAGTTAGTTAGATTTACACAATATTAAAATGTAATAAATTAAATCAAATTAAATTAGGATTTAACAAGTTATTTTCAGTTAACAATCAACCTTATCAATTAATCATATGCAACCAACAATCAACTCTCTGTTTACTTCCTCCGACATATATATATACTTTAGACAAAATTTTGAATCATGTTGGTGATATTTCTCTAGCTGCGATGTTTCCGTGCCTGATGCCTCTGAACTCACCGTTTAAACCGGCAACAACGACAAACACGCTGGCAGTCAATCGGCAGGCTGGTGAGACGACACCACTGGCCTTCTGGAAGCAAACTAGTCAGGACGTTACGCAGCTAAAACTTCAGATTGAAGACCTAAAGAAGGTAAAATTAATTGTTATGATAGTTTCCTCTAAATATGAATTCAGAAAGATGGATGGTCCTGGACTCGCTTTTGAGTCATCATATTATATCTAACCTCACTCTTGCTCCCGCTTACGCATAAAAACAATGTCCAGTTAAACCGAAAAAGTTATGCGCTTCGGTAATCCTCGTCTTTCTGAATTAGCACGAACGTCTCGCCACAAAGTAATCGACCTCCACAGAGACAAAGCTACAAATTTTTTTCCTACCACGCTTTGTGTAGTACACGCGCGTCTATCATTGTGCGTTTGTAAGAAGTTTTCTCTCTGTCGGGTGACCTACTCCGGTCGCAGATCGTAATTTTATCACTTAGGGTGAATTTCACCAAACTTTTATACCTAGAATAAGTCTGAACCTGAGAATAAATTTTGAATTTTTGACAGGTTTTTTCATACTAGAACTGTCAGAAGTCAATTTTATTCCACAGATAAAAGATATCTGACTGGTGAAACCAGATCATATCATCGTATCATTTTGATAAGTATTTTGGGATAGGGAACTTAACTGCCAATTTCTTCTCCCACTAGACCATTGGCACCATTGCACTAGATCACAAAAAGGTTATAATAAAAGGTTACAGGTAGTTTCTAATAATATGAGTTGTTTTAAAATTTATTAGTTAAAATAAATTAAGTAGCTAGCGAAACTCCGTTGACGTGAGAGAGGAACCATCGATATCTAAACATAATGGGCTTCATCTTTCTAACTGACCAACCCCTTGACATTTCAAAAGTGCCTATAATTGGTTTAATTGAAATAAATGCTTTATTAGAGCTACGTTTAAATTAAAAAAAATGAATAGTTTTTTTTTAAATAAGCGTCAATGACGTCACGTTGTGTAGTTATTTCAATATCAGTTTAAAAAAAAACTTTATTTTTTTTTTGAGTTGGAAACTTTACATTTGTGATGGGCATCAATATCTTAATACGATAAAAAAATGGTTTTATGTTTTTTTTTTGTGATCCACGATCACAAATAGTGTAGTTACTTGAAATATCGGTTTAAAAACATCATTTTTTTTGTGTAAACGTTACGTTGTAGACGTTATGGGTATCTTTATCTGATTTTGTAAACTCATCCTTCGAGTACCTAACTAAACTTACATGCGGTAGCTGACAGGAAAAAAAAACATCAAATCTTTTTTTTTTCTCTCATATATACTCATCACTTCTGCGGAATTTCGCTGGCTAATTTAATTTGACCTTGTATGTCCCAGGATAATTGTTTTTTTTTACCGAAATCCTAGTGCAAAGGACCGGATTACAGGAAACTAAGAAAGCTTTTCGTAATAAAGACGAGGTAATATCAGGACTTCACACAAACCCAGACAGATTATGATATATGATAAATGATTTTATTTCTGTAAGTAGGTTTGTACAAATACTTTTACACGTCAGTCATATTTTTATAACTAGATGATGTCGTCGTTTCGTGTCTGACTAGGTACTCTGAGAAGAAATACCAAAAAAAACTCAGAGGTCTCTTTTAAAATCCAAACATAATCTTGTTCAGATCATGTGAAGACCATGTAGATTAATACTAAGTATTGGATATTTGACTACTGACTGGCTATAATCTAAGAGTAAATTTATAACATCTTTAATCTACTTGGTCAGAACATGGCTCGAAAGCTGTTAATCAGTCAATGCATCCATCAGTGCAAAACGACTGTATCTACAATCAGTGTTGATACGCATCGGCTCACCTAAAACAAACTGTTGTTTTTGCAAAAACCCTGATTTGCTCGTATTATTACGAAAATCTCTTAGAGCGGGTCCGTTAGCTCTAATAGTGCATAAGCCTCGGTTTTAGATGACTTTGATTATATTTGTGTAAAAACTATTATATCATGATTTTTAGGTAAATAAATAAAAAGTTACACATTTTTTACCGTTTGCTTTTTATATAGAATCCGCCTACCTAAACTTAATCACATGAAACTTCACCATGAGGTACTTGAATAGATTGATCATTTAAAAAAATACAGATTATGATAAAATTGGAATATACGGATAGTGATAGATGAATAAGCCGATATAGTATGTTCACTGTATTGATTTATTTTGTTTAATTTTCTATTACAGGAATCTATCAAAAAAGAAGATCTGAAAATAATGGAAGATAATATTTTTAAATTAGTCAGAGAAGCTCCGGTAAGTGGCTACGTTATAGGCATCTGAAATATTATGTTAACAAGTTTAATTTCAATAGGGAACATTACGCAAAACTTTGCGTAGGGGGCGACACTAGCACAAACCGTAAACAAACCGCCATGATGCATCATGTCATATTTATTACCTAGTAACAAATAATTAGTGAAAACGTGTTAAATAATAATAGTTTTATTATTATTCATGTATTGAAAAACCTGTACTGTGATATTATGGCATCCTACGGACATTTAAAAGTGGATGATCTAAAAAAACTGCTTTGAAGGACTTGTCAAAAAACTGTTCAAGGTTTGTGCTAGTGCTGTACTCTGGCGGCAGAACATTGCAGTAATACTCCCTATTAGCTGCTAGTTGATTCAAGTTGTTATATATATATATAGTATGTGTGGTAGTTGGTCCCAATCATGTTCTGTTTTGTAATTTAAGGTCTTAGAAAATGAAGATCCTTCAGGTATTACAAGAGATACTTCCAAATACTACGGAGAAAGTATAAAAAAAGAAACAAATATTTCACGAGCTATTAGTGGAGATTATTCCCCGACGACTTCAAATAAAAAGAAATTAGAAGCTACTAGGAGAGATGAATCCTCAAAGATTTCGAATCAAAACAAATTAGGAGCTGCTAGAAGAGACGAATCCCCAAAGACTTCAAAGGAAAACAAATTAGGAGCTGCTAGAAGAGATATACTCCCGAAGATTTCGAATCAAAACAAATTAGGAGCTGCTAGAAGTGATGAATCCCCGAAGACTTCAAATCAAAACAAATTAGGAGCTACTAAGAGAGATGAATCCCCGAAAACTTCAACTGAAAACAAAATAGGAGGTACTTTGAGAGACGAATCTCCAAAGATTTCGAATCAAAACAAATTAGGAGCTACTACGAAAAACGAATCACTGAAGACTTCAAATAAATATAAATTAGGAGCTGCTAGTAGAGATGAATCGCCGAAGACTTCAAATCAAAACAAAGTTGGAGCTACTAGGAGGAAGGATAGTAAAAGTTTATTTAAAAAAGGTTCAATTTACGAAAAATCCACCAAACAAAGCAAAAAACAAGTTCATGGTCAATCGTATGCAGTCAACCTATGTTTATGCGGACCACAAAAAAATAGTAAAAGTTTACAAAATGCCCAGTTAAACAACAGTGGAAGATCCTCATGGAAGCAAAAGTCACTAAAAGACATAATGCCACAGAGTTCTATGGTAAAACAAACAAAACCTATCAGCATTAATCTTCCATCTCCTGAACTGCAAGAAAACGGCAGCTTACCATCTGAACCTTGTAATAGCAACTGCAAATGCTTTCGTAAAATACCATCTAATACTTCTATTGATCGACTTTTACAAACATTAGCTTCATGGAAGTGTGACTTGGTTCCCCGAGAGAAATGTATAAAACATAATAAAAGCGATCTATTTAAATGTTCTAAAAGTACAATGAAAGAGGCAATGCGAGTTCTTACCCAAAATGATTCAAAAAATAATTTATCGATCTCAACAGCTAGTAATAAAAAGCAAGTAAATATAAGTGATATTTATGAAGACGCTCATATGAGGACCGATAAACAGCACAGATCATTTTTTAAACAGCCTGCCACTACTGAATCAGAATATATGGGCACCGTTTATTTAGATAAGAGTCATGAAAATAATTGTAAATGTATACCTAACATTGAATCTCACCAGGAGAATAACCAAGAAAAATACGACGATGGTAATAAAAATACTCCATTTCAGTGTATAAATACAAATATTTGTGACTGTAAAATATATCGAGAAATGCAAAAAGATCATAAAAGGTCTCAAACTGAAGAATTCTATAAAGCACAAGTTCAATCAAATCAGTGCCAAGTGGTGCAATCGAAGGATGTTCCGGAATCCAATGAATTTAATAGCAAGCCAAAAAGTAGCAATTATATAAATATCCACAAAGAAATGAAACAAAATTCTTACATGAGCAACGTTCCTCAAAAGACAGAATTATTTTCAAGTAGTAGTGAATATTTTATCAAATTTTTGGGTGTTACTTTAGATGAAGTCAGTTGCAATAAAAAAACAACAAGAAAATTAAAAACTGTTGATCATAATGTCGATGGTTTAATGATTCCTAAAGACAAACATGTTGAACGTCGAAGGAAACTTCCAAAGTTATCTAACATTGAACAATCTAATTCGTTAATGAAACCAAATGTTGTGACAAGGGAAAGACATGACGAATCTAAATTTAAAGATTGTACAAAATGTGAATGTAAAGCTAAATTTGAAGAATTTACAAGCTTTATGAATAACTTTTTTGATAATAAGTTACACGAAAATATACATAAAGATGAAGTCATTGATTCACAAAATGTTAAACACACCGATAACATAATAGAATCATGTGTTTGTTGCAACGGTGTTAATGTGGATGATTCTAGAGATTTAGAAGTAAATGCCTTTCATTTATTAGAGGACCACATTAAAGAAAAATTTGAAGAATTTAGATCGTTTTCTTGTAAATCTAAATGTATACCTCCAGAAGAAGAAGAAAAATTGTTTTCCACTATTTTGCAAAGAGTTAAACAAGTAATTTCAGATTGCGCTAATAAAATGAAATGTGGTTGCCCCGGAGGATTACCAAATAAAGGCAGTTGGAACAGAGCGTATGGGCTTTTACAAGAATATTTGAAAATAAAAATTAAACGTGTCCAATGTTTATGTGTTTTAAACGAAAGAAAAGATGTAATTTTGCCGGAAGTGTTAGAGAAAGTATGTAACTTAATTGAAAATGATTTCCAACGCTTGAAAGATATTTGCACATGCACAAATAGTACTGCGACGCGTACAAATATTGTTCATATAGGACACCATGTATTACCTCCTACAGAATTGCCCGAAAAAGACACAAATATTTCACAAGCAAAGTATAATGATGTTGAAGTACAAAACCTTTCTGTGGTCACAAAATCCTCAAAACAGAACTCAAACAACTCTATGATTCTTAAAGAAAATATATCATCTCAAGTGCCTCCTAATTTGGGAATGGAAGCCAAATCATGTGACATCATGCTGCCGCAAATTAATAAAGACGCGCGAACTACAGAAACGGACTATATTACTACAGAAAGCAAATCAAATGGAGTCATGTATAATACTTGTGACTGTTGTTACAATACGGACAAAGTGGACATTCGGAAATTTCCAGACTTGTTTGGAACTAAAGAAGTTTTTGTAAATCTTTACGCAGAACAAGCTGTTAACAATAGTGATATTTGTGAATTTCCCAAAATTGGTATAGACCAAGCACCACCCAGATGCCTTTCAGCAGGCAGAGACGAGAGTATGAAGCCAATACCAAAAATAGAAATGAGTGAAAATGATGAAAACAAACTAGACGCACAAAACCGCGTGGTTAATAGTCAGATTTCTCGTGCACCTTATATAGGATATACGGTGGACTGTAGTTGCGACGGTACCCTTGGTTCTTGCTTCTGCATGAAATCTATAGTTCAGGCCAATAATGATAAAATTGATAGTCTTTGGAAAGGGTTTCTAGTTAACAATAAGAATAATGAAAATTTTCCTTACATAATGCACGGCAGTCAAAACAAAAATAGTGATATCGTTCTAAGTTGTCATTCAGTTCCTGAAGATTTACTCATAGGTGAAGTGTCAACATCTGCAGTACTAAATAATGAAGACGATATGGTTTTGAAATATTCTCACGAGAATTTGAATTTAATTCACCATGCCGCAAATACAGTCGACGAAAGTGTGAATTTAGAAACAGCTTATTCAAATAGTGACATTTATCCAATCGACTGGAATGAAAACCCTGTACCAGTTACCTCCAAAAGATCAAATGCCGTTAAACTCGCGAATTCTATTTACTTCCCAGGGCACCCAATAAATAATGTCGAGAATCCTTTTATTAGCGGTACTGCCACAGATCCCGATACTCAAAAAACATGTGAGACCTGTGTTTGTGATAAAGTCCCTATTTGCCACGTCAAGATGTTGGTAGAGCATATAGAGAAAAAATTAGTAGAATCTAAATGCACATGCGACTCATTGATATCAAAAGTGTGTCCGGTGCATTCCAAAAGATTCCTTTAAACCTTCCTTAATCTGTGTGTGATACGAATATAATAATTTAGACTAACGAAATAATTTATGCTGTACTAGATAATTTTGTCTGCTATTGAATTTTGTGAATGGTTAATAACTAATAATAACAAATATAACAATAATTCATATTAGTTTCATTGAAAGATTAATGTAACCAGCATTTATGTTACGTGAGACAATTTCATTTATGGTATAAACTAATAAACATTTATTCTAACTAATCGATAATGAGTTCATTTGAAAGAAAAAAAAACAATAGTATGAATATGTGTATATGTAATATATTTTAATTTAACGTTCACAGGGAAGGTTTTATGTCTGTCTCCTAGCACAGCAAAAAACGAAAACAAAAATGGAGGGAAGGCGAGGGCATGTTAGTTTTATATTAATAATTTAGTGACAATGTTGCCATTATTAAAAAGTAACAAATAATTAGTTTTTGCACATTCTAATCGACTAAATACCAACACCCAGTAACTGGGTTGTGAAGGTCAAATAGGCAGTAGCTTCATGTAAAATACTGGTATCCAGCTGCATCCGGTTAGACTGAAAGCTGACCCCAACATATTTGGGAAAAGGCTAGGCAGATTGATTGACTTAATAATTTCGCTTTAAGAAAAAATATTGGTTTTCATGACAGTAGTAGTAGGTAGTTACTGCATATTTGTGTCGTGATGACCAATATGGACTTTGGAGTAATGTCGTAGCTTGGACTAATGAATCAACTGACTCTATCACAGGCAGGTACTGGTTTTACCTGGTTTTACTTTCCCGACAAGACAGTTAGTCCTGTTTTTGTTCCACGACGTAAACCCTAGGTAACTGTGCTTGGTATCCTTTTACTTGACAGTCAGATAACATCATAGTTTGTTATTTTCTATGAGTTGTGATCCTAAGACCACAGGGTTTTGTTAAAATTCTAAGATAGGTTTACATGGAAGCAGGATACGACACATAATTTATATAATTTCGTAGCTGTCATCTTGGATTTTGATTACCTCATTTTTGACACCCTTGAAGACTACTGGAATGATACCCTTACTCCTAAATATTCATAAATGTCACTAGGTATATAGGTAAAGCGCCGTGACTTTGCCGTGTGGATTGAACTACGTTATCAGTCTATCTCACCTGTGGTCGTGGACGGCGGTGCACTGATAACTAGTCCTAGTGTAATATTTACTTTGTCATGGATCGTCATTATCACGATTGTTATTGATGCTAGGCTCACCGCAGTATACTCATAAAAAATACACTACAACTGATTGGTTACTTTCTAATCCTAAACTAAGTAAGCATATCTGACGGAAGATCAGCAGTAAGTGGTGTTTGAGGTTATCCGAATTTGCCAGTTTTAGAATCGATTTTAAATAGTCAAATTAGTGAATTTAGGTCATACAAAAAATATACATCATACACTTGGGAGCAAATAAATCGAGCCACTACCTTTTTTCACGTAAAATGGTAAATATTTTTGGTAATATGGAACGTATCAATTCGAACTATATATCGCCTAAAAGTTTAGTTAATAACCTTTACAATGAGGGTAAATTATTGAATAATAACCTTATTGAATGATAAATTATTGGCTCTGCAAGAAAAATGGTAATTTTGATAGAAAATTTAGTAGGGCTAAAACAGTCCATAAAAACAATAAAAAACAAAATTATTGCAAAAAAAATATTCTTAATAACTGGTATTACCCCCCCGGGCCCTGATACATTCTTGTAGCCTATTAGTCATCGATCTGATCAGCGTTACGATGACATATTGTGGTATGTTCTCCCACTCTTCAAGCACAGCGACTTTAAGCTCGGGAATGGATGAAACAGCGGGAACCCTGGCTCGGACTCTCCGTTTTAGCTCGTCCCATAGGTGTTCGATCGGGTTCAAATCGGGACTTCGTGCTGGCCATACCATTTGTTGAATCCCGATCGCAGACAAGTATTCCGTAACGATCTGCGCGGTATGAGGTCTCGCATTGTCATGCATAAACAAGAAATTTTCTCCGACAAAACCAGCATACGGCATTACGTGGTTTTTAAGAATGTCAGTTATGTATCGGTCAGCTGTTAATCCACGTCTACCACTGCCATCGTTGGCGGGGTCGACGAAGACAAGTTCCGTTTTTCCGTCTAGAGAAATTCCTCCCCACACCATACAAGAACCACCACCAAAACTCACCGTTTCTCGAATGCAACATTGGGCAAATCTTTCACCAGGACGTCTATACACTCGGTTTCTCCCGTCATTGCTAAAAAGACAGATTCTTGACTCGTCAGAAAACAAAACTGACCTCCAGTCTTCTAACGTCCAATTAATGTGTTCTCGAGCAAACTCCAAGCGAGATCGGCGATGAGCTACAGTCAATTTTGGGCCAGTTGCTGGTTTGTGTGATGTTAAATTTCGTTCTTTTAGTCTTCGTCTCACTGTCCACCTACTGATTGCGACTCCTCGAACGTCACGTAACGCTTGCTGTAGCTGAACAGCATTAAGTCCACGGTCGCGCAACGAATTGGTTGCAATAAAGCGGTCGTCACGTTCTGTTGTTGCCCGTGGTCGGCCAGTTCCAGGTCGCCGAACAAAAGCACCAGTCTCCAGATACCTGCGGTATACCCGCTGTACCTTTGAACGACTCAAATGAAGTCTGCGTGCCACTTCACGTTGTCCGTGTCCAACCTCAAGTAAAGCTACAACTTGGGCAGCTTCCGTCGGTGTAGTATCCATTTTATCAGGTTATTTTGATTACACAGACACAGATAAAGACAACAATAACAAGTAATATGGGTATGATTAACAAAAACCTCAAATTTAATCTTTTCTTAACAGAGTACAATAAAAATGTCATAAGCAAATTAAATGCGATAATTTTATTCTACCCTTTAAACTTTAATAAAAATGAAATTTTGACAACTAACTACCCTCATTGTAAAGGTTATTAAATACCCTTTTAGGCGATATATGTTTCGAATCGATGCGTTCCTTAATACCAAAAATAATTACCATAATGCGTGAAAAAGGAAGTGGCTCGATTTATTTGCTCCCAAGTGTAGATAACATCCTTGTTTTACGTTCAAAACACGATAAAATGTAATTTGCTCGATGAAAAAAAAATCCGAAACAGGGTAGATTTCAAAACCATTTTTCGTTTAATTTCCTAATTATGAAAATTGCCTGTACCATGAGGTAATCCTATTTTAGAGGGAATAAAACAGTTGGATTTTTGAGTTTAATAGTTTATTTTTATTATTAAATAAACTCATACATAGTAAATCAGGCTAAATCGGCTCGTGCTCAGAGTCCAGCGGAAGGTAATCGAGGGTAGATCGGTCAAAACTTATAAAAATTGGCACATCCTGCGGTTTAAAAAAAAACAAATATAAGAAGAACACGTCATTACATAATTATAAAATTGCAACAGCTAAGAAAAAATATCTCGTTCATATAATAAAGCGAGTACGATTTAAACGTAAGGACAATATATACTCGTACATACAATGAGTTTATTCCAGTTCACAATGTATGCTTATGTAGGTACGACGGTAAATAAAACTACACAGATACACGTTCCTAGCTAGTTTGTGACACGTGGCGCGTCGTGACACAAGTAGGATGCGTCATCGCGGGGCGCTAGGGTAGGGGGGCGTCTTGACTAGGCGAGCTCTTCCAACGCGTGGACACAGCGGCGCGCTAGCGCGGACTGACTGCTCAACATTTTTTTTTGGGATTGGTTTCTCGCACGTCAACCTAGGAGGTTGTCGGCTGCTTCACCGGTCATGCCTGTTGTTGCCCTAATAAATTAAAGCCCCCAGGCAGAGCTTAGATAACTTAAAAACTAGGTGACAACTCGTTAAAGGCACCCCCTGCGGGGTACGAGCCTCGGCTTAGAGCGTCGCTGGGAGAGGGCAGCAAGGGACAGGCTGGATCGGAATTATTATTATTAGGGGACGAATTTAAAGCTACAGGCTCAGCGGCGCTGGCTGGTTCGAGCAAGGGTCGGGGGGATGGACGTGACTTGGGGCGGCGCGGCGGACCTCAGCTGCGAGGACGGAAGGACGTCGGTCTGTGTTTATGTATCTTTAAGGTACTGGTGACCTTACTACTCTCCTGGAGGAGGGTAGTAGCGTCGTCGGGGTCGACTAAGGTATGCCTTGGGTGGCGAATCTTACTAATGCGGGAGGAAGTGTAGCAGGCAGCTGCTTTAATCAGGGGGTTGGGATGTTTTATGCCACAGTCGAAGAAACGCTTTGAAAGGCGTTTCATAAACTGTTCGATGGTGGGCATTCGAAGGTCTATGTGAAGGTTCACATTTCTGACATAGAAGGGGGCTCCCGTAATCTTTCTGAAGAAATGGTTCTGAAGGGTCTGCATCTTATGAAGATGGCGGGGCTTTGCGTGTCTGAATACAACGCAGGCATAGGTCATGATGGGACGGATGACTGCGGTGTAGATCCGCAATTTGCATTTGAGAGACAATTTATTGCGGGCTGTTAATAGGGAGTGAAGTCTACCGAGAGCGAAGGCGGCGCGTGAAAGAGCCATCCTTATGTCCTCACTGAAGGTAAGCTGTGGTCGAGGATCACACCTAGGTATTTAACTGGCTTCTCCCAAGGGATCGGCTTGCCATACATAGTGATCGGACTGGGGATGGGGGGGAGCGAATCGACGCGGTCTCGAGAAGAGAACCGCTTGACTCTTATCGGGGTTTACCTCAACTCTCCATTTCCGGAACCAAGCGCCTAAGATGTTTGCGGAGGTTTGGAGAGTGCGAGCGATAGTGTCATGACTGCGACCCGTGAAGTAGATGGCAGTATGCAGTCGCTGGTGAACAGCGTGAAAATTAGGGGAGATAGCACGGAGCCCTGAGGGACATTCGCGCTAATAGGGTGAGGGGACGAGAGTGCACCCTCGATACGACAGCGAAAAGTGCGATTCGACAAAAGGCACGTAGTATGAGTACGAAACGATCTGGCACACCGAATTGATATAGCTTGTATAACAAGCCGTTGTGCCAGACTTTGTCGAATGCTTTCGCTACGTCGAAGAAGAGCACGCCCGCCGTTGCGTTGCGCTGAAGCCCGGCGCTAAGTGCTCTATGATACGGTGGACCTGTTGGATGCATGAGTGTTGGGTACGGAACCCAAACTGCTCGATGGGGATGAGGCTCTTTGCTTCAGTATAGTCTTTGAGACGCTTATAAATAAGCCTCTCGTAGATTTTGCCGAGAACATTGAGCAGACTAATGGGACGGCAACTAGACGGATCAGACTTGGGCTTGCCTGGTTTCGGGATGCCTATAACGGTGGCCTCTTTCCACGCTTGTGGGAAGATGTTATTGCTCATGGAACCATTGAAGATGGTGGCCATGAGCATTATGAGGGGGGCGGGAAGGAGTTTGTACACCTTATTGGTGATACCGTCTAAACCGGAGGCTTTCCGAGCGTGTAGCCCTTTTATGATGTCGTGCACTTCGTCCGGAGTGACGGGAGGCAGAGGATCATCAGGGTCTTCGACGGGTGGGAAAGAAGCTCTACGTTTGACTACCGCGTCAACCTTGTCCAGGTGTGCTTGGTCTACTGGTTGAGAGTTGGGAGAACATTGGGACACTATGCTGTCGGCAAGACATTCGGTCTTATCGGGACTATAAAAAGCGACGCTTTTGTCAGGGCAGATGAGAGGAGGCATGGAAACTTCTTCAGAGGAACTTAATTTCCTCTGAAGATGCCAGAAGGCTTGATGAGTGGGTTCGAGCTCACCGAGCATCTTGTTCCAGCTCTCGGAGCGATTCTCCACTATACGTTTCTTTTGCAGCAAGCTGTAAATGACGCATGTGGGCTTTGTTCGCGGCACAGGGAAAGGAGTCGTAGGCAAGAATGGCCGCGTTCTTCTTGGTTATCAGAGCACGTACGTCAGTCGGTAGTTTCTAGCGATGGTCTTCCACCACTGGAACTTTCCGTGAACAATCCATCAATACGGATTGAACGTGATCTGTAAACGAGTCGATCGCGCCCGTCGTGTCTGCGACTGTCTCTATGGGATCGGGGATGGTGTCCAAGTGAGCCGACGTGGTGGATTTCAGTTTTTCACTTACTTTCCTCCAGTCGGTTATCATATGGGTCTAAGGGGGCTGATTGGGGTCTAGGGGCCCCAAATAGGGGGTTAGATGTATGACTACTGGGCGGTACTAAATCGTGAATATCAGGAAGCTGGTTAGGATTGCCAGGGGAATGGGTTGGGTTCATCGGAGCGATGACGTCAAAGTTAAGGGAGGCTCCTATGTTGATCAAGATTCTACCTCGGGTAGAAGTCGTGGTATATTCCAAGAGGGATGTTTGGCATTAAGATCCCCCGCCAAGATGACGGAGTCGCTCATACCGAAGAGGGCGGTGAGGTCTTTGGTGAGAGGGACGGGATTCTCCGGACCATTATTAGGTGGGGTATAAGCGGAAATGATGGTGATCGATTGATGACCGGTCATGCCGAGCCGAAATGACTGCTCGATACCGCGTTGGCTGGCCTAACGTTGTGTACGTGAGTGTCGTCCCGCCACAGCAAAGTGTCGCGCGTGGCTGTAGACGTTCGGTGGCGCTACAGTTTTAATTTTTAATATTATTCTCGAAAATGTGATTATTTCTATGCGGTATCATGACGTTTAATTGTCATTTTACAATAGTGTTAGACACATTATAAATTATTATCGATAAAATTATGGTCAAGTGCGAGTCGTATATAATTTGTTATCGTCGTTTATGAAGAAGTTTTAATAAAACACATTTTTATAAGATTTTTTAATCAGATTCATCTATACTACTATATTCACTCTCCATCGAACTGTCTTCGCTAGTATGGTATCCTACATTAATTACACATAATATACAATGTGTCCGGTTGTCTGTTGTATACTAACATAAACAACTTTCACTCTGGCAACAACAACGAAAATTAGAAAAAAAATGCTATATCAAACAAAAGTTCTATACAAACACGACCAAATGTATATAACACGATAAAAATCGTAAGGATATTTTCCATTTTCCGAAAAACGCAGCTAGCAACACAAGAGATTTTTCCCGAATCCGTTTTTTTATCGTATTGACTCTTTGTGAACAACTTTCAGTTTTGAATACAAAAAGTCCCTGTCACTACTGTATATGATAAAATATCGCATCCCTATCTATATATGTAAATATTTCAAAGGCCTAGAGGCACGGAAAAGCTCGCCTTAATAAAACCATGATTTTTTCATCGATGCACATAAAATAAAACATAGTATGTTATCTTAAAAAAGCCTGCTTTCTTAATTTTAGAGCATTAGGTTTAAACAGTGAAGGTAAATCTTGCCAGTCTCAAATTGATTCTTAGTTGATAGTACTGGGATAAGCTGAAAAAAATTGACATCCTTGAAAACAATTTCAGCGCATATACATATCGTACACGCAGAATATATTAACTTCATACGAACGTCTAAACGATGAATACTATTAAAGTTTTAAAATGCTTGATTCCGTACCTTACATAACCTACTAGAACACAAAATACAAATTCTGTAAGGATTGAAAAACAACACATTATTAAAAAAAATAACGTTAGAGATAACACCTCTACTGTTACAATTGCGGCAATATTTACACAATATTTTCTTTACCTTTGATTGTGTTTACCGGTGTCTGATGATGTCACTGGCTCTCATATGACCTGCCCGTAAACTTGCTTCGATCCCCAAAAGAAAAGGATAAGTAACACGTATGTTAAAACAGGACATTTTAATGTAATGTTAAAAAGAGAATTTCAATAAGTTTCACAAAGCCAGCTTGCGCAGTTACAATATGCTTATTTAGGCTAATCACTACGATAAGTAAACGATACCAAAGCTATAATCATTCAGAATTTTGGTATTAAAAGAGTGATAACTGTTCTGCTGTTGGGTACATGTATCTTTAGGATTGTTATCACTTATATAGCTCACGATTAGACACCTAGTTCGAAAGACGAGTGTATTTAATAGTTAGTTTGCAATAATTGCTCACATTAAGCCAGTGTCATGTTCAGAATATTGTATTAACGAAAATAATACAAATTTGTATAAGTAGTAATAAGTGTGTGAAATAATATTTAGTAAACATTCAAAATGAACAAAGAATATAAAAATAATGAACAAAATACTGCGGACGAAGGGAACCGTACAAAAAGAAAAAAACCGAACATTCTATCGCGTATTTTTATTTGGTGGATATGTCCTGTGCTCATTACTGGAAACAGAAGAGATGTGGAGGAAGAAGATCTAATCGTTCCCAGTAAACGATTCAATTCAGAAAAACAAGGAGAATATTTTGAAAGGTAAGAATTTCAATAATAACTTGTGCGTGTAACCTATTCAATAGGAATAGCTACTACGAACAAAAAACTACTAAATGCTGAAAATAAAAATAACATTTTAATCGTCCCGATGTAGATAACGTGAATCGTTAATACAATAAACGGATGTGGGCTATCGAAAATGTTAGCAAACAATAGGGAACCTCTCCGACCGGATCGATACCGCTCTGTGCACATTTCGTGTTTTCCATCTTTCAATTGATACATCCCTTCATGCCTTAGCTTCATGCACACAAATATTTGTATAGAGAGCCTGCACCACGTGTAATATGTTTGTGCTTACCTACGATGTTGACGACTTTCTGTTTATCTTTACGCACTTTCTCCAATAGATAGGTCCATTAAACAACGTGCATTAACATTTTAACACTAGAGTCACTAGACTTATTTATGATGACTACAAAATTCTACTGAAACAAGATAACAGTAGGTAGGTTTCTTTGCTTCTGTGTTGATATTCGGAATGACAAAAAAAAGAAGAAAGATTACATAATGTTTTGCTCGTCTTGTAGTATATGAACATTTTCTGAATAAAATATTTGCGTACCTACTTATTTCAAAACTGAATTAAATGTTGATTATTTTTAACTTCAGTGACTAATAAGTAATTTTCCTTTTTTTCTTTATTAGGAAGTGATAATATAGAGTTATCTCCCGGAGTATTTGAGTGCCCATTATATTATCGATAAAAAGTAATAATAAAGCAAAACATGATTTGTAATGGAATGATTGTACCCACAAGGTGATGGCATTGTGACGTCTAATGGACTAATTTGTGGACTTTGATTTACGATTATATTGTCGACTTTAGCCCAAATAGTTAAACGAAACTAAAGCGCCACGAAGACGCAGGCTTCGTCTTTCACTTAAATGTGTATAATTGTACCCAGAGACGAAAAGGCCTCATTAGTCTTTTGGTTAATCATTCTATGTTAAGGAGGAAGCGCTAAGGTAGCCCGAGAAATTAAAAATATCTAAAGTTTTTTTTTGCAATTTGCAGGTCAGTGTCAGGTATGTTTATCAAAATATGATTCGCGACCGTAACACAGACATATTGTATTTCATCACCATCATTTCAGCCGAAAGACGTCCACTGCTGGACATAGGGCTCCCATATCTAGACACGCGGAAGCGTGTCAAGCCAAGTTTAAAAATAAGGAACTGGCGACGCAGCAGCCGTGTGTAATGTGTGTTAAGTACACGAAGCATTTGGAGACACTTTTGACCTCTCAATAACAATATAAATAAATACATGGAATAAGGTTTATTTACTCCTTAGATTAATTAGAATCCCAAATTTCATAAATACAGCTCAAACAGTTATTGAGATATTAACGTCTAAAAATCGTCATTTTCTTTATTGACTGATATATAGATCAAAAACCTAACACACTTCCAGATGACCTAGAAAGTTGAAATTTGGCGTCCAGCTGAGTGATCGTGTGTTTATTAAGGAAAAAATCTGAAAACAGTGAATTTTTACGATTTGAAATATTTTCCAAGCAATCGATTTTTACTAACACCTAGCGTTCAAAATTATAATAGCAACAAAAGCTTTTTCTTTCGCAGGAGAATAGGGTCCATGATGAAAGTTCGCTTTTATCGTATTGTATACCAAATTATTTATAATTTATAAAACTTAGACAACCAATAATAACACAAACTGCAACTGGCAGCGCCGGCTCAGCGATCTGAGATCATTGCGAATAATTGTAACAATTGTTACGAAAGAAATACATTCTTACACAGTCTGTGATTTACAAGAGCCCAGATTCGATTCCTGTTGTCTACAAACATTTAATAGACACTTGGAAAACACCTAGTATTTCGGCACATACATAGGGTAGGTACACCTTACTTACCCTATTTGCTTACCTTATTGTACTTACCTACACACATGAAGAGGCGATGGTGGTGTGTAAGTAAGCAGTCGCCGGGAGAAACTTACTTAACTTACGTGTTTCGCAACATTTTGCTTAGAGTTACGTCTAATTAATAATTATGCTGATTGAATTCGTCCCGACGACTATCCACGCCTCGCGCGGTGCGGGGCGGGCAAAATAAGAGCGGCGCACGCGGGGCCTCGTGGGAGGTGGGTGGTACACATGTGAACCACAAGGGAATATAAAAACGTATTTTAACAGACTTGTGAGGTTAATTTTAATGATGTAAAATAATAATAATTTATTTACATAAAGTAACGATATCCCATCAAAAACATAAATTAATTTTATTCGAAAACGTCCTTCGGTTTCTTACTAAACTTCAACTACATCAAACGATCCTGGTTACTTATCACTTTTGATGACCGTACGTCGATTCCATATGGCAATTTGAACTTAGGGATTTTTACTAATGATTTTAATTATTTTAATGCTATTCAGACTTTACAATCATGTAGGTACTTTCTTCACTCCTAAAACACTAGACTATTGTTATATTCCATACACTTCTTGTCCTACTTCATTTCAACAAAGCAAATTATAGTGAGTAACGAGATTTTATCATATTAATATAAGAGCGAGGAGAAATATATTTCATCTATCTCTTTTCGGCTTTGAGAGACTTCGTAAATTGGTTAAAAGCTTTGTACCTTAGCCTTATTAACGAGAAATAACTTTGCAGATAAGTACTCGAATTTTGTAGCACGTTCAAAATATTTAATCTGTTCGTGTTTAATTCAGCAAGCTAACCAAATTTTCAAGACAATTTATGATTGTTTTACAAAATTATATCTATTTCGTTGTAAAAGATTTTTAGAGGAACTCTTGTAACGACTTACAGTTTATCTATCAGGAAAGTAGCAATTCAATGGGAATGTAATGGGGTATGGCTCGATGTATTATATTTCTTGTTAAACTTTTTAGATTCTGGCTTGAGGAGTTAGAAGAAGCAGCACGAAAGAACCGGGAGCCATCGCTATGGAAGGCAATACGGAGGGCCTACTGGCTTTCCTATATGCCTGCAGCAATATTTGTAATTAGTATATCCGCAGCCAGGTATGCACAATTATACTACATTTTCAATTATTAGTTTTGAGCATGCAAAAAATACATGTTCCCTGTGATCATAAATCTATGGAGCAGCTGATTTATTTCACGTTTTTCTGATCTCGGATTGGTCGCATAGTAAAAATTGTTTAATATGTTTGTTTTCAGGTTTTTAGTTATTTCAATTAAACGTTGTACCTAAAACTAGTTTATAAATTAGGTACTTACTTTAAGTGCGTTTTAAGCACATTCTTATTAAAATGACATTGATTTGCAGAACGTATTATGAAATATTCAATAACAAAATATACAGAGCTTATAAAAGCTGATACCTTGTTATACAGGTTGGCGAGGAAATCGATGCGCAACCTGTTACCATGGATTCAGTACATGATTCTGGATCCCCCTGCGTTGAAATTTTTCGTCGGTCATTAAAAAAAAATTTGCTTTTCTGTTTTAATTTTGACCGCGTAGGTAATGCACTTTTGTAAGAAACAGCTGCTTTTTTTAATTTTACGCGGGCGTCTAGAATAGTGTATTGAATCCATAGTATCAAAATCATGTGCTAAATCCACAGTACCAAGTTGTGCGTCGATGTCCCTGCCGCCCTGTATAGGAGCTTTTATTCTTGTCTTAATGCTGTGTGTTTTTATTATTAAAGAGATCAAACTTATTATCATTTACTGATATGCGTAGGTAGACAAGCATAGTTACGTATCCTTGGTTGTATCCTGTAGCAAAACAACAAATGGATTACGTAAAAGTGCTTTCAATTGTTATTGTTTTGCTGACATAATCTCAAACATTCACAAACATATCACACTAATTCGGCTATCATGACAAGTTAAAATTCAATTATATGTTCACAGGACAGCTCAACCTTTGCTGTTTACACAGCTCCTCTCCTACTGGTCAGTAGAAAGTACAATGACACAACGGGAGGCTGGGTTCTATGCTTTCGCTATGCTGGGGATCAACTTCGTGTCCATGATGTGCCAGCATCACAGCACATTGTATGTGATGCGATTCAGTATGAAAATCAAGATCGCCTGCTCCTCGCTTTTGTATAGAAAGGTAAGAATCAGATTAACTTACATATTTTTCTGGTTTGTTAACAGCAAGCATAGTAACAATCTGGACTTTAAAAGAGACTGTGACCTCTGAGTTTGTTTCGGCCTTTCTTCTTATAGTCAGATAGGAAAGCCTGACCTCATTTAGTTTTAAAAATATGATTAACGTGTAAAAGTGTTTGTACAAACGTAGGTTTGTACAAACAGAGAGAGAGAGAGAGATAATTTGATAAATGATTTTATTTCTTTAAGTAGTTAAAGAAATAAAATCATTTATCAAATTATCTCTCTCGAACATCATGTAGGTACTCAAATGCATGTTTAGGGGTTTTAGGTTACGTTCGTCGTGGAGCCACATTATGTAACCCAAATGCATGGCTTTTCTTTTTCTTTTAGTTACTCCGCATGAGTCAAGTGTCAGTGGGTGATGTGGCAGGAGGTAAGCTGGTAAACTTGCTGTCAAACGACATCACGAGGTTCGACTACGCATTCATGTTCCTGCACTATTTGTGGGTGGTCCCTATCCAAGCCGCCGTCGTTCTTTACTTCTTGTACGAAGCCGCCGGATGGGCACCTTTTGTCGGCCTCTTTGGAGTCGTCATATTAATTCTACCTCTCCAAGGTACATAGTGTAACTTATCGAATGTCTTTTTTAAATCCTGCTGAAGTCTCTCAGCAATATATTAACCGATCCTCTTTTGTTTTTTAGCCGGCTTGACAAAGCTCACTGCTGTTGTTAGACGCTCTACAGCTAAAAGGACGGATAAAAGAATTAAGTTGATGAGTGAAATTATTAATGGTATACAGGTACATAATAAAGCTCTTGAGTTTTACTTACCTACTATATAATTATGATGAAAATTTTAGTTAAACATATTTGTACCGTCGTATTCAGCAGAAAACACTGATTCTTAATCAAACGGAAGTACGTAACACTAGGCCCGAGTTTACATCATAACATTTACATTTCAGGTCATCAAAATGTACGCTTGGGAGAAACCCTTCCAACTGGTCGTGAAGGCGGCGCGTGCCTTCGAAATGAGTGCCCTCAGGAAATCCATCTTCATTCGGAGCATGTTCCTCGGGTTTATGATGTTCACTGACCGCAGTATCATGTTCTTCACAGTATTAACCCTCGCACTCACCGGCAACATGATTACTGCCACAACGGTAAATACTAAAATATTGCTGAAGTACTTTTGGAAAATCTAAATTTTGTCTATCTATCTCTTTCATATATCGTTCTTATTTTCAGATTTACCCTATTCAGCAGTTCTTCAGTATTATTCAAGTGAACGTTACAATGATCTTACCATTGGCAATAGCAAGCTTCTCCGAGATGTTGGTATCTTTTGAGCGTATACAGGGCTTCCTCATGATGGGTAAATATTGTATTAAAGTAGACTCCACAATAAGGTCGTTGGAATTCGCGACGCGCCGTGTTGAATAAAAGATACAAAAAAAATCTAGCGATGTGTCACTTTCAGGCACACACCCCTTTACGAACGCCAACGACCACATTACTTCATTTCGGTACAGTTGCAATTATTTTTTTAACTATTTATGTTTTGTAAACAGATGAACGAGCAGACATGCAAGTTACGCCAAGAATGAATAAAAATGGTGTTAATACAAATTTGTTCAACTCCAAGAATGGAGAATTGGACGAATCACGCATCGTGCTACCTCAGAAGTACTCTCCTACCGACGTTGTGGTTCCAAAAGAAACCACTGAAGAACCTAATATGGCTGACTATCCTATTCAACTTAATAAAGTTAGCGCATCTTGGACCGGTAATGAGAATACTAAAGAAATGACGCTTAAAAATATATCGTTACGTGTTCGCAAGGGCAAATTGTGCGCTATCATTGGTCCTGTAGGTTCTGGAAAGGTAATTATCGATCTTTAATTTTTTTTTTTCTTGTCTGCGGTCCTTTGCATGTTGTTTAATCAATTAAATATTATCGTTACAGACGTCTCTACTACAACTGATTTTAAGAGAATTACCGGTGACTACTGGTAATCTAAACATATCTGGAAAGTTATCTTACGCTTGTCAAGAGTCATGGCTATTCCCAGGGACTGTGCGGGAGAACATTCTATTTGGACTGCCCTACGATGTTACGAAATACAAAGAGGTACTTACTTACTTACTTAAATATTTTGATTAGTAACCACTTGTTGACAAAGTGTTTGATTGGTAGGGTGCTTTTATTGTGAAGGAAAATTAATGTACCTAAGTATCGGAAAGTTTTTTTTAACGATGCGGATTGTTGACGGTGGCTACCTGTGCCATCCGCTTCACCGGGAATAAAAATATGAGAAAAATATACTTATTGTAAAACCAGAAATAGAGATTGTGCGAGAGACGTTAAAATTTTATGACAAGAGTCAATTTTCCCGCTGATATTTAATTCACACCTATCCGAGCTGGCGTGGTTTATATATTTTTTTCATTTGTTTTGTTTTTTTTTTATTTGCTTGCAGGTTTGCAAAGTGTCTTCGTTACTGCCAGATTTCAAACAGTTCCCATATGGTGACTTATCTTTGGTTGGAGAGCGAGGAGTTTCTCTATCAGGAGGTCAAAGAGCCAGAATTAATTTGGCCAGATCCATTTATCGTGAGGTAATTTACACACCTAACGGGTGTATGCAGAAATGTGTTTTGTTTTTAAATCTGCTTAAAATCATGGTGTTTTCAAATTATTACATGTTTGATAGTAGATATTTGATATTATTATTTATTTTTGGACTATTTCATTGATATCTCACTCATAAGTTTAAACGTTGTGGTATTAACTGATAAGGTAAATCTATAGATTTATTAATAACTGGATTGTACAGTCACGTGTAATAAGACGTATTTACCTCCCTACATATATGTTACCTATTCTAAAGTATTGATTGTATTATAAGATATTAAGGACAGTATCTGCGAACCGTACCGTGACCGTGGAATGTACAACATTTTTAAAAAGATGAGGAATTACATCATATTGTTTCAACATCTGAATGATTTATCAAAGACATTGAATATAGATTAAAATCTCATTGTTATATCTTGATTCATGTAATTAATTGATTACCTAATTAGAAAACAATTCAAAGAAGGAAATGTTACTCTAGTAGCTAGCAATAACTACGAGGTTCTATCTTTCTTATCTCGATTCTTACCATTGAAAATCGTGATTTAAGAGTCGAAGAATAAGAACATATAAATACGTTACAATTATGATCGGAAGTCATAATCAGCCTATAATATTCCTACTGCTGGGACACAGCCCTCCTCTCGGTGGAAGGATATGGGCTATAATCCACCACGCGGGCCCAGTGCGGGTTGGTAGATGTCACACGTCTTCAAATTTTTGGTTCTAGGATATGCCGGTTTCCTCGCGATGTTTTTCCATCACCGTTTTGAGAGCAGTTGTGCTGAAAAAAATTACACAAAGTTAAGCGCCTGCCTGGGTCGAACCCACGACCTAAAACTCATAAGTCGGGGCCATTACCACTGGACCACCACTGCTCTTGATTGGAAGTATTTAGCTATAGCTAAAGCTGTACAATTACAACAAATATTTAACATTTGGGTGGTCATAAACACAATAAAAATAACGTTACCCATTTTACGAATGAATCATTCTGTAGTATGACAAATCAAATCGTTGATACTTTTCTAGGCTGACATTTACTTGCTGGATGATCCACTGTCGGCAGTGGATGCAAACGTTGGCAGACAGCTGTTTGAAGGCTGCATAAAAGGCTACCTCGGTGGACGGACATGTGTGCTGGTCACCCATCAGATTCACTACCTCAAAGCTGCTGATTTTATTGTAGTTCTGAATGAGGTAAGTGGAAATAGAATTAATTTAATCTTTTTATGTTGTTGTTTGGCAAATTTATAGGTGGTTAACCTGGTGGTAAGTGTCATCACGGCGGACTGTTGACATCTCGCTGCAGTGCCAGAGTCATTGAAACTGCATTTTCCAACTTTGTAATGTCTCCTGTGCCTTAACATTACATCGGCATCCATATCCTTCAAATCAGAACGCAGGAATGCTGCTTAGCGATAGAAGTAGGCATGGTGATAAAACCCCGGACGAGCTTCTTACAAAGAGTTCCTCAATCAATAAATAACCCAGCAAAACAATATTATTAGGAAAGATAAGCAAAGTATGTAATATTAACTTATCTTTTCAATAAAAACTATTATCAACGAACGAGTCACTCTAGCGCAGCAGGTTTTCAACGCCGTAATTGATTATTGGCATTATATGAAATTGGACATTGTAAACTTGTGATCTTGTGAATTTTTCGTCGGCGATTTTGAATTCTAGTATTAATCTGAAATCTTTTTTCTGACAAAAGGGCCTAACTAACTTGTTTATCTTAATATTGTACAAGTCATTTCTTGCATTTTATTACTGAGACGATATCTATTTATATACAACAATTTTGTTTGCAAGAATAATGAAAATGCGTCGCAACTTTTCTCTTTTAACAGCAACAAACCACTAACACTAATCGGTCTAGTCTTGCAAAAATGATGGATGACAATAGCAATTCTCTCAGAAGTTTGTTCTTTCTAGTTGTCAGTACAGGCCCTTGATTAGCAGTGAACGATCGCAGGCTTATATTAAACTAACTGTTCGTGCCCCGCGTCGAATGGGTGAATTTTATGTCTTTATCTCTACCCAAATTCGCGACTTTTCCAGTGGGTTTTTCAAAAAATATCTTTCATACTAATCTTGTCCTGACAATATTATGAACACAATAAAAAAACCAGCGGAATCGGTCGAGCTGTTCTCAAGTGATGATCTTTCGTACAAGCGGCAATTGATTTTTATGTATATAGATTATGATATTTTAACAGGGCTCCATCGAAAATATGGGCACGTATGATGAGCTGGTCAAATCTGGAACTGAGTTCTCACTTCTTCTATCAGACCAAGCTAGCGATGTTGAAGATAGTGAAAAAAAAGTAAGTACACACTCAAAATCTAGTATTTTCCTTTTCAACTGGCGACTTGAACGTTTGCCAGAAAACAGCTTTCAACATTATCTTGTCTACATCGTTGAACATGCTTCTGAAACACAACCAAATAAAAATGTGAACGTAAACATACGTGGACGTTTTTACCGTCACAATAATATTCCTACAATACTACCATAAATTTTTGAAACCACAGGTAATTGAATAGGTAATGTGGAAGTACTAGTGAAAGCACACCCTTTAATTATACTTGTTATATTTCATAAAAGGAAAAACCAGCACTTATGCCAAGAATATCAAAGATCTCAGTGAGAAGCGATGACAATGACGGAGAGGAGACAACTCAAGTGTTAAAGGCAGAAGAGAGAGCGTCGGGCAGCCTAAAGTGGGAGGTGCTGCAGGAGTACCTGAGCGCGGTCGGCTCGTGGTGTATCGTGTTCATGGCCTTCATGGTGCTGCTCATCACGCAGGCTGCTGCCACCACCACAGATTTTTGGTTGAGTTTCTGGTAAGAGACGTAAACACCTAAACACTATCTAATAAAAGTTAAGCAGCGTATGCCACCAGGCCGTATTTACAACTGATTTAGAATTTCAACGGCACTTTTAATAAAGTTTTAATTACTTATTGAACACTTTGATTTCAGGACCAACCAAGTGGATGCGCATGAACAAGGATTACCTGATGGACAACTTGCAGGTAACTTCATGTGACAGTTCCTGCTTGCAGAAAAAACTGTTTTTCGCCTATCTCCTTAGTTGAACATAGAAAAAATGGCGACCTTCACGACCCTCCACTTGCTTTACAACTTACAAGCTTCTAACGGGAGCGGTGGATAAAATAACAATGGTTTTATAATAAGGAACCTTCTTATAGTTAATTGATTTCTTTTTAAATGTTCCAGATACGGATATGAACGCTCAAATCGGTTTACTAACAACAGCCCAGTACCTCTATGTCTACGGTGGAGTGATATTGACAATCATTATTTTGACATACGTTAGAATTTTTGCCTTCGTAGTGATGACTATGCGCGCTTCGGAAAATCTTCATAATATCATTTACGAGAAATTGATAGTGGCCGTAATGAGATTTTTCGATACCAACCCTTCGGGTAAGTAAAAATCAATATTGTTATACGAGTATCCATAGTGAACCCCTTTTGCCGTAGCGGTCTTGGTCTTAATTATTATGAAGCACCTAACATTAGTTCGATCTGCTTGCCACTATTGTCGACTACAGTTGAACACGGGTCATCTCAAAAACCGCTTCTATACAATGAGTCCTTAGTAACTATAAAACTATTCCCTGAAGTTTGTAATTACAACTGGCCATATGCCAAGGTTACGGTCATTAGGCCTTAACTTTTATGCTAAGCGATTGCAATAGCAATAGCCAAAGTAGCCAGCGTAATACCTACTGTCATCTTCAATGACCTTTCTGGTTACGTTTTCGTGCGGTAAAGTGGTACAATCAGCCGTAATATGGGTAACTTGCTTGAGAACGACGAAGTACCTTCTTCATTGAAATAAGTTAGTGACATTGTTTTGGTTTGTGCTACAGTCAAACGTTAGACTTTCATCCACAGGTCGTGTTCTAAACAGATTCTCAAAGGATATGGGAGCAATGGATGAGCTTCTACCGCGAAGTATCTTAGAAACCGTTCAAATGTACCTGTCGCTGATGAGTGTGCTAGTGTTGAACGCAATAGCTTTACCATGGACGCTGATACCCACTTCCGTGCTGATGGTAGTCTTCATTCTTCTACTGAGATGGTACCTCAATGCTGCTCAAGCTGTAAAACGATTGGAAGGAACTAGTAAGTATAGAATTCACGGACTATGGTCACTTCAACTGTTAAAACCTTTTTCTGTAACACCTTTTGTAATCTGAAATCTTTCCCACAGCAAAAAGTCCAGTATTTGGAATGATTAACTCAACTATTTCCGGACTTTCCACCATTAGAAGTTCGGGCTCCCAGGAGAGACTGCTCAAAACATTTGATGAGGCACAGGTAAGCAGTATTCGAGGTTTTTAAACTTTTAATATATTATTTGCATTTGTTTAAGAACACTGTATAAGTTAGCTGTAAGTTTCCCGAATAGAATAAACTAAAATAAAATAAAATATTTGCTCGTACTTACTATTGCTTCTTGTAGAATATCAAATGTTACAGAATCTTCACACCAGTGCTTTCTACACCGTGCTCGGAGGTGCTACTGCTTTCGGATTGTACTTGGACGCTCTCTGCTTGGCTTACCTCGGAATTGTGATGGCAATCTTTGTTCTCGGTGACTTCGGTATGTACTTTTTAATTTTATTTTTTATTGCTATAGGTCTTTTCCTATAGGTCTCCGTATAGTTTAGCCGAAAAACAAGAGGTATTTTGTTATTATTATTAAAAAAAGTTTTTCGTGATTTAATTGTTTGTTTTTGATGGTTTAAGCTTTTGTTTTTTTTATCTTCGCTCTGACTAAAGATTTGTAAGAGAAGGAAGACATTAACATCAAATAATAATATCGCTAAGATAAGGTACCTATGCAATTTGCTAAGTGAGGCAAAATGTACGATGTACATTGCATTAATACATATTTCAAAAACAAAAGAAGCAGCCCAACAGCATCGAAGTAACGAAACCTCACAATTCGTGTAAAATCTTAGCTTAAAGTTCTCAAAATAATGATCTCTTTCTACAGGTGATTTGATCCCGGTTGGTAGCGTGGGCCTGGCCGTCAGTCAGTCTATGGTCCTGACAATGATGTTGCAGATGGCGGCAAGGTTCACCGCCGACTTCCTCGGACAAATGACGGCAGTTGAGAGGGTCTTGGAGTACACCAAGTTACCCACAGAGGAATACATGGAGCACGGATGTAAGAGCATCGTTCTAGTCATTATTATTAAGATACAACTTGCAATTTCAGGGGCTCACAACACAACATTTCTTTTATTTATTTATTTATTTATTGATAACCAACTTATATTTACAGTTTGCACCACACATGCAAGTTATCAGTCAAAACTAGTAATTACGAGTACACATACAATCATAAAATTAGGTTAAATTACATAAAAGTAGACAACATTTTTTGAAATTAAATGAAATTAGACAAAATTAGATAAATGTGGATACTATTAGATAACTAGGTACAATGGACTGGTCTTAAGTGTTATGGTACTGGTTTGAGGTATTGAGAATAGAGGACGTTGACAAGGGCGAAGTGTGTGTCTAATAGGTGGTGGGATGTTGAAGGAGATATATAGTAAAGAGGAATTGAAGTGGGTACCACGAATTAGGCGGATGAAATATTTTACCAGACTAAGATTTCTCCTTACTTCTAAACTTTGGTACCTAGCACAAATGGTGTTGGGTACATGTACGGGTAATAACCATAAAGTTTTAAGTAGAGGTAGCGGACAAAAGACTTCTGAACCTTTTCGATGACTTGTGTATACAGATTTTCATGGGGGTTTCAGATTGCACTGTTAGTCTTTAGCTAACTGCGGATGAAGGAGCTGTATAGTATGGTTGAAAATTTTGGACTGATGCAAGACAAAACCATAGTTTTTGCGGGATTTGTTGCAGGTCTGTTTTATGTGCTGGTTAAATCAAACGGAGCACCCAGATCGCGTACGGTTAAAACGCGTTCGCGCTCATTGTTGTAGTGTAGATGTTGTGTATAGGTTGTGTGGCTTTTGAGTAAGACATGACCGCACATTTACTAATGTTTAGGTTGAGGTTGTTAATAGTAATCCAAGTGTGAATGTTGTCGATATCGAGTTGAAGTGTGCCCGTATCACTGAGTTAGCCAGTGGAAGAGCAAGTTTGACATCATCAGCATACATTAAGACCGTAGCACTCCGAATTGGCATTTTTGTATGTAACAAATTGCTTGCGGTCGTGCAGAAGAATTTTAGCGATGTCACAGAGAAACCTGCCAATGTCAGTTTACCCAGAAGTGTGTCGTTGTCGACCCGGTCAAAAGCCTTCTGGAAGTCAAAATAGGCTACATCGATCTGCTTTTTGTCGTTAGTATTTTTGGCTAAGAGTGTAGTGATGTTTAGTAGAATAGACGTGGTTGAGCGATTTGGAAGGAATCCGTGCTGCTCTTCCGCGAACCACCGTTGCAATTTATTAAATATTTTTTTATACAGTACCGATTCGAATACTTTGCCGAATATGGAAACAGCTATTGGCCTGTAGTTTTTAATGTCACTTTTATATCCTGAGAGTACTTTAGATGTTTTCTACTCCGTTGGATATATGTTCGTAGTAATAGACACGTTGAATAAAAACTGCAAGGGCAATTTGAAAATTTCGCAGCCTTCCTTAACCAGTTACTGTAAGATTCACGAAAGATGACCACGGCGCAGAAGGCATATTTTAGGTCCCTTTGGAGGTGCGAGGTGAGGCGCGGGCGGAATGCGTCAAGACCGGAGCGACAGCAAATTATTTAACCAACATTAAAATATTATTTTGTCTTAAGTCTTTTCTTCATGAGTGTACGTGCGCAGACGGTCGCCATTTGTGGTCATCTTTCGTGAATCGTACTGTACTGTGGTATTCCATCTGGACCTTGAGTAGATTTTGGAGGAAGCCGAGCCATAGTACCACGAACGCCAGATTCGTGAACGTAATCAATATCAACAAGATGGGACATATTATTAGGATATGCATTCGCAGTAGCGATAGTATGCTCGGTATCTAATGATGGTAACTTTGATAGGAAAATGCTAATAAAATATTTTGAAAACGCGTCTGCCACTTCTGTTGGCGACATGACATCAAAGGTAGCCTGTTCATTATTTTCTCTGTTACTTTTCACATAGGCGCAGAAGGTTTTGGGGTCACACTTGATACTTGACTGAATACGATTAGTGTAAGTAGCAAAATCTGCATCCGTACTTCTCTTTAATAAGCGCCTATAGTAGGTAAAGAATGCATAATGCAGTTGGTTATTATTATTCTGTTTGTAGAGCTTGTGATAATGGTTTTTAAGGTTATTTAGTTCCATTGAAACAGACGTAAACCATTCGGGGTAATACTGTCGCAATGCTTTTTTCTTTTTTAAAGGAACAGTCTACAAACAACATTGTTAATTAACTCGTAAAAGGTCTCAACAGCAACGTTAACATCATCGCATGAATACACGAACTCCCAGTCTATACGAGTACCAGCCAGATCAGAGTAAAACACTAAAAAGTCTGCCTTACAGAAGTGACGCTCTAAAGTTATACTAGTAGTCGAGTCATTAAGGTAGTAGGTATTATTTATGTTCGAGCTTGTGTATGGCGTGTTAATATTGATAAAGATATCTAAGGGCTTGTGATGTATTTCAGGCGAGACAATGCCGGAACATGCTGAAACTGAGATTCCCGCCACACATGAGTCAACTAAAATCAACTCCAACATTCTGCCAAGTTCATTCAAAATTATGTTTTCCTTCATTAAATTACATTCAGAAAGAAACAAATCAAAGTTATCACGTGTGCGGGGTAAAGACTAAAATCCCCTAGAACCATAGGCAGTTTGTTAATGTTAAACATAACCCTTCTTATAGAGTTAAAAATAAAATAATATCTAGCGTCAGGCACATTGGGTGCTAAGTAAAGAAAGCAAGAAAAGCGTAATCGACCTTTGGTAACTATTGCACATATTATTTCGTCGCACTGTTCAGGCTTACAGTCCAAACGTGTAAATGAAGAGGGCGCGCGTGCGGCCAGCAGCACGCCACCGCCACCGCGGCCCACACGGTCACACCGCAGCACGGAGTATTTTCGCGGGAACACCTCAGAATCAAACACGCTGTCATCGAGTTTAGTTTCTGTTAAGGCTAATAAATTACTAGGGAAAGTATGTAGTAAATTTTTCGTTTCCGAACGTCTTGATTTTAATTCCCGGACATTCTGGTAGAAATTGATATCCAGATTTATAGTTTTCCTCACGAGAAAATTATTTACGGGATTCATTGAGTTCGGTCTTCTTCTTCGCATTCGGGTAGGTGAACCATTCTTAGAGGGATGTATTTGTTGGCCAATTGTTGGGTGACATATAGAAGTCAAACAGGTACAATGGGACTCCCAATATGAAACAGTTATGTCTGGAGTGTTCAGGATCGGGCATCTATTGATTCCGCCAACTCTGCTTCATTTGAAACATACTTTTCCAGCAATACAACCACCAAAAGAATGGCCAGCTGCTGGTAATTTGGTGTTCTCAAACGTATACCTCAAGTATGCAGCCGAAGACCCACCAGTGCTGAAAGATTTGAACTTTGAAATTAAAAGCGGATGGAAGGTACAACACTATATTCTGTGCCATTTAATTTAAATAAAGTGTACTGTTGTAATAAACGTTTCCTAAATAATTTTGTAGGTTGGAGTGGTAGGCAGAACTGGAGCTGGTAAATCATCACTAATCGCGGCTCTGTTCCGTCTTAGCGATATAACGGGCAGCATCAAAATTGACGGTCTGGATACGGAAGGAATAGCCAAAAAGGTACAAAAATTTGTTATTAAGAATTCACAGAATGAATTATGTGAAAATATCAGGACTTCTTTTAACAATATTGAGAGACGCTTAATTAATTTACAAAAGGACCATCAAGTACAAAGTAATATTAATGGAATTTTAAAATATTCGAAGTGGGCAATTTTGTTCAGGGGCCATTATCAAGTTCAGGAGCGCATGTTATTTTTTAATTTGGAACATTAATGCAGCGATAACTTTTTATGTTCCCAGCTTTTGAGATCGAAAATATCAATAATTCCACAAGAGCCAGTCCTGTTCTCTGCTTCACTACGGTATAACTTGGATCCGTTCAACGACTACAGTGACGATGATATTTGGAGGGCGTTGGAGCAGGTATATCATTAAAATTTAATTATATCTTGAACAGAAACTCGGCACCTGCGAAGTAAACTAATTACTGAATGAAATTATTATTTAAGGTGGAGCTTAAAGAGGGGATTCCGGCACTAGATTATAAAGTATCTGAAGGTGGGAGCAACTTTTCGATGGGACAGCGTCAGCTGGTATGCCTGGCGCGCGCCATCCTGCGATCAAATAAAATTCTCATCATGGACGAAGCCACTGCCAACGTCGATCCTCAGTGAGTTTATAAAGATAAATCTTATTTTAATATCTTATATGTATCTTAACTGTTTTAAAGATACGAGATTGAGAAAAGAAAATTATATTGTTAATTATATCATTTATTTATTTAATAACTAGCTATAGTTTAGACAACTTAAGAAAATTAAGTTAGTGAGTTATATTTTATTAATACCTAATACCTAGCTACTTAATCTTGGCTCCTAACTTGTAACAGCCGGTGGATATAATCAGTACGCGAATTAATAATGCATTTCTCCATTACAGAACGGACGCTTTAATCCAGAATACGATCCGTCGTCAGTTTGCGTCATGCACAGTGCTCACCATCGCGCACCGTCTGAACACCATCATGGACTCGGACCGAGTGCTGGTCATGGACCAGGGAGTGGCCGCCGAGTTCGATCACCCGCACACCTTGCTGAGCAACCCCAACAGCAAGTTCACGTCCATGGTCAAAGAAACAGGGGATAACATGTCCAAGATTTTGTTTGAAGTCGCTAAAACGAAATATGATAGTGATAATAAGGAAGCTTAATAAATTATTAGTTATATGTAATATATTATTTATATTTTAATGGTGTTCGTTATTGCAAAATATTTCTTGCAACACTTCGAGCTCGTGACTGTATTCGAGTTTGTAAAGCTACAGTTTCCTAAAAGAACAGTGACCGCCCCATGACGGCCGCGGAGACAGTCGTCATATAGCGGTCACTGCTCATGATCGGTAAAAAGTTGTAAATCACACGTCAATATCCCACTGTTTATACGATTAAAAACAAATGCAGTATGAAACTGCCATCTGATCTCGAAAGTATACAGCAGGTAAATATCGTACTGATTATCACCGTGTGTACGGGGCCTAACTACGTAGCGGTCAAGCCAGAAATAAATTAGGAGAACACGCATATTTTTCACGAAAATAATTAAGTGAGAAGGTAAGCACATACAACGAGGTCTGCCTGGATTTACACATTTCTGAAAATAATTAATGGCAGTTCGTACTTCATTAGCAGGTGGCAGTATTAAACCTCAAGTGCAAGCCGTTTGCGCCTGAAATTGTTTAGTAAATACAATCGAACTTTCCCTGCTTCAGTTACGCAGCAGCGGAAACTTCGTCCCGTTCAACTTTCTGTTCCATCCGAAAACCCCCGTCCCGTTCCGTTCGTCCTTGCGTTGCGTACATATATGAACTGTGACACAATGTCTACTAAAGCTCCTATCTCTCCACGTCTAAGACTTTTTTTTAAATTTTCTTACCGTATCTTTATAAAGAATAAGTAGTTTACCATTCTTACAACGGTTTACTTAACGGAAATGAATTTTAAAGGAAAATGTGGGTAGGATAGTAGATTTTTGGTTGTTTGCCTGGTTGTCTCGTGAGCTTAGACCCTAAAGAGGTAAATGGTCTAAGCCCTTGGGTTGTCTCAGCATTCTATAATAGCTACTAATGGTGACAAGAGGTTATAATAAATTCTATCAAGGAATGAGTGGAATGAGCGAAATATGTTTTTATTTTTCATATTAACCTATACTTCACATACTGCACCATTCATATTTGCCTGCTGCCTTTGAAATTTGCTTTATTTAGGCTTATTCCAATCGGATCACACAATCCGATCCCACTTTGTGGGTTTCGTTAGGAATGTGTACAAATTAATATTTTGTTCCCAACCGATCCCAGTACCAAATGATCCCTGGCCCTGTTGTGAAACAAACATAGAAATGAAATTAAAAGTAGGTACAGGTTATCGACATAACATCGTAAAGTAACAGTTATGGGTAAAATCAAAAGAAATGCCACTTCAACAATATTCTAAGAGCGAGACCACACGATACGTTTTCAGTGCCTTGCGATGCCGGGGCAGTGGCGCTGCGTCGTCCTACATTATAAAGGTACAATTCCAAATGTAACGGCACACCACACATTAGGCGACTAGGCAACCGCAATCACAGACCGCAGCGACACTACTGGTTTCTGTGCAACTCTCAATACTCAATATTCAATTCTTTATTGCATTCCATATGTATTACATAGATGGTCTAACAAGGTAAAATATCAATGTGGACTCTGTCGGGCACAGCAAAATTAGGAGAGAGGAAGAGGGCTAAGCAGCAATTCAAGCAGTTAAATATTATTAAAAACTCTATGAAAACGCTTCTTTAAATAGCGACATTCCCCCTGCTGCTACGGTCGAGTGGACGTCTGTGCAGACGGCATACCTACCAGTAGCTGCGCTGTCAATGGCTGTCACGAACAGAGCGACATAATCGTCGAACTGTTAATGTCGCATTCAGAATTAAAACCGCGGCGGCACAGCGGCACTACGCTTGCAGTTATTGCCAACCATTACGTCGCTGCCGTCTGTGGTCTGCCGTCACCTTTGGAAGTACTTATACCTTTAATTACGTCATGCCACACATCGGTGCGTTGCGATGTCGTGCGGCTACGTAATGCACACGCAACGCCCGTGTTACCTCAATCCTAATAATAGTTATTTATTCTGGTTGTTTAACAAATATTTGGGAAAGTTATTCTCAGGGTAAGTGTTGGGTCTATTTAAATGATTGGAACGCACGTTGAGCAGTAAAAATGTATAATAATTTGTAAAACACAGTATAAGGACACGAACAGGTGAATAATAGGTCGGGGAAAAGCTTTTCGTATTTTATAGGTATAAAGTTGTAGTAAAATCTTTTTGGCTGTACTATTTATAACCGGCTGGTTTTGATACCACTAAATAGATGACATTTAAAAAAAGAAAAATAAAAAGTAAAACCAATTTCCCGCCATTTTTAAACAGTTTTTTTGTCCGCCAAAATGAGTGAATCTACAAGAAGAAATTCGATACATTTTAAAGTTTTATTACAAAAAAGGGAAAAACGCGACACAACCTGCGAAAAAAATATGTGAAGGTAACGCAGTATCAGTACGATTAGTATAAAGTTGGTAGAAGCGTTTTCAGTCCGGGAATTTTGATTTCAAAGATGCAGCTCGCTCTGCTCGCCCTGTTACGGATAAAGTCGATGCCATTTTTTAAAAAGTGGAGCAAAGTTAGTAGTAATATTAGTAGTTACGACATAGCTGAAGAGTGAGGGGTTGGCCACAAAACAATTTTGACCCATTTGAAAAAGTCTGGGTATACAAAAAAGCTCGATATTTGGGTGCCACACGAGCTCTGAGTCTTGAATTTGTATATAAAATACGAAAAAACTTTTCCTCGACCTAATATTAAAAAAACAATGAAAATATTTTATGAGCGAGTCGCGAGGGCAATGCTACTAAGGTAGAGGAGGTCATGATAGCACAGAAAAAATCTATTCGAGCTATATGTAAAATAGAACGAACAGATTCATGCAAGCCACATTTCCAAAACTTAAAAATATTGACTGTACCATCACTTTATGTTTATGAAGTCTGTATCTTTGTAAAAAACAACATGTTTTTATATAAATCTGTCGAAAGTCAACGGCGCTCAAAAAAGTTGCACCCATTGTGCACAAAAACCAAATTTCTTTACAACAGTATTGCAATGGCTCCAAGACTTTATAACAATTACCTGATCAAATTGTATCAAGCAACAGCATGAATGAGTTTAAACGTAAGCTTTATAAATGAATGACAAGGTGTATTATTCTGTTAATGAATATCTTAATGACAAATTAATATAATATTATGTATATAATTTCATATCTGTCTATAATTAAAATATTGCTCCTCTATGATAATTATATTATTTATTGACATTTTTTATTGCATTTGTTATTGTGCTTATACGACATTGTGACTAATTAATTCCTGTTTGTTTATGTGCCGTCTATAATTTATTGACATATAATTAATTAACTATCAGTGTTTGGCATGAAATTGTGACATCTACGTAACTATTGACTTTATTTTGTTTTTATTTTATTAATTGACTTTCTATTACTTAAGCTATTTTGTATGCACTTTGGCGGGATATAGTATGGACCAAATTTTTTTTATATAACATCTGTATCATTCTTACCCTATGTTCCATAAAATTAATAAATGAATTTGAATGAATTTGAATTTGAGGGTGGCGTACAGACTCGTCATCCTTCATCCACTGCTGAGTAGCGCGGGGGCGCGGGCCGGAGTCGCTTAACCCTTTAAAGGCATGTTCGCTCACATTCAATAAACGCTGTGTTACATCCTCCCCATCTGACATAGACATGCGCCCACGCGTCTGGGTCAGGACAAGAACAGGCTTGCGTCTTTCGCGCCTACGCTTTTTATTGACCGGAGCTGGTAGTACGTCGCCTACGAATGTGGTCAACTGAGAGACGTGGTACCTCCCTAACATTTCGCTGCAACTAACCTTCTCCAAAACTTGCGTAAGGCCTATATAACACTCCATCAGACAATGAAGCCACGGCCGGACCAATCCCTCCCCCTAAACAGTTCGTCGGTTGCCTTGAATTTCTCGATGATTTTACGCACGTTGAGGTCCTTGAGTCGGTTCCCACGAACATCCGTGAAGTCCCCCCTGCATCTGTACTGCTCCGAAGCTGTATCCGCTGCTGTCAATCTTCAACGTTTCGTCGGCTTGACGGATTATCGGTGTGGAGACTAACTTTTCCTTGATGCCTTCATCATACCTTGGCCCAAGCTTCCACTTTCAACGCGCGCAACGACGCGGCTTTAACACCAACGGCGAGTACATCTCATACTTGAGATTAGTAGATGACATCGGCATACTGGCTGAATCACTGCATGACTTGCAGCAGATACTGGATGACGTAGTTGATTCTTCTGTACGCATTGGCCTCCGGATGAACTTGGACAAAACTCAGGTTATGTTCAACGAACACGTCACTCCGGGATGGATTGCTGTCAATGGCGGTGCTCTCAAAGTTTTTCGAGAACACGTTTACTTCGGGCAAACTCTGTAGAGAAGTTTGTGTTTGAGAAGGAGGCTGACAGAAGAATTCAGCTAGGTTGAGCAGCGTTTGGGAAGCTTTGTCGAGTCATCTCGTCGCGTATTATGCAGAGCCTAAAAACTAAAGTCTTCAAACAGTGCGTCCTGCCTGTTATGATGACTTACGGAGCCGAAACTTGGACACTCACGGTACGGCTGATCCATAAATTCAAGGCCGCTCAACGAGTTATGGAACGAGCTATGCTTGGAGTCTCTCTGAGGGATAAAATCTTGAATGAGGTGATCCGGCAGAGAACCAAAGTTGTCGACATAGATCACTGAATAAGCAAGCTGAAGTGGCAATGGGCCGGCCGTATTAGCCGTAGAATCGATGGCCGTTGGGGTAGACATGTTCTTGACTGGAGACCGCAAATCGGGAAACGTAAGGTAGGATGCCCTCAGGCTAGGTGGAGCGACGATCTTCGCAGGGGGGCTGGTAGCAGCGGAATGAGAGTTACTGAGAATCGACCTGAATGGAGTGCAATTGGAGAGGTCTACGAGTATGTCCATCAGTGGATTGCTGTAGTCAGAAATAGTTTGGCCACATTTCATGAGAGCTTTTGTGGTAAAAAACGATGAATCAGTTCCCAGTACATCTACACAGTTTGTAACTCCATCTTTAGTGAAAGCATCTACTGGCTCATCGACCGAAGTAAGTCCTAGAAAACCTTTTACTAAATTAGATACAAACCAAAAAAGAGACGTTCAGCATTGCTATTCTGTAACCATCTCACCGTGAAAACATAGGTGAAGTGAGCGTGGAGTGAGCTGTCAGTGTCATCCCACTGATGCTAGGGATTGACCAAGCATAACATCTACAATCCTAATCGAGATTTTAATAATATTTTTATGCTAATTCTATTGATAATTTTATATTAAGTAGGTACTTATTTCAAAGCTATTATTTAAGTGTCTAAACATTACTATTTTGGGGGTTTTTTAAATAATAAAAGAGTAAAACAGAAATTCGATTAGACACTCAATGTAGTTTTTTTTATTTTTTTTTGCCTAGATTAGGTATAGCCTGAAGCGCGAACGCGGCACGCACGTACAATAAATAAAATAAAACACACGTATTAAGACAGCTAAGTACTAAAGAAAATGCGCGTCGACATTGTTTGTTATTTTACTATGAACCCATTGTTAAATGATGCGTATGTTCTTTTTACGTATTATGTAAACGAACAATACACCAATCACTGAATACTTGCTTAGCACAATTTTATGAAGTTGCTCAATCTCACCTCAAGTAATATAATACATTTATTGAAAACTAAACGTAGGTACTAAACTGACATTTTAAATGTATAAAAATGGTTTGAATTGGCATTAAAATATCTAATAGCATTGAAATGAATAGGTAAGTACATACTTATTTGCCACTAAACCAGAATAAGTCAATGCTTGTAGAGATGACTTTCAAAGGCAGAAAATCGGAAAAAAAACAATGTGATGAGAATGACAGCGCCTTCTACGCAGTCGCGTGTTTTCACCAGATTCCTGAAATCACGCGGCGGTATCCAGAGCAAGAACACTTCGGCGCGGTGCGCTGCGCAAAGCGCAATAAAGTTGAACAGTTCAATATTGTCATAGTAGGTAGGCAGGTATTCATGATGATCATTTGATTAATATTCTCGACTAGTTAAGTAAACACCACGCACATCTTTTTGTATCTAAATGATTTGGTATTTAGGTACTAACACAAACAATAAAAAAAAAACTCATGTGATGCGAATGACAGCGCCTTCTGCGCAGTCGCGTGTTGCACCTCACTTCACCCGATTCCTGTTTTAAGTACAAAAATCACGCGGCGGTATCCATAGCAACACCACTTCGGCGCAGTGCGCTGCGCAAGTTGCAGTAAAGTTAAACTGTTGAATATTGTTAGTATAGTATGTAGGTAGGTATTGATGATGATGATTTGATGATTATTCTTTTCTTATTGGCATCGAGTAGTTAAGTACACACGCACATCTTTTATTATTTAAGTGATTTGATAGTTACAGAAATCGTACTTATAGGTAGTAGCGCATCTCATCACGCTATTTGTCGATTGCATTTAAGTCATCGGCTGACAATATAGGTCCATATTTAATGTAAAAAAGTAAAAAAAAAACTCAAAAGTTAGAATGATAGTGCCTAACGCGCAAGCGCGGCGTGATCTTATCACTTCACCCGATTGTCGTAGCCATTCTTCGACTAGATGAAGCGAGCGCGATGCGCGAGTGTCAGTTGAACTCTTGAATTGAATAGATTTGGGCTAATAACAACGCTGAACAACGTCGCACAGGCTGTAAACTCGACTCGATTCACAATGACTTCTTCAAACCACATTGCGATTGGGTCATGGACGGGATTGCGTTTACTTAATCACTTAACAATGGGTTCACAGTAAAATAACAAACAATGTTGACGCGCATTTTCTTTAGTAGGTGTCTTAATACGTGTGTTTTATTTTATTTATTGTACGTGCGTGCCGCATTCACGCTTCAGGCTATACCTAATCTAGGCAAAAAAAATAAAAAAAACTACATTGAGTTTCTAATCGAACTTCTGTTTAAGGTACTCTTATTTTAAAACCCTCCAAAATAGTAATGTTTAGACACTTAAATACTAACTTTTAAATAAGTACCTATTTAATATAGAATTAGCATAAAAAATATTATTAAAATCTCGATTAGGATTGTAGATGTTATGCTTGGTCAATCCCTAGCATCAGTGGGATGACACTGACAGCTCACTCCACGCAGGTCTTCACGGTGAGATTTTTTTACAGAATCGACCAGCAGAACATACTGTGAAAACCAATGATGTTTTATAGGACTAGATCAGCAGTGTACGGCGCCGACGTGTTACCACTTCGTATATGTCCGCAGGCATATCTGACTTCAGTTGTCAGCTTGACGTCAAGTGAGCAATTGCTTAGCAATAAAAAATATCAAAATGGTAAAATAAGCTGTTAAAATTTGTATGTCACGGTCTGAAAAAATCAATAAAGCAAGTGGTGTTACATTTCACAAGTAAATTTGCTAAATTTTCTTCAGATTATCCAAAAAAACATTCTGAGACGAAATAAATTTATCAAACATTGCTTTTGCCATCAGTGCTACCAGTAAAAACGATTTTGATTTTGCCAGATTGTTGGGAGTTTAGTGAATGACGAATGTATGTTCCTGTAATTCTAATTTATAATATCATTCCATTTCAAACAAAAGTAACTTGACACGATCTTTATAGTTTTTAAATATAATATTTACGTTGACGCATTTGTTTCTTTTATTCTTTTATGTGGGTACCTAGTCCTTGTCAATTTCTATAAATCTTTAATCTATTGGTAGTTCCATAATACAACCTTTCATAATAATTGATTCAATAACTACCATAATTAACTCTGGGGAAATTATGTTTATCATTGGCAACCCTGGCCATTTTTCCGATAGGAATGTCTTGTCTCATTCCAACGTAATTAGTTTGACGGTAGAAGAAATGAGACAAACATAGATTATTTTGACAGATTGATATATTTATGTATCCGTTTCAAAGCTACGACTTAAAACTCGTAAGTGGTTACGTTTTTTTGAAATTGTTAGCAGGGCGTTGCTCCTCTAGTATTATATAACCTCATTGGTGAAAACTATGTCTTCAGACGAATTATCACATGCATGTTTCAAAGCTAAAAGCAGATGGAAATGAAAGCATTGTTGGAATATTAGAGCATTTGCTTAGGGATCCACAAGAAGTGCAAAAAGTAAAAGATTGCTTTATTGGTAAAAAAAAATAGAAATCTGAATTTTCACCGGATGACGCTTTAGGCTTGTTTTTGTCTCTTAAATTGACAAAGTGACAGTAAAAATGTGTTTTTTTTTTATGTCACCATATCGCAATACCAGATTATATGCTAAAATAGACAAATCATTTTTACTATTCTAATCTCTAAACCGTTTTTTGATATACCTTGAGTTTTACGAGGTATGAATGAATTTGCTTTTCTCCATATTTTGTTTTTAATTCATAACAGTTTTATTTCACCATTAAAAGGTACGTCCTCTTTACTATAATCTTGTATTTAATGGTAGAATCGAAATATACATATCATTCGTTTTTTTTAAACGACAATAAATTTTTATGAATCCCCTAAGTCCACTACGGTTAATTTTCAGCCCACTGTGGGTCGTAGCGCTTAAATGCACGTTCGCCTTTATCGAATGTGAATCCGATAAAGGCCGTGTTACAATTATATTTTTTGTTAATATATATTTCTAAAACCTTTAATTATTGTTAAAAATAGTTCAAGTAGAATAATAATTCAAATAATATTTTGTACTCTTTTCATATCCATTTATCGTTCCCAGAAGGATCATTTCGTACTGGGATCGGTTCAGAAGAAAATATTAATTTTATCCACATTCGTAACGAACCCCAAAAATTGGGATCGGAATGTGGGATCTGATCAGAATAAGCCCTTTATTTATATTCTGTACAACATGTACAAAATGTCATAAAAGTAAATCAAAATCTATCAAAATGACAACGAAAACCAACCTAATTATTTGTAAATAATGAATATAAATTAGCTTCATGAAACACAAAAAATAAAATGGCACATATTTGGTCTAACGTATACTAATGTTACGAAAATGGGATGCTACAACACGCCGAAACCTTGTTGTAGTCACTCCATGTTTAAAAACCCCCGTGTGTTGTTCGCGACTATTGCGCTGCTCATGGTCATCATGTACCTATTGGTGGCCCTGAAACGATGCCATAGTGCTAATGCTGCAAGTGCACCGGCGCCAGCGCCTTGTGTCAGAGGCCGTCAGTAACACTGCTGAAGCGTAAGTGAATTTCTTGAGTATAACATTATTTAAAAGATCTATACCTCTACTCCATGGAGTGCACTAGACAAGACATAATTATGGTCAACCTGACACGGATATCTTTTAAAATATTACTATATCTAGAGTTTCAGCTCATTGTGATTTATTGTTTAGTTAAAATATATAAGGTATACATACTTTTGTTTTGAACCCCCTGCTGGAGGCAAACACGTACAATTAATTTATTTATTTTCAATATTGTATTCAAATACTCGTTACTAACCGTGATTCTTTAATTTTGTAGATCTCTATTATGTTTTATATGTATTTTCTCTGGCGGAGTGGGCATAGCTACACCACGCCCTTTTTCCTTTGTTCTAGCCACGTGGTTGCGCGTTGCAATGCGTTGAATATTGCAGAGAGATTTTATGTGTAGAAAAAGCGCTCATACATACACTCGAGCTTGATTTACACTAGAGCGAATCTGATAAAGCAAATGACTGCTAGACTACGTATGTTATTAAATTTCCGTTACAAATTTAATGATGGTATTTGGCTTGTACATTTCTAAAACGTATAATTAACTCTACATAATTACGTACAGTCAAACAAATAGATATGCAGCCAAAAATATTCATCTTTCCAAGACACTGCCATTGTTATTTTTTAAGTGTGTTCATAATAACTTTTTTAAACTTTAGTTCGAACTATTCAGCATAAGCACAACATTTATTTTTTCTCCTTCTGTTTAATGCATTCTGTCTTGGGACATTCAGCATTAGGTAGATGATGGTTCCTGACCTTGCACGGTATGAAGCAACTGCCCCATCCGATCGAAAGGTACCTAGTTGTAACAATAGGAGCAGTTAAGCTGCTATTTGTGTTTTTGAGACATAAAGAACTCATTTGCACTGCCTCCAGTAGAAACCACACAAAACAATGCAAAACACGTTTCTATGTTAACTTAGAAGGTTAAGGCTAGGTATACATCTATCTTCGGTGTAGTTAAATACATTATCCTGGCTGCGATGTGCTGATGCTCAATCCATCTTGCTTACTGTATGGTTCATTCAGTATGGTACTGTTCAGTTTTCACCAATGAATGCATACATCTTTGATAGAAGTAGTGTTTATATTAAAAGTGGTGTATGTAGGTATTTTATACTCGTGGTTATACAGGTATTCGCTGGTTACCTGATCATTTCAATCTTACGTTCGTTGGTTAACTCTACCAATGAATTTGCTTTAACACTATGCAGGCACTTAACAAGACAACAGAAGTTTTATTGTAATCACGTCTATATGTATGCGTTTAGTGTCCCACAACGTGAAAGAAAATTATGCAACCTCTTTACGAGTTACGATACAAAGCTCTGTGATACAAAAAGTTGGATTCCTATCAGAAGAAATATATCTGTCAATTTAGAGTTCCTATGTCATGTTTGGCAAATGTCACCTGCAAAATATGCAGTTCCGTATAAAAAAAATATCGCAATATGTGGGAATTACAATAAAATAGCAGGCCAAGTAGGCAACAGTTATGATGCATAATACCAACAATGTAAAATGGGTCCAGATTGCCTCTGTATTGATACCACTTGGGAAGACTTCTACAATAACCACAAAGCTCATGCATTCCTTTTAGGTCTAATATTCATCGCATTACTGTTAGCGTACAAACTGTACCGTTGCCGAAATGCCAGCTGCAGACCCACCACCTGCTAAGTAATTTAAAAGAATAACTAGGTACAATTCAAAATCATAAAATAACAACATTTCATCATTTATTTCACTGACTTAATCTTAAATACTGTAACAATACTCTACTACTTCCTGTAGCACACGCTTCTAACGTACCCTTTAACAGATATATATACAACATTTATTCTAATAGTAACTATTGCTTTACATTGTGCGTGAATTTAGTTTATCTCGCGTTTTCTTTCAGATTGCTTTGGAAGTAAGCGTCCTTGGCTATTCGGAAGAGGTTGGCGCTGTTCTTAACGCCGGTCTCGCGCACCATGGCGGAGAAGTGGCTGGCGGGGTCGGACAGCAGCACGTAGGGGTGCTCGTACTCCACCACCTCGCCGCTGCTCATCACCAGCACCTTGTCCGAGTCCATGATAGTGTTGAGTCTGTGAGCTATCGTCAGCACGGTGCACGACACGAACTGACGCCGTATCGTCTCCTGGATGAAGTTGTCCGTCCTGCAACACAACCCCGAAAGTCAATCACTGCTGCACTGTTGTTAAGTATGCATGTAATTCTCCAAATACTCACTGAGGATCTACGTTCGCCGTCGCTTCATCCATAATTAATATCTGATTGGATCTCAGTACAGCGCGCGCCAAACACATCAACTGTCGCTGCCCCACTGAGAAATTAGCACCGCCCTCTGTTACATGGAAGTCCAACGAAGTAATAGCCGACTTCAAGTCAACCTGTAATAATCAAATGTAATAAAAACCGTAATAAATCAATATCAAAACACAGGCAAGTTTTACTGTAGAGTCTAACCTGTTCGAGGGCCCTCCAGAGGTCCTCATCGCTGTAGATGTTAAACGGATCCAAATTGTATCTAATTGTTGCAGAGAAAAGGATCGGCTCTTGAGGAATAATTGAAATTTTTGATCGCAGCCCCTGCAAATAACCATAAGTTAGAAAATAATGGCCGCTTGCACGGAGTCGCATAGTAATACCGTAACCGTGAAATTCGTACCTGTCTCGAAACCATGGAAGTATCGAGTCCGTCAATCGATATTGATCCGTCGAGGTAGGCGAATCTAAATAAAGCTGATATCAAGGAAGATTTGCCGGCGCCCGTCCGCCCCACGATCCCGACCTGACCGAGCGAACAATTATAATATATTACTACCATTTAAGTACTTAAGTTTTACATATTTGACGACTTAGTAGGAATTAAAAATATATAGTAGGTTTACATACCTTATGTCCACTTTCGACTATAATGTTCAGGTTCTTAAGTACTGGCTCTTCGTTCGGAGCATATCGTAAGGAAACGTTTTCGAACACAATTCTGCCTTGTGATGGCCAAGAAGGCGGCATGGCAATCTCTGAAAAAACAAAGATTAGTAAACAAGATTAGTAAACTGTTGGTGTTGTATTAAAATACATACAACCATCTTGTGAATAGCCTAAGCTCGCTTGTACACTGTTGTGTACGTCGTACGTACGTAAAAAAACGGGCCGTTCTCCGGTGTAAGAACAAATGTTCTTTCACAGCATAACAGCCCGTTTTTTTCACCAGACTTGCGGTGGTTCTTAGGTAACAGTGGAAGTATATGTAGGTACATGCCTCTGACGCTGGACCGTTGTCCAAGTACTAAAATACAAATATGAAAAATACGATCCGCTGCCGGTGAAAAAAAATGGTCATTAACAAGCGGCCTTAGGCAAAACTGAGCTGAGTCAATAATAGAAGATAGAAGAAACAAGGTGGTAGGTTCTTACCTACCACCTCATGCACTCACTTCCTTCGAACAAATCGGGCTCTGTGTCGATGCGCGTGTACTGCAGAATGCGCTCGACGCTGGTGAGTTGCGCCAGGAACTCCACCAGCATGCGCGCGCCGTGCTGCAGCATGACAGTAAGCGTGTTGCTCTGCGTCACCGCCAGCCCCACGCTGCCCACGGGGATCGCATCGCCTAGCAACACACACATACATTAACATTTGTTTATGTGATTGGGTAGTAAACAGGAGGGCCTACCTGGTGGTAAGTGGTCACCGCCCTCTAATAGAACTCTGCAATATCAGAGGCATTACAAGTGCCTTGCAATCACAGAGGCTAGGGGCAAAGCGGAAAGGACGTTGCTGTAATATTATCGACACCATATTTCCTACAAACCATAGCAACGTTGATTGACAATAAAAATAGGTATGATGGTATTACTTCCCAGAACAAGCTCCTTTACTAAGAGTTACTACTACTTCGATTCCAATTATTTAAATGTAGCTATTGCCTGCGACTTGGTAGGCAAACTTTCCAGCTAAGGGTGACCCACTCCGGAGGCGGAGTTTCGAAAAATCTTATCTGAATAGTCTTTGATACCAATAACTTCGTAAGTAGCTTCCCTGTTTTATGTTTATTTCTAAGGCGGTTATATTATAACTTATACGTTTTCTGTCAGTCTATCATTCACGAAACTATTTTATGGGTAGCTAGGAAGAATAAGCCTTTCCAAACATCGAAAATTACATTAGCAACCCCGAAAGCCATTTACGTATACCGTATCACTGGCCCTAACAGGGTTAAGTTCATGTAAGGAAGTGCGAACTACTTTTCCTTTAACACAACTTTGGTATAGCTACTCGTAATTTATAGTAATTTGATATTCACTATTACAATATGCTAAGTAGTCGGCGGCTTTGTTTTCTAAAAACCTTATCTTCTTCAATAACCTCATTCTTTACAGAAGGTTGCTGAACTATATAAGTCTTTAATAAAATATTTAAGTTTCTAAATACATACCGAAGTCAAGGAAGAGGAAGACGAATATCACAGTAGTGAGGTACAGCAAACACATGGTGTCCAAGTAAAACCCAAACGTGGTGCCTCCGTTCAAGTAACTGTTCCATGCAGTTGTGTGCAAGTCCTGGAACAAAAAAATAAATTATTTACTAATCTAAGATTAGCGATCAATGTATCAAGTTCTATATTATTTAATAACTTCTATGGAAGTTAACCTACAGGCTTAACCTGCGTTGAATAGGCTCTCAGAAAACTAGGTTTCTAAAAGCCTCTTCAATATAATTTTCGCCTTGTGACTTTATTTACTTTTGTTACTTAAAGGAACTGTGATTGGTTCCCAGCGAGTTTGGCGTTTAGCGACTTTATCGGGCTTTTAGAAGATGGATGAGTTGTGTACCTATGTCGCGGTTTTGTCTTGGATGGCTGCCAATAACATGGAACAGTCATGTGAATCTGAACTGAGGTTCTTTAATAGGTATTTGAAATGTAAGACACTATTCAAGCTGGTACAATATCAGGGCTATTCAGTGTTCATCCTCATGCTAATCAAATAAGCGAATCTTGCACTTTGCAATAAACGTAAATTTAGATTACCTGGTTAGAATCAAACTGTTCAATGAGTCTCTTCTGGGCATTGGCTGACCTAATGGTAGATATGCCGTTAAGTGATGACGTCACTGTACCGAACATGGGGCTCTTGTCTGAAATAAACGAAATTGTTAGATAACTTGGACGAGGTAAGAACATCAAGACTATATCAACATGCTCATAATATGAATTCCCTATTAAAGTTCCTAAATCGTCAGTCATATTTTAGGCAAATGAAAAACATTGAAAATATTTATTCTATATGTAGATAAAAGGCAGAGTAGGGGTAACATTAGCGATAATTTGTCAAAGGGAAAAGGTTCGTACCATCAAAATATTAGAACACCGTGAAAATTTTAACGTGCCGTCCGGACGACGAAAGATCGCGTAATTTTATGTTATGACATTTTAATGATGTTACGTGTTCGTACACTTTTTAAGGAAAGCTTAGCAATATATCATCAATACGTACTTGTGCCTTCCAATCGCTTGATTCCCTGAGCCGCCTTCATGTATATCCTGACCATAAAGAAGAACAGTATAAGCAGCACGGCTGAAGGTACCAGGGTCCAGTACAGAGCGATAGCATTGAGGACTAGAATAGAAGTTAAGGTTCCGTAGATTTGTAGCACATCCAGCAGAGTTCGAGGCAGGATCTCATCAAGAGAACCCATATCTTTTGTGAACCTGTTCAATATGCGGCCTGTGGGAAAGTATTTTATCAAGAGCAATTGTAATTGTGACACTTTTGTTACGAAGTTTATAATTTGTACGGAATGATATCGGAAACAAAACTGTAGACTCATTTTCTCAATAAGTATATTTAAAGCAAAAACCATTTATTTGTTACTTTACTAATATTTTGAGAGCTTAAAGTTCTTCCGTAATAAGAATAGATAAATCTTTCTGCCCATCAAAACTTTATAAGACTTTTGAACGCTGAATAAAATATTAACCCCTCGCTGTTACGAGACACCCTAGTTTTCTATGCTTTCAAAATAAAGGTAAACATACCTGAAGAACTGGTGTCAAAGAAGCGCATAACTCCCCTTAGCATGGTGGAGAACATGGTGTTATGAAGCTTGTTGGAAGCGGCAACACAGAGGTAGGCGAAAGGGAACACCCTCAGGTTCACCATCAGAACGCATATCAGCACCAGGCCTCCGTGGATCATAAGGTACTGGCCCACCGTGAATAGGCCCACTTGCACGTCCAAGCCAGGTTCTGAATGGACAGGAATATAGCGTTAACAGCTGGTCTTCTTTTGGCTCACTGAAACTATGTGTCTAGGTTATACATTGCTAAATTGATAAAGAATGATTGAATACATTGCTTTACAGATAGTGCAGCATTTAAACTCAAACTCGAAGCATTTATCTATACTTACTAATATTAAAAAGAGGTAAAGTTTGTGAGTTTGTGGGCTGTAGGGGGTAATCTCTGAATCTACTGAACCGATTTAGAAAATTCTTTTACCAGTAGAAAGCCTCGTTACTTGTGAGTATCATATGCTATATATAAAGCCGAAAAGTGAAAAGACTTTTTCGTGGTAGTCAGATTTGCAAAGTAAGTCGGAGAAAAAACGGTCGAACGAAAATGTTTCTTACGAACGCTGCCTTAACGATGAGAGATATATGATTGAGTTCTAGAGAAAGGTTGTAGAACTTGATAATGCCTAAAAAAAATCTGTGATAGCATATGTCTAACTTTTATATTTAAGCCACAAAAAGTAATTTTTATATTAAAAGAATAATTTAAATCGTTAGGTCATGTTTATTGGTCATATTATCAACAATTATGAATTCTTATCAAAATGAGTAAATTTATCGTCTCAAGTGTTTAAAACAATAGTAGATTGTTATACAAGGGTCGAAAGGAATCAATTCCCATACGAGGTATTTAGACGCCCGAGCGCAGCGAGGGCGGCTATAGTCCGAGTAGGAATTGATGACTTTCACCCGTGTTAAACACACTACTTTTCATTTCGAATACAAGGAAAGTAAAAATAGTAGTTTTTCTAAAATATTAATTAATAATAATAATTTGAGACTCATTTTTAATAAAATACTAGTCTATAAAACTGATATTTTGAATTTCGGTACAGCTTACAGAGTTTTTTTTTCTTGTGGCTTCGCACGGTTTGTTCATTCAGCCAATGTCACGTTTAGGTTTCTTTAGTACGAAGAAAACAAAGTTAGGAAAGCTTACAGAGTTAGTATCCCGCCAAAATATATAGTCTTTTTTAAATTTTAAATATGGAACACACCGTGTCACCACCGTGGGCCGTCCCGCTTAAGGTGGATCCACAGTTGTAGCCCGCCAAATTCAAATATTGTTTGGTTTTTTGCAAATTGCAGCTCTGTGTCAATTGTGTGTTCTGGTGAGTCACTGCAAATTGCAAAAAACGTAAGTAAATTTGGATTTTAGCGCCTCCCCCTTAATGGGTATTTTTTTAATTCACACTGGCTGTTATGAAGTCACTATTATGTCAAAAAAATCGTAGCCGACTACCTAACCAAATTTATTTCTATTTTTAAAATTCATTCCCGCCCTAGAGAGGGAAGTAATTACTATGAGTCATTCCCGCCCTAAGACGGGGAACAGCGTCTTCCACCCGCTACTCAGATCAAACAAACAGTACTTTCCGTGTATGAGAAATGAAAAAGACTTTTCCCTTTTACTGCATATAATTTTACCGAATGGTTAAAGAGATAATACGACATAGGTATGGAACCGCGACCATGTCGTAATCTATTGAGTGATATTTCTATTAGACGGTTTTTTTTTCATATACAACGTCAAGATCTCTTTTGCCCTCACTATTAATAAGTCCCAGGGTCAAACATTCTCTTTCAGTCAGTTCAGTTTTTCCCATGGGCAGTTATATGTTGGCTTATCTCGGGTTGGAACTCCTGAAAGACAATATATTTTGGTACCAAATAATAACATTACATCCAATATAGTATACAGAAAAGTTTTTAACACTTAAAATAAACATAATTTATTCAATCATAATCATTTGAAACACGATAATATAGCCAAATTGGCATGCAAATACATACATTTATATGCAGTAAAAATATAACCCTCCATTTGGCAGTCAGGAAATAAATCATAGCACTCAGTACTAACAGAACCACAATCATAATTTCGTGAAAAGTAAAAAAATACTGCCCAACGAAGTGGGCACGAGTCAGCTAGTTTCAAATAAACCAAGTACAGGCACTTTTGAATTGTCAAGGGGTCGGTCAGTAAGAAAAATGAAGCTAGTTGCCCATTCCAAAGCGTAGTAGATACCTATGGAGAAGAACGGGCAAGAAACTCAATGGACACTCTTTTAAATCAACATATTTTTACAAAAAAAATTGGTTACATCATTCATGTTGAAATTATACATGTGAGAACGATGAAGAAAGACGTGCACGTTAAAAGCGTCCGTAATAAAAAAGATAAAAAGGAAAAAAATTAACAATTCAGAAATTAAAATAACCGTGGCAGCTAAGAGATGACCAATCCCTACTGACGACGCCCGTTCACGAACATGACGTATGGATCAGCACCATTCAGCTCAACCATTTTGAAGGGAATTTAATGATCCAACACACACGCCAGCACCAGCGAGATATTTGAGTGAGCATGACATACTCTCAGCCGCCAGGGCACATTCAAGTCAATGAAAGACGAACCTAGTAAATAGTAGCTTTAAAGTAGATACATAGTGCTCACACATGTGCTATGCAATCGAGCCTGTGAACTATGAATGAAACTCTATTGAACCGTGTTGGTGTTCATTATAAAACTATGTAAATGTTTACGTTACAACGTAAAGGAGTAAAGGTACGACACAACTTATATGTAGCATCGACAAAATTCGTAGAACCGATCACTTCCGATTTATTTTATTTTTATTTTATATTATTAATTTTTTTCCGATTCCACAGAACACTGTATATCCTGATTTACACAACCAATAGAAATTGCTCACTACCGCACAATTCAGCGCTATTCGCGCTATATATTCCCGCCTCAGTTCAACCCGAGACAGCGGTGTGAATGCACGTGACTGAATCATTCCATCCACTACGTAACTCTTTAATGGGACAGTAAATATTTTTTTTATTGATTTTTTGTTTTCATTATGGTTTCGTTGAAACTTGGCAAGCCGTATAATAGCCAAAGTGAAATCATTTTTAATGTTTGTCAATCTATAATTGAGAAGCACCGGAGTCTAAAATTATAGCTTTTGGGAAAGATCACTTTCAAAACCTTCAAGAGCGAATTGCGAAAGCCACTGGTGTGTCACGTAGAACAATAAGTGCGTTTTTAAAGAGCATGACAATGCCTCGACTTCGACCAGTTCACGTGTGGTTACTTTCATGCAATTTTTTGTTCGCCTAAAATGTCCAGAAAAAATAAAGAACCTTGAGAAAATTTAGACGATTTTGATTATGATATCATTGAAAGGAAGATGTAGGTATACTTTCATCTCACTGAAATGGATTGCCTACAAAAACAAACATTATTAAACAAATGAAAGGAAAACATAAACTTCACAGGCAGTCGAAAAGCTTTGCGAAAAATATTGCATGAATTAGGTTTCAAATTCAAGAAAATGGAATTGGAATGGTTTACTGGCCAAGAAAGATGAAGTAAGACTTCAGCGGATTACGTATCTTCGACTGATACAAAAGTTTAAAAGTGAAGATCGTGATATAGTTCATACTGACGAGACTTACATTCACGCCATACATACAAAGGAAAGTAGTTGGACGGATAGTTCTAAGAAAGGCTTAAAAAACCGATATCAAAAGGAGAAATATTACTTATTGTCCACGCTGGCACCTCAAGAGGCTCTGTGCCTGGCGCTCTCTTAGTTTATAGATATTTTCAAAGTACTGGTGATTATCACGACGAGATGAATAAACAAAATTACGAAACATGGTTAAAACAACATCTCATTCCTAATATACGACCTAATACTGTAAGTTGTGGTCGTTGATAACGCTTCTTATACACAAATAGACAATGCACCTAACACCAACTCTCTAAAAGCAACCATGCAATCATGGCTTACATTTAAAAAAATACCCTTTGCGTCAAAGCTGAAACCAGAGTTGTATAGCATCATTACACAAGGCAAAACACTTTAAAGACTCAATTGACCAAATAATGGCGGAACATGGTCATTCTGTTTTATGGTTTCCTCCTTATCACCCGGATTTTAACCCAGTCGAGAATATTTGGGCCCAAGTGAAAGGCCACGTTAGTTCTAAAAATTTCACAATGAATCTAACGAAAGTCAAAGAACGATTAATGGAGAAATTCGAATCTATTGGAATATCCGAATGGAAAAAGTAGTCGATACCGCGATAAAATGCGAAAAAGAGCATATGCGACACGAGGATAGAACAGACCAATATTTGGATCAATTTATCATAAACTTCAATGACTCATCATCAGACAGCGACTGGGGTATAAGTATGGAAGTCGAAGATGTACAAACATTCGAATAAGAATGAACTATTTTTATAATATCTGATATTATGTCGTTCAAGGCCAATAAAAACATACTGGTTTTTAATATTACCCATTCCATTCATTAAATGCCCTTAATTATAATGACTAAAAATGTATGTATTATGTTATTATAAAGACTAACTACATATACATAATAATAACTTTTCATTAATAACTCTATGATGTTAATAGCGCGTTGATCAACTCTCAGGCCATGGCATGCTAAGACAGACCCCAGAGGTCTAATTGTGTGCTTTGTTTAAATGTAAAGAACTTGTAATTTACAAAATAAATAAAAATTAAAATAAAATGAATTACATTGAAGGGTACACGACTAGAACCTTTTTTTATATAATATAGGGTAGTATAAGTATTTATCATGCTACATAATTATATGTAATAATCCAATGATACAAATAATTTAAACCAAATGAGTGAAGTTTTTAAAATTAAATATTTCTTAAAGTTTGATTAAATCAAACTTTAAAAATATTGAATGTTGAAAATGTTATGATATTCATCGTTCTAGCCGTGTATCCTTCAAATCGAATGTAAAAAACAAGCAAATAATACAGAATTTATTTACGTGATCATTTATTCTACAAGCCAGTTCATGTAAATTTACTAATCAATTTTACGAATGTATTTGGTTATATAACTATACAAGTTATTTCGTTTGCGTAAAGATCATTTTCGCCTAAAGCAGTAATAAAGATTGGTGATTTTGAAGGCGCACTCAGTTGGGATGTGATCGGTTTTACGAATTTTGTCGATGCTACATCTAAGTTGTGTCGTACTGTACACTCTTTTTAAATTAGATAACACAAAAGAAAGACCAAAAAACAGTTGACTATACGTTTTCACCTTCTTTTGTTATTTAATTGATTACAATCCACGCTCTGTGCTGAACTTTTAATTAGATTGCCGAAACAGTCGCTTCCTACTTTCGAAATCCACTTCAGTAGATCTGTAGGTATTAAGTGCAGGTAGACCTTTCTTGTGTGCTCGGTTTTTGGATTAAAAAAATCTTATTTTAAAAGACAACGCTGATTACTATCGTTATGCTGAAATTCCTGTACATAACATGGCGCCTATATTCCTTGGCGGGAAATTTGTCACCCGTATTAAGCCAGTTAGTCCCATGTAAAAGGGGGCTACTGAGAATTTCTTAATTTTAAATCTCAATAACAATTTGCCCGACCCGAGGGTCGAAGCCAGTGCCCACTCAAGTGCTTGCCACAAGACCAATTAGTAGTAGTTAGTAGTAATAGTATATTGTTATAATAATACCTTTATGAAAAAAAAAAAACTAGTTTGGTTAGCATTTATGGGCTAAATTTGCGTGGCATTGCAGGGCTAGCCACATTTATGTGTCTTTTTATAGTCTGTACGTGGTTTCAGTAGAGATTTGGCATTGCATTCTTTGAGGCTATTTGAATTTCAAGCTTTACCACGCGGCTCACTGGCTAAGTAGCTTATAATGTATACATGATACCACCTTTGCTCTTCGAAGCTGTCACCTATAGAGTATCATCATTATTTATGAAAGTAGATAGAATAGTTGAGCTCCTTAAGTTTTGAGTTGAGCTGCACGATTACTGACAAATGCGTGCACTGACTGGACAGGTCCACTCATTCTGTGTGGTATTTTTTTCTCAAAAGACCATTTCAGACTCAAATCTACATGGTCTTCACATGATCTGACCAAGATTATGTCTGGACTTTAAAAGAGACTGTGACCTCTGAGTTTGTTTCGGCCTTTCTTCTCAGAGTAGTCAGATAGGAAACGCCGACCTCATCTAGTTTTAGAATATGATTGACGTGTAAAAGTGTTTGTACAAACCTACTTACAGAAATAAAATCATTTATCATTTATCATTTAATATGATCAATAACGAAAAATATGCATTTTTATTGGATTTCGAGAAAATAACCGAGGTTCAAGTACAAGTACTTAAGCTTATTATGAAAAGTTCTTAGCTTTTTCTAAAGTTGAAAAACGCGCTATACTATTTTAATACAGACAAGACCGACATTGACACGTCTAGTCGTGTATAAATAAATAAATAAAATAATAAATAGGTTAATTTTATTATAATATGAAATAAATAGACTTTTGCTGCAACACTAGAACAAAGGTATTGAGTCATGTCAGTAGAATACAACTGTATAATTAAGTACAATTTACACTTTGAATCTTTAATAAGAACAATTTTAAGCACACTTGTGGAATCCCACGGAGTTATTACTTTAATGAATTGGTGTCGTATAAGCTACCAACTATTTTACTATTGATTGACAGTTACTACGAAATACAACCTAACACCATTAGCGATAAACATGCAAAAGTACACCGAGTTTTTAAGACGGAAATGAGTTTAAGGAATTTACAGACACCTACATTTATCTTGTACTAGCGGATACCCGGCGTGTGCTATCACGATAAAACAATACATTATAGGCACATTCGGTCCATTCATGAAGATTTTGTGTTTTTGTTTTCATTGTTTTCGTAGTCTAAAACCATTTTCGCATTATTGCCTTTCGAATGAAACCGATTTGGGGCACTTCGGTTAAATAGTTTCAAAGTCTATAACAGACATAGGTAGAAACATGTTTGTGTTCTATACATATTGATTACAAAAAGTTGGTATATTAACTAGTACAAGCGTTAAACCTATGCTAGAGTCAAAGAGAAATCTTTTGAAATAAAAACATATTTCCCATATTTCGAAATATACTTGTACCAACTACCTAATGTGAACTACATACCTACCTATTTATTAAGGTATTTGTAACAGTTTAACATTAGATCCACCAGCTTGACTCTTGAGCTCAAGGAGTTATGGCGCGAATCAAGTTACCTAACGATGCTTGTTATTAATTAGTGGTCCCTGTTAGTTAGCTACTTTAATTAGGACCCACCTCTTGGGACTAGTGTAGTACGTTATATTGTATTTATGTGATTATGGAAAACTTGGGCTTAGGTACATTGTATTATGCTAGGCTGCCATTGTAAGCTAACAAATAAGCAACTATTCATAAATATTGCATCATCCTTGATAGATAATTGAGTTCTATTGAATTAGAATGATACATCGACATGATTGCTCATTACGCCTTCATACTGAATACATGAATACTTAAACCGTTAAACTTTAAAAAAAATATTATTATTATTTATAATTTCACACATCATACGAACTGTCAACACAAAGATTCGAATTGTTTTAATTGTGAAATTAAAACCATTCTCATTGCTATCTTATCTAACTAATCCATCACATTAGGATATCAATTTGTACGTACCAATGTCATCGCCGCCCAGGGACTCCTCGTACACTGCCATTTGATTTGTCCTTTAACGAAACAATTAGCAGTTTACATAACATAACATAATATCACACCTGTTATGCACGCCCAACAGTTTATCATATTTCAATTTTGGCATAGAGCCATTAATTTTAAGCTGTAGCGTATACCTTCCTCTAGAGCAAATTTTTTGCAAAAACGGTAAATGTTCCATTGAACCGGCCTGCATGACCAGGCCCTGCGTGTCCAAAGCATAAGGTTGAAAATCTATTAAAGAAATTTGACATCGATACGACTTAGCGACAGATTTTTGTCGCTATCTATGTCGAGACTGCCGGCCCAGGATGTATGAACGTAAAAAAAACTAAAGGAGTGTGTAATGATCGTAGCGGGTGGCGTTCTTTAGTTTCTGTCTACCCCGATATGAAGAAGGCGTGAGTTTATGATGATGATTGATTAACCGGTTGAATGCCGTAATTACAGAAACAATTAAAAAGCCATAGTGTCTCGAGTAGATCCACGTTCATACGAATAATACCGACTTACCAATAACTGACCCAGTAGTCAACAGAACCAGCAGTAATAGTAGACAGAACGACAATCGAGAGCGCAAAGATAATGAAGCAGACGCTTCCTCCAGATTTGAAGTAAGCCGAGATGACCTCCCAGCGCAGGTTTCCTGACTGCCTCTCTTCCTCCTCCATCTTTTGAGCTTCGAATTCTTGTAAATCTTCGCCTTCCGTCACGCTTACCATGGTCTTTAAGGCAGGCTTATCTTTTTCTTCCATGCTCTGTTGATATAAAACAACATTGAAGTAATTTGAAATACCCATATGGGCTCTAAGTACTACTCTTATTATTCGTGCAAATTGGTCAAGCCTCGTGAAATAAGTGTTGTTTTTATTTTTCTCTCTTGATTGAATGTGGTCAGGGTGAGTCAGGTTTTTGTAAAGGCTTCCCTTGGGGGTTTTATATTTTTCACCATACAATTTACAAAATAATGTGCCCATGTCGGGGCTCTTGACAAACTCATGTCACATATCTTACAGACAGAAACCAAAAAAAAAATGCAATGTTTTTTCAGTTATAATTTTTTTTACTAATAATATACATCTTCATATTTTTGTTGTGTAGGTATGTAAAAAGATGTTAATACCAGTACATTCCACCATTTTCAAACTTCGAAACAATTAAAATAGGTACGAGCAATGTCGGCTTTAGCCAGGATGAACGGTTTTTATGAATTTCACGTGCGCCCATCATTTTGTGTTGTTGCTTTTTCGAGTCTCGGGCCTCGAGCGATCCCCAACCTCATCTCATGAAGCGGACAACAATAAAGAAGAAAAAATAAACAGACTACTTGAGGAGGTTGAAAACTATATAATAAATGGGATACATACCAACAATGAACAATGAGATACTTTAAAACTCAGTTGTTCTTGGCTTATACTGAGATTTTAAGATTTTTCTACATTCTGTTCACTCAAGTCACGGTAACCTAAGGTAACTCAAAAACCTTAATAATAGCAAGGAAAGCTTTCTGAACAGCCATTAAATGTGAAAATGTGTACTGCTATTTTCATAAATGAATCTTTCCATAGTTTATCGCCGCTAAGGATGCATCAAGGTGTTGGCATAAAAGTCATACATATCGAAAAATATTAAAGTCAGAGTTCAGCAGTAAACGAATGACCTAAGCTCATATACAGGTATGGGATACCCTTAACATATTTTAACAAGCTCGTTGACACTATGAAGGGATTCCTTTAGACCTTTTGAGGATAAATTGTATTTTTACGAAGTGCGGGGTGAGATGCTCATAAAATATGAAGGCATAAACAGTATATGAGGTACCAAAAGGTACTTGGCTACTATTTAAGAACGTTTGCTTCGTAAACTTTTCTGAGTACGACGTATCTATATAGTAAGATTTATTTTGATGACACTAATAAAAAAAATTGATCATGGGGTAGATCGTGATTATTATGGTCGTAACGTTTGATGTAGAGCAAAATAAATTAAATGCCAATTAAATGTCATAATAATCCTGCGTGCTGAGAATAAATAAAAATTAAATAAAAGCATTATGAGAAATGCTAACTGAGAAATTAAGTGTCCTGTTAGGTGCTGAGCGAATAAAAGAGACTACAATTAGGTACATAAATTACCATATTCTGGGCCCGACAATGGAACGTAGCTTTAGCATCTGCGTAGGGGTCGATATCACGGCCGTCCAGTACAGCGATCGATAAACTTGTATCAACCGTACTGATTGGAATGCATAATTCAAATAGTTTTGGAAATGCTACAATTTGATTGTTTGTTAGAACAAAAAACAAGAGCACAATGCACACACATTTCGTAAAGCTTAGATGCAAAGTATTTACTTTTCACCATTATAACCCTAAAAACTTTCACACGACCCGAGTACCTGGCATTTTTCATCATCTTCATCAGCCTACAGCAGTCCACTGCTGGACATAGGCTTCTCCTATTGCACACCTCTTAGCTCAATCCTCGTTGAACAGCACCTAGGTTTTTGTCCTAGTTCATTTAGATAACTTACTCGTGATCCAAGACTGTCAGTGTCCTTGTCTTTGCCTTCCTGTAGCTGGGACAGCATCATGGAGAAATCTTTGCCCGATGAAACCAACTCGTCGAATGTGCCCATGTTTTCAATGCGACCCTATAGCAAATTCATTCATTTATTAGTATAATAACTTTATAGCATATTTTGTTGAGAGAAGACATTCAAGTTTGACTGTATAATTAAGAGATTTGCCATATAACGACCACTCTACTGAATAAATAACGAAAAAGTTATTGTGCAATAAAATTCGCAGGAAAAAACCCAGGTACAGAAATGATTACTAGGAAAATAACACTGGTAGACTAATTGGAAACCAATTAAAGTAATTAAAATAACGAAAATAAATGAATAAGCAATTAAAAACAAAACAAATATTTGCAAACCTCATTTAAAACAACGATATAGTCGGCAGCTTTAAGGAAGTGAATCTGATGAGTGACAAGGATGCGAGTGCGTCCACGCAAGTACCCGTTGATGCAGCCCTCGAACAGCTGGCGGCCCACGTTAGCGTCCACGGCGGACAGTGGGTCGTCCAGAAGGTAGATGTCGGCCTAGAAAAAATATGATTTAGCAAGAAAAACGGGACAAATGGACAGTAATAATATATAATAGACAGCCTAGTAATTTAAAAAACCAAAAAAAAATACTGTTTCATGGTACAACGAGCAGTTTCATTGGCAAGAGGTTTATCGTAGCTAGTGTGAGCGTTTATTACAGCTTATTTCATTTGATTTGACTTCGTAGTCGTTCGCAATTCAAGTAAAGTTATTTTTTTCTACGTTGGAACTGTACGCTCTGTTACACAAAAAATCCCCTCTCATAACGAAGAAGTACCTACGCTGTTTCAAGTCTATGAATATGCCATGGCGTACATGCAATAGTAAAGCTGCCCTACATTTAGCTCCGACCTTAAACCGAAGTAAAAACGAAAAAACAGGGTGTTTTCTTCTCATTTTCCAGTGCGAATCATTAAAAGCGATTGAGGAAATGAATTCCGCGCAGAGGTACACCATACATTTTTAAAATGATCTTTGCTAAAAGTTGTTTGGGAGCGAATTAATCATCATAAAAACAAAGAAAATAAAAATCTGGAAATAAGAGCAAAGCATATGTGGCACTATAAATTAATCTTTTTCTGAATCAAATTAATTTCCTTAATTTCTCCTTAAGTTCGTAAAGTTTGTTACATTTATTCCGTAGTTAAGTTTTGGCACTCACACCCTCAATGCCGACTGCCGACAGACAAATGCTTTACAGACTGTGAGAGAACAAAAAGAAAAAAGTTTCATTGAATTCTATAATTAGGAATTTTCAATTGAATGTAACTGTAAAATCTAGCACTACACGCTGAATTCCAAAAATAGACCTGATGAAAATAAGCATAGGTTACTCTTACGATTATTAAAATGGACTACGTAAGGCTGTTTATTCAAGCTGAATATTTAAATGAGGAATTGCATCGAAAGTGTGCTTCAGATTGAATGGATAATATCCGTATTTTCATTGTTTTGCGGATATTCAAGGTATTTAAGCCGTATAGTCGGAACTGCGTCAGTGTCTATTTTAAGCAAATCTTTCTTGAAATATATTTTAACTTAGCTAAGTTGTACCGGACAGATATTTTTGTACTTACCAAAATTTATTTAAATATTAACTTAAAAATATTCGAAGGACTATTTCTACAAATAATTTAGAAAGTATTAAAAATAAACTTTTCAGCCAAGTTTACGACTCCATACAAAAATTGTTTCTTTTCCCAGCTGTTATGAGTTCAATATTTTAGCAACAAAATAGAAATCAATTTACTTCTCTGTAAACAGCGCGCGCCAAATTGATTCTGGCTCGCTGGCCGCCTGAGAGGGACACCCCCCTCTCCCCCACCAGCGTCTGGTCGCCGTACGGGAACTGCTTGAAGTCCTTCTCGAGTGCACACACCCTGCACACCTATATAACACACAAGTATGTGAGCACACGAGCGAATTGTGCATAAATATGCGAGGAGACGGTTAAGTGGTCCTCAACAGTAAAAGGCTTACTTGTTTTTAAAACATAAAAACCAAATTTTATTTCGTGCCATTTGCAAGGTAAATGTAAAGTAGAATGAATTGCATTTAATCTTGTGTTTTGCAAAAATTGCATCGCTGAAATGGCCACCAATTAAGCCTTAAGGTACTACAATTTTAAAACTCCGCACCCTATTGCTTCTCGGGGCGTTAAGCGGCAATATGGCACCTCATATTGTTTTCTCTTGGAATGTTGCCACAAACACAGACATAACAATATATTTTTAATCTGTAACCTTTATAGCTATGATTAATTATTTTTATCGGTGAGCATATCTATGACACTATTTACCTATCTATAAACCTATCGATGGCCCAAATAAAGTGAACAAATAAGAGAAAAATACGTAGTATATGCAAATCTAGATTTATTTACGTACCTTCTTATATTTTCCGGGTTCATAAGGCAAACCGAAAAGTATATTCTCTCGGACGGTGCTGGGGAACAGCCAGGCCTCTTGGCAGGCGTACGATATCTTGCCGTATATTGAAACAGTGCCAGTCGCCAAAGGCAATTCTTTTAGTAGTAGTTGCAAAATCGAGGACTGAGAATGAAAAACAAATCATATGAACAAGTTGTTCCCAAATAAAATTAGTTAGAAGTAAGAAAGATTAGTTCATGTACTTATCGTCTTTATAGACTAAATAAAGGAAAATATCAATTAATTGATATCTTTCCTGATATTACCTTAAAGATACATACTCACTTAACACTTTTTGTCATAATAACAAAAAAAAATAGACTTTACAGAATTTGCTGACATTTTATCGTGAGAGAAACAATTAGGTACCTACATGACAATTCAATATTTCGTGTTCATAATTTAGGTATCGATAATAAACTAAATCAATGAAATCTACCTTGCCAGACCCGACTGCTCCAATGATAGCACATAGTTTCCCTTTACGCAGCCGCATGGAGATGTTCTTAAGCGCCATAGAGTTGGGGTCCCCTGTCCAACTGGCCGACACGTCATGCAAAACCAAGGCAGAGTCATCCTGATGTGACAGATTTCTTAAGAACTTGGGATTCGCCGGTGCTTTGAGTTGTGCATCTAACGCTGGATCTGGAATCAAATTCAAAATATGACGACCGGAATTTATGTTTGTTCCATTATGCAATATCATGATTCATATGTATTTTAAAATGAGACTCATGCTTGAGCATCTATACGAGCATAAAATTCTGTTTTTAATCTTCCCGGGTAATTAATAAAACTAAATGTGAACGCTAGCTTAGTTCTTAATACATAAACAACTTTTCTAGATAAGATCTCGTCGCGGTTCTACGTACGAGAGAGGTGATTGAACTTTAACAGATACTTCACAAAACTATCAACCCGCCGAAACTATTACCTATAAACATATGACGTGAACTTCAGACAGTATTATTGACCTTTGCAAAGTTTTCACGAACCAACAGGTGAAGACGTGCTACGACATTGTCTGAATATTGATAACATCTGTTGATAAATATGAGTACGTGAATCTTACGGAAATCTGATTAACTGATTGCTAAGTCCTACCAATCTTTACTATTTGGCGAAATTGCACAGACGTGATGGGCATCTAATTTAAAAAAAAACCACTCAACTAATTTAACAAAACCGTTGTGTAATTTGATATCTCTAACCGCATATGATTTGGTGTAGGCACATCATCAGTATGATTGGTATGTGAACGTAATGACATAGGAAATTAAGGTAATTTCTAAACCGATTTGCTTTGTCAATCGAATTTTACCGTATTTTAATTCAACATTTCTTACCGGGAAGCATTCCGTCCGATTTCCGATGATAGGAGAGCGGTCGGATGGAAGGACTCGTCCCCAACTCGCTTTTAAACGACGAGTTGCGGAACAAGTTGGACGACACTTCCTCCGACTGCCCCGCCAAGTCTGGCCTGTCCTCTGTAAATTAAAACATCGTTTTGGCAACTCTATGTAAAAGTTAGGATGATAAGCACTGTAGCGTAACGTGAAATTCATTTGACTTGAATATTTCTTTAACTTGAATTTTGAATGCTCTTTAGATCTTGCCAGTATACCCATACATTTCGTTTATGTGATCGTCATAAATAAGATTAGACGTAGACTGACGTAACGGAAAATAACATGAACTAAATGATCATCAAATACTACTATTTGTAAAATCAAAAGACCCTAAATGTGAAATGGTCAACCGTTCAAGTTACAGATTATTCTAATGAATAACAAACAATATGACGTATGTCACCATCAAAATGTTTAAACTTTATAAGAAATATTTCAGCCTACAAGGTTACATTCACATTTTCTCAACATGCGTCGAATACCGCCACAGTGGAATGCAGGGCTTATAGTGCGCACAACGTCTGAAATTCATAATATGGGTCAAATCTCATACAAAAAACATGAAATAGTTAAGTGTGAACCCTCGTAACGACTTAACATTTTTATGACCATTCTAGCTTCTCCATTCTTTTAGTATTAACTGTCACTCTTGTTCTATTTATGTTAATAGTGTCGCATGCTATTAACACTGAGATAGGTACATGTAACCTACAGAGATAATACTTTCTGATAAAATTTAAACATTACGCAATAAGATAATGACTGTGCCATTAAGATATGAAATGAATAGTTACAAAATATGTATTAAGTATTAGTCATTTATATTTTTGTTGGGTGGGTATGCTTTTACTTAGGCCGAGTAGTAGCTCAAGTTGCGTTACGACGCCCAAGGGCCGATAATTCTTTCTACCAGACTGCTGAGGAATGGATTTTGTATCTCGAATGTTTTTCATATATTTCCAGGTTCCCCATAATTTACGGATTTTGATAAGCGTAGTGTTAAAATTTTCATAACCCTAGGGCTACATTGCCGACGTCCCAGAAGTACGAACATAATTATATATCTAACATGTCTTGATATAAAAAAATAAAAAAATTGCCAGATTACTTTTGTCTATTAGGAAAGAGTACTTTGAGTTAATACATACGTAGCGACAGAAACTCTTGAACTCTTCCCAGAGACACGATAAGTTCTGCAGTGAATGATAGCACCATCGGCAGGATTAATGTTATGTTCACTTGAGCCGCACTCATGAACTGTTGTAACGGGTAGAACTGGAAAAAAAACCATGTAATGTAGGCATCAAATACATCTATACATATTACAAACTTCTATCTAAATATTTCGCCGATTGTATGATTCGTCATTATAAATACAGCGCCGTCCGTTTGGTCGCCGTTATAAAGCCTACGGCAAATTGATGACGCTTCTGATCGCATCCATTTCGTCAAGAGTCATATGTTAGGGTAACCATGATTATTAACAAGTTCGCCAGTAAAAACTGAGCAGTAAACTAAATAAAAATTATTCCTATCAAATATTTAAATGGGTAATTAAATAAATACTAATCGGTAAAATGGCTTAACGGGCAGTTACGTGTGGGCTGGGTTAACAAATCAGAATAAGTCGGTAAGAAATTTAACTTGGAAGTAGCTCTCGCCGACCGCTACCGTGGCACCGCTCGCTTCCCTCGCTTGCGCATGTTATAAAACAAAGTCAAAAGCTTTTCGTCTGTCTTTGTGACCCGTTAGATCTTTTAAACTACACAATGGATTTTGATGCGATTTTCACCATCATTTACATTAGAGCATTAAATCCGAAAGTTTTGTGTGTGTAACACATTCATATTGAACTTAAAAATAGCGCAGGATTCCCGATGTTTTGACATGCCCCCATTGCACCCGTGCGAAATGGAGGTGGGTCGCTAGTAGGTATAATTTTTACTCCAGTTTTTTTCTCAAGCAGAAACGTTAAAACGCCTTTTACCATCAATATGAAATAAATAATGCAATTCAATGCAGCTTAACCTAATTCACTTCAAGGTAAAGGACGATATGCGAATACGGTGTTTATTACAAAACTAGACCTTACAGTGGTTGTACATAGCTCCGAGAAAGAAATCTATGATGACAGTTCGATTAGAATCGAATGCAGTGCGCACCGATCTCTCGCTCTGTTAACTCGCCAGCTTTATGATGCAACTTCCAACATGACTATTTAAATCATATAAATCTTTATATCCGACCACAGAGAATCCATACAGTAATAAAGTAAACTAATCACTAACAAAAAATGTAGCCTATGTTCTTACCTAGGTCATGGTCTATCTGTGTGCCAAATTTCATCCAGATCCGTTCAACCGTTTAGCGTGAAAACGTTACAAACAAACAAACTCACTTTCGCATTTATACTCCTAATATTAGTTAGGATTAGGATGTTACTATCATAGTTATAATCTATGCTAGGTAGTCTGGAGCCAAACTTCACACAATCCACGGTATCCAGTTTATTATTATTTACTAAGGATTTTTAATAGAAGCTGGTCAGAGGAACAATACAATTAAATTATGACAAAATATTTCTGATCCGATATTATATCCTTCCATGCATTTGGGTAAAATGCATGTTCAAAATCGAAAAAGCCTCGATGCCAAAAATTGGCAAGCCGCTACAACACGGAGACAATAAAACGCAGCCAATCTTGAATTGCGAATGTACCACAGATAACGTTTTATATGCCACGGGATTTGTGATTTTATTGTAATGGCTCTGCATGGGATTAATGTTATGGCTGCTGCGCACAAAGAGCACGGACAAAACCCGATGTTGGCATCACTTTAACAAGCAATTATGTATCACTTGCTAGTCTAATGAAGCTCTTGAGTAAGCCCACGTTCGCACGGACGTAAAAATATCGCGGCGGGATTTTTTCGCGCAATGAATTTCCAACTCTTGGTGTTAAGCCGAGCGTTGAGAATCTAACAGAGTGCATCCCAGCGCGTCGAAAACACAAACTGTTGGATTTTCAACTCTCGACGCTAAGCAGAGCGTTGAAAATCCAGTATGCGATAAAATCCCGCCGCGATATTTTTACGTCCTTGCGAACGTGGGCTAAGAGAAGACTTCCGTATGATAGAGATGGTTAAGTCTCAGGTTAAATTGTGAATTTTGAAATAAATTAATATGAAGTGGAAAGCCGAAAGACGATTCTCTTTGCTGCTAGTCGTATAGACATTCAGTCATTTCAAATAAAATATTTATAAGTACCTACAATTTGTGAAATATTATGAAATACTGAAGGTACTGACTAAATACCAATGGCGAAGGTTCCATACAACTCGATTCCTACCGGCTTCCCTTTGAAAAATGGCACAGTCAGTATTCTATAGGCAAATAATATAATCACATTAAAGATATATACTCCAGGTTACCTCTTACAAAAATTGACCCATAAACAAAATTAAGAAACATTAAAACATCTAAAAATATAAGATAGACCAACTTACCACATTAGCTGACATAACGTTTCCTAATAAGACGTAAGTGAGAACAGTGAAGAACAGTGCAGCCCTCTCCGTGAACATCATAAACCCGAGGAACACTGTCCTCAGGAGTGTGGCCGTCTTTACTTCCTTCAGCTCTTCCGCACGCTTCTGACCCACTACGGTTTGGAACGGAATCTCCCATGCGTACATTTTTATTACCTAAAACATAACAAATGTTTTATCACATTTTCCCTAATATATGAAGCTGCACCACTGATTTAGAACAAAACCTATAATATTTTTGTGGTTCGTAGCTTCATTCTCATTTGAGATGGTGGCCTGAAAAATTCAAGAATAAGCTGTAAACGTGCATGATTTCATTCAAATTCAAATTTGCCGTAGGTACATAATGTCAGGAAATTCTAAGCTAAATTAAAAAAAAATCAGTTTAAAATAATTATTTATAAACTAAGTAGATATATTAATTAACACAAAATATACTTTATTCACAATATCTAGAGTTACTCACCTGTATTCCATTGATAACTTCGCTCATTATTTTAATTCTATTATCTGTTTTTTCAGCTGTACGAAGTCGTACTTTACCTAGATATTGACCCAAACCACCTGAAAAATAACTGGGCTTTAAAACTTTAACTTTCGTAAAAATGTAACCTCATTGTATTGTTTACTTTGTGGTTTACAGTCTTTGAAATCCCTAGAGATTTGCCGAAACACGTTGCTAACCCTTGAGACAAAATACAATATCTTATGTGCCATTTCAAGTCGGGAACTAAAAATGGTTCTGACGGTGATAAATTATGACGTACAGGTGAACCAGAAATGGTATGCGCTTCAGTAATCTTCGTAATTCCGAATTAGCACGCACGTTTCGCCACTGAGTAACCCCCCACAGAGGCTATGTTTTGTACTTACGCTTACATACGCTTCATAATAATGTATCTATAATTGTGCGTTTGTATGTTTTTTTTTCTATGTCGGGTTACCTCATCCGCTCGTAAATTGGCACTCTAAAGTTTTGAAAAGTTTTTTTGGAATTGGAAAGAGTGGTGGTGGTTTGTTATCATGGTTATACAAAATAGGCAAGTACGTTCACGGTAATAACAGCTCTATATTAGATCTCTTCATCGCGCGTTCGTATTTTTGAAGATAGACGTTGATTCCCGAAGAGCATACTTTTCTTGGTATATCTGTACTTCAATAGTACAATAAAGATAACATAATCTAATTTGCTTATAAAAGAAATTACGTTGTAGAAAAAGATTAAAAGTATTTCTTAATATATTATAATGGTCATAGTAATAATACCCAACCTTTGTCGTAGCCTTCGTTATGTGCATTGCGCATTGTTTAATAATTATATTGTGGGTAACTATTGTTTTCTTTTTTCCAATTTTGCATACGCATTTCGTGATGGTAAACGTGCTCCTAAATTATACATATTACCCATTAAAACAAGAATAAATAAATAACAAAAATACCCTGGAATGGAAGTGCAATGATGATCAATGCAGCGAATCCGATAAAGGCGGCCGTCCCCGCCTGCATGTACCCGAGGTATACAACGGCGGCAATCTGTAGCGGGATGATCCACACGTAATGGAGGAACATCAAGGCCAGGTCGAACCGCTGCAAGTCGTTTGACAGCAGGTTCACAACCTTACCGGCTGTCGTCTCACCTAGCGAGCCATTGCTCATGCGCATTATCTGAAAAGAATCCCATTTTACAACGCGGAAGCTACAGTGTGACTGCAAAGGTATTATGCAGTAAATTCGAAAACCTTTCAGAATAGAGTATACATATATCACCACTTTGACCACAGGCAAGTGTGAGGAGACCAATCAATCAATTATAATTAGGTATTCGGTCAAAACTATTTACGTCGTCAAGATTTGTGCAACCAAAAAAGGTAGGCAATCTATTCCATAGTTACGACGATATCAATGAGATAAAGCTGCTCTTGTAGACTGATCAAAATTGAAATAGCTTTTATTCTGAATTTTGATTTTATTTAGCCCTTTAGCCATTCTAGTTCATACTATTGGAATTCTAATTTATAAAACAATCATTTACCATTTTTGGAGCATAGGCAAAAGGCTGCCAAGCTGAAATGGGATTGGGCGGGTCACGTCAGCCGCATGCACGGTGACCGCTGAGCAACAGTCTCCACACGGTGGGTGCGAGACGATCTAGTCGCGTACCGCAAGGGTTGGATCGAGGAGAGTGACTCTAAAAAAGGTTGCCTGGAAGGATTTGGGGGAGGTCTTAGCTCAGCAGTGGGACAGCGAAGGCAAACTTAAAAAAAAAAATACCTTTCTAAACATCAAAGAACCGACAGCGCACCTCATCTTCATACCGAACTGCTGGCAGAACAGAACTCCGTGATGGTTCATGAACGCTGACATCCAGTTCATCAGTATCATACTGATGGCGTAGTACATAGCCGTCTCTCGGGACATGTTCGAATCGGCTGACCAGTACTGAAGCAAGCGACTGAACAGCAATGGTGACGTCGTTCTAGGAGGAAAATGGCGTTAATAATAAATGTGATGCTCTTTTGTTTTTATAAAACTTTATTGAAGATTAATAGCAAAATAATAACTTGTGATTATAAATAAAATAATTTTGTTTTTTTTTTCCTACTTTGATAATCATAATCATGTTTCATTATGTACTTACCTAAGAGCTATTGAAATGAATTGCATAATACCTCCTGGCACGTAAGACCAGAAGAATGTTCTGAAAAGAGCTTTCACAAACTTCGGCTCTCGTCCAGCCGTTTTTGCTTCTCGTTCTTCTCTAAGCCAATTCCTGTAAAAAAAGGTGTTATTTTGTGTCGTGAGGGTTTTACAATAATCGCAAACATTTCACGACTGTAATAAACATCGATTTGAAAACGCGGCGTCTGTGCTGCGAAAATACGTTCAATGAACGCTTACGCTTGACCTTATAGATCATTGATTAAAGATCGACATTCCCACCACTTTTCACAAATTGCTGTCAAAACAAAGCTAGATAATGCACGTCTAACGCATCATTCTATATTTCTATGGCATCATCTTTTTTTTCCTACTAGGTTTTACAACGGACGACAACATGTGCACAATTAAAACTTCTTGTTAATTAAAAAGGATAAGTTATCCTTATTTAGTCATAACAATGCAAAAATAAGTATATCTGTTTGTTACTATTCTACATCTAACGTCGTCTTACCTACTATCCAGAAAATCTACATTCTAAAACCATTTTTTACACCACCTGCTCGTTACTGTAAAATTATAAACGTCGTGCAAACCTAACCTAAAGCAAGCCATTGTACTGAATTTCATTATAACCCGCTGCGCAGTATGTGATTTGAATTTGGAACCTCAACAAAAAATTTATATGACAACTTTAAACATAAAAAACATACTTTTTTTCTATTAAAGCTTAACCTCGAGTTGTCACTTCATAGGTTTTAGTTGCCGTCGACGAACAAAATAATCAAATGACGCAATTAAATAAAGACATTATTGTGGAATATTAAGAACCAATAATGTATTATTAGAGAATTTGTCAAATGAGACGGCAGGGACGGACGAGTATTAGGAACTGTACATTTCAATTATTTCGATGTCTAACGGTTTCACGTTATTGTATTTTTTTTATATTCTGTTATTTTTAAATAAATACTTCTAGAAGTAGAAGCTCATTAATTTTAAAAAGAAGTACCTAGGTACTTTTTTAAATTAATGAGCTTCTGATCCATAAGAGTATATTAATTAAATAGATAAAACGAAAATGAATACAACAATTAAAACAATTGTTTTCTATAAATAGTCAAGTCCAAAATTATTGAATAATATGCGCGGTGTGGGACCGCATCTGTGGGACATCGGGTACGACTGGGTGCTACGCTGACGACACACTGGTCCTGGCGCAGGGGAGGTCGCACTAGGCGGCGGCCGATTTAATGACACGCGGGGTTGCGACAGTCGTTGAGAGGATCCGGCAATTGGGACTCGAGGTGGCCCTGCTCAATTCCGAGGCCATGTGTTTTCATGGTCCTCTGAACGCGCCACTGTCGGGTTCCCAAATAACGGTAGGAGGGGTTCACATCGGCGTCAAGTCGACGATGAAGTACCTGGGACTCGTCCTCAACAGCCGGTGGAACTTTGTGAAGCATTTCCGACATTCGGCTCCCAAACTGGAGAGGGCCGGGGCTGCCTTGAAGCGGCTCCTGCCCAATTTAGGGGGTCCAAAAGCCTCCTGCCGGAGGCTGTACGCGGGGGTCGTGCGGTCCATGGCCCTTTACGGGGCACAGGTGTGGACGCGTTCATTGAGGTGCTGGCCAGGCCGCCGGTTGAACGCGTCCCAGAGGGTCATGGCCATCCGGCTGGTCCCGGGATACCGCACGGTCTCCTGCGAGGCGGCGAGCCTCCTTGCCGGATTGCCGCCATGGGATCTGGAGGCAAAGGTCCTCGCGCACATTTGGGAGTGGCGCGAGGAGGCGAAACGCCGGAGCATAACTCCGCTGCCGCGAGAAATCGCGGCACAGCGGACAGAGCTCCGGCGGGATCTCATGGCGGCATGGAGAACGCGACTGTCGGAATCCAGCGCAAGGCATGCCACAATTACGGCGGTATGTCCCCTCTTTGAGGAGTGGCTTGAGAGACGCCACGGCGTCCTCACCTTCCGCCCGACGCAGGTCCTCACCGGGCATGGCTGTTTCGAGAGGTTCCTGTTTCGGATAAGGCGAGAGGAAACGCCCAGGTGTTATCATTGTGTGGATCGACCGGAGGACACGGTGGAGCATACGGTGGAAGTCTGGCCGGCTTGGGCGGAGCACCGCCGTGTCTTCGTGGCGGCGATCGGCGGCGGTGATCTCTCGCGTCCGGCCCTGGTTCAGGCCATGGTACGGAGCGAGAGGGAATGGGAAGCCGTCACCTCCTTCTGCGAAGCAGTAATGCTCGCGGAGGAGGAGGCGGAGCGCGTGAGGGAGAGGCAATCGTTGCGCCCTCACGCCCCTAGTCGCCGCAGGAGGAGACACCCTGGGCGTCGGGAGTCGATTGCCGACTCCCGGCCACCGTAGGCGCGGGCTTGCGGACAGTGAGCAATGGGCACCTCGTCGTCCAGTAAGGACCAGGCCCGGGTCGACGGCGCGTTGTGTTCCACGCGCGCCTCACAGTGATGTCAGCACCATTGACGGGGTCTGATAGGGCCGATGCCTGCCGGGGTCGCGGATTGTTCGAAAGAGTTACCGAGGCTCTGGCGCGTAGGCAACTGAAGGAACACGGGTGGGTTTTAGTCAGTAAGAGTCTGACACACCCTCCCGCTCCGCCCAGAGCGGGAGAGTTCATTTGACGATTATCCAACAAAAAAAAAACTCGCCGTTTTTACATTACCCAACCGCTTCTGCTACGTTATATTTGACAATAATGGCATGCATGGAACCTGTACAATGTACTAAATACGGCATGATCGCAATAGCTGATCGATTGCAGTGGCGCGTACCCCGCGTTACAATGTTGGATTAGAGCGTCATATTTACGATATTATTGTATTTTTGATGAAAATGCATGAGATTAGATAAAATTGTGTATGAAACTGCACAATACTAGGTATTCCCCGGTTATTTAACAGTTTCATAAGCCACTTATTCGAAAATCGAATGGCTTTTATTAACTCACAGTTAATGCAAAAAGTAGAGTATATTCTCCTCAGGGATAAAGGTGTCTTCGTCTTGGGTGAGCTTGAGTCCCTCGCTACACTCAGGATTCTAGTCTTAACTCTCTTGCTTCTGCGCTTGGGACTCAATAAAGCACTCGCGACATAAGACACTGCTCCATCCCCTTAGTGTAATAGTAATCTAATTTTTTTTTTTAATATATTTCTCTATTACTTTCTCGACACAGCGTCATAATCAGTCCCATTCATGATTATTTTCACTGCAAGTTCACAAACAAAGTTATGCAATATTACAACATTAACCAGTGTTCTAATTTAATCTTACAGAATTAGTACACATTATAATAATAGGTATCTAGTGAATATCGCATTTTTGATATTTTTCTTATCTTATCGCTACCTATTTCTTTGTTATATTTAATCGAATGATATGCAATTATACTGTTTAAAATTGTGTTTTATAGTTAGATAAAGTTAATCTATGGGGCTCTCGGATCAATTTGGGTCCGGGCATATAGAGGAAAGTTTTCGTAAATCAAAAGATTGATGTAAATGCTCTTCATTATGTATTTTTTAAGTGATCGGTAATCTTTAAACAATGTTAATCTGCTGGCCAACTTTTTATGGGACTTAAACGTGTGCCTTCCGGGGAATACAGGCGTGTTGTCAGGTCTAGAAAGCCATGACATGTGTCTAAATATTAACAGTCGAGTACTTCTGAAATAAAGTCATACGTACCGATATATTATCAGTACCTATACCTACACTTTAATTGTCCCATTACATAAACACATAACTAAAGCATATTGACTGAACGTCAAATCACATTCTTAATGGGACATCACATTACAGACGAAGATTATTTGGAACAAGTCTGATAAGAAACAACATGCATGAGTCATAAAATATCATCGATTGACCAACAACACGCTACGCTAATGTTATTCACAAATCATAAGTCAATAAGATAAATTTTTCCTTGAATTATGGACTAATAACCTTCTTAATCATTCAAACGTTTCGATTTTATTTCCAAGACTGCGGTTATATACAATGCACTTGAATTTACATGGAAATAAAAAATAACTACTGTGTGTCTTCATCATAATCGCAATACCAGTAAACGTCCACCCCTAATCATGGAATTACTCAATATTAACAAATTGTACGAAGACTTTCAGTAACGTTTAGTGAAAAGTCCTCAGAGGACGTGTCGCAATAATCAGTCGAATTTTTACCACGTACCTACGCCTGTAGTATTTCAATTCAGGGGTGTGTAACGTTTGATATAATAACAAAAGTTCTACCGATTATATGATCTAATTTCATTAAATATACCTTTTTTAAATAAAACGATGAAATAATATAATGAATTATTGATATAAGTTCGTTTAACCTAATTTGATATGGTATCAAGAACATTTTCTATAATGCACATTTGAATTAATATTCAATTAGTATAATATTCAGTTACTATAATGTTCAAAATCTATAAGTAACGTTTAATATAATTTAGAAACGTCTACTTTGTTTTGTGCATTCACCCCCCCACATGCAGCGGGCATACGTACATAATACTGACACTCATAGTGTGTGAGTCTTATGTATTTGTCGCCGATCTGCCATTTGTCGTAAAAATTATGTCGCAGGGATCGGTACAAAATGCAATATTACTGTACAAGGAGAATTTAGGATGCAAGAGCGAGCGAAGCGAGCTCGGGACTTGGGGCACCCCGACTCAGACAGGTTAGGTTAGAAGGGGATGGCGGGGTCTGGAAGACCCCGCCATCCCTTCGTGGTTATTTTTTTTTAAACCACCCAGAAGTAGGAGCCCCGCCAGGCGTGGCTCCGTCAGCTACGCCTTATTATTGTTGCCATGCAGAAATAGGAGGCCTCGCCTAGTACATAGCGGTGCGCCAAGAATATAAATTGTTGCTTATTTAGTTATATTTTGAGTTAAGTATTTTGCTGTGCAATCAGTAATTTTGATTCGAATTTGGATTATTTTTGGATACAAAAAGTCATTTTTTTGATTTACGTTTAAATAGTATCAATTTAGAAACTTCTACTTTGTTTTGTATATTTTGTAAAAACTGATTAGAATTGGGGTTAGGTTATGTTATTATACTATCTGTTATTATGCCATACATTACACACCCTTCAAATCAGTAGCTGAAAGAAGATCCCAAAAGACACCATAACCACTGTCAATTAATAGTCGTTATCAAAAAGGTGGAGCTCCGCAGCTCTGTCCTTTAATGTAAGTACAGACTGTAGATGCATTTCTGCTCGTAGAGTATCGATGTCCTGTCTATCACTGAATGTATCCTCGTAATCTCTCTTCATCTCAGTATTTCAATTTATCTTTTTCTTCTACGATTTCCATCAAAAGTAATGATCCACCGTGACAATACAAACTGTGATCACGATCACCAATCAGATTTCAAGGTTAGTGATCAAGACATGTTCATTTACGATCGATCATTGAAACGTTTTATTTATCAGCGCCTGATAACATGATAACGTGATGTCATATAAAAATAAAACAGCCAGCTGACGAACCATTTCAATTCTTATTTGGTTACATATAAGGAGATCAATGGAATCATTCGCATCTTTCTGGAATTACCTGTTTGCGTACTATAATCGGTTCCTATGTCAGATTAACCTACCACCATTATGCGATACGGTGAGTAATAAGAATATCAGCATGATTTGAAAATTAGCTAAATGACAAAAAAACACAAAAACATGAATGTTTTGATAGCTACTCCTGACGAATTTCAGGCCAATGTAGTCGTACTAGTTTGTTTATATTGGAAAATGTACTAATAGAGGGAGCTCTGGCCCCCATAACACAATTTTAATCTTAGTTTGGGTGCCAGTGGAGATAGTCAGTGATTTATAATTCAATTTAAAAACAATAGTGTCATAGTATTAACCTGTCGCCTGTATATTAATTGTAACATTGGAAACAAAGTTATTATTATAAAAATAAAAAAACACATCGCACATTTTATGAATGTCACCTCGTAAATGTCCGCTGCGGAACATGCTCATATTGTTTTGTTTTTTTTTTTAATGTTTTCCATGTTTAATTTTATTACTTATTACACACAATATTATTATTTATTATTATACTAACCAAATGGACTATACCTAAGTGTCCGAAATAAAAGTATTTTTGACGTTCAAAAGTGCCTTTTATGTGCGTATTTGAAATAAAAGATTTGACTCTGACTTTGACTTTTTTTATGACAGTTCCTTGTAATACATAGCCAAACCTAGCTCAGTCTTTATCGGGAACCACAAAGTACTTACTCAAAAACCTTTACAGACAAGCTTTTGTAAACTACAGTGGGTAATCAGATCACGTCTAATTGTAACATACTTATATATATGGCTTCTGAACGATTCTGATATACTTAACATGCATACAAGTGATCTTTACTATTAATCCGGTTACAGAAACTGAGTTTTTATTTACGTGCACAGTTTATTGGAAAAGTTAATCTGTCTGGAAAAGTTGCTGAAACAATAGTTTTATTAAACTTTTGAATTTTATATGAGGCAACATGGTTAAAGTTATATAATTATTGAATAAACAAACCAACAAAATAATGGGTAAAGCTGAGTAAACAATAATTTGCCATGAGGCTGGAAACCAAAATAAAGGGACGACATTTTCCTGTATATATAAAAGAATTGAACAGTGATGGTGCCTGTATGTGGTACCGAACCGTATAGGTGGCTGCAGCACGTACAATCTCAGATGATGCAACGACGCCATCATGAAGTGAGTTTTTTTTCTTTTTTACATTTTCGACTCTGCAGAGGTAGTCCAATTTTTGTAACAATATTTTGATTTAAAAGAGTGTGCGTGCAGTTTCTTGCCCGTTCTTCTCCATAGGTACCTACTTACACGCTTTGGAATGGGCAACTAGCTTCATCTTCTGACTGACCGACCCCTTGTCAATTCCAAAGTGTCTGTAATTGGTTTATTTAAAATAAATGCTTTGAGTTTGAGTTTAAGTCGTCAAAATAACACCAATTACGAAATAAGCTTTTGCGATGAAAACACATATAAATACTTATTCGTAAGCACTGTCTAAAGCAAATAGAATAATTTAATACATTGTATGTAGAATCATCATAGTGTCTACGGCTAGTTCTTCAAAACCCTCGCAGGCATCTATTTGAGCGTTTATCATACGAATTTTAAAACCAAGCCTTTCACCAAATGGTTCCCAGCCTCACAGGCACGAATTCATTTGTTTTTGCAAAAACGTATTTTATTTTCAATATGATGGCCGACGTACCTTGAACTACCTCTTCTATTTGCTTTCTCGTTATATTCAGTACCTAACTATGATGGTAGAGGATGCAATAAATATTTACTTGCGCCTTATCAAGATTCAATGTTATTTTCTTAACTAATATTTCACAGCTATTGTATTGTTATCAGTGTTTTAACCTTGATTGTTTCATAATATTTGGTAATCTACGATCTCTATTTAATATCGCATTATTTTGGGCTTACATTTTTCAAAATTTCTTTGTAAGAAAGTCCGTGTGATTTCTGGCAACAATATTTAAAGACCCTATTTTCATCAGATCAAAGTTAAATGCCATTCTTAAAACCGTACCTAATGTATGACGTAATAGACTTTCTCCTTATTCCAAGAGGAAGCCTTTGAGCTGCACTGAGTCGTATATCATGGACCCGGCTTCGTTCGTTCGAAACGGCTTCTATAACTAAACATGCTTCACATCCCGCATACCTATCTACTGATATAAAAGGGGTGGATATGATGGCTTTGCGTTTTAGGTAAACGATACGAGTTACTTGACCTTTTCACAAAACAGATATGACTTAGCTTAAACAAAATTGCGCTATCGTGATTTTACAAGGGTTTAAAACTTGATATATAGGAACATAAATTATGTACCATTGCAATGTGAATTTTGTAGTATATGTACTTTCTAAGTCAACCTTAGACACCCTGACCTACCCGAACCCAATGCTCTGTAATGCCAACACGCAATGAACAAACGAAGTGATCAATCAACGCCTCTCCAGTGAAACAATAACAGTCTGATATTATAATAACACTAAGTTCTAACTATGCCTACGAACAGATGAAAAAACCTCCCTGATGACGCACTTTACGTTTGCCCATACATACATACATACATCAAAAGCAATGATTAAGCAAAACATTACCAGCATGACGAATATGTTAGCCCTCGGTATTGTAATGGAATCCTAATTAAAAATAAATTGGCATACCACGAAATTATGTACAACGCTAGAGATGTAAGTATGCGCATTAATTTAATAACTGGAGAAAATCAATAGGTTCACCTTTACTAATACACCTAATATAATCTAAGGTTATCGGGACATGTTACCTGGCCTAGTATTAAAGGAGAATTTTGTTTGACCGCGGGCCGTTAAGGTGAAATCGAGGTTGCCTTACTGAAAACAGATCAGGCTATGTGTCATGATTTATCGGCAAAGGGGCATTTCAGTGTTTTGTGACGCTGACCTGGTCTAGTATTATAGGAGAACTTTGTTTTACCGCGGTCCGTCAAGGTGAAATTGAGGTTACCTTACTGAAAACAGATCAGGTTGTGTGTCACGATTTATCGGCAAAGGGGCATTTCAATGTTTTGTGAAGCTGTTTCCAGCAACGGGCAAATGAGACCCTTGTGGCCTTATTTATTAATCTATACCTTAGTCAATATTGATATTCGATAGTTAAATTAATATACATACATATAAATTTCGTAAGCTCATAAACAACGTAAACTCATAACATGGATTAGGTTAGGATATTTTAGAGCTGTATAAAGGCTCCTTCAAACAGGCGCGACACGGTACGCGAATCGCACGCGACACAAAGGCACCGCTCGTTGCGCGACAAGCGGTGCCTTTGTGTTGCGTCGCTTGTCGCGCCTGTTTGCAGAAGCTTTGAAGCGTTCTTACCGAATCATCTAACGTAGCGGCCTACAAAAAGCTCCGACCAATTTGCAAACGATAAATACTAGGTAGGTAGATAGGTACACCGCACGCGAGTCATGATGTAATATTACCATAATAGCGGGCACTTTTAGCGGGGTGGGTAGATTATTGCTGTTAATCAGATACAAGTCTCAAGAGTAGGAGAAGGAACCAGCTAGCCAATTCCCGTGATTCAAATCTAGTCGAAATCTCATTCAGCGACCATCAATATCAATAACTTTGACAAAATGTAAAAAAAAAAATTGGTATTTTTGACATATTAAGACTGAGATTAAAATGATACCGCTCTTAAAAAAACTTTTTTTGAAATAACAACCGACTTCAAAAAAAAAACACTAAGAAACGTGAAAAATAACTTTAATTTCGGAAGAAATAAGTTTTTTAGTGTTTTTTTTTGGAAGTCGGTTGTTTTTTGTAAAAACGTTTTATTTTTCCCTTTTTAGTTGTGGTACCTACCCCACACAAATTCTTATACCACTGCTTGATATGTAAATAATAGTGACAGGAAAAAAATACGCAGTATTAAGGATAACTCAAAAACTACTGTTCAGAACTTGATGAAATTTAAATGGGACCACATGTGAAGCACCAGCTTTTAAATAAAAAAGGAATCATCCAAATAAGTTCACCCAGAAAAGACTTCAGAGCAAACACAAAAAAAAAAGAGCAGGCAATTGAATTGAGAACCTCCTCCTTTTTTTGAAGTCAGTTAAAAACGGGAATTGTTCCTGGGTGCAAACATTAAAATAAAGAAGTTAAATCTCGTACACATGTTGTAGATATTATATACATAACACGAGTCGATCGCGGACATGCATGCGGCGAAGCGCAGCGTTCTTCACTTTTAAACGAAACTGTTGTTTATAACTTTGTATTAGAATTTCATATTACACACGCAGTGCAAGCAAATCGGATACGAGCATAGACTGTTCAATATCATACGCTGAAACTTTAATACAAAGATCTGAGCTTAGGTAAACATGTGCTTGCTTCAGCTACGTGATGAAAACAGAACGCAAATATTGAAACATTTGAAAAATAATTTCGTTTTTTAACCGACTTCTTAAAAAAGAGGAGGTCCTCAATTCATCTGTATTTTAATGTTGTATATATGTTACGCGGTATCTCCGGCAATTGTGGATCGATCTCAAAAATTCTTTTTTTAATGGATAGAGGGGATAGAGTGTGCCTCAGGGGTGTTCCACACAATTTTTGTTTACTTTCCGTGGGTACTTTTTCAGTTAGATTCAATACTACTTATTTTATCTACTTTTGTGTATATTGATAATGTTATAATAACTTCCTGTCACTGTTGCTTACATAGCATACGAGTATTGTAGTACACGAATTTGTGTGGGGTAGGTACCACAACGAAGAAGTGAAAAAAAAAAATTTACAAAAAAAAACTGGTTTCCAAAAGAACACCACTAAGTGAAAAATTACTTTAATTTCAGAAATCGGTGGAAAAAATAAAAATACAAAACCAAGGACACCGACTTCCGAATTTAGTTATTTTTCTCTTTGAAGTATTTTTTTTTTGGAAGTCGGTTGTATTTTTTTTATAAAAGGTTTTTTATGAAAATAAAACAATATTAATGTATGCCTAGAGTATTTTGATCTAATACTGCTTGACCTATCTATATTATGAGAAAGTCATATTTCTTTCACTTTTAGGAATAACACACAATGCCCTTAAGTAAGACGACCCACTGACCCTTATTTTTGCGCGACGTATTTATTGACAAAATAATAATTGAAACATCACATAATAATATTATGCAATTTTTATCATCCGGTAATACTTTAAGGATTTTCAGCCTTGTTTATTGTTTGCCTAATAAATTATCAGGAAGTGCCATTTTGCCTAGATGAAAGTAGAGAATAAACAATTTTTATTTTTTATTTTTTTATTAAACTGAGTATGAAATCTCACGCGATGTTATCATACACTGTAGATATATCTTATAACCCAGACAATTTGCAACTAAAGCAACATTAAATAAACTATATATCATAAAAAAGATTGAATCTGTAAACGCTTCAGCCACAACCCCTTTGTAAAATATTAAGTTATTGTTTTGAACTCACCTTTCCAGTGCATCTCCGACCACTTTCGATTGATACATATTTTTAGGAGGCGGTAGGTCATCCTCTTCCAAGTCTCTTTTATTGCCAAAATAGAATATAGGCAACATCCAGCAGAACAACGTCCTCACAAACGTGTTTGGCACACTCTTTTGTTTAGGCGGCACATTCTTAGGTGGTAACGCATTTTTCGCGTCTTTCGCATCTTTCTTTGCACCCATTTCAACGATCACGAAGTTAATATTAATTTACTATAACGAAAACTTATTTAATTTAATATTATCATTTAACTGTGAGTACACTATATTAGTGACGAGAGATGCGTAGAGTGTGCTCCTGCGCACAGCATGCGCGCTTCTATCAGACTGACGGTATCGCGCGACTGAACCGCGGCCTTTACGCTCTACTTTAGTGATAATTATTATTTATATGGTGAATACGACTATAATCTTTATTAGCTGTCTAATCTTATGTCCAAAGGCGCGTTGATGACAGATATTTTTCAAACTACAATGCATCGTGACTTAGCAATTTAGTTAATTATGATAATTGATAATTTTCGCAGATGTTCGCGGGGATCGAAAAGGTGTGGTGGATTACAACAACAGCCAGCAAAGGTAATCGTATGTTCTTCTTACTTTTAAAAAACAATTGCTATATGAGATGAAGGTGCTCCCTTACAGAGCTATATAACTTTATATAACGCCTGAATATTGTAAAATTTAGAGTAACAACAACATAACTTGAAGCTCACTTTTTTCTTATAAGACGGCAAATTAAAACCATATACCTTCATACATTTCTCATGTTCCTATGAGACATATAACATATTTTGGTACTAAATAAAAATAGTGCAATACTTGAGTAAAAATCGTATTGCCATCGGGCAATATTATTGCCATTATTTCTCCTAGTTAAAAGACGGGTTCTCACATCAGACTAAAGTCTGATGTGAGAACCAGACACCCACCACAGTTCAGAAGTGGGAAAGCACTGAGAATACTTTGTTATTTCAGTGTTACCGAACGCCCAGCAAAGCGCAATAATAAGGTACTGTTTTTTTGTATTAATTTAATTAGGTATTTATCATTTAGATTACCAGTGAATTATAAAAAAATCCTCCATCCACATATTTTCTTTCCATTGCACCTTTAAAGTGATGGTGCAATATGTTGAATGAAAGAAAATAATAATTATTAATACTTAAAAGTTACGAAATTATTATAATGGTAGTAACAACTAGTAGTTGTTGTTAAAAAAAAGCAAGTCATTTGTTGTAAAGAACAGAGATGTAAGTTTTATACTAACGGTTTAATTGTAATAAATTCTGTTATAAGAATTAAGTTTTTTTTTGCAAATGAAACAGAAAATTTGTAATTTTATTTCACTATTAATAAACTGTTGTTTAGATAACAGTTTCCTCGTGTAAATTATTACAATTCCAGCTAAACAAATAGAGGTTCAGTCCTAAGGACAAGCGGTAGTCAGTAACAATGACTGATACCAAAGTAAGAGCGGTGAAGCTTGAACACTCGTAGAGTGAAGACGAATTTTGTGTATTTTAAAATAGTGTTATCAAAGTGTAGTAATGTTATTAAACTGATTATAAAGCTATACAGACTTTGCTTTTCATTTCAACTTTATAGTAGACTAGCTGCGCCCCGCGGTTTCACCCGCAGAAATCTCGATCCCGTGGGAATATCGGGATAAAAAGTATCCTATGTCCTAATCCAGGTCATAGTCTACCCATGTGCCAAATTTTATCCAAATCCGTTCAGCCGTTTTAGCGTGATTGAGTAACAAACATCCACACTTTCACATTTATAATATTAGTAGGATAGTAGGATTACAGTTGCTGCAGTGCAGTTTGTTGTTGCAGTGGCTGTGGTTTGTTGTTTTTTCAAAATTAAAATTTTGAAAAAAAAACACGTTCGAAATTGCATGACTACAGGTTGGTTCGACTGTGGTTTGACTCCTGTCTCCAAATAGCTAATATGGATATCATTCCGAAATATTCTACCAAAGCGACAAGCCGTCAGGTTCACTCCTATAGTCGAACTTGTAATTAGCTACAGTAAAATGACAGCTTATGTGTCGCCACTTGATTGTTTAAACAATTGTTTCATTAGTAAAATGACAGTAAGAAGTGTCATTTTACTGCAGCTAATTAAAAGTCCGACTGTAGGAAATATTGCACACGCAGAGCATACACATTCTTCGTGAATTTTACTTTGTAAAAATAAATGTTGCTTGATACAATCTTACCTACTCTGGGGCAAATGGTTTATCAAACTGGTAGGAATAAGAAAATCTTGTTTTTATATCTCAAGAAATTCGAAGAGTTATGTCGGATTTGTAGGTACTTACCAACAAAAAACCCTACGAGGTTCGTTCCACACATTTAAGTCCGAAACGTTAGTTCTCCACTGAAGATGGTAACCATTTTTTTATTGTTTTTGCCTATGTGGTCCTATGGCCAAAGGTCTTCCCACACTCTTAAAATTTTCTTAAAATTTGCCTTCTCCGGCCAATCACTCAGGAATGAGTCCGTCAGGAAATCGTCACGCCAGCGTTCCTTAGGCCTGCCGACGCCGCTCTGTGTGGCGATCTTGGCCCATCTGTCCTGATGCATCCTAAAGTCTGACCCAGCACAAAATATTACAATCCATAGCGTAATAAATAATATTGTATGTCCACGATAGATTTTGAAGTCTAATGGAATTTACATTTTATATCTTATCTTTCTTCGTTTATTTTTAAAGTTGTTGCTATCAATAAATTAATCTCCATCAAGTGTTAGAGAGTCATATTATCACACTTAACATCACACTAGCTGGGCCTGCCGCTCCGCCTGAGTGATAAGGTTTGAAAAGTTATGACAAACAGCCATACAGGCAACTTCGAAACAATTCTTTTTTCAGCTATTGATTTTAGGGTTCTGCTGAAACGAAAACTTTTGTACGCGAGCTTAACTCGCATTTAACTGGTTACTTTTGTTTTTATCAAAGATTTGATTCATTCATGAAATAACATATTACCTACCTTGCATGATTGCCATTATAATAACAGCAATTATGTTGAAGATACGTTTGCCTGATCAATGTGGATGCAATGACTCGAGTGTTTTACTTGTTAGCAATATATCAACACTATTAAGAGTTAGTAACAATTTTTATTTAAATTAAACTAATATATGACGAAGAAGTCTCTTTCGTTATTATCAGCCATATTTTAACTACTGTGGGCGTACTATGGGTAATGTTGGTTATTGCGCAATAGAAAAACCGTTTGCAGTTCAAATCAAATTATAATTTACGATCAAATTTATCACACTAGCGAATCACGACGCAACTATACGGAACGCGCGAGAGTTTCTAAACGTGTTCACTGCTTAACCGCCTACAACAAACTCTGCTTTAACTCTGGTCAAGCGTTATGTTATAGACTCTATCGAGCGCCACCAGGTGGCGCTGGCGTCCCGATTTGTCAATGTAAAACGATTGATTTAACGTATTTCCGATATATTATAATGATAAAGGCATTTGATAAAAAGACTGACATGTATCTAGATGTCTATCTGTTATCTATCTTTAATACTACAGTAAAACACAAATGGGACTACTTTTTATCCTAAAAAAGGGATAGGAAAAATATCCTAATGGATGAATGTGATATATCGTAATGTGTTTTCAGTGACATAACATAGTGAACAGGCACTCTAAGCCCGAGCCCCCCTATTTGCCCTTTTCGCGTTATCCCGTAAAACCAAAGATTAGATAATGTCAGGGTAAAATAGCTTATCACCTAAAACTGTTATGTCTAATCCTACCTAGTGACGGCAAAAACAGTAGAACATTTTCTGTACATACTTACAGTACGCGAGAGAAGTCGCGGGCACAGCAACATGACATACAATACATACAAACCATTGTTTTGACATTGTTCGTCTGCAGAATGTACCTACGTAAAAAGTTATAAAGTCTATATTTAGTATGAATTTAGTCGAAATAGCACAAAGATGTTAAGTTCTTGGGTAGTTATAACCTGCTTTGTTGACTGTACAACACACAGCAGAATATAGCGACCCTTCTTAGCTCCTCGTCGGGCGGAAGACAAAAGATTAGTTAGTCCAACGCACCTAAAGATATTCTCTTACAAAACTGCACTTGTTTGTATTGTAACTTAGTGTAAGATCGGAGGAAATTTGTGGTCACAGTTTGTTAAAGCTGATATTCAAAGCTAAATCAAATACCTAAGATTAGCATCTTCATAAAAAACCTTCACAGTTTTTCATCAAATTGATGATTGCTACGCAAACTAAGTATTGCATTTGCATTAGGGCTTTGGGCGTTTGAAAATCATGAACCCATGTTTACGATTTTACACTAGAAAAGATGAGAATAGTTCTTTGTTTGCACAGATAGTAAGTACAAGTTCCAAATATTTCGTTTAAAATTATCCTTATATGTGCTAACTACCTTAAGTAAGGCTTAAGGCTCCTACAAAAAGGCGCGACACGCGACGCGAATCGCGTGTGACACAAAGGCACCGCTCGTCGCGCGACGAGCGGCGCCTTTGTGTCGCGCTGTCGTATCGCGCCTGTCTGCCTTTACAAATAGTTTAAGCAATAATAACAAAAACTCAATCATCAATATATACATATTATTAACACATTCAATCAAATAAATACAAGTTTACTATGTTTGACATGTCCGTCTTCATTCTAAAAGGGTTAAGCAGAACGATCGCGCTAGCGTTTTATGTTAGTTTAACTTATAGTTAGTTTCACGGATATGGTTAGTTTCGTAACTCCTCTACTTTGATATTATATTATAGCTTTACACGTATTACATTAGAGCAAAATGTGACAATTAACGGTATTAACGCGACTCTTGCTCGTGTCACTAGGGCTTCTGCTAACTTAGTGGACGAAGTTAGCGTGACGATACAAAATCACACGTCACACTTCAAATAAATCATCATTGTCCTTAGTTTCTAAAACGAATTGTCTGTCCCACCTAGTAAGCCTGCTCCCATGCTCTTAAAACGTCAATAATTTGAAAATGTTTTTCGTCCCGTGGGCCGTAAAAAGTTCATTTCATTATATTTTACGTTGTTTGTTATTGCGTTTACAGCAAGCGCTGGTAAACTGACTGTCAACGTACTTTTAACAAAACTCGCGAAATAAATAACACCTTTACATGAAAGCGAAACGCATTCGGGAAGCGCGCACAATAACGCGCTGAGCGACACAATAAGTATAAAGATAAACCCAAATGGTTTGTGCATTTTAATTAAACGTTTAATCGACCATCATTTTACTGAACACGTAAGGGTACGGAAAAGTAAATAACATGAGTAAATACTGTTTACAGAATTCGGAAGCTAATGGGGACGAGACACGTTTGTGGAAAGGAGGGACGCATTTAGACTCATAGATTTTGCGTCTTGTATTACGTAACGCAATTGTTGCTACAGAATTTCAAACTGGAAGGTTCAAACAAGTTCTTAAATTTTAAACCAAATAAAAGTTATAAGTTTTTGTTGTAACTCATTATAAAATAATATATATCCTACTAATATTATAAATGTGAAAATTTGTGCATGGATGGTTGGATGGATGTTTGTTACTCTTTCACGCAAAAACTACTGAACGGATTTGGATGGAATTTGGAACACAGATAGTTTATTACCTGGATTAACAAGTAAGATGCTTTTTATCCCGGTGGTAATACCCGTGGGATAATTTCCGACATCCACGCGGGCGAAGCCGCGGGCAAACCTAATAATTTTATAAAATTAGTTCGAGTTACATCAGTTCTTTTTAAAGACAGCAAAAACATAATAAGGGATGATGTAGGTATGTAATTGTTATAATTATTTGATGATAGTCCTCCCAATCGCTTTAGTTTTTGCTGATTCAAAGCTTAACTCAGCAAAACAACCCAAGGTTAATATAAGGGAAACGGCATCGTCGGACGGGGCAAGACAGTGATGCATGTTGAGACTCGCAAGGCCTAGGACGGCACTAGAGGTCGTAATTATCAGACGGCACGCATTGCATGCAACTTGCAACCAACCAGAAAGCCAGACAGGACAGGGTTTTCAAGAATTGTATCGAATAGAGACAAAGATTAATGTTCTTAGTTATTCAGATCATTTTGAACAGTCTGTTCGCCCAATATTTTTGATGTTGTCTGCACCTGTCCGTTGTATTTTCAAGAACCATTACTTTTGCCTATAAAATTAATCATAATATTTTGCAGAATTGCTCGCGTGGAATCAGAAGTCAGTAGGTTAATAAAATTACATTTCTATTTCAGAATTTGATTAATGCACAATTGTATGCAATTACACTATAACGCCCTGCACCTTATCAAATCTCTAACTGAAAATACAATTAAAATAAACACTGCAGTGCAGACTTATCCAATATATGTTTACCGTTAGTATCTATATATGAGATTAATTTGCTATCAGACAGTGCAATCCACGTCAGAACTATTTACTTTAGGAAGTGGGTAACGGAAGATAATTGCACAAGTATGAGTTACTGGCTTGTTTACCTGAAACTGCGGAAAATAAAATTGTGATTGGCAAAGTTCGAATTGCTATTTCTTTTTTATTAATTGCCAACTTTAATCAAATGATAAAATTAAATTCATTAATGTGTAGATATTTGTACATGATCAAAATAACTATCGAGATCATATCAGCCGCTGTCGTCGTCTGCTAAATATTGAATTCTTATCTGACTATTCCGTAAAATAGGCGCTCACCGGCAAGTATTGTGGTGGGTAAGTAATCACAGTTTTAATCGGATTAGACAGTCTGTTGTTTTTCTTAATTTCAACATGAAAGTAAAGCTATGATAACTTATTATAATTACCTTATTTTTTTTTTGATAATTTAATTTATTATTACTTATTATTAGGTAGAGATTCAACATGTAGGTATCTGATCTATGTTAATTTAAAGTTAAAATCGCTTCACAAGAGATTCTCAAGAAAACACACATATACGCATGCATTGGTTAGTAAGAAAAACATTAATGAAATTCTTGAAACACCCTTTTTAGATAGAATCCTACCCGCTTTTATAATTATTCTCCCTTACGAAAATATTAACGTTTGCCGGTCCCGGCTTAAAAATACATCTTCTTTACTTGTCTAAAAGATACCGACTTCCAAAATGTAAAATAGGCTACATATATTTTCAGACGTTTATTTAATAACGTTTACAGAGAAAACAGCATGAGATTGAGTGTAATGTTCATACAATTGAACTCAGTGTCCCGTGAAAACTCGCTTTATTGTTACAACATAACATTTAAAAAACTAACATTACATTCGGAATACTTACGTTTGAAAACGAGATACAATCAAGATAGGTTATCCAATTAAGTGACAACGAAAATCAGCACAACTGTTTCTATTGAAAAAATTTAGAAAAACTATTCACGTTTTTTATTAATTTACTGCGATTTGTCACAAATGTAAAACAAATTATGAATATAAATATTCGCAAAGGCATTGGTTCAAGAAAGAAAACATAGTTACCTAGTAAAAATAAAGTTTGATTGTGATTTTTTTCTACAAAAGCATCGTTAACTTCAACGATGAAATGCCGAAAGCTTCGCGACAATATTTGCTTGTATGTGCTTAAAATTGTCGTCACTATAAGCTAGAGTTATGTTTCACTGCTTCGACTGGGTATCGATGTTGATTACGAAATATTTGTAGTTACATATTGCTTAATGATTTCACTCTCAAATTACTCGGGACGGGAATGTTAGCGTATTTTATTGACTACCAGCTAATGTGCATTTTTTATTTGAGTTACCACTTGGCTACTTAAATGCTATTGAAATAAGTTTGTCTTTCCATTTTTTCTGTACCTAGTTTACTTTATCGTATACTTAATGCATACGTTGAAACAGGTTAAATGCCTACAAATGCTTTAATCATAAAATAACATAACACCCTTGCAAGTTACAAGTTAGGTATGTGCTAACTTTTTTATTACGGTTTAAGAAAGTATTCGTCAACAAAACTTCTCATTGAAAAGAAAATATTAATAAAGAAGAAGGGGAAAAAATACCCGGTGTGCTATTTCACGTGGGGTCAATGATGCCAGTCATTGTTTTCCATTTAACACAAATGTTCAACATCCGTCCATCATTGACCTAATAAATCCTTTTAGTGGAGAAAATATAATGTGGGGCAAGGTCGTCTGTCAATAATAAAGCATGGTGCGTATCGGAGGTATGGTGGTCGACGATGGTGAGCGGGCGAGCGCAGAGTGCGGGTATGCGGCGCTGCTGGGGCGCTGAGGGGCCGGCCGCTCGCCGCGCGCCGCAGTATGACGCGGCCCGCGAGTCGCCCGCCCGCTCCCCGAGCGACACCGCGCGTCGCCTGCACACCGTCACCCGACACGATGTTAACAAACTGCATCTACTACTAAACATATATCATGTGTCCTAAAACAATCGTGCCTTTCAATTTAAAAAATAAAATCGTTAGGTAATTATTTTATATACCTACCGATGCGAAAACTTTTCGGAAAAGTGAATGTTCATCAGTGGAGTTCGAAAGACTAATCAAATTATAAAACTTGAACTGGAATATTGCAAGATGTATTAAGACACTCTATAAATCGCCGTCTGATATTTTTGTCGAAGTGATTTGACGAACAAAGAAATGTGTTTACAAAGAAAAGTAACGTAGCAACGGATGTCATATTAATATCAGTAAAATTATGTAACGTCTTTAATTCATTCAGCATGGCATATTATTAGAAGAAGAGTTGGCGTAGAAGTATAAATAAAAAACAATAGAAATATTCATGTGTAACCGGCAAACTAACTAAATGTAGGTTACGAACTACAATAAGTAATGATCCTATTGTTTGTCTACTTTGTTTTATGACAGATTTGTGTAGTAAGCATTTAGTAAGTTAAATATTAATTCTTACTAATAATATAAAAATACTTATAAGTGCAATGTGTGTGTGATTAATACTAATTTAATATAATTCAATTTAAGCTAATAATATTGATCAAAATTAAATTCACACATTCTTGATAGATATGAAAATGCTGATAAACAACTAATTACAAAGAATCTTAAACATAAAAATCCAAAGATCATTTCAATTTACACGTATTCGAATTTCAGGTTCAATGAAATGTATAATAATAATTACTGAAAAACCAAACGATATATCAGTAACATAATTAAATTATCGAATAAAATAAGCAATGTTAGAAACATAAGGACGATGTGTAATTTAATATCACTGACCATATGTAAATATTGTAAAAATGTATAGTAAATGAGGACAAACAGTGTTAAAGATATTGTTAAACACACGACGATCAGTTGTGGTCATGGAAAACGGTGCCTTAAAATATGGGAGCAACAACAACAACAATGAGATCATTGAGGAGAAGGTGGTGAGTACTTCGTTAGCTTCACTCTTAGAACCTCTTGTGCTCTACAGCCGCGCTTTTCAACTATCAAACTTATATGTACTAGGTATACAATACATAGCCTAAAATATATGGACGCGGGGTCGCCGACGGGTTGTTACGAGTTTCTAATTGTATAATGTGATTTTAAATGCATGCACAGCAATAGTTTTTTTTAAATTAAATGCAATCTATATAATAAACTTTAGTGGTCGAATTTAATGTATACCTAAAACATCTAACTGTAAAACAAACAACGCCATTTGTATATTATTATTCTCAAACATTTCAATAGATATTAACTATCAAAACTCGTCAAACATTAATATCAAATAGAGATTTCTTTTACCCTTTACAGATGAGTTTATTAGAGTATAATATTTATATAATTTGTGTATATGCTCTGCAAACTAAAATATTTATTCCTCATTATAATCAATACCTTTAACAATAATTATTATATAATATTGAAAGTTGTGTCCACCGATTCAAATGCCTTGAGGGATAAACCAAGATGTAAATAACTACCATATTAATCTCAACAATTATTAAAACGTTTACATTACGTAATTGTTTACATTAACTTTATTAATACCATGCTTTCGAAAATATGTGCGTGTTTTATAATTGGCTCTGCTTCTTGTAGCACTAGTAATTTACTTGGGACTATACAATTAAAGTCATGGAACAAATAGTATTGTTATTCGCCAGCAATTACTAAAAAACTCAGATTTTGAGACTACGCGCAAATAAGTGCTGTTATCTATGAATTGTAAACCCGCGTAGACCCCGCTACGCACGTAGCCGTGTGCCTACGCTCGTAGCCGCGTTGATTTTTTCTTGCGAAATCTGCAACTCTCATGCAGTGCTTGGCAAAAACATGCGTAACCATCATTTTTTTTTTCATATTCTAGTACAATTTTTTTATTACTTTTAAACAGGATATATTTTTTAAGAATGTTTAAAAAGCAATTATCATTATCACAAATTTATTATATTTATACGTGTAAATACACGACCAATATCACTACACTAATTCTAGAGGACGATGACCTGAAACATGTTCTATTCCCAGTATAAAAATACCCTCACATTCAACTGTGTACTTTAAAACCAAATCACATTACAGCTGTCGCGCGGGACTTTAAACGCCGCTGATGCAGTTACTACCCGGTATTCCATTTACTTAGTACGTTAGCCTCTTCTTTTTATTGCTCTCCTGCTTTTATTTTATTTAATGTGTTGCACATTACTGGTACAGTGATAAAAATAAGATCTACCTGTCCAATATCCGTGAGTAGACCAGCTGCCCGTCGCTAATGTTGCCATGAGATTAGCTCGATAGTTTTAATTATGATAACCCCTGCTTCGCACGGTTTTTACGACTCAACAAAACATCAAGATTCTTTATTATATATCAGTTTAACATTAATGTCTCATACCAAAATTAATGCTCTGAATGAAACCCGCATCAAAATCCGTTCCGTAATTTAGAAGAACGACGCGTTCACACAGACAGACACGAAGTGTGACTTTAGTTTATGATAATGACGTATAGATAGATATAAATTAAGAATCCACTGAAAATAAAGGTAGAAATGCAACATACTTTTCATTTCTCATACACGGAAAGTAATGTTTGTTTGATCCGAGTAGCGGGTGGAAGACGCTGCTCCCCGTCTTAGGGCGGGAAAAACTCATAGTAATTGCTTCCCTCTCTAGGGCGGGAATGAATTTTAAAAATAGAACTAAATTTGGTTAGGTAGTCGGCTACGAAAGTTTTTACATAATTAAGTAAAAATCCATTAAAAGAAATGCCGGGGGCCTTAAGAGTGTATCAACAGCCAGTGTGAATTAAAAAAATACCTATTAAGGGGGATGCGCTAAGGTAGCCCGCGAAATTCAAATTTACTTACGTTTTTTGCATTTTGCAGTGACCAAAAACATAACTGACACAGAGCTGCAATTTGCAAAAAAACAAATAATATTTGAATATGGCGGGCTACAACTGTGGATCCACCTTAAGCGGGACGGCGGTGACGCGGTGTGTTCCATATATAAAATTTTAAAAAGACTATATATTTTATATAGTGAGATACTAACTCTGTAATCTTTCCTAACTTTGTTTTCTTCGTACTAAAGAAACTAAACGTGACATAGACTGAATGCACAAAGAGTGCGAAGACACAAGAAAAAAAAAAAACTGTATTCTGTACCGAAATTCAAAATATCAGCTTTTTATATTTGATTAAAAATGAGTCTCATGCATTAAATTATTAATAGACATTTTAGAAAAACTACTGTTTTTACTTTCCTTAAATTCGAAATGAAAAGTAGAGTGTTTACCACGGGTGAAAGTCATCAATTCCTTTCGACCCTTGTATAACAATCTACTATACCTTTCTGTCCCTAAGAAAGCAAGAATACAATGAAAACCCTATAGTGTTGAACACGCTGCCTGTTATTTTAATCAAACCACTTTCAGAAGTTATGCGAATCTTTTTTTGATCAGTATATTTCTCTTTGGAGCAACAAACCACAAACTATTATATAATGAAACTGGGGGAAGAATTTAATATCCCTGTAACGTCTATAAGTATATACTGCTGTGGATTATGACATTTTGTCGCCGGTCCCTAAGGAGCTCCGACTATCAAGTTTAAGACTCCATCAACGACAGCTTGTAACATATATATTATGTGTTTGTCACCGTTTCCGATATAAAAGTATAATGCGCGGAAAACCGTTAAAGTGCAGCTTTTCTGGATAATTGCATGATTATAAACACTTGAGTAGACACTACAGACCTGTTAATGTGTCATCTTCTTCTTAGTAGCCCTTCCAGTTTATACTATCAAATATTATTGTGCTCTTTCATATGCTTCAATGCAGTAGTGGGGACCCAGGGGTAACGGTCGCGACTTACGAGTCGTAGGTCGTAGTTTCGAACCCAGACAGGCGCTTTGCATAACATGCATAATCAGCCTATAATGTTCCCACTGCTGGGACACAGGCGTCCTCTCTTTTGAGAGGGCATGGGCTGCAAATCTACCACGCGGGCCCAGTACGGGTTGGTAGAAATCACATGTCTTAATCGCATGTCCTAGAACCAAAATCCGAAGACATGTCACATCTACCAACCCGCATTGGGCCCGCGTGGTGGATTACAGCCCACTCGCTCTCACAAAGAAGAGGTCTGTGTCCCAGCAATGTGAACATTATAGGCTAATTGTGTATGTGCTTCAATAGACGATCTGATTGGTGTTTAACGATATATCGTTAAACTTACTGGCTTTAGATAGGTTTAAGTACCTTTTTCAGCACGTAATCCCATACACACACAAGAAGGCAGCTTACTCAATCACTATCTGATGGGGTTTAGACTATCCTATTATAACGTAGTCTGTTCCAAATACCGAGTAATCTTACACGATTCAATCAAGTAATTGATACTCACTACCCAATTTTTTTTTATCATTCATCAACGTGGATTGGATTAATCACTAACTTTAACGCTCTTCTGCGGCCGTGTGGTTAATGGTTTCACCCCTTTTCACCCCCTTCTAAGTCGTTTTTCCGATCATCCCTCCTCAGCTGAACATCACGTTACACATGCAAAATACACGGTTCTGTCACTTAGATTGGGCGATAATATTTCAATCAGTCGTTCAATCAATCAACTTAAACATACACAAGATTAGGATTAACAAATTAAATAAACCAGATAAGCTTACTAGCGAACGATTTATTTAGCGCTTAGCGTTCGGAGCTTACATTTTTTCCCGTAGACCCTATTAAAAACATAACTATCAAAGCTTTAGCCACATTATTCGTTTAAAGTAAAATATACTAACAAAAACTAATATTAACCTTTACCTCCAGTAGGACAGTGGATGAGAAAGTGGCGCAAGGAACAGATATTTCTATGGACTAGACTTCAAGTGTTTCTAGCCTGAGAGTTTGTGCATCTACGCTTTGGTTCTCTTACAGATGTAAAGATAGAGATAAGGGGCTACGTTTTTTATAAGAATAATATTAATAATATTGAATAATATAAGTTATTTATTTTTATTTTTTATTTCTAGATTGTTTTACAAATTAAACCTAGGCTAATTTTGAGTACAAATGAGTTAAGCATCTGAAGCCGAACTAGGCAAAACCTGTACTTCGGCTATCAGCGCAAATCCCCTCGGATAATTTTACATTTATCATAGCCATTAACATTAATTTTTACAGGATAATTAACAGTAGTGTTATTTTACACATATTATTATTTTTTATTGTAATATGTAGAGTATGAATGCGTGACGAGTTATTCATTGCGTTTTGTACGGGTTACCGGTGTCTGAGGATGTTTCCGTTCCTTATTAACTTATGCCTATTCATTCATCAGCGTATTTGCTAATAAGCCATAGCTAGAACGCAGCTGAGTCATGGTGATAAGAACTTCGACTCAAATGGCTTAAAAGCTGTTAATTTATTAACTACTCGTCGTGTTGGTGTGCCATCTAAAAAAGAAAGTCTTCAAGCAGTGCAATAAGATAAGACACACCTACTAATAAACATACCAGCTAGAAACTATTAGTGAGTGTCTTAGAACAGTTGCACGTCATAAGACGCTGCAGACCTAAGGTATTCCTATTGAATATTATTCATAACAACAGAGTCAAGTAGCTCATCTTGTTTCATTAGACGGGACACTTACCCTATTTTTTGCATATTCCATGTGTGGCTTTATAACTACACAATTTCAATCGCAACGTAGGTACAGTCACGAGCATAAATATGTATAAACTTGGCTAAATTCAAAAGCGATTTTCTCCTTAATTTTTGAATGAAATTTTATGTAGTTACGAACATAGCATTTTCGATATGTCGCATTTCAACGTTGCATTCGGTATTTCACGAAAAAATCGCAATTGAAAGTTGCCAAGTGTTGACATATTAGTGCTCGTGACTGTACATAGTTACCAACCATGCTCGAGAAATTGAGTAGTTTCCAGACAGACAAATAAAATGTGACTTCAAAACTTGTTTGCCGGCAAAGTTTCGCTATGAGTTATACGAACTATACAATCTAAGGGTCTATGAGTATATCTGTTTTCCAAAGAACTAAGAGATTGTTTTCCAGCCAACCTTAAGTTTAAATAATAACTGGATTGCTTTGGTTTACATTAATCTCATGTAAGTGAACTGTGTCATGTTCTTATGAGAAATAAATACTCTCTAAAGCTATTTTCTGTTTACAAAGTACGGAAGAAGCATTTTTTTTTAAATTGAAATTAATAAATCAGCCTTGTTAGTCAAATTGTTACTTGGCTAATGTGGAGGCGATTCTCTTGTACACCGAACTAAACTAAAGTATCACAAATATTTCTTATTCTTGGTTAAGAGAATCATAAAAGCTATTCTGCAAACAAAATTCTCTAAACTTAAAAATAATTTTGACACAATTAAAATCGAGTTCGGAAATTAAAACAAAGAATGAATAAAAGTGAACGACTTTCATTCACTCTTTGTTTTAATTTCCGACAAATCTTGGTATATGGTCTACTCAACTTAGCGATTGTCAAACTCCATTTTAGTTGTGTAAAATTATTTTTAAGTTTAGAGAATCTTGTTTGCAGAAATGATCCGAAGTGCAAAAAAACCTGAGTAAAATCAAATTATCTTTAATTGTTTATCAAAAATTATTTAAATGAAATACAGGGAGCATAGTGACGGCGTAACTATGTATATTAAAGTTTATATTTGAATAAAGTAAGGTGAAATAACCTGTATTTGTTTTTATTATCTGTGACCAATGTGATCCTGCTTGGGTTGTCACGGAAAACGATTTAGAACTTTGGCGATGTTTTTTCGGTTTTCCATAAGAAAAAACCTTTAATTTTATTAAAATTGACAAACTGCAGGATTTAAAAAGTTGATTCAGGTAACATGATTATCTTGCTATTTATTTCAGCGTTATAAAGCTAATTTACTAATAATAATGTGATCACGAGAAAAGATAATCCTGTTTTTCGTTCAATAAGTTGAAAATCTCCGGTAATCTCGTCGCCGTAGGAAAGCCCTGTCAAGGACATCTTGAATTTATCTGAGTCTGTCTGTTTGTTATGCTATGAATCGACAACAGCTGCAATAACATAAGCTTCCATAACGATTTCTAAACTGCCAACTATCCAAACTTTCAAGAACTATTTGTTATAATGTTTGTTATAGTGTTCTTGGTAAATTTTAGTTTATGACAACGAATTTTATTCCACGCCTTTTTAATTGTAATTAAAAATAATCTGATTTAGTTTGACAGTCAAAATTTTAGGTGAAAAACGGCAAATTCAAAATAGAAAATTACATTTTTACTAAATTTAATAACTCAATGACATTGGTTCTGTCAAACGATAATATGGTTAAGTTGTGTCACTTTAATCGATTTCAGAATGGGAAACGGTGTTTGACAGGATTAAACTAAATTTTGGTGATTTTTAGTTTAGTTTAGAGAATTTTGTGACAAGAGATTCGGCACCATTAGCAACTACTATTTGGCTAGTTGGTGCACTAAAAGCTATTGATAATAAGTAATAAAATATTGAAGTAAATTAATGAATGCATGCAATGCCATATAGGTACAAGGATTCTAAATGCCAGGTCTCCTCGTATTGTAAATAGCTACTTACATCCCTCGCAAACAAAATATTCTGTTCTATTCTATGTATCATACACAGTTTACCCGAAGTTAGCCCGAAGAATTGCTAAACTTAACAGAACAGATGCCCAATGGGGCTGAAAAGTTTTGGACTGGCGACCGCGTACCGGAAGACGTAGCGTTGGAAGGCCTCCCATAAGGTGGATCAGTGTTCTTGTGAAGGCCGCAGGAATCTGCTGGATGTGCGAGGCACAGAACTGGTCGAAGTAGCGGTGCTTGGAAAAGGCCTACGTCCAGCAATGGACTTCTTTCGGTTGAAATGATGATGATGATCATACATAGTTTTAAGGTTCGTTATTTTAACCCATTAATCTCCTCGGTAAGGTGTATAGAAAAGGTAAAACCAATTCAGTTTCACGAAATATCTTAGTATACCTCTGAACGTCAATAACATTTGTTGTCATTGATGATAACAAAGAATTTATTTTGATCTATGAAAACATTCTCGGATCGATTTCTTGTGACCTATTGGGGATACTTTAGCGTAGGCATGGATATTATTTGAATATCTTATACTAAGCTAAATTAGTTAGTTTTAATAGAATACTCTGTCTACGGTTTTAATTTATGAATACAATTTCATTAAGTAGATCCTATCGCAAGCTACCTTTTTGGTTAACAAAGGCAACTTTTATCCCTCAAAGGAGTCGTTATAAATGATAATTTTCGTAGCCTCCAACTGCATGTCAATTTCGATAGATTGTGTAATAAAGCTACTCCTTCTCCCTCAGGGACTGTTTCCAACTTTTCAGATAAGTTTGTACGCTCAGATTAATTTGTTGTATTTTCTCTCTTTATCAGTTACATAACATGAATAAACATCTAAATAAATCCCTTAGTATTTGTGTTTTCTAACAAAACTGCAATTCATAGAAACCAGTGCCTATGGAGATAGCAAAGCAAAATAAGTAATTTAGAATGTATCGATCCATCTATTAACGACCTGATTGCGCCTTCGAGTCACGTTGCTAGGATATGGAGCGCCCGTCAAAATAGTTTATCAATAATAAACAAACAGTTAATGTACAGTGTGCCCGACATGTACATATTGGAACACCATGTCAGGCCGCTCAGCGCATGAGGCAAATGTCAGTAACATTTCAAATTGAGAACATTTTAATCTACTTAGTTCGATATTTCATCGCCTGTCAGAATATACTTAGCAATCTATACACTGCATTTGTCGTGTTTCAGTGAGTATTTGAGATTAGAGCACTTTTATTGCCGTTCGTGATTAGTTATGATAAGAGATAAACAGCACACAATGAAATAGTCAAAGGTTCAAAACATTTTTTTTTTTTTTTTGCTTTACTTTGGTAACATTTTCGCGCCATTTTACCCTGAACTTAATTATAATTGGATGATATGAATTCTGAATAAAAATATTTTATGTAGGTATCTATTTCAAGGTACCTTATAGAACAATGCCAAACGAAAACATAACTAAGGGTTTTTAAAACTCCTAGCCAGAGGAACACTTAACTGTGAAGGCTTTTGATGTCTATTTGATAACTTGTTGAATAAACATTTTGTCTTAAATAAAAAAAAACCTTTCTTACATTCCGGCTTAGCTTGAAAAAAAAAAGATTTCTTATGGTTGTTTTACCTTAAGATTTCTTACTTCAGTTAGCCCTTTCATATATTTCTCTCAATAAAAACAGATACGCCAACAAGCTTCTAGTAACATTCATTTACGAGGGGCGTTCAATGTATTCTCGGTATGAGGGTGATTTACTAATGATGTGGATAATTTGACTAATTTATTATTTAATAACATTATCTAAGGATATAAAGGTAAATTTTCATATAGTGGTGATTATTTCTTTGCTAGTTATCCTTAGTCAACGACAACTGGAATGGCTAAGGTGACAATGTTGAAGAAAATCGAGCACCGCGCTGTTATTAAATAGCTTACCAAACAAAGAAAAAGTCAAAAATTATTCACAAAGAGATGGTGGCTGTTTACCATGATTGACCTTTGTTATCTACGGTTCTAAAGTGGTCAAGTGAATTTAAAAGGGGCAGAGAGAGAATTGAAGACGGCACTCGCTCGGGCGGCCCGGTTGCTGCCTCAATGGAAGAAAACGTGAAAAAAGTTAAGAAGCTTATATTGGAGGATACCCGAATGAAGATAAAAATGATAACAGAGATAACCCACCTCTCTGTTGGTACTATGCATACTATTCTTCATGACCTTCTTCACCTTTCAAAAGTCAGTGCAAGGTGGGTGCCGCGAATGCTCACGGCGGCGGCGCCTCAAAAACAAGTGCGAATCGAGTGCTGTATAGAGTTTGTAGAGCTCTTTGGTGAAGTCCCGTTAAGTATTTTATATAGAATTGTTACTGAAAATAAAACGTGGGTTCATCATTATGACCCTGAAAGTAAGCAGGAGTCCCACGACAACTCCCCAGTCCACACGGCGCGTGTTTCCAAGGCTGCTGTGCGAGATTGTGGTTTCAAAGAAATTCATCACCCACCCTATAGCCCGGACCTAGCCCCAAGTGATTATTAGTTGTTCCATAATTTGAAAAAAAACTTCATGGGTAAGGATTTTCTAACGATGAAGAGCTCAAGGCGGCAATAAATGCGCATTTCTCAGAGAAAGAGGAAAGTTGTTTTTTACAGGGTATTGAAAAGTTAATTTCGAGATGAAATAAATGCATTAATAATAATAATAATAAACATTTATTTCAGAAAAAATCCATATTTTAACACACACATTTTAAAAACAACTGATTCACATCAAAAATTATACAAAACAAAACAACACACACAAAATAAAAGCACTTAAGGACAGTTACACACATAAGAACCGGGAGGAACTTTCCACTGCTCACAGTGCAGTGTGCAAACGTATCCAGTGGCGCAGCAGTGGAGAGTCCCACCTGTCCGCGAACACGCTTATCAAACTTTTGCTACTGGACCTAACACGACTCAGCAGCGACGCACACTGCTTCCTAATAAGAGCATGAAACCCATCCGTGTGCGTTTCTGCGAACATAGTCGAAGCACTGCAGAAACGTGACAGCCCCAGCAGCACTCTAAACGCGTTGTTGTATTGAACACGTAGGGCGTTGTATGACCCAAGTGTGTAGTTAACCCACAGGCTGCACGTGTAAAGTGTTTGGCAGTAAGACTTAAAAGAGTCACTTTCACTTGATTACTGCTACGCGCGAACCTGCGGGCCAACATATTACACCGAACAGCCAACGCCCTACGTGCCCTTTCCACATCCGCGTTATCCTTTAGGTCCTCGGAGACCCAGTGGCCCAGATACTTGAATTGAGCGACTCTGTTCAAGGGGGTACCAGCTAAGGTGACAGTAGGTACAGTCACGTAATTTTTGCCCCGCCCTAAGGGACGCGAAGAAAAGTGAACTCCTAGTATTTAAGAATACTAGGAGTTCACTTTTCTTCGCGTTGTATCTGAGCCCATGGGCCTCCGCATAGGTTTCACAAATCCGTACCAACTTACGCAAACCCCCTATCGATGGACTCAGCAGTACCATATCATCTGCGTAACTTATATTGTTGAGACAAACGCCGTCTATGTAGCACCCGACACTGGCACTGCTGAGTTCACCGACAAGTTGGTTAATGTACAAGTTGAAGAGCTTAGGTGAAGTCAGTCCACCTTGTCATTTATATATTGCATTGAGGTAATGGATTAAATTGAAAAATAAAAATAATTTTAATTGAATTTACGTCTTTTTTCATGCCGATACCGTGAATACATTGAACGCCCCTCGTATTATGAAATAAAATAATTGCGCTGGCGAACATTTTCTTAGTAAATACTCGTCAACAACTTATATCATTTGGAAGTAGCTTTACTTAGAACTAAGGAAAGCATAAGTAGATTATCAGAAAAGCTTCCTGATTAGTAGTTTGCTAAGTAGTTCACGGATTTCTGCAAGAGAGTGGATTTATCCACGTGAAGTGGCCTTAAGAAGCTTACAATATTGATATAAAATGTTTTTCTATTAATATTGGCATCCATGGTCTTGGTGTTCAGTTCGGCCATCAGTTTTGGCACTTATATTACGAAACACAATTTAAAGAATAACCTTCTTAAAAACTACACTACTTGAGGGTAGTTTCTAGGTAGTCCGGGGTAATTCTCCATAATTCTTCCGCAACCCCCGACTAATGCCGGCCCGCCTCTGCGGGGCCCATCTGGTCAAGCGGGGTGAGTGAGGTGTTTGACTCCCTCCGCGACATCTAAGATGGGCGCGCGTGGAACCCTACGCGCCGTCACCTCTGGCCTAGATGTATGGGGGGTGACGGACGTCCCCGAGTCCGTCGCCCCTGGACCAATTTAGGAAAACTGGAAGAGGGCGTTGTCCGTCCTCCGCCGATGCCCAGTGCGCCTGCTACGGGCCAGGTGAGCAGATGAGATCTCTCACTCCCTTTCCGCAGCCTCCTACTGCGAGATTACTGTTTCACAGAAGGATACCACCGCGTACCTCACCGCTGACCTTCGCATTCACAACGGCCGGCAGCGACAGGTCACTGCCTTCTCCTGAGATCAGGGCACGGCGCGGCTCCTCTGAAGCGGCACACTCTGCCAGCGTATACCGCACCGTGTCCTCCCAGCAGTCGACGCAGTGGTGACACCGGGCGTCCGACTCCCTATTTACGCGACACAGATACTTCCCGAAGCAACCATGCCCCGAGAGCACCTGCGTCACCCGAAACGACAGAGAGCCGCTGCCGAAATACCAGCCCCTACCCACAAGCCTGACAAAATTTACTGAAAGTTTACTGCATTACAAGTTATCCATCACTCACTGCGTCCAGTTTACCTCCAATAATAAAAATCATGCAGAGACACGGTGCATACATAAGAAATATCACCACGCCACCTTATCACCTTTCAAAGTCAAAGTCAAAGTCAAATCATTTATTTCAAATAGGCACATAAAAGGCACTTTTGAACGTCAAAATTTACATAAAAATAGAATTGATTCTAGTTGCCCCTTCCAAAAGGTAGTTTCGTATGGAGAAGAATGGGCAAGAAACTCCACCGTTACTCTTTTAAAATATTTTACAATATTATGTAAGTTCACATTAATTATATAATCATATGTGAAGACGATGCACCTAGAATAAAATTACTATACCACAATAGGTAAAAAGAATTAAATATAATGCAAAGGCAGGTAAATTAATTATGTGATAGATACATGGTGCTCACATATTTACAAATATTGAAAAGTAGATGATGTTTCCAAAATTTTAACAAGTAATAATTTAGTGTGTGAGTTAAAGTAGTTAAGTACATAATGTAACAATCAATGTCATAAAAATTATAAATTATACAATTAAATTAGCAACCAGTTTGATTTTGTCTAGACTCTAGATTGTCCTATGGAGCAGGACCAGCATGTTTCCAAGTATTCTTATCTAGGATATAATCCTCTAATTTGTAATATGCTTGTTTACAAAGTGTACTTTTTATATGAGTTTTAAATTTTCTTTCATTTAATTGCAATATGCCACAAGGTATTTTGTTGTAACATTTAACACAGTACCCCATAAAAGATGTATGTACTTTAGATAATCTAAAAAATGGTTGATCTATTTTATCTTTATTTCTAGTATTAAAATTATGTCTATCACTTATTTTACTAAAAAGATGTAGATTTTTTCTAACATACATAATATTTTCATAAATGAATTGACAAGGTACCGTCATAATATTAATCTTTTAAAATAGTTCCCTAAGAGATTCGCGACGACATAGATTGTAAATGGCCCTGACAGCTCTCTTTTGCAAAATGAAAATGGATTCAATGTCAGCAGCCCGACCCCACAGTAAAATGCCATATGACATAATGCTGTGGAAGTAGCTAAAATAGACCAAACGCGCGGTTTCTACATCTGTTAATTGCCTTATCTTCCTAACAGCATAAGCGGCCGAGCTTAACCGCCCCGCAAGAGATGTTATATGGGGTCCCCATTGTAATTTCTCGTCTAGCGTGATTCCAAACACAGATAGAGAGAGACAAACTTCATCATCACAGATAAAAGATGCACTGCTGGACATAGGTTTCCCCAAACATCGGCACGACTGTTCCTCTGCTTCCCGCAACCAGCAGATTTCCACAATGTTCACCAGTCGTCGGTCCACCTTGACCAACTTATATGTAAGATATTGATTATTCTTCTTTCCTCAGTAATTTGCTTGCCTTGTGAATACGAAATGTTATTTCAGATCTAGAACTCCGATTACCATAACCAATGCATTGAATCAACTTTCAGGTGAGCATGAGTTATTGCATTTTGCATTTTATGCCCATGTGATGACTTCCTTTTATTTGAATGTTCAATTTTAGCTAATCGGTCCGTATGTAGCCTAATTTCTTCCTAGTACACAAAATAATACAATATATATAATGATTATATTTTTAACCACCACATAAGGAAACCAAGTTTTATACAAATTAAGTAACACATTCACAATAGGTAAGTTTATTATCAACAAAATCATGTATCAGGTAAATTTATACTTGTTAAGTTATTTTCCAAAATTATAAAAAAGTCGGGATCATTCAAATGAGAGTGATATAGTAATAGGGACCTTAGTAACCGTAATTAGGATATCATAGTTTTTTACAATGTGACGGCCCTTATCGTACCCTCCTAATGTAAAGTTGTAACCTCAACTTATTACAACTGTAACTCGTGGATCACGTCCACCAAAGATATGTCCTACGTGTTACCGTGACATGTGGCGCCCATCATTCAGAGACAAAATTGAAAACATTCCTGTGCTTTTAATATTATTTTTGGGAATAGTAAGCGTGTAATTTCATAAAAGCTCTAAAAACAATGAATTAAAAAACTTACTGAAAAGCGAAAAATAAAATAAAAACGTTTTAGTAAATTAATGTAAGTAACTAATTTTGAGGCAGCGCTAAACGGCCTTCTTTTTTCATTGGTTAAAATCTGATTCTGTATATTAAAATAGCTATTTAACAAAATTTATCGATACATGACCAATCAGACCAACCAGACTGTCTGTGACAATTTCACAGACAAGAGCGTTACAGGCTGATTGTCCCAGCAGTGAGATGTAATGGTTGGTTACTGCCACATGTCTTCAAATTATAAGGCCTATGACATGCCGCAGGATTTCCTCAGTATCTTTCCCTTCACCGTTATGAGCGCAGTGATGATATAATCCTTGTTTAATTAAACGTTATCCGTGGATGCCACACCTGGGTATTGCCAGTCTCCTGATGGAAATAGAGACGTGTGCACGCAGGATTTCATGCATAAATTCAATTCCACCGAGTCATATTCATGCTGCGTCGAGACGGCGTACGTTGTACTTAATTATACATATTTCATTAGAACTTGATGATATTCAGCCACTGAGGGAGTGAGAAGCATCATAATGAATTCTTTAGATCGCCTAAATACCTAAAATGTCTAGTTTCTGTTCAAAATACCTTCATTCGAAAGCTTTGCAACTATTTGCCTCGCTTATTGGTTAAGTCAGAGAAATACTATAGTATACAATTGTTTCTCGTCGACAGTAATAATGTCGTCCAGACCCGTAGCTCAGTGATGAGGTTATATAACTATTTCTATCATGGTTAACAGTAGGTATAGGTAGCAGTACTCTAAACTCCATATAGAGCTTAAATATGGACATTCAGGTTTCTTACTTACACATAAAACATCTGAAAATCTAGGAAACGATTCACTAAGTTAAATAATTAGTTTCACAATAACTGCTGATTAAGATACCAAAACAACGATGACAGCTGGACTAATTAAATTGACTGGCAAAAAGACATGAATCGTTTGTAAAATTATACACTGCCATTTAGTCTCATCATTCTTAATTTTACAAACTTTTACAATTTACAACTATTTATATTTTAACTACAGTTTATTTATCAAACAAACACTCACATGCAATCTTGCATCTGACAAAACCAGCTTTGTATTTTTAAAAGCAAACAGTAACAGTCTCGAAGCCACATCAGCGTGTTCCCACGCCAGTGAATCTGAAAGGTTAGTTGCGTAACGTGAAGGAGTTATCTATACGTGCTGTGGCTATCTTTTGTGTATCGAGTCCTTGAACTATCGCGTGCTAATCGGCGTCGAGGCCGGCTCGCAGCGCTCGCCAATCTAACGCCCATCTTCCCCGTCACGCAGTTACATCGTCTACTTACATAGATTATTGCAACACTTTCACTAACTAACGAAGAAAGTGAGTCTGACCCCCGGTCGATAAAAGGCAATTTAATCTGCTGTCAAATCTCATGGCATTTATCATCATATCAAATGAAGATTTGAGGAGTCGTTGCTGTGTCAATTTTAATGCCATTATGTTTAATAATAGTTGGGGCTCTCTTCTAGTGAATAGTTAAAAACTTCTGACCGTCATTCATAGACATACTAACTACTTATTATATACTCGTAGTAGTTTTTAATAAGCGCCTATTATATTCAAAACGGCTGTAAAGTTTTATTGCACTACTGATTGAAGTAATTCTAATTGTTAAGATCTTTAAAAATAATCACATAAAAAGGGAAGAAAATATGATTATTAGCGCCTCTTTGGTTATATGATATTATATCATACCATAAGATTAATAATAAATATTTTCATTATTTTTTTCTCATGCTAATAGATATGGCACTTAGCTTCATTTCGCGAATATTTCAGGGGCTTGAATTCATAATAAACCATTTTAGAAAAAATAGTTTTTCCTCTTTGTAAACCCTTTGTTAGTATCGAATCGACGTAGCGCACGCTTTGCGTCAGTGCGGTCTCAACGAGACCTCTACGAGATGCTACGCGGGTGCTGCGCGAGTGTTACGCGTGCGCTACGCGGGTGCTACGCTTATTCAACGCTGTGCACTCCTGTGCTGCTCACTCGGAAGACACCCTGAATTTATTTTCATTTCGCGGACATAGTCAAAGTATATCCCGAAATTGTTGATTTTGTGTTCCAATGGTTTCAAATCTTTTTTATATTTTTTATATAATACATAAATGTAGATACAGCATAACTAACTTAGTATTCCACTTTACCTTATTTAAAAAATACTAATAGTGACTTGAATGTATAGTCACTATGTTTTTTATTTCCAAAACATTCGATCAATCAATCTTTATTTGTGTCAGGATTCTCTGGCAAAGTTAAGTAGGGCGTACAGCCAGAAAACAGTCTTTAAATAAATTCAAAAGATACTTAATGAACTGAGGTTTTTAATTTTATTACTTTATAGTTTAATTTTGTTTTTTTTATAAGCCGAGGCTTAATTTTTAGATACTTTAACAGACTCAAGAACACACAAAGACATGTTTGTCAGTTTCTGGTTTTCAGTAATACATAGTAGCAGATGTGTATATAGCTGTCGATGTCGGGCGCAAAGAGTTCCGTTCTCTCTCTTAGAAATTCTTCAACCGCGGAACAAACTTGAAATTAATGAAAACCCCAATAATCTCAATTATTTTACATAGAAAACCCGAAGAAATTAAAAAACATTAACACTTTTCCCGTTCCGGGGATCGAACCGAGGACCCTACAAGCTCAGTAGTCCCACTTAGGCCCGCTAGACCAAAGCGATAGTCAAAGTTATAAATTTTTTCAATGAAAATAATTCGTAGTTTTTATGATAATTTTGGACACCCATTGTATGTTGGAAAACAGTTGTGCTGTGGGCATGTGATTCGGACTTAACCGATTGAATGCCGTCATTACAGAAACAATTAAAAAGTTATAGTGTCTCGTGTGGATCCATATTCCCGGTCATACGAAGATTTAAGAGGAACATGCCTTGAGATTTTTTTGCTGGGTGAATCTTCCCTCTATGAGTATTAAAAGATCCACAAGGAAGGCCACAGAAACAAAGGATATATTAAGCGATAGACGCTATGACTAGAAACGAGGTGACCACTTATATGACGTCTAATAAAGATGTATAGAAGAAAAAGTCATTCTACGCCGACCTCAAAAAAATTTCAATAAGAGCAAGAAGATGATGTTGATTGAAACTTGCACTTGTTATTATCAATGCTCGCTACTTATGTTTTAGAAGAGATTTTGCCTTTTGGAACAATTTAAAAACAGGTCGTATTCATTGATGCTACACTAGTACACGAATGAATACTTAAAAATTCAATCATAATAATACTATAGTGCCAAATTACATGGAGTAGATATAAAGCAAATCAATTACTGTCCCTATACAAACACATTATCATAATAAATGAAAACATTGCTAGGGATCAATAAATACCTTACAAAACGCAAGCCTAAAGGATCATAAAATAAATTAAATTATTTGTTAGTAGTCTGTCAGCTCTGGGGCCCTAATATCGACGTGTCACGTGATTGCGGGCCGCAGCGTGTTCATCAGCGACACGGCGCGCGGTACGGTGACACCGTGCGTTCAGCTGAAATATTCGATGGTAGAAGGGGAGGTTGTGCGAGGTCACGCCTGTGCTCGGTCGTCTCCGGCCGCGTCCGCCGCCGCTCGGGCCGCGCCGGGACGACGCGCGCACAGCGACCTCTTGCGTGCGCCGCTACAGTGCCCCATCGAGTTTACGTCCAGCGACCACGCTGCGGACTCTGCCGCTTCTCACACTGCCATCGAATTGTTATCTTAATATCGTTCCAAGGCGACTCGCCTTTAGCGAACGACCGCCGCGAACCATAGCTAAAACGTATAATTGCAACACGACACTCCGAACCTAACGCATATCTCACAAAACGGGCCGTTCGTGCTGTAAACGAGTCGAGCGCTTAATCGATCGACTGCATTAAAAAGTAAAAATTATTATTATCGTTTTGCAGTCGACCTTTGCGGATTTTGTTGCGCTGCCAGAGGTTTTTTTAGTAACATTTTACACACATTGCTAAAAGTGGTCAAATATTGCTTAGGCTTATTGACTAGTCCATAATATCGAGTGTGGTGCCGTCCGGTGCTTAGTTTGCTCAGTGAACATCAGTGCGTCAAAATTGTCGAGGTGTTTTTCTTCGTTCGTTTCGTTGCGGGCTTAGCATTATATATTCTTTCGGTTGGTTCTTGCTTTGTTTTGTTATACTTGTGGGGAAAAACGCGATCCATGCTTGGAGTTATGACTACCATGGTATGGTTTCCTTTGTCTAAGTTATTTATCTACTTTTTCTCTTCTTAGTAAAAAGAAGTTAGTTCACATACATTATCACATGTTGATGCTTTTTAGATTGAACGAATGTTACAACATTTTATGAAAGATCATCGAACCATTCTTCTTTCATAATTTCTTGTAGGGTTTGTTGGTTCTGACTGAGTAGTTTATATCTAGCCATTATCTAGTTATTTTGTATTTTATTTAGTCGTTTACATTGTATTTCTATGATAAAGCCGTGCTTCTCGCTTTGGAAGCTTCATTATAACGAGAGTTACAGACGCTATATTGTACCTAACTATTCATAGTATGGCGGCGATTCTATTGTAAAAATATGCAGAGCATGCTGCCCCTCCCACGATTTCACGTTCTGGAAGGATTCCCAGGGGTTCAGTTCAGGCTTGAATTGCGCTACATACAATATTCATCTAAACTCGCATTGTTGGCGTAATGCACAGCTTTAATTCATCTGTAGCCACATCAGTTCGTTATGCTACTGGACACTATTACATAACGTTATATGCTTAAAGTCGTTTGTTGTATGTGACATATTTCGCCAGCTATTGCTACATTATCGTTTTGAATTTCGAGTGACAGTGACAGCTGCAGAGGTCGTTTCGTTTCTATTCCTTAATTTCTTAACACTGGCAACTTATAATAATTAATTCATTATTTAACATAGGTATGAAGGCAGAATATAAAAATAAACTTAAATAACTCCTGAACCCGGTAACACAACATATAGGTACATTACCCAAAAATTTAAATTAACTTTTATAGTATGTTAAATTAAAACGGTGTTAATAACAAAGAAATACAGTCGCAAATAATGTAAATGCTAATGATTTAGGTTAAGTAACACTAGGAATTAATTCTCGTAAAAGGTCTCTGAATTGGCATTATTAACGGAAATCTGAGGCGAAGAGCTTGCGGTGATAGAAGCTAGTATCCACGAAGGGGATGAGGTGTTTTGTAATAAACAAAGCGCCTTCATAATTTATGAATTATGTATGTGTATATTATCGTGTTCCTCTGAGAACGTGTACATATTATGTATGCTTCAAGTTCGCCACTCGTCTCTTGGGCCTCGTAAAGCTAGTTTACGTAATATGGCACTCAATGCTACACATCTCTAACACAGTGTTGAGAAGCTACTAAGCTCCTTTGGATTTTTTCTTATTAAATCAACATAATCTGGGATATTTTTATAAAATTCAAAGCTTATTTTAGTGTTGAATGATGTTTAAAGCTGTATCACATAACGAAATTCAATAGATGCTCTAAAATAGTAAACATTTTAATAATTAATTTTGTAAACCATATAGTTTTAATATTTTCCAAACTTAAATCAATAATAAAAAAGGAAATCCTTTAGGAGTGGAACTTTCTGTATTTGATTTAGTCGTGACTGTATCCATGTTTTGTTCATTCTTCCAAAATGATTTACTACTCGGGAAAATTTTGCTCACCACTATTGGTGAGGAAAAAATAAAAAATATAGAAATACCTGATTGTACTGCCATTATTTGATACATTTTAAAACATTAATATATACATACTCACTTAGCTTTGCTATTGCGCAGCTTTTTTGAAAATTACTCGTTACTTATAATCAGGCTTCATAACTCATCACTATCCACACAGACCTAAGTCTTACTTAAAGTAAAAGATAACAACATTCAGATCTATACACAAATCGGCTAAAGTATCAGTTTCTATAATGCTGAGATCACAATGGCAGCACGGGTTGGTTTAACAAGACGTTTCATTCGATATTCGTATTGTATTGTCGTTCAATGTCAGTTTCCTCGTGTCCGTCATTATTCTCGAGCTCCAACAACGGAGAGAACGTCTTGCGCACATTGAACATGTGCACAAAAAGATGAAAAGAACCGCCTCCCATTGACACAGGTCTTGAATGAGCCCGGCCTCGTTCTCCGCTTTCAGGCGCTCGTAGCTGTATGCCTATTAAACGTGCTCTATACACTTGAACTACTGTCTTAGCCGACATTTGTGGAAACTTAAGCTGGTGCTTCCAAATACTTATACGAAATAGCTGCGTTTCTTTTTGTCCATTCTTATACCATTTCGCTGTTATAAAAAATATACAAAACCATACCATCGTAAAAATATCGTGAACACTACCATGCAGTAGCTGAGATTGTTTACTAATACATAAATACGATTACCGGATTAGAAGAGAACGAGGGTTGAGAAGTGTACGTGGGGATAGATCGATCATCTATGCAAAACACGGCAATCGCACTGCTGGAGTCGGCGTCGGCGTTCGAGCGAGCCGTGCTGGAATGTGAGCACCTGGAGGCGTCGGAGCACGGCGGGTTTCGGTGAGGACGTTGGCGCGGCAGCGGCATGGAGGAGCGCGCGCCGGACGTGCCGCTGATCGTGTCGCCGCCGTGCGCCGGCGCTGGCGCCGCACTCACCACATCGCGCCGCGCCGCTTCCGCGCGCGGCTCCCGCGACGACTTGCCGCCCTCCACGTGGCGCTCGTCGGTGCGCGTGCGTGACACCGGTTTCCGCGGCTCACGCAAGAGCGTCGTTCGCCTAGAACCGCCCTGTAATGGCCTCAACGGGTTGCCCACCATCGGCAAGGAGGTAATCCATTTATCTCTTCGCCAGATAATGTGTTGCGATGAGTGTTTATAACATTTAAGTTTAAGCGATCTAAAAGCGATCTCGATTCACCGTTTTTACTACTTAGGATACTGCGCTTTGTCATTCAAAGTTGTAAATCAAAAGGTTTAATTTACTCTGGTATCTGCTTGTCAAATAATTTGGTACTTACTTAAATGATATTTTCTGTAACAGACGGGTAGCACCAATAGGGGAAAGACTATTGCGTAATTAATACTAAGTAAAAGCGCATACAACGTAAAGCACCAAATTAACTATTCACATGTTTCACACCTCTGCGACCTCTACAACCCGCGGTGGACTATGGACCATCCCGATACACGATATTGTTCACCATTATTGTTCATTCATTAAAATACCAAAGTAGTACAACAACATTTTAAAATAGGAACGTTAAACTTCCGAGAACCTAAATGTTTTAACACTATTTTCAATAATTGAATAGGCTTTTGTTAAACATTACTATACACAGAATTAAATCGACCTGAAACCACAAATAGTCTGATAATATAATATAATATAATATAATAATAATAATATAATATAATATCAAATATCTAATCTCTGCAACTCTGCATCCATACTCGTACATACACGAATACTTCATCCATTGATTTTTCATGGTTATAAATCTTAAGCTTTTGAGAATGGATTTTCTTTCCTCATTTCATCGGGAATGCCTTTGCTGACGTACCTAATAATGCATCCTTCTTATCTTAAACATACTTATAGCACGTATAACCTAGTACCTGTTCTAGTAGTTTTAAACTATGTATATCTGTAATCATTATTTAGGTAATTTCGTGTAAATAACGAAGAAGGAAAAAAAAGATTTTTTGCCTAAATAGAAACGTTCCATACGAAGTTTTATATTGTTTATAAATCACGGCTTATAAGCAAATTGTGTCGTACAATAAACCTGCCCGATAATTCGTCGTAGTTATGCAAGTAATTAACATCCTTTGTCGTAATATGTTGTGTTTGTATGTATAAAAACATGTTACTCTTTGTTACATCAATGTATAGTTTCGACAAAGTCCACTAACCCATTGTCTAAACTTTAGGTTTGATAGAGCAAATATTCCGTGGGCTTCCTATAATACTATAAATGGGCTTACTATAAGGCTTACAATTCAACAGAAAGTAACGATCACGTGAGGTTTTATAGCTAACCTAACATATGGATATTTCCGTGTATTGTCCTGAATGCGCGTGTAAGTACGCCAGTCCACAGCTACCTTACTCGTAGGCTCACATAAACAGTGGTGACGTCATTGTTCGCAGGTACTGTCTCTGGGCGCGACGGGCGGCCACAAGGGAACCACGCAGCCTTCTCACCCCTGCACTATCCTCCACCATTCTCCTTACAAGGTAAGAATTGTATCTACGTCAGCAAATTCATGTGTACGAATGACATTCCAAATGTTAAAACAACGATTACTCAATTTTGCTCTACAAATCTAATCTACCCTGTAATTATTTAACAACTACAGTGTGGCGTTTGAATTGTTCATATTGTAGTTTGCACATAAGAAAAGTATAAATTATATTCGTCGCATTGACCTCGCTCTACTCGACACAGTCGACACGCAACACGCTACAATTCCAAATAGTTTTGTTGTAAAATATTTAAATCGTAAGCTGTAGTCTATTAAATTTGCACAAACTTGTTTTACAGGCCGCTTGGGATTGGTTGATCCTTATACTGGTGATCTACACGGCAATATTTACTCCTTATGTGGCCGCCTTCCAACTGAACGAGCCCGACTTTGATAAACGTTCTCGTAGCTTCGGCGAAGACCCCATAGTAGTCATCGACATGATCGGTAATATTCATCTCTAAAATTCAAGATTTCAATAAAATAAATTAAACAGTGACACAGTGACATACTTTGACTTTTTTACTAGATCTCTTGAATATATGGTCAGTAGCAAAAGACAGGTCAAAACTTTGGGCGCTGCTTCAATTCCATATAATTCTGTCAACCAACTATAGATCATATATGATTCATATGGAAAATATTTACACTGTTTCAACAGTAATTTGTAACTACATTGCATGCATATTCAGTGTAAACTAGAACAGTAAAATTTAACGCAGCATGTTTTATTTCCAGTGGACGTCACATTCATAATAGACATTCTAATTAACTTCCGCACCACGTACGTGAACGTGGCCGATGAAGTGGAGTCGGACCCCGCCAAGATCGCCATGCACTACCTGCGCGGCTGGTTCCTCATCGACCTCGTTGCCGCTATCCCGTTCGATCTGCTACTCTTCGGCACCGACACCGACGAAGTGAGCTGCTTTACCACCTACATACACCACATTTGGTTTCATCTCACATACGATACCTACACAAACTTAATTTTAGAATTAGACAACAAAAATGAATGGCTGAATAGAAGACAAAAACACCAACGGCCTTCCCGTGATTCGCAAACTCGTATCGATAGTCGCACTAACGGCTCCCTCGCCAAACAGCGAGAATCGATTCAAATCGTTTTTGGAGCGTGAACTAAGTAAGTTTGCATTTCACGGTGGATATCCAGACGATCAGTTGTCCGAAACGGTGTCACAGCTCTCGGAATCCCGAACTTAATACACTGAGAGTTCACAAAATATCGATGCAGTTAAACTAGTATATAAAAATAACACAGTGGTCACAAGTGGAGGCCATACAGTACAACAAGATTAGGGTGGCGAAGCACGATACATTCCGCATTGTGAAGGGTAAAATAGGTCATAAGAATATGAAAGCGAACTAGGTCAAGTTAGGGTTGCACGATAAACATTTCAAGACGAAACAATAAGTACTTGTACAGTGTTTGAACTGCTAAAGATTGTTTCGTTCGGGATGAACGGTTCTTTCGGACAAATGAAGTTCTGGTTATTATAGCGAATCACGTAGTTGTGGAATGCAGTCAATGCAACTGTCACTATCGATTAGGTTACCACAGCTGATCATTTAAAGATCCCACTTTATATTTGAATCAATTAGTTATTCATAGTAAATTATTTTAAAAACAATCAAACTGTGTAAAACCGACTAAAATCATATCATCCAGTATGTTTTGTTCGTAAGCAAAGTTGATTTGTGATTTTATTTTGATTTAAGACAACTACTTATTACCTGTTGATTTTGTTGACTATTAGTAACCAGTCGTGATTTATTTTATCATTTGTTAAATAGTCACGTTGTGGAGAATGCCCGAAGGTGGGTGCGTATTGAATTTGTAATACCATTTCTTGTTACAGCAGGGGCTGGAAAGTGATGAGGTATACCATCTTTGTGAACTATTTTTATGTTGCTGCCACTCAATTTTATTATATTTTTAGTTGACATATTTTATTCATTAATTTCCACTAGCCATTTTGAATCCACTAAGTGAATGCGTTAATGGAAGATATGGACGCTTCCCATGAGCAAAATGTCAATCATTCCAAGTCGTACACCGTTCCCGACATGTTCCGAGCTCACTAGTTGTATCACGAGCTTGCCGCAGGGTAGCGACTACCGACATGTACCACATGGCTAGATCCGAGCAGAAAGTCGCTCTGCGTAGCGTTTGTTTAATCAATCATAAGTAAACATATGCGAGTCTCAATGGTCGCTCCTTCCAACTTTAAAGAGCCGAGATTGAATAGTGTTACATGATAATACCACTACACAGTGGTGGCGTTAGATGCGTCTTGGTAATCAGAAAATGTATCATCTTTTTTTTATATTTGAGCATAATATTTTAGCTTTATTATTAGCACATACCAGTAAAATTATATACTTAGATTTGTAATGATATACTACTTGCATAATTACTTACTGATATAGTTAAGAACCTCATAATGTACGTACTGATTAGTACCACTAACTAGATTCACTAAAATAGCATCAAGAGCGAAAATTATTTTAGAAGTCATAAAGTAGGTAATTTAGTTAGATGTTGAAAAAGAAATATTAATTACATAATTGTCATGCGGATATGATTTTATAGCGAAACTACATCGGTGGAACATTTTTCATTGGCTTTTCTTAGTAAAAGTACGTACAAGAGTCACGATATGCACAGAGCTTGGTAGCAATTACGCTCACACTTCCCAGACTTTATGTACCGATCAATAGATCGCCTTTATTCACGACAAGAAGCACCAAGTTATAGTGTCCGTCCCGAACTTACATAACTACTTGAAGCACCCACCTTACATCAAGCAATATATCAATATATTGATGTACAATACTGTATCCGCCACTGATCTGTATACCCACTTACATTTATTTACTCATCGTAATTTGTGTTTGTTAAAATTTTTTAATTGGTTAAAATTATCATCTACATTGTTATTTATTTTCTTGTATACATAAGGATTACCTATATTTATTTTAAATTTAAATAAATTGTTTTGAAACGATTTTATTTATTTTTGTTTTTCCTTTTTTTCCAAATCCAAACTTAATAAAACTAAATCAAATCTAAAACTACCCGCAGTGCACGGTTCAAACTGAGAACCCATGAGAGATGGGGGGTACGTTTCAAAACCTATACTTTGAGTCACTCATCGAGAGCAATCCATCGACAAACAGCATCAGCTTCACAAGCAAAGCTTCCATGATAAATACAGCACAAAACGACCACGTGTGAATGTTACAATATTTAGAGTACTTAGACTTACATTTTAATATAAACTTAACTCAAACCTGTTTGTGTGTCCTTTATTATAGCCGCCAATTTAAAGCATGAATAAATATTACTTTTTCTAAATAAATTAAACACAGTATTTTGCAATAAATTATGTATATTGTTTATTCAATCTTAAGAGCTCTTCTAAAACATACATTAATTTAACTAATACAAAATTCTTAAAAACACCCGTCTTTACTGTGGTATATAATTAATCATTCACCCGCCGAAAAAGTTCATAACTGTAGGTAAGTCCACAAAATCTCTCTCTAAATTCGGATATTAACAAAACATTTCTGTCAAGAGTTTTTTTTTAATGCACCGAGTTGTATGAAAATTACTAATCTTTGTATATATTTCTAATTATTGTATTCGCTTAAAACTTAAACTCACACGACCATTAAATTAAACATTCACAATTCGACACCATGGTGTAGGCACCGTGGTCAGACAAACGTAGAGAGACTTGTAATTGGCAGTGAAGTAATATCAGTAATCAAACAGTATTATGCACCGCATTATGTACGAAGCCAGCTAATTTTATAGTTTTAAAATAATCGCTTTTAATTCTGCAAACTACATACATATATCTAAGTTTGTGCTCAGCAGCATTCATAGGCCAGTTTTTGCTTAGTTAGCGTGGTTTTCGCTGCGAGGCCTCGTTGATGCTATTTAGTTTTAAGCGAACGTTTCATATAACGCTTGAGTTGGGTTTGCGGCTAAGTTGCGTTGCACAGCGGCTCACGGATCTTTCTGAGGTGTGGTTGTGGTGCTTGCAGACCACGACTCTCATCGGTCTGCTGAAGACGGCGCGCCTGCTGCGGCTGGTGCGCGTCGCACGCAAAATTGACAGATACTCCGAATATGGCACCGCCGTACTGCTTCTACTTATGGCCACTTTTGTCCTTATTGCTCATTGGTTGGCCTGCTTATGGTGAGTATTTAAGAATACTTGTACCATGAGGGCAATTCAAAACAACGAGACCATAATTTTTCTGAATATTATAACGTAATCTTTGTGCAATTAACAACCGGTCTTATAATTTTATGTAGTGAAAATCTCATTCAAATTAGCCTCGTTGTAATTGAATAGCTCCATTTAGGTAGGTACTGAAGTACATAAAAACTTAATCCCATACTTACACAGGCCAAGTGAGGCAAACCCATGGTTCAATAAGTTTTATTTCAACCGTTCTTTACCTAACTTGCAACTGTTCATCTGTCCTACAATACTCGTCTTGTTACCCAGGTACGCTATAGGCAGTTGGGAGCGCCCTCAGCTCCACGCGCCAATAGGATGGCTGGATGCTCTCGCGAATGATGTCCAAGCGTCTTATGACAACTCCACTGGTCCATCCATGAGGTAATGTACGAAAGGTTGTGTTAAAATAAACAATTAAAATGTCAAACTAATATGAACTGTTGCTTTTCAGATCTAGATATATAACCGCTTTATACTTTACGTGCACTTCGCTAACAAGCGTTGGCTTTGGGAACGTTGCGCCAAACACTGACATGGAGAAAGGTTTCACGATATTTGTTATGCTGGTTGGCTGTAAGTGTTTATGACTTACCACGGACTTCTCTGACCCGGTGCTCACGTTGTCACTCAGACTCGTGGTAGCCCGGAGACTTTAGGATAATTGTGGGAATCAAAGCAAGGAATATGGTAGTGCCTTTTTAGTTTATATAAGCAGGGAGCTGAGTTTCCCTAAACTTGGACTTAAATGTTTTAACAATCACTCATCATAATATTCAATGCTCGTTCCTTCTTTATATGTGAAGATAGTTTTATTCCTTTAATGGGAAGATTAAAAACTATTGCTCCACCGGGTCAGAAGAGTTGTTATCCCGGCACTCGATGAAAGAACGTGGCAAAATCACATAAAAACTTTCTTCTTGCAGCTCTCATGTATGCCAGTATCTTCGGTAATGTATCAGCTATTATACAAAGACTATATTCAGGAACAGCTCGTTATCATACACAGATATTAAGAGTACGGGAATTCATTCGCTTTCATCAGGTAAAAGACTGACTTCTATTTGAACACTATTTCCAACTTACAAGTAATATACATAAGGTCCATATTTTAGTTATGACATTAACGATAGGTAGCTTTGTGACGTTTGCTATCTTTTCAGCGATAATCAGATGAATAGCGCTATCTCGCTCTGATGTGCCGTTGTCATCATAACATAAATATTAACTCTTTGTTGACGATACTTGTAGATAACGAATCCTTTAAGACAAAGACTGGAGGAATATTTCCAACACGCTTGGAGCTACACGAACGGTATCGACACGTCCAGCTTACTAAAGGGATTCCCGGAGTGCCTCCAAGCAGACATCTGTCTTCACCTCAACAGAAACTTGCTCGCGAATTGCTCAGCTTTTGATGGTGCTAGTCCAGGATGTTTAAGGTAACTACAGTTTTTGAACTAGTGTCATTGTGATGAAAAAGTCGTGTGTTCACAAAATGTTTTTTCGATTACAGATTATTTGTCTACCACTAGATAAATCATAAAGATCGTCGTTTATATTCTTTTTTACCGGATTTCTTCATCAACGTTGCACATTAATTCACGTGTGAGGGAAAACTTTACGAACAAGATTTTCCCAAAAACGGCATTGCATATTTATTGTCTATCAATATAGAAAATTCAATTTTAAATGAATAAATAACGTTGAGTTCTGAATGAGTCTAAAAAGAACTAACGATTCCACCGAATTCCAACCACGCAATAGCTTCCAAGGCGTTTTTCCACATACCTGTAACTGTTTTTATCTGGCTTCTTTTGTTTTGTTTATAGAGCTCTCTCGCTGAGGTTCAAAACGACGCATGCGCCCCCTGGCGAGACCTTGGTGCATCGCGGCGATGTCCTCACCTCCCTTTACTTTATATCCAGAGGCTCCATAGAAATCCTAAAGGACGACATTGTTATGGCCATATTAGGTGAGTTACTGAGTTATTTTTTAAAAAATTCTGAAAGAAACATTCATTTCTCGGTTCGATCCGTCTTCCCTGGCTAATAAAAATTGATATCATGTATCGTATGATTCAAAGGTTGTCTGTAAAATATCGCTTTGCAAGACCTATCGCTATTTTTATCGCGTTTTGTAAGACCGCCCATTGTGTCACTCTGTGTAAAATGTCTACATTTATATCTGTAATTTTTATGGTGTACATAATAAAGAGTATTCTATTCTATTGAAAATATTGTTTTGTTGATGAAGGATTTAAACAGAGTAAAAAAAAAAAAGAATTTCGTGAATCTGTGCCACTCATTTGATTCATTTTTAAATCGATTATAATATGTATACGTTTACTGATTTATTTTATGAAAATCTCTCACCCAATACTAATGAACGTCTTATATTCTGCAGGTAAAGATGACATATTTGGCGAGAACCCGTGCATCTACGGCACCGTGGGCCGCAGCAACTGCCGCGTGCGAGCACTGACGTACTGCGACCTGCACCGGGTTCATCGTGACGACCTACTCGACGTACTCGACTTCTACCCCGAGTTCCGCTCCTCCTTCGTCAACAACCTCGAGATCACCTACACCATGAGAGATGTCAGTATCACGTAATAAATTGAGATAATAAAATAAGTTCATACAACATAGAAAATATTTAAACCTACATTAATACTAAAATAATAGGAAAAACCTGTAAATAACTTGTCTTACAATGATACGACTGTATTACAATGATTTCTCAAGATGACAATTAAAACAATCTCAAGGCAGTTTCGTACCAAATTGTAACAAGACTATGCGCGACAAGCATGCCTACGAGGCTACGAACGTAGCACGTCTACGAAGGCGTAGACATTACGTAGCAAGGCGAAAGCGCCTGATACAAAATGTCTGTTAGAGTGACTTATATTTTTCATAATAATAGGAATATATTCTTCTATCATGTGCTACGAGTTGGCTACGAGGCTACGACCGTAGCACGTCTACGACGTCGTAGACATTGCGTAGCACGGAAAAAGCTCCCGATAAAAGACAGAAACGTGATGTTTTTTCTTCTCGTATGTTGTAGGAAGAATTAGGTGGTATTGAGCCTAAGCGTCGCATGCGCTATGAGAACCCATGCGATGCGCGTTTGCTGCGGGAAGCGTACGCGCGCACCACGCGTCGACCGCACACTGAAACCTTCGCTGAGAAAGTGGTGAGTGAAGCCTTTCGCAGGCGGTAACAAATCGAGATGTTTCTGTTATTATGTAAAATTTCTAAATTACTATTACTAAATAATGATTGTGTTAGTACTGATTATTAAATAATGATTGTGTTTTTGCCTTTTTATTAACGATGATTTTTATCAGCCTCTTTAACAAAGTTCAACTTCTAACAATGTGCATTTAATTCGTCATTTACAAATCACTAAATGCGTGTCTGTCATCTCCAAACGATTGATAGAAACAGAATGATGTTTAAAATACGTTTAGTGGGAAACGCATTTAGTGATTGGTGGTGCAAGCGGGCTTAGTGTTGTTCGAGATAGCTGCTCACTAAGATTTTTAAGATTTGTGGAAGCATGTACATGTTCTCAATAGAACGCATGCCTGAATTTACGCATCAGATACATTTGAAGTAATTCACCGCTGTTGCAGGACTCTCAATGCAGCGACGACGACACGGAGTCACCGGCCAGTCGCGGCATCCTCGAGTTCTCCGCGGACAAGGCGGGACAGGACGTCACGCCGCTCAACTTCAACTTCAGCAAGCAGCGCTCCACCACACTCAACTCCATCACCGGTAAGCACGCGCTCTCACAGGAGGAATGAACCCTTTGTTTCTTTAATATTACGACCTACCACAAACGCCCGTTAAATACAAAGTCACAGAAACCCCGGGTGGCATGTTGTGGTACCTTCCTCTCTATTCATAGAGTAGATGACCTACACATTATAGTAAATGGATGACCAATATGCATTTCCCTTCGCCATGTTTGTCTCTTCTATACTGTTATACCTTGTGATCCGTTACAATTTCAATTTTATTTTTCTGTTTGATTCGTTAAGGGAATTAATTTTTGTCTTGGGATATTTTAATAATTTCTATCATTATATTTTTTATATTTTGCAAAAAGTTTTTATAAGTTATATCGGCATCAAGTATACTTACGGGCACATTATGTGATATTATAGTTTTTAACTTTTTGCAAAATTCTACAAATGTACAAATATCATTGTAATCAATCAATTTGAACATGAATATTTAAAAAATACGTATATGACGTTTAAAATTATAGCGACTAATTAAAGTTTATTTCATTTAGGGCAGCATGTGTTACGCTTGTTTCCTTATTTATTTATATTCCTATTTACTGGTGACGTGGGAGGGGATGCGGTGTGGCTATCACTTAGTTTCGGCACTGTTGACGAGCTCACGGTGGCCGCCAGCAGCCGCCAGTGGCTCTGATAGGAGGGAGCTTCGTGATGACGCGTAGCTCTCGACCTAGCGGCCCCCCGCACACCCCGCACCCCCGGTACCGTCCGCCCCGCTCTGAGCGCGGCCCTTGTGTGCAGGCATGCTAGCGCAACTTAAACGGAGCTTCCCAGACCTCTACCATCATAAAACACATCAGCCACTGCACAACAAGTACTGTAAGTATGCATATTTATACTACTTTGTAGTGCATGAGTCAACATCAAAAATGTTTTATAAAAATCAAATTAGTCACATTTAAGTACCGGTTGAATGGTTTCCATGTAAAATACTCATCTGTACAATATGGGCACGCAACTGTCAACCGGAACTTTCACCCAAAATTACAACTGAATTGGTTATAAAATATTGGTACTTATAGAATATTTGGATCAATTTTATTACACAGCAACACCAAGTTTAACAATATGCATCAAAATACCTACGGTATTTTACCATCAAACCATAATTCAAATGAGAAAAATCAATAATTAGTAGGCTACGTGCTAAATTATTCATTCTCATACCACTACTTAACTAATTTAATTATGATTCGTTGAATTACGTATGTATCCCAAGGTGGTAACGGTCACTATAAATTACTATACACGTGCATAATTTCCAGCGCAATCCACGCCTCAAACGTATAGAAGTCGCGCGGCCGTGCGGCGCCAGTCGTCGGCGGGCCCGCTCAACGATACGTCGCCGCTGACGTGCGCGGCAGCGGGCGAGCCGGCCGTGAGCACACCCGCGCACAGTGCCACGCTGCCCGTGTCCAGCCTCAGCACCAACCCCAGCTCATACTACACCAACGCATCACCGTCGCCGCCGGCGCCCGCGCACCAGCATGTATCGTGCGACGACATCCTCGCCCCCGCCGCAAACGCGCCCGCGCGCACCCCCTCCTGCCGCTCCGCGCCGCACTCCGCCGTCAACCTGCACCAGGCCGCCTGCAACGGCCGCCCCGCCGCGCTCGCTCTGTCCCATGAGAAAGCACAAAATGCTGCAACCGCACAGGTAAGATTTAAACACACGGAACTTTTAAACCAAAGAACGGCTTTCGTACCTACTAAGATTATTTGTGTTACAGGATAGCATGTCGCCACAGTACCAGAATGTAGGAGCCGCTGCGACGGCAGCATCGGTAGCGACCGTACTTACAAGACTAGAAGAGTTAAGTCGTCGTGTAGCCGTGCTGGAGTCCGGGCTCACAGCAGACGTGCGACGTATCCTGCAGCTGTTGCAGGCGCGTGAGGGCACAACGCACCACAACGCGCAGCCAGTGCACACCCCTTCCACAGTGCTACCCAAAGCCTCTCTCTCGGTGCCTCAAACGAATGAGGTGACGTTCACCACCTGAGACCCATTGCTGAGTAATATAATGACTAGTCAATAATATGTTGTTTATGTCTCTAGTGGGAGTGGAACTGGAACGGCGAGCGCGAGCGCGGTGGGCGGTGCGGGCGCGGCGAGCGCGGCGAGCGCACGCCGGGCGTGCAGCGCTCGGCGTCGGAGCCGCACGCACCGCTGCCGCCCGCGTTGCCGCCACCGCCGCACTCGCACTCTTTCTACAGGTAGTGTGAGGCGCGCGAGACGAGCGCCCCCCGCTCCCGGCCGTCGTCGCGCTCGCTCGCCGAGTCGGCGTCGTGCGGCTCGCTGGCGGGCTCGCCGGCCGGGGAGGTGCCGCCCGGCTGGACGCGCCCGTCGCCGCCGCGCGCGCGCTTTCACTTCTGCCGGCGCATCGCGCGCTGCCGGCCCGCCGATGTCCGAGGCTTCCTCTGACGTGGCCCTCACCCAACGCATGGACCAATTTTGTACTTCCGTTAACGCCTAAATAAACACGTCCTCGCGATCTCGCGAGCGGGCGGCCTCTCCCGCCCGTGCCGAGTCCATTTGTAATAAAATTTCAATAATGTTCGCTTTAGTAAAACTTTAAGATTGTCCAGCGGGCCGGATCCGGTTGATTCGACGAAAAGACACGAAGCCGTTTCACATTATATGGTAGTGTACGACTACACGAGTGGTTAGAGATGCAATAAGTGGTGGATATATTGGGTGCTTTAATTTTATGTATGTAATTTACAGGCTTTTAAGAGAAGTAAATTTTTACATGATGTATTACGTATGGGTATGTGTACAGTAGCACTATCTGACCGTATTTTTCATCAAGCCTTCCGGTTAATGTGTTTATGTTAATGAATCCAAATATATTATCCAAATTTACTTATTAATGTATCTACGTAATTATTCTATTCTAGACTTCAGCTAATTCAGAATGAGGCTTATAAGACTGAGAGACTACGTAAATACCGTGAACTGTATTTCCAGAAGCGAGTACCTAAACGATAAACGCTTTCTACCCGTCCTTGCTCCTTGCCTTTACATAGTAGCTAGGTATGTGTAACACTACTATGAACGACATTATAAACTGCTCCTTGTGGAAGTGCGTTTCTGAGGTTTCACTCGACACACGTATACACACATTCGTTGCCACGTTGTCTTCAATGATGCATAACTACATAAATATTTTATTAAACTATTTTCGATTTGTTATATTTGTTTACTAAAGTATTTATGACTCACAGCGTCAAGTACTTCGCAATCTGACGACGAGTGGTTACGAACATTCAAAACCATTTCAATACTCATACTTAATATTAAAATCCTCGTCTCCCTTCCGACTTTACTTTAATTACTATAATTGTGGCTCAAATTATTAACTTTATGTTGTAATGTGTATCCTAGTTACGGAGTAAGAGATTTCGCCAATGTATCATTATAAGCAATAATGAAGCCCACCGTATGTTTAGGATGTACATCGTGATTATTACGTAAGTGGCTCATAACACCCAATGTTAGGTGTACAGACTGTACAGTAACCAGATAGAGCTACAGTTTGTTTGTCGCCGCACTTAGGACTCTCAAGTATACTATCCTTTCCGTAATCATCATATCGTACTGCGTCATATCACTCTTTAACCATTTCATATTACAAGGTATTCAATTCAAAAGTTATATTTTTATTTAAATGAAAGTTTTTATTGAACATTCAATTTTTTCCTGCTAGGCGTATTTATGATTAACTAAGGTGTTTGCTTTTTAATTACCGGTCAATTAAAAAAACATCATAATCGTTATTATAACCTGCACCATATTTGATAGCAGGCACATTCTCAACAAACCCTTCTGATATGCTCTCTGACGTCTTTTCGAAACTACTGCTTTCAATCTAGTACCTAAAAATACCCAGTTTAAAGTATACACTCCGTTCCAAAACAATTTGATTAAAATGTAAACAAATGGGTTAGAAAACGTACCTGTGGGTGCCAATTAGTAGTGCTATTTGATTATTTGAATTATATTATTTAATTAAACACATTTTTCTAATTTTAAATCGCCTGAAAGATGTTTTTAATTTAATTGAGGTTATTTTATTACCTCAATTTTCTTCGACGATTTATGAGACAATAATCGTTGGAAAAAGTGGTGAGATATAAAGTTGAAACCTTCTAAATAAATGTGTTACTAATTCCCTATAGTATGTGTTTGCGTGAGAATTTAGCCTGAACAGGCTTGTATACAGTTAAATCAAAAAGGTTTTGGAACAGATTATAGGTATTATCGTTCCGTGTGAATCTGCGATACGATGTCATTCTAATCTCTTTTAATTTGGTATTAAACAACGCGAGTTTATATAAAATTGAATTACTGTTTTTCAGTGATACTTAAACGAGCACGCTTCTAACTGTGTACTTCTAATTTATGCATAGACGAGCACAGTTCCGTCAATTATAACTCATCATCAACCTTCTAGCTAAGCTCTAACTTTGGATACATGGGTACTACTTGTACACAATGCTATTTGTCTCATGTCTTCGATCACTTTTAGAAAATTACCATCATCTGTATCGCATAGCAATACTAACTTAAATAGCGAGTCTATGACGACAAGCAGTAGAGAGATAGTTGTGAAATGAAAACTGCCAAATTGATCACTTTACATGATTACATTTTCAAAAAAGTACTCATTTTATTCAAATTACGTATACATCTGTACCTATTCGTATCTTAACACAGAAATGCTTCACACTACGAGTTTTTACTGTTCAACTTTAGACAATAACAGTCATGCAAAAATGCGTTTTAAGTCGCTATAAACAATGCACGCATTCGTAAAGTACCAAAGAAAATATTGTTTACCTTAAACATTACAGCTTTAATTTCAAGAGAAGTAACCGCAACATTTAATAATAAAAAGTTCAATGGTTGACTTAAAAATAAATGATAATAAATGAGCATGGAACATCGCACATTAGTTCTACCGTTGATTTTCTGCGCGTAGTAGGTTGTATTTAATGTAAATATATAGATATGGTAGACTTAGGTTTGTAAATTGGTCAATTCCCAGATGTTATACTTATTCTTCAATCTATCTAGTTTATCAAAAGTAATAGCTTTGCTTTATATTACTATCATTATATGCCGAGCATTCTAGATCTACATTTAAGCATTGTTATTTGCTTTAGTAGATATAGAATTAAAATTTGCCTGAATGTCATTTAATTAAATAGGTATCAATAAATATAATAAACCATTATGTATGTTTAAAAAAATAATAAACATTAAAATTAAATCATTAGATAAACTCAAAGATCCTATGTCATAAAAGCTGATATTTGATTCAATATACATGGACAAGCATATGGCAGATCTCGTTCTTCCATTAATTAAATAGTTCCTGACATCATGCAAAATATACCTTATTTTATGTTTACGCTTTTGATTAGGTATAAAAACAGAGGTTTCATATAAATAAATGAATGAAAATAATATAGACCAAGTTTAAAATGTATTTACAAATTAAAACAGTTGATGTTAAATATTTACGTTCGTTATTTATTAAATTTCAGATTCCTTTAGAAGAACTGCATAGCTATAACAATACAATACCGACTTTATTATTATAAGCACTATAAATAAAATAAAACTGAGTGAAATTAGATTAATATTATCAGTACAACAAGTCCCTTTAAATAAGAGCAATTAAAGTCATTCCAAAATAAGCCAATCGAAATAACTTTGAGTAAGCATGTGGAAATGGTTAGTTACTTACAAGTCTGCTACGCAAATACACATACCTACCTGTTTAACTTGTTCACCTAAGAGTAAGTTCGTTATGAAATACTATTCACAACGAATTTTATTTATTCCCATTGCCCTTAATATCTCTCTCAAAACACTTATTAAAAAAATCAGCAGAGTTCGAACATGTACACTCTACAAATCCACGCGTACCTCCATCATTTGCTATTGTCATTATTTTGGTTAGAAGCTAGAGCTAGTAACCCCTCCAATATTTTCTAAACTTTGCTAGAACCGTCACAAGTGTACATTTCAAACACGCTAGAATGATTTAGAAGTTTGACTAATAGCGCTTAAGCACAGGGTGTAATTTTGTTCGTAAGTCATAATGATAACTTAAGATCCTAGACACTTAATACTAAAATAATATTATTACTTACCATCGATAAAGTTAACGTAGCTATCTACTGTCTATATTAATGTTGATTAACGTAGAGTTTCGAACGCTTAGTGTGTTTGCAGGCACAGGTGCACCGACTCTTTGAATGGGGCACTTGTGTTACCTTTTTTTATAGTCTATTCGTATTGCACACTGGTCATTTTCTCCGACGTAGATAATTCTATCACATTTACAATGAATTGTAGCTGATTCAATTTGACTTGTGCATAGGTTAGAAGTTATGGTATGTATCTTTTGTGATGATCGCTACTCAAAACCATCTTAAAGGCCTACTACTGCTAAAACGATGGAGTTGTAGTCACCCGTTTCCAAGCAGTGCGCAGGCGCTTCAGTTTAATTATTTAATGCATTACTTACAACTTTGTGAACCTAACTACACAGAACTGACTTTTGCGACACTTAAATATCTTTCGGCCACTAATTTGCTACTTATAACCATGTCGGTAGCACTCACGCCTACAAAACTAGACATCATTAACTTAAAGTAACATCGATCGGTATTAGTCTACTGAGAAAGACATTAACTTGTCGCAAATAAACTTTTAAATATTAAGTAAAGAAATTTGGAGCCGTGCTGTACTATGGATACTACCTATTATTTATTCTGTGACTATACGTAATATAATGAATTGTTGTATAAAAATAGCATATAGGTGCCGCGGTTTTAGCTGAGAATGCCCTTCTGAATTCAATAGATATAAGTGTAGTTTAAGTCGTCACCTTGCGAAAAGATGTTCGCTTAATCATTTAAAAATTGTTGCCTTGAAATATTTTAGTCACAGAAAACTGGTTGTTTCAGCTTTGAATAATCTCACAATTATATTAGAATATTGTAACGATAAGTTAAGTATTTTATATTTCAAGAACATATGCGCAAAATTAACGCGTGCATTGTATTATGTAATTTTGTCTGTGATCGAAATTTTATATTGTTAAGCTGAAAATTAAGCGCACGTATAATTATTTTGAAATGCTGAACCTATTGCGTCATACATTCTGTGTGCTTTAACTAGTCTTCCGTTTTCCATTTCAAGTACTCCCACAACCTGAGCTCTCCTAGTTATACGCACATAGGTATAAATACGTACCTACCAACTTGATTATTTTATTTTCATATTGCAGGTGATCTACACACTTGTTTTAAAATTGTTCTGTAGGATGTCCTTTCTATTCATTATACAATTACATATCATTTAATTACATGTTGGTATACCAAATGTTATGAGTTTTGACCACATATAAACAGTACCTACCTACTCATATTTTTAATGCTCATCATGCCTCTTTACCATTAAAATGGAGGACTCGAATAAAATGAAACCAATCAAATTATGAAAAATATAATTATTGAATAGGTACCTTATTATAAAGGTAGGTATTCGAAAATATCGACAATAAAGTCTCCTTGGCTTCATACTCGTAAAATTTCATATATTTGCACCTAAGTCCCTTTAAATTAATTGATGAATTATCAGGAAGCATTACAGAATGTATGGGGACACAAATAAAAACACGTGTATAATATCTCCTAACCATTTAAATATCTTATTGTTATTAAATATCTCATTAATTATATGAAAAATGTACATTTAGTTATGTTATGAACAAGTTCTGTTATTGACAAAACATTATTCTAAAGCATGTTGCGTGTCTACCGAATCGTGACAACTGTAATATTAAGCTAATATCCTTACAATACTTGTTGAGTTATTTGCTGTATTGAAAATGTGTGAACTGTTGTATAAGATCTATCAATAAAGGATAGGTAATAAATTAATGCCTATGTATGTGAGTCTGCCGTTAGTAATAGGTAAATGATCGTGTTCGGGACGTAAGAGACTCGTTCTATGAAATACCTACCACATAGAACTACCGTATTAAGGAACTCTATAATTATTTATTTTGCATTTATTTCCTTTTGTTGCTCTAGAAATGGAGCAGTGGAGTGTTAAGGAACTAGTTCCGAACAACCGAAAGTGTGATTACTACACAGCGTGGCAGGGACAACGACGCGCAAATTGAAACAATCTATTCAGCACATGAATCTATACCCCCTAGAGTAGAAATTTTTCGTCGGCTACACGGTCAAAATGTATGGAACAGCTTTTTTTATTTTTTTAATAACCGGCGAAATATTTCAACGCTAGTGGTGTTCAGAATCATGTACCTACTGGATCCATGATTGCGCGTCGATTTCCCTGTCACCCTGCATTATTTACAACTCTGAGTAAAGTTTTTGTACCTTGTCGATAAGTTTATTAACCATCTGGGCATGTATAAAAATATATAACTTACCTATCTGCAAATCAACAGTCGGACTGTAGGTACATACTAATTTCAATAATAATAAAACTAAAGAATTCTTAAGATAAGCTGAAAATAATAAAGTGACATGTGGATTTAGGCAATAAAAAGTAGGTAGGTACATATATTTTTCTGATTGAGTTATTGTTATCACGTTTATATAAGACGCTTTTGAATCAGAATGCTTTTATTTTAAACCCGGAAGCAAGTCTATTACTGCAATCAAATTAAATAGGTTGTAACTAAGCAATAATACCTATGTACTTATATGTTTAAAAAAGTTATTGGTAAATGCAGCCCTTTCTATATACCCACATAACCAGGACTTTATCTTGCCCAGCTAGTACAGACTCAATTTTATACTATTATCTACTCAATGTTCAGTATATATAGATATAACCAGCATCAAACGCATTGTTTTATGGATCTTCACTCCTATAGTAATTATTTATTTTGTGCACCCAATAATGATAGTGACAACGATCAATATTTTATTTATATCTACGTTATTCTAAGCACTGACTGGAAAGATATTATGACAGTTAATTTATAAGCCACAAATTTTTGCTTTAGGTATACTTTTTATACAAATTATTGAACGTTTGTTCATTATTGTTATAATAATATGCGTAAACAGTACATGTTAAATACTTACATGTACGTACTTAGAGCATTATAAACAGAGCACATTAGTCACATAGTTAATCAAAAGTTTGCATTCATTGAACAGCGCAAAATTCTCGTGGAATAAGTTCAGTGGAATAAAATATCACGCACATGCGACATATTGTTTTATTTCATCAGCTGAGAGAAGCTTTCCCTCAAGTGAAAGTAGGTATCTATCTTCATACAAATCATTATCAGATTCTCCAGTGAGAAGAAATTTTTTCGCATTGTACCTAAGTAGTTTTTCAAGCCTTGAGGTTGGACTGAAGATGAATAAAATGTCGAAGACCAAAGTAATCTGCAACGAAACACCTGGAAGCATGCTGGTTTTTATTATTATAAAAGTAGACGGGGAGACACTACAACATGTCCAGGAATATCTTTACTTGGGCCAATTATATAGTCTTTTTTCAGTCGAGGCAAGAAAAAGAAATCACAGGACGAACGGAAAACGCCTGGAAGAACTACTGGTCCATGAAGGAACTATTCAAGGGTGAATTGCCAATGGCAGTGAAACGCAGGCTCATTCAATCAAATCAAAATATTTTATTTCAAATAAACCTACACGGGCACTTATGAAACGTCAGAAGTTAGGTGCACGGTTCCAATTGGTTGTTTCCTATGGAAAAGAGCCAGCAAGAAACTCATGGTTACTCTTATAAAAATAAGGGGCTTTTACAATGTTTTCAAATTACAGTGTTAATAGGGACAGTGTAGGCCTGTCAACTAATAACAGGTACTCAACAAAATAGAAAAATGTCGACAAATCTACAGTCTACAAGTTAGGCCTACAACGTTCTCACATTCACAAAATATAGAAGAATGTTTAAAAAAATAAAAAAATAAAATAAAAATAAAAGCCTATTTAAACCAAATGACCTGATTGCCATTAGGTACAACTGTAACAAATCTGAATTAAAATCCTGTCTACAAAAGCCATGTAAAGAGTTGAAATAATAATTGGAGGTATATAATGTCAAATAATGAGGAGATTATGTCAAAGAAGAAAGTAAAAAGATTTTTATTTTTTTTATTAAATAACCTTCGTAATTTGGGAGCAGTTAATAGATATTTACATAGTGATGCTGGTAGGTACCAGAGAAGCCACATGAGTGCAGAAGGAATTATTTCCAACCTTCTTTGTCTTCAACGTAGTCTTTTATCTTATAGTATGCATTTTTGATAAAGGATACGTTTGATGTAGGTTTTGAACTTTCCATCGCTAAGTTCTGTAACTGACTTTGGCAACTTGTTATAAAAACATCGACATGTGTATTCTTCCCGTCTTAACCTATGGTGGACAGACTTGGTCTTGGACTGACATCCAGAAGTCCAAACTCAAGGTCAGCCAACGAACAATGGAGCGCAGTATACTAAATCAAATTAACGGATCGTGTTCGAAACACAATACTGCGCTCCAAAAAAGAGACAGCTGACGTGGCTCTAACGGCTGCCTAACTTAAATGGGACTATGCAAGACATGTCTGCCGCATACCGAACAAACAGTAGGCCCAAATAGCACAGAACTGGTGCTCTGAGACTGTGAGCGAGGTCGCGGCAGACCACGTAGAAGATAGCAAGACGAGCTGGATACGTTCCGTCAAAACTGGAAGAAGGGTGCGCGGGCTCGCGAATGTTGGGAGGAGTGGAGGGAGACCTTTTCCCAGGAGTGAGACAGCTTAGGCCGGTGACAAAGTATTGCTTAGGCTAATAAAAAATAAAAATGTATTTTTTGGGGAGGCACGTGGTCTACCTGTCCCTTCTTTGTAGCGCATTGGTGACCCTAACATTAAAGAATGAAAGTCCAAATGCAGTAGGTAGGTATTAATCCAGAAGCTCAACTTAATTAACTGGCGAAACTCCAGACTTGATTGTTTTCGATATGAAAAATGATTTTCTACTCATCATTCCATGTGACTACAGCTTGAATCCGGTCAATCTGATTGAGTCAAATTAAAATGTTTGTGCGTCAATCTAGCATTACACGTTCAATCTGACATCAATCTAACCAAAATCATGGATTGAATTTATTGATCGTCTAAAATCCTCTAAAGGAAATCTTAGTTAAATGTTGCCACTTAACAAGGGGGCAGTCTTAAACGCTCTATAGCGACGAGCTGCTTATTTCGTATGGAGTGCCACAAGGCAGTGTTTTGGACCCTACATTGTTCCTGGTGTTCAGAAATGACCTATAATTTAATATACATAATTATAAATATAATTATTATATTTATAATTTAAATTACGACGACACTGAATATCTGCTTACTTCACAATCGTAGTGCCTTCTCTGACACTCCGTATCTAAACTCAACCTCTTTCCCTTCCGTTTACACAGACACACACCACACCTAAATCACAAAAAACACACACATAGCACCTACATCACTATCACACACACATACTAACTCTTCACACACCTTGTATAAGTTACCATACGTTTGCATTTCTGCACTTTATAGTCCTAAGCACTCCCTATTAAATGGTTTTTGTACTCCTTTTGGGGGAACCTGGGCTGGCGTACCTTAATACAGGTTACCATGTAACCTAGCTAGGACGTCAGATTCAATTCCGTTAATTGTTACTCCCTTTTAGATTTGTCCATAAACTGTAAAATTGTATTTATTGTAACAGACTGTACCACACTTTTTGAAATAAATAAATTATTATTATTATCATAAACGACATACGCGACGCCACATCATGGAATCTAATGCTAGGTACACACGCAGTGACTGATCCACGCGGTGACTCGCTAGTGATTTAAAAATCTGTTTGTGGACGTGAGATTCTTATTAAGCTAGACGTCAATTAGTGTTGCTCAAAATTCGCCTTGTATTGGAGACCAAAACCGAATGATTTTATCACGATGCGGCCCGGCTCGTCTGCCTAGTAAACACCAAGCTGTATAAAACATGACAGACCTTGTCACTCTTTAGTGATATTTCTTTAAATTCAATTAACCGATAGAATCCCGATGGCCCTCTGTAGGGCCGGGGTGGCGCCACCGTCAAGCCCCGCTGGCCCTCTAGAGGGTCGCGCGGTCGTGCGGTTAAATAATCATCATTATTGCTTCTAAATGAGGGCTAATATCGTCTTTTGAGCATTTCAATGTAAGGGCTTTTTTTTTTTGGGCTGACGAACTGTCTTGTTCCACGACATACCGGTGGCGCCACCCCAGCCCTACAGAGGGCCACCGGGATTCTATCGGTTAAAGCCACCGACCGGGACGTGTAAACCTGCTACACTGTAAGCTCGCTCACGCTTGACAAAGCACGGAATGGAACTTATTTTAGCCGTTGAGAAGACACTCCGTGCATTGAGTGTGTACGATTGAACTGTGCATAGAACACATGCTCTAAGAACACACCACTATGGTGAGGCTCATGAGCACAACTCATTGACCTAAAAGCCACAGTATCCAAGTCAAGAAACTTCAACAAAAAAAATATTGCTCCATGCCTGAGTGTCAATGTCAATCTGTCAGTTGTCAGATGTCGGACAGTCCGAGTCCAAGCCACCGAGCTACAGATCACAGAGAACGTTTTTGATGTAAGTTTTTGATCACCGCTTGAATGCCATGTGATTCAAATCAAATATATGTTTCCTTTTGAATTCGTTTTCTAATTACTCTAAGTGTATTTACTTATTTCATATACGCCGTTCTACAACCTTACAGAAACAATTTATTAAGCTATGAAATATGAGTTCACAAGCGATAAAGTGCCACAAATGCCGCCACATATTATTTGATGATACGTGCATCCTGGACAGTTCTCTTACATGTGATCCTAAAACATGTGAAAGTTATGACATAAAGAGGTTCATATACGTCAGTGAGGACAAAGTGCCCGAATGGATTAGAGAAAAAGTCGAAAATGAGGAGTGGACTAAGGGTAAACTACACTGTCAGAAATGTAACAATAGAATTGGCTCATTTGACTATGTATCTGGGCGAAAATGTGAATGTGGATCATCGGTTATACCACCTATACATTTGGTGACCAGTCAAATCGATAGGCCAATAAAAATTCATAATATTAACAATTTAAGGATATGAAATTATTATGTTCTGAAACACATTAGCTAGTCAAGCCCAAGGTGGCCCACTAGAGGGCCAAAACAATAGATACTCAATTGTGTCTCATTAATGATGCTTGATGAGTTAAACTGTCTTTCGAACTTGTTAATAAATATTTTGTAAAGAAAATAAAACAGATTGATTTAATTAGTATTTTATTTTGTTAAAACTAACAATTATTCAACGACCATTGCACTTGTTACTGATTCATTAACTTCAATATCGCGGCATTTGGCAGCCTGTAATTCCCTTCGGATCTGTAAATATACAATGAAACACTCAGAAAATTTTACAATTACCACACTAAAATGTACATGGAAATCTATTATTCATTATGTTTTTTTTAATAATATAATTAATTTTATGATACCTCTGGGGTGACGGTAGGATGGGACTGTTTCCTAAGTAATTCCAAAAGAGCATCTCTCTGTTCTGTAGATATGTCAGCTTTATAACGTTGAACAAATGTTAACAGTGACTGATGCCACAGAACTGGCAAATTGCGATGTTCACTTTGAAATCTGAAAAGACCAAAAGTTTTGTGGAATTTTGTACACATTATATAGCATATTGAAATGAGTAGCATGCAATATGTCTCCAATGGAAAATTATAACTGCTCTGGTCAAACCCAAATAATAATGCAATGTGATTTGGAGACACCTGTCCTAATATTCTGTTTCAGTGGAGTTATATTCAGTACAATTCCCCTTGTGTTCATTTTCAGGCTTAAATAAAACAAATATGTATCCTCACCTTATAAAGTGGAAAACGACTGAATCTACAACTCTGTATGGCAATGCATACTTTTTGTCAAAGAGTATTCTTAAAAATATGGAACTTGCTCCAGTGTAATCCATTTCTGCTATCTTTAACATTGCTGCACTGGAATGCAACACCGGTACTGAGTTACGTGCTAACACTGAACCCACAATGATGGCTTCACGTAGTGTGCAATCGCCTGCCTAGAAGATACCGCAAATAATTAATATTAATACCAAAGTCGAGTTGTTCAATCTTAAAGAACAAAATACAAATTTTAAATTACCTCCAGTAAGGGCAATAGTATACCCTTCATGAAAGCGCCAGGCTTGAAGAGTGCTTTACGTAATGCTTGGTATAAATGAAAGTTCAATCTTTTATATTCAGCAAGGTCATCTCGCACACGAGGAAGCAGTACTAAATTATAAAATCGCTGTGCCATCTTCTCTTTCAAGTTCGATGCGAAGATTCTAGTAGCCTAGAAATTATAAGTGTACAGGATGAGTTTTGATTGTTTAGGACAGCTATGCCAACAAGTGAACATAAAAAGATTAGGTTTTATTCATCTTGAAAAAAAGCTGCATTTATGAAATCCCTTGACTGCTGATAGAAATGTACTGCAATAAACAATCTTTGGTTATCAAAGTATCTCTAATTATTTCATCAATAGACTGGAACATTTCTATTGATAAAATAACCATTTCATAAACTTACTTGGTACATAGCTGCAGCTGACCAGGTTGTTGGCTCTGTGATGTACAATATTTGTTCCCAGTTCTGTAAGTGTGGAACCATTTTGAATGCCTTTGGCAGTTTTCCTGATCTGTACTTTTGTAATACATCTCTGACACCTTCATACATTGTTTTTATTCTAGAAAATGTAATGCCAATCAGTTACTGAAGAACAGTCTTCTCTTAATAAAAAAAAAAAACTCCATAGCTAGTTATGAAAAGGTAAAGAAGTTGATAGATATCTTTTCCAACATTTTTTTAAGGAATAAATACTGCCTTTTCCTTTAATATAAATCTTACCTTGGATCAATGTTTTGTAACTTTAATGTTTCAACATCAGAGAACTGAGTCTGTAGCTCAGTATGCTTATCTGTGATCTTTTCTTTTATAATATCTGCTAGAGTGCGAGTCCTCTCAGGTTTGGCTGACATAAACATTTTAAGTGCTTCCTCATCTTCTTCATTTATTTCTATATTATCATAATATGTGTCCGGCTCCAAGTCATCTCTATCTGATCCAGCATCATCGTCAGAGTCTACATCTGTGGAGAGTAATTATTATATTTCATTTATTTTCTTATTGGCATTTCCCTGCAGAAAATAATTTATAGAAGAATTGTTTTTGAAAGCAGGATGTATCAGTTCTTCAGTTCTTACTGTTACAATGTCAAGCTTAAATAAAATTCTTTAGTTTTATGGTTTTCTTATTCCTGCCTTGGATGAATTGCACAGTAGTTTTATTCTATCTCTAAGTTGTTTACAAAGAGTCCTAATTTTTCAGGTACCTAGCTCACCTTTGAATGTTGCAGGAAGTGTCACATGTTTTGCAGGGGATGGGCCTTCTTCAGCATCCCCTAATTCAGCTTGTTGCCTTCTTGCGGCTTTTAAGATTTTTTTGGACAAGTCTGCATTTACGAACTGAAGAATAAAAAAAAAACAAAATTATGTATTACTTACTAACACAAACATTAGTCAAGCAAAAGATTCATGTAGGTATGAATATTTTCGGATTGTGAATTCGTAATCGACATTAAACGGTTGAGTATCATAAATGTTATGTATACCGAATTACACTTACTTCTTCATCATCATCTTGCCTGTTCCTTTCTTTGTTTCTGTTTTTATTTTTCACAGAGGTTACCGACTCGATTTGATCTGCTAAAGCTAAATTCTTCCCAACTTGAGAGGGTTTAAACTTTTTAGCCTTTCCCATTATAACACAATTTTAACCACACAATATATAGAGTGGAATTTTTGGTTAAATATGTTATAAAAATGAATTTGCTTGAAAAAGTAGCAAAATCAAAAGAATTATTCAATGAAATTGAAAACATGTGGCACTTTGACATTGACACTCTGAAACATGACAGTGACAGTTGACACAATTCGTTCAGGAATATTTCGGAATAGAACTGTGTCTTGATACTCTATACACGTCTACAGAAGGGTATTTGGTTGGATATTTTGTTGTGTCTTCGTGCAAGCAAATCCCGTTCTAACCCGTCTCTCTATACAATACGTTGCGGCGTCACACCGCAATAATTTTAAAGTATGGCGCCGCGCCGCATTGACGGTTACAAAAGCGGTGTGGCTTCGCAACGTCGTCGCTCGTTGAGGAGTAATAGTGTTCTGTGGCTATGGCGCCGCAGTGGCAGCGGCAAGCCGCAAGATACAGATGTGCGAGCGGAAACAAGAGAGTCGGAAGGACAGTAGTACTGTCTGCTAAAACAAACCACTGAGCGGTTCCGCTTCGGCGTTGCAATGCAACCACAGAGTTCAGTAATAATATACAGAGAGTCTCAGCGCGTAGGTACACCCCTCCGCACCGCATCTAGCTGGTAAGTAACATATTTTGTTATCAGTAAAGTAAGTAACGTTTTATCCAATACCTAATCAAGTTCAAACCTTATTATTAGGTGAAACTTTTTTAAAGATGGGTTAAAAGCTGAGCCACATAAAAAAATAAAATAAAATAAGTTTATTTCAAGCAACCAGACTCAACAAACAGATACATAAAAGGATACAGATAGGATTTCTACAAGACACGATATTAACGTGGTAAGATTACGCGGGGAATAATAATTACCATACAGAATTGGGGCCCTGGGCGGTGTTGAAGCTGCAGCGCTTCGGGAATATTCGCGGAGGCGTGCACTGATTGCTTTCACGCAACGATGTGAAAACGGTGCGCGTCTCTGGTGAGCAGAGTGCGGGGCAGCACCAATACCGTCCTAGCCATAGTCTAAAAAAATAAGGTCTGGCATTCCGGGAGTGACACATTGTTACGTCACTATCCAGTTGCCAGTTTATTGTAACAAAACAAGTATTATGGAAACATTTTCAGTCACCATTCTGTTAAAAATATATTTATAGCATTTAAATTGTCGTTTCGTTTTTCTAATCAAATGAAACAATTCAATTTAAACATATACCAACGTAATTGTTAATTAAAACCTCATTGTTATTTCGGATTCGCACAGGTAATAAAGGCGGTTGGGGAGTTATTATCACACACTACTGGTAACACAGCGGTGATGACGTAGGCACCCATCCCGTGCCTCGGAATGCTATACCTGGCGAAGTATATTATTATACCCAAGTTACATGCTCTGTGATTATACCAGGGCTTTAAATACCGGTAAAATGTTCGTAACGTTACCTCTGTTTGACAGAGTTACCGTTAATATTTAAATAACGGTAATAGATTTAACGTTACTTATGCCACATTTTAACGTTAATCTGTATTAACGTTAATTGTTAAATAACGTTAATTTTACCGTTATTTTTTAATTGTTATCTTGTGACGTGGAAGTAATGGGGGCGGAGGTGCGCGGCGGGCCGCTCGCCGCGCCGCTGTGGCCCTCTCACGCGTCGCTGTGATGCCGTGCCGATAAAAACATTGTCTGATTCATACGCGTGACTAGTATAGTGAGCTGATTTAGTCAGTGATAAGTGTGATAACTGAAAATTTATCCAATATCAAGATGAGTGAAGACAATAATCAAAGTAATTAATTTACTTATTTATAGTTATTACAATAGTCGTTGTAAACATGCAGGATCTAATAGTCTAACGCACCGCCACGGCATGTCTGTAGCGGCATCTACAACGCCACATGCGAGCTACGCGTCAGACTGACGTCACGCAAAATCCTGCATCGCGCAATCAGAGTTTACCGCGCTACTAGCATATATACAACATCCCGACATCAACCGTCGGGCAGTTGCCCACCCAGACCCGTCTGGTCGGAGGATCCTCCCTTTTCTATGGAGGTTTGAGTGAACTTTACACCCTGTTCCTCATACCTCTATACTGGTGACCCCGAACATGAACGTCAGCGCAGCCTTCGTGCAACTACTTCAGCGTGACGTCATAATCATCACTTCCGCAAGCTTTAGAGCGGCGAGTCACACAGCCAGCCAGCACCCACGGCTTCAACGGGTATCCTGACCACCAGCATGCAGCGACCGCGCATACCTGGTCATCACCCTCAGCCTCGTCAGCAACCTTGGCACAGCACACTGCACTCTCGGCCGGTCCACAAGCAGAGCCTTCAAACCCTCTCCTGGTCGACGCCAGCAGTCAGCCTCAACCCGGCGCTGTACCACATCCGACGCACTGGAGCATAACGCAGCGCCACCCCGACTCACTGGGGAATCTTCGCAGACAGTTCCGACTCACCGCGAACTATGCGACACCCGGTTCCGACTCACTGGAACCTCACCTGGCCCTGGCAAGCATCGCAAGATACACGACTCAGCCCACTATCGACCTCCGGTCTCCGGGGGGGAGTGATGTAGCGGCATCTACAACGCCACATGCGAGCTACGCGTCAGACTGACGTCACGCAAAATCCTGCATCGCGCAATCAGAGTTTACCGCGCTACTAGCATATATACAACATCCCGACATCAATCGTAGGGCAGTTGCCCACCAGACACAACACCCGTCTGGTCGGAGGATCCTCCCTTTTCCATAGAGTTTGAGTGAACTTTACACCCTGTTCCTCATACCTCTATATGTCAACTGTTGTCACCGACCGCCGCGTGCCGTTCATATGTATGAGCGCTTACATTTACGCATTTCAGGCATCCCCCGATCGCGAGGAGTCGAAACGCCGGGGCGTAACTCCGCTGCCGCGAGAAATCGCGGCACAGCGGACGGAGCCCCGGTGGGATCTCATGGCGGCATGGAGAGTGCGACTGTCGCAACCCAGCACAGGGCACGCCACAATTGCGGCGGTAAGTCCCCTCTTTGAGGAGTGGTTTGTGAGGCGCCACGGCGTCCTCACCTTCCGCCTGACGCAGGTCCTCACCAGACATGTCTGTTTCGGGAGGTTCCTGTTTCGGATAAGGCGGGAGGAAACGCCCGGGTGTTATCATTGTGTGGATCGACCGGGGGACACGGTGGAGCATACGGTGGTCTGCCCGGCTTGGGCGGAGCACCGCCGTGTCCTCGTGGCGGTGACCTCTCGCGTCCAACCCTGCAGGCGTAGCATGACGCTTTCTATTTCTTGGAAGACAATACATAGCTATTTCTATACAAAGTGACATTTCGTTTCTCTATTTTTGACATCGCACCGTAAAAATCCTTCTACAATCTGTCATTTTGTCTTTCGTTTCTTCCGATCGCTGTCTAGGTCCTTTTATATGTAGACTATTCCAGAAGAAAGATTTCTATCCCAAACGTCAAAATCACTCTGACAACTGACTGTTGTCTAAGGTAGTGAAGGCAATTTGATTTTGTAATCACCATGCTAAATACATTAGACAATGTTTTACTCGACGGCCCCAAAGTATAAAATTGGAATGGAAAAATTTAATTTTGCACATTTTGTATGGAAAATGTGAAAAATTATTACCTACATGTTCAGTTTTAGGGGTTTAAGGGTTCCATAAAGGGGGTCGAAATTTTCATTATTTTTATGATAGGACACACCATTTTCGAGATATAAGCAAAATAAAAGAAAAACGTGAACGTTTTACTGAATTTCGTAAAAAGTGCAGTTGACTCTTTCTACTTTGCTGTCGTCGTACTGTCTTCACGGAACGTAATTTTTGTCTATTCTTCCGTCGACAAAACCAGTTTCTATAATAGTCATGCTACGCGTGCTGGTTCAGGCCATAGTACGGAGCGAGAGGGAATGGGAAGCCGTCACCTCCTTTTGCGAAGCTGTAATGCTTGCGAAGGAGGAGGCGGAGTGCGTGAGGGAGAGGCAATCGCTGCGCCCTCGCGCCCCTAGACACCACAGGAAGAGACACCCTGGGCGTCGGGAGTCGTTTGCCGACTCCCGGCCACCGTAGGCGCGAGCTTGCAGTAAGGACCAGGCCCGGTTCGACGGCGCGTCGTGTTCCACGCGCGCCTCAAAGAGATGTCAGCACCATTGACGGGGTCCAAAAGGGCCGATGTTTGCCGGGGTCGCGGATTGTTCGAAAGAGTTACCGTGGCCCTGGCGCACAGCAACTGAAGGAACACGAGTGGGTTTTAGTCAGTAAGTCTGACACGCCCTTCCGCTCCACCCAGAGCGGGAGAGGTCATTTGAAGATTTCCCACCAAAAAAAAACTATCCCCGTGATACCTGAAATTTGCCATAGGTAAATGGGCTCAATTAGGGGTAAACCAGTTTATTTTAAAGTCAATAGCAAGTTATCGCTTGCCCTTCAGGAAGAAACCTCGTCTGAAATACCCAACCAAAAATTTTGCGTCTCGAACAAACCAACTCACTGTAGGTATTACACACGAATGAGGCGTGACGGCGCGGCGGCGGCGCGGCAAAGCGGCAACAGTGCATCTATAGTGATCCAACGCTATGCCAAAGCGAGCGCACAAAAATGTAAATCTACGGAACGGCAACGTAGCTAAATTAACGGTAAAATTAACGTTACTTGTGTATTTTGCGGTAATGTTAATTAACGTTAAAATACTGTTAAGTTAAAAAAGTAACGTTACTTTTTTGTAACGTTAGTAAGGTATCACATTGAAATTAACGTTACTTAACGGTAATTATTTTGTTATTTGGTAACGTTAACAAGCCCTGGATTATACCATGGGGCAACCAACGTAGACAGAGTATTCTAAACAAGTACCACGTGGAGTGGAGTCGCGGTTGTCAATTTTGATTTTAGTTATGTCAAAAATATTTTTTAAATTTAAGATTTTTTTTAGCAGAATAGCTTTTAGATTCTCATACCCAAAAGTAAGGAATTTTAGTGATAGTTTAGTTCGGTGTACAAGCGGATCGGCACCATTTACTGTGAGACCATGTTGGACACTGAACTAATGCAATTTTTTGTCTATGGCATCTCGTAATTGACCTTAAGAGGTCGTGACTACACAACCGGACTATCCTATGGCTCCCGTAAGCGAACTCAAAGCCTCCAGCCGGTGGCAAATTGCTTATATTACTAAGCGACTGCACGCTAAGAGCATCCTCTATTTGGATATCCCCAGAAGGGGTTTGGCGGGTGTGATTGGGACAACACCCCACTCGGCTTCGTTGGCACCGCATGGTTTCCACCGAGGACCACGAACTGTGGTTTTTTCCCGGAGGGCCCTAGTCAAGCTACTCACACAAACGCGCGTTAAAGAAACAGTAGAAGTACCTCGAAAAAGGCACTTGTAATTTGATCATTATTACGAATGAATAATTAATTAATCAATCAAAGATCGGGTGTAGTCGGGGCAACTAAAAAAACGTTACGTAAAACGGGAAGAGCTTGGCGCACATCCCTTCATGACAAGTGTCGAGCGTCTAATGAAGAAAGTTGAACTCATGCTAGCTCCTGCAAGAGCTCTTATATCCTTCTAGCGTGGGAATCCGTTGGCCTTAAAGCTGGCAGGATGGGTCCCCTCCTGTTTCTCGATTATCGATCAAAAACGCTACCTTAAAAAGTAATGTTAGGGGCTGCACGTGTGGCTACGAATTCCCAGTGTTTTTTTCCATTTACAGAGATAATGTAGGTAGGTATAGCTTAGCTATAGCCCACAGGTACATGGCAGTGACTCACATGATGTAACAAGAGAATCTTAAGACGTAGGTATTTAGGAGTGATTAGAATAAAATACCACTCCTTGAAAGCTAAGGAAGTGGCGCGTCCAGTATTACAATAGGTAGGTATAGCTTCCATTCCCTTCATCTCACTAATACTTAATTATTATTGTTAAATTATTTATGTAGGTACATGGTTTATTAAAATACACATATTCTCATGTATTGTTTAATTTTAATTAACAATATCAGCATCGTTATCTTAAGTAACAGATGGGCAAAGACATTAAATAATTTACGTAAATCTTAAATCTCTTTGCAAGCAGGTAATAACAGTTTCAAATCAGGAATAGAAATTCGTTGCTAATTACGAACTAATTATATGCTTCAATGGATTTGATGACATCTTTGACACTGGAGTTAATAGAATCGATTACATCTTGTGTAGCTCTACGGATGTTGATTTCCACAACCTTTATGATGATGGTGTCGAAGATTCTGAGGAACACGTTGAGTACGGGATTCACCAGCCAGTCAGTGAGAATGTTGCCGGTGAAACGCACGCGGAGACGGCTGAGGAAAAACAATACGTTAAAAAATAAAGGTGATCCGTGTGGTAAGAGTACTTTAAATGTGCCAATGTGCACTTTCAGTGGTTTGGTTTATCTGAAATATCAGCCTTAGTCCTAAAGGACGCCACCACAACCAGCTCGGCCATCTACCAAGATATAATGGGCACTCAGTAGCACAAGCTAGGTAATTTTCCCACTGCATGCATATGGCCACCTCTATGTAAGAAGGACTGGGCTGTAATTCAGCACGCGAGTTGGGCACACTGTACAAGTAGGTACCTACTTATTATTGTAACGATACAATATTTAAAAAGAACAAACCCAATGTCAGTGAGTCGGAACTGTTGAAGCTGAATTTCGTCATTATTGAAGTCAAGAAGTACGTCGACGATGACTACAAAGCGGTTGAGAGTGGCAATGATACCACCCGTGGGTCCTATGTTCATCGCTTTCACCAAATACTTGTATATGAACTGCAACGAGTAAAACACGAATGATTAAACATAGGTTTTGCTATTTAAACACTTCACTAAGCGAACAAAAAAGTCGGAACTAACCTGAAGATCAGTAAACTGCAGCTGCACGCGTACGCGCAACATTTTGGCGAAATAATTAACCTCCTGATCGCCAGAACGGGACACGTTCACTAGACCAGTCATGTAACCATCGTAGATCTTCAACCACGCGCTGTACGTGATCAGCAAGGGCCTCTAAAACAACACAAGAAAAACATTGGTCACGTTAATTATACGAGTATTATTCTCAATCAATACTTATAATCTATAATACTAAAGATAAGCTATAATAATGTAGGTATTATGTTAATATGGAAGGATGGGCCCATGACTCACGAAGTCACTAGATATGGATGAATAGGTACTAGTTGGAAGCCATTGGTTAATCTAGCTGGTCTTGAATAGGTAAAAAATTGCTAGATCGATTCAAATATGCCTATCACGGCTATCGCAGTCCACTCTTTACAATAGCCCTTCCTTAATTGGTGCCACATAGTAATCTGTAGGTAGGTACTTACAAGAACAACAACCAGTTCTCTTAAAAAAAAAAAAAACTACTTACCACAGCAAAACCCTCGATAACTTCCGGCAGGTCCATGGGATCCAGGCCATGTTTCTGGATGAGGGGCACGAGTAAGTCAATGGTGTTGTCCACATAGTCGTTCACCGTAGCTGATTGACCGAGATCACCCCAATTACGGCTGCAAGAATATGACTAAATTAATAAAACTCAGTGTCTAGATATTTAGCATAGGTACACTTCCGCATGATGCAGGGTGGAACGGAACTTTGGATTGGACCTCACGTTCTTGGCAGGACACAGCAGCTAGGGTCGCCCGGGGCCGGTGCTCAAGAGCGTCCTGGGTCCTGACTGACCCAAAACTGTGTGCCTATTAAATTTTTATTTTATATAAAATTGGAATTAGGTACCTAGTAAGATCAATAGATGACGCGCTTTATCTAGGAGTCGGTGCTGTAGTGCAGACAGGAACAATAGATACGCACACGTAAAACACATTACGGAAACGAAATATGTAAAAAATATGAAAATTTACTGTAAGATTATTACCGAATAACAAAACTTACGAGATAGTCAATAAAAAACCTTAAATGCCAGTTAAGACACCTAAATAGGTAGGCATCTCCGCAGGTACCTAGTCATATCTACCTACCTAATGATTACGGAACCCTTCATTTTTTTTTTGGGTGGGAAATCTTCAAATGACCTCTCCCGCTCTGGGAGGAGTGGAAGGGCGTGTTAGTCTTACTGACTAAAACCCACCCGTGTTCCTTCAGTTGCCTGTGCGCCAGGGCCACGGTAACTCTTTCGAACAATCCGCGACCCCGGCAGGCATCGGCCCTATCGGACACCGTCAATGGTGCTGACATCTCTTTAAGGCGCGCGTGGAACACGACGTGCCGTCGACTCGGGCCTGTTCCTTACCGGACGACGAGCTGCCCATTCCTCGCCGTCCGCAAGCCCGCGCCTACGGTGGCCGGAAGTCGGCAATCGACTCCCGACGCCCAGGGTGTCTCCTCCTGCGGCGACTAGGGGCGCGAGGGCGCAGAGATTGCCTCTCCCTCTCGCGCTCCGCCTCCTCCTTCGCGAGCATTACTGCTTCGCAGAAGGAGGTGACGGCTTCCCATTCCCTCTCGCTCCGTACCATGGCCTGAACCAGGGCCGGACGCGAGAGGTCGCCGCCGCCGATCGCCGCCACGAGGACACGGCGGTGCTCCGCCCAAGCCGGGCAGACCTCCACCTTATGCTCCACCGTGTCCTCCGGTGATTACGGAACCCTACACAGCGTGGGCCGCACGCACGTGGTCGGTGATTTTATATGTTCTTTTATCGCCAAGTCCTCGAATCTTGTATCATAGGCCATGATTAAATAAAATGATAGGCTCAGTTTGATGCAAGATTGATAACGGCGAAACAATCGAGAGATATCTATAGAGCAGATTCCTAAAGTGGGTTCCACGAAATGATTTATTTTTGCCTGTTAAGTTGCATTTCGTTTTGCATCGACCTTGTAGTAAAAAAATGCCATCTGATTTAACGAAAGTTTTTGATGAAGCTGTAAAGATCGTCAATTAAGTGAAAAGTCGTCACCTCCAGACAAGATTGTTCAAAAAAGTGTGCGAAGAAATGGGTAGTCAATACGAATAACTCGTCTTGCACACCGAGATCCGATGGCTTTCGAGAGGCAAAGTTCTAGCCAGGCTATATGAACTTCCTAAAGAGTTGAAGGTTTTTCAAATGGGGCAAAACAAGTCTGAAGTTGTAACCATTTTCGAAGTACCTTTTGCATGATGAGCAACGGCTTATAAAATTTGCTGTGAATGAATTAATAAGAATTATTAATTAATTCGAATGTTTTAATAAGGTCACCGAAATTACTACAGTTTGGCAGGGAAAATCAACAACCATATTTATGGCGAGAGACAAATTATCAGCCTGTAAAAGAAAATTCAATGGATGGATTACCCGCATAGAAAAGAATAACATTGAATGTTTTCACACCTGGTAAATCTCCTGAAATCACTGTGAGATTACTTTTCGGAAAGTGACATTGATATCGAATGAGTACAAAATCTATTTGTCATCAGAAGTCAACCTCGGATGCTAGCCGTCCTGCTGGTCTATTCTGTTAAAATCTCACCGTGAAAACGTACGTGATGTGAGCTTGTAGTGAGTTGTTATTCCGTCTGGTGCTAGGGATTGACACTCTTGACAGCTCACTTCAAACTCACTTCACCTAAGTTTTCACGGTGAGATATTTACGGAATAGCACTGCTGGATTGCGAAACATTAATAGATCTTCACAGTTCTTTCACATTAAAACACACATTTGAGTCTGTGTTTCTGAACGAGTTTTGGGTTGGTGTTAGGAGTGAATACGAAGTAGCCAAAAAGGCTATCTTAACATTGCTCCCTTTTGTCACAACGTGTCGTCGTGTAACAGGTTTTTCAACTCTACAAAAACAACACTTTTACAAAAAACTGTCGAGAATTGATGCTACCCCAGACATGCGCATACGACTATCGGACATAATACCGAACTACAAAGCAATTATTAATAAAACAGTGAAACAATTTCATTATTCACATTGCACCGTCGGTAGGACAAGGGCATAAATGACAAAAAATCGAAAAATGACTTAAGTATGCCAAAGTGCTTTAAAAAGTCCCTTAAGTTAAAAAGCCCGGAAGAACAAAGACCCCTATCAATATCAGCTTGATGCCGCCGCAGGGTAACAGTGCCTTTGTCATATTGGTACCTACATTTTTTTTACTATCTTTGCGCGACAAGACCTTCAAATGACTCTACTGTAAAATCCCTAAAAGTGCAGTTATGCCCTTGTCCTACCAAAGGTGCGACATTAAAACTTTTATTAGGAATATTTCCTAGTGAAAGTTAAAGTTCTTATTGTCTTTGATTACTAATCATTTGACGTAGGGTTCCATAAAAGGGATTTGGTGAGTGTTGCATTACCTTAAAAGTTTAGGAATCCCTGCTTTAGAGCATCGCGGTAAGCATCTGGTAATATTCACGGCCTATTTAGGTGAAACGAACATGCCCTACCTGCCGAGGCATCTTAAAATCTTTGCAAAAATAAAACTTACCTAGCTTCTAACAGCTTCGATGTTGGCTGACTTTTCAGGTTGATAGAGTTGGCGTCAGCCGCAGCTACCAAGAAAGCTAGCACCAGGGCTGTATATTTTTTATCCATGATGCTCCGAGGACGACTTATCGACTGTGATTTCGTTAATAGTCTGAATATTTTAATAGACCCAAGCCAGGTAAGAAGATAAAGATATTACCAAATAGCTACTTACATATCAAAGGCTTTATTACAAATCAATGCCGATTATACATTGCAGATATTGATCATAATTGATGATGTTTACGCTATTATAATCTGTTTGTTCCAGTGTTATCAAACATAACAACCCAGTAATGGAATACTACTAGTACTGTTACGCCAGCAACAGCGTAGTAGTTACTTCCTACATTGGGTAGTACATACCTACAGTTTTAAGTAGATACAGATAGGTAAGTTACGTAAATTGTAATCGCCTATTGTTAAATTATGTCGCACCTGGTATCCATCATAGATCAGATTGTTCATTTAAATAAAAGACTGAATATAAATCCAATAATATAATTAATTATACAGGCTGGCAGGGACATCGACGCGCAACCTGCTACCATGGATTACGGTACTCTACATCATTCTGAGCCTCCCTGCATAGAAATTTTTCGTCGGTTATTTTATAAAAAGAAATTGCTGTTACATACATTTTGACCGCGTAGGTATTGCACTTTTCTATCAAACTGATTTCGTTTTGATAACCGGCGAAAAGTTTCTAAACTACCCCGGGTCTAGAATCATGTGCTGAATTCATGGTTACTATTTGCGCGTCGATGTCCCTGCCACCCTGTATATTGAAATGAACCTACAAGCACGGTAACTGCAGTTTTCTTTCTGACTTGTAAGTAGCTTTGTATTTACTGCTATCTTGTCTAGGTACTTAGGTACCTACATAGATAACACCTTTTCATAATAGGGTTTTGTTGGACATCATCATCCTTCGGCCTTTTTTAGTTGTTACATTTTTAAATACAAAGGAAAAAAATTGTGGCCTCTGTAAACTTGAGGCGTAAGTAGGTATCTTAAACAGTAATCAGTAGCGAAAAAAATTAAACGATAGTATGTAATTAATAATAATAGTTTTATTACTATGTCATTGCCCATAACCCAACCAAGAATAAATGTAAGAACAATCTATCTATGTCCCAGCCCAACTCATGTCATTATTATGCCTACATTGAAAAGGAATACATTGCAACAATTTGAGTATTCTTTTACCGCTCATTGAGCAAACGCGAATTAATTATTGTGACCATATACAATAATAAAGAGATATAATTGTTCGAATAATTAAAATGGATACGCACTTGACTTTACACCCGCACGTGCCGCACGAAACGGCTTTTAAGAATTCTTTATTTGAAAACGTATACAACTATGGACACCGGTCGGCATCATATGCGTGCTAATGACATCATCAGATCAAATACCGTGCGGTGCGGTTCTGATGTCGCACTACGAAAAAAATACGCTAATGCGATGCTGTCTAAGTAAATAGGACGTGAGCAAAGCCTTCAGAAAAATACGCTGCGTGCGGCGTTTGTGGCGCGGGCCAGTGCGATTTTCCTTTAGTTCGTATTTATTATAAGTATTACCCAAAAGGGCTCTTGTATGAACATGAAAATAAAGACCTACCTATGTGCGTACTATAAAACTCATCAATGTGATAAGTAAGATAAAAATTATAAGAAGTCATTATTTCGATCCCTTTGCGTCTTTGCCGAGCATTTTTCTCCTCTGAGCCAACATATGGCCATATAAGAAGGGGAAAATGGGAATGTATAAGAACATATAGAAGACTAAGAAGTAATAGTAATTGAAGGCTACGTTCCACTTGTTAGGCATAGAAATTGTAAGAATTTGTTTCTGCTCGATCTCCTCCAAAGAGTGATACATGCACAGGAGCTCTCCTGTTATTCCGATTGGGTAGAGTATTAAGAACGTGGAATATCTGCAAACAAAGAAATGTTCTTAAATGTTTTTATTAGATCAAACAACATCTTTAAGTCCGTCCCTCCTCCGTCCTTACAGAACCTCACTCAAGCATTACTTAAAACTAGTTTGACGTCATTTGATAGGTGGAAACTAGTTTTAAGTAATGCTTCAGTGCCGGTACTACGCTATTATATAACATTACTACTATAAGTATAAAAGCGGCCAAGTACGTGTCGGGCCACGCGCAATGTACGGTTCTGTAGTTGCCCAGCACACTAATGCGGTCTAAGAAGAGAGCTTTTTGTTGTTCCATACTATGAACATTAATTAAGAGCCGCGTTTGGCGGCTCATAACGTCTAAAAACGGGCCCACAGACGATGGTAACTGGAGGAGTTATAAAGTCCAACTTCACAAGTGAAGTTAGAAAAAATATGATCTATTTGAGTACCACCGCGTGTAGAGGCAAGCGGTTTTAATAAAGATTGATGATAACCAGCGTTACGTATTAATTTGAATACTGTATTGCCGTTATAGAGATAGTCTTCGTTAAAATCTCCAAATATTATGCACGGGCTGTTATGCGATAACAAATTATTTACAAAACCTACTGTGACACTGTTAGGGCATTTGCCAGAACTATAAAAGGCTACTACCTTCACATTGTTTACTTCGATAGATACTGCTTCACAGTGCTCACCTCCAACAGTGTCACTGTACGGTCGCGGGTTGGAATATTCAATATTAAGTTTTGCCCATGCACATACACCAAAACCGGGGTTTGAAGGAGACTGTTTAGGGCCATTTGTTCTGATTATTTCTTTAAAATTGATTATGTGGAAGGAATCTTGACCCGATATCCGTTATCATGTTGAACTAAATTGTCTACAAAATTATTTTGAAGCACGCGAGCACAGGAGCACCTTTGACAGTTTTTTTAACGCAAACAGCGGGGTAATCGCGTAATTCACTAACAGTAGGAAATAGTAAGAATGGCTTTCATTTTGACAGTTCAACAACATTAATTGCGTTATTTACGTTTTTGAGCAGACAAATTTTGCGAACATAATACGAAGAAATGGATTAGCAATAGGCTTCAAAATGATTCAGATTGTGATAGATAGTGTAGTGTTACGCAATTAGGGTCCAGGTTGTAATACTATTTTTAGCAGAATTAGTTTGTTGTTTTTTCAGTGCAGTGAAACGTAGTCAGATCTAACAGCACGCCTATCGTTTCTGGAGATTTCTGATCGTGTGATCTCAGAATGACTTAAGTTGACATGGAATTTCCGCTCAACACCGCAATGAACTTTTATGAATGCAAGTTCTTTGAGATGTTGATCGGAGAGCAAGGAAATTAGCCTTTCATCCTCTCCTGGACCCATTACTATTGTTACATCTTGATTTTATAGTTTCTGGGCCTTTATGATTGACATACAGACAGACATACAGATTCTCATCAACATTGCACTTCTCTCGACCGGGTGATTCACATGTACATTCAGTGGTGTCTCCAGATTCGTTATTTGTCCAAGAACCTTCAAGGTCTATGCCGTATCTATGGAACAAATCACATGTCATTAAGTATTCCGCTGCTCGCCGTATTATTTTCGGACGGACCCGCTCTTTTTAACCATGTTTGTAACAAAATTTACGCTTCAACTCCTCAGTAAAAATGTTATCATCATTTGTTGATCGAAGCGGAGCTCTTACCATATTATTAATGTTTACAGGTATATTTATAACATTCCCATGTTTTTCAAACGATACTCAAATCAACTACCTAATCGAATCTAAAATTTCTAAACTTTCAAAGCGCAAATCGGAAACTTATAGGTAGCATTTCCGGAAACGTCCAAACAGCATCAGCAGGCTTAGCATGACGCTTTCTATTTCTTGCAAGAATAGACATAGCTATTTCTATACAAAGTGACATTTCGATTCTCCATTTTTGACATCGCACCGTAAAAATCCTTCTACAATCTGTCATTTTGTCTTTTCGTTTCTACCGATCGTTGTCTAGGTCCTTTTTTATGTAGCCTATTTCAGAAGAAAGTTTTCTATCCCAAACTGTCAAAATCACACTGACAACTGACAGTTGTCTCAGGTAGTGAAGACAATTTGATTTTGTAATCGCCATGCTAAAGACAGTAGAAAACTTTTTACTCGACGGCCACAAAGTGTAAAAATGGAATAGTAAAATTGAATTTTTCACTTTTTGTATGGAAAATATAAAATACTAATACCTACATGTTGAATTTTAGGGGTTTAGAGTTTCATAGAGGGGGTCGAAATTTACATTATTTTTGCGATAGGACACACCATTTTCGAGATATAAGCAAAATAAAAGAAAAACGTGAAAAGACGTTCGTTGACGTTCGTAAAAAGTGCAGTTGACTCTTTTTGTTATTTAATTGTATTTAATTGTATAATAAAATAAATAATAAATGAATAGATAGATTTGCATATATAATATCAAAAGAATAAGTAAATTTATAAAAATAAAATATACATAATAGGATGTAAGTTAATTCAAACTTAATAACAAGGAAAATGAATAAAGCGCTCTTCCTCTCTCAACTTATTTAAAAATTTGCTGTGCCCGACAGGGTCCATAATTGTTTCTATTATTTTTTATTTACCACCTGTAAGTGTACATTATGGATTGCAATAAACGATTTTGATTTGATTTGATTTACTTTGCTGCCATCGTACTGTCTTCGCGGAACGTCATTGGTGCTCGTGCTAAGCCTATTGGGCGCTCGCACTTTGAACGCGGTTGCCGCTCAATTTGTAACTTCGACTCCCTCCACGCGTAGGCCATGTACGGCCCGGTACTGCCTAACACCGCGCGCCGCCGCTGCCGCCGCCCACCCCAATCCAATAATCGAGCGTAAACAAATTATTAATGTAGGAATTATTATTATTAAGGATGTTATGATATTATTTTTGTATATTTTTACATAGTTCATAAACTTATATTTACTTGTTTTACACAACTAACAACATTACATATGTAATTTTCAATGGAATTTGTACGAAAATGAATACTTCTTCAAGTACATTTTATAAGTTGGTCGACTATTACTCGTAAACAAAAACAACCATTTAGCTGGCAAGGGTTTAAAGCTTAATGCTTTAAAGCTTAATATTTCACAAACGGATCCTTTAATCGAAAAATTAGGGTATACGAGAAAAAAAATCCCCACTTTACATGTCCAATTTTATTTTAGCACTTTGTCGGCGTGCATAATATGTATATCCCTGCCAAATTACAGCTTCCTAGTACTAAGAACCTCTGAGCTAAGCTGTGAACAGACAGAGGGACGGACGGAAGGTCGGACATGGCGAAATTAAAAGGGTTCTTTGATGACTTCGGAACCCTAAAAACTCGTTTAACAGTTTTATTTTTTGGGATTTTTAAATTTAAATACTAAATTATTATATTACCTGAGGAACAACAGCGGCTGTGGCACACTATTAATCAAATTTAGTGTGTAGTAAGCGTATCTTATAATTTCCGTGATGGACCAGGCGAGTATACACAGAGGCAGGCCAGGGCTGAGGGGGGCTGCTTCAGTGGCTAGTAAACAACCACATACTAGAAAGACACGCGAATATACTTGTGGCAACACCACGGCTACTCCAGACGGTACTAGGCCAATAAGGGAGTGCAAAACCTGGAAAAAAAAAATGCATAAAAAACACGAATAACGATGAAACAAAAGGATCGAGGTTTTATTAAATCGTAATTAATATCCGAAAATATGTAGTATCAGTAGGTGTCCATATCTATTCGACTCGAAATATCGGGTAAGTAGGTACCTACTATCGATTAATCGATGCTTCTATTGTTTCGGTACCAAACAATATTTTGAGATAACCACTTCAATTTTTTAATGCTGCTAAAATACTATTCTAAAATTAGCCTTTATAATTTGGGGCCCAAATTAGTATTACAAGAGCTGTATAGCGGTTTATAATGCATTATTTTAGACTTTTTATAAAGCTTTAAGAATACGCGAATTCTGTTATCCATCCATACTAATAATATTATAAATTGGAAAGTAACTCTGTATGTTACCTTTTCACGCCTAAACCACGGAACGGATTTCGATAAAATTTGGCTAGAAGATAGATGACATCCTGGAGAAGGACATAGGCCACAACGCCAGCTGTCCCGTTTGCGACCAGCGGGGTAGTTATGTAACACACTAACAGTAGGAATGGGTTTCATTTTGACAGTTCAACAACATTCATTGTGTTATTTACGTTGTTGAGCAGGCAAATTTTTCGATCATATGACGCAATGGATTAGCAATAAGCTTCAAAATGATTCAGATTGTTATAGATAGTATGTTACGTAATTAGGGTGCTGGTCTCCACTTTTTCCATTGTATGGATGTTGTGTTACTTAGGAGGTAGGTAGTTACCTACTTCCCGTTTATACAATTTCTGGATCCGGCACCCTAATTACGTAACACACTATCTATCGCAATCTGAATCATTTTGAAGCCTATTGCTAATCTATTGCTTCATATGTCCGAAAGATTTGTCTGCTCAACAACGTAAATAACGCAATGAATGTTGTTGAACCGTCAAAATGAAACCCATTCCTACTGTTAGTGTGTTGCGTAATTAGCCCGCAAGGATAATTATACTTAACATTAGGTACTTGGAGACGACGTTAAAACATGTAGGTACAGTAGGTAGACATACTTGCAATTGTTTAACCTATAGGTATGCTTATGTAAATTACTTGTAGATAATTTTATTCTACGACCTTTTCCGTCACATGCACCACTTCATGTGTAGTTTAAAATGTGTGATCACAATCACAGCAGATAAAGTGGAGGCATTTGGGATCCTAGGTGTAGTGTAGCTAAGGGCAAGATTCTCAGACGGCACGTTGACTTTGCTAAGTGAGCGTTCGCAAACGAATGTGAACCTTATTCGTATAGGTAGCATTATATAAATATTCATATTCCAATGAAACGTTTGCTCACATTTGCATATACGAATACACATAATACTTAAGAATAAGTTTCTCATTCGTATGGAATGCTTACTTTACTTAGTAAAGATCAAAGTGCAATCTGTGAATCGTGCCCTAAGACGTGATTTCGGGGAAGTATGGGAAGGTAGAACAAAGGTTTAGTATAGGTTGCAAACCTGTAACCACAGAGTACTTTATACTATACTGAAACTTGTAACTGTGGCAAGCATTTACCTGTACCCAACTTTTGCCTGTACCTGTAACTTGAACTTCAAAAATTTACACAATAATATAAATAAGTAGGAATCTTATACATGCTTATAGCTGATGTGTAATGTAAACAAAAATATAGCATTATTATTAAGAGATGAAGGTCATGTTTTTGTGCCATATTCCAAGAAAAACAAGTTTTTCAATAAAAATTTACATATTATTGCTTAGTTAGGTACCATATTTTTTGGTAAAAACTTGCTATTAATGGTAATCGCTTTGTAAATATTTCCTGTCTGCCATTTTCACACCTTGTCAGTTAAACTATCATTAACACAAACGCGCGAATGGCGAGGCGAGTGGCGACTGTGGCGAGGCGTACTGAAGCAAAATGTATGTGTATTTGGTATGAGTGAGTGACAGTGCAACTTCAATGTTTAATTATGTACTGACACGTTCATGTAAGTATGTTTTGTCGAAAAGCGAGCTTGATTACCTATGCACCATACATATGCATTAATACGCATAATTATAATGATTATAAATACAATGACAAGACAGTAAATACAAACACAGTACCTAAATACTAATTTATTTTGTAATTTGAGTGAGTATTAACACAATAAATGGTGTGTAGAATACTATACTACACATTTCCAACGCTGTTGTAATTTTTGCACAGTTTTTGAGAAAAAATCTGTTAGACATGGTTAGACATAGATGCAAAAGAAATTATAAATATTCTGTTTTCCATTTGAAGTACAAAGCGCTCCCAATTATAAATAATATTAATAAGGTGCATGTTGCCTACTTAAAGGGGATCAATTTCTCTATTTGAAATATTACCACTGTTTATTTTTCATATGAGTTGGTTTTTAATTGTAAGCTTATCTTCTGCACCATGACATAATCTGTATTTTTGCTTGCCAAATTGAAGTGGTTGTTTTTGCTGTAGTTAAGTAGTTTACTACACCAAATACTAGTTCAATCAACTCAGCCTATTGCAGTCCACTGCTGCACATAGGCCTCTCCCAGACTGCTCCACAACACCCTGTTCTTCCGCATCCAGTCTGTCCCAGACACCTTTTTAAGGTTGTTGGTTCATCTAGCTAGGGAAGTAGGGAGCAGCCCACACTGTGTTTGCTGCTTGCCAAATAACTAGGTAAATGTTATTGACAGTATAAATTTACCTCGAGTACTGCAGCATTTTGGAATATAATCACAGTTGTTTTAATTAATGGCCAGAAGGTGTCCAAACTTCCACGATTTAGGAAATGTGAAAGTGTTTGCAACAGCATGTAGGACCATCTGAAACAAACATTGGTTATGTTAGCTATATTTTACCAGGTAGGAACTTGTTCTCCTCTGAAACAGCATAGGGGCTGAGAAGGAGAGGTACAAAATATTGCAATTTTATTATTATTTGTACAAACACTCTTTAACTTTCACCTGCCATAATATTATACATGAACTATCACAAAAAAAAAAATGCAAAACGAGCCATTTTATTCAAGCAGCACAATATTTTTAACTAATTCTTTTAGAGGAAATTCTTTTAATTCATTAAAGTTAATAGAAAACTATCAATTAATAAGTTGATTATTACACAAAGATATAACAGTACTACATAAGCAATATGTAACAGATTTTGTTTCTCTTGTGCTTTGAGCAAAATAAATAGCTTACAATTACTTTTGGATAATAGGTATCAATACATTATTACAATACAAAGATGCTATTTTGTTTGCCAGTAGATTTTATTTAAATTTTGAACTTACCCCAAAGTTTGGATACCATTGTATGTTAAAAGATAGATTTTTCCTATAGCGGACGGTCCTGAAGTTTTAACTTTTTTTGCATTTTTTGCGGACATGTTATCAATAAGTGACTTATCCTTCAAGCAAGAGCTCCTTTTAATTGATAATTAATATAATTAAGTATTTATATATAGTTTAACACAACTTTAAACTATGTTCATCAACACCGACTATGCTTACGGCCAACAGAGTACTTTTACTATTGACTATGCCGATTGCCGCGAGTGACGTGACGTGACGTGAGTCTGACACTACACTTTTGACACAGACGTTTGACCCGGTGAAGTTCAGTGAGTGACGTTTAAAATGGTTGACGTTTCTCTTGTCACGTCAACTCTGGCTTAATGCCGGACCCACGCATAGAGTGTATCTCACGATATAAGTCTCGCAGACGCGGCGCCACAAGCATACGAGGGAATTATAAATCTATATCTATCTATTTATTTATCTAAACATCATATTAAATAGAGAATCTTAAATAGAGAAAGGTGTCTGAGATAGGACTGTTGTAGGGTTTTTTCTAACTACATTATATTACTATTAAATTCACTTATTGCTTACCGCGGGTCTTCTTTCATGAGACGGGCTCTACCTAGTCAATTTCACATGAAAACGCAAACTCACAAGAGTAGGAAGATACTCGCAAATGAGAAACTAAGACTAAAAGACGCTGCTCTTAACCTGTAATAAGTAATTAAACAAAATAGATCTATAATCACGAGCACAGCACAAAAACAGACGGAAGCTGCACATCGTGGCTGTGATAAGAAATCTTTCATTCAGAGGGACTCACAGCACAGCGCTGATTTTCAATGGTCACCCGAAAATGTGATACGGACACCAAGTCCGGTTTAAAGTTTTGTACACAAATCATCACTTTTATTACTATCACTACATAGTGTCACAAACACTACTTCACTATCACTACATATTATAAAACAAAGTCCCCCCGCCGCGCCGCGACTGTCTGTCTGAACGCGATAAACTCAAAAACTTCCGAACAGATTTTAATAAGGTTTTTACCAATGGATGGAGTGGTTCATGAGGAAGGTCTAGGTGTATAATTCATTAAAGTTTTGTGTAAATAAAGGTTGGCACAAGATCGTTAATCTGTTTATCGTTACTTAACGAAGTTAACATTTCGAGTATTGGATTTACTTTTAAGTTATTAAAAATTGCTCACGCGCATTCGAAGCATGCGCTCATGTTCCATACGTATCGTTGGCATTATATGTCACGCGATTAGTGCTACCGTACGTTAGCGAGATAATTTTTCGTTTATAAAATGGAAAGTGGAGATGGTGATGAGTCTAGTGATGAGGAGAGTTTACCTACAAACCAACAACATGTTGACAAATCGTTGGAGCCCAGTACTTTGGGAAGTGATATATGAAATGAAAATGAGAAGAGATCAGCTGAAAAAAGAAAAGAGAGAGAAGATGAGAGTAATGAGGATGATGACTTTATTACTGTTAATAGAAGGAAACCCAAACGTTTCATTCGGAGTGTTTCATCGGAAACGCAAAATATGAGGGTAGAACTTGCCCTTTGTTTTAAAAGAAAAAATGATCAGGAATGTTATGAGTAATGAGCAGCTAATATATCGAATGGCACTTCAAAAGGTCATTGAAAAACGACAAAAGAATAAAGTTACATCAAATGATATCTCAAAAAACCTTATAAAATCTACAAACTTAGAAATCCGAGCTGAAATCTGCGCTAGTACTGTCTCAGGAAACAAAACAGGAGCAATACAAAATCAAGAGGAATCTGTCGAACAGTCAGCTCTGGAAGAAATGGAAGTATCACAACAAGATAGCATAGAGAGTTCAACACAGCTCAGAGAAAAAGAGGTTGAAATAAAAAACCGAAAATTAGGAAAAGTCAAAATACTCTAAAACAACCGATCGAAAAAGAAGCAAAAAATCTCTGGATGAAGAAAAACACAGAGAAAGAGATAGACGATCACGATATAAGCTTTAACTAAAAAGTTTATTAATAAGTTTAAAAATATTTACAAGTCTGAAGGCACTTTTGAAGAAATTTTTTGACTTTTCCTACTTTTCGTTTTTTTTTTTCCACCTTTTTTTCTCTGAGCTGTCTGTGTTGTACTCTCTATCACTGGGGATCCAGGTTAACTTCAACCGAGGGAAGACTACTTCTAAGTGCAGTGAAAGACATGCGCTGGGTGTTCATAAGTACTGGAAAACCTACATACTGGCTGACTGACCACCAGAAACTACCAGATCTTATCAACTTTTTAATTGTCAATAACACATCAAACAATTATCTGAGTGTGGAAGAGAGGTACCACATGAACTCCGATCACTCTCCGATATTATTACAATTAATTCACAAAATAAGACTAAGAGAAAACCACCTGACATTAGTTGATAAGTTTACAGATTGGGAATGTTTTAGCTTAGACCTACAAAATATTATTGACCTAAAAATTTCATTAAAAAACAACAATCAGCTACTAAAGTAAACAAGATTAGGAACAATTCCAACAATGTGCATGGAACAACACACCAAAACTTCTTAAAACAATTTAAAGGAAATGGCTACCTAAAGGAAATAATAGACCTATTATATAAAAAAGGACTCAAAGAAAAAGGTGGCAGCTAACTAGATTCCCGCAAGATAAAACTTTATTGAATAACCTTACGAAAAGACTGAAGAGAAAAATACAAACCTTTCAAGACAAGGCTTTCAGTACTAACTTAAGTCAGTTAAGCAATGATAGAGCAACACAATACTCTCTTTGGAAAGCTACTAGGTCACTCAAAAGGCCAATTACAGCAATTCCCCATATCAGAGATGATAACGGAAAGTGGGCCATAAGCAATCAGCAAAAGGCTCTAAGATTTGCACATCACCTAGAAAAAACCTTTCAGCCAAAGACGGGTCTATATACAAATTGCAGTTTGCCAGTATTCTTCAAGAACAAAGAATTAAGCTTGTGACCCCGAATGAAGTTGCACAGGAAATTCAAATCATTAGCCTCAGAAAATCCCCAGGGTATGACTTTATTACGGGAGAAATCATAAAACATCTCCCGCGTAAAGCTGTCGTTAAACTTACTAGGCTTATCAATACTGCATTCGTGCTAAAGCATGTCCCTGAGCCATGGAAAGTTGTTGAAATGATTATGATTGCAAAGCCCGTAAACCACCTCTCGAAGCATCAAAGTCAAAGTCAAATAATTTATTTCAAATAGGCACATAAACGGCACTTTTGAACGTCGAAATTTACAAAAAAATAGAATTGATTCTAGTTGCCCTTCCAAAAGGTAGTTTCGTATGGGGAAGAATGGGCAAGAAACTCCACCGTTACTCTTTTAAAATGTTTTACAATATTATGTAGGTTCACATTAATTATATAATTATATGTGAAGACGATGCACCTAGACTAAAATTACTATACCACAATAGGTAAAAAGAATTAAATATAATGCAAAGACAGGTAAGTCAATTATATGATAGATACATGGTGCTCTCATCATCATGCTGACCCATTTCCCCGTTGCCTAAACTATCAAAGCTGTTTCAAAAATTGTTTTTATAATGGCTAAAACCTTTCATAAACGAAAGAAACCTGATAACTGACCATTAGTTTGGTTTCAGAAAGAAACACTCAACAATAGACCAGGTGCAAAGAATTACTAACATCATTAAGAGAACGCTTGAAGTTAAAAAAGTCTGCTCCACTGTATTTTTGATGTGGCACAACCTTTTGATAGAGTATAGCATAAAGGTTTGATATATAAGCTAAGATTAATGCTGCCAAATGATTTTGCTGTTATGTTGCAATCATACATTACAGATAGAATGTTTCGAGTAAGGCACGAGGATACCTTTTCCGAGTTAAAAAATATTAAAGCTGGCGTGCCTCAAGGTAGTGTGCTGGGTCCAGGCCTCGAAACAGTTGTACATGTATGAGCTGGAAAATAATACTATTCAATCTTAGCGACAGGTGACAGGGTCATGCCATACGGAAGCAGTCAAAAAGGTACATATCGCTGGAAATTAAGTTAATGACTGGGCACAAAAATGGAGGAGAATCAAATTAAATGAATCGAAGTCACTTCACATTGATTTCACCAACAGGAATTGTGGTTACCACCCAATCTTCATAAATGGCCACAACTGCTATACGCAAATACAGACAAATACCTTGGCATAACGCTTGACGCGAAACTGCGCTGGAAAGCACTAAGTCTAAAAGAAAAGACAGGAACCAGGCATGCGTTTTAAAAACGTATTGGTTGATGGGACGGGATTCCTGCCTATCGATACATAAACACATTTTTATTATATAAGCATAATCCTATGCCAATATGGACATATGGCATCCAACTGTGGGGCTGTACTAAACTGACCAACATCAAAATTATATATAAATAGTACGCAGGAGTATTGTTAATGCGCCCTGGTATATAAGAAATGACGACCTCCATCGTGACCTATTGCTGAGGCCCATGAACGACCTTTTTTTTTTTTTTTTTGCCTGGGAAATCATCAAATGACCTCTCCCGCTCTGGGCGGAGTGGAAGGGCGTGTCAGACTCTTACTGACTAAAACCCACCCGTGTTCCTTCAGTTGCCTATGCGCCAGGGCCACGGTAACTCTTTCGAACAATCCGCGACCCCGGCAGGCATCGGCCCTTTCAGACCCCGTCAATGATGCTGACATCTCTTAGAGGCGCGCGTGGAACACGACGCGCCGTCGACCCGGGTCTGGTCCTTACCGGACGGCGAGCTGCCCATTGCTCGCCGTCCGCAAGCCCGCGCCTGCGGTGGCCGGGAGCCGGCAATCGACTCCCGACGCCCAGGGTGTCTCCTCCTGCGGCGACTAGGGGCGCGAGGGCGCAGTGATTGCCTCACCCTCTCGCGCTCCGCCTCCTCCTTCGCGAGCATTACTGCTTCGCAGAAGGAGGTGACGGCTTCCCATTCCCTCTCGCTCCGTACCATGGCCTGAACCGGGGCCGGACGCGAGAGATCACCGCCGCCGATCGCTGCCACGAGGACACGGCGGTGCTCCGCCCAAGCCGAGCAGACCTCCACCTTATGCTCCACCGTGTCCTCCGGTGATTACGGAACCCTACACAGCGTGGGCCGCACGCACGTGGTCGGTGATTTTATATGTTCTTTTATCACCAAGTCCTCGAATCTCGTATCATAGGCCATGATTAAATAAAATGATAGGCTCAGTTTGATGCTAGATTGATAACGGCGAAACAATCGAGAGATATCTATAGAGCAGATTCCTAAAGTGGGTTCCGCGAAATGATTTATTTTTGCCTGTTAAGTTGCATTTCGTTTTGCATCGACCTTGTAGTAAAAAAATGCCATCTGATTTAACGAAAGTTTTTGATGAAGCTGTAAAGATCGTCAATTAAGTGAAAAGTCGTTACCTCCAGACAAGATTGTTCAAAAAAGTGTGCGAAGAAATGGGTAGTCAATACGAATAACTCGTCTTGCACACCGAGATCCGATGGCTTTCGAGAGGCAAAGTTCTAGCCAGGCTATATGAACTTCCTAAAGAGCTGAAGGTTTTTCAAATGGGGCAAAACAAGTCTGAAGTTGTAACCATTTTCGAAGTACCTATTGCATGATGAGCAACGGCTTATAAAATTTGCTGTGAATGAATTAATAAGAATTATTAATTAATTCGAATGTTTTAATAAGGTCACCGAAATTACTACAGTTTGGCAGGGAAAATCAACAACCATATTTATGGCGAGAGACAAATTATCAGCCTGTAAAAGAAAATTTAATGGATGGATTACCCGCATAGAAAAGAATAACATTGAATGTTTTCACACCTGGTAAATCTCCTGAAATCACTGTGAGATTACTTTTCGGAAAGTGACATTGATATCGAATGAGTACAAAATCTATTTGTCATCGGAAGTCAACCTCGGATGCTAGCCGTCCTGGATTGCGAAACATTAATAGATCTTCACAGTTCTTTCACATTAAAACACACATTTGAGTCTGTGTCTCTGAACGAGTTTTGGGTTGGTGTTAGGAGTGAATACGAAGTAGCCAAAAAGGCTATCTTAACATTGCTCCCTTGCGCCGGCCTCCCTAGCGGCGTCAGCGTAGTGTGCTACGCTGACGCCGCTAGGGAGGTCCGCGCGCAGCACCCAGTCGTAACCGATGTCCCACAGATGCGGCCCCAGGACCGATCTCTGTGAGACACCGCACGACATCTCTCGCTGGTTCCATTCTCCCTGGTGACCGGGGTAGATGACGGCCCTGTCCGTCAGATAGGCCTCGACCAGTCGACAGAGGTAGGTCGGCATCCGGTGATACCGGAGTGCCTCCCCTATGCAACTCCAGGGCAGGGTATTGAAGGCGTTGGCGATGTCTTGAGACATCGCCAAGACGACCCCACCCCGGGCCACAGCACACCCCGTCGTGAGGGCTCCCATGCGCATGATGGCGTCCACCGTGGAGCTGGGGCCGGAGACTCTGCGTCAGCGGGGGAGCCCATGGGCGGAGTTTCTCCCGCACCACCTCATATGGGCATCCCCACGGGTCCCTGTTCAGAGTCCCCAGCGACTTCTCACGGGCCAGTCCCCTGGCCCGCAGGATCTCCGCTCGGAAGGCGGTCTTCGCCGCTCTGTAACCCTCGTACAGCTCCGCCTGAATGGCTTCCGTATCCGAAGGGCGGATACGGAGCCTGCGGTGCCTGGTGTACAGGCGTCGCGCCTCAACGCACGCCTCGCGCAGAGACGTTAACTCCGGCGACCACCAGTACACCAGGCACGTCCGGGCTGAACCCGGGGCATTGCCACGTCACAAATCTCGGACATGGCTTCCCGGAACCACTCCGCCTCGACGTTGATGTCTGCAGGCCTGTCCGGTGGTGACACCCAGGCCTGCACGATCGAGGCTTCCAGGAGGAGCTCCCGGTCCAGCTTCTTCAGCGCCCACCGCGGACCACTCGGGGCCTGTCGGACCAGCGCACTCGAGGTCTGGGCGGAGACGTCAAACCGGATGTACCGGTGGTCGGAGTACGTCTCCACCCCCTCCATAACACGCCAGTCAATGACACGCGGCGACAGAGTGGGGCTGGCGAACGAGATGTCCACCATTGACTCACCCCGCATCCGCACACACGTGGGGACTGAACCCCGGTTTAGGACGACCAGGCCTGTCTCCAGAACCCAGTCCTCCACCATCGTGCACCGTGTATCCGTGTACCGGGAACCCCAAGCCGTGCTCTTGGCATTGAAGTCCCCGAGTACGTTCACAGGGCCCTCCCTGTGAACGTACTCGGGGACTACGGTACTATGGTACCCGACGACAACGACTTTCAACTCAAATGAGGGTCACTGAGCCGCTCAGGTCCTCCACCCAGTCATCCCTGGGCGGGACAAAGTACGGCTCAGCGACCACGGCGATGTTGATCGACCACTGTGCCATGCTCTGGAGTAAGAGATCCTGAGCGGCGGCGCAGTGGTTGATATTCGCCTGGAGGAGGCGTAATGGGGCCATTAGTTGCACTCCATATTAGCCCCCTCCCCAACCCCCTGTGAGGGCCCTGCCGCGGTGTTTGCGGCAACGACGACGGTGGAAGCGGCAGCGGCGGCGGCAGCGGCGGCGGCAGTGGCGGCGGGTGCGGCGGTGACGGCGGTGGCGGAGGGCTTGCCCCTGCTCCTGGCTTTGGCGCGTGGAGCGCAGGCCTTACTCGCAGCCCGGTGATCGGCTGGCTTGCCAGCTGCCGCACATAAAAAGCAGTGCGGCGTGGCGTTGCACGAGCCGGCCTTGTGACCGGGCTGACCGCAGCGGAAGCAATGATTGCTGCGGTCCACCTCCGAGGTGCATTGCACTCCCACGTGGTTGCCCACTTGGCAGCGGAAGCACCTCAGAGGTCTGGGTTCCAGTAGTTTCACCTGCGCGGAAACCCAGCCCACCAGGAGCCTTTGGCCCTCCCCGGCGACTTTCCCGGCCGCCGACACGGGGCAGCTCACCGTAACGGCTCGCATCCCCTTGTGATCAGGACGAATGGTTCCCGCTCTCACCTGTTCGGCAGAGCAACCCCCAGTCCTGACGACGGCGGCCACCACTTCAGCCTCCGTCACACAGTCGTCCAGGCCCAGAATGCGCATTTCGATACACTTGGTGGGCCTGGACACTCGGGCCTCGTCCGCATTTAGGGACGCCCTGAGCCCTTCGGCCAGAGCGTCATCGGTCGGGCCGCTCGCCGCACCGGGCACCTCTAGCATCCGGGCCCCGGTCGCAGTGACCCTCACCCGGATGCCATTGGTGACGCCTAGCTCCTGCTGGTTCACCGACGCCCTCGCCTTAGTGAGCACGTCGCGGTAGGACACGCCCTTCTTTTCCGCTTCCGGCTGTAGTGTAATCACTACAGCTGCGGACTTCGGGGCGCGGAGCCTAGCCACGACGCTTCGCTCCTTGCGCCGCTTCTGCCTCTCCTTCCTTTTGGCCGCCCTAGATGCCTTACCCGCCTTCCTTTTCTCTCCGGCCACTTGCCATTCGGCGTCGGCCGGAGGAGCATTAGGAGGCGGGGGGGGCGGCCGTCTCGCCGCCGGGGCTGGGGCCCTCGCCGCCTGTGTAGCCACCCCACCCTTCTTGGGCTTGGGCGGTGCCGACTTAGCCAGGGGCGGCTTCGCGGGATCTGGTGCTGGCCCGCCTTTCGACCGCCCTGCCGTTACTGGCTTGGCCGCAGCGGCGGCAAACGATACCTGCCGGCTCGCCGCTAGCGGGGGGCGCAGGACAATGGCCTCCAGAGCGGAAAATCGGCTCTGGAAGGCAGCCAGCTCCCGCTGCACCAAGGCCAAAACCCGGTCCTCTGCAGGCACTGGCACTGGCACCGCCCGGCCTTGCCTATCCCCTTCCTGCGGCGCTTGTCGGGGGGCGGCTGTTGCTCGGAGGTCGGCCAGGTCCGCTCGGAGCTCCTCGTTCTCCTTTCGGAGAAGCTCCATAGTGGCTGTCAACCGGGTGACCTCCGCCCGCATCTCGGACATCCCGTCCGATTGAGGCCCGAATTGAATGGCTTTCACTGCCTCCATAATGCAGCGGGTATGGCCTTGTCTTTAGAGGACTGAATCCTCTTCAAGGCCACACCCTTTAGCGCAGTTACCACGGCCGCCTCCAGCCTGGCCAGTCGCTCTGACTTGGAGCCGCCAGCGGCGTCCAGCTCACCGCCTGACGACTCGGATAGTTCCGCCCTGCGACTGGCCCCTCCAGGGTCGTGCCCCTCCGTGGCGAGCCTCTCGGCTGGCTGGGCCGGCTCAGCTGGGCTGACTCGGCTCGGCTCGCTGTCCTCCTCGGTGGTGCGCCCTTTGCCCGTACTCCGCTCGGGCGCTCCACCCCGCCGAGTAATTTTTCTGCGGGCAACGCTCCTCCCGCCATCAGAGGATGACCCCTGGCCATCCCCTGGTTTGGGGCGCTTCTGGAAGAGCCTTCGGTTCTTCCCAGCATCTCCCATGACCACGCGCTCCGGGCTCTTGAAAGAGCCCTTCGCGCCAGATGCAGCGTCGGACTCCGACCCCGCATCGCTCCTCTCCTCTCCACTACTCTTTTCCGTTGTTATTTTTGTATTCAAATTTTCCATTTTGTTCCCACGAGCGTGGGGGATATAAAAGGTCCATCCTAGGTTCACCCCCTGTCCCTAGGCAAGTGTTCATTTGTTACCCAATCAGAGGGTCCACTGGTACTCTGGCTGGGGGTGCGCTAGCGACTGATGCGCCACCTACAACTAGAAAGTTGTAGATGACACTACTCGTCGGCCATTCGTACCCTCGCCGCGTACCAGAACTTGATATTAGAGGATTTTTTTATAGAGGTTATCTTCCTCGCGGCCCGGGCGGTTAAGCCAAGACCCTCGACTCCCGTCAAAGGTCAGAGACATGACGTTGACGATCTTCGGGGCTACGAGACTAACGGTGGCAGAAGAAGCAGACTCCTTCCTGCCTGCCCGGCAGCAGGGTTAGTGCACACCGAGCGCGCTCTTCTTACTCCGCCGCTGTGCGTCTCTGCTGAACAGAGAGATACACGTTGGAGCGTTCCTCCGACAGGATATTAGCGTACGGGCAACAAGACCCCGTAGGCACACAGTAACTAATGGAAAGTTATTGCCCGCACCCCAGTGGGCACCGTCCCGGAGACTAACCTTTCCCCCAGACGCATCCAAGGGAAACTCCAGCCCACGGACACACGGGGAGGTTTCCTGTCCTAGCACCCCAAGCTACAGGGCCCCCCACGTGTGTAGTAATAATTTATTAAATATTACCCAAGACCTCGTTCTTATTCATAAGAGGCCCGTAATAAATAAACACCTAGTAAAAGCTTGTAAGATGTAGGCGCGGCATATCGTACTGAAAATCTACCCTATCCGAGTCAAGATGCTCCAATTTTCTAACTTGCTTCGCTTGCTCGCATTCTCATAAAAAAGTTACAATAAAAACTACCAATCCCAGTCCAAAATACTCCAATTTCGGAACTCGCTTCGTTCGCACCTCAATGAAAACTTGCCGTATTCGGGTCAGGATATCTCAATGTACTACCTCGCTTCGCTCGCTCTTGCATTTTCTTAGCAAAGACGCAATAACAACTGACCAATGCGTGCACTAACTGGACAGGTCCACTCCTTCTGTGTGGTTTTTCCTCAAAAGACCATTTCAGACACAAATCTACATGGTCTTCACATGATCTTATGAAGATTATGTCTGGATTTTAAAAGAGACTGTGACCTCTGAGTTTATTTCGGCCTTTCTTCTCAGAGTAATCAGATAGGAAACGCCGACCTCATCTAGTTTTAAAATATGATTGACGTGTAAAAGCGTTTGTACAAACCTACTTACAGAAATAAAATCATTTATCATTAACAGTTTAACCTACTGACTGTGGATGCTATTTTAATTATTTTATTAACACAAAATATCGCCTTTTTCAGCGGCAGTAGGGTACAAAGGGCCCCCAACACATTTTTATACAGGGCCCCTTTAGGACTAGCTACGCCACTGTTAGAGGATTCAGGGCTAAGCAGAACCAAAGTGGACCCAAACTGTCGCCCTGTAATATTCCCCGTTTAATCCATACAAGCTCATCATTCCCCTGGATCTTTCGACACCCTGGATAACGAAGAACCGTCCTCCATTGCCCCATACACGGCTTAAGGAAGGTACGTAGAGTTGTATATATCTTGTACAACTCCAGCACCCTCATGAGCCATGTATGTGGCACCGAGTCGTAGGCTATCTTATAATCTATCCGGTATGTCGACAGATCCTTGCGGGATTGACGAACCTGTTGGCGAATGGCCATATCGATGAGGAGCAGCTCCTTAGTACCACGGCACCCGTTCTTACATCCATTTTCAGAGGTTGACATAATCCAGTTACTTTCAATATGTTTGTGTTTGTTGTGTGTTTGTGTTGTGTGTGTGTTTCTTTGTGTGTGTGTGTTTCTTTGTGTGTGTGTGTGTGTTTGTGTGTGTTTTTCGTTTTTTAAATGGATGTAAGAAGTTTATAGCTCGTCGACTAACACGTGATCGGTATATAATTCTTGGGATCCGTGGGACTACCTGACTTATGGAGCAGGTGGGTAACGTCTGTTGTTAGAAACTGGAAGCGATCCGGACTCTAAGGATCACTGGAACTGGGATGGCAGGCAGGCGTGTGAACTTATTAGCCATTTCAACCAAAAAAAAAATTAATATTATTATTTCGTTTATTTATTTTTATACTTATATATATACATTTTTAAATATTTTTATAAATACATTGAAAAACATATTAGGTATTACTCGTATTAACGGAGTTAACTTTTTTAGTAACGGTTTAGCGATTCACGAAGTTAACTATTTGATTAATGGTGCATAGCCATGTGTGTAAATTGGCTAAAATATGAAAATGATTGTTGAAAATGTCGAAAAACGTCATGCTGCCTGGGAGTTTTACTGGCGAGCGCCGCGTAATCCAATAGAGCTATATGAGAACAATGTATTACGGAATTAATACATTGTTTACCTGAATTATAGGGTACTTTTAACTCCGGTAGTACGTTCCTGTGGGATATTTTCCGACATCCACGCGGGCGAAACCGCGGACAAAAGCTAGTAGGTAATAAAATAAAATAAACAGATACATACAGATAGAAGTTAATTCCTAAACTTTTTTACTTATGTCGACAAAGTAAATCCTACCGTTGTACGGGGTTTATGAATAGTCAGTCAAAAGAAAACCTAACCGAGGTGCTAAAATTGTAGAGCTCGCTTTGCTCGCTCTTTCATCGAAACTTTGGTTCAAGTAACTTGAGTGTTAAGGAACATGAGAAAAAGAACATCTCTGTTTAAAAACGTCAATTTGGCTAGTATTATATCGAGAAAAACTAGTTTTATAAAATTACTGTTTTATTATATCTCTTAAACTCACGAGTTTAGGAGATATAATAAAACAGTAACGAAGCCACGAACCTAGAAACAACATAAATTATAGCGGGGTCGCTAATTTGTATTTGCTACAGGCCCTGGGTTCGTGTTAAGCAAGGCTACGATTATACGTGTACCCTTATCAGTTATTTTACTCGACACTCGCCGAATCAGTACTGAGCTACTGCATCACATCTTGGGGAGGAGCCGCCAAGACCGACATTATACAGGTAAAACGAGCCCAGAGAGCCGTAATTAAAGTCATTCTAAAAAGACCCTTTAGATTCCCAACGCGCCAACTTTACAGGGACTTTAAAACACCAACGGTTCGGCAACTATACATACTACGAGTAATCCAACGAAAACACACGACTCTTCCATACAGCGTAAATAACAGCCCGACAGTAAGAAGAAGACTCAAACCGGCTTGTCCCACAACACGTACAAAAAGTACATTCGCCAGACGTCACTACCCCTACCTAAGTGCCCTTATATACAATAAAATACATCAAAAACATAACATACATACACTAAACACACAAATGTAAAAAAAAATACTAACGAATTCCTCCTCACCCTAGATTATGACGAAACAGAAGCACTGATGAAACCCCTATACAAATAAATAATTTATTAGTATCACGAATACTTACATACCCACGGACACCCCAAATCACCTTCCCTCTCTAAACACACACGACACACATCGCACACACATTTATATACACATCACACACTCATACACATATCACACACTCATACACAAATCACACACTTATACACACATCACTCACTCATACACACATCACACACTCATACACACATCACACACTCATACACACATCACACACTCATACACTTTCCCCATTAAGTGCCCATTACACGCGCTTACTCACACACTCTTACTGCTTTAGATTCCCTTATTTTGTAAAATAATCTTAGCGGACGAATGGATGGCCCCTATAACACAGGATTTTCCTAGTATCGGGGTCATTATTCACAAAAATTGAGCATAAAATGTAATATCCTAATAACGTAACATGCATTGTATTTCTTCCTTTTGCCAAATAAATTATTATTATTTATTACGCATAGGTCTATGGTACTGCCGATCGGTATCGGCGAAACTTTAAAGTACGTACTAATTCCATGGCATCGACTAATGTCAATCGATCAATAGTTCCAAATAGTTCGTTCATTCCTTGTACTTTATTTCATTCATAGAACGATTAATACATTCATTCTTTTCTTTGCAACGCGTTTTTACGAGAGGTGCGTTTCATTTTATTCTCTTAGAAATTACATTAAAATATTCATTGAAATCATAAGTGTTCGTATTTTCAAATAAAAGCTTATTTCTCCTTTTCTATTTCAGTAATTCGTGGTTACAACAACAAACACAATGGTTGCGGCCAAGAAACAGGTTAGTGTCTTACACGTGTAAGAGTTTTGAAACATAGTTGGGACTTGATCGGGGTTATTTCTTATCTTTTTAAATTAATAATCCTAAATAATTTAAAGTCCAAGATCAATTGATACAAGATAGGCTTGCTTATTTCATAATTTGTAAGGTTGAGAACGTATCAAACATGTTTTATTCATTTTGTAGGTTAGCTGTACTTAGAATAAATGTTTTCGTACTAACTTCATAGGGCTAGGCCGTTCCAGCCGCCGTTGTATACGGATGAATGCAAATATCCCAGTTTATATTCATCGATTCTTAAACAAATGAGGCGTCATCAGTAACACTGACATATCAAGTCCTTCAACAGCATTTTTTTTTATTTTACAGAAAAAGACCATCGAGTCTATAAACTCCCGCTTGGCCCTGGTTATGAAATCTGGCAAATACTGTCTTGGCTACAAGCAGACACTGAAAACTCTCCGTCAGGGCAAAGCTAAGCTGGTCATCATCGCTAAGAATGCTCCTCCTCTAAGGTGAGACTACTGAGAAGTAGAGTTTCCCAATGTTGTCTGTCAAAGGGAAGCATATGGAGTCCTTGGACTAAGAAGTATGGATTCCCTCATAGTGTTTCATGAAGCAGTCATGTTGAAATTATGAAATTTGATTACCTCAACTGCTTGAGTCAATTGTTCTATCTAGAAACTTTGGCCACTTGTATGCCACAATCATAGACACAATAAATTTCTAACTGTGTCGCTTATATCTTACAACAGGTTAATAATATGATGCTATTTCAATTGAAACACATTAAATGCAAATAAAACCATGACTGTTTCTGATCCACATGGGAAACCTATGGAGTAGTCATAACTCATTTGCTGAACTTTGACAGGTGAGCAAATTAAGAGTTAGTTTATTTTAACATTAAACTGTGTTTATGCCTTTATAACTTACTGGTTAGGTACGTACTTTAAACAAATGATTTATACTATAATCTATTAAATAGTATAGGTATGTATTGTATTTCATGTTGTAACATTATACTTTTACTATAGGAAATCGGAAATCGAGTATTATGCACTGCTGGCCAAGACTGGCGTCCACCACTACAGTGGCAACAACATCGAATTGGGCACAGCTTGCGGAAAGTACTACAGGGTGTGCACACTCGCTATCACCGACCCTGGTGATTCTGACATCATCACCACATTGCCTGAGTCGCAGGTGTAGATGTATCTTTAATATAATTTAAGAAATCATTTTGTTGTTTTCTTTACCCCTTCAAGTAACTGTTGAGCTCTCATATTTCGATAGTAGGCACTATTATGAAACATAGGAGAATATAGCAACAGACAAGTCAAAAAAATATTGAGCGAGCGCGATGTGTCTGTTTCAGCTTGGGCAAAAATGTTTTCGTATGTCTGGATGTCTGTTCTCCTCTACAGGTCACATTTCTCTGAACGATTGTCATGAAATTTTGTGAGTAGGTTCGATAACTATATGGGTTATTTTTGTCAAATTAAATTAATGGATGAATGTGAAAAACATTGATGTTTTGATGGATAAGCAATAGAACAAATTTTGAAATGAGCATACGTAGTATCTCTATGTAGTTTGTGAAATGAGCTATGAAAAATGCGCTTGCCGCCCATACCTCCCTCGGACCCCCACGCCCCTGTACCCCGCGGGCGAAGCTCATTAAGGCTCCCACAGACAGGTACGACGCGACAGCTCTACACAAAGGCGCCGCTCGTCGCGCGACATGCGGTGTCTGTGGCGGGTGGGCGTCGCGCCGCGCTTTTTTTTTTTTTTTTTGGAATGGCAACTCGCAGTTTTGACCACTGGGGGTCGTGGCTGCTTAACCGGACTGTCCTGTGGTTGCCTTTTGGATTTTACTCTAAAGGGCCTCCAGCCAGGAGCGGAAAAATTTAAAACTAAACTTATAAGTTAGATGACCGCACGCTAAGGGCACCCCCTGTGGGGTACGGACCTCGGCTTAGGGCGTCATCGGGAGAGGGCAGCGCGATATTGGGGACGGGCTGGATCGAAGGGTTTATAATATCATGATTATTAATCGGGGAATTTAAAGCTACAGGCTCAGCTACGGCGCGGGCTGAGGCCTCATCGGACTGGGGACGGGGGGTCGTCGCGTGGGACCTCGTCGGCGAGGTCGGAACGATGGCGGTCTGTGTTTGTGCACTGTACTGGTGGCCCTACTGCTCTCCTGGAGGAGGGTTATGGGGTCATCGGGGTCGACTAGGACATGCCGGGGACGGCGGGTACGACTGATTCGGGAGGGGACATAACTGGCGGCCGCGACAACCAGAGGGTTGCGGTGAGTGGCGGCGGAGTCGAAGAAACGCTTGGATAGGCGTTTCATGAACTGACTGATGGTCGGGATTTTAAGGTCGAGATGGAGACTTTCGTTCCGAACGAACCAAGGGGCACCGGTCGCCCTGCGGAGGAACCGGTTTTGGAGGGTCTGCATCCTATGGATGTGATGGGGCTTCGCTTGTGCGAATACTACGCTCGCATAGGTCATGATGGGGCGAATGCACGCTGTGTAAATGCGCAATTTGCACCTAAGTGACAATTTGCTGCGTGCATTCAGGACGGAGTGGAGCCTACCGAGAGCGAAAGCGGCGCGCGAGCGCGCCTGCTTTATGTGCTCCGAGAAGGAGAGGTGCTGGTCGAGGACGACGCCCAAGTATTTGGCTCGCTTCTCCCAAGGGATAGGCTTGCCGTACATGGTCAGCGGACGGGGGTCGCGTCGCGCTAGTGTCAACGAGCCTTTATAGCGTTTAGTCTATAGAGCTGCGTTTGCACTGTCTATATATAGAAACAATATTTTATAGAGATTTGTCACGTTTGCGTTCGCACTGTTTGTTTATGTCTCCCAAACTGTCTATTGCTTGATATTTAATGTTTTCCAATTCCAAATATGACGGTAAACATCACAGGTGAAACATCGAAACATGGAGTGACCATGGACGAACAAAATAAGTCAGACGGAACTCCAGTTATACATAATTGAGTCCCCCCGCTTATACGTTAGAGTTGCCGTTTGCGCACGTAATGGCCGACTGACTAATGTGTGAATGTGTGCCTGCAGCAAGCTGGCCGAATTGAGTGATCGTCAAAATATGTTCAAAGTGACAGTCACAGTACATTTTATATTGGTGACAGTTATACTTTTTTGTAGGATTATTGCGCTAAATTAGAGTGGTTGTAAAGGGGTTTTCATGTGAAGAGCAGAAAAATTCTTGTAAGTAAATAGGTAACTGTTTTTATTTTCATTAGTAGACTATATCCCTAGTACAATTACGTAGTAAACAGTGTATAAAACTAAAAATTGTGGTAGTTTTGAGAGATCAATCTAACTGGGAAGATTTTTCGAGGAGGAGTTAATTGTGGAATCCATATATGTATATAAAATGTTGATTCTGTCTGTTTGTCTTAAAATTATTGTTGTAGTTTTTAGAGACGTGGAATTTGAAACTGTCGCCGCCGCCGCCGTGTCAAAAAAATCAATTCATATTTAATTTTGATATAATAAATATTTGATTTGTATGGTTATTGGTACGTTTTATTTCTTTATTCACATCTACACAACATCGTGGCACATACTAGAACGTCGGTACAGACATTTATTAAATTATTACTAGATTTTTATTTATTAGGTAAAATTATAGCAAAGCCGGAGGCAAGAACTAGTCACGCGGGCATTGCAGCATAGGATATAGGGAAATAATTTACCACCACATACATTACAGAATATAGGGAAATAATTTCCCACCAAAACAAAACCTAAAGACATAGGGAAACATATTCCCTCCAGAAAAACAAATTTTTGATATATTAAAACTACCCTTCAATGTAAGGTAAAATCCGTTTTAACATATTAGAGAAGTCTTCTATAGCGCCGCGTTTGTTTAAGGATTAAACACTCCTGGATCCGGCTAAAGCCGTGTATAGACGCGTCTAATGTGTAATGTAATTTATCGTGTAATGTAACGCAAATTTTGCGTGGACGGGACTACGAGCATTACATGTAACGCTCGCGCTGATTCATCGGCTGGTTTTTAGCGCGAACACAAAGGATCTCGCAGTCGAACTGCGGTTTGCCACTATTTGCATTACATTACACGATACTAAAGATACATTAGATTACATTACATATTACACGTGTCTGTACAAGGCTTTAACATAACATTATCCATTTAACAGGGCGCTGTTTTGTAAGAAAAAAAAACACCTGTGGCACTCGGGGACTGCCGCGGTAAAGCTATTGCATAGCATTTTTTATCAACTTATGCAAATATAATTATTAAAAAAAAAAATATTTATGCAGTTTTTTTTTTCTTTGATATTAATTCAAGTAAAGTCGTACCATATACATACACTTTAAGCGAAGGCTCGGCCGAGCTACATGGTAGGCGAAGTGGGGGATGTTAGGTTTTATTTGCGTTACGGAATTTCTTGATTCGGTCGCCGCGCTCAAAGCCCGCGATAAAAGCTATGCAATAGCTTAAAAATCGGTTACGATATCCGGCTAAGGTAGCTTTTATAAAAATATTTTCTTCTTCAAAATCGAGGTCATTGTTTCTTTGAGCCATTTGCTCTACAAGCCAGATTTGGATTTCGCCTTGCTTGAAGTTCTACCTCAAACACAAAAGGGATCAGGGTTCGATTCCTGCCTCAGGCAGTAGTTACTCGTAGCTTTTTCTATAAACAAAAACACGCAATTTTATTCTCCTTCAAAATTGAGGTCAACTTTCCTTTGCCACGTTGCCCTATTTTACCCATAGTTTCGAATTTACCTCAAGTGAATGACTATTTCGAGAAATATCAATCAATAGGGTTATAATAACTTTATATTCATGATTTTATTTATTAAAATTCTGTAAATACTTACGGCCGCGAATCATATTTTGTTCAACATACAACCTAATACTGGCCAGCATATTGCAAGAAACGTAAGAATATTTGAATTTAGCGGACTACCCTTTGCTTTACTCTTAAGTTTTTAACCATTTTAACATGCTGTATTTTGGAAACCCCCTTGGGTGCGGCGACTGATTTTATTCTGTATAAAATTAACCGCAAAAATCTAGTAGTGCTACTGTAATGACGTCAATATCTAAATGACACAATTCAGACATTGTCGTCATTATGACGCACCGTGTACCAAGCAGTTGAGCACACAAAAATTTAAACTGTTTTACTATGACTGTACCTAAACAAAAGGAGTATGTAAGGATCGTAGCAGGTGGCGTTCCGTAGTTTCTGCCTACCCCTATGGGAAGAAGGCGTGAGTTTATGTATGTATGTACCTAATGTCTTAAAAAACTAAACTTCTTGCCTCAAAAACCTGTAACACACAGAATGGATTACCCGTATGATTCTGGTACCCTAACCGATCGAATGGTAACCCAATGAACGGGAGGTAACACTTGCTCTACGAAAACCGATCTTATTATGCTGACAATGTCAACTTGTTTACCACTGATGTGCGGTTGACTGTACGCCCGGATTCTACCGATGTGAGGTTGACTGTACACCCGATTTTTATAAAAGGGTTTACAAACCCTCGAACCAAAGGCCAATAGTCACAATCTCAACAAGCAATTCAAGCAATGTCAAAAATGTAGGTATAGCCTTAACAGCTTACAGCAATCATTAACCAGTCAGCCAATAGTGAAAGAGAAACTTCATCTTTAATCATTTGTTTCAGGTTGAAATGGTCAATGCGACTGTGCGCCTTGATAACTCAAAGAAGTGGAATGTATAAATGAAATTAATGAAAGAGACTTTTTATAGCGTTTATTATTTCAAAATAATACACTGTTGTAACACATCCATGCCGTCTTTCCCCTGGAACTGCCAAACCTGGGAACAACAATGCTACATTAGTATCAAGTACTAATAAGCTAGTCATGCACATAAAATGCGACACCGTATCAACCTACATGAAAAAAAAATGAAAAAACCGAACTATTAGCTACTGGACTAAACTTGCTCGTACCTTATTTATGTATTTTTCGCTAAGTATGTCATGAACATGTATGTCCTTTTAGAATAAATTAAGAATCTTTAAACCCAAGTAATGTCATATAAGACCATCATAACTGTGGACCATTGCGGGAAAAGAAAAAGTAAGATTCACACTTTTGTGGTGTGGTGTCATGACTCGTGACGTCACCTGATGAGCATCAAATCAATGCATTTCATTAAAGACCAGCCAGTTGGCGTGATAATAAAATATTCCTGTCAATAAATAAATGACCGTAAATGTCGAATAATGAAGTAAAGCTTTGGCAAGCAACGGATTTTCCGTGCTGGCCTTCATCCACGGTCTCATGCCATGACGCATGAATCATTACAACTCGTTAATCATACCAATTGATACCTTACGCGCGCTTTGCCCGCGACTTTCGTCCGTATTTTCCCCTACAAACTGCTACCACAATTTCCTATACTTTGTTTTCATAATAAAAAAAAGATTGCAGATAAGATTACCGAAGTCTACAATATCTGCGGAAAGTTCTTTGCAATTTGTGGCTTTTCTAGTTTCTTAGCAATACTCAAAAAGTAAAGGACAGTCTCCTAAGAGAGTTTTCCAGTAGCTACAATGGTAGAGGTACCGTACCTGCCATTATTGCCCCTTTTCAAAAAGTCATCTATATGGCTTAAGTAGATATTATTTTAAATTAATAAATAATGTGCTGATTACAATTGTGACTTACCTGATTTTTGGAAGACTCCTATCCTCTACAGTCTATCGACTGCAGCCTTTCAATATTAACAATATCGGTTGATTAAGTGGGTTGATCAATTTCATCCCATTCCTGAAAAGTGAGTAAAAGGATTAAAATAAAATTAATAACTAGTATTGTAAACAAATTAAATGAATCTACATCATACTGCATCACAACAAAACTGTGGATCAAGTGTATATTTTTTACAGAATTACTTTCCTAATAAAAAAAAAATTTAAGTATTTTTGTTTTGTTCTTAGTACGCATGCACACCATGTTGCACCTGAGAGAATTCTTCTAATATTATTTTCATTATTATGCAATGTGCAACTTTCTTTAAGAATGGTATGCATAACGCATTTTCGAACAAAAACCAGCATGAGCGTGCGTGACCATCTCAGGTGTCAACTTAGGAGTGTGTCTATAATAATAATTGCTTAAAAAAACACATTCTTTTTTTACTTTCCTTTGTCTTTCTACAATCTAGTCATGAAATTATTATCTTCGTAGTAACGATAATCTTTACTTTTGAGTAAAATACGTAACTAATTATTATTTTTGTTTGATCATGGCCTGCACAAAGTAAATTTACCTAAGTTAGTTTTACCTGTTAAACATCTCATTACAAATCGAGATCTAACTTTAGTCACAGCTAAAACTTCGAGCCAGTTTTTGTATTTTGAACTTTATTCTTACTACGGTTAACTTCTTAATACAAAAACTGACTTTAGAACCTCTACTCAACCATTTCGATTAGTCTTGTCTTATGAAATAACGTTGCATGGGCTTGTTGTTAAAGAAATATTATACTATGTCCATTGTCTTATAATTCTTAAGGTACCTGACCTGGTAGGCTCGCTCCTATAATATCATGGAGGAAATTGTATACACCCTCTGCCTACCCTTTCAGGGCACTCAAAAGCGACATTCATTTATTATGTTCTTTGCAATCATCATTTTTTAAAGTTATTGAGCTATAGTATGTAATAATTTGCCTCTCTCTTGAAGGTAAAAACTAGTATACTTACTTATGTATAACCTTATTACTATAATAAATTGTGCAAAATCATGGTTTAAGAAAAATATGTTACCTGTTTATCTTTATTTTGTATTCTAAAAATGAATCTTCAAAGCAGGTAGACAAAAATAAGAAGAGGCATGGGTAAGTTTCTCTCGTGCTGCAGACCAAATACCTTGTTCTAGAGAATATTTACCTAGTTTATTATTAGTTCATTAAAATATAGCCCATATTATATCTGTTACATGAGCCCACCATTTTTGTTCTTGACGCATTTTGTTACTTACAAATTAAATCATTTGAAGCATTTCCCTTATGAGTTTCCATACAATTTATTTGTCTGTAATTCAAAATATATTTTACACCTTAAAAATAAATGCAAAAATATAGTAGTCTACCAGGATTTTTGCTGTCCGAGCTTCCGTATTTATAGGCGTAAAACGATTCTGAACTTACGCTTCAACTTTTTTTTTAATTACAGGCGGTTCACGTCCCAATCAATATGTACACAGGGTAATATTGAATGTACGGACTATCAAAAGCTGCGTAAAATTTAAGAATGACTAATAAATCGCCTTGCTCATCCTGTATATTCTCTGTTCATAATTTTGAATGCCTAGTTACTTTTATTTGATACGAATATCAATTATTTGTCAGTCATAAATTGGGACGAATGCTTGTAATACACTGAATTTGTATTCTTTGTTCTGAATCTGGATTCAGTAATGAAAGGTGAATCATTATTCTTTATGCCCAAAACAGACTATTTACCAGCAAAATGAAAAGCAGTGGGTATTAACAGTATAGAACGTAAGTTTTAAATAACTTTGTCATCTGTTTTTCATTTATTAGCATACCATTTCTATAGTTTAAAGTTTGTTTGAACATTGTCCGCCTGCATCCCCAGTTGGGAAAAGGCCTCCCCCATGACTTTCAGCTATTTCGGTCCAAGGCTAATATGGACAGTTAATAAATAACATTTCTAAATCTTGTCTTGTAATTGACCACTTCGGAAACAGCTGCATTAAAAGATCGGACAAGATATTTATTCCATCTAACATGGAGTTTAACCACACTTACAAGGGCTTATGTTCAGCTATTTATGTACAGAATGTTGTGTATAGTCAGTTATTATCAATGGATGTAATATTGTATCACGCATATTTTCATCATCCTGTTTATGACTCAGTGACTATTGAAAGCAAAACTATTTGGGAACCATTTCAAAAATAGCACCTTATCATAATATGTACTGTCATATACTTAGTGGATGTATTCTTACTTTTCTAAACTATGACTAAGGATGGCTCAAATGTGTATCAGGTTGGTAGGTTGTGTAATTACAATAATAATCTAATTACTTAAATAATCTTCAACTGGTGCTACGCAAGCATGAGCTTGCCCATTTTGGAATAAAGCATACACATTTATATGTTAGTTCATATTTTTATTGTGAATTGAGTACTTAAAACTAAAACATTATGGTACTTTACTATACCATTGTTACAAAAAAATGAGCCAAAGTAGAAGTTGCTACAACAGTTAAATATTGTATATGAATTTTGCTCAGTAAAATAGTGACAGTCCTAATAATGATTCATTTGTGAGGTAATTTAATTTTTTTGTGAATTTAATACTTTCTCCCTTCTAATAAGATGTATCATTATTAAAAAAACACCCCAGTATATTTATTATTGTCTCTTCTCAATGGTCTCATTCAGTCATTTACATAATATTTATCATTCTGTCCAAACTCTCACCTAACTAAAATGTGACGTATACATCGCAAACTGCATTGTATAGTAGTACATCCATTAGCTTCAATAATTTGATCCAGATACTTTATTTTGAATGTGTACCATAAAGACGTTAATGATATTCTGTATAGTCAAACAGATCACCAGCTGCCTGTAATGCAAACAATCATAATAGACGTCAAAACGTATCCACAAATAAATACACTAAACTTAACACTATGTAGCTGTAATCCATTGAAGGTCCTCAACCTCAATAGCCTTACGCTGTTTAAATAAATACCTTACATATTTATAATACTGGTTCATGTTTAATAGCATAATATATGTTTCAGATTTACATCATCAAAACTATTTTACAAAATAAATACTTAATTTTTGTAATCATTACTATATTAGGTATTTATTTGTGTGGTTTTTAATATTTATTAGCTCAGTTGCTTTAAGAGGACCCCCTGACCGCTTACCTTTAAGGAAACTGATTCCTATCTAATAAGATTGAATTTAAAAAATACTAGTTTTATAAGATCAACCATTTTTCTATTAGAATCATTAAAAAATTTGAAAGATAGCTTTTCCTTAGTTCACTACATAAACTTTATAAAGGATTTGATGTGTTAGTTCCTCTATAAAAACACCAACACATTAATTGTTGGAATCAATAACGTTGTTCAATGTTGGTATCAAATCCTTCAAGGAAATGTTTTGTAGCAAATCAAAGGAAATGGCTTACATTCGCAGTTTCCTTTAATTTTCATCCAAGTTTATTAAAAATTTTGAACCAAATGTTGATGACATCATATTATTATTACAAAATGGTTATCTGCAACTTTAACTAAAAACCACATTTCTATTGGTTAATATACCGGTCTTTCAGTGTCCTTGACACTGAATCTGAGAAAACTGCAACTACATTTAAAAATGTAATGCTTTTTTTGCAATTTTATTGTATTACACAACATCCTTGGAATATTTTTCAACAATCCTAGATTCATATTGTATTTAAATTATGCTTTCATTTCATTTGCTGGTTTATGAATACTTCTTTATGTTGGTTGTAAGCCCTTGCATTAATTACTTATTATGTCTTAACCTAGTTCTTTCATAAATTACTTATTTATTGCCAAAATTAAATATGAAGTATGACCTAATGTATGGTTTACTTCTGGCAAACTAATTAGCATTGATCACTATTGTAAATTTCGTGACTTTGTTGCATATAGAGAGATTGTCTAACTTTCTTGGATTATTTTCAATAGGAATGAATACATAGTAGTGACGCAAGTTGTCACACCTCATCCTAAATGACCGATGAATGAGAGCACGTATAATGCGTATTAAAATTATTTTAAAAAGCTGTTTCTAATAGTAGAAGTCCAAAATCATCACCTAGATCACAAGCAACATGTTACGTGGATCAGGCAGATAATATAATTTGATTTTAACTTATTACCAATTACAGTTGTGTGCAATTGTTACGTGCTGTGGCTTATCATACTTTTCGCTCATCTAGGACGAAGGTTAGAAACATTCATTTGGGATATCACATAATAAATTTTAATGGAATGTAGCAGAAGTATGCTTCTACACAGATTCAATATTTTCGAAACTTACCATAGTTATTGTTATACTGCGGCTGCGGTTGCTGGTAGGAATTGTAAGAGGGCTGCGAGTATGAGTCGTAGGCGGGCGCCGGGCCTCCGTACGCTTGCTCGGCGCCGCCATAGCCGGCATCTCCCGCTCCGCCAGCACCGCTGCCGCTGAGGTTCAATGCAAATTTTAATTATATTAATACAAAACAATATGATCTACCTCTAACCCCGCGTTTACACCAAGGTAAAAAACACGAAGTATTCTACATTATTGCGTAGTATTTTCGTTTATTGTAACCTAAGACTAGTTGTAAACACAACTTGTAGCAAACTTGCCAAAAATGTCAAAGGTGCGGAAAATTATAATACATGTTTTACGAGTTTTGTTATAGACTTGCAGTCCTAAATATTCTCTTTTAATCCTAATTTGGTTTTGTGCTTATCAATTTTATTTGTTTATCCTATTGGAAAAAAACAATGTCATTAATGTTTTATTATTAAATTAGAAAATTTATGAAGGTGTACTAACCTATATCCTTCATTTTCATAGCTGCCTTGGCCGCCTGTTGAGTAACCATAACCAGAGCCATAGCTACCGGAATTGTACCCTGAGGTAGGTTGAGCCGGAGCTGGTGTTGAGTAACTGTTACCCTGATAAGAGCTGGTAAAAGAAAAACATGCTTATGAAAACCTGTATCAGTTCAAAAAATTATGCCTGAACTACCGTAATTTGTCAGAATCTACATTATCTGCATTTTTGTTTCAGACGGCAATTCCTATCTGATAGATTTGTTTCATCATATTTATAATAGGTGGTTTGAAATGATAACATAAAAAAAAAAATCTTACCTGGGTGTGTATGAGGGCTGGGCATAAGGATCAGCTGCGGGCGGCTCGTAAGGTTGATATCCAGTGTGTCTGTAAAGATTGTACCTTGCTCAGCAAAATGGAATAGGGCAACTCATGAATGATACAATGTATTGTTATATCAGATTAAAGAAAATCGTCATTTGTGTTTCAGACGGCACATTCCTATCGTTTTCTGGATCATCATGTATAAATACAGACAGCTTTAGAAAAAAAATTGTGTCATGATGTTTTAAATACGTACGATGGTTCATAGCCATTGTTTTGTTGTGGCATGTTGTGGTGCGGGGCCGCCTGCTGGTAGCCGCCTTGCGGTGCCGGCCGCCCGCCTCCACGAGGGCCGTCGAATCTGAGCAGTCAAAATAAATCTTACTCATCACATCACACAAAAAATAGAAAGAACGAATCAGGATTTAAAGACTTTTTGGGTATTATTTTAGATGGAATATTTAGTAATCTGAATGCTCAAACCTTGGTCTCTTTGGTGGACCTCCTCCAGGTCCTCCATGCGGTGGGCCTCCACCCCTTTTGAAGGCTTGTTGAGGTTGTGACTGCAGCGGCGGTATCGAAGCTGATACGTGCGGCGGAGCGGGCCGCGGACCAGTCGGGCCAACGCCCGAGTGCGGTCCACCCGGCCCCCCGGGAGGTCCCCCCGGCGGCATTCCGTGACCTCCACGGCCACCACGTCCTACAATTTTTTTATAGTTATAAGACTAAAATAAGTATGTGTCTTGTGTGTGTATGTATTTATATTGTATATTTAAATGTTTCACCACAGATCTGCAGTATGGTATCTCCATCTCCCTTTAGTCTACTGACCAACTGGCTTTACCAATAAGACCATCCATAATATCACCTGGCGGCCTCGTTAGTCTAGCGTTGGCAAGCACTACTGCTGAGCATGAGGTCCTGGGTTCGAATCCCAGGTCAAACTGTGTTATTGGGGTTTCCAATCTGGAATTTCTCAGTAACAGCCTGGAGTCTAGATTTTTGCCCAGTTGATGGCAATAGGCTCGCCACCTATTACATGGGATGTAAGCATAGCTGGCGAAATGTTGGTGTACTAAAGGTACACTTCTGCCTAACCCTTCAAGTAAAAGGCGTACTTTTATTTTATAGTTTCACCCTACGTAAAATGTCTACATTATATGGTAATGGTATGGTAATTTATATAGTGTGCACTATGCATAATAAAGAGTATTCTATTTATTTACAAAACAAAAGGCTGGACTCTGTCGCCTGTCTTTCTTTCTGTCTTAGGGCTCATTAACATGGGTTCGTGATAAAACACGATACTTCATGACGGATGGACATACATGGCGTACGGAATCGTGTTTTATCACGATTCGGCCAAATATCCGAATTGATGTTCACATTTGTTTCGTGATTCAGAGTTTAGTGTTGGATGAACTATCGAACACGATGGATGTGAATACATTAATCTTATATTGGTATTATCGTCGATCTAAAAAGAGAACAATCAGAAGAAGAATACACCGGGTGCATCCAATTTTATGGCAAAGAACAAGTTTTGGAACTTTCCATACTTGAATGAGCGCGTTACGACGAGATGATTTAATTTTTTTTTAAATGCACCATAAGAACCGAAATATTTAGGAAATCAGCGTTATTTTGGCAGTCCCAAATAGTACAGTCGCAAGCACTGTCAAATTTTCTTATTCGATTTTGAACTTAACCACCAACGTTTTAGGGTTTAAAATCGTTTGGAGAAATTTAACAGTTTCGTGTAGTTTGACCTGCTGGCGACTGTACAATCCCACATTTATCGAAGTTAAATTTTGAAGTCATTTTGTAAGTCACAATTGATATACCAACTAGTTTGATTTGATTAAAAGACCTTTGTAGAGTGCAACAAGGATCTTTTGGATCTCAATGACATTCACAGGGGCGCGTTGTTGGGAAACATTTGCGATTTTTTTACATATGTATGGCGGTTTGAGTTCTGATTATGACCACGCGCCAAAAGAACCTTGTAGCATTGTATCTATTGGTATTATGCTAAAGGTCATAAATTAGAAAAATTACATTATATCAGTTTGTATATTAATTAGTTTTGACAATTGATTTAATCCTATTATCACTATAATAAGGCAGGACGAAAAAAGTATATCAGTTCATTGGAAAAACCCCAATAAAATAAATTCTAAATTATTTGAATCATTGTTGAATAAATTAAGTATTGTAATAATCTACTTCTACAAATATATCAATTTGAATGGTAATACTTCAATTCCAGAACAATAATACACTTGAACACGCAGATAAACTTGAAAACAACAAAAATTTACGTGACAGTCTGTGCTCAACCACAGTCTCAACCACACTTGGGTGTTTACAGATCCAATCACTGCTTGGGTTCGATTCACGAACTGAGTAACGATCTAGAGTAAACTAAACTCAGCTGAACTATTTTCAATGAATCTATGCTTGAGGAATGTTCTAAAAAAAACTCAAAAATAGTTTTAAACAGAGATCAACGCTTGAGTTTCCTTCTGTAATACGGACCTTAGACTAAATGGCTAGCAAACTCCTTAATAATTTTATAGAAGTAGATTTGAATAATTATAAACTCTACCTCTCATTGGCATACCCCCACGGCCACCGCCTCGGTCACCTCGCTGGCCAAAGTCTCCTCGTCCCCGGCCTCCTCGGCCTCTCATGGCACCAGGGCCACCACGATTGTTGAATCCTCCACCTGTGCACAAAGTAAAAACATACTCTTAGTTTCATTTAATTTATATTCAAATTTTAGTATAAGTCTGCACACTGTCATATATATGGCACACTATAAGTTTCTGGAACTTACTGGATAAACATTATTTAAAAAGTAATTACAATATTTGAAAATGGAACTCTTTGGCTGCCTGTAGAATAGTTTATTTTTTTTCATTTAACTGTCAATTGTTTTTACATCGTGGTGTTATTTTAAAAATTGCTTGTCTTCATCACCATGAATTTGTTCAGGGTCAAAATGTCAAAGGTTTCTAATTGTCCAAATCCCAAAATGTTCAACTCCCAAAATGTCCAATCTTTACGAATGTGGTAAACATTTTCAATAACCCATCAAAGCGCTTTTTTAATACTTATGACAAACAATAAATACAAAATACTGAGCCAGTTCTCACACGGCCAAACACAAACGTATTTTTGAATGTTAAAAACGTAGGTATAACTTATGAGCCATCCTTCATACAGTCCCGACCTGGCACCTTGTGATTTTATTATTGCATAAATTAAGAACCTATTACGTGATCAACAATTTTTATCACCAGAAGAAGCTGTCGAAGAGTATAAAAAAAAAATCAGAGGTCACAACGGAGGAGTGGCAAGTTTTCAAAATTGGTTTATTAGAATGAAAAGGTGCATTTCCACTAACGGAGAATATTTTGAGAAACAATAAATTCATTTACTTACCTGACCTTTCATAGTAATTCTTTGTCATTCAGTCCAGAAATGTTTAGTGCACCCCACATATTAACACAAAGAGGATTTAATGTTGCAGGAGACAATCTCCTGCGACTTTAAATACCCACTCAAAAATTTATTACAGAAGTAGCATGTTTTAATACCACATTGTCTTGGTAAAATAAAAATTAACTGTTTGTCTCCCCAGTAATGGGAACATTACAGGCAGATTGTGTTATTTTCAACCGTAACACTGTAGTTAACATAACCTCATATTAAAAAAACATGTTGCTATAATAGGAATATTTATTAACAGGTAAAACTTACGTTGTGGTGGTGCACCACGTGATTCAATTGTGGGCACTGGGTGTGGTCCCGGACCTTGAGGACCTGGAGGAAAACTGCGACCTCTGTCGCCGCCGCCACCTCTCATAGGACCGCCACGAAAACCTCGCGGTCCACCACGAAATGGAAGGCCGCCTCGTGGCGGGCCTCCTCTGCCCCTCATGCCAGGTCCACCCCTGAAACGAGTCAATCATTTACATATAACATCTGTGCTGTAGTAGAACATAATGATGTGGTTATTTTTAGATCTAACGGGTCACATAACCTTATATTTAACAATAAACTTACAGGTGACTTCATAGTTGGTATTTGGTATATTAGTGAAATTGATAATAACTTACCGCCCGCGCATGTCGAAACCACCTCTTCCTCCTCTTGGATTAAGACCTGGTGGTCCTCCACGACCACCACCACGAAAGCCCCGGTTTGGCGGCCCATCCATCTTTATGGATGCAGTCGCCAAATGAAGTCAAGAAACTATACAGTTATAGTGCCTGATAACGAGGTAAAACGAATTAGAACTTGTATTGTGCCGCGGTTAAATCTGATGTTAATCAATGCGAAATGTGAGTCGAGATCACGACTTCACGCGGCGAAAGCGTCAGTACCGGGCACCGGCAGCCATTAATTGGAAGAAGCGAAATCAAAATGGCGGCAACCGGTAGTAGCGTAGCGACTAGCGGTAGTTCCACAGAACACAAATACCCTGGGGTAGTCCGTTAGTTTCGTTACTTCGTTATTCCGTAGGACAGTCCGGTACTGTGTCCGGTACCTAACGGATATTAGGAGGCTTGTCGAAAAAATATCGATATCCATACAATCAGAGACTCTCTTCAAAATGACTTTGCTCCGTAAACGTCGAGTTATGCTCAGTCTTTCATTCTTGCATCAAATCATTAACGGAAAGAGTGATTGCAGTCGCAACCTACCTAGCAGACTAGCAGAGATTCCCCTTACAGTTCCACGAAAGAGACCTCCTATAAGTGTATGATCTATGCCTCTTACTAAAACATTTTCTCGGTTTCGCCTCCATTTCTGTTGCACAAGCATCGGTAGCCAGGGTCCGCTAATTAGAACGTTTAATCATTGTAATATTATACTGTCTGCGGTAGACTTTCATGTTTTTTTTATTTTATCTTGACAAATCTTAAATACATTTAGACAAGCTAACATTAAAGTGTTATTATTATGTACAAGTAAAGTTTTTGTTTTTCATTGCCTGCTAAATCAGTTATTCTATTGCTCTAGGTTCCATCTTAATTTTCAGTGCCATTCGCTAATCTGTATATTTTTTTATATTTCTGTAGGCTCTAATTTTATAGTCTAGCTCTATTATTTTAGTTTAGTAACTTATTTTATGACCAGTAAACAATGTCTTTTTCTATTTATGTTATGTACGCCTATAGTTACTTAAATATACACATTAGAATATAACGTCGTAACATCACGCCTGTATTCCCCGAAGGGTGAGACAGAGGTGTACCTATACAACATTAGTTTTAGTATATGCGAAACCTGAATATAGTTTGTTCAGAATAAGTAACTGAATCGATTCCAATAATTTTTAAACCATGTTATATTTTGTCGCAAAAATATTTTATAAAAGTTACAAGTTGGACACCGAGCGACACTAAGTACCTATCTGCAATCATACGCGCACAACACAGGTCATGGCAGGTCATTGCGGCATTGGGCGTGGGCGAACAGCGGTGCGGGGGTAAAACAACCTCTTCAGTCGCCCGGACGCTACAGGTTGACGCGCACGTGTCACGCTCCCTTTCAGTTACAATACGTCTTCCGATTGCGCGGCCGCCGGCGCCGTGGGCCTTACAGTTGTCTTTCGGTTGATCGTGTACCGTGTACCTATCGTATGTAAAAAATATCGTGTAACCGTGTCTGTTTCATACACAAACGTCCAGTACACATAATGGTACGTACACTAGCGGTGTGTGGTGATAACGTATCCCTGGCAGTGCGGGGCGGTACGAGGAGCAATTCGGCATCAGAGTATCGTGAAACACAATGCTTTCCGCCACGCAAAAATCTAGGGACTACGGTACCATTCGGCCTCCGACAGCAGTCGATAGAGGAGTGAGTCGAATTCCTACCACAGTCCAAGACGGAATTTTGGACTACATGGCCAACAAACCTACAGCCTGCTGTGTTAAGTAATGCGATATTTAACAGTGTTTATCCACTTTGAACTTTAAGTGTTTGGCATAAGGTGCAACAAATCGCATTGACGACATTTTATCACTTACGGTTGCATTTACGAATAAAGTACATAATAATACCTACACTAGACCATTACGACAGTCCAAAGCCTGCAAGTGTGATGGAAAATGTTCTTAACGGATAATTACAATCCAATCGCCGTACGGTTAGGTACCTACTGCCAAGTTATTATCAATGAGCGCGAGACGACGCGGGAGGCGCGTGCGGTGCGTTGGCGCCGCGTGGTGACCATGTTGTTGTACGGACAACCAGGTAATATTAGGTCTTTACCTATGAAATTGCCGTTCTGCAGTACTGGCCATTTCAAATCAAAATAATTTTTGTTTGGCTATGAATTCTAATTTCAAATTAATTTTATTTTAAAAACATGGATTTTTTTTTCTAAAAGTAGTCATTTCTTTATTGATTAGTGTTACATTTTCATCGCATTTCAATCTTTTTCGTCATCATGGATACGTTAAAAATTCGAGTAATTATGGAATATGAGTACCGTCGTGGCAGCAACGCGGCACAAGCGGCACGCAACATCAACGACGTTTACGGAGCTAACTCTACAAACCAACGCACCACCTGTTATTGGTTTGCTCGCTTCCGTTCTGGAAATGTCGACCTGAAAAATGAACCTCGCGGTCGTCCGAAGACTTTGGTCGACAATGACGAATTAAAGGCGATTGTGGAAGCTGATGATACACAATCTACGGCTGAATTAGCAGCAGCTTTCGACGTTAGCGTCAAAACAATATTGGTCCATTTGCGTCAAATTGGCAAGGTAAAAAAGCTTGACAAATGGGTGCCCCACGAACTCAATGATCGCCAGCGCGAAGTACGCGTCGAGACGTGCCTTGCACTGCTCAACAGACACACAAATGAAGGAATTTTGAACCGCATTGTTACCTGCGATGAAAAATGGATTCTGTTTGATAACCGTAAGCGCTCAGCAAGTTGGTTGGATCCTGGTTCAGCACCTAAACAATGCCCTAAACGAAAACTTACCCCTAGAAAAGTGATGGTCACTGTTTGGTGGTCTAGCGCCGGTGTGATTCATCACAGCTTCTTACCAAACGGGGTGAGCATTACTGCAGATGTGTACTGTGAAGAACTGAACACAATGATGGAGAAGCTGGCGCATCTCCAACCAGCATTGGTCAATCGCTCGTCTCCGCTGCTCCTGCACGACAACGCGCGACCTCATACTGCACAGCAGACGGTCTCCAAGTTGCAAGAACTGGGGTTGGAAGCTCTCCGTCATCCGCCCTACTCACCAGACCTTGCGCCTACAGACTACTACTTTTTCCAGAATTTGGATAACTTCTTGGCGGGAAAAAAATTTAATACCCGAGAGGCAGTACAAAATGCCTTTGAAGAATTTGTTGCCTCCCGTCCAGCTGATTTCTTTAAGAAGGGCATCAATAAACTGCCACTGCGATGGCAAAGATGCATTGATTGCATGGGTGATTACTTCGATTAATACAAATAAAAAATTCATGAAAAAAATTCGTTTAAATTTTTTCATACAAAACGGCAATTTCATAGGTAAAGACCTATTATAACAAGCTTATGACTTTGTGATTTTTCATGATACAGTTTTGAAATTTTGTAAATAGATTCTTTACATAAAAATATTAGACACGTGTTTCGGGTTCCGCATAATTATACTAAAACTAATATTGTAGATTCTTTAGTACAACCACATTTCACCAGTTATCTTTAAATTCCATGTAATAGAGGGTGAGTGTACATTAACAGAAGGTGATAACCAATACGGTTTTAAGCTAATGTTATGTGTATATGCTGTTAGTGTATTTAATAAACAAATAATAAAGCTGAGTTCAAATTCTTTCAAAATACAGCACCCACAATGGACACATCGCACCTTTAACTTGTGTTTCACAGTTGAGCCGACTTGTACTATGTAGCCTTACTTGCTGAATTGAAAACTACTTCCTTTTTAGAAGTCAGTAAAATCACCAATGATCATAAAAAAATTACAAACAGTCAATTTTTGTTTTGAAAAAATTAAATTAATTGAAAGCGAAATCGATACAATATTTATCGATACTTTTCACACTTCCGGAATCCCTACCGGATACTCATGAATTTTTTCGTGTATGGACTGCGCCATGTGCACCACAGACGTGCGCGTCCACAGATTAATACTCCTGTGTGCGTCTCTGTGGTACGCATGGAATTAATATGTACTATATGCACAGATACGCGTCATGCATGACCGCAGTCATGACAAAATTGAGGTCCTGTCCTGAGCCTCTTGACTACTGAATCGCTGTCATGGAACTTAAAATTATGTAAAAATATTCTAAATGAAGCAGAGAGTCACTTGTTCAGGTTACGAAGATATTGAAGGTAAAAGTTCCAATTTTTCTGAAGTTTTTTTTTACGAAAACCGGTTATGCTTGATGGATGAGTTAAATGTTATAACCAGTGATTGGAAAAAGGTGAGCTAAAATACCTAAAGTTCGAAAAAGAACAGAGACAAAGTGGAAACGCCTTACAACAAAAATATTTTTCGGGGCTAATGTCCCGGGTTTTAGAACATTAGTTAAGTTCAACTGAAATTAATAAAGTAAAAGAACTATCGAATTCATTTCCTGTTTCTGCTTAAAAAAAAGAGTATGCACGAATTTTATTTTTTATAAATATAATGGTAATCTTCTTACCTTCGTTTGAACGATGTAAGTAAGCGTTCTTCTTGTTTTTGAAGTCGGTTAAAAAGGAAAATTAATTTAATTAGTTTACTGTATTAATAACGAAACTCGGAACAAATATTTTATTGTTATTTTGTACGCGTATAGGTATCTGTGCGCTCTAATTATTAATATTAGTTTATATGTTTCTCAGTAAGTGAATTATTGTAAATTCTTTTGAGAAATAAAGTTATTCTTAAACCTAAAACCTAAAATATTCCGGAAAAAAAAAATGTCGTAAGGAAGTCTCCACTTTTTTTGTCTATGTTCTTTGAACTTTAGGTATATTACCTCTACCTATCCCGATCACAAGTTATAACATAACCCATGATCCTCCCAATGTATTGATGATTTTAATTATTAAAATTCTATAAATCAATATTTGTTACAGCCGTGAATCATATTTACATCAACATACAACCTGATACTGACCGGCAAATTGCAAAAAAAGTAAGAAAATTTAAATTTCGTGGGATACCCTGACGCTTTCGCCACACATAAAATGTAACACCACAAGAGCCTGTAATGAAAACAGGTATGGTTCTTTGTTTTATGAAAAGGAGACTAGAGTCAAGAGCAAACCCATTTCAAATAAGAAAAAAATTTAATAACAGGAGTGTCTCTTGTTTTCGAATTTCTCCTTTATAAGTCATACGTTCATAACACTTAAGTCTCGACGAATTATGGGGTTTCCCGTTTTTCTTATGAGAGCTTTCCTGTACAGTTTTCTTATTTTAAGAAATTTGCAAAATACACGAGTCCCCGTAATTTTGCAGCCAACAGCTAAGCAACGGGGCATATTGTAAAAGAAGTTGCTTTTAGAAAAATGTGTGGATAGCGACAACTATTTAGCTGTAAAATTTTTGGACTAGTGATAGTAGCGACATTTTAAACTTCTTTTGTTTTTCGTGGCAGTTTACTCAAAATAAATGAATGGCACTTGACGCACAAATTAAAAGGAACAACTTTCTTGTCTTGCTAGCTTTCTAAAAACGTATAACGGTGCTCACTTTTGGCACGTGTTTGAATAAAAAACAAAAGTTGTTCCAGACAGGATAGATAGAACAATGTGTACGAACAACGTAAACATTTTCGATGCACGCCTTGATTGTTGCGGATTTTGATGTTGCCGTTAAGCAATGTTGGCTTTTACGCTGTAAGACAATGGTAGCCCAGTGTTTTTCAGCAAACTTGCTCAGCAAAAAAACTCGACTGAGTAGGTGAGCCATCAGCCATATTTTAACTACTACCTATGGGCGTACTACATGAAGTGTTTTTGTTATTGCGCAATAGAAAAACCGCTTGCAGTTCAAACCAAATTATAATTTACGATCAAACTAATCACATTAGCGATTCGCACACTGTAGGTACACGAGACAACTATACGGAACGAGCGGCAGTTTCTAAACGTATTCACTGTTTGACCGCCGCCAACCAACAACCATGATCATTCACAAACAACGAACATTATGCCAGCTCCACATGCTTTCCAAACCTCGGCTTGGCTTGAAAGCGCTTTCTGTCGATCCGATTGAGGAAGCTTGCGGTAAGGCAAGTGCTTGCGATGCATCCACACGTTTGTGCATTTGTAGTTTGCAGCATATGCCTAATAACGTGATATAAATGAGCAATTGTTTAGGAGAAGAAAATTGACAATGGTTTATTGGTCAACTAATGACACGAAGCAAGCATCTAAACGTGACGTAGGCGAATGCACAAACCGTGCGCGTGTGAAGCAAAGAGAAAAAAAAAACGAAGCAAGCATTACCTATATTAAAAAGTACTCTGTGGCAAGCATTGACATTTGTGTTGACATTTAATGTGATTGATATCAGTAATTTAATATGCAAATAAAATAAAATAGCTGGCCGCTATGTTGTAGACTACTGTAGTCTAAAGAGTACTATAAGTACACGCTGTGCTCAGTGCTGGCAGCTGGCCTCATAGAGTATAGAAACTTGGCTGGCCTCCATAAGAGTATATGTTCTGTGCAGTTTGCTGTGCACTCCTTGCTGCTGCTTTGTGCTCAAACCTGTGGCTCAGAGAGCCCCATTGAATATTGTACAGCCACAAAAGAAATCTTGAAAACTCAACTAAAATCTTTAATGCAAGTGTACATTGAATTTTGTAAATGTCTGATTGTTTCATTTCACTTCAAACTATTTAAATTAATGTTTTGTTGCTTCCACCTATAGCACTGATTTGGAGAACATATTGTGTCTCGAAGATTAACAAAGCAATGCAGGATCAAGAGAATGTTTTGAAGTACTTAGTGTCAATCGAAAAATTAGCAAATGAAATCTTATCGGATAAGCATGAAATTATACTTTTGGATAAAAGAAGGAACCATAACCGTGAGGCGCTGCGGGATCTTTCTAAGTCGTCTCAAAACAAATGTTGGGTGACTATAGGATCTGTTTTAATAAAACACAATATCGATGCGACAAAGTCGCTATTGGAAACTGATCAAAATCAGTTAAATATTGACATAAACAAACTCCGTAGTGATCTCAGAGTTAAAGTAAATAATTTACGGGACCTAGAAATGCAGCCGCCTGTACCTGGGCTGATGCTAGTTCCCTTGTCATCAAAAGAAACTAAAGGACTATCCAGTTCTAGCTTGATTCCTTCCTAGTGTTTTTAATTTAATAAATTTGTAAATTTAAATAACTGATATTTTCTTTTTATTCATACTACCATGTCTGATCTCTGGAGAACAAATGTTTGTGTTAATTACAGTTACTGCATTGTAGAGGTCTGACTACTGATTAGTATGTATTGTGCTGATCTATATGTAATGCATAACTCTGAAGCAATTACATGGTTTGTTCTAAGGAAGTATGTTGTCGATTTCATAAAAACTGCATTAATTGGATTTAAAAAAAACTTATTATTTATTTTAGTAAATCTTTCACTGCTGGCTGTCTGTGGGAGAATGGGAGTCGGGTCTTTCGCTTCAAGTGCTACTGACACCCAACACAGGCACAACGCTGGGTTCCACCACCTTCCGGCTCGCTACTTGTCTGTGTCAGGGTGCTCCTCGTGTGGCTCTGCATTGCTGGCAATGCAGTGAAGGTGTCGACTACCTTGGACTCCCATGGCCTATCCTGCAGTAGGAGCGCAAGCCAGATAGCACGGCAAGCCAACATCAATGTCATCATCCGTCGTGCTCTTATCATCGCCGCGGTGCCAGCTGTTTTATAACCCAACGGCTTGGTATGCGACGATGGGAAGAGACGAAACGGAATGACCATAATGCCTTGGAAGTTCAGATTTTGGTGTAGGATGCAACATGTGTCGACACCCTTGAGCCATCCCATCTTCCTAGCACGGCGGCCTTGTTTTAAGACTTAAGTTTTGAATTTTGTGAATATTATTTTGAAAATTGCAAATATTTCAGTTTCGTAACAACTATGTGTAACCATTCCTCAGAAGAATAACAATTTTCTGTCATAGACGATTTTCCCATACTGACCGCTGACCCTGACTCATCTCAACGGATTTGTTTGGTTCTGTTTTGTATGGAACGGTATTCAGTATGGGCTCTTAATATTATATTAGATAGTTTTTCAACATACACAGACGGCGAAAACTCTCAAGGTTTCTTGTCTCGCGAACCTTAAAAAGTTTCAAAGGCGCTGCAATCGGTGCAGCGCGGTTTTCATTGCCAACTTTTTGTAGAGGAAATAAAGCAGTGTTGCCAGACGCCGACGGCGTGTCCTCGTACAGACATGGTCTAAAATCTCGTATTTTGTCAATACAACCTCGTGCATGCCATCTAATTAATCAATTTCTTAAAATCTATTGGTTTTCTAGTCAACTACCTCATAAACCAGCACTCTACAAAGCAGTTTCGTCAAAAAGTACTACAGGGCAGTTTGTACAAGTTGTACAAACACACCTTACACACCGCTGGACAATCTAGTGTCCATGGTCGCAGGTGGCAGGTCGTACAAACGGAATTTTGCTTTGGATACTGTATGTTGTATCCAGACTGTACCTAGTATAGTGGACATGGAGTAGAGTGGAATTAAAATAGACAATAAAATTATTTTATAAAATATAATACAGGGTGTTTGGCAGAACGTTGAACATACGAAAATGGTGGGTAGGTGGGGTCATCTGCTACTTACTCAGCCCTAATTTATTTGGCCCTGGCCGACTGGGTATTTTTAAAAAAAAAAAAAAGTTTTTTTCTTGTTTCACCACTTTCTTAACTTTAAAGTGTATTTTTTTTTATTAAAAATGGGCAATAAAACAGGCAATATTTTTTTTTTTAATCTTTGATGTTGGCAGATTCTTATAAAATTATTGCTTTGTTCAGATGTTAGCTAGAAAAAAAGTTATGAGTCCTCAAACTTACAGAAAGATGTAAAAAATACTTGAATGTTAATTTCAACTTGCATTAAAAAAAAAACAAAAAATGATTGAGGAGTTCCAATTCTAGCAAAACATCCCTAGTGTGTGAGCTTTCTAATGGTATGTAATTTGCTTTTATAAAAAAAAAACTTTAAGAGTTATTTCATAATTTTATCAAGCAGGAAATTTTTGACGAAACTCTACCTTTACGGAAAGTTAAATGTTTTGCGAAATTTAATACTGCAAAGTTGGTAAAAATTATGGATCGACGGCTTGCCAGTAGCAGTGGTGCAAATTGACATTCACTATTCCCTTGAGATGGTTACACAAAGCAGGTAGAAATTTTGTTTCACTCTTGCGCAGTCATAGCGTATTTTTGCTCTCTTTCGCTCTCGTGGCACCGTGACGCCTCAGAATGAATTCTTTTCTTTTATTCAGTCGAGACTTAACTGCCTCTGCGATCTCACGTGCCCGTTACGCTTACGTTTGTTTTTGTTCACTTCGTTTTCTTTTATTGTTATCACTAGTTAAGTTTAAGTTTAAGTTTGTTAAGTTTTTTGTTATTACTGTTACCTGTTGTTATTGGTAAAGAAATGGCTGCTTTTACCAGTGAGGAATACGCGGACATGTTGTTAGCGTATGGAAGCGCTAATACAAATTCGCGTGAAGCGCGAAGAATTTATCAAGAGCGTTATCCCAACCGCCGAGTACCCAGTCATCAGACGTTTGCGAGTACTTACCGACGTTTACGACAAACCGGTAACCTGAACTTACAAGAACCACGAGTGAACGCAGCACGACCCGATGCTACCATTGACGAACAAGTTCTTGCCGAGTTTGACGCGGATCCTACCAAAAGCATTAGACAGATAGCTTCAATACTTGGCTTAAGCATATGGAAAGTGTGGTCTGTTCTTCGGCAAGATGGTAGACATGCTTTTCACTACACTCCAGTGCAAGGTAAGATTAAGCCGTTTATGCACTGCATCTGATACGATTTTGTGGAATGTAGTAAATTATGAGACAGTTCAATTGATCGTTCCATTTAACCTTGATTTCGTCACTTTCTTTATTAGTTGTTTTGCCTCATGTTGTTTTTAGCGCATTCAATTCTAATTTCAAATTAAATTCAATAAACTATTCCTATTCGGCCGCATTCACGTAACAATCAGGCGGCCAGCGCTTACAGGATTCGGATTTCGGATTCGGTTTGCGCAGGTGGTCAGCGTAGGTAAACTTGCCAGCACTTATGGGTCCTTTTTAGAACAAAATTGGAAAGTCGCACGCCCTTTTGTGAATTTGGTCTTACGTCTTTATGGCTAAGCCATAAAGCCAATTAGTGTACTTAAAAATTGAAGATGAAAAATTTGGATAATTGTAGAGTTTGAACTCGGAGGAAGAAAAGATTCAGTATTGAAATCAATTCTTAGACATGTTTTGTTTGTTCTAGGTCTCGATGACAGTGATTTTGGGAGACGTGTGCAATTTTGTCGCCATTTGCTGCATACCGATGTGGACGACGTTAACTTTTTAAAAAGTATTTTGTGGACAGACGAGTCCAAATTTGACAAAGAAGGGATTGTCAATTATCACAATATTCACCATTGGGCACTTAAAAATCAAAACCCACACGTGAAGAGACAAAGAGGCTTCCAGAGGAGATTCAGTGTGAATGTCTGGGCAGGAGTGATTGGCGATAAGCTAATAGGGCCTCATTATTTGCCCGACAACATCAACGCGAACAACTACTTGGATTTTTTGATAAATGATTTACCACCATTAGTGGAAGAAGTGTTCCAAGTAGACATAAACAGGCCTTCCTCTTTCAACACGATGGTTGCCCAGCTCACTTTAGTCTAGTTGTACGTGAGCATTTGGATAATTGTTTCCCAAATTCGTGGATTGGCAGGGGAGGACCAATTCCCTGGCCTCCGCGATCGCCCGACCTCACTCCGCTCGATTTTCACGTGTGGGGAAGGGCAGAGGAACTAGTTTACACTACAGAAGTAGAAAGTCGGGAAGATTTGATAAATCGAATTAATGCTGCTTTCGAAGTTATGCGACAGGAGATGCTGCTGCGCACAACAACTGTAGAAATCAGACGTAGATGCCGCACCTGTATTGCGAATGAAGGGCGTCAATTTGAACATCTATGATTTATTATTTAAATAAATTATTTAAAATTATTTAATTGTTTCATTAACGCACCTAACTGGTACAGCATAATTTCAATCGATCATTTAATTTTTACCAACTTTGCAGTATTAAATTTCGCAAAACATTTAACTTTCCGTAAAGGTAGAGTTTAGTCAAAAATTTCGTACTTGATAAAATTATGAAATAACTCTTAAAGTTTTTTTTTTTATAAAAGCAAATTACATACCATTAGAAAGCTCACACACTAGGGATGTTTTGCTAGAATTGGAACTCCTCAATCATTTTTTGTTTTTTTTTAAATGCAAGTTGAAATTAACATTCAAGTATTTTTTACATCTTTCTGTAAGTTTGAGGACTCATAACTTTTTTTCTAGCTAACATCTGAACAAAGCAATAATTTTATAAGAATCTGCCAACATCAAAGATTAAAAAAAAAAAATTGCCTGTTTTATTGCCCATTTTTTATAAAAAAAATACACTTTAAAGTTAGGAAAGTGGTGAAACAAGAAAAAAACTTTTTTTTTTTTTTTTAAATACCCAGTCGGCCAGGGCCAAATAAATTAGGGCTGAGTAAGTAGCAGATGTCCCCACCTACCCACCATTTTCGTATGTTCAACGTTCTGCCAAACACCCTGTATATTTTCTAAATTTTTTGTAATCACATAATTAAGAAAAAGGCAAGCAACACTAAGGCTGTAGCGCTGGAAAGTTAATTGTATGAATATATGAAATTATAATATATGTTGCGAGCACCGCGCACACCGTTCATCATTCATTGCGTACCTATAGTTACAGGCGCGTTCCAAAGTATGATTGTATCAACGAATCTCGTACAAAATCGTACGAGGATGGATGTAAGCTCGTTCCTCGTACCGGACCTCTGAATCTCGTACATGTACGCGAAACCTCGTACGGATGGCAACACTGGTCCATGGTTGTAGGTCGTGCCAGGTCGTACAACCGGAATTTTACTTTGGATATTGTATGTTGTATCCGGACTGTACCTAGTATAGTGGACATGGAGTCGAGTGGAATTAAAATAGACAATAAAATTATTTTATAAAATATAATATATTTTCTACATTTTTTGTAATCACATAATCAAGAAAAAGGAAAGCAACACTAAGGCTGTAGCGCTGGAAAGTTAATTATATGAATATATGAAAGTATAATGTATGTTGCGAGCACCGCGCACGCCGTTCATCATTCATTGCATACCTATAGTTATAGGCGCGTTCCAAAGTATGATTGTATTTTATCAACGAATCTCGTACAAAATCGTACGAGGATGGATGTAAGCTCGTACCTCGTACCAGGACCTCTGAATCTCGTACATGTGCGAGAAACCTCGTACGGATGGCAACATTGATAAAGCATATTCTGGTCAAAGTGGGAAAACAAACAGTATTTCGGAAATGCGCACGCTTGATATAGTTAGCATATTAAGTTATAATCAGATAAAATATCCACAACTAAAACTAAAAAATTGAAGTAGAGCATCTTTCGCTTTGACCGTGACGCTCTCTCGTGATTAGTCTATTCAGTGTAGTGTGCGCGTGCAATCATAGGTAATTAGTGTGTACCGATAACACTCAACATTGGCGGAAGCTTGCACACATATACTATAAACCGTTAGGAGGAATAGTGGTGCGCGTCTTCGTGGATTGGACTGTCTGTGCCTTGTAACAATTAAAAAACATCGATTCTCATATACGGTCAGTAGCGCACTCTTGTGGCTATATTAATAACTGTCTTACAGAGTACCACTAAAAAGTAACTAGATGGTGCTATTGTTCAATTGATATTTTAACTTGTTTAGCATTTATGAAGTTTTTCCTGTGTTCAATTGACGTACATTTAATTCCTAAAGTCAAATTTGAAAAAATAAAAATTCACTCGCCGACCTGACATCAGGATGGCGGGTTACTTTAAAATTATATTTGCTACGCATACAGACACGTACATTTATACTTATGTTAGTACAAAAATGTACATTTATATAGTTTATTTTGATCTATTTGGAAGTCATTCACCCGCGATTCTGACGAACACGGCGAGCTTATTGCCATCAACCGGATGCAAATCCAAACTCAAAGCCGCTAACATTCTTTGATTTTCTTGGTAGGTAGCATGGTATAATAATATACTTCGCCAGGTATAGCATTCCGAGACACAGTGGTCACGTGGGTGACACAAGCCTACGTCAACACCGCTGTGTTACCAGTAGTGTGTAATAATAACTCCCCAACCGCCTTTATTACCTGTGCGAATCCGATAAAACAATGAGGTTTTAACTAACAGTTACGTTAGTATATGTTTAAATTGAATTGTTTCGTTTTATTAGAAAAACGAAACAATTTAAATGGTTTAAAAATTTTTTTTAACAGATGGTGACTGAAAATGTTTCTATAATTCGTGTTTCGTTGCAATAAAGTGGCAACTGGATAGTGACGTAAGCATGTGTCACTCCCGGAGTGCCAGACCTTGTTTTTTTAGACCATGGTAGGTAGTATAGATGCAGGCCTACCCTGTCACCTCCTTCAGAGGTAGTAGCGTGGTGGTGGCAGGGTCTTGAGGGGGGCGCTTCAGTCGGGTATATCCTGAAGGCATGACTGGCCGATGCACCTTCCCAAGGTTGCCATCTCGTTCTTGGTCTAATTCTATAAGAAATAGACTTACCAAAAAGCTCGTTTGCAATAAAAGGACCTCAAATATGTTTTTAAATTTTATTGGGCTAAGGTATTTCAAATAAAAGTCGTCAAATATATATTTTCAATATGCACAGTTATATCTTTATACATGTAAATAATATAGTACATAACAAATAAATAATAAATATTACCAAATTTTTAGGATTTATCCATTAATAAAAAATGTAGTTTGGTGTGATAATTATGATACAAAGTGACTTGACTAAATGCCAATTTGTTAAGTGAATGAACCTTACAAATGTAAATTGAAGAATAATTTTACATTACCTCTAATTGTGTTTTGTTGAATGTTTGTTATAATTACTTATAACCTGTCAGACATGGCATTATTCTTTGTTAATATCATAAAATTAATTATGTAACCAATTAATAATAATCATCACCCAACTATCTTAACATTATAAACAATATGGCATATATGAATTAATAGTTGATTTCAATTACATTTTCTTTTAGAAATTATCAATTGCAACATAATATAAAACCTAAGCACATTAACTTACTTACGCATAATTGTCAATATCAAAACATTTATCCTAAAGGTTATTTATTGCTTAATAATATATATTCCTTAATAGCTTGTAATGAAAATTATCTTCATCAGTACAAAATGCCACATTTACTAGTAGGTCCTCGAATACTTGAATGTAATATTATTTTGTGGATTGTCTTTTGAGCACATATACTAATTTCTGTCACTATCACAAGTCTTTGAATTTCGAGTGGCCAAAGCACATGATTTTGTAATATTGACTAATCTACTGGCATTATCTTGTACAGTACGGGCATGCACTTAGTAAGGGACGCCGCGGCGCCGTGCGGTTACAATCACAGATGAGCGGCGCGTTCGGCGCCTGCCGCGCCCCTGCACTACCAGTTGGCCATGCCGGGTTTATTGAGCGTCATGAAGTATATCTGACAAGAGGAACCACCTTTGGCGGAGGAGAAGAACACTTTATCATTTCGCTCACATAAGAACTTGAGTCGTTGTGCTTTCTTGTGCATAAATACGCCATCGAGGTGACCAGTTTCTACTGAACGAATTTCAATCGCTTTATTACCCCAACCCATTATCTGTCCCGTGCCTATGTAGGCTACCGATGTTGGCATTTCACCCCACTGAAAGAAGACCAATACACATCATTTAAAATTTTATTAAAATACCTGTCGCAAGTATACGAATGTGGTGAAAATACAAACCTGGAGGACAATATTCTTGCTTACTCGTCCGTACGTGTTCACATAAACTCCTTCATTATCGTAGCATAACAATAACTGAACTCCATTGGAGTTTGGGAGAGGCACGATGCAGTGTGGGACAATCGCTCCTTGTGTCTGTAAACATTAAAAGATAGACATAAGTATAAGAAAGAAACATGGTACTATGAAACCAAGTTATATTATTTACTGGCGACCCGGCCCTGCTTCACACGAATGCAGTGCACTGATGTGACGTCATATTAAAACATCGAGATTTCTGTGCAATATATAAGTCAACTATTAATGTATAAACATTCCAGGATAAATTCTCTAAACGATGGTGAAAACCTCATCAAACTCCTTTATATAGTTTAGCTAAGCAGTCACATACGGAAAGTGACTTTTCAACACATTTGCTCGAAAAGTGGCTCTTACTACACAGCTTTTAGGTTCACAATGCTGTGTATTACGTGCGTGTTTTTACTTTGCGCAAGAGTACGCCACAGACAACTAAATATAATTAGAGATGAGTGCGATTCTTTTTACACCTAAACTTTGAACCTTCATGAGTTATGGTGTCGGGGTCGTAAATTATCTCACGGGAACGTACTACCGGAATAAAAAGTATCCTATGTGTTAGCCCAGGTTGTAAACTATCTGTGTGCCAAATTTTAGCCAAGTACGTTCAGCCGTTTTTGCGTGATAAGATAAATTAACATCCAAACTTTCACATTTATAATATTATAATATATTATATAAAATAGTGAGGCCGGGACATTGACGCACAACCTGTTATCATGGATTTAGTACAATTGATTCTGAACCCTTTGATTCTTCATGCTTTGAAACTATAAGTCAATGATTTAAAAAAAAAAATGGCTCTGCCATACATTTTGACTGCGTAGGTATTACACTCTTCTATGAAACAAGTGTTTTATTTTTGATAAGCGACGTCAAATTTCCACGTCAGGGGAAAAAAAATATTTGTTCTGCCATACATTTTGACTGCGTAGGTATACACTCTTCTATGAAATAACTGTTTTCTTTTTAATAAGCGACTTAAAATTAAAAAAATTACGCTAGGGGGTCTAGAATCGTGTCGCTGTGCTGAATTCATGGTTGCAGTTTGCGCGTCGATGTCCCTGTCACCTTGTCTTGTAATTTGACGTATTCCATCGAGGACGTGATAATGTGACCCATTTGCAACAATTAAGCTAAAGCCTGGATGAAAATTCATAGGATTCGAGGAGACCCAATTTTTACGTATTTTTGAAAAAATTCCCAGAATTCGTCACTAAATATCACTTTTCTCTAAACTTTCAAATTGAATGGACTTCATTGCTATGCCATTAGGTATCTAATACTTTAACAAACCTTTCGATGTAACCAAATTTTCTAAAACATCAAACAGTTAATGAAAGAAGTTTAACAATTTTCAAAAATCATTTACGTACACACGGCTACATATCAAGCTATTCGTATCCATTATAAGCTGATCTCACATTGTATAGGATTTTCGTACAATGAGGGGTCAGCTTATACCGGCAATGTATAGCTCGATATGTAGCCGTGTGGACATGAACTTCGGCACCAGTTATCTCAAAATTTTATTATGGCATTAAGGGTACAAATTACAGGGAAGATATCTTCATTTAATCAGCTATCTAACGAGGAACAAATATAAAAAATATATTTAAAGGTACTGATGAAACAGTCGGTAATGCTGGCGAAGGTCGAATTTACAAATAGTCAAAATATATAAAAATTTTAGAAGTTAGATAGCTGATTGCGAACTTATTTACGAACGTATTTAAAATTGAGAAAACATTCAGCATACAGAAAAGATGTGACTAGGCACAACAGGCCTTACGTTGCGAGGGATAAATGTGAACAAATAGCGGCGGTGGCAGTGTAGTGTCAGTGTTGCCAGGACACGGATTTGCCACCATGAACACATGTTTTATTCCGATTTTAAAACTTTCATAATATGTTATGTATAAAAAACGGTTTGTTTGAATATGTAGTAAACCCCATATTTATGAGTATACACTACAACACAATTGATACAACAAAAAAGTGGATACTATATTTGTACGCTAATTTTTGCTATAAATCTTGCAAAATTGAAATTAAAGTAAACAAAGCGGCTAATTTATATGGTTTTGTATTAAATAACAATAAACACAGGCATAGAAATCGCACATTGTTTTATTCGACGGCTAAGAAACGATAATTGGTACTACATACAAATCCCCTTGAACACCAAAATCTCCCTTGCTCAAACTCTCATACAGTCCATCATAGACTATGCTGATGCCTGTTATTTGGATGCCACCGAGGAGCTTTTAAACAAGCTTGAGCGTTTGCAAAATATCTGTATTCGTTTTGTTTTTAACCTTAAAAAGTATGATCACGTTTCTAACTTTCGCAAGATACTCAAGTGGCTCCCTATTCGACTTCGCAGGAACTCTCGGATATTGTGTCTGCTATTCAACATACTTCACAACCCTAAAACTCCATCCTATCTGCGGGAACGCTTCTCGTACGCCCGTCCTTTTGATGCGCCTTGCAGGTCGCATCTTAGAAATCTCCTCAAATCCCCTCCCCACTCAACCGACTTCTACTCCTACTCTTTCACTGTGCACGCGGTACGATTGTGGAATTGACTTCCGCCTGACATTAGGAACTGCCATACTATTGGAGTATTTAAAAGTAGAGTGAAAGAGCACTATCTTTCCACTTTGTCATAATTGCATATGTATTTATTATTTGAATTACATTATATTGTTATATATTTTAGTGATATTTATTTTAGTAGTATGTATGTATGTAAGTATATTCTCATATTGTATGTTTATATTTAAATTGGAAAATTATTTAAGATTTAATGTATATTGTTTTCCCTTCTACTCTTACACACGTTGTCTACATCTCTTTAATTTACTCTCCTATCGCAGGTATGCTGGAAGAGATTTCTTTAGAAATAAGCATCACCTTTGTACGTATTTTTCTGTTCCTTTCTTCTTGTCTGTTTATATATGTGTGTACATAAATGGTTAAATAAATAAATAAATAATAATAAAGTGTCCATAATCCAATCGATAATCTAAATGTTACGTTCCTGCAATCACTAGTTCCATCTGTCAAAAAACGGTTAACGTCGTGGACAGAGTGTAATTCGTATTAAGAAATTGCATCATGCAACATGGCAATTTTGGTTTCAAACGTGACCTCAACCTTTCGGTAGTCTCGCTATCATTTTTACTAAAAGACAATAATCGCATATCAAGTACATGTCAATTTTGCTGATTTGACGTAGTTATTTTTTCATAATGCAAAAGAAAAAATATATTGAACTTTATAAACATAAATACAAGTTGTAGCCACTCGGTGGAATCACAAAAGCAATGCGTCAAAAATACTCGATTCATGCCATGTTTTATGTGGAATCATGGCTGAATCGAATGAAAAATCGAAACGTATTATGAGGTTAGGATTTCGAATTTCAATAAAAACATGACAAAATTTTATAAAAAAATATTTACTTATGGAAGGTTATTCCGTCTTTATACAGTAAGTTTCACGTAATTGCACGCGTTTTACAAGATCTAATAGCACAACCAGGCATTTCAAGGAGCTCCGCGCGCCTTTAAAAGAAGTGCGTTAAAATCGATTTGAAAGTAGTTTTTGTGGACGTACTAGAACATTTGTACTTGTACTTTTACAGAGGGGGAAGTGTTCATAAGGCTTATCCAGTGTCAAATTCTCTAAGCATCTGTCATCTGTCATGACTGACATCTGTCACAAAATAATAAGTTTATGGAATATTTATTTTTCCTTAGCAAGTGTGTTGAAAATCGTCGTTTGATACGCGTGAGCATTTGTCATTGTACTCTCGGCACCTATTAGCAAACTGAAAACTTCAGCACTTCACAAAACTCATCAGCTTTGATAAACTTTTGCAACTTTAAACACCTGCATCACAATGTACTATTGTTTTATTATGTACATATGTATATATATAGATAGATTAATAAGGGTTTCTTGGGGAAGACAGGTTAATTTGTGGGTATAATGTACTTACATGCTTTGGAATATAAATATCGTAGACCGTGGCAGTGTCTAAATCAACGGCATGGAAGCCATCTGCTGATCCGTAAATTACTTTCAGTCTTGTGCTGTCTTCAATAGTCAAATCAACTAAGAGAGGCCTGAAAATGAAATAAACATCTTCACACTTGTTCTCAGTAAACAATACTTTTGGAAAGAAAGTTCTCCTGATGTGAGTATGTTTCCCGAAAAAAATATACATACCTATGTTGCAGTTCTCCAAAGTTTTTGAAGGCCATGAATTTGTGATATGGTTTGGGCGCCCACGCGTAGATCTCGATGGAGTCTTTCAGGGCGATTACAAGAAACTTGATCCTCTCGTATTTGACAATGCGGAAATGAACTGCGCCCTGCAGTTCACCTACGTTAATCCAGCCATTCCTCCTTTCTGCTTGCTGTAATTTAAAAAGGTATTATGATTAAATTTTAACACAGCAGTTTATCCGGCTTTTACGAAGCATGCAACATGCTTTTTTAACACTATTAAGAAGTCATGGGAGTTATTCATCTGGAGTGTTAATTTTTTTTTTATTAATTGATATTGGTGCAGATTCTTTTGTACACCGAACTAAACTAAACTATCACTAAACATTCTTATTTTTAGTTAAGATAATCTTAAAAACTATTCTGCAAACAAGATTCTCTTTTAAAAATAATTTTGACACAACTAAAATCGAGTTTCACAATGCTAAGTTGAGTAGACCATAGACCATGATTTGTCGGAAATTAAAATAAAGAGTGAATGAAAGTGAACGAACCCTATCCGAAGTGCAAAAAAAATCTGAGTAACATTTAAGAATTATCTTTAATTGTTTATCAATAATTATTATATGAAACACAGTGAACATAATGACGGCGTAAAACTATATTTTAATAAATTAAGATGCAATAACCTGTATTCGGTAACGTATTCGTAATGTAACTTCGACGATGTTTTTTTTGGTTTTCAATAAGAAAAAAACTTTTAATTTATTAAATCAACAAACTACATCATTTAAGAATTGATTCAGGTAGCATGATTATCTTGCTATTTATTTCAGCGTAATAAAGCTAATTTACAAATAAAATATGATCTCGAGAAAAGATAATACGGTTTTCGTTCAGTAAGTTTAAAATCTCTGGTATTCTCGTCGCCGTAGGAAAGCCGAAGCCGGAAGTCTGTTTGTTATGTCGTGAATCGACAACAGCTACAATGACATAGGCTTCAATAATGATTTCCAAACTCATAAGCATTCAAACATTTAAGAACTACATAGTAGAGAAATGTGCTTTGTAAATTTTAATTCATGACAGAATTTTATTCCACAACTATTTAATCGAGATTAAAAATAGTCTGATTTAGTTTGACAATCAAAATTTTTGGTGAAAAACGGCAAATTCAGAATAGCATAATTGCCATTTTCACTAATTTGAATAACTAAATGACATTAGTGCTGTAAAACTATATGTATCACTTAACTCAATTTCAGAATGGCAAATGTCGTTTCACAGGAATAAACAAAATTTTGGTAATTTTTAGTCAAGTTTAGAAAATTTTGTGACAAGAGAATCGGCACAATTATCTAAAAAAAAAAAAATGCTTTTCCAGGTGTTTTGTGTCTTAGAAAATAATTCAAATCTTGTGGATCTGGAATGTGCATTTCTAGACTAAAATACATATTTTTAATTATTTTGTGTTTGATGGGTATTATTATTTACATTAAAATTGAATATTAGTGTTTATGCGTACTAGACTTAAAATCAACTTACGTCACTAAGTCCGTCGGTGCGCAGGATTTTGGACTTGAGCCAGCTAAGGTAGTATACGCGCACACGATTCTTCTTTCCAGAAACAGTCACAAGAATATTTTGTCCTTCTAACACTTCCATTTGTTGGAAGCGGCGTCGTGAGATCAACTGATAAACTTTTCCTTGACCTGAACGGTCCAATAACATTAGACCATTCTCGGTGCCAATAAGTAAATTAACTCCTGGAAGATTAAGATTATATTAACATACATGATTACAAGGAAGTCACTACTCGAGCATGTTGAGAGAAGTGATAGTATTTGCTTACCCCATAATGCTGCACAGAGGATTTCCGAATTAAATCTCTTCTTATATTTACGTATTTCGGGCGTATCGGAGGACAGGTCATGTCCCGTCGGAGTGACATTGACGTTGACGTGGCTCTCACGTCGCGAGGCATTGCCGCCAGAGCCCCCAGTGCCGCCACTGCCGGTCGAGCCCGCGCCGAACCCGAACGTGAGGAACGAACGCTGCTTCTGTTGCAAGGGAAGGAATTGTTGTTGGGACCCCACAGACGAGTTCGAGGGGGAATGTTGTAAGGGATGTGGTGAAGCGGCGCCCACTACGAATGATTTGGACGGCGTGGATTGGACTGAGGATGGGGGCGGATGGTGATGATGATGGGAAAGAGGCGTGCCTCCGGCAATGGCTTGCCTATACTGGAACAGAGAAAATAGAAAATATTACTTTATAAGTTTTGCAATAAAGATTGATCTCAATCAAATGTTTGCAGCACAATCCGCCGCAGCATCAACCGTGTAAATTAATAAGTGATGGTTAGTCAAATAAGTCCATCTCCCATTGATTAGTTGTCATTTCAAATACAGTTGGAAAGTTATTAGCTTGATGGCTATTATCTACATTCATGACCATAACATAAAATGTGATAATGGACGTGAAATTGCAGCAGGCATGAACTCGGTGTGTATGATGTAGACATGTATGCATTCGTTGAATAGACTTGATAAAGACCACTTTGATAATTCCCATTTATTTTATTATTTTAATTACATTAACTCCGATATTTCTACTACAGCTATTATTAGCTTGTGTTATAAAATGATGTTTAGAGTTTGTTTTCGAATTGTTCGCATAATCGTTCACATTGCTTTCACAAAACTTTTCCGTTTTGTAGTTAGCTTTACTTATTTTGCGTCACAGCGTGCGTGAAGTTATATTTTAACAAACGTAATATTACTGTTTATAGTTTAACGATAGCCTCACATGACGAGTTGTATAGCAATTCATTAATTACCCGAAAGACCTCTGCTATAGTTACAACTGTTATTAAGCAGCCCTCAAGTAAATTGGACTACTATAGAAAGCTTTAACAAATGTATCGATCTGCATTCGATGATCAACAAAACATTTCCGAACATAATGAAAGCGTATCTAGAAAATGCATAAATACAAGGAAGAAGTGAGATACAGATCTAACTTTCAACAAACAACAATCTATGAGAACCTTAAGCATTTCCTCTTGCATCAATTCGTTTCGTACTTACGCAGTGTTAACAGGTGTCTGCAAACCGGTCGCGCAGTGGCTCCAGGATGTTTGCATGATTGACAACCATTATCACATTAATACGATAAACCAAAAGCTTGAGACACCACACAGTCATGATCCGGAGCAGGAGCTTCCAACGTACAGCTTGACACTCCAATGTTAATATTAATGTTATACTTCGGAGATTACATTAGATAACTGAGCAAGTATTGTTACTTCTATTTAAAAAATAAAAACAATGTTTGTTGGTTTATCTGACTTTGCAATGATGGTTACGGTAAATTGCAAATTAAAGTATGGGGAATACATTTTGCATAGATGTACTTATGTTTACGAAGCAGCTAGCGTTGGAAGCACCTCAGTAATATTTAATTATGAATACATTGTGGCATGTTACTAGAGATCCCATTGTAAATTAACCCTTTAAGCACGTGTGCGGTGAAATGCCACACAATCACAAAATTACAATTATAATTTAAATTCAGATAGTACTATTTATGCAGTGAGTAAAATCTATTATGTATAATGACAATAGCCACCAGTGTAACACAAAGCAAACCGGGGCTACTTTTACAACTCGAGTAGAAGTTATGCTTCTTACGCAAAATTAATATAATATGTCAATTGAATTGCACGTATCAAATTTAAATAAGTCCCAGGTCGTTAAATGCGTACAAGAGGCGAATGTATATTTGTATAAATGCACATGAACATACCTCTTCACTGGTGGACTTGTCGTGGCGCGGAGGGGTGGTCGGCTGTCCCGCCTGGCTCAGCAGGTCGGGGAGTACCGAGCTGGTGCGAGATCCACTGCCTTCGTTGGCACCGCTCGACCGTACCTACACCCAATATAACATTTTACTATATTCTGGAACATGTCCAAGTTCAAGATTTTTATGAAAGGTAAGTACTTCTGTTATAACATTCAAATCAACTTCATTACATGTAGATCTGTGGCATTTGATAAAGTATAATTTTAAAATGTATTTCTCTCTTAATTAAGTAATTAACATAATATTGTGTTGCATAATATTTCATATTATATTTTATTAAATACCAAAAAAATCCGCGGAGTACTTTAATTAATAATTATTAATTTATAGTTGTAATTGTATCGAAAATAACACAAGTTTTACAAATAATTTACACAAAATCATAAACCTATGTTATTATTAACTTATCTCAAACTTAGACAAACTTTTCTATAATGTAGTATAGCAATATTAATAATCTGGACAATAACAGAGCTCGACATACAACGGCAGCCAAACATGCAGTAGTAAAACACATTCACAAATTGATGATTGTTTCTTGCCAGCTTCTGTGACATGTCGTTAGGCAGCATTCCTAAATGGTTAATTTTCAAGTGTTGATGGCGTAAGTAGGTATCGCATATATTTTGCATGTGTTGATTTCTTGGCAGGAAGACGGTATCGCGTTTAGACAATGAATAAAAAGAACGGGTTAGTTAAAATAAATAATGAGTTGCATTGTTAGGTGATGAAGCTGTTGAGAGATTGTTAAAACTATACCTTAATTTCTCTACTTTGTTAAAAGTTCTTACTCACTACCTATTTGCACCTTTTGTCTTCCCAAACAGATTTGATCTAATACTAAATAGTTCTAATAAAAAGAAGAGAATTATCACGCCAAAATGTAAGACGTGTGAGCAATATCTAAAACCAATGTTTTCCTCAAGTGATAAATAGGCGAAGTAGATATTTTAGTATGAAGTATGACAAACAAGAGCCGTATACCATTCCCATACATTTAATTAATTGTTATATGAACCAAAACCACTACAAACTAAATACAAAACATAACATTTCTTTTTTTAAAGCGTTCATATTATATTATTATTGTAGATGTTAGTGAAAACCATGTTAGAAAACCAAACCCTCATACCAAATGTAAGTATAAATTATTAATCAAACTATCCTGAGCAGGGAGCAATTTACCTGATCCTGAGCGAGTACCGCTTCCTGCCCACAACTTGCCATAAGCTCTGAATGCCGGTTATATTGGGAATTTCGCCGGAAAACTATATCAGATTCAGTCTTTTCTCTGCGTGGTTTCACCACATTGCCTTCATTTGCAGTATCTGAATTTGATTTATTCTCGTGGGTATTCGCTGTTAAGTCTGGCGTCCCAGCCTTTTCAAAAGATGTGCTACTCGTGAAGCAAATGCTTGTTGCTGGAGAATCACTATTTACGCTGCTTTGTCGGCTTGGCCCGTTGCTTTCGTTATCTTGTCTGATAAGTGCAGCAACATTTTTGAGTGCATCGATAGGGTTACTGGCTGCAATTTTTCGATCGGGGGTTCTTTTCTTTTCACTTTTTCTCGTATCACCTTGTGCGGACATTTTTAAACTATCGTTAGTTTTTATGAAATCTGTTAAAATAGGTTCTCCAGCCGACGATTTCATAACTTGTTTGCGTGAATTGTTAAATATTCCACTGGATCGTAGTTGTTTATTTGCTCCTGCTGGGCTTTCATGTTTCGGAAAGTATATAGCGGAGTGACGTGTACTGGGTAGTGGGAAGAGATCAGAGTTTTCTCTACGGAAGCCACGGAAAAAGCGGTTTGGAGAAGTGACGTCTGAATCAGACTCCTTTTTGTGCTTCAAAATATCCGCTAATTTGTCCTGCGTCGATTTTTCGGTGGGTTTATGGAACAGCTGCTTATGTCGAGAAGGAGGAGTAGCTATAGCTTTATATTTGGACCAAGCATCTTCCATTTCTAACCGTGATTGTCGTTGCAGTTGAGCTCGTTTCTGCTCGGAATCTTTGGGTGTATCATGTTTTTCTTCTTTTTCAGAACTCTTCGATGGGAAAAATCGGGCGAAATCCCAATCCTTCAGTAACACTGCTTCATCAACATCAGACTGCCTTTTATTGTTTTCGGTATTCTCTCTCTGATGTTTGTCAAACATGCCCGATACAAAAAGTACATATAAATGATAAGAACCAAGAAATAGACAAATAAAAACGAATTAGCAGTATTTTATGCTCACTGATCTTATTTTGGCGTGAAAACCATTTATGAAAATAAAATCCAAATAAAAACACAGTAAATTTCTTTCACATAGGGCCCCATTCTGTCAGTCGCTATTTTTCATCAAGCCACACACAACATAGCACAAATGTCACACAAATACGCCCAGTTGTAATGAATAGGCGCTCAATAATAGTAGTCCATTTTCGAAAAATAAGTTTAGTAATTTTAATACCTAAACTTATACCTCAGAAAAAAAAAATCTATTTTAATATCCACTTCATTTCACCTGGCGTACATATTATCCGTAAAACAGATGTGGTGATATAATTAATATGTTAACAGATTTAGCTAGAGTAATCAATAGGCTATGTATGCATATTAGATGTCTTAAGCACTGACTAAGTTTTGCTCAACTGTATGTAGTCAAGGGGTCATGGATCGAGCTTCATGTTTCTAAATCAAACACTATGTAATGTAAAGTAAAATAATATGATTATGATCGTGTTAGCATGGAGCGGAACACCGCGTGGTGTGTGGGAACACTCACCCGCTTCATGACGAGCGTGCGGTCGGCGTGCGTGTCATCGTCGTCGGGCGTGGGCGGTAGCGGCCGCGTGGGCGCGCCGCCGCCCGCGCCGCCGCCGTCCTCGGCCACGGCGCTCAGGCCCGGCCTGTAACAGAACTCGGGACTGACAGGCAAACACAACCGAACGGGATGGGGAGGGCGAACAAAATTGTGGTCCAAAAAAAAAATATGCAAACAAAATATAAATAAAAGTAATCATGATTAGTTGTGCTTTTATAAAATTATAATGAATAATATGCACAATAATGTTCATTCAAATGTGTAAAAGCTACTTACAGAGGTTTAGGCGGGTCGCTAGCTAGTAAGGTGCCATCATTGCGCACTCGTCCACCACTCTCTTCGGCGTCAGAATCGCTATCGGAGTCTTCAAACGCCGGTTCTGGTTGGTTTCTTTCCACTGGTGGTCCTACATTAGGATGTTTCAAGATTTTTATACTTGACAATATAGAAAAATATGTTTGCGGTGTGTATACGATACGTGTTTATTTAGAGTTTAGCAACTTTGGCCGACTCGGAACGAGTCGGCAAAAGTCGCGAGTTCGCGCCCTAGCCGCGTTATATAAGCTGGGACCTGGGTTGTTCGAAACTTGTCGAGCAGATCCCATATAATCACAGAAAAACTAGAAACATGAATAGTGTCTTATGAAAGTTTTAGTAGCATCTATGAAGTTTGAAAACTAAAGTAAATACCTTGACCATTAGTGGGAGCGCGTGGTGGCCTGTTAGGAGGCTCGTTACCAGACACGACGCCGAGTTCGTTAAGTTGTGCAGCCAACTTGTCCAAGTCCTGCCAAGTTGTACATTTTGTATAAAACAACTTTAAACAATAAAAATATCGTAGCGATACAATCATATCAATAATAAACGCAACTCAAATAACCTACCTCTGGCCTTCTCGGTGGAATCTGCAGTTGCAGTTTAAATCGGATGTGCAAAGAAAGTTAACAGCGTGACATGAAAATAAAAACAAAAAGCTAATAAAATTAAAGTAACAAAGAAATACATACAATAATAATTTAGCAGAATACACAATCAAGTCGTTACTATACTCAGTAAAATATAGCGCGATACAAGTGACTATAATCATAAGCATTTCTAGACAAGTCATAGTTTTTTCTACGCTAGATACAAACTGAGGCTAACCAAAACTTTTGTTGACTTTATTTGTATAGTTATTGAAACGCCACAGAAAATCATTATATTTATATGCTAGGTGCTATTGTGAAATACTGAAACAAAATCTTTGAAATCGGGAGTAGCTGCAGATCTGATTAGTATCAAGATCAACGCATATTTTCCGGAGTATAATAAATAATAGCGGTGGCACAAACACGTACCATGGGTTTGAACAATTGATGTGAGCCGCGTTGCGGAGGCTGCGGCCCGCTGGCCGGCGGCGTGCCGTTGTTGGAGCCCGAACTGTTTGACGAGCCGGACGACTTTGGTGTCGGTGGTAGAGGCCTGCAATTACCACTTTCATTAACCTCTTACCAAAGCACAATTTTTTTCAGATAAAATATTTTATTGTACAACTAAACATAGTATCAGTTACAAAACAATTTATTACATTATACATAAGACAATATTTACCTATATCTATTAGGCTGTTGTGCCTGTGGGTCTGGTACAACGATCAGTCTTTGTGGAATAGATGGCCTTGCCGGTGGGCCTGGCTCTGCAGTACCAACAAACAGCACAGTGTTAATGAATATCACATAGTTATTTCAAAATGTCTCATAAGAATAGTTAGATAGTTATGTCACCTGGAATTTCCTCACGTTCCTCACGCTTGCTGTTACGTTTCGGGGGCGGCTGGGGTTGAGGCGCTTCGGCAGGTCTGGTTAATTACACAAATGTTAAGCGACGGAAGTTAATAGGCAAAACAATTTTGTATGAGTGATGACCTACCTTGGCCCTTCCTGGATTTGTTGGAAGTTCCGACGCAGAGTGTCACCGCCCTGGTGAGCGGCCGCGTTGTGTACGATGGACGACGGCTCGCCGGCGACTGCGTTCTCTTCTTCCTCGCCTTCCGATCCGGAGTACTTGTAGTCCTCCCGCACCGAGTTGTCCTGCTTTCGCTTCTTACACCTGTCTATATGGTCTTTGAGTTGTATCCTCACTTGTCTCTCAGTGGGTTGGTCTCTACAAAATATAATTAAAAAAAAATGTATATATGTTTTCCTTTTAGTATAACAACTGGATTTTTTTACCTGATGTATCAAAATAATGGTTTACCTTATAAATGCATGTTTTAAAAGTTGTTCAGTGTACGGCCGTTGATGATAGTCTTTTACAAGCACAGTTTCAATGAAACTATGAAATTTTTTAGCCCATTTCTTTGACTTGAGACGAGGCGGCGGGTTTCTGGAATTTAAAGTAATTTTATTAGTGTTTGCACTAGAAACAATCGGTATTGCTGTAAAATGTCAATGTTAATCAATACCTTGGAATGAGGAAAAGAGCCCTCATCGGGTGAAGATCACAAAGGGGCGGTTGACTCTCCGCCATCTCGAGAGCAGTTATACCGAGCGACCAAAGGTCAGAACGATTATCGTATGTTGCATCAGGATTTTCATCGCACGCAATCACTTCTGGCGCCATCCAGTATGGAGTACCGATGAATGTGTTTCTTCTACCTATAGTCCTATCGAGTTGCGCCGACACTCCAAAATCCACTGATAACATAAATGGTTGCACAAATTATTTGTCATGTTAGAATTTGAGTCACATAACAAATATTCTTTAGCGACATGACATGGAAGCAGAATGTACAACTTACTCCATGTGTAATAAACAATGCAAAAAACCACAAACACAAAACCAAAACAATTAAGCAACTATCAATGTAAATATCAGAATGTTATCTAGACTTGTTTGTTTGAATACATACCCAGTTTAACTTCAGCATTGTCTGTAAGCAAGACATTTTGTCCCTTGATGTCACGGTGAATGACTTTGTTAGAGTGTAAATAACTAAGACCTCTGAGAATTTCTCTACAAATGTATGAAATCCATTCTTCTTTTAATGATTGCCCCTTAGTGGACTTCACTAAATCCGTGACAGATCCTAGAAACAGCAAAGTTAAAATATGAAACTCAAAGTCAGGCTAGCAGCCTGCAGTACACAGCTATGTTGAGTTAGCTCAAGAAATAATAAATATGCAACAGTAGGTCCATCATCAGGTAATACATGAAAATAGAAAACTAATAACATTTCTGTTAATTTACCTGTTCTAAATAAACAGAAATGTTGACTCACGATTAAGGGGTATTAATCATATTACAAATAAGTCACAAAAAGTACAAGGGACACGTACCAGCTCCACAGTACTCCATAACCAACCACAGTTGGTCATCCTTTCCTGGAGGGCTCTTTTTGATAAAAGCTCCATAGTATGTGGCAATGTTGCGGTGATTAGAGTACTTTTTTAGCACATTTATCTCTAGCTTTATCTCTTCCTCCTCATCTTGTGTGACATCCATAACTTTAATGGCGGCAAGTTGCCCTGTTTTTGTGTGACGTCCCTAAAATTTGATCATTTATTAATTGATGGACCATGAATAATATAACTTTATGTAATTATTTGTCTTAGTTTGCTTTTTATCTCTTCATTTTAATGTTCACTCAAGTTTCGTATATTGGTATTGTCACAAAGTGTATGAACATTTTGGTAGCTTTTAGATCAAAATGTGATACTGCAGTTTTTGCAGCCTATATCTGATACAATGTGATTAGGCTTTAGAGTAAGTAAGGCTGGAAGTATTATTTCTTTCTTTATTTGTAAGCAATTAGAAATTAATCATCAAATTTAATTATTTTAATGGAATTATGGGAATGTGTTAATCATCAGATTTAATTATTTTAATGGAGTTATGGGAATGTGATAATTTTCTAGCTAAAGATTAGTCTATATTTGATGTAACCTAGTTTTAATTTTTTACAACCAAAATACTACTAGCATTGACAATACTCAGATCTAATTGAAAAGCAGCAAAAACTACTATGTTACTGATGTATTTTATTTTTTGAGTAATAATAAATGCTCTCTTGCTAGACTTGTCTTCCTTAAAAATGTACTATTGGAAATAAATGATCTACATTATGGGACATTATATTGCATGACTTGCATGCAGCCTTCTCTCATCTGCTAAAAATATTATTCTATGAACACCACTCTATCCAAAAAGGTGACCACTGCAATATTCCATAACACCAATGACTATCTATCCAGCCATGTTTAGCAGTACTGTTTAAAGGCTGATAATAATAAATAAGAAGAAGAAGATAATAAATTATTATGATAATCTAATCACAGTTGAAGTATAATATTATGTATAACTGTCTTGATCAGATTAGTACCTATATGACATTGTGAATGTACCTCTTGAGCTGTATGTTTTAACAATTGTTTAATGATTTTTTATTCCAAACTTATTCCTTTATTGTTTTTATGATAACAAAATGTTGTGAACATAGTAACTATTATGCTGTCTATCTACTCCACTATTTCAAACATTGTGTTTAAATTCTCTTTCTAGATGAAGCTCTAGAAAGAGAGTTTAAACACAATATTTTGTGAAAATTATCTAAATAATAAAGAATACATTTCATCCTTTTAAATGTTTTGTAATTATTTTGTAGGTGTTGTTATAAACTTGTGAAGCATAAAACATGTATTATAATATGAAACAATGTACATTTTTTGGAGATCAATAATATACCAGACGACCCTCTGACCCAGATGTGTGGGTGTATAAATCAACAGTACATATAATTTTCTACTCATAAAGATTCATCAATGTAAACTTATATATTATTAGGTGTATGACTGAGTTGAAAATAATACCCAATCTAATAGAGAAAAGGCAAAATTATCCTACACTTTAAAATGTAGTGGTACCTATTGAAAGTCCACTGATGGGAACTAATGAAGTTCATTGACATTAATAGACAGTGCTCTTTAATTGTAATGCTTTCATTGGAGCCTATTAAGTTAATTTTTACTAGCACCATGTCGTGTATTACAGCTTGTAAGTAGACCGTGAGGAGAGATCCAATAAAAGCAATCAATTTAATTACTGATAGGTGTAGTTATACGTACGGGTATAGTTTATTATTGCGCTCCGGTTTTTAATCTAGTACATACCTTGTATACTTGTCCATAGGTGCCATTTCCGACCACTTCTATGAGTTCGAATATACCAGCAGGATCCTGAAAAGACACACAAATTAAATGAAATAGCATAAAAAGATTATTATGCCATTTCAAGTAAACCTTCACTTATGATTCACGCCCTGTGAGATCATTGCCCTTTGATTACTTTTTTTCTGGAAGTTTAGGGAGCCCCTGCTTTCTGGATATTCAGGATGTATAATTAATAATAATAGTTTACTTTAAAAGTTTACCTTTAGTGCGCTGAGGTCAATGTCGTCCAATGAACAATTTACAGACGGTGCCAGTTGATGCGCCATTTTGAGTATATTGTCACACACGAAGACAAAGCACGAGAACCTCACATCAATATAAAAAGCGTATAAAACACCTAAATTACGACATTGGCAATGAGATTAGGGAAATTTTCAATAACGCACGGCTAAACAATTTATTAAACTCATTGTTTACACTTAAAATTAAGTAAATTACAGATACACAATTCGTACGTCGCTCACACACCCGGCAGGGATGCCAGATTAATAAAAAAGTGTAGACAGATTATACATATATAATTATTAAATTGCAGTTGCCATATACAATTATTATTATTTCTTAATAGAAAAATTATTATTATGTTATATTGAAATGACCAATTGGGTCAGATTGAATGTTTTCTTATATTATATAACTTTGTTCTGTAGGAGCAACTTCTTTTCGGTAGATCATAGCGACATCTAACGGAACAATTTATTATTATTTTGTTCAGTGTCTTCTATCAAGCAGGCCAGTATTCATCAGCCAGAACTATGATCCTGACCCAAGGACTAAATATCCTGACCGGTCAGAAACGGATAATAAAATTAGTATTGGGTAAAACCGCATTTAAATTGAAATAATGAATGAAAACATTTACCGCACTGCAGTAGGCCTGCACTATCGCAGCTTGACACCTACAAAACAAAAAACGGCCAAGTGTGATTCGGACTCGCACACGCAGGATTTCGTATCACCGTAATATTTAACAATACCTATCTTTTTTTTTTTTATTCTCTAGTAAAAAAAAAACCCTTTCTTACCCCCTAATACAAAAAAGGTGTATTTTGCCTTTAATGGTTTACTTTATTTTATTTTCATTATTTGTTGTTATACCGGCCATAGTGAAAATTGTGAAAATTTTCAGTGTCTACCTGCTACGGTTCAAAAGATACAGCCCTGTGACAGACGGACGGACTGACGTACAGCGGAGCCTTATTAATAGGGTCCCGTTGGCATCCTTTAGGTACGGAACCTTAAAAACAGACAAACTAAATTGCGATAGATATTGGGTGCAGGATTTGTCTTGATGTTAGACTGTAGATAATTCTGAAAGATGTGCCTGACTGCTGGAATAAGAACCTCAGAGAAGCTCCTTCCTGTCATTTGCAGAGTAAGTAGGTGACGTGCACATCGTGCAGCAGGGTCAAGGCGATTAGGCGACAGTTAACAGTGTTGGACGTGTTAGTACCTCAATGATGGTGGTAAATCACAAAGAATGTCATAAGTAGGATGTATGTCAACCCTCCACTTGATGACGTTTACGTACTGCTGGACTTAAGCGTCCCTCACACTGGCAAAAAATATGAAAAAAAATATGAAGATGTCGTTTTTGTGCAAACATATTGAAAGTGTGAGGAGAAATATTGCGCAAAAACAGGGGTATTTAATATTTTGTAGGGCGTTCAAAAGTTTTCTGATAGTTTAGAAAAAAAATTGCGGACCCGTCAATATTTTCTCAAACAGCTCTTCATCCATCCTCAGGAAATATGTATTAAGTGTAGGTTCCAAGCTCAGTTAACGAAGTAGGTTACAATGACCATGAGTCGGTCGATTCTTCAACCAATTCCTGATCCACACCCTTTTCTTCTTTTTATTATTAAGTCTCCATTAACGCTGCAGACAAGGCAACTACGAAACTTGCAACCTCCGGGTCAGCCCTGGGTAAAGCGACGCAGACGGCTACATTATGGCTGAGACCCGACAAGGAGAGGCGCCCGCGCCGCCCGCTGCGCCGCCGCGCGTCGCCCTTGCATCGAGAAAAGTTTAATCGACACTGAAATGTTGTCCAATATTTTTGTGTAGTGTGTGGGGTCTACGACCATTAAATATTTTGCACAAAAATGATTTAAGCGACGTTTTTGTCAGTGTGATGGCTTTAGGCCTTTTGTAGTACTACAACCGACGGCTACAGTCAACTTTGGAGCGTTGAGGAATTAGAAGTAGAATTCAAATTTCAGTTGCATAAAACAGATGCTGTTCCGTCATGTTGTCCAGATAATCCTCCTCAATATCCTCCATCCTCCGTAATATTGAGTTGCTTTAGGTAATTTGAACGAGATAATGGGCACAGTACCTACAGCCCATAGTACCGAAGAATAGACACAGCTATTTCTATACAAAGTGAAATTTCGTTTCTCCATTTTTGACACCGCACCGTAGAAATCCTTCTACGATCTGTCATTTTGTCTTTCGTTTCTACCGATCATTGTCTAGGTTCTTTTATATATGTAGACTATTTCAGAAGAAAGTTTTCTATCCCAAATTGTCAAAATCACACTGACAACTGTCTAAGGTAGTGAAAATAATTTGATTTTGTAATCGCCATGCTAAAGACAGTAGAAAACTTTTTACTCGACGGCCACAAAAATATAAACATGGAATGGAATGTGAAAAATTATTACCTACATGTAGAGTTTAAGGGTTACATAGAGGGGGTCAACATTTTCATTATTTTCGCGATACGAGGACACACCATTTTCGAGATATAAGCAAAATAAAAGAAAATCAGGAATAAAGAAATTTTTTTGTGATTTTTAGTCTAGCATTTGTGACAAGAAAATCGACACCATTACCAAGGCTAATAAGGCCAATATTACTGTAATTTTTTTTTGTCCCGAAATACGGTACACCGACACTTATTGAAAAATTGTTGTAGTTGTCTTTATATACGTGACTTAATATCAGTAAAAATTGAGAATCAAACAAAATTCCGAGTCGAATTATGTAAAAGAGTGAATTTCGTAAAAAGTGCAGTTGACTGTTTCTAATTCGCTGCCGTCGTACTGTCTACATGGAACGTCATTTTTGTCTATTCTTCCGTCGACAAAACGGTGCTCGTGCTAAGCCTGCAGGTGTTTGCTTGGCCGTTGAAATAATAAAGAACAAGCATGGCATTTCACATACATTTTAAAAGATGCCAGAATACCTATATAAATAATGTTCTTATGAACCTCGGAAATCTTTTTTATTTCCTCGAAGGTACCTACAATAACATGATAGAGGTAAAAACTTAGGGCACTATAGGTACTTATCTACTTTTGAAGATTTGTAGCATTTTCTTTTTAAATTGGCAAAAAACATAGCCTACCCAACATAACATCACGCCTGTATATCCGCATGGGGTAGGCAGAGGTCTATAGTTCAATGGTACCTAGCTATACAATCTTTTATTTATTCATAAATTTTCGTTCATAAGTATTGCGATTGTTACGGTCAGCAGCAAAACTCGAGTACACTGTTCTCAAACATTTCTTCTGTTATGTATGACTAATGAGTTTGTGTTATTTTAATTTTACATCTTTTTTTTATGGGGTTCTATTTATGACTGAAAGAAAAACAGAGCTATATGTATAAAGCAACAACATTAACAGTTCAGTTTCAACTGTCTTTGCTGCCTGTAGTTCTTTTGTACTTAGATCTCGCCAATAAATACTTTGCGAGGTACAACGGCTACGACGGTGTTTTTTAAACCAGTTGGAAGGTGAAGTGACCTTGAAATGGGCTGTCAATAGGGTCATTCCCTAGGATCAGGTGGAATGACAGCTCACTTCAGCTAAGTTTTCACGGTGAGATTTTTACAGAATTGACCTGCTGTACTGACTTCGAGTTCCCAAGGGCAAGGAATTCTAAGGGATCTATTCTATCACTGCTGGTACATACCTTGTGCGCCAAACCTTGTACGTACGCTTGTCTGGACGCCAAATTCATTCTAACGTTAAGATTTTTTTTACTTTTCTGCGAAGAAATATAGGTTGTATGCGTACTCTACCAGGTAAAGCTCGGCCTAAATTGAAGCACGTAACCTATGCTCCGCCCCTTACGCTCACGTTTGTTCTCAATGAAACCTTATCTGAATCAACTCGACGTTATCTTGTCAATCTAGGATTTACAGCTCTGCTGCAAAAGTTTATTTTTGCAATGCTCATGAAGGAGGTACAGTAAGTACAACACCATATTCATAAAAAGATAAAACATAATAGTAGGCGGGCATTTGAACGCTAGATTAGGTCGAGTGATTTTAAATATCACGTTGCCAGTACTTGGCATTTATTCGTGCCGCCAAGTAAGCAAATACCTAGACCTACTTGTGTTTTTTATTTCAGGCGTCTGCGCATAAGTATTTCAAATGTTATATACCTAGATACTAGATATATCGGGGGTAAGAACTTAGGTACAAACTATCTGCGAGTATCTAAATACCGTACTCCCGACTTATGGTAGCAAGAGGAACAGTGAAGTGGGACGCTAGGAGTCTCCCAAAGGATTTCCATACTAGAAAAAAAAATATATCGTCCGTCAATACACAATCATAAGAAAATAAATGAGCCTATAATCTAACCCTGCAATACACCTGGTTAAACAAAAGATGATGACAAGAATATAATATGAAATATGCTACACGGTTAGCACATCATGCCTGTATGGGGAAAGAGGAAAGCAGAGGAATAGAAGGTATATTTTATTTACTATATTATTTACCCATGTTATAATAGTCCCGTTCCCATGTAATAGAGGGCAGCTTATTACCAGTAATCTGTTGGGTACAAATCCAGACTCCTCTTGGAAAAACAGTTTGACTACCCCGGCGATCAAACTCAGGACCCTACTCCCAGCAGTTCAACAGTCAAGTCAGTTAGAGCAATGAGTTTTGCAGTGTAAGGTTTTACTTTTAAATTGTCAGATGAAGTTTGGGTATGACCGTGTATTTAAAGATATTGCGATCTTATTGATAGGTTATGAGTTCATTATGATTGCGTAAAAATAAGTATTTCTTAAGTGAAGATACTTGTGGTTGTGTATACCGGTTACTAGCCCAGATAGTTGTCTCAACACGACGTGTGGTGTTGCACAAACCCAAACTAAAATTATTGACTAGATATTATAGAAGTGAAGTATAGCCGCGGTGCTACGTGCGCCCGCGCGGCCGTGCATACCGAATCGTAAGATCAAAGCACGCATAGGTAGTTACTTTACCTACTCCAACACCCACACAGGCGCAGGCCGCGTCACGTCGCGGCGTGTCTGTGTTGCGCACACATGCAGACGCACGCGAACACTAATAAAAGTATAATAAGTGTTAGCGAGACACAAGCGCGGCGTACGGTACTATTTGTTCGGGAGGGAGGTTGGAGGCACTCATACAAGCGAGGGAGAGGCTGTATCGGCACTGCCAGCCAGTTTACCGTTGCGAGGCGCGTAGTGCGGCCGGACGCTGGACCGCCACCCGCGCGCCGCCGGCACCCCGAAGCTCTCCGCAGCCCGAAACCACCACCCTGGACTGTCTCGGGACGCCAACCCTGTGCTCCCCCACGTGGACGCCTGTTCATGAACACGACCCTTGTCGCGTTACCTTACCTACAGACTAAGTGCTACGACTCGTGCTTATTTCACTGGAGTGTTAATCCGATTTCAGAATATTTATTGGATCGCTTCATCATAGGCGAAGGTGAGTTTTGCATTTAGTTTATCTGTTTGTTATACTTTATTATTACCTTAGATGTTAATCCAGTACCTCATAGAAAGACATGTTTATTTTAATTTACAAAGACACAATTTAGTATTTAATAATTGTAATATTTAGGTTTTAAATCAGTATAGCGGTTGCGATATCTATTGCTAAATTAATATTTCTACGGATGAAGAAATTATCATTTGGTTGATAATAATATTGACATTTATGAACGCTGATGAAGTAAAAAGTATGTAATTATTTCATGAAACACTCGGAGAGTATAAATGTGGGCGGTGAGGCAATTGTTGTATAGTTTACCTTATAAGTTGCATTGATTATTACGTCTGGAGCTTACCTTAACAAGGATATAATATGTGAATGCAGTTTTTGTCTTTGAGTTCAGCTTAATTACATGAATATTCTAGATTGGAAGGAAAGCTTATAGAAACATTAGCCACGTTCCAACAGCACAGACGTATCCACTTTTAGTTGGAAGCTATATTAAACAAAGTTAGTTTAAAACATAGTTATTTACTTACATTATATCACATACTATATTTGTTGTTATCATAATCATAACATACTATAAACCTACAATATATTTTGTAAACATACTTGAACGTTGAGACGCCTAGCATCACTAAATATTGACAGGATCGCCTTGTGTCGAGCGCCGTGTCATGTTCTGTTCAAAAGACTTCAACGCGCAGTAGCACCTATTGAACTCGTGCGAACATTGCGCACTACATACATACAATATGGCATACACTAACTACCTATAAGTTAAATTTTCTCTATATTTTTCTCACGATTGACCATACGGAATGTAGGTAACGGACACATGCATAGATTTCGTGAGAGAACTCAAATACAACCTGCCTGATAGTTATTAGAATAAGATTTTTTTTAAATAATTGTCCATTATACACGGAAATGTAACGCGGCTTTATTGTCACGTACAATGATGAATTAAAGGGTGGAATATGACATGAAAATATAAATTTTTTCGGCCATTTGTTGAAATGAGTAGTTAGTTAGCTACAAACAGTAAAGAGTACAAATGGAAAGGTACCATAATTATGGCATTATACATAGGTACCTAGTTTATGTCAAGTTTAATGAAAAATAGAGTGAATTTGCTATAAGCACTTACACATGATTAATAAGATTCTTATTGGTATCTGGTCTATTAAATAACATTTAAAATGTTGCATTTTTTCACTGTTCCTCTGGCTTTGTTGATCTGATTCTGTGTCACTCAAATTACACGTCGAGACTAATAAAAACGTTAAAGCTAAATTAAAAGTCAGGTATGAACGGAAGAAAAACTTGCTGTCTTATAAAACCGGGGTCTGTAGCAAGTACTCGTATTTATAGGTACAGTTGTTTTATATCCGGTTCAGAATCAACTTTATGGGTTAATGCTTTAGATTACAATAAATACTTCATATATACCTATAATGCATATTTAGTTAATATATTTAATGATGGTAAACCTAAAAAGTGTACCCACATATTGCTTGCATATTTTACAGAATATGCAAGTGAAGTGCCTAAAATATTTAACTGCATATTTTATGTACATTTTTTACGAAACTTTACATTGATTTCAAAAGTACAATTTTCAAAAACACTTGCCACTTGTGCCATTTATTGAATTGTCCATTACATTAGACCTTTTTGGTGGCGATTTTTTCCAAAAGAATTCCGTTATTCCAAGAATCTTGATAAAACATCCATATTCCTAATTGTTAGCCGATCTGCAGTTATTAAAGCATTTATTGATATCTCCACGATAAGTGTTTTATTGTCTTAAGTAAGTATTTTATAGCGGGCCGAGGTTACCTTGAGAGTAGTATTGAATTGGACAAAGGATACGACGTCACAGTACGAATTAGCCCGTGGCGATAGTACAATGAGATGGCATGAAGGTGATGGAGCTTGTTAGCTCGAAGCCGGCAAGGGGAGCTTGTATTGTTCGCAACACTACCTTCAGTCGAACTCGAATGGCTTGTTGAATTCGTGACATCACTGCGTGTAATACCATCGCAGACTTGCAGTAAGCTGAAAAAGAAAGAACCCTACTTATGGCTAAATGACATCTTATTACGTAGAATACGAAGCAAATTAATCTACATAATATATTTGTACACAAATCAAAAATTTCCATTTAACTTTTACTTACTATACCTAGATTAATGTCGGATAGAGGATGTTCATTTTTTATAAGCGTAGCGACACATTTGTCAAAAATTACGTGATAGATAATCGGCAAATTTAGTTTACAATGAAAATTAAACGACGTAATTTTTGTATAAAGGCTCCTGCAAACAAGCGCGACAAGCGACGCGAATCGTACGCGACACAAAGGAACCGCTCGTCGCGCGACAGGCGGTGCCTTTGGGTCGCGTCGCGTATCGTGCCTGTTTGTAGGAGCCTTAATGTGATATACTTATAAGGTAATTTAAAAGCTTTGTTCTCTACAAGCCAAAAATGTCTACTTAGCTTCTACTATTTTCAAAAAAATTGGATAAAGTGTGTTCCTTTTTAATAAGCGTAGCAACGCACCTGCCGAAAATTACGTGACGGAAATTCGGCGAACTTAATTTACAAAGAAAATCAAACGACGTCATGTCGGCCTAATGTTTTGTACTTAGGTAATTTGCATTTTTGGCGTAAGCACTCTGAATTTCCATCGCGTAATTTTCAGGAAATGTGTCGCTAGGCTAAGAGAAAATTATCATAATGAGTGTATAAGTCATCGTTCCCATCGATATCATAAAGATAAGCGCGCCTGAGGCCAGTGGGCTGGGCTATCAACCTGACTTATGCACCTTTGGAGCCTTTAAACCTAACACGCCATTACTTACGAGTCTTTAAGTACAATCTATTTGCTTTTGCCCCGGAGAGTATTCGGGAAGTAAGTCTGATTTGTAATCGAGAGAATTTATTCACATACAGACCATAATCCATGTGGTGTTAGATTGAGGTTGGGATAAATAATCTTTATGGATATTGTTGTACTTTAGAAGTTAAAATACTTAGTTGTCAGTAAATGCCTAAGAATAAGAGTTTATTAGATATTCTGATCTTCACAATGTTCAGGAATTGGTCGCTGTGGAATAAGAAGCATAGCCCTCGAGGTAGGTCCCGAATAGTCTACCACAATCTAAAACTGATATTGCCAGGATCGCACTTACTCTGCTATCTAACATCTATCGTTTTCTCATAAGCTTGCTGGGATCCACACACCAAAGCAAAGTGGTACATTGGAGGACATTGTCTGAACCAATTCAAAAACTTGAATGCACCTTCATTACTTATTTGTATTTGCCTTAATGTGTATTGTTAGGAGCAGTGAATAGAAATAGCTCCGTGGATGCTGAGCATGAGCGCCGGTCGTCGTGGCTCGTCGGCGCATGATCGCGTTACGCAATCAAATGCTCCACACGACGGCTCAGCCGCCACAGATATTCGTAACTATACCTTATAATGCGTCACGATTTGTCCTTTTAATTGTGTTCCAATTCCGAACGTTGGAAATCGGTGGGTCTAGTCGATCTCATTTAAACGACTAACTGAAATGCTTCAGTTTTTTTTAAGACTTGTCCTGGCAACTTTAATGACAAAGTGTGCGCTTTTATAATTTCTAATGTGACGAAATTATTGTGGAGGTACACGTCCACGTCACGGCTTCACGACACACACAGGGAAGTAAAATGTATGGAAATATATGATAACGCTTTAAATGTCCGACCACGATAACGTCACGATAACGTTATAACGTGCAAGTATTTCCATACATTTTATGGACGTGGACGTCCACAATAATATCGTCACGTTAGGAATGATAAAAGCGTGCATTGGTTAAATAAATATTTCGTTTAAAAATTAACAATTATTACCTCTTTATAGCTTTTTATTTTGGCATCCACTCCGATTTCATCTGGTGGGTCACTGTCAAAATTATATTTGCGCCTAAACTAACAAAAGAGAATAGCAAATGATGAACATTTTTTTCCGGAAGTTTAAGATTAAGTAATTCAATCAAACATAATACATAGAATTTGTGTATATTGTAATCGCTGAAATAAAAGTTAACTAAACTGTAAAATCTTGATTTCTTTGTTAGCATGAATGTAGACGCATACGCGTTAGTTCGTTTGTGCTAGGCCTATTATAGTGTACCTATGTACGTTGCTATCTAAACTTTCTTTATAAGATGTTTGATTATTGCCAGCCATACCTATAAACAAATGTTCCCTGGTAAAGCGAAGGGTAAAGCCGCGGGTATACGAAGGTTATGAAAAAATGTAAATGACTTCATTAGGGTTATATGTTTCCAGAAATCCATTGACAAAGTTTGAACCTACTATAATACCTTAGATTATCAAGAACAAACCGCTCAGTTTCAGACGAACAAATCACTCAGTTATTATTTTAGAAATCAAATAAAATAACTTTGTAACTTACACCAAATTATTTGGATGTATGGTAATTTATAAAGTTTTTTGCCAAAGTATCATCGAAAGTAGGTACGTTACAAATTATCATGAATTTGAATGAAAGTGTAAGCGTGAGAGGACATTTCGTTGAGGATAGTTCTAGAATTTTCTCTGACACTCTTCTGATTAAAAAAATCAATGAGGCATAGGCATCACATTTAGAATAGTATCGGTTTTTGCATGTTATGGCGAGTCACCTTTCCGGATATGGTTTTTTATTTAGCAATGTCAAAAATAACTAAAACCCATTTTTTCTCAACTGATCTTTTCAGAAATAAAACGACTTGGAGGCTGCATTATGAGGCAACTGAGTGTCTAGACCAAAAAAACCTGGTTTTTGATCTTTATTTTCCTTGACTGAGTAAGGTTAGTAGTAACTAAATCTTAGCAGACATATTTAAAGTATTAGTTTCAGTTAGTATATTTTGTTTGCATACATATTGAAATTGCATACATACAGACATAAAATATGTATATATATATAAGGCAGAAAGCAGTTTCGTATCGGCAACGCAAACAAACGTGCAATAACATAGAGTACTATGTCGGTTTAAGATAAGAACAATAGAATATCTTGTCCACGAGAGTCGTATGAATAAGACTTTAGATTTCTGCGTCCGCGTCCATATAGAAACGAGAAAACCATTGGAAAGTGAATACTTAATAGTTTGTTTGATAATTACAAAGATACGATGTATATTCAGATATTAGTAGATATATGCGATTTCAAACATAATTAAGTACCATTAAACGATTAACTTGTGTCCGTCGACGTTGTCCAATAATGTGTAATCAAACTTACTGAAGAAATTCTCTATTCCTTATGTACCTACTAGTGCACTTTGTAATTGATTAATTAGAGAGCCTTGCGAATGAAAATAGTTACACGGAGTACTGTTTGCTAGTTTGTTTAACAATAGCATTCTTAAGGCTGTGTACGACGTAATGTGAAAACAGTAACCTTTCTGTGGAATAAGCGGCCTAACGTAATGTTAAATATCGTTCGTCGGGAATCGACTTCACCGTCTGGAGGGAGTTTCGCTTAGTTTATCGATACTTTAGAAACGTTACGTCGTTGAGCAAAGTCATTCTCTTTTGTATTGATCATATCACTTATTCATGTGTATGTTTAGATGTGTCGTTTGAGTATTTGATGTTGTATCACGTCGTAATGGCGCATGGAATGTAGGTATTCCTAATATGCACCGAGAGTGTACCTTCTCACATCCACTCTTCGGAGCTCTTACGGTCCAAGTTATGATTTTTTTAACCAAAAAATAAGAGTACCAATTGAATTTCCATAAGTGCCAATCACAAATCAAAACCGTGGGACGATGACCACGTAACTCGATGCTGTACGTAGCTAACATAATATAACAATTTATAACTCTCGCCAATTTGAAGGTGTAAAATACTTTGCAATGAATCGACTCCGCCTGTCCGCTCTGTTATGATTTTCGGAGAAAGTTCGATAATGACAGCTTACAAATCTCCCTCCGTTAATTGTTTATTATGTAATTTCATTATAATATACAAACTTGTATTGTAAATATTCATTGCTGGGTTTGATGAGAGTCCGATACTTATTTCAAAGTTGAACCGCCCACGCTTTATTTATTTATTTTAGAAACACGAATGTATTTTGACTATTGAATGATTCATGAATAGTTACTGCCTTAAAGGGCAAGGATTTTCTAAATGCTTTATTCCAGCTCGGTAGACCACGCTACTATCTAGTGATAGAGTCCTTAATATTCAACCTTAACAACCAAAAAAATACATTTAAATTTTGCAAAGAACTAATTAAATTGCAAATGACATTAAAAAAACTATTTAGTTGAGTAAATTAGAGCAAAATGGGCAGTGTTGGAGCCTTGACCCCTCGCGTGTGGAGCGCAAGCGCGGTGCGACGCGGAAGGTTGGTGCTCGGCCGACCGCGACGTGCACTCCTGCGCAGAAAGTGTTTGTCCTTGCCGAACAGCTTGTAACCTTTACCCCTGAAACAAAAACAGACGATTAATTAATTAGGCTCTAGCTGATTGATAACTTTCAGCACGCAATAAGGAAAATGTTGTTTGCCAATAAAAGCGTGAAAAACACTGTTCGCAAGTATGGAATGTTTACGTAATTACTAATTAGAAGTTTAAAAGCTTTATCTCTTATGTTTAGATTCCAATTTACTTTTGGTTTCAAAGAAAAGGAATGTTATAAACGATGGTTTGTCGATGATACCTATGAACACCTTGTGCCATTTCTTTACTTTTGGAAGTTAACTCTCCTTTTTATTAACAGATATTAGTTTCTATGTATACACTTTCGTAGATCACACAATAAATAAACATCAAGTTGCGAAGATTTTATCTAAGTAGGTACTAAAAGAAATAACAGTTTCTCGCCCTCGTTATTAATTTACTGAAGAAATAAATTAAGTAGAACTAAAATAACAACAATACAGATCTAATAAATTGATAAGTTAGGTACTTATCAATGTATTCGAATTAATTCCGTATGAAAAATTGACTCATTGACGATAAATGAATATTTTACTGTTACCTCTACCATCTGTGGTTGTATTTCTTGATGGGTGGTTAGGTAATTCAATTGATCAATTCGGTTTTATAAAGTTATGACATGATAATCATCGTACGTTAAAAACACTTGCTTGTCAAATGGTTAAAGTATTTTAAAATAAACATCTTTTTATGGGTGAATTTATGGTGTTTTTGTTATTAAGCACAGCAATGGTCAACGTTGGAATAGAAAAAGTTTAGGTGTAATATTTTATATATAGGGTAGATCGATAATAAACAATTATTTCCGGTAGATACATAATAGCATTTCTTAAAAGAATAAAACATAAAAAGTAGTTCGCTTTGAAAGATTCTTCTGTAAATTTTGAATTGGTAAAGAAAGTTGCTTGTTACTATCTATATAATAAATCTTTTTAGGATTCCATACGTCCTAATGAAAAAACGGAAACCTAATAGGATCACTCGTGTGTCTGTCTGTCCGTCTGTAACAGCCAATTTGCTCCGAATCTAATGGACTGATTAAGTAGAAATTTGGTACACATATGAATTTCTGTGACCCAAATTCGGACGTGTAACGTAAATAAATGTTCTTTTTTTAAATAAGTTCACTTTTGGGGGCAAACTAGAAAATTAAAAAAAAAAGTTTTGCATACTGTACCATGTGACATATAAAATGAAAGGGCTTGTTGTGAGGGTCTTAGTCTTGTTTTGTTTAATTTTATAATAAACAATTTTAAAGTTATTTAAGGGAATATATGAATATTTACCCTTATCTCCGAAACTACTGAGCCTAAAATTTTGAAAAAATAAATACAGAAATAGTTCTTTACTTACAGATTACAGGAAAACCCATAAGATATATGAACCCATAAAATAACTCTATGCTCTTAAAATAGCATGGTAAATCTTTCAATATTGTTCGTACAAACTTAAAATTGCAATTAGAATGTAAGGAAGAATTTGTTTTCAACTACAATGTCAAGTTTGTTCTTGGGATCTGGGAGCACGGAATTACCCCCGTCAAGTCGAGCCAATAACAAAAAGCAGGGGCACTACCTACATTTTCTCGGCTTGGATAATTTCTAGAGAGCTCAAATTTTCAGGATAAAATGTAATTTGCAGGTTTATAAAACACACTAAGTTTCATGTGTCTTGCTTTTATACTTTGGATTTTATTAATACCTAAAATATGTCTATTTCGTACTGACTCACTCACTCGCTCATCAAAACCTCTAGGACACTTCGCGAAGTCCTAGAAAGCTGAATTTGGTATGCAGGCTAGGATTTTGCACACAAACAACAAAAAAATTAAGAAATCTGTTTATTTCACCCTCCAGCTATCGAAATGGGGGGCTGCAGGTCTGTATAAAAATAAAACTTCTAAGGCACTTTCCGAAGTCCTAGAAAGCTGAAATTTGGTATGCAGGCTAGTATTTGCACACAAACAAGAAAAACAAAATGGATCTTTCACCCTCCAACCCCCTTAAAGGGAGGTGCAAGTCTGTATTTCTTACGGATAATCGGTATACCTACTTCAGTTTGTTATGAACGCTAGATTAGCATGTATATAAACCACAAAGAAGAAGCTCGTTTTGGCTATAAAGAAAATAACTGCTGGCGTGCAAGAAATACCTTTTTTACCCGACTATGCTAGAAGTAATGGTTATAATTTAAACATGTCTGTGTGATATCAGTACAATATCACCGCTAAAATAAAAAAGACATAGACCACCCTACGGAAAGAAATCTCACCAAAAAAAAAAAACATGTAAAGTAGGTTGCCAAGACTTACATAATGCTTTCACTGTTAAAAAGTTATCAGATCTAATGTAGAGTCAAGTGCCTAACTCTACAAGGCCTAACTTGACAAACCGTATATCTTGGCCAAATTTATGGCTTGGCCGTTCCATTGAACTATTGCATGACACAATATGAAAAGCCAGTGACTTAATTTCTTACCATAAGCCCATAGGAGTGTCATCCCGTACATTTTGACCAAGATGTAAGGGTTGTAGAGTTAAGCTTTGTGGAGTAGAGGGTTGGCTCTACATTCGATTTGATACATTTTTAGCAGTAAAAGCGTCATGTAAGAATTGGCAACCTACTTTACATGAAATGATTTTGGTGGGTAGCATGTTCATCGTACGGAACCCTCTCCACGCGAGCTCAACTCGCACTTGTCCGGTTTTTTGGTTGCCAATCTACTCTACCGAATCGGTAGGTGGCCGTCGGTTTTGAATTTATTCTCTAGGTATAAAACAAAAAATATTTTTTCGCTTGAATCTTAATGATCATTTTATTATAATAAACAGAAAAATCTTCATAGCTAAAATTAATGACAGCAGTAGAAAATATCGTTAGGTACTTTCATTCTGCTGTAGATACAGACAAAAATAAAAATAATGTAAAGCTGTGCGGTCTGTTCGCGTTCGCTTTGCTCAACATAATATAAAGTAATATTACACTTTACCTTTGCAATCAAGTTTCTTTATGTTACTGAACAATGCCGCATTTGTAAATATTTGTCATAGAATATATTTGTGCATACATAAACATTTATACTAGTGTTAATAACCCAGTAACTTATTCATTTGATGTGTTTCGATTCCACTCTCGAGTATTTTAAAATTTACTACCTTTAATATAATACTGTAATATTTATAATTAAACCATTGTTAGCTAAATGTTCTCTAGGTAATCTATTTTTATATCAAATGTCAATTACATAGAACATTTTGGAGTATAGTGATAACGTCATTGTTTCCGAAATTTAATAATATACGATACGAGATACGCGGACTAGCGTCTTCTAAAGGCCGTAGCGTGACTAATCTCCACATTAAGCTTAATATGTAGAAATACACTCAAATCAAACATATATATGAAGTGTTTCGTAGTAGTGCATAAACACAGGCACACATACACAGTAGACGGTGGTTTTTGTCGAATATTAGAGTCGAAGAAACCGCCGAATACCGCTAGCAGTGCCGTCGGTTATTGCTCTCGGATTCCGCAACAAATTAACATGTATTCGGTACGTCTATATTTTATACCTAGTAATTTTACTTTAAATACGTTTTTTAACTACATGGAAAATTTTCTGATAAATATTTTCGTGTGAAGGTAAAAATGCACTTATCGCTTATCTGAATCCATTATATCAATGTGCTTTAATCAATATGAATAAGGAGAGGCCATTATTCTCCGTAAGTATGTCGACAATCAGGCTGCCGGTTATTTGTAAGAGGAGAACGAGGACGGGCCGTTTAGCATTTTGCACTAGCTTACGTTGTTTGTTTGTTTGGCCGCTAGGAAGTGGGTCCTCCTATTAGAGGTATAATGAGGACATCCACGTGTAGGCTGCTTTTTGTTTTACATCCTGTATGCTACGCTTACCAATACGTACTAAGTTTTTCCTCAATGTGAAGTCGTGTTGGCACATATCATTATATCCTGACCGCATGTCACTTGTTGCTACTTGAATATTTTATGTTACTCGAGCGTCGTTGTTGAGTTCCGACGAGCTGTCTGTCTCAACATATTTAACATTCTGTTATAACAGTAGGAAGGGGTTTCCCTTGTCACCCAGCGTTATAATAACTATTGATTGGTAAAATATTTACAGCAGGCGAGAAAAAGTTGTGCAACAAATTCCTCGGAAATACGAATACAAGCGCAATATGAAGTGATGCAGCATACTGCATTTATTTATTATTATTTTATTTAGTTTGTCACGAAGTCATAAAAAGATTATGCTGATGTTATGAGCAATTAATTTGGCAATTTCATTTTCTAACCCATAATTTATTTGAAACCTGTTCGTTATTATAATGAAATTCGAATAGAATTCCATTAGTTTATCGTCGTACGATAAGCAAATTAATATGCAGCGTAAAAAAATGTACAGCTCTAGCTAAAATTCTAACTAGTCACAAAATCAGAAACTGGTTTGTTGTTGGAATATTCTATGATAGAGTGCAAGTGAAAGTCATGATTGTACATATAAACAGTTCCGGTTTATCTAAGTTTTTATCATTAATTAGTAAGTCGTGCTTAAGACAAACAATTATGTACTTAGACCATAAATGTATGAGACCTAATTTCAAATCCTCATTGGGGCTTCCCAGGCTCCCACACCGCGCCCGTAGCCGTAGCAGGTCGTAGCTTCGTAGAGCCATAGCTTGAAGCCATTCCCGCTACAATTTTCCCATTTTTACATTTGGCTAGCATAATGATATTTTCATGCAATTTGTTGCCAAAAAGCTTGATGTTATTATAAAAAAAATATATAAAACATCTAAACTGCAAAAAAATAATGGATGTATAAATTATAAAAAGTGTGCTATTCATAAGGATTTTGAGAATGATCTGTTTCTAAATATGGATAAGATAGTATAAATGATATAATAACATTAATTAACATTTCAATTAATACAATAAAAACCACAATGATTCATCTGTTGTGCTACAAACCGATCTCAGCAAGAAATAATAATAAGAGTACAAAAGCACGCGTCGATTGAGATAATGACATTTCAAACGTCCTTCAGTGACACTTGGACGCGGAAATTAAACGGCTAAATTACTACCTACATTCAAGTGCAGAACCGAACCAGCAGTATCACAATAGTACAATACATATCAGCAGGTAATGCAAATTGTACTATTGTATACTACGGCACTATGTCCTAATTCAATTTGCCCACTAAACTCAATTTTCTAGACATCAATTCATGAGCTCAGATCTATTTTTGTTCTGACAATTCCGACATTTGTTTTTCAGGGGCCTAGCTCTGTATCTGTACGTGATTTGAATTAGACATTAGGAAGCATTAAATCATGCAAGCAGCATCTCAGACGTCCTTGTGGGTTGTTTCCTGTATAATAATTTTGCCCAAATATGTACGAAATTTGTGCAAAAATAAACGAGTTAAGGTACTTCGAACAATGTTCGTTGCCATTGTTTGTTGTAGTTACTGAGCGTCCTGCGTCACAGTGTAGCGGGTCTGTGGATGGTGGGTTAAAGGCAGTCGGTGCAAATCGCAGGACTAGGTTCACAATACACGGCTATGTTCCACCAGCGCGCTGCTGAACAAAAACTCCATTAATGTCATTTAATCCGAGCTGTCGAGCGTGGGATTACAAGCGTAGTTTTAGGTATAAATTAAATTTTAATTCGCATTGTACTTTTCCAGCGGTTCAACTGACCTTCATGTCTTAACGATAAAACCGGAGCATTTCAAGGAAGTTTACCTAAATATACCTACAGTTTTTGCCTTGCGGACCTTTGAGAAGTTAGGTGCATATTGTTTACCTGAACTCTGACGACAAATATTTTTAATATTATGGAAGTTAGCTGGGGTTACACAGAGACAAGACACAGGAGCGAGTGCTGTGGTGTAACTTAGGTGGCGTCTGAGTCGTGGACTCGATCGGCTGATATAAGCATCCTAATATACAGGCAAGGCATAGACATGATCTGACTCTGAAACAATTTCAGTTAGAAAATACTTTTATTGAATGATCCTTGTGTTGAAGTTGTACACGTTTCTTTATCTAGTCCATAGAATGACAATTCAAAAGTCTCAGATTATAAAGATTGATATAAATCATTACGTGTTATTCATAATGCGGGTAACGTTAACTACCTTCATTTGTTCGCTCCCAGTGAGAACTGAAGCCTTATCGGGCTTTGCCATTATTACAATACTAAAAATGCGTCCCAGATGAATCTGCAAAATGAATAAAACCGCAACTGTGGTATCCAATTAAGTGGATTGCTAATAAAAGTGAAATCGAAGCGAGTGCAGTGGCCGCACGGCTGCGCGGCAGAGGCGGGCGCTGCGCACGCCGCGCGCCGAGTCGCCGGCGACGGCTCACACCACCGCCGAGTATCTACACACTTATCGCACTGTGCAGACATTTGTTCTCAATCTCAACGTGCACTTTTGTTCTTTGTGTACAACTGTATATACACACGCATTCAGATTATGTTCCAAATTCCAAAACAATCACTGAGGGCCATTCAAACTGATAACACTTTCATGTTCACTTGAAAGTATTTTTATGATCACGGGCGTGTTTCAAATCTATTCTTTCGATTTCAATTCGCGTGGGACGAGCTACCGGACCGACAATAAAATTCCTCCCATAATGATGATATTTATTTTAGAAACACCGCTAATAGTACTTAAAGCCACATATTTTGACGCTTTTCTATTGTCTGGTGCCTAAATATCTACAGTTAACCGAAACATCTCAGCTAAGCCGAACAGTATTTGAATAGCAAGAATTTCACAGATTATGATTTTTCATTTCTCATACACGGAAAGTACTGTTTGTTTGATCTGAGTAGCGGGTGGAAGACGCTGTTCCCCGTCTTAGGGCGGGAATGACTCATAGTAATTACTTCCCTCTCTAGGGCGGGAATGAATTTTAAAAATAGAAATAAATTTGGTTAGATAGTCGGCTACGATTTTTTTTACATAATAGTGACTTCATAACAGCCAGTGTGAATTAAAAAAATACCCATTAAGGGGGAGGCGCTAAAATTCAAATTTACTTACGTTTTTTGCAATTTGCAGTGACTCACCAGAAACACAATTGACACAGAGCTGCAATTTGCAAAAAACCAAACAATATTTGAATTTGGCGGGCTACAACTGAGGATCCACCTTAAGCGGGACGGCCCGCGGCGGTGAGGCGGTGTGCTCCATATTTAAAATTTAAAAAGGACTATCATTTGGCGGGATAATAACTCTGTAAACTTCCTTAGCTTTGTTTTCTTCGTAATAATTAAACTAAACGTGACATTGGCTGAATGAACAAACCGTGCGAAGCCACAAGAAAAAAAAAACTCTGTAAGCTATACCGAAATTCAAAATATCAGTTTTATAGACTAAGTATTTGATTAAAAATGAGTCTCAAATTATTATTATTAATTAATATTTTAGAAAAACTACTATTTTTACTTTCCTTGTATTCGAAATGAAAAGTAGAGTGTTTAACACGGGTGAAAGTCATCAATTCCTACTCGGACTATAGCCGCCCTCGCTGCGCTCGGGCGTCTAAATACCTCGTATGGGAATTGATTCCTTTCGACCCTTGTATAACAATCTACTATTGTATGTGAGTTTGAACATATATTACGTATGCATGGAATTTGTATTTCATTTAATGCATTTTTACGGAATAAATTAATAATCAGTTGGATTATGTTTCTTAGTGTTCCTTATTAGTGGCGGCATCTTTGAGTTTGGCTTTCATTTTGACAGTTCAACAACATTCATTGCGTTATTTACGTTTTTGAGCAGACAAATTTTTCTAACATATGAAGTAATGGATTAACATTATACTTCAAAATTATTCAGATAAATAGTTCGTACTGATAACCTACCTTAAGGACACAAAATCGTGTAAACATAACTACATCAAAGGTACATATGATTTGGTGCTTTCTCAGATGGTGTTTGGTCCAACAAATAAATAACTTTGATGTATTATAGCGAGCAAGAATTAAGTTTAAATATTAGCAAAATGCTAATTTACCAAACCTACATTTCTAACGATTTATACACTGCCACCAATACTTATATCATTTGTCTTCCATCTTAGCGATTGCACCTAATTGATCAATTACAAGAGTAATGCAGCATAACAGCTAAACCCGTTGGTCTGGTTAACATAGAGCAGGCCCGATTATCTGATTCTTACAAGTTAATGAAAAGAAAATGGTTAGATTATTTTCTTTTCACGCTTCTGTTAATGTTTTCATACATTTTGTACCTGAAAACAAATGCACAAACCACTGTACCCCTTCCTAACTAACTGAATAACTTCAGCCCGAAAATCTCTGTAACCCTAATGAGCTGTATGAATTCAGGACACTTCGACGCGGGGTGGATTAGGTTTAAAGGGTCCCGTCAATGAAGTTAGTTTTGCATATTCAGTGATTCGGACTAATGGGAATTCGGACTGGACTTTTTAGGCGTAAAGTGATAGGTATGGATGGGTTAGCTTTATGTCAGTCTGAAGATAATATATTCGCGATTCGAGGAACAGGGATATAGGCTTCAATTTCTGAATATGGGTAACTGGATATGGTGTGATATGGATAAACTTTTTCTGTATGAGGGTTGGAAGGTTTTTAAAGGGCTATCGACGACAAAAACTTTAAAGTGTTGTTTACGTAGACAGTGCGAGGGGCGAACGAAGTGGTCGCGGGGCGAAGTGCGAGACTCGCGCGCAACATGATTTATCGCGCGGTTAGATCCGGTTCGCGCCGCCACCACCGCTACCCACGCCGAGCTTTGCTCTATTATCACGCCGAAATGATCACTCTCTGCTCCGTACAATTATATTATTCGCTTGCTTGTGTTACTTATGATCAAATACGATATTTTGCAAATATTCAGACACAATACGAAGGAAACACTTTCGTTTACGAAACCTCTGATTAATTGGACATTAGAATAATATTTTTTAAATGTCAAACTCACCAATTTAGTCTCAAGTTGCATGGCTGATAGTGAAAAATAAACAGTCTTGTATGTACCAAAAAATCTTAGGTAAGTATTTTAACGTTTGAAGTCTGGCAATAATAATACGTAAACGGTACAAAAACCACGAATATTGGTCAAGCATCTCTTTTAGTACTTTCTTCAAATAAATAGCTGTGAATTGATGTATTAGTTGAAATGTAAATAACTGTAGATATTTTTCACATTACAGAATGATATGTTTGATCACCGTGTCTATTCTATGAAACTAGTGGGGCGTGACAAGCTTCTGAGACGAATCGAAAGTGTCTGGGTATTTCCTGAAATCTTATTATCGAAAACAATTCTGTAATAACATGTTTGATTTATATATTTTTGAATAAGTTCTCAAAGCATTTGAAGTAAGTCTTACTTTCTACTTCTGTCAAAAAAACAAGTAAGCAATATTTTATATTGTTCCGTATATGAATATTTTCATCCAGGCGGTTGAAGTAAAGTAAAATGCCTGCATCGTTATATATAATATTATTTTATTTCATTTACAATGGTCTAAATAAAAAAAATTAAAAGCGTGAGTGTCGTGGAACACTCGGTTGGAACGAAGTTCCTTTCGTAGTATATTTAGAATATCCATAGAACAAATTTGATTATCATAAAAAGGGTTATTTTAAGACAACCTTAAAAGATAGACATATACTGTTGCAGATTTTTTTTAGACCTTTTAATGGGGAACAATTCTGTCATACATGATTTTTGCATACATTTTACCGTTTACGCAGCGCACGCAACGGAAGCTCTCAAAAGGAATATTTTTTTCCCGTTATTGCAACATTTTTCATTTATGCTCCGCTCCTATTGCGTGATGTTATATAGCTTAAAGCCTTCCTCGATAAATGGACTATCCAACACAAAAATATTGTTTCAATTCCAACCAGTAGTTCCTGAGATTAGCGCGTTCAACCAAACGTGACGAAACGTGAAAGGGTCGTGACGGAAACTCGTGACGGAAAATTCTTACACTTTTTTCGCCTAGCTCCCATCCGCCAAGTCCGTACCGTGCAATAAAGAACTTCGTTCCAAAAATGAATATCCACGTTATTTACCAAAATAAACCTTTTGTTCTTGACTCGTTCAAGAAAATGATTTCCATTTTAACCTATCTAGTGGTTTGTCTGGTTGGTATGTTCCGGCGGACTAGTTGTGTAACACACTAACAGTAGCAATGGCTTTCATTTTGACAGTTCAACAACATTAATTGCGTTATTTACGTTGTTGAGCAGACACATTTTTCGAACATATGAAGCAATGGATTAGCAATATCCTTCAAAATGATTCAGATTGTGATTGTGAGTGTATTACGCAATTAGGGTGCTGGTGTGTACAGCCCGCAGCTCAGTGATATCATTAGGCGGCTGAGCATGATGGCTGCTCGCGTGGCGGCGGAGCACGGCGAGTCGGCGACATACCGTCACGCCATACCCCGCGTTTTGTAACACACCACGACTCCCGCTATACGTAAAATACTTGCCATTTTGCTTGCCTTTGACTATCTTGATTTGAGCGTGCCAACGCTGAAACTTCAGCTATTGCTAAGCTATGGTAAATAGTTATAGTTGAATAGAAATTCCGCAACTTGATCTCTTTCATCTATGTCATTGTCGCTGTTCACAATGCTACATTTTCAAATTGGTTTAATTTTCTTACAGAAATAGATTATTTTTTTGTCTCAACAGGTCCCAAGTTCTTTGTTTGGGTATTTTTTATTAACTGTAGATGATAATTTTGAAGCAGTTAGGATCAACAGCATGATATGAAATCAAATGAATCTTAATAAATCTCAGTTAGTCTCAGTTAACTCAAAAAGAAAGTCTGAAATAGCTAATGAACATGATGGCTCACACTTATGTCAAATAAAAACTGCGCTTCTGCTATTATCTAGACAAATCACGATTTGTCTGATGCGATTCTCACGCCACTGGCAGTGGCCTATAATGAGTCACTAGACGGTGTGGCGTAGCGCTCGAGTGGCGTGTATGTGGCGTGCGTGCGCGCACTGCTGACTTCGTGTTACGGTTAATGTTAGCTTGCATCACACACAGCTCGGACGATGACGCCGAAAGAGACAACGAAGGAAAGTCGTGATGAAAACCTTACATTAGCGTTCACGTTTGCATTATTATAATTACAGTTAAAATTTACTTAATAAAAGTTTTTATTATTAAAAATTAGTTTCGCAACATTTTAAATTGTTTTTTCAGTAGTTCATTAACAAAGAAAGTTGAATTTATAATGTTTGATCGTCGCCGCTTTGCGCGGTGAGGCAGTGTTCACTGTTCGCCGCCTGCGCACTGCGCACACGTTGCGCCTGTCATGGTTATTGATTGACCAATTGAACTCGAACGTCTCATTATTTGTTTGAAATTTGTGTTGTGACAGAGATAATTGCTAGACATGTTGCTAAAATGGCGTTTTATTGTAAAGATAACAATGGAATTTATATTTTGGGAAGGTTAGTGATGAGCAGCTTTGTGGTTATTATTCAAATGGGTTAACTATGATTTAAAGCCTAAACATCTTCAAGTAGTTTAAATGTAGAGTTACGGTCTTAAGAGCGGCCAACCCGTCATACTTTTCATACAAACGCTCGTACGTGATTATGGCGTTGTAACACATCTTTCATTGAAATTTTTGAACTAATAGGTATCTTGTGCAGTTTATCTAGGTTTCTATGCAAGCAAAAAATCTAAATTTGGAGAAACAAATTCAGTATAAGCCTCCAAAATCTGCTTTTTTACACAAATTTTACGTGAACTTTGGCTGTTCATAATGTACTCATAAATTGTAAAAGTAAAGAAAACATCTTCATAGAAACCTCGCGCATGTAATGGAGATTCTAAATGACAAACATTTTTTTTTCAAAACCTTGTACGGCTATTTCAAAAACACGTATTTCCTGGAACAAGTTTTATGAAATCTCTGCGCGCTAATTTTCGTTCGATGTTATCGCGTTCTCGCTCTTGCTTCTTTTTCAAACATTGCGTTGGATGAAACAACAAGCCTTTCAATAATTCTCGCGTTGACGACAGACGGACCGGGAAGGGCCCTCTTAATTATAAAACCTATTTGGATTCTTATAAAAAAAACCACTTAGAACTGTTATAACTTATAAGACTATTTTCTGAACAATATTTCAAACACAAAAAAGGATAATTTTGTGGTTTAAAATTTCAACGCGCTCATGACGCTTAGCAATATAGATGTCTACGTGGAAATGAATTTCTAATGTTATACTGTCTATTAAATACGTGTACACGTGTCTCTGGTACACGTGTATTTTCTTCTAAGCAAGTTTTTTTTATAACCTTCCTTTTCTTCGACATCGATAACTTATTAAAGAATCGACCAATTATAAAATGTAGGTAAATGCGTTAAGTTGTTTGATGCCCGGGGAACTAATCGGAGTTAATTAAATTCTGTTTACATAACACAAGACTCTTTTCATACAATAGTACACATACAGACTCTTCCATACATCTCTAATGCCATTGATATTTTAATTAGTTTCTTTGATTGGAAACACTCGATTTAAGATATTCATCATTATGGATGGACTTGAAAGCCGTTTGTTATAAGCATTCTTCATCTTTAACGACAACCTAGTACAGTAGTACATGAAACACCCTATTGACCTTTTTAATTATTATCTATTATTATTCGTATGAAGCGTCAACTATTTTATTGTGCATAGACAATATTTTGTGCAATGTTACTAAATCGACTTTTATGAACAAGAACTAAACAATTATTATAAGTTTATGAACATAATATTACGTTATACTGGTTTCTTTAGGTATTGTCATGTTTTATATCCACAATTTAATTAATATAAACGTGATCTGTTATTAATACAACTTTAATGTTCCCATAAAAATGAAGCCTGTGACGAGGTTTCTCAGAAAATAAGCTCTACTATAGACTTTAACGAGAATTCAGCAATACAATAAATGTAAGGAAAACTATTAAATACTCAATCGTGTGAACTACGTCATAAACTTCGAATTTGTAATTAAACATAACTTTCTAAGTAGTAAACCCTAGATGTACCTAACTATAACGATCCTAATTATAGCAGCGTCGAATAAATGCAATTAAGCCCAAAATCCTCATTAGGTTATAGGTGTAATAATGTAATGCCAGCCTGGCGGTACTGGTCGCGAGACGCGCCTGTATCGACACCGCTTGCAACTAATGTAGACTTAAATTATCTCGCCGAAAAGAAAAAGTGTACCAATTGAGCTGTGTAAGAGCTAGACGTAAATCAAATTGAAGATGCCCGATAAAGTGGATAATAATTAGTGGAAGACGTGAAAGCGTTGGGAGAAAAATTCGTGAGAGTTTGTGTTAGTGTGATTGTGCATTTGGTGAGGAACATCCGGTTGGGGCGCGTGGCACAAGCGCACCGCGGACTCGTGGATATAGACAGCCATCGACATGAGTAATTAAATGCTATGAACATATATATATATATATATATATATATATATTCTTAATCACAGATACATTATACATGATAATTATGTTTTTCTCATATTATAACTCCAATCTAAATAAAAGTCTCGGCTTTTCGAGATAAACACGAAACGAATACATTAACGCATCATCAGATATATTCGTTCAAAATATTTACAAGGGTGTCATGATACATATTCTAATTGATGTCACATAAGTTTACGGCCAGACCAACAAAAAATCTAAAAACAGTGTTACTGTTACCAATTAAGGGCTTGAACAAGCCTCAGCAACCCACCAACGTTGCTCGATACTTCGTAAAAGGAGATAGGCACTTAATTGAGACCGATTCACCATTTGCGAATATATTGAAACGATCAAGATGCATGGTCCATTAGAGATGATCCTCCATTAAGACTTAAGTACACATACTAACACACTAACCTCGGAGAGCTTTTGAATAGATAAACACTGTTGATGAAGATACATACTATGAAAGTTCTGCAAAAGATTTTCCAAAAGCTCGCGTTATAGTAACTTGAAGTTTACTGTAAAACAAATTTAAATTGAAGTGTAGTGATAATGATAACATTTTCGCTGTTACAAGCTAGACCGATCCTGCTTGGAAATAGTTATTTGTGCAACAAGAGAGCAAAGTTGGTTTTTGCTACGAGTGTTGATTTTGAATTCCGAGTAAGCGAAGGATCCTACAGTTGAATCACGAGCGTAGCGAGTGATTTACTTTATAATCCTGAGCGCAGCGACGGATTCAAAGACACGAGATGCAAATAACTTTGGTCTCGTGTAACACATCAACTTTTCAACTCAGCAGCGAGAACATAGGTATTACCTAAAGGTAAAAAAATACAACACGGTAAAAATTAAATGACATGTATATTTGTAAAACAAACAGTATAAAAAATGCATTACATTTAAAACCTTAACAGATGATTTGCGATTTTACAGGTATATGTGTATTCGAACTTTTTATTGTTTGTTTCTTTTTTGGGCCTACTAGATATGGAATTTGAAAATCGAACTTCGAATCGACTTGTTTCTATCTCTCGCTTTTTCGTATCGAAGTGAAAGTGTCAGAACAAAGTGAAGTTCGAATCGTTCGAATTTTGTGAGTAGACCCAGCACAGTTCGCGGCATTTAAAACAAAATATTAAAAAGTTACTTTGTCTTACGCTCGCAGCAAAATCGAATTTTGCTCACTGTCTTTAAACAACAAAACATGCTTGTTAGAGGTGCTGAGGTGAAATAGTTATTTGTGCAACAAGAGAGCAAAGTCGTTTTTTGCTGCGAGTGCTGATTTTGAATCCTGAGCAAGCGAAGGATTCAACGATTGAATCACGAGCGTAGCGAGTGATTCTAAAGTTGAATCCTGAGTGTGGCGAGGGATTCAAAGGCACGAGATGCAAAAAACTTTGCTCTCGTGTAACACACATAACTTTTCACTTCAGTAGCGAGAACACTTTAGGAGATAAAATAATAAACAGGAATAGATTGAAATAACTATTTATTGTGAATCAAAATAATTAAGATTGTAGGTAGAGGTACCAATTCAATAAAATGGAACATTTTAAAAGTTAAAAGTAAAATTACTGCAATTCTGCAAATTAAAAGTAACCCGCTCTTTTATTTAAATTAAGGCGTGTTCGGAAATAGCAACCATGATATTTTATTGTTCAAAATATATTACGTAACATTATTGAAACTAGAAATAAATATGTACATGTTAAATATCAGTTTTATTTGCAGTAAACACTTATTTTCGTTTAAATACAACAATAAGTTAAAAATTCAATAAATTACATTAAAAGACATAATTATCTTTTTGAAAAATTACTTTAGTTAGTATGAAATTCCGAACGTGTTTGTCTTTGAGGTCGAATTCAAAATCGGAACTTCGAAAGGGCTGGTCTTTGTCTCTCTCTCTTTCTAATGGCGGGAAAGAGATAGAGTGTGAATGTTTCGAATTGTATGATTAACCCAAGGATGAATAAGATATTCGCGGCTTTCTGAAAAAAAATAATTAAAAAGTTACTTGGTCTCACTCAGTGAGCAAAATCGCATTTTGCTCACTGATTTCAGGCAGCAAAACCTACATGTTTGAGCTACTGAAGTGAAAAAATTATTTATGGTACATTGTAAGTTGTACGTTATATTAGAAGTAACTATAAAGCAGAATATATTATGAGAAACTTATCCCATACGAGCTTTGTAAGGCCACATGCTTTTGCAAAATATAATATAATTGGCAAAAAGCATATAACATGTTTATTGCTATGTTTAGTCACTGGTGCAAGATATCACGATTTAAATGATAATGTCCGATGTTTATTGGTGTTGTTATGCATAGTAACAGCGCATTATGCAGTTGCAACGGTGACGTTGACATTTAGACGAGAGTAATATGCATCAGTTCTGCTATATTGAACTTTCTTATGTAAATGTATTTTTGTGATGATTTTTTATTAATTGGTTAATTACCAATTTATGTTTTATAATGTTGTTAATTACCATTTTGTTTTATTGCCAACGATTCAGGAATATTTTACTAATTCTAATACATAAACGTCTTGTCATCTCACAGAAAGTGAAATCAATTGGCGGGCTTAAGCTGCGAGAGTCAGAGGTTAAACATTAACAATCTTGATGATAATAAACGTTATTGAAATCAAATTACTATCATAACTAGTTTTAGGATGATGAATAAACTGCATTTGTAGTAAATAAATAATTTTCTATTGATATAATTTTCTATTGATATAATTTAACGTGTTACCGAATTTTATTGCACTGCGTGGCATTGAGTTGGTACATCACCAGTACCTAATAGACATAATATTTGTCATTATAACATATTTTGAATTACCCTCCATGAAACATTTATAAACCTGTGTGTCTATGTACCTACCTACAAGTATTGGAAAAATAATACATAATGCCTTTTAAAAAGAAAATAATTATTAGGTACTTGAATTTCTATTTATGTTTTATTTCGATCTTGATTGATATGCCAATAAATCCATGGTTAGCATGTCAGGTTGATTGATGGATTTTTCCTACAATATGTATACTATTATATTTGTGCTTATAGACTTGTCCGGTTATTGCTTGTTGCAATATAGGCGAGATTACTTCTCAGAATATTTTGCAAAAAGCGGTTTGGTAATCAACTTTTGGTTTACAGTAATATGTTCAGTTGTTTAAAATATTATAGTGTCCATATTTCACTACAACATGCGACATAAATTCTACATCTAAAGTCTGCAATCTTATCTTAAATCAGGCACTCTCACTTATACTGGAATTTGCCATTACGATCCACCTAGATATTATGCAGAAGCGGGGCAACGATCAGCCGCCCACGGCGACGGTACCTAGGTACACACCTTGTACGTACATGTTCGTGATTCGCGGTACAAAATGTTTTGTACAAGTATAGTATAAAAATACTAGCAGTGACTTGCTAAAATACCGTTACCGGATTCAATGAGTCTATGGCCAAATACCACTTGTAACGACTTCGTGGATATCGTGTTCTCTAAAACCATTATAAAAACGTTAAACGTTTGTAGGATTTACCTACATAGAAAATATATCATAGCTGAAACCTTAGGCTGCAACGTAATTTTTGAGCATGCAGAATAATATCTGCAATAAAATTGAGTTTCAGTGAGAAGAGAGCAAATGATATGTGAAATACTATTGTGTAAACGACGAAGTTATATCGAAATTCTCTTGAAATTAAGGTAGGCTTAATATAATGGAAGAGTAATATGAAATAATGCAACGTTATTATGTAGAAGTTAATCGGCATCGTAGTTAATAGAGCCCTAAACTTTATGCCCGGAGCGTTTATTGCGTCCATAATAGAGTGAGCGCTCTGCTTGCGGTCTCGACCTTTTAGCTGTAGTAATTATTGTTTAATATTACGGCAGTAGGTAGCCGACGTAACTCCCGCGCTGTGACAGGTAGTACCTAGCTACCGGTAAATATTATGCAACGAGCCGGACGCAAAACAATGTTAAGTGCATTATATCTATATGATACCGAGCGCTTCGTGACTCGCCCGATCCTGATCGCGGGCGATGGCGGATGTGTCCGCAATGTCATGATATATCATGACATATAAAAATGTAGGTATTCATAGCAGGCATTTATACAGCGTTCGCGGTAAAGACGTATATTACAGACATCAGTGCGTCTTGGAAGGTGTCTTGATAGCTTTGACAATAATAAAGTGGAGAGTAGGTACTAGGAAGACATCAGCCAGAGGCAACAGATCTTCGTAATGTGAGCGGTCATCACAGCCACCTTTGTCCGATCGTGTTACTAACATTGCGACCAGGTTAAAGGTAAACACGTAAAATAAATAAAATTATTATCATTCGTTTACATTTAAGGAATCGATCCAATCGATCAGGAAGTTTGTTCGTATGGTGAACCCCAGAACCTTGTTTTTTTTAATGCTTGTACAAATTAATCATTCCTGTAATGCTACAAGATTTAAGACTGTCTGACTGTCACAGAATCTCACAGTTTCAATCTTGCACACATCACATCTGATTTATGTGGGTACATTTGGTCTTCAGTAATTTAAAATGCTATAAACTTAATATTTTACTATCAGCTAGTTTTTAATAAGTCCATAAATAAATCTAAAAGACACACCTAGTAACTTTATGTACGGTAACGTACTCATTTGGACTTAATTTTAATTATGACGTCGACTCGCGCTTTAAAAAAATAATGATTTAGGTAGATCCATCTGTTATAAGGATTTAATCTACTCAACTGAGTTCCAATCATAAATAATCTATAGCGTGGTGGATTATTTAATTTCAACAATTTAGAATAGAATAGAATAGAATAGAACACTCTTTATGAATTTATTGTTAATTTGTTGAATTTGGGAACATTTTATTTAGCATCTTGAGCCAGATATTCAAAATATAATTTGAGGTCTTTCCCTGGTTTCTTGTTTCTTGGGGAGTTTTCACATAACAGGTGGGCCGGCAACAATGATAAATTAGAATATAGAAACAAATAAAATGGTTCCTATTTTACAATTCCAAGCAGTTAGCTTCAGAATGGTTTCAACGTGTTCTAAAGGAACGGAGCTAAGACGGAACTTGTCAAACAAAATAAATTGCTTATTCGATGCTCAATTGCTTAATCTAATGTCAATCTATAGTCTAACTTCATATCTGTTAAATGACATTTGACACACATATTTTGTATGAAAGATGACATTTGAGAGTATTGTGCTGTGATAGAAATCAATAGAAAATATTAATTTACTATGTCCGCAGATGAAACAATAGGAATGCACTGTCAATGCACCTGTTTTATTGATAATAATGATTCTCCTTTATTTTCACTCGTAGGTTCGTTACATGGGCACTAGAGCTTTTGTGGTACTACTGCCTAAAATATAGAAAAGGTAAATATGAAAGTAGTCGGATATGGGACCTAACATGACGCCGAAAAATAAACGTTAACCCATGTGGTCAATAACATAAGTTCTAATTAGATGATATTAGCCAACGATAAGATTCTAATGTATTCCAACTTAATTAACTATTATAAATTTCTACACATTGTTGCAGACGGCCTTGTTACGCAATGTATGCAACATAACACACATATTATCTACAATATTAACATGCGGAGCGTTTCTCTTTCATAGGTATCGCTCGGCGCTCAAAACATCGACGCGGCGCTTTCGGACATACATTTCTTTCATTTTTAAAGAAACTACATATTTTGAAGTATGATTCATTAGTGAAACAATTGTGCTATGACTTTTGAATAGCGGGACGTAATGGCGAGGCTGTGTCTAGTCTGCCTACATGCCTACGTGAAAAATGTGATAGCGGCGTGCTACGATCTTTGATTTACAATTTATACATCGACTGTTTACGTTAGTTATACATATGCAGTCATATTTTATAGGTGGTTTGATATAATTTAGTAATATTACATGATCTAATGTCATATTGTATTGTATTTGAATTTATTTAAGTCTTAGGTGATGTAAACAGCCGAGCAAGTCTCCATTTTGAGAAAAATCTGTGAGTCAGCTTCGTTGAGATTGAGACACAGATTTATAGGTGAAGTAAATATACAATACCTACTATTTTATTACTCATTAATTTTCATTAAATATATTGAAGCAGGCAGCATTGTAGATGAAGTGTATTTAGTAATATATCTATGTTACTTCACACGGGAGTTACGCTCCACGCTGTTATTTACTCATTTAATTTCCAGCTTTATAATAAGCAGGACAAGGAAACGATCTCTGTTTGCAATTTCCATACAACATAACTGTTTGAAACACAGCCATCACACACTCAAACTGGCCATATTTAACACTTTACTAACTTGATTAATACATACGCTTTCTAAAAACATTAAATTGGTATAAAATTGTGCATTAACAGGTGTGAGTATGCGTACGCGTCGCACAGTAGCGGCTTTTGTAAACATGGCGTATCTCACTCGAACGCCCCGAGACACTTCACACTAAGACCTCACACTATGAACCAATGACAAATATTTGTTCAATCACTGTTCGAGAAAATGTCTTTAGGAACTCTATTAAGCTTTTGTTTACTTAAAATATTGATTATCACAATAGATATTATGACCAAAGAATGGGGACAAGGATGACGATTTGATTACCTTCTCTTATCTTGTCGTACCTTAGTATAAAGAACTTCAAAATAGGTAGAGTAGATAGGTATTTGTTTTATTTGTTATATCTCCGCAACAATGGTAGATACTATTTGCCTGACCAATTCTACAATATAGCCCCTTTGAATTCCGCGGTCTACCGTAATGGTAATCCAGATTAAATAATTGATCTAAATACTTAATTACATTTTAAACGATAAAACCATAATTAAAGACTCCAAAATCGAGGTAATGGCTTACAAGCGAAAGCCCTACCGAAGTAGTAATATCGGGTTTTAAAACGAAGAGATAAGCTTAAGTGAACTTCAATACTTATAGATGGGTACATAAAATTGAATGATATGTTCCAAAGTGTGTAAGTAAATTAAAAAGTAAGTCGAGTGCAGGTCCGTTTCTCCTCTTGATTGACGTGACAACTTGATCTGGCAGCTCGGTCGGCGCGCGCGCACGCTCGCGTCAATACGCCTTTTGAGTCAAAATTTTTGTTCTCACTCAGAAGAATTCCGAAAGTTCAATCTAAATGTAATACCTACTGTGTTATATTAAAATCAATAAAAATTCAAATAAAAATAATCTAAATAAAAATGAAATTTTTACACTGTTCAGGAATTTCAAGAATCTGGCGCTGCAGTTGTACTATTTTTAACATATTCTTTTCTTAAGTAATAATGATCATTAAAAATATTAAACTGTGGTTATATCCGTGTTTTTTATGGTATCAAATACCATCTGGTGTATAATTCCTATGTAAGTTGGGCATTGTTTATTTGTTTAACGATCAATAGAACATTCAGTTTAAACAGGCCGCGTAGGCGGCGCAGGGCATCACTTCTCCCCCATCTCACTATAATCCTCTGAAACATTGGCTTGGTGGCGTCATACCATTAAAATGGCACTTTAAATTATGAATAAATATGTGTCCATATATAAGATTTTACTTGTACTTAATAGGCAAATAAGTCTAAATCATCAGCTATCAGCCAGAAACTACAGGGGAACTTACTTTGAAACCAGATGCGATTATATATGTATTAGGCTGATTTATTACTGCACTGAGAATTCTCACATAAGGCTCTTACATATTAGATACCCTTAGTTAATAGACACATTTGCTTGTGAAAGTTATCTGTAAGTACGGGGAGTTCAAAGTTCTGCATTAATTACAAGTTAGCTCCGGAACCAATTGAGCCATTCGATCGATTCATTATTATAATTACACGTATGTTATAATAAAACAGTAAGTATATGCATCTAACGAATAAATATCCTTCATACCTTTAATATGTAGGTACATGGCGAACACAAATTACATATAGTTGATTGCTTTTATCATTATTGCTGTCAATAAAAACATTTTCCAAAATATAATTGACCCAAATGAGATCGCTGTCTGAAATCATTTTTATTGACCATTACAGTATAAAGTGGTTGCGATTCGCGAGTCACTAAATCATACTCGTAAATTTTATTAATATATTAAAAGCTAGAAGGATTCAACTGCGCTTTCACAATCTTCGTGTTTTGTTTTTTGTTAATTTCATGCGTATAATTGACGTGAACTGTTCTGAAAATATCAGTCAGGCCGACGCGATTATAGCCGAACATAAATGAAGAAAATCGTACGCGAAAATAACATTAAATAATGACAGCGTGTCAGGCCGACCAGCTCGACCGCCTCCATCGCGGAATGCAGATCGAGAGCACTTGCCCACACAAACCTGCGTAATGTTTTTGCAATCGATATAAATGTATTTTTATTAATTAATGTGGAACTCGCTCGCAGAGATAGATGCAAAATGAGAAACGATTTATATTTTGTCGAACGGCGGAATGTCGTGTATGGTGTGCTATTTACATAGCGAATGCGGGTGCGGATAAAGTGACTCGTGACTATAATTATAGAGCTGCATTATATCGTGCGCTTAATGCAACGCTGGGCTGCGTAATGTTCACACAATGGCTCGCTTCTTACAGTGAAAACACTCATATTAATACGGAAAAGAAATTCATATTGTGGCTCGACAAAAGGGGTGTTTTCAGTGATCCGATGTGGATATTTACTGGAGATGTATTAGTGAATCACAATAGCAAAGCGTTCTAGCCACCGACGTATGAAAGTAAACGCATGAGGCTGCGGCCGCGTGTGTCGGAGGCTGTCGCGGTCGGTTTCACCTCGCACTTGTATCTTGTGATCTTGTTGCGGAGGCGTTTCGCGCGCCTTTTTTGGAATAACTCGAGCAAAATTCGTCGGAAACTTTTATTTTACTTCGCGCGTGTTGCACTCAAAAATCGGATTTTTATTTTAATGAGCCAGTTTCGCGTCGGCTTCTCGCTCGCACCCGCCGCTGCACTGAATAAATAAATGAGTTGCTCTACTTTCTATGAGATCGTTTCTTTGGGCGGTCCGATGAGACCCGCCTGTTACGCAGAGCGGCTTTGTGCTGCGCGCCCGACCAGCGCCGACCGGCGCCGACCGCCTCGCGCCGCGGCCAACGAGCGCCGCGTGCGCATCAACAACATTGCTCTTTTACTCTCTATACAATAACAATTCTATTTTGAGATACATTTCAGTCACGATTTATATAGTTAGTAACAGATTTCTTTGTCAGAAAAGGCCAGCTGCTTGGAATCTATACATATACCTACGTGCACCTATACAGGGTTCAGATTCCTTAAGTTCGACGTTGATGCAACGATGCTGCTAGATACATGGATCACCCTTTGCATGCCAGAACATAGTTTAGATCTACATGACAGACTCTATAAAGGCGTCATTAATTCATTCGATAATAAATCTAACACGCATATGTATTATAGTGGTATCTCTATTGCATTTTTTCCACACACTTATAGAGCTATCAGTATCAGTACAATAGATCTCTCTCACATTATGCGCAACCGTTTATGTTTGTGAAGTCGCAGATAAAATCACAACCTAGTGGTTTTATGAGATGTAACATATTTGTAGTATGTATCTCTAAGATATGTCACCGCTAATATAATGTTAGACTTTAGAATTAATTTATTAGCACTTAACTATTGCATGTAAACTGATGACTATCTTCTCGAAGAAAGTGTCTGCTTGTTGGCACATGCATTGACTCGTGTATTCCGTTCATGAATCATGTTTTCATGACATAATGGCGTCGACAGACTGTCAGCCGCGTAGTAGAGCATCTTCACACGACTCGTTATTATATTCATAAAGCAAGCTCCTCCCACGCACATGTGTCGCCGGTCTCTAATTTTGTCAAGTTAGCAAAATATCTTTATAAAATGTTTACCCCTCCACCACACCTTCAACACTCATGGGAAAAATGTGTGTTTATATAAATGTTAGATTTTTAATTATTCAGCATCGGTAGATATGTAATTAATACATTTTTGCAAAATAACGTAACATTTTAAAATTAACACATGCTTCGCGATTAGAAGTTTTCAGATTCATTGCTCGTATATAACTATTAAACTATGGCTTCATTTTTATTTATTTATTCAAAGGATCGACTCTGCTAATGATTGTTTCAGTTGCATTGATTGCTTCGTACAAATATGGTGTTGAATTAAGTTTAAGTATTACTAACATTTCCCCGTTATTGAAATATTTTCATCTGGATAGAAAGTAAGGAAATGCAGAACTAAGATATTGAAATATAAATTAGAACATGTAAAGCAATTGAACACGGACGATGATGCAAGTGATTGAACCATCGATACGGCTTTATGCAAGATCTCGCGTATCATATGATACGACACTTATTGGTCGTGTTCACAGCTTGTTGCCTACCGGACATGGAAAGGAGTTGTCCGGTATTATTAGTGAAATGCACTTGCATGCGTCACTACGCGAAGGACACAATTTGTCTGGATCAGGTGGTCGCGCAGCAGGTGAGGGGCAAGCAGGGGGCGCGCGGGACGGGGCGGGTGTGGAGGGGGGCGCGGCTCGAGGCCGCTTCCTGTCGCAGGACTGGTTCTGCAGTTTGCACTACTTTTGTTTTGCACCAGTTTCCAACTAAACAAACAACCTTTTAACGTTTAATGTACCAGTTTATGCGCGCATGCGCATTAAGCTTGTGTATAAACTACCTAAATGGTTGACTACTTATGAATAATTTCCTTCATTCTCCATATACACAATTAATATAATTATATATCACACCACACGCATGCGAATTGACATTGGTTGTGGGCATTAACTTTAAATTGTTCAGAGTTAATTGTGCTCTTTACTGGTATTTAATTGAATACACATTTCTTTTATTGGGACAACAACAATCAGTCCTTAATTCATAGTCTATTATATGTTTATCACGACCGATCATCTGAATTTCCTTCCCACCACGACTGCGCTTTAAATATGGAACAAGGCATTGAATACCACAGTTATGGCCAATAATAACGTCGTGTAGAAAGCTGGCAGTGTTAACTCCCCTTGAAACTCGTAACGCCGAAATTTTTGATAATAAAAACCAATTTTCTCTGAATCCTGCAGCAAATCATCGCTTTATAATCCTCAAAACCTTCGCAAAGACTTCGCTAAAGACCAATTTTAACAATTTTATTGAGTTTGAAGCAATATCATTTTTATTCTTTTTACTTTGCTGTGACAAAAACGGCTGCATGGAATCTAGGTATTCTTTTTGGAAATATATATATAAATTCGTGTGTAAAATAATATCGTTTGTAATGCTTGAGAAGAACTCATTCATAATTACCATATGATAATATTTGTTTCATCCAAAGTTTTAGTCTTGGAATTTATTATTAAAGTTTGATTCACACATTTTATTATCGATGTTTGGATGCAAATTAACATTCAATTCTTTTATTACAGATATAAACTCGTCAAGTGTCGCATCAAACCAAAAGGTGAGATTCATTAAATTTTATAGTTTTAAACAATTTTTGACTAAGTGACATTTTGTCATTATCAATTTGTCAAGGTTCCACTAGGAATGAGAAATGACGTGAATGTTCTATGACTGTACACCGAAGGTGAAAGTCAATCGCAAGTCATCTCGTCTGTATGCACCTCCGCCGCTGCTGCTGCTCATTGAATCTGCAACGAATTGAATTAATGAATAGAATCGTATGAATGATGGACAATAACTACATCGAGCTATGCTTAACTTGCACTCAACCGGGACAACGCTGTCTCTCACCACTCAGCGGCTTGAACATGATTTATTAAGGCTTCGAGGCTCTTATTTTTATTAAAACACATTAAGTATATCGAGGTCTGGTTCCTGGTGCCTGAATGCGACCTCATACCTTTGCGATATGTTAATACTTTCAACTGGTATACCTGTCCAGTCACTTGGTTGACAATGCTTTTGTTCAAGTATGGCTTGAGCTCGATTTATTAAGGCTTCGCGGATTTTATTACAACAAAAAATTATATAATTTGGGTCGATTTATGGTTACTAATTTCCACATCACTTCATCTCTGAACTGCTTTATTATTATTTTTTACATTTAAATCTATTGTTTTTACGTGTTTCTTATCATGGTGGTTTGGGAAGTGTCCAGATATAATCATAGTTTACCGTGACGTTGTGACTGTAACCGCAGACGCGTCTGAGGATGCTAAAGACGCTATTCTGGCCATGATTTTATGCCGTTAACGTAGGGCAAGAGTCAAGGGCAGGGCACCGGGCAGTCCGTTAAGTCGCATCGCTGTTCAGCGCGTGTGAGCAGACAGACAACCTGCGGTAACCTTTGGTTGGTACAGACATCGTGTTTGCGTCAATATAGTATGTATGCATACAGATGTATTATACGTAATTCGTTTGGCAAAATATTTACGATGAATCAGCTTGTATCCTTGAACTTACAATATAATTGAACACTTAAAATAATTTCTTATTAGTGTAAAGAGATGCAAAATTATACGACTGCCGTAATGGTAAAAAACATGCGTAAAATATCAGAATAACTAACGAGTATTTTATAGTTACTTATTCAAACATCTAGTCATTTTGGGCAGGTGATGTCGCAAATAGCTTTTAGTGTAAATCGTATTGCCTATTTACATTTAATCACGTTCTGCGAATCTACATTAATATTTAGTTCCTACCTATTGAGTATAAAACATATTTTATTCAGATAAACTTATGACGGTAGTCAGTGACGTCAATCCTAGGTAGCTCAAAATTTTCAAAGCTAGCACTAAAGGAATTTTACATACCTAAGACTAAAACACGTTTGCTTTCATTAGTGCTGGCAGCTTTCGCTATAGTTTGCAATCGTACTATACAATATTTTTAATCTTATTGAAAGAGGAATAAGACTCACACTTCGATCATTCAATTTTTTTATAAAAATTTCATCTCAATAATAATGATGATGACGCTTCATATCCTTTAATATGTAAATGGCAACTTTATCCGACCATATTTCATTCGCTTCTCAGTATAAATCATAAAGAAAAAATAATATACAGAGTGTCCATGTAAGTATGGATCAAATTGAATAGGGGCGTGGGCAAGGTCATTTCCAAACTTTTCAACCCTTAGAATGTCGGTGCAATTTTATACGGTTGAAAAGTTATTACCAATTTTTGTTTTTTTTCAATCACTTTGCAAAGCGGTCAAAGGAAAAAAAACTATCAGGTCTATATATTTTTTTCAGGTCGATGTCTTCGTTCTATTCGATTTGATCGATTCATCCAGGGGCACCATGTATATGTATTTATCAGTTATGGAATATTATTAGCATAAAAATTGGCTAGATTAGGAACAAATAGTTATTCAAAACGATCTATGTTATTAAAAAATTTAAACGAAAACATCTACAAAGGAGTTGTTTCATTTTTGGCTAGCACTTGTACATTATATCATAATACGGGGAAAAATAAACTGAATTTAGGAAAATTATTAATCCGTGAATTTGAGAATGTTATCTTTGTTGTACACACAAATTAAAGTTCTTCAAATATTGCCATTGTTGTCGTTATGGCCACACTATGGCGGCGCCCTGACAACATGCGTTCTGAAATCAGAATGGATCTGAAATTAATGTGAAACCGTAAATACAAAAATATTAAATGTAATTATGAAAAGGTATTGCTGTATTATTAATTCATCTATTAAACCTATTTCTAATGTGTTATTAATGGAAACATGAAATAATATCCTAGTTCGATTAATAAAATCTCCTTGGCCAGTGTACTTCCGATTTCCGAACGTTTTATTTTGACATACAGTGTTGCGAGTGTCGTTGCCAATAATGAGGCAAAAAAATAAAATATCCCCGTTTTAGATTAATGAAAGATGACATTAATGTTATTGTCATCTATCTGTCATTATGTCTCCATTTTGCTCTCAACAAATGTCAAACATTTTCAAATTTATTTTTGTACGTCTATAATACAAATTAATTCTTTAAATCATTGCCTGTTACATGTTTATAGATACATTTCACAGATTTTCTGAAATGTCGTGTACATTCCAGCTAAAGTTCCATATAATAATGAAACGTCTCCTTTTGCGTTTTCGTCAAAATAACAATGAAAACTAGTATAAAGACTTCGTTTTTTCTTAATAACTACATACATTCATAAATTCACGTGTTCTTCCTGTGGAGGTAGGTAGAAACTACAAAACGCCACCTGCTACGATCCTTACATACACTTTTTGCCTCGTTTACGTTCATACATCTGGTCATACACGCACACCGGTTGCGAGTACTACGTACCTGACCTTTCTGAAGAACATCAATAAGCTCACTATTATGTCCTCCTAGAGCGTCCCCTCCCGGCGTTTCCACTCATATCTGCCTAACTAATAACAAAACTAATATTGACATATTCATTTATGCCGGCTGGTAATACAATGTGTGGAGGAGGCTGTTACTCAGCTATAAATATAGTTCATATTTAACGAAAAATATCCGGTCATTTAATCTGCCTCCCAATTTGGCGAGAAGGCTTTTAGTAGATTTTGAGTCTAATTGATCTATTACTGCTAAAATTGCTTCAAAAAGTTATATTACAGTAATTACAGTGCTTTTACATTTGTACAACTGTTAGACACCCACTCTTTAAATACTTTATCTGACTTTTCTTGTACATGTTTTTTTCCTTATAAATGATGCCCAAAGACTCATTAACCCGTTTGATGGTTCGCAAAAAACCTTTACCGTAAATCGGCAACCGCTTAAGCACTAAGATACTCCGAACTTTACGTTATTTTATTTGACTAGGTGACGCAATAAGAATTGACGTTAATCGTGTTTGACGACAGAGAATATTTTTGAACTGCTATGCATATTTCAATAAATTAGTACTTTTAAATTGCAAAGAAACTTTTTGAGTCTTGATAGTTTCTCAAAACATAAATTCCCATAAAATTAATATGCTTAGTATAGGTATTTTAATAAGAAATGGTCATGGTTTTATTAATTTTGATTAATTTTATTCTGACAATCGTAAAAGATAACTTTCGTTGTAGTTGAAAGCTTGGATATATCGCTTGTCCGGAAGAATACAGTATCATGTCAAAATTTGGCACTAACTGACTTAATAATACAGTTCGACTAAAAATAGTCTAAATAATTTAATAAATACTGGTAAATAGAGTAATGTCTTTAGGGATAATTATAGAGTATATACTAATACATATTAATAATTAAAAAAATCTGTTTATCTTATGGATATACCACAATATTTTTAGTTAAAAACTTTAATCGCTTCTCCTTAAAAAAGTACGTTTTTAGAGTTAATACAGTATTCTTGCGGGCAAGCGATATGTAAAAGCTCATAAAAGTACAAATGTTCTGTTTTGTGAATGTGTCATCTTTATTGATTGTAAGAATTAATATCATGGTGCAGGTTGTAGGCCATCAATTACTGCCCACGTAAAAATATTGATCTGTCTACTTACAATAATATAATAATAAAAATTTATAGAAAACATTTGAAATACAAAATAAAATATTTATTGGGTATTTTTTTTTTACAATAATACAATTGTTTGAGAAGGCTGTGTTTATCTGTCGTTTGTGTAGCATTCATGTACTTTATTTCAATGCATTGTTTTAAAATGATAGTGCTCCATTTACTTGGCCCACCTACTTGTACTAAAAGTTCACCGTTACGATTAGAAGAAGCTTGCACAGCAACCGATGATAATTCGTTTATCAGCCAATATTTAAACAAATATAATATATGTACATTACCGTGTCTCGAAGAATATTATAATTAAGCACAGTGTCGTAAGAGCACATTATTATTAGTCTGGTATAAACATGTTAGCACGCGTTTAGCACAGCGATTAATAACGTTAATAAAAAGAAATAAAACTTTGTTTGAATGTTAAAAAAACACAAGTTGACATGTTGCAAAAAATGTTTATATTTTATGAAGTGGTATTGCGCATAGTTAGGCCCTATTTATACGTATTATTTAGTTCGCGAAATCTCGTACCCTATACTGAACAGTTATAATCTCATAATAACCGAGAAATCTGGAATCGATTTTTTTATTGTTGGAACACACAGATACGTATCTGTAGATAAAACTCGTGGCACAGATACGAACGTAATTTGAACTAACATAAAGACAGTTATTTGCCTTTAATGGTTCCATGAAAAAATCAATTCACAGAGTCCTATGTCATTACAATTTTTACTTTCTTGATGAATCATATTGTTGGAACCAATTGACGACAAAATATACGTATTAAGTATTATAATCAAATCAATAAACATTACGGAGTAGGCAGAACTATTCTACTTATTAATTAATGGCTACAATTTAAATTCTCACCAAAATAATTTTTAGACCCTAAGACTAAGTACCAAGTAAAATATGTTAACTTCAAATAAAATAAACTCTCTCTATACCGAGGTGCCTAAAGAACAACGTTTTAAGTTCCAAAATAAATTATATCCTTTTTGCCTACCAAAATGGATAAATGCTCACGAAATCTTGTTTAAGTTGCTCACCAAAAATAAGTTTGCTTCAAAATGCAAGGGTGAGATAGGATGCAAGAGCGAGCGAAGCGAGCTCGGGACTTGGGCACCCCGACTCGGACAGGTTAGGTTAGAAGGGGATGGCGGGGTCTGAAAGACCCCGCCATCCCCTTCGTGGTTATTTTTTTTTAAACCACCCAGTAGTAGGAGCCCCGCCAAGCGGAGCTCCGTCGACTACGCCTTATAAATAAAAAAGGAAAATAGGTTCATTTCTACAATACTTTATGAAACATAATTTGGTGAGCATTAATCCATTCTGGTGGACACAATTTGGTGAGCATTTCGAATTTTTTGGTAGTAAAGTAGGTACTTTTCTGGTAGGCCTTAATTAATAGCATTGTCAAGCAACTATTTTTACAAAATAACTGACGTAATCAAATAGACTGTGGTGTAAGTACGTTAAATTTTTAAACAGTATTTATTGTGTAGCATTTTACACTTCATACGTCATAAATTAATGTGTCTCATATGCTGTGCGTGAACTATACGCAGCGTGTTCGCGCGTTGATGTCTTTTCCATGGCACAGCTTTTAATGGAACTTCATAAATAGCAAAGCATTTATATTCAATGTACATTTATCCTTTGTGGCTCGTTAACTGACATTTATTTTAATAACAAGATATAATGATCGTGTTGTACTATGAATCGCTTTACGACTTTGGAACTTATTACACTATTAAACTTTTAAACTGTGCGCACTTTAGATCAATAATTGCTTACACAATTATATATTTTCAAAATTGCTTACGCAATTTCAGTCTTTGCACAATTTGGTAAGGGTGTTAGTGCCCTAAATGATTGGAAAGCTTATTTTTAATGAGCACTTGGATATTTTAATTTGACTCGATAAAAATCCAAGGCCATCAGATATAGGGAAATCAAAATTGTAGTATATTTATCTACTAGGTCGAATTATTATTAAAACTTTGAAATCGAAATTCTCGACTGATTGGAGCGTGGTATGCAGGACCAATTAACATGGAATGTTTTTATTTAAAGTACTGTAGTAGTAGTTAAGTGATACAGTTTCAACGATTTTTATTATTGCTGACTTTGTAAGCATAAAACTAATTTACTTTTAGTATAACTTTTATTACAAAAGAATTACGAGAACAAAGCAGACACTGTAGCTAAAGCTAGTCAGGATAAGCAATCAATACCGTCAGAAATACATTTCTCTTAGCAACTATGAAGATAAAAATAAGGACTCTAAAAAATGCCTCGGCCCAATCGGAAACTCCATTGGAACAATAATAATATAGTGTCAGTGGTAAAGTGGAACAAGGAACTCTCGTAGTGGCGACTGGTACGTTGAACCTCCCAGGTCGGCGTGTGTGTGTCGCACACGCGCGCGCTGTGCACGTGCACGATGCCAACACTGTGCACACGCCAGCGCCGCGCGTCCGTGTGCGTCTAATAAACGTGTATAAGTACTTTAATCTGATTCATGGCGCGATACGTAGGTAAGGCGCATGAGGTTTTAGCAGCACGCGTTACGTTTTATTATTTCCTAATTTATTCGTGTACCCATAAAGTTCACGTACATGTTGTTTCATAGAAAACAAATTCTCGCATGATCTGTGTAGGAATTATTGAGTTGTTACAAATACGCGCGGTATCGGTATGTAAGTTAATTTTTATAGAACGAGCGCGCCGCCATATGCGACAGGCGGGCGGCGCGTCCTGCCTGCTCCGGCTCCGAATGCTCCACCATCCAGCACGTTGCCTGAAGGCACTTGTACTTTGTGGACGCATAAACAAGATTTATGAGGCTGTAACTACGAAATTGCATATTTATTAAAGGGAAGCGTGTTCTAACTTAGGACTGAAATAAGTTACTGTTACTAATACTACATTAGCGTATAAGAATCAGATACCTAATGTCCATTTAACGACTTATCTAATATCTTAGGTCTGACTTCCTTAATTTGTTTTCATTTATGACTATTTGATGCAGTAGACTGAGCTGGACTTAATATTGCTGTAAAATGTTTTATGGCCCATAATAATGGTTAAATAGTTCCTATACGATATAGCAGTGATACATGCATATTTGTGTAATTATAATGTTGATGGAGGCTGTGCAAGTGTGCAACTTCCTTGTGGCCACGTGCGTTTGTTCGTATGATAACTTGTTAACAGAAGACACGTCAGGCAGCGTCGGTGGCACACTAAAGCTCGGCCCACGCAACACTTGATACAATCTAAATAAACTTTTGTAACTGACGTCTCAAGACGTAAACTATTTAGACATAGTAAGTAAATTATATACAATATGTGACAATCTGACCGCGCTTTACAGTCGAGTACTTCAGCAGCGAAACAAGTGTCGTATGTTCGCTGAGTGCAGTCGCGGGTAGTAAACTAGTAGTGCATGTTCGTTGATAGCTGCGCTCGTTCGGCGCGGCGCGGGCGCTGGTGGTTGCGACAGCCGCACGATCAGCCGCGTGATCGTCCTTGCTCGTTGCTCAACGCTCGATAAGTGCACGATATTAGCGCCATCTTAAAAGCTTTCGAGTACAAAAATAAAATCGGTAATAAGAACAAAAAGTAATTAAAGACGGCAGTAACTGTTTTAGTGTTGGTCGGCGCCGGAGTAACGCAGCCTCTAGTTCTACCGACCTTTACTGGTTCGTATTTCGAAACTTGTAAAGCTAAATGTTCTAAAAATAGTTTTCTGCAGGTTGCTTGAATTCTTTTAATAATATTTCGGCATTCTTCATCGGTTAGTTTAATACCAAAAGAAGACCCTATTGATTTTGATTTGTTTGAAGACCTAGTTAAAATGTGAACACCCGTTGCTTTACCAATTAGTAGGTATTAGGTCAACAATATAAATTGAACTATACTGTGTATACCACATAAACAATAGATGTTACCGTAAATCCAATTATGATATCAGAGATTACTTATTTGAACTTATATTAAAAAAAAAGGCCAATTCAAAGATGGTAAACTCCTTACTCTAAATTATTCCATCACTGCCACAGTACTCTCATAAGTAGATTCAAAAACAAAAAAGCAACCTTCGTTGTTCCCCATAATAAGTGTAGGAAAAGCCCACGATAACGCATAAGTAGAATGTAAAAAAAAACCTTTATAAAGCTATCTTTTCCAATATCAAAATCCATTATGAACGAGACTATTGTTACTTTTCGTGGAATCTCTGTCGTGTTGTATTTTTTAAGGCTGCGCCATGTAGGTCATCTGTTTAATTGTGTCGTGTATGAGTCTGTATCAAATAGGATTGTGAGTAACAAAATATGTTGCGTAATTGCTATTTATTGATAAATGTCATTAGTGACGTGTATCGGGGGCTCGTGGCTAAATAACAAAATATTGATCTGTGAGGTTAAGCTGCGTTTAAATCGGCCGGTTCACGGGTGAGTTTACTTTCTTCACACATTGAGACCGCTCATTGTATTGCAGAGAACTTTTTTGATACGGCTACGCAGCAACAATGGTGCTGCGTAAACGTATTGTAAAAGTCACGAAAACCCAGCCTAAAGATTACACTGACTCCGTATTGACACTGCAAAGAAAGTCGCGTAGGACGTGCGCAGACGTAGCGATGTATCCGCTTAGGTCATTGGTAGCAGTTCTGGTGTAGCCGCGTAGGCCACGCGTAGTAGTCGCGTTGTACCCGTGAAGGCCCAGCGTAGAAAAAGCGGCGTATCCGCCATGACTATGTCCAGCAGGCGCGATGTGGCAGCGTTGCCTGGGCGTAGCAGACACGGTGTAGCCGCGTAGGCTTTGGGTAGCAGGCGCGGTGTAGCCGCGTAGGCTTTGCGTAGCAGGCGCGGTGTAGCCGCGTAGGCTTTGCGTAGCAGGCGCGGTGTAGCCGCGTAGACTTTGCATAGCAGGGGGCCTATTCACTAAGTCCGCAACGAAGGTACGGGCCCGTCCGCAAGTAGTTTAGTACTTTGGAGTGAACCCTACACCCGATTAATTAACTTTTTCGGACAGGTAAAAACACATCGGGAGTAGGCACAACTATCACATCGTGGTGTCATTAATTTTTAGGTCGGGCCCCAAACTTATCTTATGTCCTGATGTCTCTCTGAATCTTATGTCGTGCTTAGAGAAGCACAAAATCCGTAGTTCAGGCCAACATTACGGGCCTTTCCTACTCCATATCACCTACGGACATAAGATTAGTTTAGGGCCCGACCTAAAAATGAATGACACCACGAGGTTACACCATATCTGGGAGTCTACTGTCTAGTAGACTCCCAGATATGGTGTAACCGCGTAGGCTTTGCGTAGCAGGCGTGGTGTAGCCCGCGTAGGCCGTGCGTTGAACGCTTGGATATCAATAATAATTGATAACAAAATGGACTGCAACGAAGAACCTAACTTATATTTTCTTGATGAAAACCAAATAAAACCTCAAAAGAACGGAAATAAAAAAATAGCGTCGTGTGTAATATTATGACGTCAACGTATTATTGAGAAGCATCTGTTAGGTTAGGCTTTTGCTTGTAAGCCGTCCCTAAAAATATATAAAGCCCAGGCTGATGAAGGTCGTAACTGTAAGTTACGTGATATACAGATCGTAATCTCACAATAGCTAGGACGAGGGGTCGCGGGTCGTGCTCATTACGTTGCATTCAGACATGAATTTAACTAGACTTGTCTGTTAATTACAAGTTCAATAACATTCGCTTCCATTCAATGCATTTCATTTTGTAATGTAGGTAAGTTCTGATTAAAAATATTTATTTCTGTGTGTTTTTCATAACGTGGACTTGGTGTGTGATAGTGGCTGGTCCAAACAGATGCTACTGAATATATGGTAACGGAATTGTCTGATCTGGCGACTCCAATCATCGATCAATTAAATCAGCTCACTAGAATTTCCCCATAGATACTCTCCCAAGTAGCTATGGGAAAACAATACCTTATTATTATTAAGAGATAAAGTACAAAACGCGATAAACTGCTCTGTAATAGGAAAATGTCAAGTAGGCTAGCTATTTCTAATAAGATTCATAATAGACAAGCAGGCGTCGCCGGCACTCGGCGCTGCATGTTACAGATATTGCTTTACTTGAATGTTAATAGCTTTTAGTTTTTATAAAAATAACTACTAAAACTAATTTGCTCTATATAAAGACTGTTTGTTAATATAGCTAGTTCGTATTTGAGGTATTTATCTAACAAATTCCGTAATATCCGTTAGGAGTAATCTAATGCACTCACACATACATACACACACACATGCAAGGCTAGGTTACTAACACAGTGGGCACACGTGCACAGTGGAGGCAGTGCGGAACGAGTTCACACCGACCTGCTGCGCCCGCGCAAGAAAGAACTCAGCCAAGGACGCCGGCGTAACGGTCCGTGTGCGGGGGGCGGGGAGCGCGCGGGGCGTGGCGGGAGGGGGAGGGGGCCCGGTCCCGCTAGCCGCACCGCGCGCCCGCGGGACGCACGGGATGCACTGGACACTGATTCATGCTGACCGTTGCGTCATCGCCCCGTAACTGTTCCTAGAAACAATTATGATTAAGTACTAATTAGTTAATGACCTCTTCATAACATTATGAACTTAATTAATTTATTATCAATAATTTTATACCATACGTAACCGTTTTTCACTTACAAGATTCCCATTAAAAATATTATTAACATACGCATTGCTGCAATGCGGCTTAGCTGATTAATGTCTTTAAACATCGATAATAATTTGTTAACATCAATAAACACAGTGGCTTGACGCGCAACATTTAAAATTATGATAGACGTGTCCTAAATGAAGCATATTTCTTAAGAAAATCCAATTTTAAGTTCCTTCGCTCGGCCATCGACCCTAAAAACCTTATTTTCTTTCTCACTCGCTCTCGTTAACTTGGATAGTTTCATCTCACAGTCACGAAAACCGCTGTTCTGTCTTTATTTTGTTCCATTACGGCCAAGAACAATGACTATTCGTCGATAGGACCGTGTTCCTATATCTATTCTCCTCTGGCATGCGAGCCGCGGGCGCGCCGTGAGCGAGACGACTAGCTTTCTGAAGCGCGCAGCCTCTGTTGAATGTTTCGAATTCCTATTGGACCGCCGAGAGCTTAAAGATGGCCACTCGAAGACCGTTTTCTCGTTACAATAACCTAATTTTATTCCATTACGTCGGTAGTCGTTCTGCTTAAATTTCAATAAGGCAACTCCATTAAGTTCGAATGTCAGGAGGTAATGCGAGTAAAAAGACAGCGACCTCGCGGGCGTATGTTCGCACGCGGCGCCCGCGCCCCGCACCACCCCTGCTCCCCCCGGGCTCGCCCCTCGCACGCCCGCAGCCTCCGCGACCCGCGCTGCTCCCGAGCGGGTGATTCAACTGTGTTTGTTCGGAAATGTCGAAGGTTTGCCGGACGTCAACAGACACGGAACTACCTTCAGCTTGAGCGTGTTTCCAGGTATCATTTTAATTTTATCTATCTAGAGCACCGATAGATTTATGCAGTACGAAAGAGTGCTCGAGCACAATCAATGTTTAGTAGCTTAATACAGCTAAAATAGAGCCGCATTACTGCATAAAGCAGGGTGTTATTAACAAGTAATTCCAAAATGTACAACATTGTAATATTGCTACTATTCTATCACTAGTTAAGCCGTTTGTTGCTTTACAATATAAAAGACATCAACGCGCTGTGCACCTTTATTGGAAAATAATACGTGCAGCAAATTCTTGGTAGCTTTTTCATTATTTAATGTAATTAATTTATTTGAACAATGCTAATTTATTTGAACATTCATAAAATTTCAAATATATTCTGCACATTTTTTCCACACCTAAAGAGACTACAAGAATTTACATAATGTGTTTAATTGCCAATCCATAATATTGTTAAGTGAAGGCCTATTCAAATATATATTTTAGTATAATATTTGCATATGCTACTATTCATCAGAAGTATATTCGGCAAGCGCCGCCGCCGGCGTCCGCCGCCAAACATGACACCTCGCTTTTAATAAATACAACTTTTGTACACATGTAGGTATACTAACTAGGGCGTGTATGTCTCCTTATCATTGATATTTTTCCGCATTTAATCATGTCGCGGATTAAACTAGAATCCTGTTCAAGTTTTTTACTTATTAGTGAGTTTCCAGTTTGACGGCTCTCGTGGAGCCGTGGCGCGCTACGATACGCGATAGCAGATAGCGGACCACGTGCCACGAGGAGCGGCTCATAATAATAATGTTTATCAATTAAAGTCTTGAACGCTCTATTAATATATTAACCTTTGCATGGCTTGACTAATGAACCTCATTTCATTTGTGAAATATTTAAATATTGTACTGGACCAAAAACGAATACCTAGTGAACTTTAAAAACTTTACCTGCATCTTTTTCTAAATGTAAACGCATTTAACGCATGATTGATGCAATGCAAGTGTTTACGAAGTTCATCACATTTTACAAAACAAATAAGATATTTACTAAATATTCCCACGCCTTACCTATTCTACACGTTATTGAAATTCAAGTAAAAAGAACTGGAATAAAGCCCTTCAAAGGGAATATACAAATTTTATGACGTAGCCATATTTAGGTACTTTGAATACTATTTTAATGAACCATAGACAATGAGCATATTTACGTACGAAAGGACCAAAGCTACAAAAGACAAAAGATTGTAACAACAACATGCCTACATTGTGTAACAAAATACAGAACTCATGTATTCTTGCCCTTTTTGCTTCGGAAAGAAAATAAAGTAAATATTAATAAATAAAATTGAATTAATATTGAACTGTACGTAAATTAAATGTTAATAAAATAAGTGAGTTCAGTTAATTGATCGGCTTCTGAATTATTTTTATTTCCGCGCACCGAATGTGAAGCGATGTGCACGCGACGCGACGCTTGTAGATTAAAATTGCGTTGCGATCATGCTGAACTGTAGCGTCAGAAAAACTAATTCTTTATTGTCCGTTATGATTACACAGTTGGTGAACGGATTCTCTGTACAAAGGTGAGCATAATCAAAGCTTGAAGTGATAGAGAGAATTTGCCTAATTTTAATTTAAGTAAGAATTTATACAAATGTATTTAAAGACCAAAGGGACCAATTCTGGGTTAGTGGTGGTATGTATTTCTAATTGGAATATTTTCGTAGAATTTTATGTATGCTCGTAGTCAATAAAAACTAACTGGTTTTCAGAAAGTTAAATAAGTTCCGTACTCCATTAAGTTGATCTAGAAAACTGTTTAATCGAAAAAAAAACGAGGCTTACTTGTGCCTGTATTTATTACTTCGGTGTGTGTTGTTTTTGCTCATCTGCCAAGCTCACACTTTAGTGTATCTAGTAAGTTTTGGAAAATTACATAAGGAAATATAAACATAAAATCGTATACACCAAAAGGACCACACTCCGTGAAACTCAGAGCGGTCAATTCAAATCACGCCTCTTTAATTACTGACGAGATACTTATTGGATGGACGGCTATTTCTATTTTTTTTATATCAAACAATTTAGTTATATAAAACATTTGTGGGTCATCTCTGACTATTGTTACACGACTAGCTACCGAGTTTCTTTTTCATTAATAAGTCTTTAGATGAAATTAAAGTCGGAATCCAATTAAAATATTAATAAGTTTTGCGGTCATGGTGAAAAATAACATCTATTAAGATCACATAATGCTTTGTCGTAATTCAAAGTATGGTATGTAGACACGTACAGATTTCGATATTACTTCCAATATCTCATGCAATATTGATGGTTTCTGCGTATTTGTAATGTTAATTTTTCTAACGACACGGTATATAAAGTTAATGTAAAGGGTCTATTTTATCTTCTCCATCGCCGTAAATTACCATTTCAAATAAGCAAAAAACATCAATATTGCATGAGATAGGCACTAGAACTTAACAAGTGACCTCAGATAAAGTTTACTTCAATGTTGGCGACGCGATCCATCTCACATGTGAAAGCAGTATAATTTATAATGTTTTACTTAATAATTATGGAATGTAACCTCACTGCCATAAAGTTTCTTGTCGTTAGAAGAGAACGAGCTTGCAGGCAGTAATTAACAAAACACATTAAATTCAAACATATTGAGGAAACGGAGGAAGCGCTATGTCTGTTGTGTCTTAAAGAGTATATCATATTGTATTGGACAAAATAAATGTTTTTGCGCTTATGTTTCTAAAGGCATGTCCGTCAAATAAATAAATTACGCGGCGGCCGTAAATAAGCACATTTTGACAGCTGGTGCTTATTTAATGAAAACCGATGTTATTGATGCGCTTGGTCTAATCGCCTAATGGATTCAGTATCCAGGTTAAGTGGGGCGTGTTTTCAATTTCTCGCATCTCTGGGGTCGAGGTCAGTTGCTCGCCGCACGTTTTAGAGCACATCACATCTCGTTGAACCAATTTGTTTATATCGAGCACTTTAGCAGAAGGACCGCGACTGTACAGAGCACTCAAATTGAATATGTCGATATTACGCTAATATACATAAATGCATGAGATTAGAAAGTTGTGCTGGTACTGTGCCCTAATTCTGAAACTCAGATAGCTATCACCTGCATTGTTTTAAACAAAGATGGCATACTAAAACTACTTCATACTTTTACTAAATTTTAAATGAAATGCAAAATACATTATAAAACTTCAAAGAAGTTTATTTTTTTAATAAAGCAAATAAGTATAAAATGTTAAAAAACAAATTAATCTGTAGGATCACAATGCAACAAAATATAGTTGGGACGATAGCGTAAAAGCGATAGTGTCGGTCTGGTGTAAATTGTGCAGATCTAGTAAATCGTTGCCTCGTGAAAATTGCATTTAGTGTATGGTGTGAAGTTTAAGTACACGATAAACGCGTTCAAGAGCTGTCAGTGTAAAATTTTCCAAAACAATGATGACACCGACAGCTCTTGAACGCGGTTTAGATGTGCTGATCGCGTTCAGTTTCATTGGTGAAATTCGCCCTAAATTATTTCTTATTCACTCAAGTCAGTATGACGTCAAAATAAAGATGAGAATGCGGAGAAAGTTCCATTAAAATTAGTTCAGTGGTCTTGTTAATTACCGCCTCCCAGCTACATCCTGGTTAACAGGACCTTAAGTTTACTTTGTCTCATTATTTCCTCTCAACTTGTCATATTTCCAGTTATTTCATTTTTATGTAGAGTTTTTATTAGATCTCGTTTCTTTGGAATAAATGACCTGGGTATAACTCTGTTTGGGTGAACTAAAAGGAAAAACCTTTGACAAATAACCTATAGATATGTTATAAAAATAGCGAATTTCAACTTATCGTAGGTATAATATTATATAGAGAGTACATACCTACTTTTTGTTTGGTTTTATTTGGCCAGCTTACAAATACTCAATAAGTCAAATCGAAAAGTATATACATGTACTTATAGGTACATACTTCATTTATGTGCCGTATAATGTAAACCATGACTCCAGCTTTAATCATACTATTAAGCTAATGGTATATGAATTTCAAACAACAAAAATTCGTAGCCTGTTGTCAATTAAAGAACAATTTGACGGTCTTTAACACCGACTGTCATTCGCCTACTGAGAATACATTGTGATTTATAACATAATGGGCCCTTATTATCATACACATGTGCCACAAGATCATTTCTTTGTAAGGTTAGGGGATTATATATGGAAAGCTGTGTAAAATTGTTTGCTAACAAAATAATCATTGTTTATTGATATGGCGTTATTGTCTCACGAATACGGTTAATGCGGAAAGTCAAAGGCATACTTTCTGTGTACTTAATTAATTATTTTTATAGGGGTTTATTTATAAACGATGATTAAAGTTAAGATACGTTCAAACGTCTGAAATAAATATGTAAACAGTCGCTAATCATTACTTAACTTTAAACAACGTTTATAAATAAAGTATAGCGTGGCCACTGAATAAAAAAACAAGGAATCATAAACTTCATTCACGTGAACAAAAAGTATGTTGGTATTTGAATAGAGAGCGTCCAAACAGCGACGCTCAATCTTTGTCATTACCGTAGCAAATTAATCATAAGTGAAATTGCTTACCGACTAATTTGCGAACCACTATCTGGCGTTTTAATCATTGTTTTCATACCCACAACATAGACTCGACGAAGTAACGTTTCAAATAATTATTCAATTTTAAATAGTTGCTATAAATTCTATTAATCTTTATTTCTGTTTTAAGGCGAGGTTGGGGTATTTTTTAACTTTCATATGCCTCTGTTAATCTAGCCAAATATAAATGTTGCACAAAAACAATATATTACGAAAATTGAACATGCGGTGAAAACTGAAATGTGAATTATAATATTTTTACACTAAATCGTTTTTTAAACGTGTACCTTGTACAGATTCCATCATAAAACCATGTAAAAGTAATATCAAAAGATAAAGCTTATTCTTTTTATGGCGTGTTGAGAACACATTTTATAATTTTTCTTTATTATTTTTAAAATTTGTTCAAAAGTTCACGCGCCAAGACGTGGGCTAGTGGGCCTTAATAACAAATCAATAATACAAGTGGGCCTTAATAACAAATCCATAAGTTCGTATTAGTGACGACTAACCAGTTTTTTCTTATAAATACATTCTAATGTAAAGCAATTCGTTAAATAAATATTTGTGGAAGATAAAACTAGCTCACGAGCGTACGTGCACGTGTTGATCGTAACAAACAAATTATGTGAAGCTTTTGTGTTCTGTCCTAGATAAACGATTCGTGAATACAAAAAATGTGCTTTAGTTAAATTGACATTCAATAGAATGATCAGTAAAATCAAACAAGAAACGACCTAGGTGTTTACCGTATGGTCAATTTAATTTGGAAACGAACCAAGTCGAACAAGTCTGGTCAAAGTTATTAAACGATTAGAATCTAATCTGACCTGTTATTAATAATATACTTAAACCAGTACTGGTTCTCGTCCACAACATTGAATTATAACGTCTTAAAGAAATCAATTTGCGTTAGTAAATCTGACTGTTTGTGATAACGGCAGCCTTTCTTTTAATTTAGTATGAGTCCTCGGTGTTCAACAGCTCAACTATAGACGTTTGCAAGCGCCACTGAAGTGATGATGGATGGAAATTAATAATAATTTAATAGCTAACTTCTAATTTGTATTCTGCATACACTCTTATTTTAACTTTTCTGGAGCATTTTAATCTTCACCCTGTGAAGAGAATAAAGCTGCCATAATTCTTCTAGCAATCTGGTATCTCCAAGGCTAACAACGCATGTACAGTTCACAACACACGTCACAGTATACGCGGCAATATTTCGCGGAGTACCTCCAACAATTTACGAGGAAACGAGCATTTCGCAAAACTGATTGCAAACCGTCGAGATTGGTTCTCGAGTGTGGCGTGTCTAATTTATCACAAATGTGCATCAGTGTAACAGGCGAGGATCGGCGTGGATCGCAGGCCACCGCGCGTTCTAGTCCGTACGCCACCGATGCCACCGGGTTGCAGGTGTCAATCCTGTCGCATAAATAATGCTGATAAACTTCCCGCTTTCCAGTGAATTATGTCTCGTACACGTCGTAAATACTCACGCACATTTGTAATTCAAAATTTTTAGATTTCAACAGAGTGCAACGTTAGAAACGTTTACTATTTAATAGCTCTGTTTTCGAGCTGAGATTAAAGTTGGAAAGTTATTGAGTTTATAGTTTACAATATGTACATAATGCTCTCAGTAACTTTATGATATCCTAGTAAATATATAATTTCATTGGACGGACATTATTTCCTAAGCATTTTCAAACGAAATGCAGCTGTGATTTGTTTTAAACATCTTAAAGGCCCTTTGTATTAGTATTTCAGAGGACTGAACTTTCTATGGCTACAACTGAGAATAGCTAATAAATCATAAAATTTCAAGTGTGCACAATTGAAATTGCTTCAACGAGCAACAAGTTATAACAGTGAACAATACTTTCTATTAATTTATATTTGTCCAACTATAGAGGTATGAGGAACAGGGTGTAAAGTTCACTCATTCCTCCATAGAAAAGGGAGGATCCTCCGACCAGACGGGTGTTGTATCTGGTGGGCAACTGCCCGACGTTTTAATGTCGGGACGTTGTATATATATGCTAGTTGCGCGGTAAACTCTGCTTGCGCGATGCAGGATTTTGCGTGACGTCAGAGTGACGTGAAGCTCGCATGTTGCGATGTAGATACCACTACACAACAAATAAAATATATTGAAATGGTACCTACCTACCTTTAATAACGAAGTCAATGTTGAAGTTAGTATCTACAAATCAAAATTGTGTAACATTTGGTATTATACAGTTACGTTACGCCAATAACAATTTTAAATGCACAGCTAGGTTATGTTACTTGATGGATTTATGTATTTCAGTAGTATCTGTAACACTATTAAACAATTATGTCACAACAAAACCTATCACTATACAAAGCAGCGAAGTCCAAATGGGAATTCGCTGACAATTCAAACACATCAGTAGTATTAATACATTTACTGATTTCCATATACCTAAAAGCTTTTTTAAAGTAAATTTTATTTCCATAATTTCAATATTCCGCAGCTTTGTACATCTAGTTTATTTTGTCAAGCAAATTACAATAAATCTTTTGCAGTCAATGTTGTCATATTCGACCAAAAGTGAAGGTGCTATAATAAATCTGTGTTGTGTTCTAATAAATCTAGTCGCTATCCGTGTAGTGTGTCGTTTGGGCTTACAAATATTTTCGCTGAGTGGTACAAGAGCTGCGCGTACACCGCGCGCCGCTGCGTTGCCGACCTGGCACGGAGCGCGGAGTGCCCGCACCAGGCGGCGAGGGTGCACTACAACAGGGATGGCGAATATTTTTGCATTTTCGTGTTATTGAAACTAATAAAATGTGCATCAGACGTGCCACTGATATCTATATATAATAGACAAAATTGTAACAAATAATATTGTTTTACAATCCTTTATGTCTATTAGAACGATCTCTCTAACACAAATCTATTGCATTCTACAATCAAACGTGCGTAGAATTTCTGTCGGACCATGTGTTCGCCATCCCTGTACTACAAGAAACCTAGTTAAGTGAGAGTGGATATTATGATAAATTGTTCGATCATTATGTATTCTCGCACATTATTTACAACATGGCACTGTAGGTCACATTCTTAACTTTAATGTAACTATTTGTCTTTGCTAATATGTTTTGGGAAAGTTTTTAAATATTGCTGTCTCGATGGCGAATTACTTTTAAATAATAACTACTACTTAATAAGTACTATTTAGTATGTAACATGAGACCTATCATTTCAAGAGAGAAACAGCATTGCCAAACTAAAAGTATCGTTGATACGGCTGAAGGTCCTGAAACATACAATATCTGTTTCCCAAAAAGGACAAAAGGAAACCAAGATCAAAGATCATTCAACTCAAATCCAGCCATGAATAAAGTTTAATTTGAAAGGAGTATTTTGCTGCTATTTTAAAGTTTCTAGGTAAACAGGAAGTGTAAACAGATTCCAAATATTTCGCTAAGAGACAGGAGGAACCTGAGGACTTCAAGGTTCTTACAAAAGACCCTCAAATACTACTGATACACACAGTAACTACGTCATAAAGTTAAAACAAATATTAATTTATCGTGCAAGAAGCATTCGCTAGTCGTTCACTAATTACCGAGTTACCGTTCCAAAACTTTAAAAAAATTGCGTTGATAGCTCCAACCCAATTTTTAAAAAGATTCGAAGTTAGTGTGGAAAACGATTTTCATACTTTTTATGTTAGTAGACTACAAAAACTCTAGACTTTTAGATACGCAGGTAGGCACATAGCTGGTAAAATTCTTATCTCATAAAGTAAGCAGTAATACTGCATTTTGTAATAAATTATATTATTCAACATTGCGGTTCGCAGTCTTTAAATGTCAATATGTAGAGCACTTTAAGAAAGAATATTAAATAAAACATGGTTTCACTAAAAACCTGCTGCAATTACCTTGATAAACCGCCACAAAGTATGAACCCTTCAATTAAAAAGTACATTCAGGTTTGGCAGCCACGCTGCCGTACTGCGCGCTTGCTTTTTTTACGAATTGTAATTTGGCTATATTCATTACGAAAGTGCCATTGTAAAGTATCACGGGCGAATAGCAATTGACATACCATTTTTTACACCAGTTTATGTAGAAGACGAACCAGGAAACTATATAAGGGTGTATTAATGTAGAAGAAGAAAACCTAATTAAACTATATATTCAAGGAAGTGATATTTTAAGATTTTAATGTGGAGACTCAGGCTTTTAATGAAACCTATCCATTTGAATATTGATATAATCATAAATGTAGAAATGATTCTACTTTGAGAACAGGAAAACAATTTAAAGTATTCCCAGTGAAACAACAAACGTGAAGTATTACGTTTAGACAACATCTACTTTCTTTGTGAGAGAACATTAAAGCGCAACATTATAACAGCGAATTATAGTGTACAAAATTCGATTAGCAATACCTAAATAAGTATTACGATGTGGTGCATCCATTGTGAGTTCTTACTCTCACTTGGCATGAATTACTAAAATTTCGGTGCCTGCTGCCGTCTGCCAACGGACCTAATAAAAGAAACAAAACAAACAAAGAAAAAATATTGATGGAACCAATTAAAAAAGCCATTAAAAACACGAATAACGATCTCTTGTTTATTGATTTAAATTGCAAAAGACCGCGTCACGTGGTCGGTCGCGGTGCGCCACAGTGCGCAGGCGCACCGTCTTCGTCGCTCGAGCTTTAATTGGCGGACATGTCCGGTATTTTTCGTCATCGGCTCGGATGGCCTGGGACCGGCCTAACATTTGCTAACCCAATTCACTAGCTGTACATATCGTAAATGCGAGAAGTCGAACACAATAGTGTAGTCTATAAACGTTGATAGTCTGAGCGCACTAAATCTTTTAGTACCGATCTATGTTAATCGATAGGACATTAACAACGGTGCGTCGGTAATGGTCAGTCCTGGGACACGGTGTGCTCAAGGCTGCGCTCGGTGAAAGGATTCGCCGTGTATCTGGATCATCCCGACAGCGACATCCGCGAGCCGTGCCTCTGCCTACGCGCAGCCGGCAAATAGCACCAACACTGTGCTAACTTGTAACCGACATGACAACAGCTTTTAAACAACTGATATTAATATCTTAATCAAATTTTGAACTACACTTCGATGGAAGCATGTTTGATATAAACATGTAATCGTCCTTTCCTGTCATTAAAGACCATTTCTAATGGCCCAACATACATACTGGCCACCCGTAATATTGATTAAATTTTAATGGTAGAGGTAGGTACTTAAAGTTTAATGACATATTATATGCAATAGAGCTTCTTATGTCAATTATAATTTTATTCTGACATTTTCTAACAATAGTTTTTCTAAAACATTAAGTTTAACTTCACTAGCGAACGCAGCCCGAAAATTGGTTCAGTATAAATAGATACATGAAGCCTGTGAATAGTAATTATTAGTGGTTCGCTCGATGTACAACACGGGGCCACATCGACACCGCCGTGGAATATGCAAATGATGTTAAACTGCAGCTTACGAAACTGCTCCGGCTCTCCGAGCGATAGACGTGATAATACCTATAAATAAGGACAAACTATTAATGGTGAAATAAATTGATGTGAGATCACGATTTGAAAATTATTAACCTGAAGTCATTTACACCGTGGAAAGCGATCTGTGCGCTGTTATATGCACGCTTACCTACTTATGGGACACGACTACTGCTTCTGTAGACTTACTTGGTAACTTGGAAGCTGTTTATGACCATGTCGTGCTAAGATATCCAAAGTTGGGGTTCGCATAAATTCCTAGTGATCGAAAACGAAACATCCCTGTTAGTGTTCTGGAAAACAGTATACATCAATTTATAATCCTTTGGATAAATAATGTATTTTCTGTGGATATAGTAGAAGTAGTTCAACTTAGTTCAAGCTGTCACATAACTTTTATAAATTAACTGTAAAACATTATCGAATGCAATATTAATCAGAAATTTAATTAATGATTATGACAAAAATTTTATTGTCCCTAAAATTGGCTGGACAACGCCCCGCTATAACAGCTATCTTTTGATTTACGCCAACAGTGTCATCATAGTTTTTTAAATCTAGATGATAAAGCTTCTTTTTCGCCAATATTTTAATCGTGTTGTATCTGCAATATTATTGGTTGGCGTGCATATAAAAATCGTTTAAAGTTGATTGATTACCTTCTGATTGGATTACATAGTAGAGATACCATTTCAATCATGTATAGATGTTTTGGGTGCACATAACGATCTAGCCTCGTGTGATTACAGTTAAACTGATGAGCTTCATTAAGATTCGTGCCAGACATATTGCTAGCCGCGATGTGAGATATTACTACCCGTTAGTAATTGCGAACCGAGATACAACTTATAACACGACTGTTGTCAGCTTATAATTGTCTATACATTACTATGTATCATGGGAAAAGTTCTCTAGCGCATCGATGTAACATATCTAATTAAAATATTAAAAGAAAAAGATGCCCATACATAGTTCGCAAGCGTAAACAAGATGTTTTTGATTAATAAATACTGTTCGAACTTTAAATAGGCAACGATTAAGTAATTATTTCAAGCTTTAATTACTTAATATTATGTGAGTGAGTGTGTCAAGAGTGTTTTTAATGTTTCCTATGCACATGTCGGCGAAAAAATGTGAGATGATTTATACATATAAAATCAAATAGATATGAATAGCGTATTAAAATATTGCGGCTACGGTGATCAGCGTGGGCTCCAATCTGAATTTATTATATTATTAAATGGAATTCATGCAGCGATTGCATTCGATTCGGCAACATGCTAATCGCGAACGAAAAGAAACTGCATGTTATTAATGTATATCATTATTTATATTGTGGAATAAAGTTGGAGCTTTTTGAAATTGTGTAATTAACAACTTGGTTACTTAAGTTTTAACACTAAGTTTGAATCCTATAAAAGCTTTTGTAGAAAATATATTTTTAAATTTTAGCTAAATAGTAATTTCCTGAATTTCAATTAGGTATCTACAGAAAAAATGTGTGGTCGGGAAACCCCTTACGCAAAAGTTTTCATCGTGCCAAAGGTACGTACGCAGTGTACGTAGTTATGTAGGTACATATATTGTTGGTATCTGGTCATTATACCTACATTAAAATTATATGTGCATGGAGTTTGTATAAGAAACATTAGCGTTTATGCACGCTATAATTTTACTTCCCGAATGGCAAGTAATAATTTGCAACAACTCGTTTATTTATACCGAGATCAATACGTGAACGAATAATTACATTGACTTTTGCTCTCGGTTATTTTATAATAACAAAATCCGGAATTACTTATGACATGGTATTGGCAAATAAACGTGGTTTTCTTTTTATTTGTAGATTAAATTTATTTTGCCTTTATGTAGACGCTTTTTCGGCAATCGTTAAAGCAGAATGTATTGTAACTGCAGCTGCATTTATTATAATTGTTGTAGGTATCGCTGTGCTGGTTCACCGTATTCTTTATTCCGTGACGTCAGCTCCTTAGCGCTAATCCATACATACATCTTCTCATTCATTAACCACAGACGATTGCGGTTGCATTGCTTAGTCAGACGTAACAGCAGATTATTAGGGATATGTAAATTCCTCAGAATCAGTAGCTAAGAAATCTAATAAAAATAGAAATCTGGTTGATATCCGGTTCGGTAGTAGGTACTTCACACTTTCTTAAACTAACTGCATTGCGTGTAAAAATCTAAACTTACCTTTACTGGTGGCACATCGTATGTATGTACTGTTAAAATTTTTAAGCAAAATAGAATGCTCACTGACGTGTAAATAAGTATCAAATTCAATATCAATATTCGTAAAAGTAGCTGATAAAAATAACAAAGCAAAACTGCACCAGGTACTACTTTCGTTTTCCAACCACTTATTGACCCGCCTGGCAAAAGCTTAACGCCAATTTGCCTCTGTATTATAATAGCACGCTTCGCACATAATCGAACGTGCATGTTAACTACCAATTAGTCAGTATCTTCATTTATTTTCACTACCAAGAGAAGCTACGTCTGTCAAATACTAACTGACTTTTTTGTCTGGACATCAAATGTCGTCGCTTCAAAATCTTTTCAACGCGACCTTTTCATTCCAAACAGTTTGTTTTTTCTAAATTGATTTATCAAGTGAGCGCCGAATTACATTTATATACCTGATGAATAATAAGAATACCTATTTATAAAAGTCATATAGAGATAGTATCTAAGTGAAGTTAATTGGTTGACAGATTTTTTTTTTTGTTAATTGAACGTCTACGTCTTTGTTTCCTTGTTTTATTTAACTGCATAATATTATTGGAGAAGTTACTTTTTAATTTAGCGAGACATGTTTGACTTGGTGTGGCCTTATTATTGTTGGGGCAAAATATGTCCTAAACATATACCTGTTTATTTTTACTGTGAGAGCTCAAACTGAGACAAAAACTGTGTGCATTCCAGAGTAGTTTAAACGAGGAGGAAGGTTAAATTGAGCGGAAGCGGTTAAGTTTTATTTACTTAGCAATATCGATTTTTGTTCCGATACCGTCTGCGGAGGAACCTACTCAAGTAAATAACAGTGATTAAAACACCATAAGAGAGTGAAGGTTGGTTCGCACGAAACCAGATCAAACCGGATCCAAATCGGAGGGAACGTTTTCTGTAACTGGAGCAGACGGCCGTCTCGAATATCGCCCCTTATGTCGATAATAAGATTTTCTTTCGTACGACGCAATACTGCAGTTTCTCTTTTTTGTGAGTGCACCTGTGATGTAGGCCAATCATGGCTTATTTCAACACGAACTCGTGATTGACACTTATCCCACACAATATTGTCCTATGCAGTATGCAGATGAACACCAAGAACGTTTGTTTACATTATACGAGTATCAACTTTGATTGTCATAGGTAAATAGTTTGTAGCTATTGTATGATGTAGCTATTATTAATCATTATTCAAAATATCGTTGCTTAATGAAATATTGTAATTAAATTAAGGAATCAAACCCCTCTTAATAATCTTTTAATAAGTACTTGAGTTTTTTGTCTTTAGTAATTAATGTTTTATACAGAATTAAAGTTCATCGCAGGAGAGTTCATGTTAGTCTTATTTTGTTTGCGTAAAATTAACTAAGTACATGCTAAAAATGCGACATTTTGAGTTGTTTTCTTTTTAACTTAATAAATTGTATGTGACCATCTTGAGAAGACTAATCGCTTATCTAATTATATAGTATTAAATTTTTACGGGTATTACTGGCTGTTTATTTAACGATCCCAGAATTGATGAGCTAATTACGTTCGTGAATCGAATCCACGAAATCAGCTGCATTACGTAACGTAGTCTGGTCATGTGTCCAATTAGCTTGAACCGCTGAGCTATTCTCTAGGACAAAGCGGTCATCTCAGTATAATTTTGGTTCCTAATCGAGCTAAACCTGAACGACAGGTCGGCACACCCGCTCATAGAAATGTAGAATCTAACAGTCTAATTCATTATACCTAGCGATTATAGACATCAATAAAACATCTCTTATTTGGTAACACATAAATAAGATATCTAATAGAAAGCCAGATTGTTTTTATTGTATTCAAAATTGTAATAAATTTTGGTTTTATTCAAATAGACAACACAAACAAATGGGATTAGAGTTATGATTTCTCTAAAAGATTTGTTGTATTGCTACTTTAGGCATCTGCATATAGAAATAGATATACTAAGTTGTAGCCGTCAGCAGTAAAAGGGCTCTGTTCTGACTTTGTTGCCAATAAGTGATATGTACCTACGACTTACTGTGACATCACAGTGCATTAAATATTCTCAGTCGTTGAAATCTATCTTAGCAACATTAGCATGTGTCCAACCATTTGAGTCGGTGTCGGCGCGGGCGCAGTGTTCGCGCCGCGTGGGAACTCGAGCACCACTATCCGATATAAATACTAACCATATTTTACGTCAGAATTCGACGCACTCTAGTTGCGCGTAAGCAAGTAATCTCCGCCATTAATGTCACGACTAGATTGTGCATCCTTGCGTAGCCACCGGTCTCCCAGTTGCCATAAATCAGTGTGTAAACCGCAATCGACCTATATTGGCATTTATAGCAGCCTTATACTACTAACTCGCACATAGTACCGCCACATTTATTATCTACCAGATTAATTGTTTAACTAGATTTCGAGCATAATTAGCACCGGTGTAATTGAATTGCAAAAATATTTCAACAAACCTAACTTGCCTATTAAAATTAGAGTTAATTCGTGTGTGAAACATTAAACGCGTTTTCAATCAATGTGGAAAGTTATAAAAGTATGCCATTGATAAAGGAGCGCTTAGAAACATTAACTCGGGTGAACATAGAGAATCTTCGGAATTTAGAAACACGCTCGTGGCGAGCCCTTTAATTGCATGAACCGCAATTAACCGCGTGTCATTCGAGTTTATAGTAACGCCCGGCAACAGATCAGTACGCAACGTTAATTTCACTTTTACTGGTATCTGACTCGTTATAATAATCTGGCATAAAATTGCAACAGTATGAGAGATCAAAGGCTGTTCGTACGCAGCAAGCGGTCATCTTCTACTTAAATGTCAGAGGTCACGCCGCCGGCCACGCGCTCTGGTATGCGGCCGAGCCAACCAGCTCCCATTTACGGCTGCCTAGCTAATACCAATTGATATGAAACAGAGCGACAATTATACAAATCATTCCTATCATTGTGGATCCTTATGCCATTAAGGTACAAGTTCAAAGTTATTAAAAAATGTTGTTTTATGTTTGTTTGTTGTTAAATGTCAGCTGATGATGATGTCATTTATGTCATAAAGTAAATTATAAGTTAAACGTCTTACCGTTAATGTCACAAGTTAACGTCATGCTTAGTTACTTATTACTCGATACACAACAACACACTAACATTTGAAGTGCTTAAGGATTCAAAGAGTTACCTTCAAAAATAATTCCTGGCTAACTCATTAATTGAGTATTTCTTTGTGTTCAAATAATTTAATTGTAAAAATAACAACGTAATCAATTCGCAGTCACACACAATCATAACATCGTGCTGCACGTCGAACGTCGCCTTGAATTGCAGAGAATGACCAGCGGCATGTTCAGGTTTATTTCGAATCAATTCTATGTAAAACGTCCAATTAAAACCGTCACAATGTGGTCGCGGCTATCGCGGTCCGATCTGTCGGTCGCGGACTCGCGAGCGAACCGCGCTGGTCACAGTTCTGGTCGCTCCGCGTAACACTTGGATCATGCGCTGATCAGTCCCGGCTCCCCGACTAGTCATTATCGTCACATCGGAACTTCACAGTTAATTGTCCGCGTATTTTTGTTGTAAATACGACGCAATTTGTAGACATCGTTCGATAGCTCGCGGAGATAAAGTCGGCCATTGTAGTTGCGATATCGAGGCCGCTTATTCGTGTTAATTAAAGATATCGAACTAGATCTACGATACCGATATGAAGTGGACTATTTTATAAAATGACATGCATTATTTTCGTTCATAATAAACATAAAATATAGTCATTCCAGAATCGGCAGAGCTATTGTAGATGTAAAGTTGTAATTAAGCATAACACAAAGCTTATTACGCCAACATGTCCACTGCGTCTATAATAATATATTCTTCAATTAATTTAAGAATGCTATTAATAGATATCCGTTCATAAATCTTTTACACGCATTAATTACTTGCCTGAGATGGCATGAAGGTAGAAATAATACAAATGGGTATAAAATGTAATGGGTATTCGCGCTAACGAACATTGCAATTTAAGATTTCTAGATATATAAGAGAGGTAAGGTTTCTCCGTAGCTCTACCTTATTAGTCGCATCAATAGGTAATAGAAATGTAACTTGTGTATACGTCGCTGGGTCTTCTCACTACTGACCACATTCACGACTGCTGGTAAAAACTCGAAACTAAACTCGAAACTAATTTGTTCTCGTAGGCTACGAGAAGAAATTAGAAAATATCTTGAGCCTTTTTCTACAACAGCTTTTTTCCTGTGAAAAATATTCTTATGAAAAAATAATAATTGAGATTAACAATACAAGAGATATAACGTTTGTATAGCAGTTAATGTTTGTTGGTATCGGTGGTCCGTCGGTCGACGCCGGCGCAGCGTGCGTGGCGCAACCGCGCTCGTTAACCCACATGCACCGCGCCGCGCTGCCACTGCTCAATACAAAGCCATCAAATTCACATCCTTGCTTGTCGATAATTCTTGTTTTAACTAATTACTCAATTAGTTGAACAACCAATTTGATTACTATTGTTTTGTATCAATTAAATTATTTTCGTCAACCTGTGACCTTCGAAGTCAAATTACAACTTTGAAACAGGTAGGCACCATAAAACAATCTAGGTCAAGTAGAGTGGCCATTAACTAACTTCATGCAGGTGCTGTTTTCTCAGAAGGTACCTAAGTGTACTTGAATTAAAAAGAGAGAACCTAAATTAATTTAAAAGAAAAAACCGTGTACGTATAACGCTAAAAGGTGACCAAATTTTTTAAAATATGCAAACACATTATACCTACAATGGCTCGCTAAACAATTTGTTGCCGTGTTGCGAATACGAACTCGACCCAATGGCAATAATCGACGCTTATCGGTTAAGTTAATAGCGTACGATGCTATTACGAGACCAGATTCTGAGAAAAACCACTGCGGCGACCTTAGCGCAGCTAACTATAATGGTTACCTGCACCTTTACCTACCAAAACCTGGGATTACCCACTATGAAACTACACGTAGACGTACCGACAATTTAACCCAATATTTTTACCTTTATGATAGATACTTATGCCTCAAGAACCATCTACAATGTTTCCTACAAGCAATTTAAAGTTAATCCACCGCTCGGAACGTTCCACGATTGGGAAATAGGGTTTAAGTAATGTCAAAAGCACAATTTTTAAGAGTATTAGTTGCACAACAATTTCGCATGTTAACTTAGTGTTTCGTTTAAACTAATGACAGGCTGTACACAATTTAGTACAGTTAAAATATGTTTGTGTGGCAATGACGTAAAGTACTGATTGAATTTAGAACTTTACGAGCCACTCGCAAGAGAGTAAACAGAGATTAATTTATGATCATCACTAAGCTAAGCTTACTTAATTGGGCAGCGCTGGTAGTCTGTAAGTTATACCACAAAATAATAGGAAATCATCAGAAAATATAAACATATTAGATGCAGCATTAATAAATATTATAAACATTACAGTATTGTTAGGCGCAGATACGGGGGGAAAGGGGGGGAGGGCAACGGTTGCTTTTGCTCCCCCCTGGGCTTCGACCAACCTGAGATAGTCTTTGTATTCAGTAAATTACTAAGATATATAAGTCGCAGAAATGTGTGTGTCACACATTGGTGAGTTTACAGAAAATAGGTATAGATGGTTTTTTTTAAAAGGGCTTTCATGGCTTTTTTTTTTTTTTTTTTTTTTTTTTTTTTTTTTTTTTTTTTTGTGTGGGAAATCATCAAATGACGTCTCCCGCTCTGGGCGGAGCGGAAGGGCGTGTCAGACTCTTACTGACTAAAACCCACCCGTGTTCCTTCAGTTGCCTGTGCGCCAGGGCCACGGTAACTCTTTCGAACAATCCGCAGCCCCGGCAGGCATCGGTCCTATCGGACCCCGTCAAATTTGCTGACATCTCTTTGAGGCGCGCGTGGAACACGACGCGCCGTCGACCCGGGCCTGGTCCTTACCGGACGGCGAGCTGCCCATTGCTCGCCGTCCGCAAGCCCGCGCCTACGGTGGCCGGGAGTCGGCAATCGACTCCCGACGCCCAGGGTGTCTCCTCCTCCTGCGGCGGCTAGGGGCGCGAGGGCGTAGAGATTGCCTCTCCCTCTCGCGCTCCGCCTCCTCCTTCGCGAGCATTACTGCTTCGCAGAAGGAGGTGACGGCTTCCCATTCCCTCTCGCTCCGTACCATGGCCTGAACCAGGGCCGGACGCGAGAGGTCGCCGCCGCCGATCGCCGCCACGAGGACACGGCGGTGCTCCGCCCAAGCCGGGCAGACCTCCACCGTATGCTCCACCGTGTCCTCCGGTCGATCCACACAATGGTAACACCCGGGCGTTTCCTCCCGCCTTATTCGAAACAGGAACCTCCCGAAACATCCATGTCCGGTGAGGACCTGCGTCAGGCGGAAGGTGAGGACGCCGTGGCGCCTCTCAAGCCACTCCTCAAAGAGGGGTCTTACCGCCGCAATTGTGGCGTGCCCTGCGCTGGGTTGCGACAGTCGCACTCTCCATGCCGCCATGAGATCCCGCCGGAGCTCTGTCCGCTGTGCCGTGATTACTCGCGGCAGCGGAGTTACGCCCCGGCGTTTCGCCTCCTCGCGCCACTCCCAAACGTGCGCGAGGACCCTTGCCTCCAGATCCCACGGCGGCAATCCGGCAAGGAGGCTCGCCGCCTCGCAGGAGACCGTGCGGTATCCCCGTACCATCCGGATGGCCATGACCCTTTGGGACGCGTTCAACCGGCGGGCTGGCCGGAGCCTCAATGAACGCGCCCACACCGGTGCCCCGTAAAGGGCCATGGACCGCACGACCCCCGCGTAGAGCCTCCGGCAGGAGGCGTTTGGCCCCCCCAGGTTGGGCAAGAGCCGCTTCAAAGCAGCCCCGGCCCGCTGCAGTCTGGGAGCCAAACGTCGGAAATGCTCGACGAAGTTCCACCGGCTGTCGAGGACGAGTCCCAGGTACTTCATCGTCGACTCGACGCCGATGTGAACCCCTCCTACCGTTATTTGGGAACCCGACAGTGGCGCGTTCCGAGGACCATGAAAACACATAGCCTCGGACTTGTGCAAGGCCACTTCGAGTCCCAATTGCCGGATCCTCTCAACGACTGTCGCAACCCCGCGTGTCATGAGTTCGGCCGCCGCCTGGTGCGACCTCCCCTGCGCCAGGACCAGCGTGTCGTCAGCGTAGCACACTACGCTGACGCCGCTAGGGAGGTCGGCGCGCAGCACCCAGTCGTAACCGATGTCCCACAGATGCGGCCCCAGGACCGATCCCTGTGGGACACCGCACGACATCTCTCGCCGGTTCCATTCTCCTTGGTGACCGGGGTAGATCACCGCCCTATCCGTCAAATAGGCCTCGACTACACGACAGAGGTAGGTCGGCATCCGGTGATACCGGAGTGCCTCCCTGATGCAACTCCAGGGCAGGGTATTGAAGGCGTTGGCGATGTCTAGAGACACCGCCAAGACGACCCCACCCCGGGCCACAGCATCCCCCGTCGTGAGGGCTCGCACGCGCATGATGGCGTCCACCGTGGAGCGCCCCCTGCGGAAACCAAACTGGCTCTCCGCCAAATCCGGCCCCACCCGCACCAGCTGCCCGACGAGGCGGTCTGCAATGACTCTTTCAAAGAGCTTGCCCACCTCGTCGAGCAGCACGATGGGCCGGTAAGCGGACGGAGAGTCCGCCGGGCGCCCCGGTTTCTTAATGAGGACCAGTTTCCCCGTCTTCCAACGAAGTGGGAACTGGCCCTCCTCCAAGCATGCGCTTAGGAGCCCTCTTAGTCGAGGCCCGAGAGCCTCCAAGGCCAGGACCCAGGCTTTTCCAGGTAAGCCGTCGGGTCCTGGGGCGGTATTCTTGGCACTCAGCCTACGTACCGCCACTCTCAACTCTACCTCGGTCACCTCAGGAGCAACGTCGTCATCGTCGGGTCTGTGGTCTGCAGTTGGCACCGCAGGAGGCGGAGCCATGGGCGGGGGAGTATGCTCCCCCCGCGAAGGGAACAGAGCGCTCACCACACCCTCCACGAGCTGGGGCCGGAGACTCTGTGTCAGTGGGGGAGCCCATGGGCGGAGTTTCTCCCGCACCACCTTATATGGGCGCCCCCACGGGTCCCTGTTCAGAGTCCCCAGCGACTCCTCACGGGCCAGTCCCCTGGCCCGCAGGATCTCCGCTCGGAGGGCGATCTTCGCCACTCTGTAACCCTCGTACAGCTCCGCCTGAATGGCTTCCGTATCCGGAGGGCGGATACGGAGCCTGCGGTGCCTGGTGTACAGGCGCCGCGCGGCAACGCACGCCTCGCGCAGAGACGTTAGTTCCGGCGACCACCAGTACACCTGGCGCCAGGCACGTCCGGGCTGGACCCGGGGCATTGCCACGTCACAAATCTCGGACATGGCCTCCCGGAACCACTCCGCCTCGATGTTGATGTCTGCAGGCCTGTCCGGTGGTGACACCCAGGCCTGCACGATCGAGGCTTCCAGGAGGAGCTCCCGGTCCAGCTTCTTCAGCGCCCACCGCGGACCACTCGGGGCCTGTCGGACCAGCGCGCTCGAGGTCTGGGCGGAGACGTCAAACCGGATGTACCGGTGGTCGGAGTACGTCTCCACCCCCTCCATGACGCGCCAGTCAATGACACGCGGTGACAGAGCGGGGCTGGCGAACGAGATGTCCACCACTGACTCGCCCCGCATCCGCACACACGTGGGGACAGAACCCCGGTTTAGGACGACCAGGCCTGTCTCCAGAGCCCAGTCCTCCACCATCCCGCCCCGTGTATCCGTGTACCGGGAACCCCAAGCCGTGCTCTTGGCATTGAAGTCCCCGAGTACGATCACAGGGAGGGTACGGTACCCGACGACGACGACTTTCAACTCCGCAAGGGAGTTGTGGAACTCGGCGAGAGTTCGGTTCGGGGAGAAGTATACCCCTACCACGACAATCTCCCCGAACCGTGCTGCCACGCAACCCCGTCCCCTCTTGACTGCCTCAAGCGACGGGGTACCGGCGGCGGCCGACGAAATGAGGGTCACTGAGCCGCTCAGGTCCTCCACCCAGTCATCCCTGGGCGGGACAAAGTACGGCTCAGCGACCACGGCGATGTTGATCGACCACTGCGCCATGCTCTGGAGTAAGAGATCCTGAGCGGCGGCGCAGTGGTTGATATTCGCCTGGAGGAGGCGTAATGGGGCCATTATTGGCACTCCATGTCAGCCCCCTCCCGAGCCCCCTGTGAGGGCCCTGCCGCGATGTTTGCGGCAGCTACGATGGCAGGTGCGGCAGCGGCGGCGGCAGTGGCGGCGGGTGCGGCGGTGACGGCGGTGGCGGAGGGCTTGCCCCTGCCCCTGGCTTTGGCGGGTGGAGCGCAGGCCTTACTCCCAGCCCGGTGATCGGCCGGCTTGCCAGCTGCCGCACATAAAAAGCAGTGCGGCGTGGCGTTGCACGAGCCGGCCTTGTGACCGGGCTGACCGCAGCGGAAGCAATGATCGCTGCGGTCCACCTCCGAGGTGCATTGCACTCCCACGTGGTTGCCCACTTGGCAGCGGAAGCACCTCAGAGGTCTGGGTTCCAGCACTTTCACCTGCGCGGAAACCCAGCCCACCAGGAGCCTTTGGCCCTCCCCGGCGACTTTCCTGGCCGCCGCCACGGGGCAGCTCACCGTAACGGCTCGCAGCCCCTTGTGGTCAGGACGGATGGTGCCCGCTCTAACCTGCTCAGCAGAGCAACCCCCAGTCCTAACGACGGCGGCCACCACCTCAGCCTCCGTCACGCAGTCATCCAGGCCCAAGATGCGCATGTCAATGCACTTGGTGGGCCTGGACACTCGAGCCTCGTCTGCATTTAGGGACGCCCTGAGCCTATCGGCCAGAGCGTCAGCAGTCGGGCCACTCGCCGCACCGGGCACCTCTAGCATCCGGGCCCCAGTCGCAGTGACTTTCACCCGGATGCCATTGGTGATACCTAGCTCTTGCAGGTTCACCGCCGCCCTCGCCTTAGTGAGCACGTCGCGGTAGGACACGCCCTTCTTCTCCGCTTCCGGCTGTAGCGTGATCACTACAGCTGCGGACTTCGGGGCGCGGAGCCTAGCCGCGACGCTTCGCTCTTTGCGCCGCTGCCGCCTCTCTTTCCTTTTGGCCGCCCTTGAGACCTTACCCGCCTTCCTCTTCTCTCCGGCCACTTGCCATTCGGCGTCGGCCGGAGGAGCATTAGGAGGCGGGGGGGGCGGCCGTCTCGCCGCCGGGGCTGGAGCCTTCGCCGCCTGCGCAGCCACCCCGCCCGGCTTTCATGGCTTGAGATATTCACTACCGTCCCCCATCCTCCATCGCTCCAGAAAGAAACACTTGCTTCCCCTTGAGCGAAAACCTAGATCCGCGCCTGAGTATTGTATTTTTCTGTGCCACATCAAACCTAGTTGCATGAAGTATAATTTATAATTCCATACTTCATTAGATATTGTAGCAAAATACACGAGCCCGAACAACTACATACAAACATTCAAACAAAAAATAACGTCATTGTTCTTCATTAAAGATTCGTTCCAGAATTTTTTATTGCTCAGAAGTATTACATTCCGTTTTGAAGTTAACAACAGTTATTTATTAACCACATTCGAAGAAGTCACGATATTTTATTTGTTTTTATAACAGAGTGAATGATGCAATGAAATGAAATGTTTTTTTTTTTTTATGTATGTGCCATAGTTGGTAAAGAATGAAATTAAACAGTTACTGTTCCAGCTACGTAATTAAGTATCTAGTACAAAATCGTTACTAATAAACAAAAACTTTTTGTAAATATGTCTCTACACAGTTTACATAGTTTTATGATAAATTATCAAATCGTATACGAAAATCATATATTAATAATACGATAATTAATACCAGCAATACGTGCACATAGTATATATTATTGGTGTCTGTAAACTATACAGCAAGTAAATAATATTTCGTCAAATATCAACGAGTTACCATTGTATCAGCTGTCAGATGAAACTTAATATCGAGTGTTTCGGTCCCTCGCGCTTGCTCCAATTCATCGTGTCGTTTGACAGACCTTTCTCATTTTACGACATGTATATCGAACACGTACGGAAACCTCCAGCGTTAAATATAACAGAACATAACCACTACACATTTTAAACAGTTTAAAATACGATATACTACGAAGGATGTGGAAATGAGTATGATAATGTAGAAAGTAAAAATATTTAGACAACCACTACAATTACATACCGTGTTATGATCTCAATTCTGCTTTCATTTTAATAAAATGTAATGTTCAGTTCGCGCTGAAAGCAGGCTTGGCTCGAAAAGCACCGCGCAGGCGGCGTGGCGCGGGCTCAGCGCGCAGGCGCTACGTGATGCCTGATAGGCGCGACGCGTGACTTGCTCGCCCTGGTTTTGTACAGGATCTAAAGACTCGGAGCGAGCTTATTAATTAAACATTTAGATACGGATATATTCTGCTTTATGATATGCGATGCCGACGCGGTATAGTTTCGGTAGAACAGAATTTCCAGTACTCCACTAGTATAACTATAAGTCTTTAATTATATATCTATGTAGATATGTGTAGCTATAATACTTTTGTCTTTGTTGATTGAGTAATTTTATTAACGTTTTTTTTTCTCCTTTTTCCAGATTGACTTCGCTCCTTGACTTCGGACACGTTCATCACATCATGGATAATATGGTCAATTGCACTTACTTTGCCAAAAGCCTGGCTAATTAAGTTCTCGACCAACAAGGATAGGGTTGGGGTGAATAATGGGAAAAAGGAACGTACGGATCAAGTTCGCACACTGGATTGGTCCGCCGATTGACTCGAGCACGTTGGGCACGTCCGAGTAGCACCCCAGCCCGCGCCCCGCACTCCCGCACTCTCAGTTACCGACGCTCTAGCGACTGCCAATAAAGTACAAGTCATACCGGGTTATTCACTTATTTAAATTTAGATATATTTATTGTAGTACAAAGATAAACTGAACACAAACATTGCGAGTTTGATGTAGCAAAACTGACAGGGGAACGAACCGAGTTGTCGTCCTCGGTTGTAAATGAAACGGTAGTCATGACGGCCACTGCCCCAGAACTGTCAAAGTCGGATTTCTTTGATTTCGTGACGTCCAACGAGGTTACTGATGCTCAGTACAAACAACAGATGCGTTCTGTAAATGTGTTCATGGAATCACCCGACTCGAGGTCGAACCCGCTGCTCTCAGAGGAGCCCAAAGAACAGAACAATAATAGCTTGCTGAGCGTGGGTGGTGCGCAAATTGGCGCCAACAGTGGCATGGCCACTGCCACCACTTCCACGACACTACAGAGTTTCGACTCCATTTGGAACGTGGACCGCGAACGTGATCGCTTAGATACTACCATGTTAGAGGATCTCAACAAGTTTTATTGGAACCAGGAAAGCGATATTAATGGCACGCATCCCTGCACAGACACGGCAATTTCAAATAAATTAATTAACAACACGGACGGACAAATTTACACACTGACTGTATTAAATCATGACATGACGGAAACCAGTTCGAATCGATACTGGGCTAAAGAAGAAGACGTCTCTATGTCTAGTCCAACTGACATAGAGCCGCACAACTCCTTAGATCTCGAATCCATATTAAATATGAACGGATTCCCCAATGACTTCAACCAAGATTTACCAAAAGTAGAGGGTTTCACTTACGAGGATGGTGACTCAGAAAGTCAACACGCTGATTTGAGTACTAGTGATTTAGTGAAAGTGGAACCCTACAGTTACGAAGAAGGTGAGTTTCAGAGTAGTGACAAAAAAGATGACTCTCATAGTTCATCTATTCTCGTAACACCAGCCTTATTAGAAAGTCAAGTAGAATTTAATAACAATAACAATGATTGGAAAATAACGGATCAAAATACAGAATCGAATGAATCTTTGCTCAGAAGCGCATTACAGGGAAAAGCTTTTATTAGATATAGTACTATACAAAAAAATCCTGCAAAAGTCGATGTTAGTAGTGAACTGAAAAGAGTCATCGCGACAAATAACAACAAACCTGATGTACCATCAATGTACCAAGACAGCAAAGATGAACTCTTGATGGCGATTTCACCACCTAATCGTTTAAATATTTCGATATTATTAGAAGACCCCAGCAACTCTGTTGTTTCAAATGGGGAAAATCCATCATCGACGCAAAGTGTAGACGACATTTTATTGTCACGACTAGATACCAACTACCCGGAAGACTACGAAAAGTTGAAGAGGATAGCAACGGAACTCGGAGAATCGATGCAACCGTTCTGTACCGTAGAACCTATTGACCCGACGCGAAGTGTCTATAACATACATCACGTCAACGGTGAACTAGTGACCATGATCCCCGCCGGGGAGGTCCAGCTGAACCAGCACTTGCAAATAGTGACAGCATCGCCCACCGTGACGAGCACGAAGCCGGGAAATAGAAGATACAAGAAACCGCAGAATAAGAACCCGGCGCCGACGCCGCAAGCGCAGTCGGGGACGGCCATTCAGGCGGCTACCTCTACGTCCAATGGAGTGAGGAAAGAGAGATCTCTCCACTACTGCTCCATTTGTTCGAAAGGATTCAAGGACAAATACTCAGTGAACGTGCACGTGCGGACGCACACGGGTGAGAAGCCATTCACGTGTTCGCTGTGCGGCAAGAGCTTCAGGCAGAAGGCGCACCTTGCCAAGCACTACCAGACGCACATCGCGCAGAAGACCGCCGCCGCCAACGGCGCAGTCAAGCCCAACAAGCAGAGGTAACGCGCGCCCGCCGCGCACTGCTCACCGCTCACACCCCATTGATAGTCAATTGAACTTTATCATGGTGATATAATAACAAATGTATTTTCTTATAATCGATACTTAAAGGCTGAAAATATCACAGATGAATTTGGTAAGGTGCTAATAAAGTAATAATTTATAGAGAAATAAGACAGCTACGAAAGAGAGATGTGAATGTTCTCGGCCGTTAATCTTATTTGTTAATTTGTATGTAATTCCGCCCGTTACCGTATACATTTTAGCTTTAGCTAAGAACAGATACTTTTAAGTGTTTTACAAGATTATATAAAATCAACTTACATTGCATATTTATTAGTCATAAATACTAGTTTACGTTAGAAGTCATATTTGTAAACAACGTTATGCATTTGGTATAAGTAGGTAGATATCTGGCGCTAGTTCCTTGATTTATGTAATGGCACCCCGACACGACGCTGAGTACCTAATGTGGTTCGTTAAAGTGTTTGTTTAAACGGTGGATTATCGACAATGTGTCTCAAAGTAACATCAGATAAATAGTGAACAATGATGAGCACCGCTGGTGTTACTGGTCGCCGCGGCGCCGTAGTAATTTCTCCCGCTGTGCGACCGACTGAACTTTCTAAAAATAAAAATAAAAAAGACTAAAAGAACGAGTATTCAGAACCCAGCATCTTTCACCGCTCAACTATCGCATCTCTTCACTGTGCTCCTCTCGGTTTGAAGTGATTTTTTTTTCGAGTATGGCTGCACTATCATTTTTCGAAATTTCTATTTACTTAGAGTTACTCTGCGATGTTTAAGATAAAGCTTTGTACAAAAAGTTGAATACTTGTGTTATTATTATAATGTACTCCTCGGAAATTGGAACGTAATAGCTTGTTCGGGACGGCAGGGACCATTATTCGAGTGTCCATATCGGACGACGCGATGCAGTGAACGGTTTCTCATTCCCAATATTACATCTTTCGCCTCATACTGGGAGAGGCCTGATTGCCCTCAGATTGCTATAAATTATAAATACAAGTGCTGTTTCAATCGCGGTCTTTAAAATGTGCTCCCTTTCTCGTCTAACAAATTGGCCTTTCTTTGTTCCGTCTGTGTTTATAACACAGGGCCTCGCCCTGTCATTATTTATATATACGTACCTAGATAGGTTCTTAGACATTGTTTACCGTCGGACACCTATGTAAGTAATCATTTTATATCTTCCCATTATTACCTACCAGTTATTAGCCATGAAACAGTAATCTTGAGTATGAAAGTGCATGAAAGTACTGTGCATGCTTACCTTCCACTTAGTGAAAGTAATTACCTAATACGAGTATAGACATCACTCTAATCTGTTTCACTGACATTTTCAGATACCTTTCTATGCAGTCAGGTTGTTTGTGCTCAGTTTATTTATTCTATAGAACTGAATGTTATCGTTATTTTCGTGACGATGTGAAAGAATGGTTTTCTTTTTATTTTCATTTTAGACTCTTACATAGTAATCATGCGACATGTAGTGAATACGCAGAAAGTTTTGTGAAAGCACTTTCAGAGCACATGTTTTTTTTTTAAACACATCATTACGTCAAATTCGCTAAGTGCATCCTCACAATAGGGGGAGTCAATGTGCTAAATAATGATTATCATCTAATGACGATGAATAATCACTATCATAACGAAAATTAGTTAAATTAGTGTAAATTAGCTAATTCTGCAACATGATAATAATTTATTCAACATATTTTCTAAGAAACAGTATATTTTTGTAGTGGCAGTTAGTTCAACTTGATGCCTATTTCGTACAACTGAATATTTCTTTTTTTTCTAGAAACGAATACCTATATGGTCACGGCTACATACATGCAGACATAAGTATGAGAGAAAATAAACGGTTAACCAGGCGATACAATAGTAAACAACACTGAATGCTAATACAACTGGCACAAAAGTTGACTCAAGTTACTTTACTTAGTAGTCAAGTACTTAGGCCATTACGTGGTCAATGGTCAACGTATCAGCGTAGTACAATAAATACGTTAATAGGTTATACCATGCAGTGTCTATTACAATGGTTCAATTATGTACCGTGATTGAAATTAAACCACCGGAATTAAGGTCAAGTTATAATATTTCGGCCTCCGCACGTCAGGCGCGCGGTATTACACACAATGTCAAAGCGGCACGACCTAATATATTTTTTTCTATTAAACTATTCCATTAGAAGTCTATTGAAACTAATTTAGCTATGCTTAAAACTGCCTATCTACCGACTAACTTGTGAATATAAAATAACAGACCATAAAGTTTTACTTTCTGAAACTTAACTAGAGTTTTTTCATTTCGTATAATTGATATTTTGCCTAAAGTAGTTTCGTCACTCGGCCCTTCCGTCCACAAGCTATATAGAATATATAAATATCTACCTACGTCTATACCGATTTATTAATTTTAGAAACAGCTTTACTAGCTCCGATTATGGCATATAATTATTTACACTTACCCGGGTACAAGAATAACCTTTAAAACAAACTGGCAATTTCGAAAACACTATTATTAAACAGGAAGATATTAATAAAACAATATTGTAAATCAACAAATTAATTGAACTCAGCAGTTCGTTAAAGATTTATAGATAGAGATACCAATATTGAATTTATTTGTAACTTAAATTACAGTTTCTAAAGTAACTGTATGTAGTATTCCTTCGTATCGGTTTTAACGTTGAACTAATTATAAGTTTGACGACATCTCTCATATTCTGTTTTGAAACTGCCGCTGTTAGCTTCTCTACTTACTTATAAATGCTAAGTTGCCGATATAAATATGCATCTTGCCAGTAGCAATACTGATGAACAAATAATGTTCAGTATTTAGCTATTTGTAAACGAACACTGCCCCTCGACGCTCCTGTGTGACTGTGACACTGCAAATATAAACTAAGTGTTTGCGTGGAATTTACTTAAGTTTTTATAGTTCTGAGTCTCAACCCTTTAAGTATTTCGGTTTATTTTTACTGTAATTTTGTATGAACGCTTTATATGTACGTACCTAGTTGATATGATTAAAGATGAAAGTTCTACAAAAAAGCTTTTGTCTATTAAGAACTACTAAATAATCATACTGTTATATACAGAACAAATTATATTGCATCGCATTAAGTTCACGCGGCACATCTTCTAAAATGTTTTTCAGACTGAATTTTGTACCTACACTGTCTTCTCGGTTAGTACGCACATGTTGTGAGTACTATGAAGATTTCTATTGAGATTGTCGTAAATATGTTTCAAAGTATAGTTGTAAAGCCAGAGGAAACTCTTTAACAATACTCATTATCTTGTAAATATGTATCATGAATGAATTTTATAGAAAAGTTGACTTTGGAAGTAAAATTTATACTCTACCACTTGTATCTCATTAGATGGTATTTGAATAACTAGCGAATTTATAGTTTTAATAAGTACCTAAATAAGAAACATTGAGAGATTTACCAGATTACTTTAAGATACTATGGCTACCTTCATAAATTATGTGAGTGCATAAATGGTTGTTAATATATTCATGTAATATATTAAATTATGTTGGTTTTTGAGTACATTATTTTGAAAAGGTTTATTATTGAAAAGGATTATATTGATCGATTTTTATTGCATTTGTTCCTGAGTTGATTATTAGATTTTATTGATAATTATGTCTTGTTTATAAGGATCTATGAGTAACTATTGCATGAATAATTTAATTTTATAAAGTATCGGAGTTGTTGTAAGGGAGACGTGGATGACTCGCTATCGACGATGATTTGTAATGTTCAATACTTTTGTAAATACTGTTTATTTATAGATTTTGGTAGTTTTTTTATTAATCGTCTCTCTATTCATGGGGGTGTCGCTGTCGGCTCTTATTTCATTTCATTTTTAACATGATCTATCTATTAACATAAATTTTGTTTTGTTTTCTCACTCAAACTCAAATTCTCAATAAATTAATAGTCGTAAGTAAATTTTGTCCTGTTTCATAAATATTATAAACATTGAAAAGGTTTATCTACGTCGCCCTTAAGCTGAGCCGTCCTGTACAATACTTCATTATTTATTTTTAGAATTATATTTTAAGGTGAAGAAAATATGAAAACAAAAACATAATTGTATTTTGATTAACCGGAGCTGTGATTTTTTGCTTATCTGTATATCTATTAGTCAGTGTGAGTGTAGTGCTCGCAAGCAGCTCACTGCACTGATTCAATCACTGAGGTCTTCCGAACACTAGGCGACACGTGCACTGCTACTGCGCCCGCGCCGCCTGCATGCTCCAACTCTGACGAACGAGACACGTTTTTTTATCAGAACCTGTATTTGTACCGCGAGTATATTTAGACATAACAAGACTATAAAGGCCTACGAATATTGACAAAATGTCAAAATTAAATTTTGCTTGTTAATTAATCTAGTATTGGGTTTTTTCCGTCGACCATTTAACTGAAAATGTGAAAGACAAATTCATGCTTTCGTGTTACACATATTACGGATTAACTCCATGGAAGTAAAAAAAAAACGATATTGAAATACCATATAACCGACAAAATAAACGTAGAAAAATAACTGAAATTACTGAAACCCAATGAAATATTTTATTCAGAACTCTTAGATAAGTAACTTTTTAAAGCAATGTGCGCAAGAGCATGGCGCGTGGAAGCCTAGTGTCAGACATAAAGTCAGATTAAATCTGATTACGTTAAATTAGTATCACACCGTAAGGTACGTGTAATATAATAAATGTAGCTACCATAATTTTTTACAACATTTACAGTTTTATAATGAATTTCTTATATTTGTACTTTCCTATGTTAGTTTGCTAATAAAATGTTTTTTTTATATAATATGACCTTTTGTTTTTTTTTTCCTTTATCAATATCATCGGCCAGCATGTGTTAAAATGAATTGAGATAAGGGCAGGAGGAATATGAACATCGACTTTCAACAACCGTCCATTTCTGAACAAAGGCTTCTTCAATATCACGCCATTAAACTTGGCCCTAGGCTATTCTCATCCAGCTGCTACCAGCTATCGACATCAAATGATATTATTCGCCTCTTCACACAAACTGAAGAGTGAACTTAGTACCTTTAATGCAGCTTCTATTGTAAACGATGAGCTGCAGCATGGTGCTGCTGAGCATTCATTGCATTTTTACTTTTACAATTGAAATGTAGTCGTGAACACCACCATGCAGATTTTGAAACTTAGTTTAAGTCTGTACTAAAAATAGGTCAATTGAATGTAAAATTTTAGAATTTTAGAATAAGGAAAGTTCCATCAGAACGACGAATGCTTTAATTAAGACCGTCCTGCTTGGAAAAACATACGCTTGTCTAGGGTAGGTGTAAAACTGACAGCCTTGAACTGCCTCACTGCTTCGTTGGACACTGATACTAGGCATATGGCCGTGGGTTCGATCTCCAGGGAGGGTAGCTACAAGGGTTAGTTAGTCCATTAAGAATTTCTTAGTAGCAGCTCGAATTGTGTCCGGTTAATGGCAAGAGGCTTGCTCCTCCTATTACATACATACTCATACATAGGACTTATTTAAACACAATCGGCAATAGTAAGTGTACTTTACATATGCACGTATGTGCACTCCTTAGGGGAACACAGGCTAGTTATGTTAACTAATAACGAATTAATTTGGTAAGTATAAATATTGTCAATCTTCAGTGCTGCGGCAGGTGAGAATAAATCGTCAAGACCACTTACAAATCTTTACCTACGTGGATGAAACAGCTTCGTTTCCGGACTTTTCTCTTAGCTATAGAAGTAACTGCACTCAAGATCAACCACTTTTAAAATAATACGTAGAAAGACGTATTTTTGCACTAACCAGGAAAAAATATGAAAGTTATTTTTAAGCTCAAATTATATATCCAAAGGGGGTTTTCCGGTAAAACCACAAAACCCAAAAACAAAATAAAAATGCAGTGATTTATAATTCGAATTGACACTACCAGCATTATTTCTGGGTTTATAAATGTAGGCACACATTAATTTATCCGTACACTTCGGATAAATACAGTTTATTATAGACAGTAGGTAGATACGTCCTAATCGTTATTTCAAATAAGGACAGTACCGGAGTAGGTACTTGAGCAGCTTTACGGAATAAAAAAAGTACTAATCAAATATCTAGGGTACAGAATAATCTAAAAGATACCTAGGTTGGTACTTGAAGAGTCTTCAGGATGTAAAAGAAGCTCTTTAAGCGTTTTTGATTATTAACTAGATACGGTAATCGTGAAAAAACAAAAACATTAATTAAGTAACGAACAATGATCAAATTTTGTGTTAATTCCAAACAGTTTACCGAGTTTAGGGCCTCACCGAAGCCTTTGTGATAACATTAAGATGAGTGAACAAAAGGCATATATAAATAGTTGGCGGGTAGTCGACGGGCATTGTTTCTTGCGGTTCCGGCGCACACGCATCGACCTAAGGCGGTAATTAGTTCTATTGTGGACGGACCGATGCTATCGACGCCACAAATACTTCCGATGGATTTACGTACCTGCTTTCCACTCATTGTTTACTTATACGCTCTTTATTAATCGTCCGTCGGTCCGTCCCGCCGACTGGCACAAAGAACATCGCGCCCAATTAATTTCAGTCCAACCACCGCTTTGTATAAACGATGTTAAACAAGCAACAACCTCTTTATAAGGTCATTAAAGCATATTAAATTATAAAAAGGTATAGAAACCATTTTAGATAAATGGTGTAGATAAACACCTCTTTTATTCATATACAGAACATACGCGCAATAAAATGGTAAAAAAACTGGATTCGTATCAATAGCAACAGGGAAAAGCGATACATAAGGGCAGACAAGAATCCTTATAAAGTAAACAGAGCGATCGTACGAATTCAAAATAACTAAGTTATGAGCTCAAGAAAGCGGACAGTAAAACGGAAGTATAGCGGACGACCTTCCTTCATACAAACATAGGTACCTATCTGTTGACGCGCGCTCCGACGACTATTAAAAAAACAAGCTCATATAAAGTCCAACACAAGTCGTGCCCGTATGATCTGTTATCGCATGAAAGGAAAATATACAAATGCTGTAGCATACTTGATGTAAATAGACTTGTGAATATTGTGAGGCACTTCAACTTTCTCCGAGTGATGGGCCGTCAATCATCATAAATTAGAGACAATTTTCCAGTTATCACTTTGATATAACTTAATGCTTAAGTTAACATAGCCTCTAAATTCAAACATACACGGTGGCAGGGACACCGACTCGCAAACTGTAACCATGAATTCAGCACATGATTTTAAACACTTTAGCGTAGTAATTTTTCGTCGGTTATTAATCTTTTTTGCTGTTCCATACATTTTGACCGCGTAGGTATTGTAGTTTTCTATGAAAAAGCAGTTTTTCTTAAATAACTGACATAAAATTTCAAGGCGGGGGATCAGAATCATGCGCTGAATTCATGGTTACAGTTTGCGCGTCGATGTATCCGCCACCCTGGATAAGGATTGATTGCCGTTGAAAAACTGTAATTTTTACCAAATAACCTGACGATTTACCGGTGTATAAGCATTACAGTGGAGGTTTACTGGCTTATCCATACATAACCATATCAATCAAACTCATATAAAAGCCATCTAATGGTGTCCTGCACTCCAAGGATTTTCGTATACAACCAGTCTTATTATTTCCGTAAAAAACGGGTACGTACCTTTTCGGAATAACTTGCAATCAATACAGAACGTGGGACAAAAGTTGCAAAATTCGACAATTGCTAACCAGTTAATTAAATAAAATGATTCACGGTTAAATCAAAAAATTTCATGACCGTAGTTATCCGATTAAACCTATTACCTACTTTGTTCAGCTAAATCGCAGTTAAAGCAAAATAACCATTATTTTTTCCAAAATGTAATATTGAAAGCACTGTAAGAAACAAACGAATATTTAAAATGATAAATGATACGCAGAGTGAAAACAACAGACAAAGTACGCAACGTAACCAGACGTCATTAGTTGGCGCGCTTACAGGAAATCGTACATTATGGGTGAAAACTGAGCATTCTGCATTTTCAACTGAACGGTGAGGATACTCATGTCTAGTCACATGAACAGTTAGTAGTAATAGATGAGTAATCGTCAAAATGCTCTCAGCGGCAGTAATGCACCGGCGGCGGTGCGCGGCGGGCGCGGTATGTTATTTGGGCGGCGGCGGCGGCGGCCGTATTGTCCGTAATCACTTCATCTGTTGCTCATCCCGCTATCAGGCACGGAACAGAATTGGAATTTCTTATAGGTCTCAATAAGACGTTGAGGCTGGCCGGTGCCTATTGCTGGTTTAGCAATATTATGTGGTTCCTAACAGTACTTATTCAGGGTGAACTGATCGAAGAACGTTAAAAATTGGTTTGACTTCAACCTTTTGCTTAAAATCTGATCTGTGTTAGAACTTCAAAAGTTGGTACTTAATTAAACAAAACAGTTAAAAAAGGATTATGTTTATTGAATGACTTTTAATTATTTGTAGAGTAGCACCTATTCATAAACATTTTTACCTCATGTTGACTCGACGCCGGGGCTGACGATCTCTAATTCGTTTTTTAATCCGCCTGTTACCCAGATCTATCATAAACATCGTGTCAGTTATATCTATAGGTATACATTTGACTTGAACTCACGCGTCATCTCCAATCAAAAGGGTTAACCTTTTCACTGTGATTAGAAAACCGCTAAAGCTGATTTGTAAAAAATCAACCAACAAAATGAAGCTTTCATTAACCGCTCTAACTTTCTACTATATATCTTACACGGAAGTTACATAGAGCAGAGATAAGTGGACAGTGCGCGATAACATCGCGTCTATGTAGACTCCATAACAACGTTAATTTATTGTCGTTACAGGAGACTCACGAACACTAAACTTACTTGACATTGTAATCAAATTGCTAATTTAGTGCTGAAACCGATTCACAATGAGTTTTAGTACATAGAGGTTCGATTAACTGACGTAACATCAAAATATGCAATTAGTGGCAAACATATTAGGTATCATTGTATTACTGCCAATCAAATCAAATTACCAAAGTCAAAATGACGTTTCATAAGTTTACTGCTAATTGTTTTAGTGACCCGTCTTTGGCCGTAGGTAGATTGTAGGGGCAGTAATAAATGACTTCTGAAAATTGCTCTTCTTATTGTATCCATCGATTATCTGCTGTCTAGCAGTCGATGGACCACTCAAAAACGCATTCATAGGCGATGTCGCTTCATTCCCCGAACCTTCGAGTATCAATTAACTATATTTTTGTCGCTCCGCAATACTTTTATAGTCAGTCTTATGGGTCATTTTACAAGAGTTCACAGGTTGGTAGCACGCTCCATCCTTTACTCTCTTGGACTGATCTTAACAGTCATGGTTAGAGATCTCAGTAGTCGTGAAATACGACACGAACAGTGACCGCATCATAACTATGTTTATTTTCTGAAAACTTATTCACATGCATTTATTTTATTCATTTGAGGGAAAAATGCATTGCTATTTAAAATTCTACCTCACCTTGACTTATATGAGCTTCTTGGAGAATTATACGACACACTCCGCTGCAGTTGACGCCATTATCAAAAATAAACCTAATGTGGTATTCTAATTCAGTTGCTTTGTATTCCGTACACGACCAGGCTGACAATGGAACTGAGTTTTTTTTTTTAAAAATTGTTGTCTAGACGTTGAACAATATTTTTTTTTGTTACAGAAAATATTAAGAACAAATTAGTCATTTGCAGTCCGTGTACATTTTAATTTACATAATGTTGAGTCATTAATCGATCGAGCCATTTAATCAAAGTAGTTTGTGCAAAGTTGGTCATCCGTGCAAAATGTGTATGGCATTTTTATTGTCATTTTACTCATTTTATGGAAGCTGCTGTTTTGATAATGAGAGACAGGAAGTAATCGTGAGACAAGGTTAAGCTTATAAAGTTACACACATTATACGATTTTAATTGCTTTACTGAAGATTCAGTCACGTCTTACCTACATGGAATTCCCAACGCACTTTGCCAGGCCATTGACGTAGGACCTTTAGGATTTTATTTTTAATAATGTTGAAACAACATATTTTGCTGTACTAGGTATCAGCTGGCCTCCTATTCTATTGAAACTCCGTTGGTAGATACTACGCTAGGCCAGCTCAAGGTACAAGTGTTACCACTGACGAGGGGCCTACTATACTAACGTACACGATTTTCATTTCCTAACGTATCATGTTCCTTTTACTTTCTTCCTTTCCCTTTCTTCTTTTCCTTATCTTCCACTTCTTATTAGTTTTATAAATCTGCTCTGTAGAGTTTCCTTGAGTTGAGTTGTCTGCTGACAACCGTTTCGACCGAAACGGCTTCTATTAGGCGATGCGATGGCTTGACGGGTTAAAAACTACATCGTCATTTTTATTCGCAAACATTCATGATGACAAAATGTGTGTGAAAATATTCACAGGGTTTAAATAAAATACGAATTGTTGGATTATGCCACTTAGACATAGCTCAGTTTAATGTCCTTAATCACATAATATTCAATGTTATCTTAATAAAAAAAACATATATCTACTGCGTCATTACAAAAATACCTAATCTTATTTAAATGAAACAATTTCAACGAAGTTAATCAAGATCTTGCATTAAAATGTCTTAGAACAAAAATAAATAAATACATAACTACTCTTAATTATTTTTAACTTACGAAGTAGCTAAAACTGTGCGCTGGCGACCGTCTTTGGGTTTATGCCTTGGTAATGATTACACAATAGTTCATAATCAATATCGCAGTACATTTTACATAATTATACAAAATGTCCAAAAATGTGAATATTTTTATGAATCTATGTATACCCAAACATTGTCTTATTTAATGAGTTAAAATGAGGTGAACTTAAATAACTAAAAAATGAGTTTCATTTGACGTATTAAACATATTACTTGTATCAAAATATTGTTAAAAGATAACCCAACGATATAGAAATTTTTAAACCATTGAACAAATATTTTGCTGAACAGTTAGCGAAACAAACTTCTTTTGTGTTTTTTTACCAACTTAATGTCATGTTTCGCATGTATCAAGTCGTCATGCACGTAATTATTTTCATGAATCTTCAACTACTTTGCTATGTCAAACAGATCAATATTAATTCTAATACTATGTAGTATATTAAATGTCATACATGTTGTATAAAATTGCTTTAATCACTACTTAAAGACATGTCATTCGGATCTTACTTCTTGGGGTCTCTGTAGACGCCCATGAAGAGGATGGAGTTGGTGGGGCGTTCGTAGATGAGGTACACGAAGGGGAAGTTGGCAATGAAGCGGCTAGGCTCGGCCGGCCTGGACGATCGGAAGCCAAAGATTGCTGTTGCTGCTGCTGCTACTGTGCCTGTAAACGAACACTCACTTTAATAATTAGGCTTAGAGATGTGATAGTCGCAAACGGTAAAATAACAAGGTGCACGGAAAACAAAAGATATCCTATTGATTATCTCAGTTTTAATTTTTCAAGATAATTAAAGCAGGTAGGTCTATGCTACACTTGTTCAGCCAAAACGTCAAAATGAAACACTATTATAAAAAGCTATAGTTAATGGTTTTCCTTATAGCCTTCCTTTTTGCTGAATAGTGAAAGTTCCTAATTCGTTAAGTACCGTGTGATTCAGAATATTTTTTAAGCAGGCTTTAGCCTAATGATGAGTCGAGTAACGAGTAATATTTCGACAATGACGTGCTGATTTGTAGCTCTTAACCCCTAATTGATTTGCGGTTTCTTACCGTCCTCGTCGTTCTGAATCTTCGCCTTATGAACGGCGTCGTCGAAGAGAATGCCGCGCTGTTCCGACAGCGTGGTGAAGTCTGCGGTCTCGTTGAACAAGTCACCCACTCCTAGTCTTTCCAACACCTGAAACAAACAAAGTACTTATTCGTTTTCAATTTCTTTGGAACACACGTATCTTATTCGATATAAAAACAAAGTTATTCCTGCGGTTGTGACCGAAAATATCGGATATCTCAAAAACTTAAATAGCAAAGTCACTTAGAAACATCATAATCTTTTACATTTTGGCGTCCATCCCCACATGCTTATGTGCATTGTTTTTTTTTCATGTATGGGGAGTGCCATACTCCTAATTATTTTTTCCTCTATTTTACTACACCATTGGTTAGAGGTGCACATAAATACACCTTCTTTCCAATTTTCATCGATATAGTGCAAATAGTCTCGGAGCAAAACGGCTGTGTGGCGGACAGACGGACAGACGGACATGTCGAAATTATAAGGGTTCCGTTTTTGCCATTTGGCTGTGGAACCCTAAAAAGTACCATAACCACTGTATAAAAACAAAACAGTTATGATACCCTCATCTTCCGCGATCCTATAATCATTAGAAAACTGAAGATTGTCCCATTTTCAGACTTTTGCTAAAGCATGAAGTTTTTCTGACTACCTACCAAGGATGAACGCCGTTATCTAAATTATCTCAGGTATTCTCTGTGTGTGGTGGATTGAAATATACAGGTACAACCGCAGAGACTTCGTCCCCAATAGGAGGACGGTAATGATGGCAGCTATCTTTTTTTTTCTTAAGTCTATGAAGCAATTGCTTGCACTTACGTCTCTCATGGGAAGGCTCCTTTCAACGGTGAATTTGGGAATTTCGACGATCACCTCACGACCCATGTAGCCTTCTTCCACTACGGCAGCCAGGCGCTCCGGAGTCAGATTCGCGATAATGTTGGTTACACCTTTGGACAAAGCACGGTTTATATAATACATACATATGTAAAATAATGATTGTAGGGGAACCGTCTAATATCTATACCTGATACCCCAATGTCATGATGACGTAGCACATGCTATGTAGGTACCTAATTAAATTAGTGAATAAGCATGAGATATTTCTGTCCCTTCAAAAATATTAAATAAGCTACATATTCGTACAGAACGAGCCTAGGACTGCAACAGCCACCAGCTTTAGAATAATTACTAAATAATATTGACTAGTTATGCCCAGGAGTCACAGGAATAAGTAGTAATAGCTGTAGTAGCAAGTAAGGTATGATTGATGAAACCTCGGGAGCACCAGGTCAAATCAAGCAAGAAATAATCCATAAGACTTAAATTGAAGTGTACCGTTATCAGCCGAGTGAACTAGAAAGCACGGCTAACAGTAACCATCATTCATATCAGATTAAGCGTTCAGATCTGTATCAAACTCAAACGAGAGGCGATAGGATCGAAAGTGTTTTTTTTTAACACAAAACAAAGATTTTAATCGTCTTCAAGGAAGTTCTCAATATGACTGTATTTTCTTTTGTAGTATATTTCCGCATATTGATAATATTTTATAATCGATATGGATATTTTTTTATTTAGAAGAGTATAGTTTCGTCTGATGAAAACTGTCAAGATCTGATTAAGCAATTCAACGATTGAGAGAGAAAATTATGAATTCATACAGCGAATCACCGGGGCGATTGTTGTTATGATTTTTAATACGATTTTTACTTATATTTATTTTATTGATCGCTCGCGGCCGACATCTTGGCAGACTTGCTACAAATCTGGGTATATTGCGAGATTGCAGTTACGGCAAATAAAATCACCGAATTGCTGTTATTTAATCAAATAATATGGACAAGTAGGCTAACCTTCCTTCATGGAGTAAGGGGGCAGCAAGATGTACATGCTGATGTCGTTGCCCTTGTACGGTAGCTCCAAGATCTGGGCTCCGAGCTCGTCGCTTACCACTGGAATGGACAATAAACATTAAATATTAAATTATGATAGATTTAGTTATTAAAGTAGGACTAGGGGAAGTAAGATCATATTCAACATTTTGTGTGCAAATTCCGCAAATTGAAATCAATTCAGGAACAAAAGCAGGGGCACGGTAGTGGAAACAAAAGCAAGGATAAAATAAATCTTGAAACTTTTCTGCGTAGCTCTTTGTATAAAATAATCACTTACTGTAGTGGAAAGTTCCCTTCTGCTTCATGAACGGCACGAGCGTCTGACGAGTCTCGGACACAAAGAAGGCCTCTTTCTTCGTCCTCTCCTTGGGAAACTTGGAGGCCCACACGCCCTTGAAGTAGGCCGCGTTGGCAAGCACCAGTTTAGTAGACTGGGAGACTCCGTCTTCGGGTAACAGGTCCTTGATGTTGTTCTTGGTTACGCGGCTAACCCAGTCGTTGATGTAAACGCGAGCAGCTTCGGGGTTCTCACGGAAATTCTGCAAATGATATTATTTTTTTTTATTATAGACTTAGTACTTTTGTTTACGACGCGTTGACTCCATTTTCCTTGTCATTGTTTCCGTGTATAAAAATTGGCGTCTACGCAGTAGTTAAATTGTAGAGTTTACTGAAAGCTATTACAAGTACCTACATGGTATAATACTTGAGCAAACGTTACCCGTTGGCTTCAAGTCTTTTTACAGAATGACAACTAAGGACACGTAGGCTGTAATAGGCTATCGATGATGAAACTTTCTGCAGATTGAGGACAGTGAACAGTTTGGTAAACACTTGAGCAAACGCTTTAGTTTCGTCAAACGGTCTGTAGCAAACAGTATGTAATAAAACAGTGGCGATAGTTACCAGCGTCTCCAGCTCGTCGCCGAACAGGTCCAGCATGCACTGCCGCACCTGCAGCCCGTTGTCAGTGAACAACTTGTTGGCGCTCGTGAACTCATAGCTGTCACTGTTGTTGTTAGTCGCCCGCGATCGCTGGTCCACCTTGTATGCCGTCATCAGGTTGATCTTGTCCTAGAATTAATTAAACGATGCGGTTTAGATTCTGCTTTATAGTTTAATCATATATCTATTTGTTTATCAGTCTTTATGATTAACATAACACTCATTTCACAACAAACCCATTGTAATTCTACCAAATAATATACCTATTAATGACAAATTATTTCTTGAATCAAATAAACCGGTACAGTTCTTAATTTCCATTTCGAATAGGTAGGTTGTTTTTGTTGATTACGGCAAAATACAAACAACAATATCATCAGAAATAGAAAAACAACGTGTTACCTACCATACTCTCAGCAATCCTCAAGGATTCCTTCAATGAGTGTTCAGTTTGTCCACCAGCGGAGAAGTAAGCTAGTATCAACGCGTGGTACACGGAGAATGGAGAGAAGAAGATGTTGTCGTCAGGGACTGCCTTGTTGATGGCACTGAACAAGTTGAGAGTGAACTCCAGCTGTCCTCGGTACAATGAGGTACGAGCTTCAGGGTCCAACTTCTTTGAGGAGTCATCTTTGTAGAAACACTGGCTGTTGACGGTCGCAATGGCCAGGAGGCCCACCGCCACTACTTTCAACATGATGGCACTGGAACAATAAGACAACATATTTCAGAAACAGTTCCCTCAAGCTACGTTAAAGTGTAGGAAAAATCAAAGCGATATACCTAAACTGATGCTGCGCGTTTAACATCCTAGTATGTATTGACTATTTATGTACGAGTTCATGGAGTTATATACTATGTTTACATGTCATTATATGATTATACCTACCCATCAATACTGACTCATAATTGCTAACATGTGAAAATTCTGGTGGAATAGAAGGTGTTACCTGCAAACAATATTTTGCAAAGGAGAAATGTTTTTACACGTACATTATTATTGATATTATAATTGGGTCTTATTTAAAATTCTTGCGCCAGGATTGCCATTGTTTACACTGTTCTGACAAGTCGGGATGGGTTTAGTTGGAAATACTTAAATAGGTATAGGCGGAACAATAGGGTTTGTCGAGTAAATTTAATTTGACGTATGTTAGAAAATTACTGAGCAATTCAGTTTTAGATGATTGCACAACGGTCAGTCGCTTTGCGTGTATACATTTTCATAATACATTAATCACTGATAGAGATTGGTTTGGGCATATTGTCTACGATAAAATAATGCCGAAATGCCTAGACATAAACCCATCTCTAGTCGCAGATTGTATAACTACGCACATCCTGATTACAACTTAGGTAAGAATAAAAACAAAAATTTCATTGATACGTTTGCTTAACTTAAATACGGTAAGTACTACCATGAACAAAAGCACGGCCAGATTCGGCCCCATTACATTTGTTATCCTCAAAAGATTAGTATTGTCAAACACAACGTAACGAGCCTACGGTTCAATGGTTCTGAATATGATAAAAAGCGCTAAGCTACGCCAGACAGAATGTATTTTATCTGTGAGCATTTCACCGCGCTTTCTCCTCGGAGCAGAGGTGGGGTAGTGCGGTCAGCTACCCACAAAGCATAAAGCATGCCATTACCTACGATTCGCCTCGACTTTAAAATTTCGCTCATTCGAAATATTCGGGTCTCATTACCTGTAGTTTATAGTAGCCATCATAATTTGTTTTATGGCTGCACCATATAGCAGAACAAGAACATTGGGAAGCAAAAAATTATCTGAGTATCTTTTCTGTTAGATTATTCTAAGACGGTACCTACCTATATTTTTTTTATTTGGATTATTTTATTTAACCTTTCAAACAAGTTTTAATTTGCTATCCAAATTAAATTCTTCAAATACATACAAAACTGGTATTTGACTGCATCGATCGATGCCCGCTTTAATTATGCTGCCAATAAACTTGACTAATAGGTAGACCAATTATTATCAACCTGCAGGTATAGAAACAACTTGTGAAAGCTAGCTAATTATCGTGTATCAGATCTCTATACCTAATTAAATAATCTAGGTTCAAAAATGAGGGTCATATCTGTTAGCTGCTTAAACATGTCCGGCAATGGCGTGTGATTGATGAATGGCCTCGAATCTACCACACTCAGCCTCGTCCGGGGCTTGTTACTCGTATCATCTGTCCCCACTATGTTCCGGAATGCATTGATTATAACGGATGGGAAAACCCCAGCCGTATTTTACATATGTAACGCTTGTTAAAGCTTGACCTGATAACCGACACGAGTCTACATATTGCAATCAAGTAAGTACGTACGTACGTATACATGCTTCGGACAAACGTGTTATAACGTTTTATACATAACGTGCAAATTCAATGTGTTGCTTAGTGCACAAATGCGGCCAATGACATAATTCACCCGATGCACTGTTCATATTCAGAAAACCTTCAAGAATCATTCAAGACTTGTTTTTCCTCGTATGTTCAGACACTGATGATTACAGAAAACGATTAATATTTAACCTCTATAATCTAAAGAGTGACTCATCCAAAAGGATATGACATGTATGTACAAGAAATAACACCGTCTTATGTAAACGAAAGTGGGACATAAAGTATGCCGTTTCCGAGAAATGATGAGTAAGCATTCATCATTTAATTTCATTTGACCTCACGTTAAAGAGTGGTGCAAAACCGATTTCATTCAATATTCGTTTACAATTTACAACAAGGATGTTGACAAAATAGTAAACATTTGAATCGCCACATTTATAACCCAACTACAGCACTGACTGGTTTTACCTAATGTCCCTCGGAATCAAAATAAATTGTGATTCCAAGCTATCATTTATCGTAAGATTACAGGGCCATTTGAGTTTAATCGAACGGAAGGAACAAAACTTCGCGGTGAAATTATATTATCAATCATTCAGATGGTGCGTACGTGCACCGAGAGTTCGAGAGGCCAGCAGAATGACGTCACAGGGAATCCCAGCCTCCCGCGAGCCGCGAGTAGGTCATACAGTGGCGCCACCGCCACTCGGTACCGCTCAATGCTTGGATTTCCCTTTGAAATCAATGCTGCAGCGAAAGTCAGGCAACACGTCATCCTCGACACATTTGTTACACAACCGGACAGAAAAACCGTGTCACTACAGTATTGATATTCAAAAATATCTACCTCGAAAAGTGTGATTGATTGGAACACAATGTGTAGGTAACAATGAGAAGGTATGGTTTTTTGTATGGAATCACGTATTTAAATAGTTGAAACTATATGTCACAATGTGTTAGGGTGAAACTAAGTTTATCGTTTGTCCATTAAATTTTTCTGTGACAACAAACTATTTTTGAAAAACCACTATGTGCTCTATTGTTTAGAATGTGGATATTTTGGTTTTAGCATAAGAGCAAATAAATTATAATCTACTTGCTGTTGCCTGCCACTTCGTCTGCGATCCAGGATGAAAAGCAACCTATGTCCTTACCCAGGTCATGGTCTATATATGCCAAATTTCTTCCAAATCCGTTCAGTGGTTTTGGCGTGAAAGCGTAACAAACCAACAAATTTACTTTCGCATTTATAATATTAGTTATGATGGTTTCAGTAAAGTGTAAATCAAAGTCCATATTCTATTATGACGGAATTATTTCATGAGTTTGTTGGTATATTTAAGTAGAGGTCACGTGCATGGAAGTTTCTATTTCATAACCGTTACTCGAATTAGGCAATGTATAACAACAAACAGGCGAAATGTGAATGTACTATGTCTATAGGTACACCTCTGTCTAACCCTTCTGGGAAAACAGGTGTGATGTTATGCTATGTGTTAACAATAAAGCGGTAGGTATATCATATTGTACATACCTAAATAACACCAAATTCAAACCTCTATTAAACATTTTGTTATCTACAGTTATTATAATCAAAATATGCGTCTCTCTTAAGAGTATGTAATAGCATATTAAAAAATAACTATACTGACACACATTTTAAATACCGCACCTAACTCTGCACACCTACTCACTTAGGCAAAATAAAACACTAACACGTAGGTATGTGACCAACCCCCCATAAAGGCTCCCAGCTCCCACAGACGGGCGCGACGCGACAGCGCGACACAAAGGTGCCGCTCGTCGCGCGATGAGAGCTGTGCTTTTGTGTCGCCCGCGATTCGCGTCGCATGTCGCGCCTGTTTGTAGGAGCCTTAAAATGACTAACTACAGTTTGTATTAGCTAGGTATGTTCATATATTATAGTAATTTATTTTTTTGCGCCTCCTAGTTTTGTCATGTGAGTTATGTTCGCCGGTTTAATAACGACAATCACATTCTGAAACTTAATACTTACTTAACTTAGTAATGGATATTTTGAAGCATTACGCTAGAAAGTAATAAAATAAAAAACTTGAAGTCCGGAAGAAGAAGCTAGGGTAAAGGATGTCATCATCAGCCGTGTCTCGATCTTAAGCAGAAACGGCTGTGCTTGCACGACTCTTGAAATTATATTTTCATTTGCGATTGCGAGAACACATTGTTCAAACAAAAGTGGGAAACTGTACAAAATCAGTACGTCAGTATACTACTAACGCTGTACAATCTTGTTACATAGACCGAAAACCTCGGGCAAACTCTGCAGTTAGGTAAGAACAACTTTGAGAAGGAGGCTAACAGAAGAATTCGGCTGGGCTGGGCAGCGTTTGAAAAGCTTTGTCGAGTACTCGTATTGTCGTCACGTATTCCGCAGAGCCTAAAGACTAAAGTCTTCAATCAGTGCGTCCTGCCTGTTATGACTTACGGAGCCGAAACGTGGACACTCACGATACGGCTGGTCCATAAATTCAAGGTCGCTCAGCGAGCTATGGAACGAGCTATGCTTGGAGTCTCTCTGAGGGATAGAATCCGGAATGAGGTGATCCGGCAGAGAACCAAAGTTGTTGACATAGCTCACAGCATAAACAAGCTGAAGTGGCAGTGGGCCGGCCATATTAGCCGTAGAACCGATGACCGTTGGGGTAGACATGTTCTTGAGTGGAGACCGCGAATCGGCAAACGTAAGGTAGGACGCCCTCAGGCTAGGTGGAGCGACGATCTTCGCAAGTTGGCTGGTAGCAGCTGGTTGAGAGTTGCCGGAAATAGAGCTAAATGGCGTGCAATTGGTGAGGCCTATGTCCAGCAGTGGACTGCTGTAGGCTGATGATGATGATGAGGAGACCGAAAACCCAAGGCAACGATTTGACGAGCTAGCATCTGCTCGCCAAGCGCAGTACTTAACAATTTCACGAATTTACATTGTTCTTTTAAAAACGCCTCGGTTTATCCGCGAGACGTTATTGTGGTTTCTCCTACAATTCAATAACTCCCAGCATCCATCATTGTCTCATAAATATCTGCAATGCAGATATTTATCCGCAACAGAGCAGCGATTAAATGATCTTATACTATGATTCCAGATTATTTACATTATTCAAGCGAAAAGGAATAAATCCCGGCATCGTTTATTTATTAGAACGAGTTCGATTAAAGTTTTATAGGGCTTATATCGCATTTTATGTGTTGGTAGACTGTCACAAACTGCGCCGTAATGCGCATCGCGTATTTCTGAATGTAGGTACTAACGGTTTTATTAAACGAGCAGCGAACCTCAGGCTTTTTATTGAATATTTTATTGAAACACCTTTCAAAATTTAAGTGTAAAGACTTGATAGATCACGCACTCGCACATCGATTGTGTTTAAGAAACTTACTATTAAAAGGTATTTAAGTGAAGAAAACTGTAGGGAAAACTTTAGGAAAAATCTGTAGATACCTAATAAAACTGTGTGAAAGCTTAGCTTGGGGTGTCATTATGAGTTAACAAAAATGATGTAACCGGTTAGGTAAACAAAACTCCACCGCGAAACTACGTGAAAAACTATTTTCTTAAAAATAAGAATATAATCATACCATTTTATTAAATCAAGTTGACACACTTATGACTTTCGAAAAAAGTAGATACAAAGCAGTGTGGTAAAATATTGTGAATCCTTGTCTATTTACTATCAACGGAAAATGAAAAAGTAGAACTTCTTGCCTAACAAGAATAAACCGTCCGAATTTTCAGCAAACTCGGAAAATTGAGCATTATACCTACAAAGATACAAAGCCCAGTCAAAAAAGAAGTGATAAAATTGATATTGTTGTCGATATACAAAACTTTTCTAGTGACCGTCATGAAGAAGATTCTTAAAAGACTTAAACTAAAACGTCTGGCTGATGTAGTCCCATGTAATATACGCGACAATAGCCAAGTGTGTTCCAATCCCAACAAAACAGCACTAATGCGCAAGAGTGTTTACTGCATGGCTCCGGTCATTTATAATAAACTACATAAGCAAGGGAAAGAATTGCCGCTATATCATTGTTTAAAACAGGCTCTGAAGCTTTACGCATAAAGCATACTATAATGTCAGCGAATTCCTTACTGAGAAAGAATTTTGTATAAGTATTGTGTAGTTTTTTTGTTAAGAATTTTGTATATATAAATTGTGTTAGTGATCTATAAAAGTTACAATATAAAACTGTTCAATGTAACCTATAATTGCCTTTATTGTTTTAGCGTCAAACTAACTTTTGCATGCCTATTGATAAAATATGGCTGAACCTATCTGTTATCAATTTATCACCTTGTACTGTACCTATATTTGCAAAATAATCGACTTACTTACTTACGTACTTACTTACTTACTTACTTACGTACTCATAAATCAAAGACTTTCTTCTCCTATTTTGTTCGTCCCTGTTCACGGGAACAGGGACGAACAACGAAGGAGAAGAAATTACAAAATTATAACAGTATTTGTCATCCAATCTTCTCACCTTTCTGCACAGAGCTAAAACCTATCTTAGTTTTGATAATTGCTAGTGGGCTAGCTTTCCAGGTGTTTATTTAGTTGTCTACCAGGTCGAAGCTTAAGATGTCTATTCATTATGGTCTAAGCTCCTTTTACTTCCAATTAAAACATAATTCTACATACTAATTCGTTCTTTTACGTTGAAACACGTAGCTCCCCCGTAATTTCAGCACCATTATACCAATAATACAGACTTTGTCCTCCAAAACTGTTTGCCTGTGCCTTTTTCGAACAATATTGCGAGTGTTTTTGGCGACCTCGGCTCGTTTGGTCCATTTTTCGGAAACATTAAGGCCACCACACACCACATTGCACACGTAACGTTTACATAAAATCCTCGAACAGAAACGGCACGCTGCCGGAATAACAATTGACTGTCTATTATAACAGTATACACATTGAGTGTGCTATTGAAGAAAATATTTTAAAGTATTTCGGTTATTTCGCAGAATAATTTGAAGAAGTCTTTGAGGAAATGCAGTAACCTGTAGCCTTTTTCTCTTTAATTACCAGTTACCAAAATCTATTTTATATTATTCCTCTGAAAAAAAAACTATTGGAACTCATCAGATAGCGTAGATAATATTAATTACGCCTTACCACTGATCTTTTATTCGCTAAGCATGAGTGAAAATCTTAAAGCTCAATGTTCTAAGATTTTCTTCTAAGATTTTGAAGTTTTGACTCTATATTTCACCTCCACACAAGTGTTGGAAGTAAAAGAAATCTTGCAAAGAAATTTAGAAAACAAGTTTCTATATTTGCCATTCTATGATGATGATCATTTGTAGTTTACTCCATTGTGTAGATATGACAAGAACTTTCTATTCAGTTTCACGGCCGCTCTTTAACTGACGTTAATGTTCGAACCTTTGTTGGCTTGTTGGGTATTTTTTTTTTATAAAACGTTGCCTGAACATAAAGGGGTACTGGTTCTACACGACTGATCTTTTATATACCTGATAATGTAAAGGCGAGAGAAATTGGTCCTTGTAGATATGGGAGATAACGAAACAATTACAAAAATAAACTAGGTATGCTAAAAAAGCGTTGTAGATTCTCTTCTTCCAAAATGATAATATAGTATACCAAGATTGTGCACAAACGGTAGCTGTGCAGAAACAATAATAAATAACACATGTGAGCTCATTGCATACGGAATTAAGAGGGGCTCCCAGAACATTAATTCTTGCAATAATGGTAACTTACCCAGAATTATTTAGATCTACGAAAAAATAAGCAACTAAATATACTATCTTTTAAGTATTATTAACAAAAACTGCCCCGTTGGTCTCGCGGTTGCAAGCGCGACCACTGAGCGTGGGGTCCTAGGATAGATTCCCAGGTCGGGTCGGGCAAAAGTGTTATTGGGTTTTTCCATTAGGAATTTCTGAGAAACAGGCCGGAGTTTGGAAGTTGGCAGTGTGATATCACCATGCCCCAGAAAGCACGTTAAGCCGTTGGAGCTTTCTCCGGTCGTGTCGGATTGTCGTCCCATCGATCTATTATAGTGAGGGATGAAAGACTACACCTGTGTCTCCGCACACACTTGTGCACCATAATATCTCCCGCGCCGAAGGCTAGTCTCCGTTAAGATTGGCCGCCATGGCCGAAATACGGTCTGGAGGACTATATATACGAGGGGCGTTCAATGTATTCTCGATACGAGGGTGATTTACCAATGATGTGGCTAATTTGACTAATTAATTAATGACATTATCTAAGAATATAAAGGTAAAGTTTCATATAGTTGTGATCATTAGTTTGCTAGTTATTCCTTAGTCAACGACAACTGGAATGGCTAACGTAACAATGTTAAAGAAAATCAAAAAGAAATCAAATCAAACAAGGAAAAAGTCAAAAAACTATTCACGAAGAGATAGTGGCTACTTACCAAGATTCTGCAGCTTCGTTATGTACGGTTCAAAAGTGGTCAAGTGAATTTAAAAGGGGCAGAGAGAGTATTGAAGACGACACTTGCTCGGGCGGCCCGGTTACAGTCTACGGAAGAAAACGTGAAAAAAGTGAAGCTTATACTGGAGGATAAAAATGATAGCAGGAATGACCCACCTCTCCGTTGGTACCGTGCTCACTATTCTTCATGACCTTCTTTACCTTTCAAAGGTCAGTTCAAGATGGGTGCCGCAAATGCTTACGGCGCCTCAAAAACAAGTGCGAATGGAGTGCTGTAGAGAGTTTTTAGAGCTCTGTGATGAAGTTCCATCAAGTACTAGTATTGATCGAATTGTTACTGGAGATGAAACGTGGGTTCATCATTATGACCCTGAAAGTAAGCAGGAGTCCATGCACTGGCACAAGAAGGAATTCAAAGTCGTTACGTCTGCCGGAAAAATCATGGCGACTGTGTTTTGGGACTCAAAGAGAAATTTTGCTGATTGAGTACACAAAAAAAGGTGAAACCATAAACGCAGCATCCTACGCATCCACTTTACGAAATTTACGGGAAGCAATCAAAGCAAAAAGACTGGGTAAACTGACCACCGGTGTGTTGTTCCTTCACGACAACGCCCCGGTCCACACTGCGCTTGTTTCCAAGGCTTCTGTGCGACATTATGGTTTCGAAGAAATTAACCACCCGCCCTATAGCCCAGACGTAGCCTCAAGAGATTATTATTTGTGCCCTAATTTGAAAAAAGACCTTCGTGAAAGAGGAAAGAGAAGAAGAAAGAGGAAAGCTATTTTTTACAGGGTATTGAAAAGTTAATTTCGAGATGTAATAAATGCATTGAGGTAATGGGGGATTACATAAAAAAAATATTTAAATTAAATTTACGTTTTTTTTTTCATGCCGATACCGAGAATACATTGAATCCCCCTCGTATATTAACATTACAATTTCTTCCACAATTTCCCAAGAAAACATCAAAATGAGTGGTTCTTACTTCGTAAGAAAATAATTGTTAATGCATATCATCAGCATGATTCCTGAAGTAGGTAATGCATAAATGCATATTAGTAATAATGTTTATTCCTAAGCGTACCCACAATTGGCTATCACATAAGGACCTAATCTAACTAGGTTAGGTACAACAGGTACCTGATAATATTAATTATTATCTAAATTCTCTGAAATGCATGATTAAACCAGTCGCACCATCGCATCGGTATCATAATCATAAAGATAGTATCTTTAAAGGGCTACAGATAAGACAAAGGCATAGTCAACAAAAGATTGATCATTCAGGGAGCTTGTGTTAGCTCCCACGTCAACTTTTTCGAAGAATTATTTGCATTATAAGTAGCCAAGACCTTGTCATCGCTTGTCTTGTGCTCAAAAAGCTCTAATGCTTTCAGGAACTAACACTGAAAGTTGCTTGCGTGTTTCTTATTTATTTATTTATTTGGTTTTTGATTGCATACACACGGCTACATATCAAGCTATACATTTCCAGTATGAGCTGACCTCTCAATGTACGGAAATCTTATACAATGCGAGATCAGCTTATACTGGAAATTTATAGCCTGATAAATGTAGCAGTATGTACCAAATTCTAAGCGGCTGAATATTTTTTTTTGAGATGTGGTAAGGAACCAAGAAAGTTTAGATTTTTGAAAACTTTAGTCTGATCACTCGTATGTCATGTCTAATTGCGCAAAACTGGTATTTGTATCTACTAAAACGTCTGACTGAAGTTACAGTTAAGTAAAATGTTCACTTTGTTCAGACACCAGAATAGGTACTAGGTAGGTACTACACACCAAAACAGTGAAAATAATAAAGACACAAGCTAATTCTAAAAGTGAAATCCGCCCTTAAAGTATTTATAAAGTTCCTGAAAACGTCATTTTGATTAAGCAGCCTTAAACAGGTGTGTATCTAGTAATGTGCAACGAATTAAAGCGACATGGATGTTTATGTGCCCGTACTGTTGCGAAAATTTGTCACAGTAAATTAGAAAGCGTGCATGATAATCTGCCAGGCGGTGACGGACCTGTGTTGTGTGTTGATACACACGCTGCACAGTTACACAAGATTTGTGAGAACCTGTCTGTTTGAATACGGGACAGCAATTGTCGAATAATTATAGGGAAACAGTAGAACAGTATGTATCTAGGTATGCCGTCTATCTAAAGATTAGTTAAATCTTTAACCATTCTAAAGCAAACATAAATACTGTGATGTTCTAAAGTTACTGCAGCTATCCAATACAAACAACAGGTATAATGAAACAAAACAAATAACTCACCGAGTGATGTCCTTCTGCTGAACGAACGTTTAAAAAAAAAAATTGTTTAATATATTTAATAACTAAAGCGTCTCACAATTATATACCGGTTTAATACAAGTTTTATGCACGGTACATTGGTATATAAAATAACATGCGGAGCGTAACGTTGCACTGTAGCGAGACTCGGAGACAGACTGAGTGAATGAGGGCCGGTCGCTATCCTCTTTTATGTTAGCATTGTAAACTGGTATGCGTTAGCTCACCAGCCGATGTCAACGGGAGGCAAAATTAAAAGAATAGTTACTTGATATTAAATCGCCCACACAATACACATCGGATCAAAACCGTGCTAAATGAGATATAATCTCTGATAAATTAATCGTTGCGCGTAACCGTTAACTGTATTGGTCACATAACTGTAAGACTTCGTGTGTGTGTCAACAATGGCCGTAGCAGGGGCAGCGTTTATCGGCAAGGCCCTTGACTGTCGTACCTAAAACTAATACGATTACGAAACAAGAAGTACCTACCAACACAATTTTGTAAACAACCACTCACTGCCAATTTAAGGCCATTAACGTCCTTATACTGCAGGTCATTTTATGAAAACACCTGAACTCGCTACTTTCCATCTATATTTTCTTTAGCTTAATTACCATCCTAAATACCTCTTTCAGAAATAGCTCCTCTACAGATAATTTGGAACATCTGAAAAGTTTGGTGTTTTTTCGAGTCTTTAAGAGTCGCTCGTGACGATCGTAGCTCAGTCACGGTCAACCTCTTTTTATTCAACATGTAAATACTATACAATGTAGGTCTTACTACTCGGTATAAGCAAAGCTCGAGACACCGTGCCATTGACCTACTCGAGTTTGACGATTCCTAATTTTGAATGGTCATCCTCGCCTTCAGATGAACTGATCGGACAACAATAGAATGATCGACAAAATGTCAAATTGTCGGGACTTTCTATTGGAATATCTGTTGCTTTATCTTCACTCTCTTTTTCTAAATGCTTTATGAAAAAACAAATACTTAAAGAATAGTTTAGATTGGTTACCACTCGTAAGTTTATGTTGGAGATGGATAGGACTTCAGGGCGAAAACTGAAAATATGGTAAACACCTAAAACAATGTGATAAGGTAACAAGAATTATGTGAGCTTGATTTTGGAAAAAAAACTACAACCTTTATCAATTGTAATTACTTGTAAAAAGGAGCGAGTGTAGATACTGTTGAGAGTATTATATCCTATTTAACTACATCTACCTATTATAGCTACCCAAATAATACCATCTTAGGTACTATACATACACCCAGTGTTCCCCGTCCTGGGCTCTTGGTGACCTCGAAAGCCTGTAGACAAATAATGAAATAAGCAGTCCATTGCCTATATAAGCCACTATAATATATTGACATCAGTAACTAGGAAGTATCTACGCTGGATGACCGGCCCAGCACTCATCGCTCTACTGGTTTAGCGTAGCCGTAGTTGTGGCGTAGCAGTAGCGCAGCTGTGGCGTAGCAGTAGAGTAGCAGTGGCGTAGCAGTGCGTAGCCGTAGCGCGGCCTCATTGTGCTGTTTCTGTACATTTTTTAAAGTCCTCGCGCAACCAGCTCACTTACACTACCGTCCCACCCATACAAATCTGTCGGTCATATTATTATGAATATTCATTTCGTGCAGGAATCAAACCCGCGACACGTAGCGCCAGCCCATCGCTAAACGATGTCTTCAACCATGTCGTCAAATTATGACGGTATTAAAATCAGTTTACAGGCCGATCATACCCCTAGTACTCGTACCTAGTACCGATCGAGTTTTCTTATGTGCTCGTTATTACAGATTTGTTTTGTTTCAGGTACTACTAATTTTTTTTTCTTTTACACAACCTATAGAAAAAACGATTCTCCTTTATTAGATCGGTTAGTGTGAATGTGCCTTAAGTTCTACAATAGGCTGCTGATAGACCACGAGTTGAAAAATCCCCAGATCAACATTATAATTATGCTTTAATATACCTATGTAAATTTCATATTCTTTTCCTTGTCGAGTACTTCCTAGTATGACCCTTTATCTAATCTGAGTGTAGACTAAAGTACGATCAGTTGAAGTGTTTGTTTATTGCGTACTTTCTAGAAGATCTATCAAAAGTCGTATAGTTAGAATATTTCAGTTAATATCAGTACTGATCGTGTTTATGAAAATTGGTACTTCAATACCGGTACCGTCACGGTATTTGCAAGCCTAGGTAACTGCAAATACTAACTGCAGTTATAAGCAGGTGAAAACGAAACGAACCAGTTGTTTTTGGGTTTTTAAACATCCACCAGCCCGCACTAAGCCCGAATGATGGACGACGGCTCACAAACACTCACAGAGAGAAAGTCAAAGTCCCAGCAGTGGGAACGTTATGTAATGATAATGCAGGTGTATACCTATGTATGTATTTATGGTTGCTTTTAATTTGGCTAGAGACCAGATACCTATCAATTAGTAAGTAGGTATGACCTATTGTGTAACCTTATGTGAGAATGCGTTCTTATTCCACAATTTTTCACTTTTACTAAACGCCCACTTTATCTACACTACACATCGACATTATCAGGCCATAATTTCTATAACCTCGCAATGACCGTCACTATGAATAAACATTCAAAACCATATTATAGTAGACAGATTTGTGATTACAGTTTGTTGTAAGGGTCAGCGCACACAAACAACAAAATACTCGATCATGCTCGAACACTGCACGGGGAATCATCTCTTGCACGCTATTTCAGAAGTGATTATGTAAATATCAATTTATCAATGAAAAACGGCTCGAGTATTTTGCTGCTTTGTCTGCACTGATCCTAATGAGATTCAAGTGCAGGGATGCCATCTTCTTGGCAGTGCAGCACTTACAAACCGCTACAGGCCTAACATGCTCCGTGATAAACGTTGTGATGTGCGTTGTGCTTTGAATCCTGACTGGTCCACTAATCGATAGCTGGCGGTATGTTTTTATAGGTAAGGTAGAATTTTATTATACAGGGTGGCAGCGACATCGACGCGCAAACGGTCACCTTGAATTCAGGTCATGATTCCGAATCCCCCTGCGTAGAAATTTTTCAGAGGTTATCAACAACAAAATTTGCTGCTTCATAGAAAAGTTTGACCTACGCGGTCAAAATGTATGGAACAGCAACTTTTTGTTTTTTTAACCGACTTAAAATTTTAACGCAGGGGTTTTCGGATGCCTGCCGGGGCTGCGGATTGTTCGAAAGAGATACCGTGGCCCTGGCGCACAGGCAACTGAAGGAACACGGGTGGGTTTTAGTCAGTAAGAGTCTGACACGCCCTTCCGCTCCGCCCAGAGCGGGAGAGGTCATTTGATGATTTCCCACCCAAAAGGGTTTTCGGATCATTTACTGAATCCACGGTAACAGGTTGTGCGTCGATGTTCCTGCCCCCATATATAGGTAGAATTAATAGTTATAAATGTTTATTTTATCTCCACAAATTACATTCTTATACTAGTTCATTCTAACTAGTTCTTTCAGGACAGTGGCAGAAATCAACCTTCTTCCTTATATTATTAAAAAAAACTGCGTTCTGACTGCTTCAAAATGATGAATGGCAGCCTTATCTCCTCTTTAATAATAACAAAAACAAACTGTGTTTACCAATCCGTCAGTCGCACGGGGTGATTATTGCTAATTCCACCGATTCCCATTGATCTTGTGTTATCTTTGTCATCAGGAGCCCCATGTATAGCAGGGATATTGTACAGGCTATCACGAAAGTAAATCTTGACAATTTATAGTCAACTAGCTGCGCCCCGCGGTCTCACCCGCATAACTCTCGATCCCGTGGGAATTTCGTGATAAAAAGTAATCTACGTCCTAATCCAAGTCATGGTCTACCCATGTGCCAAATCCGTTCATATATTTTACCGTGAAAGCGTAACAAACAAACATACAAAATATGTTATATTTTATCTTTATAATATTAGTTTAGATAAACAAGATGATACGTACTACGGAACCCTGTACCGCTCTCAGCTTACAAACCAATGTGAAACCAAAAACAGGTTGAAAGTGTTTCTTCAATTACCAAAAAGTTTGTTTACTATCAATCTAATGTTTTTCCGACGGTCAAGCCCAGCGGAGTAATTACGTAACACACTACAGTAGGAATAGGTTTCATTTTAACAGTTCAACAACTTTCATTGGGTTAATTACGTTGTTGAGCAGACAATTTTTTCTAACATATGAAGCAATGGATTAGCAATAGGCTTCAAAATGATTCAGATTGTAATAGATAGTGTGTTACGTAATTAGGGTTCAGGTCTTGGAGTCGGAAATAACAATTGACGATGAAGGGCGTGTAACATCAGAATGTTGATTAATTGGATATAATAAAAATGTCAAGTAAATTTAAGAACATTTTATTATGCAAAATATTTTACACGATACTGGCAATAAAGCAAAACAAATAAAAGTACATAATACAAAACGGAACTTAGTCTGCGTAATATAAAAAAGCGTCAATAAATGTATAGCCAACATTAAGAATACATTATGATATGTAAAAAAGTAAAATAATTCAGTACACCAGTCTCAAGTGTACGAATAAGGCACCGAGATATATTATGCGAGATTAAATATACATAATTATAATTATGTAATATGTGTACTTAACGGTAGGAACGAAGACAATCCCTTTTGAACATACTGCTCGTCGTACACAACCTTCTTGCCTCCAAAGAGTCGCAAAATATACTTATGTTAAATAATTTACTTGCTTTCCTTTGGGAGTTTGCTAACCTCGTGGAAGTAAGCCGCGAACAACTTTATCTGTAACAATAATAAAAGAAATTAGCGGGAACAGTTAAAAAGAAGACTCGTGTTACCCTGGGTTGTGGAGGTCAGATAAGCAGTCGCTCCATGTAAAGTAAGTACTGGTATTCAGCAGCATCTGGTAAGACTGGATGCAGACCCCAAAATAATTGGGAAAAGGCAAGGCAAATGAAAAGTTTCTTTTTTAAATATTTTTTGTAATGTTATAGTCTCCAGATTGACTTAATAGTTACATACTTGATAATTACATAAATTAATCGGAAATAATGATTTAAGCATTTCTTTTTATGTGGATTGGATTTTCCAGAGCACATTAGTCGAAATGCTAATGGGTTATTCGAAATTGGATTATCACAATTTAAATCCCCAAAGCCGATTGCATCACACGAGCAGGAGCCTTTTTTTAAATTTATTTCTTTTAACTATTAGGTATCTTTAAAAATCAGTATTGAATACATAAAAAGTCCCCTTTTGAGATAGATGAGTCACGAGATTAAAACTAATGTCTATCATTATAACTAATTCAACATCAATGAAAAAGAAAAGCAAAATTCTTATTTTTTGTAAGACAGTCGCGTCTGTTTAATACTAATAACTATTAAAATTATACTAGGTAAAGATAAAGGAGATATTTTGAGGGAAATTCCGCTTACACACAGGTACAGCAGGTATGTACAAGTTTATTCGGAAAAAAAATATGGTTTTAAAACCGCAACCAGGAAAATCGTGAATTTATGTGTTAACGATCCTCCAATTTTTGTTGTATGTCACGTTCGCAACATGTTTACATGTCCATCAAGCGGAAACCTTGCAACGTTAAAGAGTCTAAAATATTAAATAATTATAGTGATACTAAATAACTACGCTTATAGCACCAATCAACAATCATTTTGGCCCATTTTTGTGCGTACCTCCATGACATAAAATAAGTTTGATCTTTTAAGCCAGTTTCTAATGGCAAATAGAAAAGTAAAGGGGATAAACGTTTAAGGCCCCTCACAAAGAAGCTTTACAAAACATTTTAATGCATTCACTTCCAAAATTTTGCCAAAACTTAACTTCACAGAATCACTGCATAATTCTACAACAAATTATCTAAACGGCTGCAAAATTAATACCTAAATATATTTATACCGAGTAAAGAAGAGGAAATCTATTTATATCATATGTTTTCGATTCTGGAATTTTGTATGTACGCGTGATAAGAGTCACGAAGCCGAGTCCACCCTTTTGGAGGGGAAAATAGACGGGTTTTTACGCGGATGGATTTTGTTTGCAAACACACGAACGCGTCAGAATTTTGCGATACCACACGTCATGTTTTTGCCGTTTTAATGATATCACAATATTGTCGGGTCGGAATTGTCCAACAGCCCTGCAAAGATGATAAATAGTGGTGACATAAAATTAAATGTCGATATTTGTAATTTATATAGATACAAGCCGTTTGCCCGTCCGAAGGGATTTTCCATCGACAAAAATGAGAAACGGCTTTCATCCCCTATGTAACCCCTTTAGGGGAGACACCATCGTTATGTATTTATGTTATGTATGCGGTTTAGGGCGTGCGTTGTCTGTCAGTGAATGATTCTTTTTTATTTTATTAAGTAGGTAGGTAGATAGGTGACTGCCTCATTGATTTACTGGCCCTGGATTCATTCCCCAGATCAGGTATAGTGTAATTGTGAAGCAGCTCGGAGTCTGGATTTGTGCCCGGTTAACGTCCATAGCCTAACCCCATTATATGGTACTAATATCAAAACTGGCGAAATGTAAGTGTGCTAGGTATACATCTCTGACTACCCCAGCCGGTAGGGGAGACTGGGTACGGTTGAAACAATTTTGCGTTGAACGCCCGTAGCACAGCCATTTTGAAACATAACAAACAACAAAACACTTAAAATGAGAGAATAGAAGATTATCTTCAAACACATCTCAGAATAAGAGGCTCAACTGCCATATTTACTAGATAGGAAGAGTTTAATAAAATAATGTGCCACTGTTTCAACCGTACCCATACCAGGGGCGGTTGAAACAGAGATGGGGGTCACTTGAAACATAAAAAATAAGTAATAAAAAATCAGTTTCTTTTTGTTTTTTTTGTTTTTTCTTTCTTTTTATTTATTAATCAACAAGAAATAGTTAAATTCTAGTATGGCACCATTTTTATCAGTCTTAATAATTGTTTGCTGCCTGTATGGACACAAATGAACATAAAAAGAGCTCTTCTGCCCTGGTTTAAACTAAGAAATTAACACAAATAAGCAAAAATAACAAAAAAATCAACAATCAGTCTTAACAATTAAATTAAATAATACTATAAGATTTTCATACCTCAAATTATCTACAAGAACAAAAACAAGCTGAACAGCAGCTGCTGTCTGTAACATAAAAAACACAAAAAAAAAAAATTGTAACAAAATAAAGGTTCTAATCAGATTCGCACCGACAATTCCACATTTCTCCTAATAAAAGAGCGAAACCACTCTTCTCCGGCGACCTCGTTTTCGATCCACGTAGGAGGTGTGTTTAAGTTATATTTGACAGCAAGCTCGAATGCTAATTTTCTTACTTCTTTGACAGATAGACCAAAGTATATATCCGCACAGCGGATCAAATATTTTGACAGTTTACATTCCTGGTCAGGGGTAAATACTCGGTTGTGGGCTACGTACCCCATACTAACATCAGCCTGGTTACCTTCTTCGGTCGCTGCATCTCTTTTTTTCTTATATCGCAGAAGAGAAGAGAGGTGAACTCCGAACATCTCTGCAGCTTTTCGTAAAGAAGTCCCTTTTTTAACTTCTTCATATGCATTTTCGTAGTGAGTTATATCACACTCGCCTCTTGAAGTTTTTTTGATAGTTTGTCTGGGCATCTACAATGAAAAAAGCAACGGTTATCTTTGTTTCAATCGTACCCACGATAATTGCTTCATCCGTCCCCATGCCCCTCAACCGCTAATAAAACAAACATAGCGTCGAGACGAAACAACGTAAACAAAAACGAATCACGGTTTTCGAACCTTCAAAATCTAACAATAACGCAAAAAATCACTCAAAATGCAAATGCTAATATCAACAAAGTAATTTGAAAAAGAAAACAATAGAAAATACTTACTTTTTGTCGAAAAAATATAATAGGGTCCCCTGGAAACGTACACAAAGCGCGAAGTGCAACGCGGCACTATGATTCATGTCCGGACTCGCCGGCCGCGTCTCTCTCCCCTTGTACCCCTCACCACACCGCTAATAGTTTACGAGTTATTAGCGTTGCTTCAACCGTACCCTGCTGCAACCGTACCCAGTCTCCCCTACGTAGACTGGTTATGTTATAATTTCACACATTTCAACCTCTCTGCAAAAGTGCTCAATAGTGGTGACATAAGAATTACATTACGACACGAAAATTACTTAACAATTACGCGATGTTACATATCCAGCTTTTCCGTATTGTTTTGCATATTCGATGTTGCATAGTATTGTAGACACAAGGACAAGTTGTAGCGCGTGGCCCTACCCGCCTTATAACAAAAGGCTAAGATATCCTCGTTTAAAACACTAGCATAATCAGCGTATAGTGATCCCACTGCTGGGACACAGGCCTCCTCTCTGTGAGAGGGAGCGGGCTGTAATTTACGACGCAGGCTCCATGCGGGTTGGAAGATGTCACATGTCATCGAATTTTTGGTTCTACGACATGCTGGTTTCCTCACGATGTTTTCCTTCACCGTTTTGAGAGCAGTGGTGACGAAATTATTTACACAAAGTAAAGCATCTGTCTGGGTACGACCTATAACTCGTAAGTCGGGGCCATTGCCACTAGGCCACCACTGCCTCTAGCAACTGAATATTTGTAGAATAAGATTTATCACGAGGGCCATTAGTCAATCACAGCCAGCTTGCCTACCTTGACAATGTAGGAAATTCGGTATTATGGTTTAAAGCTAGATGACATCGCAGTATACGCAGAACTTAGCAGTATTATCAGGTGATGACGAATAGGATCTGTAAAAAATTATAGTAAAAGCTCTCCTTTGATTTAGCCAGATTCGTTAACCGAATACTCGTATGTTCGTTACAGTAGGTCGGTCGCCGAATTCGTTTTGAGCGGAATAAATTTCCACGAAACACTAGTCGAGTAGTCAGGTTCAGACCAAATATGGCCAACCTAAAAACAACTTACACTAATCGGTGACCGAAACCAGGTGACCCAATTTCAATTGACACTTTTCTGTCACCACGAATAGGTACGGCCCAACGGAGAAACGTAAATGTGCCATGACCTGCTTATGACTACTCCCGGTGAGTTTAAGTTTGAAACAAGTCATGTAATTCCTGTAAAAGGTACGTGAATAAAGCGGTAACCTTAAATAATAATGCTTTGAAGAAGGCCATACTTGTGCACTCAAGGCGGCGGGCTTGTGGTATAGTGGTTTTAATAAGTAGACGTCCGATAAGACCTTTCCTGTTCCTCGGGTAGACGGTATTCATGAGAAACCGCAGATTACGATAAGGCTGTCTATTTTTTAACCCTATTTATCTTCTTTTTTTTCGGCTGATAAAGGAAAAGAGTAGGTATTTATTCTTTTGATCCATTTGCGATACAAAGGTCAACTATACATATTATAAATGAAAGTCGCTTTTCATGTCAGTCTGTGTGCCCGCGTTGTTCTTCTAAACTACGCAACAGATTTTGATGCGGTTTTCACCATCATTTAGATAAGATAAGATAAGATAAGATATATGTATTTGTCAAAAACACGTGTTGATTTACAATCGATGGAAAGATTACAAAAAAAAAGTTTCAACATGTTCGCTAGAAAGGCGTACAAATACAATAATAATATAATTCAAAGTACAAAAAACATAAAGTTACGTTAAACTAATAAAAACAATAATAAAAAAGTTCTAAACTACATCATTTCAATAGTTGGCAACGTTATAGTAGCATTTATTTATTAAAAGTTTCTTCATGCTTTTATTAAAACTATCAATATTCAAATCTTTGTATGCCTTTGGTACCTCGTTGTATAATTTTGGGGCCATGCAGAATACACTCTTACGCATGAGAGCTGTTTTAGCACTATGTGAACGAAGTCTCCGATTATCACGTTGACTTCTTTCGGAACCATCTGAAGACTTCGGAAAGAGTTGGGGATTATTTTTAACAAATAATACTGTTTCTAATATACACAAGGAAGGAAGTGACAGAATTTGATATTTAATAAAATATGGTTTGCAACTGTCTGCAATTTTAAGACCAAACATAGCTTATGCATCATTTTTGCATTCTAAATATAAAAAAATTCCCCAGAAAATAATGCCGTATCTAAGGATCAATGTACCAAGTCCGTGTTAGGCAGTAATCAATGTATCCGTATTAACGATTAGGGCGAGTTTATGCAATGCGTAGGGAGAACTACTAATTTTCTTACTAATTTCTTCAATGTGATCTTTCCAATCAAGTTTTTTGTCAATGGTTAGTCCAACGAATTTGGCATTACCAACTCTGCATATGGTGTGATTTTTATAGCTTAAGTTAATGTAATTTTTTACTGGTATTCTTTGACTTTGAGATTGCTGTGATTTGCCTTGCATTAGACATATAGGATTCAATTAATTCAAGAAAATCTAACTCAATATGTGTTAAGTTAAAATTAAAATAGTGTGGTCAACGTAGTCGATAGCTTGTGTCATATCGCATAGCACAGCGCAAGTGGGATTCTTTTCATCCATCCGTAACATGACAGAGTGTAGAAATTCATAGACCGCCATATTGACTGTCTTATTTTGTCTGAAACCTTTTTGGTCACTACAAAGAATATTTCTTTTCCATATACGTATATAATTGTTAGTAAAAGTATTTTTCAAAAATCTTCGACATAATTGGTATCAGCGCTATTGGTCAATAATTTTCGATTGGGTCTCAGTTTTTTTTCTTAAATAGTGTTTTTACTATTGATGTTTTCACACCATCAGGAAAGGTACCCGTACTGATACATAGATTCATGATGTGATTTAAGTGGCTGCATATTATATCACCGACAGTTTTAATTATTTTGGTAGAGACACCGTCATAACCCACGCCGTTAGTATTTTTAAGTTGTTTTATAATGTTTAAGACATAACAGTGTAAACTTGGGGCCATGAACATTGATTTTTGTCTGTTCAAAATGCCTGATGTGACTTTTTTTCACAACTCTGTATAGGGACAACTCTGTCAATTAAATCATTATTGAATTGATTCGCTATTGATTCTGGATTTGTAATTATATTATTATCAATATTAATTTTAAGTAAATAATCCCGAGGTACATTTAATTTAGAGCATTAATTTCACAAGGTTTATGTGTATAATACACTAATATTAAATTTACATATAAAAGAGAAATCTCGATATTTTGTTAACTCGTAAAAACCGTGTGAAGCAGGGGCGGGTCGCTAGTCATATAATAAGTGTACACTCACGCCCTCGATGTAGTTGCGCACGTTGATCTTCTCGTTCTGCGAGTGCGCCATGTCGTCACCAGCGCCCATGGGCAGCAGCAGCACGTTGCGCGCGCTGGCCTGCTGCAGCGTGATGGTGACAGGGATGGAGCCGCCCTCGCGGGACATGTCGGGCTCCGTCTGCACCAAACAAGTTCATTTTAATTATACATAGCTTTTGTCTAAGTGTACTTTGTATTTCATCATAAATATTCCTATTTTGTTAATATATATTTGTATGCTGTTGACCTCCTAGTAGCATATTGTTACAGCTTCTGCCGCGTGTAATACAGGATTATCCTAGCACAAGCATCTAAAATTGTAATACCTACATTATTAATCGTAAATTCATATTGTATTTCACCAATTTTGATTATGTATAAAGCTTTTATTTTTTAATTCAGGATAAAAAGGAGACCCTATCTTTTTCCAGATCCCAGGTTACCTCTTTATCAAACTTTGCGATCGGTACAGTGGTTTAATCGTGGTAACAAACAAACAAACAGAAAGACAAGAGTTATTTTCGCGTTAATAATACGAGGGCTGCACTAAAAGTATCGGGAATGGAATATTTCCACTGTTCCTGTCATATTAAAATCTTTTTAATTGAAACCTCTTTGTTTTTAAAAATCGAATACCATTTATTTATTTAAAAAAAGATTCTCGGTCTTGTCACAAGGTTTTGTCAAACTTGTTTAGTCGTTGAGAAAATGGAATTGACTCGAGAAAATTCAAGAGCGATGATTTATTATGACTTTCGAAGTGGTTTAACACAAAAACAGTGTGTTGACCGGATGATTTCTGCATTTGGTGATGAAGCCCCATCCAAAACCACAATTTATCGCTGGTTTGCTGAATTTCAACGTGGACGTGTCAAGCTCAGTGATGATCCCCGTCAAGGTCGTCCAAAAACTGCAGTCACCCAAGAAAACGTTGATGCTGTGCGTAAGCTGATTGAGGAAGATCGACATGTGACATACCGCGAAATTCAGGCAACTTTAGACATTCTAAAGTTGCCTGAATTTCGCGGTATGTCACAAATATATACATATAATACAAATAAAATGAGTCAAATACAAATAATCTTGCATGAACAATTAGGTGTAAAAAAGTTGTTTTCTGATGGATACCGCATTCGCTCTGTGAAGAGCAAAAAGCGGCTCGCGTTAATTGGTGCGTCAGAACTCTCGAAAGATTCCACGCAGGATCCTCAAATGCTGTATACAACATCGTATCAGGTGACGAATCCTGGATATACGCGTACGAACCCGAAACAAACAACCAGTCACAAGTTTGGGTGTTCGAAAATGAGTTAAAGCCAACAAAAATTGTTCGTTCACGGAGTGTTGCAAAAAAAATGGTGGCCACGTTTGTCTCCAAAACCGGCCATGTTACGACTATTCCTCTTGAGGGACAAAGAACGGTTAATGCAGAATGGTATGCTAGCATTTGTTTGCCACAGGTCGTTTCTGAACTCCGTAAAGAGAACTGCAACCGCCGCATCATCCTCCATCACTACAATGCGAGTTCTCACACCGCGCACAGAACAAAAGAGTTTTTAGAGCAAGAAAACATCGAATTGTGAGACCATCCGCCGTACAGCCCCGACCTAAGCCCTAATGATTTCTATACTTTCCCTAAAATAAAGAATAAATAGCGTGGACAGAGATTTTCATCACTTGAAGAAGCTGTGGACGCCTACAAAACGGCTATTTTGGAGACCCCAACTTCCGAATGGAATGGTTGCTTCAATGATTGGTTCCATCGTATGGAAAAATGTGTCAAATTTCGCGGAGAATACTTCGAAAAGCAATAAATACATTTTTAAATAGTAATATTGTGTCACTTCCTTGATTCCCGAAATTTTCAGTGCCGCCCTCGTAGTAGTATGATTACTATGATTTCATAATTTATTATTTCTAAAGTCTGAGCTACTATCACAGAAAACCCGACGCAGAACAAAAGACCTTTCGCTCTCTTAGTTGCGTTTGCGACCACGGTGTTTTCTAGCCTGGTATTACTATTAGGTCTTTACCTATGAAATTGCCGTTCTGCAGTACTGGCCATTTCAAATCAAAATAATTTTTGTTTGGCTATGAATTCTAATTTCAAATTAATTTTATTTTAAAAACATGGATTTGTTTTTCTAAAAGTAGTCATTTCTTTATTGATTAGTGTTACATTTTCATCGCATTTCAATCTTTTTCGTCATCATGGATACGTTAAAAATACGAGTAATTATGGAATATGAGTACCGTCGTGGCAGCAACGCGGCACAAGCGGCACGCAACATCAACGACGTTTACGGAGCTAACTCTACAAACCAACGCACCACCTGTTATTGGTTTGCTCGCTTCCGTTCTGGAAATTTCGACCTGAAAAATGAACCTCGCGGTCGTCCGAAGACTTTGGTCGACAATGACGAATTAAAGGCGATTGTGGAAGCTGATGATACACAATCTACGGCTGAATTAGCAGCAGCTTTCGACGTTAGCGTCAAAACAATATTGGTCCATTTGCGTCAAATTGGCAAGGTAAAAAAGCTTGACAAATGGGTGCCCCACGAACTCAATGATCGCCAGCGCGAAGTACGCGTCGAGACGTGCCTTGCACTGCTCAACAGACACACAAATGAAGGAATTTTGAACCGCATTGTTACCTGCGATGAAAAATGGATTCTGTTTGATAACCGTAAGCGCTCAGCAAGTTGGTTGGATCCTGGTTCAGCACCTAAACAATGCCCTAAACGAAAACTTACCCCTAGAAAAGTGATGGTCACTGTTTGGTGGTCTAGCGCCGGTGTGATTCATCACAGCTTCTTACCAAACGGGGTGAGCATTACTGCAGATGTGTACTGTGAAGAACTGAACACTATGATGGAGAAGCTGGCGCATCTCCAACCAGCATTGGTCAATCGCTCGTCTCCGCTGCTCCTGCACGACAACGCGCGACCTCATACTGCACAGCAGACGGTCTCCAAGTTGCAAGAACTGGGGTTGGAAGCTCTCCGTCATCCGCCCTACTCACCAGACCTTGCGCCTACAGACTACTACTTTTTCCAGAATTTGGATAACTTCTTGGCGGGAAAAAAATTTAATACCCGAGAGGCAGTACAAAATGCCTTTGAAGAATTTGTTGCCTCCCGTCCAGCTGATTTCTTTAAGAAGGGCATCAATAAACTGCCACTGCGATAGCAAAGATGCATTGATTGCATGGGTGATTACTTCGATTAATACAAATAAAAAATTCATGAAAAAAATTCGTTTAAATTTTTTCATACAAAACGGCAATTTCATAGGTAAAGACCTATTATATTATTATAAGCCAACTATGCTGTTTGACTGCACGTCCAAGGCTTCCTTTTCCTCCTTCCACATTTCCCGGTCTACTGCGATTATCAGCCAATCCGCAGCTCATCCTATCTTTTTCTAAGCTGCCTCTTTACCATAACCAAGAATTGTGAACTATTTATTTGTTGTGTTATAAACTTAGAACAGAACAGAACTCATTTTTAAAACATTGTCCCAAACCTTTTGTTTTTACTTCTTGACCCCAACCATATCATTACATACAACGTGTTGTGTACGGCATTAATAGACTGCAATAGCCTATAATGTATATAGAGTTTACAGCAACTAAGTAGTCTTCTCAAAAAGTCTTACCAGATAGATCATCCTGGTAGCGCGCGCCGCAGCTTGGTAGTGAGGGTGATCGGGGTTCTCTGTCCACGCCCGCCCGCTCTGTGCCGTGATGCGCATTTTGTTGGGAGAGCCCCGAGCCGCCCACTGTAAACAAAAATACAATCATTTGAGAGAATGCATTCTGAAAGTTGTAATAAAAATATTAATTATGAATTGCAGTAGGTAACTAATATCGTAAGATAACACTGAACATTTAACTTTCGGAATAAAAAAGCACTTTGAACCCTTCCAAATGCTTTTTTTTTGCACCTAAAACTGTGACAACACCTAATCCAGTGTCCATAAAGCAAATCATAAACAAAAAACCTCAAAAAACACTCTTCAGAAAACAAAAAACAAACTTCAAAATTTCAGTGCAATACAGAGCGAATTTCATTTAGTAATATTGATTAATTAATCAAAATAGCGAAATATTGCTAACTTTCCGAATGCGTAACCATAAGATTATGTTTTATAAGTGGTAAGGCTGCCATTGTATCACTATGTAACTGTTATTTATTTTCTATCTAGGTTATTTACCTATCAATATCCTAGGCCTTTTCTAATAACGGTCGCAATACAGACTAATAACGATGGAGCTGATCATATTTATCAGTATTTTACACGGATATCGAGGGATATGGCTTGGAGGCGTGGCACATGTCGCCTCGACTCGGTCAAACTGACCTTAAATACGCGTGACTGCAGTGAGCACCGTTTAGTCATATGTTTGCATCGGAATGTGTACTGTGATTTCAAATTTTTACGAAATGCCGAATTGTTCCGTCCTTATTTGCAAAAATATCACAATTACAACAAACCTTAGTACAAGTGGCTTGTCTTACCACCGGTAACTAAAAAATCACTGCATTAATTATAATATTTAAGTATTTTACAAATTATCTAGTTGTGAAATAGTTTTGACATGCGACAGCCTTTGCCTAGTGACTGACGCATGTCAAAACGATGCATTAGTGGTGCGCAGCGCTGACATATAGATATCGATAATTGTTAGTTGCTATAATAAGAAATTGTATTAAGAATCTTAAACAAGAATAAATACATTTTATTTCAGTTTCCCGAAAGTTCGAGAAATTAAACGTAAATGGGTAGATGCAAAATGCTTTTTTTTTTTTTTTTTTTGGGTGGGAAATCATCAAATGACGTCTCCCGCTCTGGGCGGAGCGGAAGGGCGTGTCAGACTCTTACTGACTAAAACCCACCCGTGTTCCTTCAGTTGCCTGTGCGCCAGGGCCACGGTAACTCTTTCGAACAATCCGCGACCCCGGCAGGCATCGGTCCTATCGGACCCCGTCAATGGTGCTGACATCTCTTTGAGGCGCGCGTGGTACACGACGCGCCGTCGACCCGGGCCTGGTCCTTACCGGACGGCGTGCTGCCCATTGCTCGCCGTCCGCAAGCCCGCGCCTACGGTGGCCGGGAGTCGGCAATCGACTCCCGACGCCCAGGGTGTCTCCTCCTCCTGCGGCGGCTAGGGGCGCGAGGGCGTAGAGATTGCCTCTCCCTCTCGCGCTCCGCCTCCTCCTTCGCGAGCATTACTGCTTCGCAGAAGGAGGTGACGGCTTCCCATTCCCTCTCGCTCCGTACCATGGCCTGAACCAGGGCCGGACGCGAGAGGTCGCCGCCGCCGATCGCCGCCACGAGGACACGGCGGTGCTCCGCCCAAGCCGGGCAGACCTCCACCGTATGCTCCACCGTGTCCTCCGGTCGATCCACACAATGGTAACACCCGGGCGTTTCCTCCCGCCTTATTCGAAACAGGAACCTCCCGAAACAGCCATGTCCGGTGAGGACCTGCGTCAGGCGGAAGGTGAGGACGCCGTGGCGCCTCTCAAGCCACTCCTCAAAGAGGGGTCTTACCGCCGCAATTGTGGCGTGCCCTGCGCTGGGTTGCAACAGTCGCACTCTCCATGCCGCCATGAGATCCCGCCGGAGCTCTGTCCGCTGTGCCGTGATTTCTCGCGGCAGCGGAGTTACGCCCCGGCGTTTCGCCTCCTCGCGCCACTCCCAAACGTGCGCGAGGACCTTTGCCTCCAGATCCCACGGCGGCAATCCGGCAAGGAGGCTCGCCGCCTCGCAGGAGACCGTGCGGTATCCCCGTACCATCCGGATGGCCATGACCCTTTGGGACGCTTTCAACCGGCGGGCTGGCCGGAGCCTTAGTGACCGCGCCCACACCGGTGCCCCGTAAAGGGCCATGGACCGCACGACCCCCGCGTAGAGCCTCCGGCAGGAGGCGTTTGGCCCCCCCAGATTGGGCAAGAGCCGCTTCAAAGCAGCCCCGGCCCGCTGCAGTCTGGGAGCCAAACGTCGGAAGTGCTCGACGAAGTTCCACCGGCTGTCGAGGACGAGTCCCAGGTACTTCATCGTCGACTCGACGCCGATGTGAACCCCTCCTACCGTTATTTGGGAACCCGACAGTGGCGCGTTCCGAGGACCATGAAAACACATGGCCTCGGACTTGTGCAAGGCCACCTCGAGTCCCAATTGCCGGATCCTCTCGACGACTGTCGCAACCCCGCGTGTCATCAGTTCGGCCGCCGCCTGGTGCGACCTCCCCTGCGCCAGGACCAGCGTGTCGTCAGCGTAGCACACCACGCTGATGCCACTAGGGAGGTCGGCGCGCAGCACCCAGTCGTACCCGATGTCCCACAGATGCGGCCCCAAGACCGATCCCTGTGGGACACCGCACGACATCTCTCGCCGGTTCCATTCTCCCTGGTGACCGGGGTAGATAATTGCTCTATCCGCCAAATAGGCCTCGACTACACGACAGAGATAGGTCGGCATCCGGTGATACCGGAATGCCTCCCGGATGCAACTCCAAGGCAGGGTATTGAAGGCATTGGCGATGTCTAGAGACACCGCCAAGACGACCCTACCCCGGGCCACAGCATCCCCCGTCGTGAGGGCTCGCACGCGCATGATGGCATCCACCGTGGAGCGCCCCCTGCGGAAACCAAACTGGCTCTCCGCCAAATCCGGCCCCACCCGCACCAGCTGCCCGACGAGGCGGTCTGCAATGACTCTTTCAAAGAGCTTGCCCACCTCGTCGAGCAGCACGATGGGCCGGTAAGCGGACGGAGAGTCCGCCGGGCGCCCCGGTTTCATAATGAGGACCAGTTTCCCCGTCTTCCAACGAAGTGGGAACTGGCCCTCCTCCAAGCATGCGCTTAGGAGCCCTCTTAGTCGAGGCCCGAGAGCCTCCGAGGCCAGGACCCAGGCTTTTCCCGGTAAGCCGTCGGGTCCTGGGGAGATGCAAAATGCTGGGAAAATAACTGGTTTCCTTTAAACAAATTTCAAGTGACTTCAAAGTTCATAAAGACGTTGCTAGTCCCAAAAGCTCTTAGACACTTTATCGACACAATTATTTTCTCATCAACTGATTTTCACCAGTTTGAGCAAGATCCGATGGATAATAATATTATCCAAGTGACAAAATGTGTGATGGAATAACATATTGATGTTTGCTTACATTTTTTGGCTAAGACTGTAACACCTGAATTATGAAAGCGTCAGATATAATATTCAATAAGTACCTATTTGAATTGTTGTTTTATGTGCGATAGATGAACAGTTTTAAGTTTAAGTAAGGGAGAAACTGAAGAAACTGATTTACTTAAATGTTATTTGCAAACGAAAATATTATATTTTACTTGATTTGTTGTTATTGGTGTTTTAATATTCCACATCGAAAAGCAGAAAAAATAAACGATACAAAATACGTCCAAAAAACACCTCTCTTTGCAGTCGGTTTTCATCGATATTTTTATCGATCAAATATTTATACCAACCCCTCTTCCCTAGTTGATGCTAGATTTGCATGTGTGCATTCAGTGACTGTATCTATATTTTCTAGTCTCCGCCCCTTTTGAGCATATGTGCAATAAAATAGCACAAAAGTGTTACGCATATTTTCTTGTTTGCGTGCGAAAAAAGCATCATGTGTGCTGTATCTATTTCTTTTGTTTATGTGTGAGTTTCAGGAGTGGGAAAAAGGTGGCGACACTGAAACTTGAGCAAATATAGAGTGAAGGCATATCTCTCGGATATCTATGGTATTTTACCTATTTGACGTGCTCTAATACGAGTGCAACTACCACCAATCCCTGTTTACCTCAAAGAAATCTTAAAAAATCAACAAAGGGTCCGTTTTTTGATCAGTAGTCAAACATACTAATAGTTAAAATGCGTTAGTTGAACTAACAATTTGTTAAAAATGACAGAAGTATGTTGCTTGACAAATGGTTAAGCTAACTACAGTAGAAAAAAAATATACAATAAATTTGCTATAAAAGTTAACCATGCGCAGACAGAGTAGTTAAATTTTGACAGCTATTGACTATATTGTCAAGTGACTAATTGTTAAATTGAGTAATGGTCATATGTAAATATGTATCAAACAACGGGCCCTAAAACCTCTAAGTAGGTTTTGGGAATAATTTCATAATCGTCTGAATATACATCAAATATGATGCTGGTCTTAATTGTGGTAAAATCCCTGAGTCATCTCTTGCAAAACCTGCCCATTACTTTTCTCATTAGGTATTATTTAAATAAATATCATAATTATTCAAACTATTGTGTAAAACGATGACAGTCTTGTTATCGCTCACAGAAGCAGTAAGGGGAATCCCGTAGCATAAATTTATTGTGTGACTAAACTATTTATAAAAAGAAGTTCTAATTTAAATTCTAACCTTCTCGTTGACGAAATTAAAGACTAGCTTCTCTATTTCTTCGGGTTCCTGGTTTGGTACAATTCTTATGGAGAACTTGCCAATAACTTTTCCTGGAATTACAGTCTTCGCTCCGGGTTGGAAAGCAGCACCTAAAAGGGTATTTAGATGACAAATTATTACATTAAATAATTAAATATTACGCATTATTTAACAATTATTAAATAAAAGTTTATACGATTATACCTTCAATGCCATGTAGTGAAAGGCTTGGGTATCTCCAGCGGTGCATCAATATTTGTTCCTTGTCGCCATTGTGAGCCAATTTAGGAGCACCTATGGATTTTCTACAAAGAAGAATTAATTATCGTTAGTAAGAGCTCGTGATAACTGGATCCATATTTTATTGATTGATGTTAGTAATAGAAGATCAAACGAACATTTGATGTCGAGTTCCGAAAGCATTTTGGACGGTCTGAACGTTTTCGCGTGCTAAAGGTATCAGTCGGTATCGACGAGGTCCCCAGTTTGTCAGACACTTCGACCATTAGACTCTGTTACTGATAAAAAAATAGGTACTATAATACTAAGAAACCATTTCTACGATTACATAATTATATTATACGGAATAATGATGATGCATCAGAATTGGCTTCAAGTTACCACAATGTAATAAACACATAAATGTCTAATATGTAGTAGGTAGGTAAGGGCACTCAATCGTCTAGGGTTCAAAGACCGCAATATCGTAAACAATGAGATAATTCAATATTGACTCATTCCGCAAATAGCATTCAGATACCGTATGGCGGGCGTATCAATTTACATTTAAAACAGCTGGCAAAAATAATTGTCTTTACTTATTTCAAATTATTCTGGTAATTGTGCTGGACATCTGCTTAATACATTTTTTTTCCTTCTTTCTTAATGCGCCGAGTAGATACTATACAGTAGGTAGAGCGCAATTCCGTGTACAAGTTTTTACGTTAAGCGTTTCTAGGAAATGATCTAGGTTTACCTACCATCCATACCTTATTCGTATCTAATGGAAAAATATATCCCATCTTACAATCATCGTCACTGCATTTTGTGTGTAGGTACTGTGATATTTGTTTAGTATTTTAGTCTCCTGTCGCACTGAATAAGGTATAATAGATTCGCTATTCAGTACTCTTGTTTTAAGTTAAGAAGATACAAAGTAATTAGTTCATTTTAATTCCTATAAGCTTGGAACTCATTGGAACCTGCGGGGTAATTGCGTAACACACTAACAGTAGGAATGGGTTTCATTTTGACAGTTCAACAATATTCATTGCGTTGTTTACGTTGTTGAGCAGGCACATTTTTCGAACATGTAAAGCAATGGATTAACAATCCTTCAAAATGATCCAGATTGTAACTGATAGTGTGTTACGCAATTAGGGTGCTGATCATGGTTGTTCGATCTGTTGAAGATGCTTTAAAATCAGAAATAAAAAACTTATGATTTCAACTATCCAAAACCTGAAAATAAAACTACCCTTCTGACGCAGTCAGGTAAAAAGGAAGAAATGTAAGAACATCGTACCTGTAGCCATCGGTATCAAAATCAATGTTCGTATAGAGTTTCTTCTCAATGTCTGTCAGCGGCGCAACCGAGTCGTAGATACCGTCGATATGAATCTTGCCATTCTTGTCCACAAGCTCATTCATCAGATAAATTAGATCAGTCATCGCTGTAAATTGAACAATCATTCTCAATTGTCGGCATCGGCATTACTTCTTTGTGTCGCTAAATTGTTGATCATTTTACAATTGGAAATTCAAAACCACACTAAAATTGTAGGCATTTCAATTAATATGTATTATCAGAGGGGCCATAAATTTAAGTGTAGATTAGAATCCATAGTTATTATATTCAAAATTCAGTGGCTAATCAACTCCTGTTTCTTAACTCATCATGAAATCTTTGTATCATTAAGATAAGTGTAGCGTTGACTGTATCGAGTTCCATAGTAACTAGGTTTCGTAATGAGACAAGGTATGCATTTATCAACAAGATAAAAGTATTGTGAAAGGATAATTAAATGTTTATCAGTTTTATGTAACATTAATTTATTGTAGGTAAAGTGCGCGCGTGTTTGACCTTCAAGACTATATCCCTGCCAGCACTTTTAATCACTTTTGGCATAATGATGGCGTTTATATACTTTGGAAAACACGGAACACATAGATGTCGAGATGGCGACAAACGATTATTTCCGATTTCGGCCGCGCGCACTCTAACAAAACATTTAAAGATTATAAAAAATCTTTTAACAAACAATGAATACTTGGCATTTGTCTTGATTTATATATAAAAACTGTTTTAATAGTCAGATAATATACCATTGTTCCTCCCGTAGCTACAGCAATATTCTCGTCATAGTTATGCATCATAAAATGTATGTCTGTATTAGTTTTCTATTGTATTTTAATGTTTTGTTTTATAAGTTTTATCATGTAACTCTCGGAATGTAGTGACGGCTCGATGAGCGCAGAGGCTAAGTAGTTAGTTTTCTACACGGGTTCGACTCTGGGTATTATGTAAAAAAAAAAACTTAAGAAATATATCAAATCAAATAATACCTTCATGGACAGTTCCACCGTAGACACCACTGTGCAAATCCATTTGCGCGCATTCAATCTCCAAGAAATAGTAGCTGATACCACGCAGGCCATACGTGATGCAGGGCTTAGTGGTGCCGAGCCAGTAGTTATCTGATATGCACACATAGTCCACATCTTTAAAGAATCCCTCTGGTTTCAATTTCTCTAAGAGTAGAGCATCTAGGCCTTCTGAACCAGACTCTTCCATACATTCAAGCACAAACTTCAAATTCACAGGCAGCTGAAAATAATTATATTTAGAATTCATAATTCTTTGAATGTAATATAGAAAGTAAGTTATTATTACAGATACACCTTTTCATTTATGTTATCTATTGTAGGAGATAAACTGATATAATAAGACAAATAATGCAGCAAAGTATACTGTATCAACGGTATTGAATAATGCAAATTGTGATCATAAAATATAAGAAATTATTAAATAAAATGGTAAGTTACAATATGTTTACCTCTTCACCAACAGCTTTGTATGCATTAATAGCATGAACCCAGCCAAGTACTGGGCCCTTATCATCAGTAGAACCACGGCCAAACAGCTTGCCATCACGTTCCACCAGCTCAAATGGCTCTGTTAACCACCCATCTGATTTCAATGCTGGTTGAACATCTAAATGTCCATATATGCAAATGGTTTGCTTTAAGGGGTCCTAAAATAAAAATAAAACTCTATTTTAATAAAAAAACATACCTATTCATTATTTGAGAAAGTTGAATGAACAGTTTATGTATTCATTGTGTAAATTAAATAATCTGTAATTGTAATAAATAAGCATCAAAGATATAACTGGTTTGGTAACATTCTTATTGAAGCAATAATTAATTATGGTAGAAAATGTTGGTATTTGATTTTAAGGCTTCTTCTATCTTCTTCTTCTTTTATTAAGTAAAAATCTATTTCTGTTCGTTAGTCTCGCTAAAACTCAAAAACGGCTTAAACGATTTGAATGATTATTCTTTTGTTTTGCTCGCTCTATTATAGGGGAAGTTAGAAAAAAATTAAAGGCAGTGCAACACACGCTAGGCGTTAGCTAGTTTTCTATACAGGGTGGCAGGGACATCGACGCGCAACCTGTTACCATGGATTCAGTATACGATTCTGAAACGCCCCCCCTGCGTTAAAATTTTTAATCGGTTATTTTAGCAAAAATTGCTCTGCCATACATTTTGACCGCGTAGGTATTGCACTTTTCTATGAAACAGCAGATTTTTGTTTTGTATAAACGACGAAAAATGTCTGCGCTAGGGGGTCTAGAATCATGTGCTGAATTCATGGTTTTAAGTCGTTGTGTGCGCACCAGAGAAGGATCCTAACAAAAAAAGAAACAATAAAAGTATTGCAACAACCACCAGGCATTAGCTAAATACATATTATAAATTAAAATTGCTTTTCGTGTCTGTCTGTGTGACCACGTTGTTCTTCTTACGCAAGGGATTTTCATGCAGTTTTTGTGTATAATATAATATTTAATAATAAACAATATGTTTATTATTAAAATATTATATTATACAAGGCAGGCAAGTCGTAAAAACCGTGCGAAGCAGCGGCGGGTCGCTAGTTTATAATAATAGAAATTGAATCGGTTTTCCTGGGGATTACGCTTGATTCAAAGCTACAGTGGGGTCCTCACTTAACATCACTTGCAGGGCGGCTAAGTTCAGCCGCTTACGCTGTTTGGAAAATCCGTCAATTAACAGACGTGGATACCGCGAGACTAGTATATTTTAGTTACTTTCATAGCATCATGTTTTACGGTATTCTGCTGTGGGGACGGGCTGCGGATATTGATTCTATCTTTATTCTGCAAAAGAGGGCTGTCAGAGCCATCTACAACCTCCGCAAACGCGAATCTCTAAGGTAACTGTTTAAAAAAATTAACATCATGACGGTACCTTGTCAATATATATATGAAAACATTATGTATGTTCGATAAAATCTACATCTTTTTAATAAGATAAGTGACAGGCATAATTTCAACACTAGAAATAGGAACAAATTAGTTCAACCACGTTTCAGGTTATCTAAAGTACGTACTTCTTTTATGGGGTACTGTGTAAAATGTTATAATAAAATACCACTCGATATTCTTCAACTAAATGAGAAGAAATTTAAAACATGTATTAAACGCACACTATGTAGACAAGCATATTATAAGTTCAATGACTATATAGTGGATAAAAATGCTTGGCTTAATGCTGGTCCTGCTCCACAGCCACTCGGGCGCACTAGTTAAAATTTGAATATTTGGAAGAGATACTCCTTTCTTATTCCCCCTTTTATTTTTCTGACATTGCGAACTTAATGTTTGTTTATTTTTTATAAAATATGTTTTATTATTGAATAACTCAATTAAATTTAACTTATTTCATTGTTCACAAAAAAAAAAAAAAAAAAAAAAAAAACTCAATAGATATTTTAATGATTCTTTTCTTTTATGTAGTAAAATTTTATTCATTGCTCAAATACATAGCAAACTATAGTTTTGTATAATTTAGAAGCATTTTTCAATTTTGTAAATGTGAGTACCATGGATTCGTTTATTATATAATTATGTTGACTTGACAGCATGGCAGTAGAGACTATGTCATGCTCATTTAAATGTCTCACTGTTGGTGGCGCGTGTGTTGGATCATTCGGTTCCCTACAAAATGGTTGAGCTGGATGGTGCTGATCCACGCGTCATGTCCGTGAACGGGCGCCTTCAGTTGAGACTGGTCATCTCTTAACTGCCACGGCTTATTTTTATTATTAATCTTATATTTTGAATTGTTTCTTTATATATATTTTTCATTGTTCTCGCATATAGAAGCAACAAGAATAATGTACCAAGGATTTTGTAATATCTAGATTTAAAAAGAGTGGTCCTTGGAGTTTCTTGCCCGTTCTTCTCCATAGAGATCTACGTTTTGGAATGGGCAACTAGCTTCAACTTTCTGACTAACTGACCGACTCTTTGACAATTCAAAAGTGCCTGTAAATGGTTTAATTGAAATAAATGCTTTGAGTTTTGAGTTTTTTTTTTTTAACTTCTACACATATCATAGGGATCAAAAAGTCTAGGGATCAAGCACGTTTTTGCTAGTTACTAAAAATCTGGTTTGTAATTATATTTTTTGGACCTAACTGCTATGGATACATTTTATTAAATTTCGTAATTTGAAAACGGAAAAGTTTTTATAATTTCGATCAAAAAATTAAAATCTTCTGTCAAGTCGTATTCTTATATAATCCTGCAACGGGTTTCAGAAATCCAAATCAGTAAAATTTCTGCCATACTTCTGAGTGGAATCAATACAAAAAACGTTATTATGGAGGGAAGACGTCATTTGAGCCGAGAATAAATTATCAGAGCCGTGGGAATGTTGGAAGCTCGTTCTCGGCAACGTGCTGTGGCAATCGCTCTGGGCACGACACAGTGTTATAAGCCGACTTTGGACACGTTACCGCATCACTGGCAGCGTGGCAGAGCGACATGGAGGACGAGATCGCATCACCACACGCAGACAAGATCGTTACATACAAATTACTGCTCGACGAAATCGTATAATGACCGCGATGATGTTGGTTACGAGGCTTCATAGCTCTTCAGGGATGTTAATAAGCGATCAAACAATAAGAAATCACTTGCATGAAGTCAATTTCCGTACCCGCAATCGCAGAGTCCGTTTACAATGGGCTCATGAACACAGAAATTGGGCAGAAGAGGAGTAGCGTATTGTGTTTTTCTGACGAATCACGCTTTGGTATGAGGCCAGATACTAGACGATACACAGTATTGGAGGACAAGAACGCACGCCAAGAACGTTTAAAATCATGCCAGAAAGTACATGCATACAATGGTGGAACAATCATGATATGAGCGGGTATTTGGATCGGCGGAAGAACCGAACTGATTTGGATAAGAGGCAATCTCAATGCACAGATTTACGCTGAAACGATTGTATCAGGGGTCTACTCTCCAAGTCCGCCAACGAAGATACGGGCCCGTCCGACAGTAGTCGATCTATCAAAAAAAGTGTCATCCAATTTTTCGGATTCGCAAAAATACATCGGGAGGAGGGACAACTGCCTAATCGTGTTGTCATTCATTTATAGTTCGGGCCGCAAACTAATCTTATGTCCGTAGGTGATATACAGTTGGACACGCCCGTAATTTCGGCCGAAACTACGCACATTGTACTTGGGGAGTAGGCCCCCAGATGTTTTCATTCCTCTGCAGGCCCAATTTGGTGCTTCATTTCTATTATGCATGATGATGCACGTCCACACATTACGGCAATATGTATAATATATGTTTTTTAAATACCTTAATCTCTAGACACTTTTGATGTGATTATGTATACTCAAGAACATCTACATATAGGGGCATATAATACCGGAATTACAAATAGAACACATTTATGTAAACTGTTTATTGTTCCTCTGAGTATAAATTACAATAGCAAGTTGTGTTGAAAACAATGCAAAAAATAACCCATAAAAATCAGATATGGTAATGAAAATCTATTTCCATGTAGGTACTATAGTACAATGCTTTTAAGTTTTATGGTAGGAGCCTTTATAGATTCAGAGCAACCCATAAAATGGCAAACACACTGAGCGTCAACAGCCACAATTTTTTTTTATTATATATTCTGCTGTTCAATGCAATCCTTTACTTTTTCAATGAGGATTTGCCAAAATTGGACACTGTTTCTAGCCCTATCTTGTACATGCACTATGTAACCAGTGGATCAAAAGTTTATAATGACTAACATGGTATGTTTTTAAACGGGAATAATATAGGATATATGTGGGTTCAAAAGGTAAGCGGTTTTGAAGGGTTTAGTAACAATTATATCCAAAAAGCACTTATTTTTCGGGAATCCATAATATAATCCATTCTAATAAATATTAAATTCGAAAGTAACTCGTATGTCTGTCTGTATATTACCTTTTCGTACCTAAACCGCTGAACAGATTTTGATAAAATTTGGCAAGGAGACTGATGGCATCCTGAGGAAGGACATAGGCTATTTTTGTCTCAATAATAATCCTAAAAGGGGGTGATATATGAGATAAAAGTTTGTATGGGAAACCCAGCTATTCTTAAGTTTGGGATATGATTATTCAAATTTCTACTTATGGTAAGAAATAAAGAATTACTTGTTTCACCATTTTTATAAAATTGGGGATGATTTTAAAATTCACATGTAATATTGAAATTTTTGTGTATGTACTTTTTTAAGCAATTTAAGGGATTGGAAATATAGTCTGTCTGTTACCTTTTCATGCCTCTACGGCTGAACGAAATTGGATAACAGGCATATGAAAGGGCCATGACCTGGGTTAGGACATAGGATGCTTTTTTATCCAAGTAGTCAATTCCCATGAGATAATTTCCGTCAATCACGCGGACGAAGCGGCGAGCAAAAGCTAGTTTTGAATAAATGAGTGATCAGCTAAAATCAATATTTTTATTTATGTATTTTAATTTTATCAAGGATCCCAGAAGTTCAGCCTATAAAAGCCAGTATTAAATCAAACTAGCCTTAAACTCGGAAGTACGCAAATGTGGGCTGATTTGAAAATTGTCTAGAAGAAATTGAAGGACTGACTTGAAAACCTTCCCTTAAGATGACCCTCTGACTGAACTTTAACTCTAAGAAATTATAAAAAAATATAGGAAATTATAAGAGTAATACTTACACTTCCCAGAACTCCTACTAAAACGGGGGGCAGTTTGACTTCCTGTCCATCAATAGTCTGGTAACCTACATCCCTGAGCTGAGTGGTCGCGCCAACTTCCTTTAATTTCTCCTGCATCCACTCCACCATTCGGACGCAGTCATTGCGGTACTTGATGTCACACGACACCGACGGAATGGCAACCGCTTCCTTTAAAAGTTGCTTAAAAGTTTCCACATTATCATCTACGTACTTAAATATTTGAGGCAATGTTCTATCTGCCATGTTAGGGTTCTGCTTGTGCGAATAATGTCGATAATCAGGACAATTTATATAATTATTTGCAATAGATGACGCTCTTGCGGCCGGGAACTTTATAACATTAGTAATGCATTTCGCCGTTCTAATCAAAGACGAAGTCATGATGATGGTGATAGCTGCATGACAGCTAGCTGTCACTTTGACATTGATACCAGCGTTGTGAAACGAGCAACGTGAGAAACAAAACGCAAGTTTACTTAATGCATGGAAGCACGGATACTTTTCTTTCCTTCCATGATATCCATACTATAGGAGGTACAGTTCGAATAGAACATACAATATCCAAAACAAAATTCCGGTTGTACGACCTGCCACGTACGACCATGGACAGTTGATTGTCCAGCGGTGTGTAAGGTGTGTTTGTACAACTTGTACAAACTGTCCTGTAGTACTTTTTGACGAAACTGCTTTGTAGAGTGCTGGTTTATGAGGTAGTTGACTAAAAAATCAATAGATTTTAAGAAATTTATTAATTAAATAGTATGTACGAGGCTGCGTTGACAAAATAAAAGATTTTCGACCAAGTCTGTACGAGGACACGCCGTTGGCGTCTGGCAACACTGGTCACGCTTTAATACGTTCAGTGCACAGAACCACAGCACAGAACATATATACCCTGACGAGAATAATGAAGACTTCATAGGAAAAAATACCAACAGCTTGCGACACTAGCGCGCCAGTATTTGATCCATGGAACTACTTTTCGCGCCAGATTTTAAAACTGATGATATTATTTTATTTATGATGGATAATTTATTCGATGTACCATGAAAACAAAGTGAAATTAAATTGAATATTAACAGAATTTCAGTTTGTTTTCATGATACATACAATATGATTAACGAAAGCTATTTTAAATAAAACGAAGTAGGAAGCGTTTTTTTTAATGTTTATTTTTTGTTTAACGTTTGTCTACCAGGTAGAGCAAATTTGTGTATGTGCAGTGATGTTACACTTAGCACACTTTCTTCTAAGTTCTTGATCTTCTTCTTGTTCTCAACAACAAATACAAAATAATTAAAATAAGAAATGAGTCTATATCTCGTAAAAGTGTCCAGGCACACAAAATAAAAACACAGCAGCACAAAATAATTACAAAATGAAATAATTGAGGCCCTAAACCGTCAAAACAAAAAAATTGAACAGGCGCATGTTAGAAAACCATAAATAAATACAGTGTTCACCGCGTCCGATGAACCACCATATTTGTTTGTTTTCAGGTGTTGTAGCATAAAATTATTAATTCCGGCTAAAAAATAAATACTTTATAAATAATCATAAAACAATTATCACAGATGTGCACAACACATGAATTTTATCTATAAAATAAATAATGATTTATTTAGAAATGGGTTAAATACCATTATATGACAATAAAAACCTACCAATATGGTGGGAATGTTCTAATCTGGTCAAACATAACACCAATAGTGATTTCTCTGTATATCGTACATAGTGGTATCTTTTTCGTTCCTTTTGCCCGACGTTGGCATTGGCTACTTACATGGTATAATAATATACTTCGCCAGTTATAGCACTCCGAGATACAGTGGTCACGTGGGAGACACAAGCCTACGTCATCACCGCTGTGTTACCAGTAGTGTGTAATAATAACTCCCCAACCACCTTTATTACCTGTGCGAATCCGATAAAACAATGAGGTTTTAACTAAAAATTACGTTGGTATATGTTTAAATTGAATTGTTTCGTTTGATTAGAAAAACTAAACGACAATTTAAATGCTATAAATATATTTTTTAATAGAATGGTGACTAAAAATGTTTCCATAATTCGTGTTTTGTTGCAATAAAGTGACAACTGGATAGTGACATATGCATGTGTCACTCCCGGAATGCCAGACCTTGTTTTTTTAGACCATGACTACTTCAGAGTATTTTATACTATACTGAAATAGAGACCAGTCTTGTTCCGTGGAACGGGGCATTTGCTTTCGTGAAGAAACTAGCGCCATCGGATATTCATAGTTAAAACTACACCTTCGTTATGGATAGGATATCCGTATGCCTATAGCTATGTATATTCACAGAGTACTTTATACTGTAGTATGGCCATCCGGCTGGTCCAAGGATACCGCACGGTCTCCTGCGAAGCGGTGAGCCTCCTTGCCGGATTGCCGCCGTGGGATCTGGAGCCAAAAGTCCTCGCGCACGTTTGGGAGTGGCGCGAGGAGGCGAAACGCCGGGGCGTAACTCCGCTGTCGCGAGAAATCGCAGCACAGCGGACAGAGCTCCGGCGGGATCTCATGGCGGCATGGAGAGTGCGACTGTCGCAACCCAGCGCAGGGCACGCCACAATTGCGGCGGTAAGTCCCCTCTTTGGGGAGTGGCTTGAGAGGCGCCACAGCGTCCTCACCTTCCGCCTGACGCAGGTCCTCACCGGACATGGCTGTTTCGGGAGGTTCCTGTTTCGGCGGGAGGAAACGCCCGGGTGTTATCATTGTGTGGATCGACCGGAGGACACGGTGGAGCATACGGTGGAGGTCTGCCCGGCTTGGGCGGAGTACCGCCGGGTCCTCGTGGCGGCGACCTCTCGCGTCCGGCCCTGGTTCAGGCCATGGTACAGAGCGAGAGGGAATGGGAAGCCGTCACTTCCTTCTGCGAAGCAGTAATTCTCGCGAAGGAGGAGGCGGAGCGTGAGAGGGAGAGGCAGTCGCTGCGCCCTCGCGCCCCTAGTCGCCGCGGGAGGAGACACCCTGGGCGTCGGGAGTCGATTGCCGACTCCCGGCCACCGTAGGCGCGGGGTTGCAAACGGCGAGCAATGGGCAGCTCACCGTCCGGTATGGACCAGGCCCGGGTCGACGGGGCGTCGTGTTCCACGCTCGCCTCAAAGAGATGTCAGCATCATTGACGGGGTCCGATAGGGCCGATGCCTGCCGGGGTCGCGGATTGTTCGAAAGAGTTACCGTGGCCCTTGTGCACAGGCAACTGAAGGAACACGGGTGGGTTTTAGTCAGTAAGAGTCTGACACGCACTTCCGCTCCGCCCAGAGAAGGAGAAGTCATTTGATGATTTCCCACACAAAAAAAAGGACGTTGAAAAAATAACATCGCTGGTTTTTTCGATGTTATGCATCACACAGTTGCATCGATGTTGTAGCGATATATCAAAAAATACATCTATGTTTTCCATACATCGATTCTTTTTTAACAAATTAGATTTGAACGTGGCGTACATATAAAAAAAACAGGAATTTACATATCAAAAAGCTTTATTTATAAAGCTAAATTTTTGAAACAAAAGAAGGGGCAAGGATAAAACAAACATCGATTAAAGGCCTAAATATTATTAGGAGTCGTTTCGTGTCGATTTAAACATTATCAGTAAGATAAAATAAAACGTGATCTCAAAATCAGTGTCTTTTAATTTTTATCGACCAGACAGAAGTGACGTCTACATGCGAAACAAATGACAAGGTTTCTATATGGTGAAACACAATGCACTCAAAGAAGTTTGCATGCTCAGATTTTAGTACAGGTTGCATGCATTAACTTTATCAAATATGAAGTCTTTCAACATCCCAATACTTAATAACAACAGTTTGTAAAAAAACAAAAGTTTGCGTAATCTTTTACTATTCAATCGGTTTCTTTGTTGAGTCATCACACTCATCACCTACGCCGCTTAAGAAAATAATCTTTCAGATGTAACCGATGCTCCCACCATCGTTAGATATTTAAAAGCGATTTTATGTAATTTTAGAAACTGTGTTTTATAATCTTTCCAAATTTCCAACGGAATTTCGTTCAGTCTTCCGACAGGGTTTCTCAAATAAATTGAAAGTTCATCAGATAAATCATCTTCAGATTTATTACTCGGTTCCCTATCCATTTGCATAAAATGTTAAGACCTAATATAACTTAGCATAATTTTGTTTGGCATAATTATATTTTCGCATAATATAATTACGCATAACAGCTTACGCATAATTTTTTTAAGCATAATTTCTCTAACCATAATAATGATTAAGCATAATATTCTAAAGCATAAATTTATTAAGCATAAAGTTCTAAAGCATAACTTTTTTATGAACAATTTTGTGGGTTTTTTTTTTTCGCTGTAGGAAGCATGAAGCAAGCAAGCATACAGCATGCAAGCAAGCATACAGCATGCAAGCAAGCATGCAAGCAAGCATGCAGCAAACAAGCAAGCATGCAGCATGCAAGCAAGCGTGCAGCATGCAGCAGGCAGGGTTTCTGTAACGGCTCCGGCGCTGCGGGCCTCCGGCGGCCCCATGCGTGCTAATTGTCGCAGACGGCTTCCGCTCACCACCGCAGCTTCGGCTTGTTGGCCGGCTTCGCCGGCCAGCCTCAGCCGCGGCGGCTCGCTCGCAGCCGCCTGCTCCTCAGCCCGCGGGCCGCCTCGCCCCTACGCGCCTACGCGATTTTAAATTACACTCTAGGGGTAGGACAAACAAGACTACGTGGAGTCGGTTTTGCAGCAATTCGGTTCTGTCACTAACTTTTGTTGCACAGCATATTAAATTTTTAACCAACAATATTATGCTAATAGTCATTAGGCCTACTAACGTTATGCGAATCAAATTTATGCCAAAACAAATTAGTCTTTAAGATGATTATGCCAACATAAAATGTATGCGTAAAAAAAATATGCCGAAGTATTATTATGCCAAAACAAATTGTGCCAAAATCGTTATGCCGAAGTATATTAGGACAAAGAACATTATGCGAAAAGAAGGGATCCCTTATTACTCTTCCAATTTTGATGTAACAGTTTGTAATGGAGTGACCATAATGAAAAAGTGTCATCTCTTTTATTTATCAGACTTGTCGGAGTCAGATTCAATATCTTCGTTTTTAATAACTTTCAGTTCGATGACTACTCGCAAAGTGGCGCTTATGCGGAAAGCAATGGTATCCTAGGAGGTTTGCCTCTTCGATGCATCGAATAAAAAACATCGATGTTTACTCGATGTTGACGAATTAAAAAAAACATCGGATTTCTTCGATGTATGCATATTTTACATCGAGTGTTTTTAATACATCGATATATATCGTCCATCCCTACTATACTGAAAGTTTAGTAGTAGTAGTAGTGTAGTACTAGTGTAAGTGTGTATGTGTAGTAGTTTAATTTTATTCTGTAGGATTGTTAAATGAAATACAATTTAGCTAATCATGTTTTTATATCTTATGACATGACATAAGTAAAGATAAAACATAGTACGGTAGAATTTTGCAAAATGCCCGTTTTGATTATTGGCTAGAGGAGCGGAATATCGATAATTACAATGTTGTTGCAGATTTATTACACACTCATCAAAATTGGATACGAAATTTGCACAACAACAAATATCGATACACACACTCAACGACAAACGCACAACATAACACAAAAATAAACAAAATATCGCTAAAACACCGGCGCAAGTATCGGGCATTTGAATTTGGGTTACCTTGTTGTTAGCAAAACCACCAAAGGAGTTCTACCACCACCCCAACGAATGTTTGCAAAATATTTGTGAAAATTATTGCAATATTTGTATGATAATTGAAAAAAAAAAAATATGAAAGGTCATACTGAGCAATAAATGTAATTAAAACCCTTGACAATGATCCTTAATTGAAAATAATTTTATCGATACAATAACACAGAAGTCGGTTAAAAATATACTATTTTACCGAAGCCGACCGCAATATTGATAAGTTGCGATTTTGTTTAGCGCCATCTATTCGAAATAAAGTGAACATTGCTTCAGAGGTGAAAAATTGGTGGTTGGTTGGTGGTATTGGTAATTGGTGTAAAATTCATCAATTACAATTCAACAAAATTTAAAAACACATTCAAACTTATTTTGTACAAGGACAACATTATATATACTTCGTAATTTTGTATCATTGTACCCACTACTGTTCCCAGTTTTTTGTACTGAAATTGAATACCCTGACTTAGATACTACTTAGAGACTTGACCCCCCCTGGTTCAGTGCCGGGATCCCACTTGGGAGGGCTCCTTCTAGTCGCATTTGGGATACTAGGAGACCTCGTGGAGGGCTCATTAGGCGAGGGGACGGTTTTCTTAGCAAATACGTCGTTATAAAATGTGACAATAAAATAAGTTCTTTAATTTAACAAGATTTATTAGTGATTATATGCGAATTGGTTTTAAATCGTAAGCAGTTAAAAAAATTGGAATCAATATAAATAATGCTTGTCCATCTGTGGGCCTGCGGTTTTTAAATTTTAAATTGTAGTAACTACGTCAAATGAGGTATCACATGAAAGGGCTTCCATTTGCACATTGTAAATCTTATTTATTTTTTTCATGTGCCGTAGTTTTTAACATAAGATGAAAAAAAATCGTAAAAATACTACAACACCCCGTTGAGTGCAAACTTCAGTTTACAAAGGAAACATTTTCGAATACTTCAATCAGGTTGATGGATTTTAAGTACTAAACGATGTAACAGTTTTTTGAAAATGAGCAAAACACTTTTGGAACCAAACTTAGTTATGCGATTGCAAGAAATTAAAATTTAGTTATGAAAATTTAAAAATATTTTTTCCACCAAGGTACTTACGGAACTCTGTGTGCACAAGTCGGACTCGCTCTTTGTCGGTTTTTCGAAATCATGAGCGATGATCAAGTAAATAATAGGACACAGAACGTTAATCAGATGTTACAAAATAATTATAATTACCCACGCTTTAACTATTATTTTCATTATTAGGTACATGAAAAAAAAGAACACCTGAAAACAATATTGTACTACGTTTTGCAGTGTTTTATAACACGGTTTCGAACAAAATGCCAAGAACCTTTCTCGAGGGTTCACCTTATCACAAACGTGACCCTTAGGGTCTTCTAGCAATATTTATGGTATGGCATATGAGCAGGGCCGTATTTAAGCGTGTGGAGGCTCCGGGGCAACCAAAAAGTGTAGGCCCCGAAAATTTTGTGGAACAGACGATAAATTGTTTTTTCCGCATTTTTCAATAATTTTTAAATAGGGTGTATTTTTTAGATAGGGCAGTAAGGGCAAGATACCTTAACCGTTATAACTGTACACCGTGTGTAAAACAGCGAAAAAAAAAAATATCAAAGGTAAAGTTGTTTACTAGTGTTTACTTGTCGGAATTTAAAAATATACTTTTTTTTCGAAGTCTCTATTGTGGGGGCTCCTCTTTTGCGGAGGCCCCGGGGCGGTCGCCCCGGATGCCCTCCCCTAAATCCGGCCCTGTATGAGCTCTATGAAAAGTGGGTGGACTCGAATGTGCTAACTAACAGCTGATCGGATTTTGATGACAGATAGACCATGACCGATGACCGGAATAAAACATGGGATAGGTACTTTTAATCCTGGTTGTACGTTCTCGTGGGATAATTTCCGACGTCCGCGCGGGCGAAACCGCGGGCTAAAGTTAATAATGTATAAAATTACCGAAAATATGGCTATTTTAACAAAAAAAAATCGTAGTAATTACAGTCACTTACATGATATGGAATCAGCGTCACTAGATTCAGAAGTAGTAGGCCTTACTAGCGCCATAATGTCGAGGAGCACTAGGAATTGGGGAATCGGCATCGGGAAAAGCGGGGCGTTATAGTATACCCTAACAAATAAAAAATTATACGTATTAGAATTTTTTTAATTCTATTGTCATTTTAAAACTTGAGTTAGGGTATGGTCAATATAAATAGAAATGAGTAAATTAAATCTATCTAAACGTTTTCTGGCATACATTATAATGTATTCTATTGCAAGGTTTATACTCTACGATTCACCGAAGAGGTTCTGTGCAGGTGTGCGTGCATGTCGACCACATCTCATAGCAGGTTAGGGCAGTCCGGTATGCTAGAGTATTTTGTCACACGAAAGAACTAATTTTCAATTTTGCGCCGGTCGCCTGCGCAGCTTCAAAAACCTAGGTCACTTGTACTCTAATACAGGCTCCGGTCTACCTGCGCTGAACACCTGTACAGGTAGACCTCTCCGGTAGACCGTAGTGTGTATGGCCACCAGAATAAGTTTTACATACTGTGAGTGTTATTATTGATTATTTCAAATTCTATTACGATATAAACAGGGAACGTATATATAGCAAAACGTAAAAAGTCTTATCCGAATAAACTCCCTAGTTTACTTATTCTAATAATCATGGTGAAGAGGGCTTTGACTTAAACCAATATTTGGTAGTGTTCATTTCACTACACAGGCGTGGAATGTTTTCTTATTAAACTACCTCCGAAGCTCCGACTGCTTCACATGTAACCCTCACAAACAACAGTCTTCTTTCCTAATACTTCGTTTGGTGTTGTTCTCAACAGTTAACAGTCCTCAGTATACTGGAACAAAAACATCACAGAATTAACTTACTTCGCATAGAGTTCTTGATGTTATCAGCCACATCTGTCAGATTGGACCAAAATCCGGGGCGCGTATGTGCACGCATTTGGTCACATCGATGTGGCGCAAGTTGGTTTGTTCAACAACATACAGCACAACTATTTCTTTATAACAATACCAGCCTATTATTGTCCCACTGTAGAGAAAAAACCTCGTCTCATACAGAGAAGGCAAGACCATTGATCACCATGCTTGCTCAAGACCAGTTGGCGATTTTTCTATATTAACTATATGTCCAGGTTTCCTCACGATGTTTTTGCCTTGCCCAGATTTGAACCCAGAACTGCGTGCATGAGAGGCGAGGCATAACCACTGGGCCATCAGGACACAATATTTCTTTAATGTTTTTAATAAAGTATTTACCCAGAAGCGGCATCGTCGTTGACGATAGAGTGCGCGGGTGCGTCAGTGAATATCCTTGCGGCGTGTGTCTGCAGCCAGTACGTGAGCAGCGCGGCCAGCAGCGTGAGCGCGGCGCCGACGCCGGCCGCCACGCGCGCGCCCGCGCCGCTCGCCGACACGAACAGGCGCGCCGACATCGCCTGCCACACTGACTCCGTCCAAGTCGAGTATTCGCCCGACTTTAGGTCGTAGTCTGGAGTAGACGGACACATTATTTTATTAACTTATATCGCGTGATTTTATTAACATTGATGTAGATCGCCAAAAGAATTGTTGAGAAGATCCTGAGCAATTTGCGGCAGTCTGATTAGACGAATTACGATTTATTTAGAACCACAATGAAAAGTCGCAAAAAAGAATAAATAAGTCAGGTAATAAACGAGGATAAAAATAGATTCTAAACTTATAGGTAAAACATCAATAAGGACTGTTTTGCTGTGTGGGATCTTTGAAGGTATCTTCTTAAGCATTAGCGACCAACTACTTGTAACTCAAATCTCCATACAATGAGCAATAATGGACTAACCTGCGATAGTGAATGCAGGGCTGACTGCAGCGCTGATATTCATTGTCGTCTGTATACAAACTCCACTGTGATTCCAACCTCTAAGATAGTATTGTGAGAAACCCTGAAACATCAGACATATTCTATGGTATGAGACACACACCCTCTCCGAACACAGGTGGTAATGAAAGGTGTGTTTTTTTTTTTTTGGATTGGCAACTCGTAGTTGTGACCTCTCAGGTCCTGGCTACTTAACCGAACTATCCTGTGGGTGCCTTAAGATTAACTCAAAGCCTCCAGCCAGGGGCAAAATTAAATACTAAAATTATTTAAATGACCGCAAGCTAAGGGCACCCCTGTGGGGTACGGACCTCGGCTTAGGGCGTCACTGAAAGAGGGCAGCAAGGTGGGACAGGCTGGATCGAAATGTTTAAATGATTATTATTATCGGGGAAATTTAAGGCTACAGGCTCAGCTACGACGCGGGCTGGGACCTCATCAGACAAGGGTCGGGGGGGAACGGTTACGGGGGGGTCATCGCGTGGGACCTCGTCGGCGAGGTCGGAACGATGGCGGTCTGTTTGTGCACTGCACTGTACTGGTGGCCCTACTGCTCTCCTGGAGGAGGGTTATGGGGTCATCGGGGTCGAGTAGGGCATGCCTCGGACGGTGGGTATGACTGATACGGGAGGGGGCATAACGGGCGGTCGCGACAACCAGAGGGTTGCGATGAGTGGCGGCGGAATCTAAAAAACGATTGGAAATGCGTTTCATGAATTGACTGATGGTCGGGATCTTTAGTTCTAGGTGGAGATTTTTGTTCCGAACGAACCAAGGGGAACCGGCCACCCAACGGAGGAACCAATTTTGGAGGGCCTGCATCCCATGGATGTGATGGGGTTTCGCTTGTGCGAAGACTACGCTCGCATAGGTCATGTTCGGACGAATGCACGCTGTGTAAATGCGCAATTTTCACTTGAGTGACAATTTGCTACGTGGATTCAGGACGGAATGGAGTCTACCGAGAGCGAAAGCGGCGCGTGAACGCGCCTGCCTTATGTGCTCCAAGAAGGAAAGGTGCTCGTCAAGGATGACCCCCAGGTATTTGGCTCGCTTCTCCCAAGGGATAGGCTTGCCGAACATGGTGATCGGGCGGGGAATGGTGTGGTATAACAAAGTTCCTACTTATAGAAACAGCAGTACTTACAGGTGCATTCATATCGTAGCACGCCGTGCGGTTGATAAGCAGGGGTGTGCCAGTGAGCAGAGCGAGCAGATGTCCCGCGAACACGGGCGCGGTGGACGACCAGGCGGTGACGCCCACGTACAGAGGCGCGGGACGCTCAGGCGGCTTGTCTTCAGTCCCGCTCGAAGCATATTCCGCTGCCTGTATCAACCGACACGCCTGACTCTGCAGGAAACAGTAGAGCATCTCGTCTACCTATAATGAAACAGTCACCAATTAGTCAGGCTTGTCAGTGCAAGCCAACTTTAAATTTTTGGTGAGGATTTTCCATCTTTTGCTGCATTATGAAAATATCGTTTGTCAAGTACTACATATTTTTACCCTCAAATACATTGAAAATTAAAAAAATTGTCATAAAAGATTTCTTAGCATTTTTTTTATTTCGAAATTGACCTGCTGTCTGCCTGGATCTCGCCTGATGGAAAGCGATGGATGAGGTCTATGATAGAACGAGCAGGCCCATAAGATCCCACTTTATTTTTAATTCTTCTTGTGAAAAATATTGCACTTACCAAATGCGCCGACGCAGAAATATTACCGATAAAGGCCTTTCCTGAAACTCTTTGGTACAGTGTGCGTGCTAGGACTGTTGCGAGCCGGGCGATTTTCACTTGCGAGTCAGTGTCTTTCATCGTTCCGTTTGCCAAGAGGGCGTCGGTAGATATAACTGGAAATAAATCAGACGTCAGGAAATTTCGAAGCATTGATTATGTTTTACCCCACTGTGGCGAAGCCCAAAAGGAGGATAATGTTTTTTTTTTTTTTAACTTTACTTAATATCATACTCACATGTGCCATTGTTGTCGACCGTGATATTGTGATAACTAAAATCAATGTTCTCATAATCATCCAAGGCAGAATGGTAAAAGTTATTAGTGAACGTAGCCTTGAAGTCAGCCAATAGAACTTCGGGTAACACTCCACTTTCAGTTTCATTTTTAAGAATTCTTCGGAATGAATGCAGTGACGATGGCGGGAAATTAGTGGAGAACTCTGTCGATAACGATATGTTTTTCTGCAGGTTACTCGAAAACATGTTGAGGAATTTTGCTATCTGCAAGTAAGCATGTTTGAACTTCAATGTCTTGCTAAAATCTATCTATGTAAAATTTCTACATTTAGTTATAAATCTACAAAAAAAAACTAAAGTCATGCATTTTCACCAGTGGATACAGCCAGATAATCTAATCACTAAATATAATGGACAAACCGTAGACACAACCTCAGTGATAAAATTCTTGGGAGTAGGTACATATTGACAATAAAATGACATGGAAGCCTCATGCTGAACATGTGTGCCAAAAAGTAAATAAAACTGCCTATTAATTGCCAAACAATTTAATATAAATACATTGGTGATAGCGTATCATGGTTTAGTTGCTTCAACAGAAGTTTCGGTGTCGTATTTGGGGAAACTGCAGTAAGAGAGAAAGATTATTTAAGGCCCAGAAACGTTGCGGTTGCTAGATCATGAAAATACCACACTGTGGCGTCCGTGGGAACGTGGGCTAACACCATATAAGCCCGTGGCCACGACATCACCGCTCGCGCGACCTGCGTCGTGCGTCTGCGACCGCGGCGAGAACAAATGTTAAAAATAATTTAGAGCGTGCCACGAGTCGCCGCGGTGCGACTTGCAGTGCGAGCGACCGCGGTCGCGGCCGGCGGGGAACGGAGAGGCGTGCAATGTAAACAAAAGCACTAGCTCACAGCGCGGAAGTCACGACTCAGAGCGGCGCGACCGGCGAGTGCGACGGACGAATTCAAATCCAAGCGTGTTGAAAAAATAATTTTGTTTTTTCCGACGCGGTCGCAGTCGCCGTCGCCACTGGCGGGTCGTGGTATGGCGACGCCAGTCGCAGGACGCCCCGCGCCGCAAGACGCACCGCCCAATGTTGTGGCTGAGGCGGTGAGGCCTAAGTCATGAGCTTGTTATTCCAAAGATGGGATGTTATGCATATACAGGGTGTAGCGTAAATAGTGGTCCTACGTTAAAGGGTCAAATCACCTTTTATATTTAGCTAAGACATACCACAATTTGAACCCTTTTTTACAATAGGTCTCAGAATCAAACTTTTTTTAATTACACCTTGTTTTACTAAATTGGCTACAATCTACAAATGAGATTCTTTTTTTATGACTGCTGAACACAATGACATGTCACACCATGTCATGTCATGTGACACTATTACATGCAAATATTTTTGTAATGTAATTTTACAAGTACTTAAGAAAAAATGTCGTTATTTCAAAGGAGATTGACCGAAATCATAATCACTTTATAATAAAAGAGTATGGCCATAAAAATATACTCACAAATTATAAAATATTTTTTTAACTTTCCTTAGTTAATTTGATCAAAATCGTATGTGGGGTTAATATTTTGTATTTAATTAGTTATTTATTGAATATTATTGCATACGTTTCTAGTGGCGTATCTTAGTGAAAGCAGTGTTGTCAATTTTAAGAACCTTCCCATACTCGGTGATAACGAAAGTATAAGGGCAGACGCTGAGTTTAAAAAATAATTTCTACTATGACATTTTTCCTCGTTATTAATATTTTTATTACTAATATAGACAATAATATCATTTTTAATTAAAATCTTTAAAATAATATTATTTTACTAATTAAAAATCTTTCTGTAGTTGACAAATCACTCATGGTCAGGGTGATTTAGATTAACTGTTGGTAACACTATGAAATGTTGGTAATGTGAAAGGTGGACTGTCAAAAGTGTCACTGTGTCAATTTGTCAATCAAAGCATCGTATCACTTGGCAGCGACCTTTTGTCTTTACCTATGCATTGATAGTTGTTGAGTTTTTTGTGCTAATAATTATATTATCATTGCGTTAACTTCGTGTTCATTCGAATCTTCAGATTCCTCCAAGATCAAGAACTCTTTTGAAGACCATTTGTACTGTTTCTGTGATGGTGGTGTGAATTGTGTAGAATGTTTTTACGACTACAGTCCGTGTCCTCTGTGCAGTAAATCACCAACGATTTCGTAAAAAATGTCACGCTGTGTGAATTGTTCCCTTTCTATGGTACATCCCCTACCCCGTCGTCAAGTCGGGAAGGCAATGGATGTAATGTTAAGAATTTTACGGTCCTGGATTACTCCAGCAACGGTTAGTATCTCTTAATTATTCAGTTATGTATTATTGTAATTGTTTTTCACTTTTCTCAAAACACACTTTTTAGACGTATGTGCAAAGGTAGATAGGTACATTATGTTATATTATCAATAATATTGTATTGATAATATAGATAATATGAATACTAAGAAACTGTGCCACAAGTCTCTCAGCACTATTTGTATTTTTTTGTTTACATTTAAGATTTACAGCTGATAATAAAAACTGTTTAACTGTGTTCAAATATATATGTAAATGCATCATGATGAGATGAGAATAGATACTTTTCTTAGTTTGTGAGGTTGTTTATTTTGTTTTGCTTTGGCCTGTCTGTGAAAATAATGTATATTTTCTATAAAACTAAGGCTAAGATTAATATCTTAACAGATTATATTATTTATCTATTATATTTATTTTTAGATGTCAGTAAAGGATGTCCTTTGTCAAGAATGTTTTACAATACTAGAAAGAGCATCTCAAAACTTGTCAAGTGGATCAACAGTTGTAAGAGCTTATGGACTCAACAAGTATGCTTTGTCTGTGGATCTTCCATATTAAGAGCTAAGACACACAAAGTATCAATTGATAGCCCTAAAGTAAATGTCATCATGTCGTGCATACCGACTCAGCAGGTATCTATGCTTTTAATAATACTTGCTGCATTAAAATAGTGTAATAGTTCTCGGATTGTACACAAACACCTCATGAAATATGGAGCATGCTATTTCCAAGTTGTTCATGTGTATTTGTCCTTTATTTCACATACTACAATTGTTTTAAACCATCTCTATATAAATGTTAGTCTAGCATGTATGGGTGCATCATGGTCATGTTGAGTATGTTTTTATTTTTATTTTATAGGTACACAGACTTGAAAGAGTTTGCTTACGTTGTTGGACTAATGCCTATAGAAGTGTAAGGAGACAGACTCAGTATGATCAAGATAGGCAACAGCAGCTTGCAAGAGACTGTCGCAGCACAAGATAATATGGATGTTCCTACATCAAGACACGAGGCGGTCAGTGTATCAGAAACATCTACGACTTCAAGGAATTTCTCAATACCTACACCACCACCACCACCACAACCCATTCAGCAATTATTATTATTATTATTGCAATTGTTTGGTGGGTAATCGGACAGTGGGATGCTGTGCTCACGTTATGACCATTTTGTGGTATCTTAGTTGGGCTGGATTTAGGTCTGTTGAGCCGCCAGCTCCGTTTTTAGACAAAATATTTTATGGATATGATGATAACTAGCGACCCGCCCCGGCTTCGCACGGGTGCAATGTAAATACTAATGTGGTGTCAGTGTGGAGTGATTAATATTATGTTTCTAAATATATAATTAAAGGTAGATAACATAATATTAGATTGATTTATATGCACGCGCCGCACCCGCTGGCCGCTGCCACCCGGGACGGACGTACGGCACGACGGCCGCTTTGCCCCCGCATTTTAATTCTCTGATATCTTTAAGATATTTATTTTAATGATATGCTGTAAAGGGAAATTTTGATCTACATGAAATGTACAACGTACACGTATTTATTTGGATAAGGAATAACACTGTATTGTTTAAAATAGCTTCGTAAATAACCCATATTTTTTAGTAATATGTAAAAGATAGAAATGGTTACTGTCGGTTATCCTTAGAAGATAGACATATAACATTGTGGAATTTTTTGTAAATCTTTTTAAGATATTCAATTCTGTAGTACATTATTTTGATCTATCTCGTAAGGTTAAGCCAGCGTTGCCAATGTAAGCGCACAAAAATATGTTTTTTACGACATCACATTACAAATCTTTGAAATTATCGGCTTTTTGTGTACTATAATATGCATGTATTATACATATAAACCTTTCTCTTGAATCACTCTGTCTATTAATGAAAACCGCATTAAAATCCATTGCGAAGTTTAAAAGATCTAAGCGTACAGACAGCGGGAACGATTTTTTTATACTATGTAGAGATATGGACCAATAAAACTATTTCATTCTTTCATCTAGCATTTTTATTTTCTACCTATACAAACTTACATTTAGTATGACTTACCGATGTAATATTTTTTATTTGGGATCATACATTGGTTTGTTGAACTATTTTCTGTTGTCTTATGTGAATTCAAATCATATTGTTGTAAAGGACTGCTTTTTTTGGTGGAAGCCATGTTACAACACTAACCTCAAAACTGAACAGAAAATCAAAGACCAACAGAAAATCCCACAAAATAAATGGATAATTTTTATTTCCTTTGATAATACGACATCACCCCTCTTTTCTATCCAATTGATGGCATCATACAAAAAAAAAAAATGCGCAACGACGGTCAGTAGAAAACTGGGCATTTTCCTTTCAACTCGAATCTCTGGAAAATTATGTGACAAGGGGTGCGAATGGTGTAAAAAAATGTACTGTAGCGGCATCTACATAAACGCCACATGCGAGCTACACGCCACACTGACGTCACGCAAAATCCTGCATCGGGCATGCAGAGTTTACCGCGCAACTAGCATATATACAACATCCCGACAGCAATCGTCGCACATAGATCGTTTTTCAGGATTTAGGCGGCCAAAATTATTTTATGTGATATTTATATTACAAAATAGTTACATAAAAAGAATTCTGTGTTTGGAATAACTTATCGAAATTATTTGTTGGTGCACGGTGGTTAGGCGCACCTACTTGTGATTTTTTATCAAAAAATATTTTATTCGAGATCGTAGTTGATTTCAAAGTGTTTTTTAATATTATATTGAAAATACATATGACATACTCACGGCTTTCCCCAAGGAGGGACAGCTGTCTACATTTTAGTAATACTTTCAGGTATGTATTATTAAATAAAACAAAGTTTATTTTGTTCTAATAAGTAAGTAAATATATTATATTATTAAAAGGATCTTTACATTCGTTATACAATATTAAAGTTACATAAGCTAAATAGATAATCACTAAAAATAATCAATCATACATTGGAGACTTATTCATCTACATTTAAATTTTCGCCGCTTTCATCAATTTCCATTGGTCGGTTTGGCTCAGCAGGAATTAATATCTGCATTGTCTCAGGCAAAAATAATTTTGAAGCGGTTTTTTTGGTCTTTCTCATGGAACTAATAAATGGGTCGGATGTTAATAGTAACCTATGATAAATATCTAAGTTGCATTCTTCCCTCGAAAACTTGCGAGCAAAGTTTAGGCGATAAGACCTAAAATGTTTATTGCGGGCCTCAGCAGCTTCTTCCGAAAGTTGCCCTATCGGCAACAACGAATTTTCTATTATTGAAGCTCCATGAATTAAGACCTTATGCATCGTTGGAGTCATAGGATGCCAGCCATATAACTCAACATATAGTTTCGCAGTTTCCATGGCGTAGGTATTTATCATATTTTGCTACGTCAATCTTATGGCCGCTTGATATGGCTTCTAATATCACTTTTAATCTAATAATCAAGTCATAACTTATCCCAGTGATTTCTGCAGCCAATTCAGGGTTCTCAAAGAATCTTCTGCTGGTATTTCCATCGTTTGTGTTTCCGAAGTTACTTTTTGGCATATCGACTAAAAGACCTGTCTCCTCTCTAAATCTTTGCTGAATATCAAGTTTCTTCTGCTCTTCTAGATTTTTTTCTTCTTCGGTTCGTCTCTCGCGATATTTTTTCACGGGCAATTTATATGCTAAATGCAGCACACTTTCGAATATCCGGATTCTTGCATGTAATACGGAAAGGCCAAATTCAAGAGCTTCAGGGCGTACATCATTTTTTTTTGTTAAATCATTAAAATCTTTTGATGTAGCTCCACATATATAACATCTGCTGGTCGATTTGGTGTCTGTAGCTGCATTGCAGACCTTTCCGTCAACCATTGTCATTTTAAAACTATGTTGAAAGAAAAAATTCTCTCCATTGAGGTCAACTTTCGTCAAGTTTAATGAGTTTACACTATTCTTTACATAATTGATTTCTTCTTTTGTGATGTCCGTAGATTCTTTTACGAATCTAAATCTTATTGGACGGCAATATCTAAGTGAAGATGGAGTTGGATTTTGCCACACGATTTTACTTTTATCCTCACCACAAACAATTCGTAGAGGCACAAATGAGCTTATAAAAATATTAGCATCAGATTCATCTTCGTTTGAGAGTCTCTGTTTAAACTGGGCTTGTTGAGAGCCGTCACAACCCCATTTGCAGATGAACAGTAACGAGTTCCTTTCAACGGCATAAAGTGTGAGTAAGACTTCTTCTAAGAAGAGGGATAATCTGGTTACAGTGTGATCCAACAAAGATTGTAAGTTTCCTTCTGCGCAGGTAGACGTCACTCGTAATGACTCCTTGGGTGGGTAGCAATCTTCTTTGGCCTTCAATAATAATTCATAATGTGGATAGAATCTTTTGTTCGTTGCTCGAATAATTTCGTACTGTCTTCTGGTCAAATCGGCTTCAACAAACATTGTCAGTGCTTGCAGAGGAGTAAGGGGCTCTATTTCTTTAGACTTTGAATGTCTGTTTTTACAATCACTGGCAGACGCAGAAGAATTCGTAATGTCTTTTAAAACAGTAGACGCGTTTCTTTTTCCTTCTGTTTGTAAAATTACTTGTGCCGCGTGAACAATTACTTCTTCGTCGTAATATGCGCGGACTCCTTCAGTTTTTCTTCTCTTTGTTCTTTCGCTAGATTCGGTAAAAGATTTGGTAGGTCGTCCTGGCCTTTGATGCGTGTCTACGGGGATCTCAAATGTTCCTTCCAACCAAGAATTATTGGCCGCCAAAAAGTTTTCAAGTATTCTATGCGCCCGAGACCACCTCTTTATCAAATCACATTTAAATACGAAAACTTCTTTTTTATCACATTTTTATGTTCTTCTGTGTCCCCGTAACACACGAGTAAATAATTTTCTAAATATTATTTTTTTTCATTTATCGATAATGAATGTTGCTCGTTCATTTTATCGAAGAGGTATTTACGAGTCAACATTTTCACCCCCGAGCAGCCAGGTGAACCTATAACAATAAAAAAATAATATTAACACAAAAACATAAAATCCGATTTTTTTCCTATTTTTGTCAAAAAAAATTCAAACTCGTTTATTTTTAAAACTAGCAAAAACTAGCAGCTGATTTTAAGCAGTTTTCTTTATAAGACTTTATACTATATAATGAAATCAAAAATGTAACTCGGAAAGGTGCGGAAGTAAAGTTTTTTTTCGATTGAAATTGAAAAATAAAGAAAAAACATTTCTAAAAAAGGGTATTATTGACGGCTCATTAAGTCATTTATTGACAATATATTTAATACAATTTCATATTAATTTAATAAAGGCTTACCTGTATTATTGGTATCCATTACTTAAACAAGCAAATATGACACGACACATAAAATATTCACCGAAGAAAATGATATACGAAAAGGACGTCAAGAACTTTCACGTGCAGTAAGTGCGACAATCAAGTTTCGACTAGTAATGCAGAGCGCGCTCGCGCAGTCTAGGGATGTGGGTGGGGTTGGCTATTGTTCGTCAGGTAGTCTACTATTCCAGGAAAAAAATTGTTTGTCATTAGTCGATTATTGGAATTTCGACTTATGGCCGCCTAATTCCTAGAAATCTACGTATGTGTGTATCGCAGTTGCCCACCAGACACGACACCCGTCTGGTCGGAGGATCCTTCCTTTTCTATGGAGGTGTGAGTGAACTTTACACCCTGTTCCTCATACCCTCCTAGAGTAAATATGTTCCTTGCTCATACCTCTATAGTACTACACCGTCGGTGCCCATTACTTTAAAAAGTGTTGGTGGTGGCGTGTAACAGCACACATGTTGTCAGCAGTTATAAACAAAAACAAAATAATGTCATTTATAGAAATTGCAGCAAATTTAGTACAAAAGGTATAATTTTTCAAAAAAAATATTATAATCTATTTTATTCTGGGACCTTAGATAAAAAATGGTTCAAATTGTGGTATGTCATAGCGAAATATATAAGGTGATTCGACCCCTAAACGTTGCAACACTATTTTCGCCACAGCCTGATGATATTGTTGAAATTATTTCTATTTCTATATCTGTCACTAGCTTCTGCCCGCGACTTCGTCCGCGTGAAATTGATTGTGCCCCCGTCTCACCCCACCGCGTCACATCGCTCGCCCGCGCTATTACTTCATTTTCGCTTCGCGTTCTTTTGACGTTTTCTCTTTCTGCTCGGCTCTTAAGGGACGTAGCGTGAAATTAAATAACCTATAATCTTCCTATCAGCTTAAGAATTGGGCTATCAAATGCAATAATATTTTTTCAAATCGGACCGGTAGTTCCAGACTTACCCCCTACATACAAACAAACAAATTTTACCTTTTTTAACCAACTTCAAAAAAAGGAGGAGGTTCTCAATTCGAATGTATGTTTTTAGCTCAGAACTTCTTTCTGGGTGAACCGATTTGGATGATTCTTTTTTTTATTTGAAAGCTGGTGCTTCACATGTGGTCCCATTTATATTTCATCATGTTCTGACCAATAGTTTTTGAGTTATTCTTAATACTGCGTATTTTTTCCACTTAGTTTATATTGATGATGTTATAATAATTTCCTGTCACTGTTATTTACATATTAAGTAGTGGTATAAGAATTTGTGTGGGATAGGCACCACAACTAAAAAGCAAAAAATAAAAAGTGAAGTTGGTTGTTTTTTGTAAAAAAAGGTTTTTATAATAGTAGTATAGATATAAGTGGTGTACATAATAACGAGTATTCTACTTTATTAAGTATACATTTGAATTTCTAGTAAAAAGTGTGAGACCTTCCCATAGAAATAAGTCCCTTACCTCAGGTATTTCATTAACGTACGGCACGAAGGCGTGAATGGGCCAAGTGCTGTCAAATCTCGACAGAGAGCCGCCTATCTGGCCCACTTCCACGTGCAGCTGAATATCTTCCACCGCCAGTGGCGCGCCGGCCGGCCACTCACCCTTACGTATGTCGTACGCGACACGTTGAGAACCGATGTAGTCAAACGCTTCACCGTTGAATAATGTCCATAGCACATTTTGATCTGAAATAATGTCATGTTTTTGTAACACACTAACGCCAAGACTCGAAGCTGTTGAGCCTCGTGATATCCCGCGTTTTATGACCGCGACTGCAACAAATTTTGGCGAGTAGGTACTTTAGTGAACGTAATTCCTTACCATACGATGGCGCATCTTTAACGGAAATCATTTGAGACAGAGTCGTGGCCGCTGTAAGTAGTGTCACCATGCCGACCACGGAGCTCGCCGCACCAGGAGATACTCCTGAGGAGATAGAATGTTGATAATATAATAATACATGCAATATTTTTCGTACTGCTGCGAGCCTAGGACATTTTAAGTTTTCATTCTGACTCACCATCAAATAAAGAAGCTGTGTCAATTCTTGCCGTCACTAATGTTACTGCTTGAGAATTCTTATTGGCCTGTAACATAAAAAACAATAATAAATATGCTTTACCCTGCACTGCCCACATCTAGAAGATTCGCGTGACCTGCACCAGGTGGGCTGGTTCACCTTACGGAGGGGGGCCCTATGCTGCGCTTTTCAGTAAGTGGTGGCAATTTGAGAATTTTTCGGCCCTGGTGGGCATCCGATGATCCCAATTATTGAATGCAATGATTTCAGAGTTTTAAAGTTTATACAACACACCAGTCTACAAGTTCTTACAAGGTGTGTATCTAACATTAATACATGAAAAGTAATACAAACCATTGTCCTAGGGAAAAGAGAATAGTAGACATTGTTATCACCCAGAGGATCACATACTTTTGTAGGTGTCAACAGCGCTGATGAAGCTGATCTATCAATATAAGAAAAAACATTAAAATGACACAAAATATTAGAATGATTATTTACATAAGATCAATGTGTAACAACAATTAATTCAGGGTATGTCCATTTTTGCAAGCTAAATATTCACGGTCCAACAAATAATAATGGTTCAAAAAACAGTTTTATTGGAACAAAGAAAAGCACACAAACAAAAGGTTGCAATGGTGACATACCTTTACATAATTGATATGTAAAGGTACCTTCCATATCAATCGGCATACCAAATATCAAAATGGCATTTGCATTAAACATGCAAATGCCGTTCAACAAACCTTCTTAAACACACTTCAGTGTCAACCGCAGCGAACATAAAGGAATTCAATTGTACTGAGCAAAGTGGTCTCCCCTTTTGATTGGATTTGTCTATAATATTATACCTGAAAATGTCAACGGCTCCATTAACATCAGAATTGTTTTAAGGCCTAAAAATGACATGAGCGTAGTCTTGTAAAATAATTGACATACTTTGAATAGCATTGATCAATTTTATCAATCTCTGATGATCTTGACTGTGGCATGTAAAATATGGGGAATGGGATATCTTTTCGTAAGAGTCCAGTTCCTTTTTCATTCCATGTAATACCATTAGCTGCAGTAGCCGAGCAAGTACTTCCAGCAGCTGATGAATACTCATTGGGACATCTTGACTCTTGACTGAATGACCCAGCACTGTAAGTCAGTAAACAATATTAATAATTATGTACTTGTGATGATCAATGTTTGTGCCTTCTTTGTATCAGAAGAGGCCTTTGCCCTGCAGTTGGCCTATAATATCAGCAGAAAAGGAACCTAGCAAAAAGAAATGCATATTTTAATAACAATTACCTTCCTGTAATATTGTCATGTACTAAAATTCCAGCAATAATGGCAGGTTGCTCCATGAGAAGTTCAATAACATCAGAGAACAAGGAAGTGCTCAAAACAACCATGTAAGGCCCAGCTGTGGCATTTTGCATCAGCCAATGTGCATCATTGATTTCTTTTATCATATGCACCACACCCACTGCACCATTTTCACCAGCTAAAAAAATTTTTTGCCAACTGAATATCCTGGATAATGTATTAGTTTGCAATTTATGGATGTATACTGGATAATATAGCACTGAAATCTGATCTAGATGCAAAAAACATATAACAAACTATACCGTCAAACGGGGTGAATAAGGATGCAGGGGTGAATCGAGACAAAACTTTAAAAAGGGATTTTAACATTGAAATAATATAGTTTGTTGCCAAAAAGGACTCTAATGTGATTACTGTATTATAATTAAAGATTAAGTGCACTTGTTGGTAACAAACTATATTATTTCAATGTTAAAATCCCTTTTAAAGTTTCGTCTCGATTCACCCCTGCATCCCCATTCACCCCGTTTTACGGTACCAAAACCCCAACTTCCAAAACAATCTAGTGTTACAAGTGTTTTAATAAAATTATTTTTCCTTATGTGGTGACTTTTACAACAATTTTTTTAAAATGTTAAGTCCTTTAGATCTATTTGTCTCTACTAAGCACTGTCCTTTTATGATTTTGAAATAGAACATAATATGATCATGAACATTGCAGTGACATACATGAACACCCTGTTTGATGAGTTCCATTTAGACGTCTGAAACATGCTGCTCCTCCCTCGATTGATGAGTATATATTCTCATGAAGCCTTTGTAAGTTTCCAACTAGAAAATAACAAAATATAACTGAACAATTTCAAACTCATGAATGAACACAGAATACAGGAAGGAAAATCAAGATGTTTAAACATTTGAGAGCTTCTTTACAATATCGACAAATAGAAACATCAATAGTTTTGAGGACTATTTTACATGATTAATATCCAATCAACGGCCATCACTACAAATTACTCATTTTTACAGCAATAAAAACTCAGACATAACTGATGCAACTTACATCTGCAAAAACTGAAAATCAATAACAAAACCAGAAAATTAGAAGGTGCCATAATTTTTGCATTACTATGGTCCGGTGCTCAGATTACTCGGGTAATCTGTTTAATAAAACTTGTAAATCTTTTATTAACAATTTTTAAAAGTTCGTTTTTAGCAGTGAAGGGTGACACACAAAATAAAACTGATATGATAAAACATGACACATTCTGTTCATGACTTGACGATGACATTCACCACAGAGTACTAAAAACTATGACATTCGCAGGCAAGAAGTACATAAATTAATGTCTTCTCTCAGGTCGGCCTAGGAGGTTGTCGGCTGCTTAACCGGTCATGCGTGTGGTTGCCCCAATAAATGAAGGCCCCAGCCAGGGCTTAAAAACTTGCAAACTAGGCGACAACACGCTAAGGGCACCCCCTGCGGGGTATGAACCTCGGCTTAAGGCGTCGCTGGGATAGCGCAGTAAGGGAAAGGCTGGGTCGCAATTATTATTATTCGGGGACGAATTTAAAGCTTCAGACTCAGCGGCACGGGCTGGCTCGAGCAAGGGTCGGGGCGGTCTTTCACACCCACAGTCCATCAATCGTTACTCTTACAACCATCCACATTCATACCCATAACACGTGTGGATCCGGCATATATTATTTTACTTTTGTGATTTTGCAATACTCACTAGTATTTTTATTTCATAAAATGACAATACTGTACATGTAATTTTAAATGGACGCCATTTGTGAAACGACAGCTGTGTTGTAGGGCTTAAAATTTATCCAGTTTCACTGTTCACTTGCTAGTTTTAAGCTAACATAAGATTTTTTTTCTTCATAGTTGAGAAATTAAATTCGCTATGTCGGAACAAGTGGAGGTTAAGGTATGTATACAAGAATTGCTACAGTGTAATATGAACAATAAAGCTTCCATTGTTCAACCTTGTCCGTTGGTCGATATTTTTATGCAAAAAGGATTTTCGATCGTTGTTGCAATTGTTGGCTACATAATCAGTTATTTTCATACTTAGTTTTCTGATGACTAGCTTTTTATTTTTTTAATATTTCTCGAATTAGAGAATTGTTTAGTTCACGATTGTTGTACACATAAAAATTGCTCCACCATTTTATGTTTCGCAATTCTACTAAATTATTATAAGTTGTAAAGGGTAGCAAAGGGAACACTAGAAACATGAAATGAGCTATCATTATATTTAAATTGCGTTGGTTAAGACACTGATAATTTTTCTCAAAAACACAAAATTCCAAAAAAAAAAACGTCACCATTAATTTTATTTACACGTGTGATTTTATGAATTGCGTAGCTATTTTACTACCTTCTATGTTACCTTTACTACAAATCCTAATTCACGGATTGATGGAAAGCAATGGAAAATTTATTTATTTGATACCCTTTTCCTCACTCCTTATTCTGAAACAGTTTGCACAAGAATAATATCATTGTGATTTACATAAATTATTGTTATAAAGAGTTATGCAGCTTTCTTTTCGAGTAAAGTTTAAGACTACTCTCTGGCAAGATACTTTCATGAAAAAAAGTCAAGTTTATTTTTTTTCTTCCAATGAAGGTAGGAGAAAAAAAAAATTGTAATAATTGTTGTAGCAGTAACCTCGTTTCTAATTTTGTTGATTTTATTACATAAATCCAATCAGTTCTTACCAATGAGTTCTTTATGTAAGTACATTATAATAAATATGAGAAATGCACCTATCTATGGCGACCTGATCCTCCCCTAAGTTTCGGTTTGTAATTATGAGAATATCGAAAGCCTACTAACTGCCATTGAATTTGATACTCACTTATAATTTTACTTTTTTGTATTACTAATAAAACAAAGCCTTGCGCTAGTGACTTTGATGAAATTACCACACACTGGGTGACTTATACACATAGAATAGAAACAACTAGAAAACAAATAAGACCAACATAAATTTAAATAATTACATTTCAAAAGTTTCAGTAGTTTTTCCTCCTTCAACCTTTTACCAACTGTTATGTATGTTTGAAAAAATTGTGCTTGCACCTAATGAAAATAATAAAATACAACCATAATATCTTAAACTTTTAATTTTGCTTAGTATTATTGATAACACATCCTGTATAAGAGATGTGACACAGTAAGCAGATATCTAAAAAAAATATTCCTAAATTCCAAGATTGAGTCTGTACAGACTATGTTTTAATTTTTTCAGCCTGATGCACTGCCAGATTTAGATGACCTACTTCAATGCCCTGTCTGTTATGAGATCCCATCAGGTCAAATATTTCAATGTAATGAGGGCCACCATGTATGTGGACGATGCAAAATGCGCCTTGATGTATGCCCTGTTTGCAGAGCATTGTTTTTCGGAACTCGAAATTATGCTATGGAAGAACTCATTGCAAATGTTAGAAAACTAAGAGCTTTTGTAAGTATTTCTTTTTATAATATTAGTATTATTTCCCATTTAAAGCCTATGTCTATTGATTTAGAGTATGATAAAATATACTTTCACTGAGAACCTTCAAGCAAGGCCTTCAATGGTTGTCCAACTCAAATTAATCTCAAATGAAAATAAATATTGTGTGTTTTAATCATTGTATATACTTAATTCTGTTATATTATTTGCAATTTCAGAAGCTTGGTGGGAAAGTTACTACAGATTCCTGCACTGAGAATAATACACCAGCTAAAGAGAACACAACTGAAGTACCTGAAAATGAAAGTGTTCGTGATGATGCAAGCGAGCAGTCTAGTGTAAGTAATAAAAATGCATGTAATGAAAAAAAACTTTTTCCATTCGACTACACCAACATTCATGGCTGTCATGGTCTTACTCGCTGGTAACTGCTTTAGAGTTTATATTTTTTTTTTTTTTTTTTAAGTATTCTCACTTATTTTATTTCTCGTTTACAGCAATCTACACAGAGACCTCCACAAGCTTGCAAAGGTCTCTTTCGTTGTCTCTCATGCAAGAATGGAAATGGAGTCAGGCTCCCAGCAGCTCGATTGCTCAATCATCTACGCTATTTCCACTCTCCTGAACTTATTGAGGTAACCCAACTTGTTTTAGTAATTTATTGTCAAAAACATAAACTCACGCCTTCTTCCCATGGGGTACAGAACGATACCTGCTCTGCCGTGGTTATGATAATTACAGTAAATCACATTTTTGTCCATATTGAGTTCAGTACATATTTGGAATGTAAAGATTGAGATCTACATATCTGCATTTCATTTCTTAAGCTTATTTGATTTTCTATGATACATTTTCAAACTTTAAATGCACAGAAATGTAGATCTCAATCTCTACATTCCAAATATGTACTCAACTGAATATTGACAAAAATGTGACTTACTGTAATTATCATAACCACGGCAGTGCTACGATCCTTATATACTCGTTTTGCCTTGTTTATGTTCATACATCTGGTCATACACGCTTATACATTTATTGTAAAATCTTAAATAAAATTATATTTTCACATTGAAATAAAATACTTATGGCTGTCAGTACATTCCATATAAATTTAGCACACAACTCAAATAACCCTTGTGGTGCAGTCGGGGTAATTAAACTAGGTATGTAATTTGAACTACAATTTAAAAGTAACACTAAGAGTCAACAGCCTAACCCACTGTTATTTTATCACAACTATATTATTATATACTTTCTTTTAGGGCAAATCTGAAAATGGTGAATATGTACAAGCGTGGCAGTTTTCTACAGTACCTGGAAGAATTGTTACTGCAGTACGAGTATCAGACATGGGAATATTCTTTTTAATCATTGAAATAACCAGTAAGCAAGCAATATTTATTTAATAATGTACTGCCAGTGTTATGTTTTACTAGAATCTAATTAAAACATTGATTGTTTCAGATGATAATGTATGTGCATGGCTATCCATGGCAGCGTCCCCTTGGGTAGCACACGAATTTTCATACACAGTCACCATTTCTGGCAATGATCGAGAAGCAATTTTTTCTGATTGTGTAAGCAAAAAGTTATGCTTATTATGAAAAACAGTAAATAACTCATAGTTTTGATGTAATATGGTATTAACTTTGAATTATTTTCAGGTATGGTCTGTAAGATCGTGTGAAGGCTCTCTAAAGAAACGTGGACATTGCCTGGTAGTGAGCGGTATAGACGCGAGGGCATTAATTGCACCAGTATCAATAAGCGGGAAACTATCTGTTCGTCGTACGCCAACTGAACAGCTAGCGACCCAAACTCAGCCCCGCGCTGTCCTACGTGTTGCCAACCGCGGCAACAATCGCGAAAACTCTCACACACACGCTCACGACTTAGAGCCTTTCCTGCAAGATTTACAAAACGACGTAGCCAGACTCTCCCGAGCTTTTGCTACGCTTGGACGTGAAGCAAACGCTCTAGTGCGTTCCGAAGCAGAAATGCGAGCTAGAATTGAAAACAGGCACAACACTGGCGCGAACGAACGCACTAGCACCTCATCTGAAGAGGAATCTCCACCTGCCATAGATAATATTATACAGGACGACAACAGTGCGGAACGCATGCAACTATCACGTAGTGCGCGCAGACGCATGCGGCAGCGTCTTAGGACTGCCCTTAACGCCACGCAGCCCCCTGTGCCAGCTCCCAGGGTCGTCAACGTTCCACAAAGGCAGAATGGCCCCACACAAAATAATAACATGCAACAATGCCACCTTATGACTGGGCTCGTGATAGTACAGCAGCCGCCCGTGCCACCCCCAGTGGCTCCGGTGGCTCCTCCGCCCGTGGCACCGCCGCCGGTAGCCCCGCCATCGTCCAGCGGAACGTCTAATCAACCTCAAAACGGAAATGTGCGTGTCAGTAAGAAGAAGCGACGTCATCGCAGATAAATTAACATTACGTTTGTTTAGTTAGGTATCTATTAATGAATTTGTAAACTAAGTAAAAAGTTTACTTTTATTGTTAATGGTGTATGTTATCAAATTGACTGCTCTTAGAGTCTCATAACTTTTCTCTGGGGCTATCATTGTGTAAATGATTCCATGTTGTAAATATTTCGTCTTTTGACAACTGCAATTTTTGCGAGTGCTGTGATAACATGTTGCAAGTTCATGCAATTTAAATGGTTAACTACTTAATATGTTCGTTAATTTGAAGTATCCCCAGAGTATTTTGTGATTTAAACAGATACCCATTAGGATAAATTGTTATAAGTTAATTTCAGATAATGAAATGCATTTTGTGAAATATTTTTGACTATGATATTTCAAGAATATCAATTTGAATAGTGTTTAAATAATAATTGACAAATGTGCTTGTTTTAATCCTGAATGTAATCATGAATTTTGTTGTAGGACTAAAATCGCTATTTAATTAATTACAATAACTATTAATCTTCTAGACAGAATAGTTGTAATTATAAAGCATAAGAAATTTTAATTGTTATTTTTTATTTATGTCTACCTGTTAACCGCGCTAGTCCGGTCTAATTCGACAAATGTTTTCGTGCTCGTGTTGCGTGTGAACCTATGTTATCTATTTTATTATTATTTACAAGCGACCCGCCCCGGCTTCGCCCGGGTAGTAGCAAAGCATAATATAATATAGCCTATGTCCCCCGGAGGTAGTGTAGCTTCCCAACAGTGAAAGAATTTTTGAAATCTGTTCAGTAGTTTCTGAGCCTATTCAATACAAACAAACAATCATATATTTTCTCTTTATAATATTATAGCGACTTGCCCCGGCTTCGCCAGGGTAGCAAAGCATAATATAATATAGCCTATGTCACCCGGAGAATATGAATTTAATTTATACTTCAGTCGTAAGTAACACGAGGCCCGCGATGCTAACACCAAAAATTTAATAAGTAAGAACAATTGAATTTCACTGTATTTCCTTTATTACAAAATAAATTTTTACCTTAGCCTCACCAACACGTGGTGGTTATGCTATTAAATTGTAGCTTATATAAAACGTTTGTATTTTTAACATAGCGCCATCTATTGAATACTTACTCAATCCAGTCAACAGATATCACCATCTGTTAGAATCGTTTGTAGCTAACAGATTTATTGTGACTGTCAAATAATAGACAAATAATTTGCAATAAAATAATATTGCGACTATAAATTTAGATGTAAGCTATCCTATCTTTCAAGTTGGATCAAATTGCACACGGTGTGCAAATCAAATTTAAAATCGGTTCAGTAGTTTAGGAGTCCATCGCGGACAAACAACGTGACACAAATTTTTATATATAAAGATAAAGATGTACCTACACAGGTACACAGTGAAATACAAAGGGTTGTCTTTTACTTCATTGCACGACCGTAATCTTCGTAGATATTTATTTGTCGATTTATGAGCTCGGGCGCAGGGGGCACGGCATTTCATAAAAAATATAGTTTAAAAAAAAACACGCTTTAATACGATTAAACTGAAATAAAAAGTAAAAAATAAATTTCAATCTATGAATAAAGTTACTAACGAGAAAATGAATGCCATTGTAAAAAAAAAGCGTGCGGTGCTCGATATTAATTGTAGTATTTGTATTTATTTATTAATATTATATATATATATATATATATCTATTTCCAAAATATCTTACTATTGCGAAATGCATTTTTTATTTTTGTTTATTTATTTTACCAAGATATGTTTCTATTCGAATTACAGAGTTAGTGTAAGGATGTCGTAAAAAGCACCCCTCGATGTACTATAAAAGTGAGCTTTATTTTATTAAAACTATAATTTATTTTTCAATTTTTTTGCCGAATTTCGAAAATAAAAATTATTTTATAATTATTATATTTTATTGCACAACTCATAATGCGAAGCATTATAGAGTGCTTTATGATCACAAAAATGTTTTCGCCCTTTTTGCGCATCTATTTTTACTTTTAGTTTGTGCAGTCAATGCCCGTGTTGAGAGATAGAAACGAAAGGGATTAAATCATATTGGAAACGTTGGAATCATTCTGTCATTCAACCATGCTTAATAGTAGATTATAGAAGACTCGTTTTTTTTTTGGTGAATGCTATGTGACCAAGATATTAGTAGGCGCCTAGACAAAAACTTTTCTGATAGCGTTAACGCTAGACGCTAACGTCAAAATGTATGGCAATGACATTACCTGCGGAAAAGATACGTAATGTCACGTGGTAAGCAAATATCAACTCCATACAATTTGATTTTTCCGTTGGCGTTAACGCTTACAGAAAAGGGATTTTGTCTAGGCCCCCTGCAGGCGTAGCATGACGCTTTCTATTTCTTGGAAGACAAGACATAGCTATTTCTATACAAAGTGACCTTTCGTTTCTCTATTTTTGACATCGCACCATAAAAATCCTTCTAAAATCCGTCATTTTGTCTTTCGTTTTACCGATCGTTGTCTAGGTCTTTTTATATGTAGACTATTTCAGAAGAAAGTTTTCTATCCCAAACGTCAAAATCACACTGACAACTTTCAGTTGTCTAAGGTAGTGAAGACAATTTGATTTTGTAATCGCCATGCTAAAGACAGTAGAAAACTTTTTATTCGACGGCCACAAAGTATAAAAATGGAATGGAAAAATTGAATTTTTCACTTTTTGTATGGAAAATGTGAAAAAGTATTACCTACATGTTTAGTTTTAGGGGTTTAAGGATTTCATAAAGGGGTTCGAAATTTTCATTATTTTTGCGATGGTATAGGACACACCATTTTCGAGATATAAGCAAAATAAAAGAAAAACGTGAATAAACTACTGAATTTCGTAAAAAGTGCAGTTGACTCTTTCTACTTTGCTGCCGTCGTACTGTCTTCACTGAACGTCATTTTTATCTATTCTTCCGTCGACAAAACCCGTTTCTATAATGGTCATGCTAAAGCGTGCTGGTTGCCTTATGAATTATCTCGTAAGCTAATCATTTCATCTAATGCTTCACCGTTGTTACATGGGACTCTGTCTGTTAATTTTGAGCAATCAAGTTCTATTCGAATACCATCCAGAGACCGTCCGCGATTAAGTGCTACATAAGCTTGTCCAGCAGCAAACAGCCGAGAACCTAGATAAACGACTGCATGATTAACTGTACCTACAGCCTTGCATCTTGTGGACGGTCGATGCCCAACTCAGGATTAATGGCAACATTCATCTTTCAGCGCTACCATAGCTATAATTTGCTGGAAACTATTGATATTGGTTTAATTAGATATATACTATCTGAACCGAAATTGATACGGACTGAGGATATGTCTGTATCATAATACTTGATCTCGTCGCAAATGTGGCCAGATTATCTCCGTAATAAAATCCATATTGCCATTAACTATACCTTTTGCCACGAAAATGTTGGATCTCAACATCACTTTAGCTCCCACGAATATTTTATTTTTTATTTTTAACCTCGTAAGGCCCAAGCAAAGTTTCGCAAGATGAGCTAAACGCCCAATGTACAATATATTGAACAAAGTGGCATGCTGCATTCCGGCCCAGACTTAAAAACAAAATCTTCTTCTAAACGCCCGATGTACATTACAGTGTACATTTAATTTAAATGCATGTTTCTTTTAAATATTCCCGCCAACTGTCATTTTGTGTGAATGTTATGATTGGATGATACCTTGGGAGGTATTTTGACGGCGACATATAAGAGAAATCTATAGACAATCTGTCAAAACCTGCCTTTTTTGCCACCGTGCCGCAGATTCAGGAAACACGTGAGTAAATATCTTAATTTATTAATTAAATCTTAGCCTATTTTGATTAGAAAATAACACAAAATTAAAGATAAATGCATATTTTATCTGAAATAGTTATTATTTTAGTTAAATAACAGTTATTTGTATTTTTTGTACTTCATCGAAAAGTTATGTTCATTGTGTTACACATTGGGCGTTACTGATTACTAAAATGTAACTAAAGATAATCCTGTGCGAGTCTCAATAAATACTTTTTCTTTCTTTAAAGAAACTTTTTATTTGTAGGTTTAGGGAATGACCAAATTGAGGAGTTGCTCAACGATACCGAGTTTGAAGACTTCTTTCCCTCTGACGAAGATACTGGTAACCCAGAGTACCGACCCGGACCTTCGGAATCTGTTTGTTTGCAGAATCTGTCAGACAGAAGTGATGACAGTACAGAAGATGATGATGGCGAATTTGGAGTGGAACGTGTCAGATGCGGAAGAGGGCGCAGAAGAGTACGTGGAAGGGGCCAAGGGGCAAGAAATAGACGTGGTCGGGGTCGTTATCATGTTCATATTATTTTGATAAGCGTATAGTTGATGGGTTAAAACCATTTTTTTAATTGAAATTTTGAAGAAATTAAGAAGAAGAAAATTATGAAAGAATTTTAGAAGAATTGTTTTTGTTATGACTACACTAGACGCTTTTGTGATTATGTTTGATATTCTATGTTTATCTGTTTTTTTTTTAAGGATTTTAGTTTATATGAAAAATATAATTACCAACATGTTAAATAATTAATACATAGTTCCTGTTGACTGATCTCACTTTTATGTTAAAAATAAGATACTTAAACTAAATCTAAGACATTTTGTTAGAATTGTGATTTTTTTCTCATAAAATTAAGGAAAAACTGATTCATATAACTTTCTTTTATTAAAAATTAAAGATCACCTAAACGCCCAATGTGCATTTAAATGAACACGAGAAATCAATTTAAAAGTAGTTGTAATATATTCCTTTCTAAATAAGAGTACCTGGAAAAACATATAAAAAAATCCTAATTGAGTTTTTCCTAAAAAAAACTAGTTGAATGTGCTTGGGCCTGAATCATGTTAGGCGATATTGTTCATTTTATTGTACATTGGGCGTTTAGGAGAAGATTTTGTTTTTAAGTCTGGGCCGGAATGCTGCATGTCCCTTTGTTCAATACATTGTACATTGGGCCTTACGAGGTTAATACTTTAGGAAGACTTTTTTTTTAATTTTATTGATATCATTAGGTATGACAGAATCGGGCACGCCACAATTGCGGCGGTAAGACCCCTCTTTGAGGAGTGGCTTGAGAGGCGCCACGGCGTCCTCACCTTCCGCCTGACGCAGGTCCTCACCGGACATGGCTGTTTCGGGAGGTTCCTGTTTTGGATAAGGCGGGAGGAAACGCCCGGGTGTTATCATTGCGTGGATCGACCGGAGGACACGGTGGAGCATACGGTGGAGGTCTGCCCGGCTTGGGCGGGGCACCACCGTGTCCTCGTGGCGGCGATCGGCGGCGCGGCGGCGTCCTCTCGCGGCCGGCCCTGGGGGCCTACTCTCTAAGCACGAAGTCCGTAGCTTCGGCCTTCGTTACGGGCGTTTCCTACTCCGTATCACCTACGGACTTCGATTAGTCCCGAACCCGAACTAAGAACGAATGACAACACGATTTGACTGTTGACCCTACTCCCGATGTGTTTTTGCCCGTCCGAAAAGTTGAATTTGACACTTGTATAGACGGATCATTATGTCATTTGATACGACATCAAAATAGTTATCGTGCTGCCTACGAAAGTTAAAATTTGCCAAAAACTTGAACCTATGGCTGCATTTTTGAATGCTCGATGAAGCTCTACACGAAGAGCGGAGGCGATACCGATTATATTTGCGCCAAAATTTTCGGTTGGCGAGTATTCCCGACGTTAAGTTCTTAAAGAACTAAAGGCTGGAATTATTTGAAGACTTGTGTGAGCATATAGTACCTCTTTTGCCTCAACAAATACGAAGAAATGGTGTGGATCCAATAATGAAGGTAATTGTTTGATATAAGAATGAAGGACTAAAGCTAAGGTTATACTTATTTATTGAAGATTCTGCAATTAATTGAGTTGTATTTACTGGTGATTTTGTTTACTTTTAGATCCTTGCTGCACTCAACTTTTATGCTCGGGGGAGGTACCAAGGTGCAGTGGGCCTTAGCAGACTTACATTTGGAATTTTAAAAGGCTGATGGAGATGCCTCTTAGCAGCTAGAGAGCTGCTTTATAAACCCATCACAGCAGGTATTTGTCACAATTCTATATTTTTCCTTATAATGCATTGAACAGGTGAACAGTATTTTTTTCATAAATTTCAGAGCAAATATTATTTATGCAGGTAAAATTGTTATTGCCTGCTGTCTTACGCAATATGTGTAATCGGGCACGTTTAGAAGCAATTTCCCTCTCTGACTCTCTGAGGAAGACCTACAATTAGAGTGCAGTAGACAGGGAGGATAGCGATATGAGTCTATGCCCGCTCATAAAGCTCTTCAGCAAGGGCAAAGAGCGAGAGACAGATTACCGGAATTGCTGGACAGAAATAGGTACTTATGCAGTCTCACAAGAAAACTACTCTACTAATAAAATATGTCAATAAATACATAAATACATAGGATGTTTGTATTTATAATATTGATTTGAGTATTTATTTTACAAACTGTTTATTTTGTTTTCAGGACATAATGGGTGTTGGGACTGGCGCGGGACGATTCTGACATAAGAAAAAGATTTCCACAATAAAAGTATTGTTTTTATAAACAAAATGTTTTCTTTTTATTTAGCACCAATCAATTTGAAAAAAAAAATACATTCAACAACACAATGTAACAATCAAAACATAGATTTTCTTTTATTTATCTATGTAGTCTTAAATTATTCCTAGGAACTTAGTTTCTCTTACTAGTCTACTTCAATATCAAATACCTAATATCTGAATAAAATTAACAATCAACAATACACTATAACAATGATAACACAGATTTTCTTTTATGTATCTATTGAAGTCTTAATTTATTACTAGGAACTTAGTTTCTCTTACTTGTCTATTTCAGTCTCAAATACCTAATATCTGAATAAAATTAACAATCAACAATACACTATATGTTTGCTTTTATTTATCTAATGAAGTCTTAAATGATTACTAGGAGCTTAGTTTCTCTTGCTAGTCTACTTCAATATCAAATACCTAATATCTGAATAAAATTAACAATCAACAATACACTATAACAATGATAACACAGATTTTCTTTTATGTATCTATTGAAGTCTTAATTTATTACTAGGAACTTAGTTTCTCTTACTTGTCTATTTCAGTCTCAAATACCTGTGTATGTATAGAACTGAACTATTTTGGCTATTTTTGTCTGGATTGTAGCTTTACCCTGTTAATACCTTTGCCTTTTTTTCTTTTTGACGGCAATTTTCAAATAAAATGTCATGTCAGTGTTTATTATTATTTACAATCACACTAAATAATTGCATCAATTCGCAATTTATTAACACGATACGGGATGTTTTCGTTATTAAATATTAATTAATGTTGTAAAATGGCCCCAGTCGCTCCAGCAGCAACTCACGCGCAAATAGAGGCCCTCCTCAATTTCATGAGTGAGAATAATGAGTTGGCAGGCGGACTACTGAGGGGTGCCGACGAAAGAATTCGTTCAAAAGGCTGTGGGAAAACCTGTGCAACTCCCTTAATTCAATGGGAAGTTGCACAGTCTGTGGAGCAGTGGCAAAGGGTGAGTATGATACATTACTCGTCAATATTAATTTGATTTTTAAGTCTTGTCATCAGTAAAGTGCATACAATGATAATCAGTCATCCTCCAAATGATCATCTGTAGGAGTATACTGGCTTGTATATCGTTTTTTATGTAATTAAAATTAACCAACTTTTAGGTGCGGGCTGATAAAAAACATTTAGCCAATAAAGCTGCTGAAGCTGCCAGACGTTCAGCATGTGCTACAGGTGGAATCCCATCGGTAGCAACAACCCTCTCCCAAGTAGAATTGAGGATATTATTAATTATGGGAGAGGGTTTTGGACAGCCACAAGCCAAGGCAAGAGTGCCAGCTTTTCCATCGGTAAGTATTAATTAAATTTATAATTTATAATAGTATGTTTGAATGGTAAAAACAACAGCATTAATGTTTTTATAATGCTGTTGCATAGAGTCTTTGCCATGACTTTAAAAAAATTCAATAACAATAAATAACAAATACATAATTATATATTTGTTGTACCCGTCAATGATATTTTGGTTTTTGTTGTAGGTCCACCTGTAAGAAAAGACCCAGCAGCCAACACACCCACCCAAATATCTGCTGCTACACCTGCCAACCCACTTTCCCAAGAGCAACCCTCAATATCCACTGAAGCACTGGAGCGGGAGCTGCAAATGCAAAATTAGTGAAGTAAGTATTATTGTTTAGTAGATAAGAGATTATGTAAGTCATGTTTCAGAAAATTACTTAAAACTGACTGAGATTTATTTTAATTTGTTTACAGCATTCAATTCTCGTCGTGCACATCCACGAGTTCGGCAACACCTCACTACCGACTCAGCAAGTAGTCGAAGTATTGAGGTGGACGAACAAAGACTACTAATTGAGTCCGGGAGAAATGTGGTGCCTGATGAAATAAGGGTTGTCATTGTGGAACTTTGTAACTTAGTACATAACTAGAAACATTTAAATTGCTAGCTATACATATAACTCTTGAAAGTCACAGGGAGAGGCCTTTGCCCAGGAGTTGGAAGATGCAGGCAGTAACATATCTTTTTTTTCTCCATTGCTCTATAATTGCAACATTGTTCACAATGTTGCAACATTTATTTCCCGAGCTCCTCATCTCTTTTGTTGCTTGGAGTCTGGTCTTCCAACTCAATAATTCACTGAATGAAAGCTTGTCTGTTACCAGCAATTATTTAAGATTCAATTATACAAGTAATAGAAAATGGTATGTGTTGATTGGTTAAAAAAATCTTTTGATTGTATAATGTTGATTCTTAATTTGAGATTAGTCTAGAATAAAAGAAAATCTATGTATTGTTGAATGCTAATTTTATTGAGATATTAGGTATTTGAGACTGAAATAGACAAGTAAGAGAAACTAAGTTCCTAGTAATAAATTAAGACTTCAATAGATACATAAAAGAAAATATGTGTTATCATTGTTATAGTGTATTGTTGATTATTAATTATATTCAGATATTAGGTATTTGATATTGAAGTAGACTAGTAAGAGAAACTAAGTTCCTAGTAATCATTTAAGACTTCAATAGATAAATAAAAGAAAACATATAGTGTATTGTTGATTGTTAATTTTATTCAGATATTAGGTATTTGATATTGAAGTAGACTAGTAAGAGAAACTAAGTTCCTAGGAATAATTTAAGACAACATAGATGAATAAAAGAAAATCTATGTTTTGATTGTTACATTGTGTTGTTGAATGTATTTTTTTTTTCAAATTGATTGGTGCTAAATAAAAAGAAAACACTTTGTTTATAAAAACACTTTTATTGTGGAAATCTTTTTCTTATGTCAGAATCGTCCCGCGCCAGTCCCAACACCCATTATGTCCTGAAAGCAAAATAAACAGTTTGTAAAATAAATACTCAAATCAATATTATAGATACAAACATCCTATGTATTTATGTATTTATTGACATGTTTTATTAGTAGAGTAGTTTTCTTGTGAGACTGCATAAGTACCTATTTCTGTCCAGCAATTCCGGTAATCTGTCTCTCGCTCTTTGCCCTTGCTGAAGAGCTTGATGAGCGGGCATAGACTCATATCGCTGCCCTCCCTGTCTACTGCACTCTAATTGTAGGTCTTCCTCAGAGAGTCAGAGAGGGAAGTTGTTTCTAAACCTGCCCGATTGCACATATTGTGTAAGATTGCAGGCAATGACAATTTTATCTGCAAAAATAATATTTGCTCTGAAATTTATGAAAAAAATACTGTTCATCTGTTCAATGCATTATAAGGAAAAATATAGTTATACTGTAAATTGTGACAAATAACTGCTGTGATGGGTTTATAAAGCAGCTCTCTAGCTGCTAAGAGGCATCTCCATCAGCCTTTTAAAATTCCAAATGTAAGTATGCTAAGGCCCACTGCACCTTGGTACCTTCCCCGAGCATAAAAGTTGAGTGCAGCAAGGATCTAAAAGTAAACAAAATCACCAGTAAATACAAATCAATTAATTGCAGAATCTTCAATAAATAAGTATAACCTTAGCTTTAGTCCTTCATTCTTGTATCAAACAATTACCTTCATTATTGGATCCACACCATTTCGTCGTATTTGTTGAGGCAAAAGAGGTACTATATGCTCACACAAGTCTTCAAATAATTCTAGCCTTTAGTTCTTTAAGAACTCAACGTCGGGAATACTCGCCAACCGAAAGTTTTGGCGCAAGTATAATCGGCATCGCCTCCGCTCTTCATGTAGAGCTTCATCGAGCATTCAAAAAAACAGCCATAGGTTCAAGTTTTTGGCAAATTCTAACTTTCGTAAGCAGCACGATAACTATTTTGATGTCGTATCAAATGACATAACGATCCGTCCATACAAGTGTCAAATTCAACTTTTCGGACGGGCGAAAACACATCGGGAGTAGGGTCAACAGTCAAATCGTGTTGTCATTCGTTCTCAGTTCGGGTTCGGGACTAGTCGTAAGTCCGTAGGTGATACGGAGTAGGAAACGCCCGTAACGAAGGCCGAAGCTACGGACTTCGTGCTTAGAGAGTAGGCCCCCAGTAACGGACTGACTGGCGGTTCCTAGACGAGTTGGGGGCGTGGCCATCACATATGAAGCCGTAGAGCTAAATGAGCTAATGCTTGACGAGCGCGGTTGCTCTTCTGTGCGGTGTCTACGGGGCTAAGTTGTCTGTGGCTATACCCGACCGTGGCGGTCAAAAGGTAATACTCTCTGAATCGAGAATTCGTTGGTAGGATCAGTTGACACTTTTCCAAGGAGTATTTCAAGATGCTTAGACGTCAATTCTAAAGGCGTTTAGCACTTCTATAAATGTCGTGTCTCCTTGTTAGCGCATGTTTTGTTTTAGTTCAACCAGCTGGAACTGTCGCCATAAATGTGTACCTAGCTGGTTGTTGAAAAACTTGATGTCCTCGAAAAGGTGGTAACTGCATTAAATCACCGAATAGTAAAACATTTATGCTTCCAAAGTATGGATTTGGACTTTTCAGCTGCCGCAAACAAGAGTCGATCATGCAAAGCAACTCATAAGGGACAATAAAAATTTTATCTATGAAAAAAAACTCAACGTTTTTCCATACTTGACGGATTCCTCTCAGAAAGTTACCAGTCAGAAGTGGCATACTGATAATGACTCCATTTTTTGGACTGGTAACTTTTTGTGATACTAAGAATATTATTATTAATTTAAAAAATCGAAGATAATTATAAAAAATATAGAATGACCGTAAATTTACCGTGATATCTACTGACCGCGTCAAACTGTATACCTACTTATGCTGAATTTACCGCCTTACCGTCTCTACATTATAATAATTATTTCGAAAATTCAAAGAAAATTTTAAGTCTCTTAAAACTTAAAACAAAAATGTTGAAATGATAACTATTCTACATACGGTGCGAACACGTAAATAACATAACTGTTTGAAAAATAAAGCATAAAACTTCACCCAATCCAATATGCTGGTGAGAAACGTGCCGAGGGATGAATGGCAAGAGGATGACTAAAAATGTCATGTCGCCAGCGTCAACTTCGGGGAACCAGGCACGCCCAGTTGTATAAGAGCCTTACCCTTCTATCGGAACTCTGGGAGGGTTGACCGTTCAATTGTCCATTACTCGTGGGAACAAAATGGGAATTGAAAAAGAAACATTAATCCTGATGATCCTGATCAGGATAATGGGACAATTATTTATTTATTGTATTGTCATCGGGCCCCGATAAGTGTGCAAAATTTCGAATTAATCTGACCATTTAAAGTGGGTAAAAATCGAGTTCAAAGATTCCGTTACATACATACAGGTGAAGCAATAAAAGCGTGTTAATACCAAGCAGTCAAAAGGTAAATTAATCGAAATTGGTGTAATGCAATAATCTAGTTCACCCTCAGGGACCTCGCCATAGATAATCCTAATCCTAAGTATATTAATATTATAAATGCGAAAGTAAGTTTGCTTGTTTGTTACCTTTTCACGCCTAAACCACTGAACCGATCATCCTGAAATTTTGCATAGGTATACGTTGTCAGGTCTACAGAAACGGACATAGGATACTTTTTATGTCGAAAAAAAGTACTGTTCCCGAGGAAAACAACAATAACGTTCTACGTGTCTTTCGAATCATGATTGAATTATATTATTATAGAAACTTTAGTGGTGTTTAGCTTTTTTTATTTGTTTACTAGTGACCCGCCCCGGCTTCGCTCGGGTAGCAAAGCATAATATAATATAGCCTATGTCACCCAGAGATAGTGTAGCTTCCCAACAGTGAAAGAATTTTTGAAATCGGTTCAGTAGTTTCGGAGCCTATTCAATACAAATAAACAATCATATCTTTTCTCTTTATAATATTATAGCAGACCCGGCCACGCGTTGCTGTGTATATATTTTAATTAAAGAGTTTTAAACAATGAAGCACTAATAATTAAAAAGCAGGAATAATTTCACTGTATTATCTTCACTATAATATGAATTTAATTTATACTTCAGTCTAAGTAACACGTGGCCGGCTATGCTAACACCAAAAATTGAAAAAGTAAGAACAATTGAATTTCACTGTATTTCGTTTATTACAATAGTAGATTGATATACAAGGGTCGAAAGGAATCAATTCCCATACGAGGTATTTAGACGCCCGAGCGCAGCGAGGGCGGCTATAGTCCGAGTAGAAATTGATGACTTTCACCCGTGTTATACACTCTACTTTTCATTTCGAATATAAGGAAAGTAAAAATAGTAGTTTTTCTAAAATATTTATTAATAATAATAATATCAGACAAATTTTTAATCAAATACTAGTCTATTAAACTGATATTTTGAATTTCGGTACGGCTTACAGAGTTTTTTTTTTCTTGGGGCTTTGCACGGTTTGTGCATTCAGCCAATGTCACGATTAGTTTCTTTAGTACGAAGAAAACAAAGTTAGGGAAGCTTACAGAGTTAGTATCCCGCCAAATTATATAGTCTTTTTTAAATTTTAAATATGGAACACACCGCGTCACCGCCGCGTGCCGTCCCTCTTAAGGTGGATCCTCAGTTGTAGCCCGCCAAATTCAAATATTCTTTGGTTTTTTGCAAATTGCAGCTGTGTCAATTGTGTTTCTGGTGAGTCACTGCAAATTGTAAAAAATGTTTTTTAAAATTTGCAGTGACTAATTAAAAAAAATGTAATTTACTTATGTAAGTAAATTTAAATTTCGCGGGCTACCTTAGCGCCTCCCCCTTAATAGGTATTTGTTGTAATTCACACAGGCTGTTTATACACTCTCAAAGCCCCTGGCATTTTTTTTAAACGATATTTTTCTTAATTATGTAAAAAAAAATTGTAGCCGACTACCTTATCAAATTTATTTCTATTTTTCAAATTCATTCCCGCCCTAGAGAGGGAAGCAATTGCTATGAGTCTTTTCCGCCCTAAGACGGGGAGCAACGTCTTCCACCCGCTACTCAGATCAAACAAACACTACTTTCCGTGTATGAGAAATGAAAAATTAATTTTTGTTATACCTTAGCCTTAGCAACACGTGGTGGTTATGCTATTAAATTGTAGCTTATTTGAAACGTTTGTATTTTTAACATAGCGCCATCTATTGAATACTTACTCAATCCAGTCAACAGATATCGCCATCTGTTAGAATCGTTTGGAGCTAACAGATAATTGTGACTGTGAAATAATAGACAAATAATTTGCAATAAAATAATATTGCGACTATAAATTTAGATGTAAGCTATCCTATCTTTCAAGTTGGATCAAATTGCACACGGTGTGCAAATCAAATTTAAAATCGGTTCAGTAGTTTAGGAGTCCATCGCGGACAAACAACGTGACACGTAATTTTTATATATATAAAGAAGACCTAATACATTCTGTAAGTCTAGAGTGTCGATAGACCGGTTTTTCATCCTCCTAACTATAATTTCCCGAACAACCCGAATTGATTGTCAAATTCTAAATTAACGCGAGCGAAGCCTCGGACAAAAGCTAGTACACTATAAATACAGGAGACCTCACACACTACGATCATAGATTAGATGCCTATTGAATTTGCACATGAAATCCCTTTGGGCATCTTTTCAATAAATTTTATGGAACTAGTTAACTTTAATGATCACTCGTAGCGCGATAGGAAACTATACAGATCCTCAACGCACTGATCAATCAGCCAATTCCCGTTTTTAAAAGCGCGTTTTCAAAATCCAGTCTCAACCTCATAACAGCGACAATGTCAAAAATGTACCTTTACTTTAATCGAGGTATTTTAGATAGATTAGAATGCGAACGTTCTATATGTGTACAGAACGATCTTTGAATGCAGTCTCATGTCACCCTATCAGAGCCATACGATTAAAAAACTGCGTCCGGAGCAAAGCTTGAATCTAGCGCCCCTGCACAAGATGATTTTTAGATACTATTTTTATGTTTGCCGATAGCACTTACTTTATTAAGTGATTGTGTACCTTTATTTATCTTATCTTCTCTCTCATATATATTTATCAAAATATTTACCTACAGAGGCGCGGCGACGACGCACGGTGGATCGAAAATCGGCTGTAGAAGACATAGGATCTCGATTTCTTAAATGTTATTTTTTTTGCTGGAAATGACTTCTGCTGATCATTACTGTTCTATAAAATGTCATATGAAGTAAATGTGTGCACAAATGGAAGAGTTATAACTTTTATAAGAAAAAAATGTATGGAGCTAGTATGAAAAATCGAATTATCTCCTAAACGGCATGTTTAACCGTAATATCCTTGGAGGTGGTCATAGTGCTAATTATTTATAATTTTTTGGTTGCGGATTTGACGAAAAATTTCATGCCGTTTTTTTTAAAAATCGTCGAAATATTTTCATTTGTTTTTTCATATGAAACGATTCCTTTTAGTGTTTATGTTGAAGAACACGGACTTTTAACTACACGTAACATAAAATAGCATCACTCCTATATTTCCGAAGGAGTTGGCAGAGGTTTATAGTACACCCACACGTAGACAACTATGCTTGAGCTAGATATTTATCAACACATCATGAGTTTTAAAACTTTTCATACAACCAAATTACCAATTGTTTACTCTTCTAATGAGTCCGAAAAGAAGTGATTAAGTAACTACACTGATTAGGTCTTCTAATGAGTCTTTATAGGTGATTTAATGATTTTCAGTATCTCACGACAATACCAACTATGGATTACATTCAACTTTTCCTGATAAGTAAGCTAATTTGTTAATTAGCAGTGCTATGAGTTCTAAGAATAGTTAGTGACAATTATAAATTTTCATTAGCTAATGAGAAGATAACTAATGAGGGTAGTTACCTAATTATTGGCGTTTTTCAATAAAAGGGCTAAAGTTTAGTTTTATAATTTAGTTTGTTCACAACTGTGTAACTGCTAACACTAAATCTGCGACTATAAAATCTTAGAATGGAAAGTTTAATCACGAATTTAGACTTCTTTGTTCTTCTACGAAGTGAGAGTACTTCATTTGATCATGAAGTATTGTTCAGTGCAGTTGTATCCCGCATAGGCGATTGCCTGTCTGACGAAGATCGTGTTGTTCTCAAAGAATTTTGTCGGAGATTTACGCGAGCCGCTTTACAAAGGTGGCAGAAATCCAACCGATTCCTTGATAATTTCAGGAGAAAGTACGAGAATTGGTTGGGAGCAAATATTGATTGGCCGAGTTTTGTGCAAACTTTAGTTAATCAAGAACCAAGTGTTGATGAGATACCAAGAGCGCCCTCAGTCTCTCCAGAACCGTCGACATCAACGTCCATTGGAACAATGACGAAAAGATCCCGTAAACCATTCGAAGATCTGGGAAGTAAACAAAAAAGAGAAGATCTGATGAACACACAGGCGAAGATTCCAGTGAATTGGCATATGCAGCTGTAGCACGTTTAAAAGAAGAAGGGCATGGAGATATCGCCTCTGTCATCGAATACATGATGAAAAATCCTGAAGCAGCCGCTAAATTAAATGAAACGCTTAAGAAACCAGCGAAAACAATCATATTTACGTCAGAAAAGGCGCTTGGATTGCTTCTTTCGCTAAAACTCTCAAAGTGGCAATATATTACGTTGCCAGAGGCTGCCATTCGGGAAGGTGCTAACGATATTTATCCATCTTACTATAAAGTGCAACAAACTAAGCTTGATTGCTACCCTCCGAAGCAATCAGTGACAGTTACTGATTCATCGGCTAGGATTACACTTCAAGCTTTACTTGATATCACAGTTACAAGAATCCTTCAAAGCCTTTCTAAGGAAGAGCATAACAAGCAGTTGAAGCTGATATCCAAGTGGGGATTTGATGGTGCTTCTAACCAAAGCCGATACAAGCAGAAAATGGAGGGTGAGGAAGATGACTCGAGCATTTTCATGACCTCCTTGGTGCCACTTAAACTGACAGATGGAGACAACATCAACGAACCCAAAACCATGCTCAGTTTTGTATTGTCGTCCAGTTCAGTTTACTTTTGTAAAGGAGAGTGAAGCAGTTGTCCTTGAGCTGAAAAAACAAATGGATGAAGAAATTGAGGCCCTTATCCCCACAGAGTGCAATAATAATAATAGGGTGACTCATGAACCAATGATGACGATGATCGACGCTAAAGTTTGCACTTACCTTTCTGAAGCTAGATCAAATGCATCGTGCTACTTGTGCTTAGCAAAGCCTACAGAAATGAACCGCTTAGATGCTGTAACATCAAAAATTGTGTGTTCTGACCTGTATGAATTTGGCTTGTCATCCCTACACGCCCGTATAAATTGTATGGAATGTCTGTTACACATTGCATACAGGCTCGACTTCAAACGGTGGGCAGCGAGAAGTGATGAGCACAAAGAAATGCTACAGACAAGGAAGAAAATAATTCAAAATAAATTCAAAGATAAGCTCAATCTGTTGATTGATATAGTAAAACAAGGCTCGGGAACCACCAATGACGGGAATACTGCAAGAAAATTCTTTGAGTTTCCTAATAAAACCGCAGCTATAACCGGTTTGGATGAAGACCTCATCAAAAGATTTGCTGTAATTTTACAAGCAATTACATCTGGAGAGCAGGTCGATATAATAAAATTTAGAGATTATGCCCGCAAAACAGCAGAAAAGTACGTATTTATTATACGACTGGTACTACATGTCGTCAACCGTTCATAAATTATTAATCCATGGGGCTGACATAATTGAGAAAAATAATATTGTGCCGATTGGGACTCTCTCGGAAGAAGCCTCAGAGTCTCGAAACAAAGATTTTAGGAGGTTTCGAGAACATCATTCGCGGAAAAGAAGCAGGCAGGATTCCAATCAAGACATTTTAAATATGCTTGTTGTTTCTTCGGATCCTTTGCTAAGTGCACAAAGGCCTAAGTTAGATGCCAAGAAAAAGCAGAGCTTTTTTGCTGAAACTCTCGACTTAATTCAATTTCAGGAAACTGAGTTCGAGTTTTTGGATATATCCAATCTGGATGCTGACTCAGAATTGGAGTCTGACAACGAGAGTGATAAGGAAAATTTGTAAAAAAATTATATATGTACTTATTTGTAAATTTGTATTTGAGTCTGTTTGGGTTTTTTTTTTGTAATATTTAATGATATTTTGTCTTTTTTTTTATTTATTTTACTTTATTTTACAAATGCTTAGTATTAATTCCTTAAATTAAATTATTTTGTATATAATATAACTTTATATGTTACTTAAATAAGAGTTTGATAATCTTTTTTTATTTAAATTAATAAAAATGTGTCAAAAAACAGCAATTTTTTAATTTAATTTTTCTTGTTTTGTGTGTTCTTAATATTTGGGTTAATAACATATCGAACTTTTTAACTTGGACACTAAAAGGGATCGTTTTACATGTAAAAATAAATAAAAATATTTTGACGATTTTTTAAAAAAAACGGCATTAAATTTTTCGTCAAATCGGCAACCAAAAAATCATAAATAATTAGCACTATGACCACCTCCAAGGATATTACGGTTAAACATGCCGTTTAGGAGATAATTCGATTTTTCATACTAGCTTCATACAAATTTTTCGTAAAAAAGATATATTTCCTTCGTTTTTGGGCAGAATTAACTCGGGTGTCATTTTTGTACATAGTAATGATCAGCAGAAGTCATTTCCAGCAAAAAAAATAACATTTAAGAAATCGAGATCCTATGTCTTCTACAGCCGATTTTCGATCCACCGTGCGACGGACCAAAGAGATATGCAAGTATGCGGCGGGATAATTAGGTAAGTATACGTGGGCGGACTTAATGCCTTACTGTGTTGCCAGATGACCGTCTTGCGTTCTCCCAAAACCTTCCCCAAAATCGTCGCGTTGGAGAGCAATGGAGCTAAGCCACAATTTTTGCGAAATGGAGTTAAGTGCACTAACGTGTTAGAAAGAGCCACAGTTCAGATTAGTCAATAATTCTAACAGATATCATGATATTTCTTTCTTTCTTTCATTTCTTTCTTTATTTTTGTTAAAGCTTTTAGAATATTTATTTATTTAATTGGTTGCCTGAAGATTTTAATAACTTGGGTTGGTAATATTTTCTTTCGTGTCATGGATCAAAATCATAAATTAGAAACAGCCGGAAGCTGTAGAAACGTAATAGGTAACGCTGCGCAAAATGTCTTTTGAAACTATTTAATCATCACGTCTAGCCGCGGCTCTTACCGGATTACAGTTTTGGTAATAAAAATCCCCCAATTCCCTCCAGACCCAAATTTTTCCCTCCAAATATTTATTGCTCCCAAACGGTGCGTCTGAGGGCCCTTGCAGCTTGGGGGCCCCGTATAATTGATACGGCGGGGCACGCGGTGGTAGCTACGCCTACGCCCCTGCACTTGACTATCATCAAGATGATTTTGGCACCCCTCTGGATAAAGCGCCCGGGGGAAGGTCGCCCCTCCTAAACACGGCTCTGCCTACTACGTGGTTCCCTAAAACATGCCTATAATTTGCAATACCTGGTTTCAAGTTTATTCATACCAACTGACCCATTTCGCAACGGATAACCGAGAGGTCAAGCTTGTATGTCAGGATCTAGGCGACCGATTGAGATACATTGGGAAACAAAGTTGCGTAACATTGTTTTGTTAAATTGTTATGGCTGGTTTCCATGAAAATATTTGGATGTTACAGATTTGGACCTTACACTCTTACCTAGTGTGCGCAAAAGAGATATTTTAATAAATATCTTTTTTGTGCACAAAGGAAGTCGAATAAAGCCTTTACACCTCTATTAAAATAAAATCCTTACTTTCCTAAGTCATAACTGTTTTAAATTTGTCTTAGTCTTTTAATGAGTAAGATTATATAATTTTATTTTATTCATTTCAGGAAAGCTTACAGCTAATACATTTCAATATATCGAACAATGTGTAAAATATGGCCAATTACAAGCTTCCACTAACGATTAATGTGAGTAATATTAACTACCTACGCGAAAACAGCGACGTGAGAAATACGCAAGTGAATAATCGCACGCTCAAAAATACAATAATAAAGAGAAAAAAAATGAAAATACATCGAAAAAACAATTATTCAAACTTTTCTTTACTTCCTTAATACTACTAGTAAATAAATCCAACTCGACATCCTGACACAACGTATTAAAAGTACGACAAGCTCTTATCACATACGAGTTCTGTCTGTAGACAGTTCTGACTTGAGCAAGGAACATATTTACTCTAGGAGAAGAATGTCAGACTTGAGTCACATGGAGAAGACGTGGTCTCCGAAAAAAAGCACTCGGTACGCGAAGCCCGATCTTGCCCACCAACTCAGGAACGTCAGTAGATCTATCCGTTCATAACACTATTTAGTGCAGATCTTGCTTTCCTATTTAGGAAACCAGATCTGCAATTTTCCTTCGCTCGTGTAGAGGCAGAATATGAAATTTGAAAAAGTATTAATGTAAAATAAGTATTATACTCTATTAGGTAAGTAAGACAACCTTGTTTCCATTAAAATACCAACCTTCTAAGCCATGTATTGTACGTCACCGTAATATAAACGTCATTTTGTAGTAGTATTCTTGTTAGGGTTTGGGCTATTGCCCGCAAGATGGCGTAAACTAATATAGAATGTTCTGGAACTATAATACGCCTGGTATTACGTTTATTGCCGCGGCGCTACTAGTTTCCGGTTTTTAATTATTATTACAAGGTCTGATTACAGATTGTTCTCTAAGTTACGTAATCTGAGCATAGTGGGTGTGTGCGAATAAATATTTCCCTAAGCAATTTTTTTAACATGCTGCTCGCCTGATCGGGAGATAGGAGACGACAAAGTGATTAACCAAAGTAACGTAATTAATGTAAAAATAGTGCGAGTGAACATCGATCACTAATTATTAGTGATCGATGCGAGTAAGTAAAGCGACTGAATCTTTCTGCAAAATTTATTCGTAAGTACCTATTGCATTTTCTTCAAGTACTTACTATTTTATAATGAATAACAGTATATTGTTCTTTAAATACTAGAATGTTCAAGTACATCCAAAAAAGAGCAATTTATTTGTTCAAATAGCGACCTCTGTTGTAGAATTAAGTTACCCTTTACTCAACAACAGAGGGCGTTTTTGGCATGCGATGACGGCTTGAATATCTAATGCAGTAAACAGACCAATTTTTTTTTTTGACTGATTGCAGTAATACTAATTTTATTTTCTACTGATTTTTAGTTCCATTATACAAAATAAGCTTAGCAAATTGACGGTGACTTAGACTTAAGACAAACTGTTTTTTTTAATAGTTTTTAGTACATTTATTTTTTTACTACAATGTTTATCGTACCTACCATTTTTTTATTTTATTATTACTTATATGCTCGCCAATGATTAATCAATTAGACCCTTTGCGCACATGTTCGTAGTAAATATATGGGAATCCATTTATTTTCAAAAGATGTCTACAGGGTGGCCGGAACATAGACGCCCAAAAAAAAATGTTGCTTCCTCGTATCGTGGGGTATCCGAATAAACCGATGTATATTTTCCGCGACTTTTCATAGCTTTCGAGTTATGATTTGTTTTTCAGAATTTTTGAGAATTTTCGACTTGACAAAATTAAAAAAAGTAGAAGACAGTCGCGATTTTTTTTTGCAACTGAATTTTCATGAGTAGCACTTTTATGCATAAAATAATCAGCTTTGTAACTGTGACGAAAGTTATGAAAATGTTGATCGAAAGTGAAAAATTTACGTTCGGTGAATTATTACTGAAATTTTCAACTTTAAATTAAAAATCTAAACAGATGACTTCATGGTTCCTTAGTAGGCCTCAATAATGCGCCAGACTCTCAGCTTTCAAAATCATTAAAAAAAAAATACTTATTGTGGCTACTTTGGCTAAAACTGGCCTTCAAAAACAGCGAGGTGGAAAATTAACGAAATGAGAAATATGATTTAAAAAAAAAATGGCTATGTCGTCGTTCCTAACATTAATTAGTTTTATTAACTAACCAAAAATTACTGCAGAAAGCTAAGATTTAAACATTTGGAGATTTAACAAGTTTAATGAATTTTGCGCGATCCGTTCTCTCGGATCAAGGGTTGTAAACGTGGGCGCAAGTCTTTTACTTGCATTAACAATGGGCCGAGAGGATAAGAGACCGAATTAATAACCTTAGGAACGAGAAAATGACCATTAAAAAAAAAAAGGCAGGTTTTATTAATTTTGAGACTTTGTACCTCGCTGTCTTTGAAGGCCGATTTTAGCCAAAGTAGCCACATTAAGTAATACTTTTTTTTGATGATTATGAAAGCTGGGAGTTCGGCGCATTCTTGAGGCCTACTAAGGAACCATGAAGTCACCTGTTTAGATTTTTAATTTAAAGTTGAAAATTTCAATCATAATTCACCGAACGTTAATTTTTCACTTTAGACCAACATTTTCATAACTTTCATCACAGTTACAAAGCTGATTATTTCATGCATAAAAGTGTTACTCAAGAAAACACAGTTACAAAAAAAATCTCGATCAAGTCTTTTACTTTTTCGTTTTGAATTATTTTAAGTTGGTCGGGTCGAAAATTCTCAAAAATTCAGAAAAAAAATCATAACTCGAAAACTATGAAAAGTCGCGGAACACACATGGGGGTGATTCGGATACCTCACGATACGGGGAACCTAAATTTTTATGGAGGTCAATGTTCCGGCCAACCTGTATATAAGAAATCTAAGGGAGAAGGCTCCACAGAGAAAACATTGGAAAGCCAGTAATTCTCCACAAAATCTGCTTTATTATCAATGGTAAGCTTCCTTTTTCCTTAACTCATCCAGTCCAGGCCACTCTGCAAGTCGCATACATTTTTATCGTTTTATTTTAATTTGTTATTAACACTAAACAACACAATAATTTGACAGTAATGGCGGTTAGGGAGCACTGCAGTGATGCCATCTCACGAGTGAAATTGAAGTTTGTAGTTTGTAACCCATGGGAGCATTACCGTCATTAGTTCATTACTGAGTCGTAGTCGTAGGAGTGGCAGCCGTGACGTTAAAGATGTAGCGAACTTGCACATCATTACCCAAAAATTCACGTAATTAACAAATATTCACACATTTTTAACTCCAGAAATGACCTTAGAACCGGCGGGGTAATTACGTAACACACTAACAGTAGGAATGGGTTTCATTTTGACAGTTCAACAACATTCATTGCGTTATTTACGTTGTTGAGCACACAGTTTTTTCGAACTTAAGAAGCAATGGATTAGCAATAGGCTTCAAAATGATTCAGATTGTGATAGATAGTGTGTTACGTAATTAGGGTGCGGGTCTAAGTTGTCAATTTTATATTAGAATCTTTACCTTCGTCATAATAAAGTTTTTTTTTTACTAAGTTAGATCAGATGATATAATGATTGTCCGAGTAGAAGACTAGCCCCATTCAAGCGTGTGGAGGTAAGACAGGGGAGTATCATCATAATTATAATTATATTATATATTATATTTCCTGTATTTAATTATGTACATATAAATTATATTTTTAAATATTAGAATATAAAAAAAAAAAAAAAATAGTAGCCCACCGGTAACGGGAACAGGGTCCAAGCTACCGGCGGCGGTCAGGGCTCCAGAGAGAGGAACCTCCTAACAATGCGGGCCCTGTCCAGAAGTACCGCCTTCTGAATCAAGCCCTTGATCCAGCTGCCCAACGAGAGCTTCCTCAGGTGTTGGTCGAGGCTCTTGGTTATTAAGCCATTGACTGTCACGACTATCGGCACAATGATCGCTGAGTCCACGTCGACAACCTCGCGAGCTAAGTCAAGATACTTGATTTGTTTATCTTTCTCGGCTTTCACGAGGTTCCCGGCATGCGGGATCGTTTTGTCAATGATCATTGCGCGCCGCTCTATTCGATCCACTACCACTATATCAGGCTTATTGGCATCAATAGTCCTGTTAGTGATGATGGATCGATCCCAGTATTCCCAGTACAATATGATATTTCCATTTTCGAGAACTGGGTCGGGCACGTACCTGTAGTACGGCACTTCCGATTTCACAAAGGTTTATTTCAGAGCAAGTTGCTAATGGATAATCCTAGCTACAAGGTTGTGTCTATGCAAGTACTCTTCTTTAGCTAGACGAGAACACAATATAATATATCTGATCGATTCCCCTGGACGGTGGCATGCCCGACAGATGTCAACCGTGTCGTCTTTCACAATAAATCTCCGGTAATTGTTCGTCATCATAACTTCGTTCATAATTGCTCAGACAAAACCTTCGGTTTCCCCAAAGAGGTCACGAAAACGTAACCTGGCTATGGATGCTACTAGATCTACATCGGGTCTATGTAGGGCCCGGAAAAAGCGTCCGTGAAGCTCCTTACTCTGCCATACTTCCATGCGATCATTAGTGTCAAGCAATACTGACTTGCGCCAGTTATCTTTAGCCAAGGAGAGTGGGGTGAGGCCCTTGTCTACCGAGACCATATCCCGATGCATCCTCACGTCGGCTTCTAGGAAATATTCCTGAGACTGCATATCTCGCGATTGTGGAGGGTCTTAGGGTTTAAAAACTTCGATCTCCACACTTTCCGGGATATCTAGCCACATAACTAATGGCCGTAGGTGATGCATTCGATTTGCATTCAGCAGCGACCGGACCCTCCTATCTAGGGCGTCGAGTTCGGTCTATGTCCACTTGAGTATGCCAAAAGAGTACATCAGAACCGGCATCGCCCAACAGTTAAAGGTGCACACCTTGTTTCCGCCTGATAGAAGACTATTAATTAATTTCTTCAGGCGGCCAAAGAAGCGCTTCTTCAACGATTGCTTCATGTCCGTATCATTGATGCCCAACGCTTCCGACACACCCAAATACTTAAAGGTTTCGGGTGCGGAGAGGGCTCATTGTTTGGGGCAAAGAGTTTGTGGTCATCCATGTAGAGGAGGTGAGATATACCCTGACCACCTATCCTCAACAGATAGCCTAGACCTGAATTTTCCAGTGTGTGCTTAGAGGATTCAAGGCTAAGCAGAACCAAAGTGGACTCAAACTATCACCCTGAAATATTCCTCGCTCGATCCTTATCGACTCGCTATTCTTCTGGATATTTCGACATGCTGGATAGCGAAGGACCGTCCTCAAATGCCCCTTACACGACATCAGGAAGGTGCGCAGAGTTGCATCTACTTTACACAACTCCAGCACCCTCATGAGCCATGTATGTGCCACCGAGTCATAGGCCTTCTTGTAATCTATCCAAGACGTCGACAGTTCCTTTCGGGAACGAAGAACCTGTTGGCTAATGGCCATATTAATGAGGAGAAGCTCCTTAGTACCGCGGGACCCGTTCCTACATCCATTTTGAGAGGCAGACTTGATGGAGTTGGTGTCTATACGTTTGTTAATTTTAGTTTTCAAAACGGATGTAAGAACTTTATAGACCGTCGGTAAACATGTGATCGGCCTATAATTTTTGGGTTCCACAGTGCAGTAGCGAACGAGACTACAAAGAAGTCTGGTGCTGAGCCGCCAAGCGAACGTGTGACCTTAAAAACCATTTTATCCAAAAGTTGTGCAGCCCGTTCTGCTCTGGAGCCTTTCAGTTAGGCAACGGACGGACGGCACGAGCCACATCTTGGGTATTGGATCGCAGGCTCGCTCGACTTCCCGAGCCCAATCACCTTCGGTGTGACTGACAGGCACCGACCAGATACTGCGCCAGAAAGAACACACGGCGTCATCCGGGAGGCACGTGTCAGTCACACCTTGGGCTGGTCGTTCCCGACCCCTATAAACATACCTTTCATCGCTCTGGAAGGTGCGATTCTGAGTGTATCGTTCTACTCGCCGCTTATACCTACGAATACGGTTCGCCCATGCATACATTTTCTGCTACAGGAAGTCGACGCGCTCTGTGACACAGGACATATATATATAGTTCTGAGCGCATGCAGCGGATTCCTACGGTTTTCACCAGTGCGGTAACTGCGTAACACACTAACAGTAGGAATGGCTTTCATTTTGACAATTCAACAACATTGATTGCATTATTTACGTTGTTGAGCAGACAAATTTTTCGAACATATGAAGCAATGGATTAGCAATATCCTTCAAAATTATTCAAATTGTGATTGATAGTGTTACGCAATTAGGGTGCAGGTCATTAGTGTACATTGTAGCAGGCCTTACAGTCCCCTGCCGGGGTCGCGGCTTGTTTGAAAGAGTTACCGTGGCCCTAGCGCACTGGCAACTGGAGGAACACGGGTGGGTTTTAGTCAGTAAGAGTCTGACACGCTCTTCCGCTCCGCCCAGTGCGTGAGAGGTCATTTGATGAGTTCCGACCCAAAAAAAAGGCCTTACAGTCCAACGTAGCGATGTCCAGTACGCAATCGCCACTCCAGGACTTTCACCTCCACTGCCACTCAAGTGTGGTAATTCTTCAGACTATATCGATCTCGGTTACCTTGGTTCTCCCTTGGATCTCTTTATTTCTGTTTCGATCACGCAAGGGAACTCCGAGCATAGCCCTCTCCATTAGGATCGGGATGAGGGTTGTGATATCACCAAAATTATTTAACAATGCACATTACTTTAAACGCTGGACCAGACTGGACATGACATTGAGGGCATAAAAATAAACAGCGAGTAGCAGTGGCGTAGCTAGGCGTGGGCGAAGTGAGCCCTCGCCCACGGCCTCGCACTTAAAGGGGCCTCGCGAGGCCTATTTAAATGCGATGCCACCAGACTTAAAATCCCCGTTTATTTTTAAATTGAAAAAATCTAAAAGAAAAAATGGCTACACTCGTCACTTTCTTGAACCTGAAATAACAACAAAACATAACTCATAGTTTTGCGCTCTATAAAGACACAGTAGCCTTTCGCTTATTTAAACTTGGCGCGTGTGACTCGAGTGAGTGCCTTATAAGAAAATAAGAAAATTTGTCTATGAACTGGGGATTCCCCGATCTTTCAGTCTCGCTGTCTCGCTCACATCCGTCATAATTTCGTCATTTCATTGTATTGTGTATTCTTGTACGACATAAATAATTTAAAATCTTTTTCCAAATAACGAGCTTTTGAAGCACTGTAATGATTTAAGTGTAGTAAGTACTTCAAGATGGCATGGATGGAAAGCAAAGACGTAGAATCTTATGAGCTTTACGAAGAACTACAACTTTTAGTGTCTAATCTAGCAAACTCCATTAGAGAAACCAAGCAGATGATTCAATACATAATTACAAATCAATTGGAAGACATCTATCCTAATGTTTACATTGCTATTAGAATTATATGGACTATGACTGTAAGTACAGCTTCCGTAGAAAGAAGTTTTTCTAAGTTAAAAATAATAAAAAACTACCTAAGAAACAGTATGAATGCAGGACCGACTGTCTGCATTAGCAATACTCTCAATCGAAGCAGATTTAGCTGCAAAAATCTATTACAAATCCTTATTAGAGGATATCTGTAAAGCAAAAAGCCGAAGAACATTACTTTTGTAAAAAATTTAATCACTTAAGTTACAAAATAAAACCTTTTTTCAAATCTATATGCTCTTCAATATTCTCACATATATTACACATTATCATATTTTTTCACTATCATAAATAGGTATGTCGTGTCAAAGCATGTTTAGTAAGATAGATTTATTGGGTAGATCTTGGGAACGAAAGAAAAGGGGCCTCGCTGATGCGACTTTGCCCACGTCTATATTAGCCCACGCTACGCCACTGGCGAGTAGGTACATCATCACTTTGCCAGTAACTTCGTCATGATGGCGAGGCGGAATCGTTGTTTGACCTGGTTTTATTTTTCGACGTTATGCGTTTGGGAGCATTTGAAAAATTGCATTGAGAGTTAAAATCGCGAAGAATCTACTTAAATACGTCAACATGGAAATTCGATATGAATCTATCAAACAACCGAAATGGTATATTGCAGTATCTTTATATATATATACATAGTATAAAACAAAGTCACTTTATATACATAGTTTAAAACAAATTCTCTTTGTCTGTCTCAGTGACCGCTTAAATCTTTCAAACAACGCAAAGGTTTTTTATGCATTTTCACCCATAATTATTAAGAACCGATATTCTGGAAGGTTTATTTGTATAATCCATACTTTCATACTAAAAACTGCTGCAAATAGAGACATCGGTAACAACATACTGTGGGGGTATAAAATCAGGAACAAATTTGTAAATAAACGAGCTATGTAACGGGGCACTACGACATGGTTCTGTTAAGCCCGTCAGTTAGTGCGCTCAGGGAACTTCTGGGTATTTGTGGGAAATAAGCTCTAACATATGGAGTCGAATATAATGCTAGTGTTCCCATGCTATACGAAGCATGGAAGAAGGCTCCCTTTAATGTGCCGCCAATTAAGATCGGTGGGTGGGCACTCTAGAGTAATTTCTAGTCTACTTAAGTAAAATATTTGGGTCACATGCGCACAGGTCTGCTACAGGACGATGAAGATCTAGAGAGGGAAAGCAGACCGCTGGCAGTGCGCTACAATATGTTGGCCCGCAGATTCGTACGATGTACCAAAGTATAAAACTGTTACTTTTCAGTGCCTCCTGTCAGTCTTGTTACACGTGCAGTCTGTGGATCAACCTTACTTGGTCTGCGTGTTCAGTTTAACGACGCTCTGAGGGCAGTGCTGGCAAACCCCGATACTGCAGTGCTTTCGCAATATTTGCGGAGTGGGACCCTTTTTAACAGACTTCAAAAAAAGGTGGAGGATCTCAATTTTTTTTTTATGTGTGTTAGTTCAGAGGTTTATCTGGGTGAACCGATTTGGATGATTCTTTTTTATTTGAAAACTGGTGCTTCACACGTGGTCCCATTTAAATTTAATCAAGTTATGACCAGTAGTTTTTGATTTATCCTTAATACTGCGTATTTTTTCCACTTAGTTTATATTGATGATGTTTTAATAATTTCCTGTCACTGTTATTTACATATCAAGTAGTGGTATAAGAATTTGTCTGGTATAGGTACCACAACTAAAAAGTGAAAAATAAAAACTTTTGTACAAAAGCAACCGACTTCCAAAAAAAAAACACTAAAACATGTGAAAAATAACTTTAATTTCGGAAGTCGATGGCCAAAAACGAAAATACACAACCAAAGGCACCGACCGGCACGAAAAATGTTTTTTTAATAGTGTTCTGTTGGCACCCTTTGGGTAAGAAACCCTAAAAAGTACTAAATAAAACTTACGTAAAATAGAAATTATTTTCTTAATAGCTTTAAGCGTGAACGTCCTTCTTACAGTTTATGATAAGCTTTTACTTAAATTTTATTTTAATCTCTAGGGGGGGCACGTGCCCTTCGCTGCCCCCCCTCCCCCTTAGCGATGCCCATGAACCGAGCTGTTTCAACGTCAGTGTATTATCTTACTTTCCTGAAGGCGTAGGCGGCTGTACTGAGCCTTTCCGCTAGGCTTGATATATGTGGGCCCTACTCAAGTTTGGTATTTACTTTTATGCTCAGAAAAACTGCCGAGGCTACAGTACCAAGCCCCGCTTTATCTAAGATGATGTTGGGTCTTATATTTCTATCTTTCGGTAAGGCGAATTGTATACATTTCGTTTTCTGGGCATGGTATGGCTTGGCATGAAAACTAGGTTATTTGTCGTAAACCAATCCATAACAATTGAGTGTACTGTTTATATCGTCTTGTTTGTTCCAGATACCCTTTAAATAGAATGTTTAGTCATTGATATACACCAAGAATAAGAATGAACCCAGTATTGAGCCTTTAGGTACACCTAACTGAAACTGATAGCCTGGAATTTTCTACACCATTAACATCTTCACTTTGGAACTTATTATGTACTTAAATAGTAATCTATTACTTTGAGAGCTTCTTTTTGGGCACTGTAATGGTGCACGTAGTCAAAGGCTTTTTAGAGATCACCGAAAACTCCAATAGCATTTTGCGAGTTCTCCCATATGCGTTAAATGATTATGTGTTTCAGCAGAGCAACACCCGCATCTGTAGTCGAACGACCTTTTGTAAAGCCATACTGTTGATCATGAAGGAGGCTATTTAATTTAAAATAGCGACTGCTTGAGTATTAAGTTTTCAAATATTTTACAAGCAAAATATTTATATTATGTGGGATAGAAATAAGCCTGAAATTGCCAATGTCGTTTTTATTATCTAATTTAAATAAGGGTATGACTTTACTGCTTCTCATAAGGTCAGGAAAAGTTCCTAATCCTAATTATCTAGTCATCTGAATAGCTCCATCTATTCGAACTTACTGAAACTAGGTGCTAACAGAGCTTTGTTCGATATGTCCGAAGTTCAGATTACCAATACTCCATAAGATGGCAGAATGGAGCTGTTGATGTAGTTTCGCTATTCGACAACAGATGACGTAACTTGATTGTTTCCTGTTTGAATTCAAAGCAGCTTTCTATTCTCTATGGATAAGGATGGTGATTGGGCGAGGGAGTCCGAGCCCGAGAGAGACACTCTACAATTCGACAACGACAATAATGTGAATAAATTGTTGCGATCGTTTTGTGATCATTGAACCACATAACCTTGTTTTTAATTTATTTTTCGTTTTTTGTGCAGTGCGATTTTCAGTTAACGGATTGATAAACTATTCATTTAACAACATAGAAGACAGAATTTCTTTTGTTCTTCGTATTCGTTTTGTGAATACGAAGTTTTGGCATAAAACACATGTACTGCTTTTCTTGTTTTGTTTGTGTAGACATTTTACATGATGATGATTTGAGAAACTGTAAATTATACGGTGAGTTTACTGAACTTACTTGGGACCTCTGAAAAATAACAACTGTTATTCCTCTGAGTATGGATCCAATTCATGTTGATCATGCATGCATGCATGACACAAAATACCCTATTTCGGCGGGAAATTTGATTCTATCCCCAGAAATTTTGACAGAACCTCAGTTATGGCTCATTCAGACATTTATTCTTTATTCCTGTGTTAGTCTCTTCTCTTCTTTGAAATTCATGTTGTACACCACAGATATACTAGGTACTTATAATTTTACTAGAAACATGAGTGTTTCTAGTAAAATTATATTTGAAGCATGTAAGCTCTTGATGTTTAAGGTCTACCAAACATTTCACACACTAGTGTCGAATATAAGTGAGTAGGGATTGTATGTTAAAAATGCTCATCTATCCTGGCCAATGTTTATTTATTTACTGTCTATCGTAATTTTCTGTTGATTAGTTAGGTTATCTGTTTTTTTTTTTAACTTATGGTTAAAAATACTATGTTATAACACGGGCTAGTCTCCGCAACTCCACATCAATGCGCGTATTTTGTGTACGGGTGGGAAAAGCGATTATTTGATCTACCTCAGCTTGTAAAGGAAGGCCAGCAACGCCTAGGTGTTACAGACAATCTTACCGAAGGTACCTGGGTTACTGAAGTACTTTGCCCTCTATAAGGTGACCACCGGGCAGTTTAGAAGCACATGAGCTGCTGTCTCGTCTTCCATGCAAGCCCTGCACAGCGGACTGTCTGTGACTCCTTTGACAGAGAGGTGTTTATTAAATAACCAGTGGCCAGTTAAAACTACTGCAACTGTATGCAGTTGTTGTTTAGTTAGTCAGAGAAACTGTTTTGTGAGGTTACTTTGTTTAATCTACATATTAAATTTATTTACAGGACCATAGTACCTAACCATGGATGAAATACAAGTTGACCCAAAGCTTTTTGTCACATGCCGGTTATGTCTTGAAGATTTAGGACAGTACCAGATAGTACCCAGTGTGCAGCAGCAAATTAAATACTGCTTTGATATAGAAGTAAGGACTGTCTACTCACACTTTTATATCTCTTATTTTTATTTATTCCTGTAATCTAGCTTTCATTAAAGGTATCCACTTTTGACAGGATTTTTTGTGGTTTTCAATGTTTTGTCGAAAAAGTTCTCTTAATAAATTAATATCTAGTTATTTTTGGCTTCAGAACATTAAGTAAGTATTCCAAATAATTTTAAACATGTAATTTCAGGTTGAGCCGTTTGATGGTCTGCCACAACTAATATGCACAAAATGTAAAGAGGTTTTAAACAAGTTCCACACAATTAAGACCACATTCTGTGAGAAGCAAACTAACTTGAGAATCAAGGTGATAAAAAAGGATGTAAGTTCTCATTAACTTTCAATTACTTATCATGTTTTTGAGCATGTTCCTTGGGTTCACAAATGGTTGCCATGCCCTATAATTCCTCATCTAACATGTACTTAAGTACCACCATCTTACCAAGAAATATTTAATGTTAAATTTTATAATAATTCAGGTTGAACAATAAATATGCTATTTTTATAGTTTCGGATTTAATCACGAAGACCCACAAAAAAAAATTGCCCTGTCTGTATATAGCAATAGATATATTACAAGCAATGATTGTGATTAGCTCTAATCGCGAAGCATAATAATGTTATTTAAAAAAGTTATTATTGTTATTTATAAAGTAAAAAGTTTTGAAATAGGTAATAATATAATAATAGTATAGGTACATACCAAAATCATAATGTTTACTGTGTTGTCAAAATTTCGAGACCAGTATTACAAGCATTTTTCATGTAAAAAAATTCAGTATTACAAATATGTGTTTATCAAAACTGCACGTGTAATTTATGGGTTACATTACAAGTGTCGTTATTTATCTCACATGTATATTTTTACACTTTCTTTTTTGTGTTTGATTTCATCAAATGATATCTCCCGCTCTGGGCGGAGCGGAAGGGCGAGTCAGACCCTTATTGACTAAAACCCACCCGTGTTCCTTTAGTTGCGTGTGCGCCAGGGTCACGGTAACTCTTTCGAACAATCCGCATCGATATCGGCCCTATCGGACCCCTTCAATTATGCTGACATCTCTTTGAGGCGCGCGTGGAACACAACGTGCCGTCGACCCGGGCCTGGTCCTTACCGGACGGCGAGCTGCCCATTGCTCGCCGTCCGCAAGCCCGCGCCTACGGTGGCCGGGAGTTGGCTATCGACTCCCGACGCCCAGGGTGTCTCCTGCGGCGATTAGGGGCGTGAAGGCGCAACGATTGCCTCGCCCTCACGCGCTCCGCCTCCTCCTTCGCGAGCATTACTGCTTCGCAGGAGGTGACGGCTTTTCATGCACTCTCGCTCTATACCATGGCCTGGACCAGGGCCGCACGCGAGATGTCGCCGCTGCCATCGCCTCCGCGAGGACACGGCGGTGCACCGCCCACGCCGGGCAGACCTCCACCGTATGCTCCACCGTGTCCTCCGGGCGATCCACACAATGGTAACACCCGGGCGTTTCCTCCCGCCTTATGTGGAACAGGAACCTCCCGAAACAATCGTGTCCGGTCAGGACCTGCGTCAGGTGGAAGGTGAGGATGCTGTGGCGCCTCTCTAGCCACTCCTCAAAGACGGGACTTATCGCCGCAATTGTAGCGTGCCCAGTGCTGAGTTGGGACACTCGCACTCTCTTTTTCGCCATGAGATCCCGCCGGAGCTCTGTCCGCTGTGCTGTGATTTCTCGCGGCAGCGGAGTTACGCCAAGGCGTTTCGCCTCCTCGCGCCACTCCCATATGTGCGCGAGGACTTTTGCCTCCAGATCCCATGGCGGCAATCCGGCAAGGAGGCTCACCGCCTCACCGGAGACCGTGCCGTATCCCCGGACCATCCGGATGGCCATGACTCTTTGGGACGCCGTCAACCGGCGGGCTGGTCGCCGCCTCAGGCCTGAAACTGCATTAAGCGGACGCCCGCGCGGTTCCATACAAAAGTGCTCAGTTGCCGGGACCCGCGCGGGCGTCCGTCGCGGGGGGGCAGGCCCAGCGCCAGCTCAACAGGGCCCGACTCCGTGTGATGAAATCCATTTCGAAGGCACGCGCGGGACCCTAATAATAATATCCCTACTACCTTGTCTTTCTTTATTCTATCCACGGACCCCACCAGCGTGTCCACGCGCATAGACACGCGACAGGTGCCCGTTTCGGGCGCCCGCTTACCGCAGTTTCATGCCTCAAGGAACGCGCCCACACCCGTGCCCCGTACGCCATGGACCGCACGACCCCCGCGTAGAGCCTCCGGCAGGAGGCATCTTCCAAGAAGCCTGAGTTTTTAAATTAATATACACATACCTACCCTATTTTATGCCTAGGGGTTCGCATACGAAAAAAGATTATAAAAGTTATAAAATCTAAGTTTTAATTACTTAAACGAAACAACGGGGAAATATCCGATATCATTAACTGATAACGACAATCCAATGGTTGTCCCAACCCTATGTGTTTCAGGGCAGGCAGCACTAGCGATCTGCACGGCTTCTGTTATTTAAAGATTCCCAGTTTAAACGCGTAGCTGTCGTAGGAAAGGGATATTTTGAGAAAGGGTAATTTCAGGAAAGGGACTATTTGAAACCAAGGGACATTTTGGGAAAGGGACGTTCTGAGCCTGAACGTTTTTAGGATTTGCTATTTCTTTAGGCAATTGTGGGTTGGTTTTACTGTCATCCGTTAGTGTTCCATTCTTAATCTGATGATAACATGTACAAGTCGTTACAACTAGCAACATAAACAAATCAATATGTTTTATTTTTCCTCAGGAAATATTCTGTATCCAGCCACAACAAGACACTGTCAGTTCGAGCCAACAAGCTCCTGACACCATAGAACCACACCAACCAACAGAACAAATACCCAATGAACCATGTAACTCTACAAAGAAAAAGTCAAAAAGGAAAAGACTGATACTACAATCGTCTTCATCTAGTGATGACGAATCGGAACAATCATTCCAAACATCAAAACCCAAAAAAAAGAAATCCTCAAGACAGAGAGGTAAAAGTCCAATGCCATGGGAGGCAGATTACAAGAAATTGATATCATGTAAGCTGTGCAATAGTGTCTGGTTGAATACAAGATCTCTTGCGGTTCATAACCGGACTCACGAACTCCTCAGGGCAAGATATAAAAATATATTCAACAGACAATGTACAGTAAATTTGATCAAAATTGATGACAAACCTAATATAACGGGATTGAGTAACATGGTAGTTCACAGTAGCAACAAAATTGTTGCACCTGGTAAATCCAATTATTATACCATTTATTCAAAAGAAGATGTTGCTAGTACTAACAATTTTAAGAGTAATTTCCTGCAAAATGAAGACAGAAACAAATGTTTTAGTCGAGAGTCTTCAGATGGCGGGGAAGTCATTGGATTTAAACCAACACAAAGAAAAACACGTCTTATATCGAGAAGTTCTAATGAAACAGTTGTTATAGGAAGCAATAGTAACAAATTGTTATCTGATGAAGAGGACTCTAAAAGTACAGTTCGAAATAGTATTGATGGTCCATTAAACAATGATCAATGCATAAACATTGAAGATTCATCTGACAGTGAATCTGACCAAGGTAAGTTGGAGAACAGTGGAAAGGTTAAGCAACCCATAGAGGCAAAACTTGGCGATTATAAAATAATACAAGGAATTATATCCATGTGTGTTAATTCATACCATAAGAAAAATGAGTCGGCAGAGGTAGATATGTTATATATGAATGTAAACCAAAACAAAAAAAAAGACAATGCTCAGATAAGCAATGAATCTCAACTAAAACATAAAGTATTAAGCATTGGAAGAAAAACTATTAATAAACAGGGTTTCAATTGTACTGGTTTGCTTCGGTATATGGAGCATAAAAGTCTTGAAATTGTGTGGATGGCGAAAGCACAGTCATTGCATCCTAAAGACACAAATTACATACGAATTTTAACAAAACTACGCGGCGACCTAAACATGGATGATGACCCTGGATGGGTTAACGTATTTGAAGCGTCTCAACCGAATCAATCTAATGCGGTACCACTCAATAATTCAATTAAAATTGCTGCCCTTAACAATTCTTTGAGCAATGTTCCAGTGAGTAGTGATTCTATAGCAGCAAAGATTGGAACAAGTATTCAACCAAACACTGAAACAAGTCAGCTAGAACAAATTAACAACCAGGCTAAATTGGACGCAATGCCAGCCATGTTGTCATATCTAGATAGTAAAGCAAGTCCTTCTGATTCTAAAAAACTGTTAAATGCCAACCCTGTAGCAAATCCCAAACAATTACCAAAGAAATTGGGACTAGGCAACGAATCAAGGTCTAATAAGACAGTTGCCCAACAAAGTATATGCCATACTACTAATGATGATATTAACTTCTGTTTGCCTATCATTACTTCTACTACTTCCTTGGCAACAATTCCAAGTAAAGAGCAGGTCCAAGACGATAATAAGAAAAATAGCGTTACTTCTGAAGAGATTAGTAAAACAGAAACAACTGCCCCAAGAATTAAGGTGAAGCCAGTATCTGAGTTAATGTCGGAAAGAGCTTTAGATATAATGAAAGAACAAACGACTGTTCCTGACAGTAACATGTTCGTAAGTCGACTTTGGCCGCACCAACAACCTATAAATGCTTTTGTTCCGAATATTGTACCACAGATGATAGTTACCAGTCCACCAATACAAATTCTTCAAATGCCAACTCTTAATACAAATACTGCCTATCAACCATTGCCTGGTCCAATGACATCAAATACTAAACCAGAGTATGTAATACTCGATACAACTGATTTTCCGAACACAAAAACAGAATCACCCATTAAGTATGTGAAGGATCTTTTGCAGTTGCACAATATATTTTTATTAGATCCTAATGTACCTTTATCAAACAATTTTATTTGTCTTATTAAATTTAAAGTTGTATTCAAGCAAGACTATCATAAAGACACACCAGTAATACTTTGTCTGTCATTATCATATTTTAAAAAAGCTTTTAGTTTCCAAGTTAGAGATAGAAATCAGGAGATCATAGATATGACAAAATTATCTGCTAATTGGCAATGGGAAATACTTCAAACATATCGTGGAGATGTTAGCAACAAAGTGTTACAAAATGCTCGAAAGTTTAGTCAAGAGACATATGACTTGACTAATAATTTATTTTGCTTGCTTAAAGCAATCAATTGTCGTAAACCTTGTTAAGGCCTTGAAGCTTGCGGCTTAGTTTTATTGTTACTTATGAGCGATTGCTATGTTGTTATGTATTTTCTGTGATTTTCTGCATCAGGTAAATAATGGCTTCAGACAATGTTTACCACAGCAAAGCTAACTGTATTTAGGAGTAGTCTGCATCTGGTGCGATATATTGCTACTATACTTGATGTATTTAATTTGTACCTATCTTCATTTTGAAAACGATAGATGATAATTTTTTTAACTGATAGATTGTTTTTTACGAATTCTTGATATAAGTATGGTATAATATAGATGTTTTGATTTTTACCATATGCACCTAGCAATCCCAGCATACAACTAAGCGTAACTGCTACGATAGGATTTGAGCACGCCGACGCAGGTGATGTGGTTTTAAGATTTTGTTTATTTGGGGGCTTTATGCGCCAAAGGAAGACGCATTCCTACTATTTTAGTTAACATCACATTCACACCTAGTTATTATAATCAATTCTTATAAGTTCATTATCCATCAACTAATTAAACAAAACTGCTCGATCCTCTTGTCTGCCTGACCCTTAGCAGACGTCAATCATTTCTTAAATATAAGCAACATTTGTAAATGAAGGATAAAGTATAAATTAATATTTTTCCCCTGACTTCTTTGTAGTTATAAAATTGTATTTGTCTGTCTCGGCTTACGTTCCTCTTGCGTACTATCTTTGTAAGTCAAACGTAACGGAAAAGTAAGCTGGTGCTCTTTTTATGGGATTCCAAGGTAATAACTGCCGTTCTAGGTTGTTTATAATATTGTCTGGCTGTAAATTTGCCATAGGTACTTGTAAGTATTTTGTGTTATTATGTTATATTCTTACATAAAGTTTGTTTTTAATAATCTTTCCATTGTAGTTTTACAAACTAAAAAGTTTTCTTTATGTAGGTTCATAATAAAACCAAACCATGATTTTTCATGGAACTGACGTTCAGGTACCTGAACGTCAGTTCAATGAAAATTCATGGTTACAGACTGTATATTATTATATTCTTAAAAATAAAAGATAAAATATTTATTTGGTTATATTTTTCTAAATTCATTAAAAAAAAAACAACTTAAAGTGTCCATATGGTTTGAACGTCTAACAAAACGTCTTCAGGTGGCGAATGTTTGTGGAACATAAAATATCCTTGAATTTGCGCTGGGCTCACCACTTTCTTCTGCTCCAGGACCCTAAGCAACACAAAACAAATGATAGATATTATATACATACACACATATAATGCCATATTTTAAATAGCTATCAAGTTTACATACTTTCTTGCAAATGTTTTTGAATGTTCCGGTGCTTTGTCTCCTTTATAAAATCTTAGAAACATAAGTTCTATTTGTTCTTGATCACAATATCCTACGAACTCTTTCATATCTACTCTGCCTGGTCTAATCAATGCTGGATCCAATCTGAAAAAATAATGCAAAGCACACACTTTATCCTGACCTCTAACGAAGTGTGGTTAGCAACTGCTCCGCATTACTTACAGTAGGTAAGTTTAAAGATTTTCAACAATTTTTTTTCGGTTTTTCGATTTGGTAACCCTACTTCCGCTAGTCGGGTAACACCCCCCTTACCCGACTAGCAGAAGTAGGGTTACCATTTCTAAAATCAAAAACCGAAAAAAAGTTTGTTGAAAATCTTTATGAATTACAAACTAGCGCTGACATGCTGATTTTTATTTGTTTTGTTTTATTTCTTACCCCAAATTTTTTTGAACAGCGTTTTTGTATGACTACTCTAAAGGGCTTTCAGGGCTTCGCCTTGGTCCGCAATTTTGATTTTTTACAAACTGGCGTCCCACGATAATACCTATATACATGGTGTTTGGCGCATGGACTGACCCAATTTTTTGGGGGATAGGGAGGGTCATTTGAGAGGTTTCACCCAAAGACCCTATGTCTTAAGTGTCACGGTTATTGAGATATGATTTTTTTAGTTCTTTTTCCCAAATTACCCGAAATCTCGCCTCTAAATCGTCATTACTTTATTGTTTATGGTTGTAATTGCACGAAATAAGTTATATTGTATTCTGTAATGTATTCTTGTTCTAAATAATTCATTATGTGATGCAATTAATCTGTAAAAAAATACTTATGTGCTTCCAAATTCAATTTTGTTTTTAATTGTGTGAAAAATTACAACTTCTAAATTCAGTATTAAAAAGCTCTAACAGTCATTTTGAACTTAGTTTTATTTAAAAAAGTTCTTTAGCTTATACCCTTTCTGACGGTATGCTAAATGTCATAGAAATCATTTATTATGTTGTAAAAATAAGGGATACTAGTTTGCCACTGCCGAATTGCTCACAATAATGGAATCTTAAGCAGGTAAAAGTTTGTCTCTTTCTTGAGCATGATTCTTGTCTTTGTCTAATATTGGCTGTATTGTAAGTTAGGGATGTGAACAGTTTGTCCAGGTTCAATCGAGCTCTGAGTACCTTAGCTCTTGGAAGTGCCCGTGAATTTCACAAAGTTCCCTTTTTTCATTGAGTTTCGTTTGTTAAATCTTGTTATTGTTATTTCTTGTTGTGTTTGTCTTCGCTGCTGATGTTAAAATGCCTAACTTCAGTAACGAGGAGTATGCCGACATGTTACTTGCGTATGGCAGCGCTAACTGCAATGCGCGCGAAGCACGAAGAATTTATCAGGGGCGAGACAGGAAACCTACATTATTAAGAACCTCGAGTGACTGCCAGTCCACATAATGTAGCCGTAGATGAGATGATACTTCGAGCTTTTGATGAGAATCCTACATCAAGCATACGAATTATTGCTGCAGAACTTAACAGTATGGAAGGTCTGGGCGGTTCTTCGGGCAGATGGGAGGCATGTATTTCATTACACCCCTGTTCAAGGTAAATAACATACTACTTACTTTTTAATGTAACGAAAAACCCGTTTTAACCGATTTCAATTTTCAATGAGGGGGGTTTGTTCAGGTAATTTCGTCAAGTAAAATACTAAAGTTCATTTTTATTTTTTTCTGTTCCATAAATATTTATTAAATAGCTGCGCCCTGCGGTTTCACCCGCATAAGTCTCGATCTCGTATTAATATTGGGATAAAAAGTCCTATGTCTACCCATGTGCCAAATTTCATTCAAATCCGTGTAGCCGTTTTCGCGTGTAAGCGTAACAAACAAACAAACAAATTCAGTTTGGCTTTTTCATATTAGTTAGGATATTTGACTATCTCTCTTAGTTTACAGAAGAAAAAAAAAAAATCTATCTTTTGAGCTATTGTTAGAAACTCATGGATGTTTTTTTTTGTTTTAGGTCTCGAAGATGGTGATAATACTAGGCGGCTGGATTTCTGCAGATTTATACTACATACGGACGTCGAAGATGGCAACTTTTTGAAAAGAATTTTGTGGACCGACGAATCCAATTTTAGCCATGAGGGAATAGTGAATCTCCACAATCTTCACCATTGGAGTAAAAAGGACCAAAATCCTCGCGTTAAAAGGCAGAGTTCGTTTAAAAGATAATTTAATGTTAACGTTTGGGCTGGTGTTATTGGACGCAATCTCATCGGCCCATATTTTTTGGCAGAAAGGTTAACTGGAGACATTTATTTGGAGTTTTTAATTAATGAGCTACCCGAACTCGTGATGCCAGTTTTGGAAGGTGTGCCGATGGTTTTTCAAAATGACGGCTGTCCAGCACACTACCAACTGGCCGTGCGAGAGCATTTAGATAATGTCTTTCCAAACTCATGGATTAGTAGAGGCAGCCCTATTCCTTGGCCCGCACGGTCCCCAGACCTGACACCTCTGGATTTCTACGTTTGGGGACGTGCAAAAGAATTGGTTTACCAGACAGAGGTGCTCACTAGGGAAGTTCTTATTGAACGTATAACCGGCGCGTTTGAAATAATTAGAGAAGAAATGAGACTACGTACAACGGCCGTTGAAATAAGACAGATGTCGAGCATGCATACGAAATGTAGGAGGTCATTTCGAACAAGATTTGTAACTTTAGTTAATAAAAACATAATAACATATATGCATTCTAACCAAGCACTTCGAATCAGTTAAGCTTTCTACTTAAAGAGGTAGATATCTAATACACTTAACATTGATTTTAAATTACTTTTCATTAAGATAATCACATCACATAACATTTTCAGCAGAAAGTATTGTGAAAGTGAATTGTTTTGTAGCTTAAATTGCCCGCTTTTGGTATGAATGAAACGAAAATATTTGCGCTGATCATGGCCATTTTTAACTTTAATGTGACAGTGTAAGACACTATATCACATGACATTTTTTGTTTGTTTTTATGCTCTCTATGTCCATATATTTAGGTATTATCGTGCGAAGCCATTTAGAAAAATAATCAAAATGGCGAACTGGGACGAGGCGTCTCCATACAAAAAAGTTCGATCCCCTTTGTCGTTCTGGTTACTGATTCGTTGAGGCTCAGAATGTCAACTTCCCAAAATGTCCCCTGATACCAAAATGTCAACTTCCCATAATGTCCCTTTCCCAAAATGTCTCTTTCCCAAAATGTCCCTTTCCCAAAATGTCCCTTTCCCAAAATGTCCCTTTCCCAAAATGCCGCTTTCCCAAAATGACCCCATTCTTAGAATTAAGCGTTATAACCCAACTAAAATGACCGGTTTGCTAATACAAATAATATAGGCGTTATACTAATGCGGGTAGAACTTAGATAATAAAAGACAATGGTGAAAACATTTCTGCGAGCAACTTGGAAGTAGCGCTCGCCGGCCGCTGCCGCGGCACCGCTCGCTACGCTCGCTCGGCTCGCGCGCGGTTGGTCACAGTTTTAACCTAACCTAACCTATTTCACCCAGTTCAAAATTACGAATCATACAATCTGCCGCAGAAATGTTTTCACCATTGTCTAATTATCCACTCGCAGGCAAATTGTATGATTCGTCATTTTGAACTGAGTGAAATAGGTTAGGTTAGGTTAAAACTGTGACCTACAGCGCGCGAGCCGAGCGAGCGTAGCGAGCGGTGTCGCGGCAGCGGCCGGCGAGCGCTACTTCCAAGTTGCTCGCAGAAATGTTTTCACCATTGTCTTTTATTATCTAAGTTCTACCCGCATTAGTATAACGCCTATATTATTTGTATTAGCAAACCGGTCATTTTAGTTGGGTTATAACGCTTAATTCTAAGAATGGGGGACATTTTGGGAAAGCGGCATTTTGGGAAAGGGACATTTTGGGAAAGGGACATTTTGGGAAAGGGACATTATGGGAAGTTGACATTTTGGTACCACGGGACATTTTGGGAAGTTGACATTCTGAGCCTCAACCTACTGATTGTGCTGATGGCGCCATCTATGCAGCTTATTTCCTCCCATTCCTTTCTGATTGGGTATGTGATAATGTGCACACAACAATTTTAACTCCTCCCCTTAGCATTCTCACAGTTTCATACAGGGATTCGTCAGAGATTAACAGAACTACATGAGTAACAACAAAATAATGGTCCCGGGCTATTGACTGTAGGCAGTCTAAATTGGCTATGCCGAAGGTCTGCCCACGATTATTTTAGCGACTTCTTAGCCTCAACATAAAAACCTTAGAATAATGACGGGCCACTGCTCCCTATACAAACATCTACTCCATATAGACGCCACAGACAGTCCACTCTGCAGAGGCTGCTTTAGCGCCGAGGAATTAGCCGCCCACGTCATCCAAATGAAGAAATGCGCGGCCGCGGCAAGCAAATCCCCGGGACAGTGGTCGTTCCGCGAAGCCTGTTGACCGCCAGGAAGCTTCTGGGCAGAGCTAGGCTGGCTATGCTAGCCAGGACCCACTACGCACATTGGACCAAATGGGAGGAAGGGCAATGGAGTCCACTTACAACTACTACTAGTACCAAAGTTGTAACAGTACAGTGCATAGGTGTATCATGCGGTGATCTTACCTTTCTAGATAATTTGTAGTCATAAAAACTATTCTGGCTTCTGTAGACGCAACACCGTCAAGGCAATTGAGGAGTCCACTAAACGTTACGCGATTAAGGCCTTCATATGCTGACTTTTGTGCAGCTGTGTCTTCTCGGGAAATAAAGGCAGCATCTACGTCTTCTAATAATATTATTGATTGCTGTGGTGCAACACTGAAAAAAAAAAATTTATGTGTAATGGCGAATTTTAGAGATGGGGACTTCAAAGCATAAAACAAGTGGTGAAAGAAGACAGACTAGTTAATTTTTTTTCAAATCGTATTTTTTGACCAGGCCTCAAACTGCCGTATGCAAACAAAAATATTATCCTAGTATTACTGTACCCAGCAGTAGTACTGCTGGTAAGGATCAAATCGTGTACATGCTTTGTTGCCCTTTTTGCAGTTGTAAAAATCAAGTAAAAACAATACCTAAGAAGGTGATTTAGCCTGTCATCAGTGAGTCCTCTTTCTGATAAATTCAGTACACATATGTTGTATTCCAATTCACCTGCCAATGCCATTATAAATGAAGATTTTCCACATCCAGGTGGACCATATAGCAAATAACCTGAAATTCAACCAGACAAACTTATTAGACATTTTCACATATTTAATAGAGTTAAGATTTTTATTTATATTTGGAGGATAAAAAATTCCTACTGTCACAGAATTAAAATTAATTGGTCAGCAACAGTTTTAGGTAAGAGTAATCAAGATATTTTGGCCATCTAAGTTTTTTATTGTTTACCTCTCCGATATGGGATTCCTCTGTCAGTATACCAGTGGGGACTGTTGATGAAGTCCAAACAGTCATCAAGGATTTTGTCTGCCAAGCCGGCACGGAGCACCACACTGGGAAGGGGACGACGTCGTCTTGGATGACCGAATGGGCGCCATTCTGACCCCATGGCTGTGTACATAACTGTCATCCCTTCATGCTTCTTTAGAGCCATTGTTCTAGCTGGAATGCAAAATTCATGTATCATGTTAACATGTTTAGTTAAGCAGAAAATTAATAATTAGGGTATGACAGTTATCTGAACAAATAAAAATTATGTAATAAAGAAGCAATACTATTAAATTCAAATAAAATATCTTACCCTCTTCTAAAATGTTAAAATATAACTCCTTGTTTCTTCCAAATGCTGTTAGGGTTACAGTCTCCCATGGAACACCCATATGAAGATCTAAAGTATGTTGTTCTCTTGTGCGGTCTACTTTGATCCATGTGCCACCATACCTGAAATAAGCCAGATAAATTTTGTCATCCTAAAAATTAAAAATACTGTTGTGAACTTGTAAGGCTTACCTAAAAAAATGTTGACCTACACTGGGAATGAAGTCATATTTAGTTTTTATTTGGCCAGTGTCTTTTTGGAGGAAAGACGTTTCTACACTCAAGTGCTGAGTTTGTTTGGCACCTTTGTGCGTTATCCACTGCAGCAACCATTGGTAAGACTTGTCTCTACATGGAACTTCAAGAGTGATCATACAATGCCTCCGAAATAGTATTACAGACGTCTGTACACCTCTTCGTAAGATTGCTGCACCAGCACCGATTCCAAATAAACCAAAACCAGCGCCAAAATAAGGGTTTTGCGCAAGAGAAGCTATATATTCTGCGATAGCCATATTTCCTATATTATAATTAAGTCATTAATTTGCTAAGGTTTAAATTAAATAAACTACGTTTATCAGTAATTTTCGTTCGATTCTTCGATGATTTGATTGTGATGTATGTGACAGTAAAGACATCTAACATTTGACATTTTGACAATCAGCTGTTAGTAATGTTACTATCACGAAAATTATAATGCATCTACACTTTTTGAGAGGTTACGCTATTCTCGATAAATATGAATTTTTGACATAATTTTCATCACTTACTCGGCTTTTATACATAATCTTACGGCTCTGTCAGTTTAAGCGTTTGATGCCAGTCTGTTGTTTTTTCCGAATGTTGATTATTTTACGTATAAGCTGTTGTTTGAAGTTGTGGTGTTTAAGTGGCTCATTTTTCGTCATGTATATGTCGCAAACTCGCAACCAACTATCTTAATTAGCCTTTCAATTAACAGCCTAGCCTTTTTACTAACCAGCGGCCTGAATGATATTTATTATAGTATAGGTAATAAGGTTGGAACTGTGAACAACTACGCGCGAGATGAATTGGTCGCAGTAACTAAGCCGAGATACCCCGACCAAATCGGTTAGGTTAGGTTAGAGATGTGACCAACCGCGCGCGAGCCGAGCAAGTACTACTTCCAAAGGCTGGGCTGTTAACTGAAATCCTAATTAACCTAGTTGGCTGCGACATATAGGTATATAAGGATACGTATGAATTAACTTATTTAAGTGACATTTTAATGCCAACATAGCTGGGCTATGCAGATGACGTTGGTGGCAGAACTACCTTGGACGAGCTTTATCAATAAACACACAGACAGCCTCCTAGTTTTCCCTTTTAATAAACTACAATTATTATAGGTACATATATCTACCCACCATCCGTGGCGTTGCCTACATATACTTAATATTGTATTGTAAGTAGGTATATCTATCATGTTCATTCTACATCGTGCACCAACCTATAGACTGCCCGATTGCCCTCTCTAATATTATTTTGTTATAAAAAATGGAGTAGCGTGCCGCGCGCCGGGCCGCCGCGCAGTGCGTCGGCTGTGACAATGATAGGGGTCGCGTGACCCGCACCGCATCACATCAAAGCAGTTTAAAAGCGCAAGGGTATATAGGTACTTACTCATATATAAGTACAAGTTAGAACCCGCAACTTCATAAACCATATTCAGGTTCATATCAGATATAAGTCTGGTGGTTGTATTATTTCCCAATACAAGAGTTATTTACTTGAATAAGGTAATAACAACTAGAAAACGTGTAGCGCTGACCCCAAGTAATATAGGACGAGGGCAGGAAGATGATGATGAATAGTTATTCACTTATGGAACTACATTAACTACAATTTGAGGAATTAAAAAGTTTTAGATAGGTAGGTACCTAATCTAATTGATATTCATTCCCAGCGCAAGTGTGTAAGGTACCTTTACCTACTTACCTACTGCTGCTTCGTTAAAGATTCGTTATTTTTGAATTAGGTACTATAGCATTTATCTACAGGGCCATGCCACCGTCGAACTATGTCGAAATAGTAGATATCGAATAATAACAAACATGTATTGTTTGAGACTGTTATTGGTTCTATTATTGTTTGTAAAGCAAGAAGCGGATTTAGCAATAGCTGTTCGCAAGTTTGTCTATCAGAAAGATATGTCAGAATATTGCCGGCGGCGCGTCATGCCTTCCGTGTTCCTCGGTAGACAAGTCGTCGATGCTTACTCACAAATACTGCACTTCTCGCGATTGGAACTGCCTTATAGTTGCTTTGTTAGTATTAGGTGTGTATAAAATGCAAGTATCTTCTCAGTAAGTGAATGTTGATGCGTCGAATTTTTCATTCAGCTTCTTATATTAAAACCCCCACCGCACATAATGCCAGCTGGTCTCCGTCTGATTAAGCTCTTAATAACTAACTGGCCGTTGCAAGCACTTTCAGAGGCGTTACAGTCAACTGAAGCTAGCAACAAACACGACGAGCCTGTATTTCTTGCAGGGTTAGCCAGAAGTGTACTGTACTAAGTACCACATTTCGGGAGTTATGTTTAAATCCCACGCATATGGGGCGGGTGAGCTTATTGCTATCAACCAGCACCCTAATTACGTAACACACTATCTATCGCAATCTGAATCATTTTGAAGCCTATTGCTAATCCATTGCTTCATATGTCCGAAAAATTTGTCTGCTCAACAACGTAAATAACGCAATGAATGTTGTTGAACTGTCAAAATGAAACCCATTCCTACTGTTAGTGTGTTAAGTAATTACCCCGCAGGAACAAATCCAGACTCCATCCTGCTACTGGTCTAACCTAGGACGGGCCAGGACCCCATGGTGAGCAGGAGCGCTTGCGACCACTAGATGCAACGAGGCAGGCATTTGAATAAATAATAATAATTATATTATTGACAGGACAGAATCAGGCAGTAACATAATATTGGTGATTCAGCTCATATCTGAAAAGAGCCTGATAGACTCGTGTCGTGACAGTAAAAATCAGCTGCTAGTGTACGAAATAGGGGAGACCTTCGGCGGGTACTGGGGCGCCTTGCCGGATAATGTGATGAAGTCGGAATCAACCCCTAATGACAACCGGTATACTTTGAAAACAACACAGCCAACGACCACCACCACTACTACGAGGAGGTATAGGAGATAATGATTATCCAATAAAAGGTTTAAAATAAAATTGAAAATTTAAAGAATCAAAAATCCCGACATCAACTAAAAAGTTCAAACAAGCTCACTTTTCAAGCAGCCTGATGCAGTTGGCGCCGACCGCCTGCATTGGCGGCATCAAATCTGAGATTGAACTATAATAACTGCCACCACTTGGATCGGGTTTTGAAAGAGGCCTTTCTTTGTCTAGCTCAGTTGATATTATCGTATTCAGGATCAGCTATGTACCTACGGCAAAGTCAAGGCATTAGAATGTTAATTTATTTATTTATTTTTAAAGAAAGCTTACAGACTAATAACAATCTTGAATATCATGCATAAGTTTTGACATTTGCTAATTACAAGCTTCCACATATATAAAATTCCACATATATAATTGTCCTCTTTAAAGAACTACTCGACGGAGAAAAACGTCTTCTACAACGGAGAATTTGGAGGACGCGTTGAAGAAATCTACCAATCCGGCAGATGAAATCGTCGTGGAAGTGCCGCTAGTCAACGTATCTGCTATCCTGGTGCCCGGTGACCTACCCTGCGGCACTTTATTTGATGACGATGAGTCTTTTGATACTATGATTGACGTCAAACCTAAGTAATTGAAAATGCCTTTATTTACGAGATACTGATCTGTAGTTTCTACCTATTGAACTATGAAAACTGTCCTTACTTCTCGTAATTCAAGTGATAGGTACTGTTCTACTGAGCTGCGGGTGATCTAACGGAATAATAGTCAGTCGCGATGTTACCAATTTCTACATATCCCGGTTCAGGGGGAAGATAATATGAGACTCTCTAAGTACGAAAAGCGATTGGGATTAAGGTAAACGCAGCTATTACCGACCGTGTTAAGACAATTAAAAAATCAGCGGCTATTACTCGTATTAAGCGTTGGTTGCTTTCACACTTACATCTTAATCTATATTAATTATTATAAACAGTTAAAATTTGTTTGTTTTTAAGTTGGTTTGTATAGGTACATTATAGGGTAACATTTGGAACTACCGGTCTGCTTTGTAAAATTATTTTTGCATTTGATAGCCCAATTCTTGAGGAAGGCTAAAGGCTATTAAAAACGCTATGACCCTTAGTAGCCGAGCGAAAAGAAAAGAAGACAGAAAGAACGCTAAGCGAAAACGAAGTGATAGCACGGGCGGGTGATGCAATGCGACAGGGTGAGTCGGGGGAACAAGATATTTCACGCGGGCAGAAGCTAGTTTTTACATACAAGTACCTATTGTTTGTAAACTTATGTTCAGTAAGTACCAGTTATAGTAGAAACATGCGCATCTTCCATTCTGTTTTTTTTTTTGGATAAATTAATCCGCAAAGTAATTTCTATTTCTGTACGAATGATCAGAAGAACCTCACTTAAACCTTCGAGGCGGGTGCTTTAATTTTCGAGCTTACTTCGCTCGGTCTTTTCAACATTTTTTTTAATTATAATTTTTTTCTTTAAAGTAGACAAAGTAACTCTTATTTCTGCATGAATAGTCAAAAGAAAACCTAACCTACACAAGGCGGTGTGCAAAAATTATCGAACTCGCTATTCTCGCTCTTGCATCGTACATTCTCTTCATTCTCAAAGTTTCTAAATTTGACGATCAATTAACTAATATGTATGTAGGGTAGGGTAGGGATGATCATCTCCAAAGGGGGAGGGTATCATCAAGAGGGACGTAGCTAATTTTATATAGGGATATAAAAGCAGCTACGTCCTTGAATGGCATAATGTAAAGATAAAACACACGTTCCTGAAAAAAAAAATCCTACCGGGAGCTAGGCCCATGATGTAGATGAGTACCTACCTATAGTTAAATTACGACCGTAGGTACTTGTATTTTCATCGTTATTCATTGTTTGCAAAATTTTACTATAAATACCTACATAAACTGAGAAAATCGGGGAAGCCTCATTTTGTTTTGCCGCCCCGGGCCCCCGACATAGTCCGCCACTACTTACCCTAAATTTCTGTAAAATGTCTTAAACAAAAACGTAACGTTATTATCTGAACGAACAAGGGCTAGTATGAATTGGCCTGCGCCCGCGCTGTCGTAACAGAAAATTATTACATATTTTGTCTATTTCCTGGACTGTCACGAACACATATCGCTTTTGAATGTTGCGTAAGTGTAAGGTATTTTTGCTCGTGACTGTACACACTTGTTGAGGATATTTACTTAAATGTATAATTATAACAGAACGAACAGATAAGTCTATCAGTAGAATGTTCTTCTTCTTAGCGTGTCGATAGCAATTTAAATAGAGTCAGCCGAGGTCGGACGGTCGGTCAGTCGGACGTTGATCAGTCTGAAATGTTTATTAGGCCTGGTGTGAGCTACAAGACGAAGGTTCTGCCTCTGGTGCAGTTCGCGATATCAGACGAAGTGAGCGGGCGACGCACTAGCGACGGGGACGAGGCAGGCGCTCCGCGGTACGAGGCCGACCTGAATGCTGATCTGTTCACACCAGACGCCAGGTGATGTTGTACTACGAGAAGGTATATTATGGTTTAATTCTTCGTAGGAAGTGCTATGAATATAGGCAGACGAAAGGCAGCTGGAGTTGGTTGATCTCGAGTAGGGTTGACTGTGCCTGCTTCCTGTCTGAGAACTGTAAGTTATGATCATTTTGTGTGGCTTAGGTACTTTTGACTAAAGATACCTTCTTTATTCATTATTATTACAGTCCATTTATGAATAAAGAGGGCTTCAAAAATGGATTGTGTGATGGGTGTTATACAAAACAAACAATAAATCAAGTTAAATCTTATTAAATAATTGGTCGAATCGGTCATCCCTAAAAAGTTGAGACAGAATGGATGCAGAAGGCGAAGAAAAGGGTGTTGTGACGAAACTTGGGAAATACCTATGTCCAAGCAGTGGACTACTATGCTTAGGCTGAGTTGTTTGAATCAGTTGAAATTGTTACCTAGTTGAAAAGAAATATTTTAAATGTTGCAGGTTATCATATCCTCTACTGCGTCTATCTCCTAGGAGTAAACAACGTGGGAAATATAAATACAATGTTTACAGCAGACTAGATTTCAAGAAAAACAAAAAATTGGTGGCTGAAAAGGAAGCTTTATTCTATCGGAAGTAATTATTTAAAAAATCATCTATCACCTACATACCTACGTATATTTTTTTATTTATATGAATTAAACAGAAGTACTTACCTATAGACGCCCCACTTTACATTTTCAGGCCACAGGCTCCACATGAGAAACCATCATTTGACGCTCAACCAAGCGACTTATTATTGAACAGCAAGAAAGAAACAGAACAAGGGTCAAATCCCTTTGAAATAGTGGACGCCATCTTAAAAAACCTCAGCAAAACTAAAGACGAAGATCCAAAACCGAATATGAAAATTGACGATGACGTCGTTAATCTTTTGCAAGGCCTTGCTAAAACAGGACACAATGAAAGTGGTCAGTATAATTTATTGGCGGGACGTTCTCTTGTTTCCTTCACAGAGTGTAAAAAGAGCCACCACATAGCCGTCAACTACGCATTCTGTACATCAAACAAGTAACATTGCACAAAAATAATTGCTGGGAAGCGAATTTTAATTTTGATGTGAAAAATCGCTTTTTACAGTAGTGCGCAACATAACTCAAGCAAATCATTGTGTTTATGGGTGCATGCTACGGTACAGGGGTCGTGGGGTTATTTAAACTTGTGGTGTAACATTAAAAACTTGATTTCGTAAAAAAACGTGAGTAAAAGTTGTAATTTTGGCCTTCAATATCTCTGTAACTAGAAGGTTCCAAGTTATGGTCGAATAAAAAAAAAAAGCACGTGTTGCACTCGGGGACTGCCGCGGTAAAACTATTGCATAGCATTTTTTATCAACTTATGCAATTATAATTATTATTTTTATTTATGCAGTTTTTTTTTCTTTGATATTAATTCAAGTACAGTCGTACCATATACATACAGGTTAAGCGAACGCTCGGCCGAGCTACATGGTAGGCGGAGTGGGGGGTGTTAGGTTTTATTTTCGTTACGGAATTTCTTGATTCGGTCGCCGCGCTCAAAGCCCGCGATAAAAGCTATGCAATAGCTTAAAAATACAATGACGGGGAGTACAAGAGACTCTCGGCTTCGTTAAGTGTGTTTTCGACCCGTTATACTTATTTTACTCGTGAACGATGATATGGCTAAGAAGGATGTGAATTTTGAGATGACGGCTAATAAAGATGTAGGTACCTATTTACATAGTACCTATGGAATAAATAAACGTGCTGTGAACCCATATAAATAAGGATACGGGCAGGCGCAGGCGGGTGTAGATTATGTAACTTCTTATATAGATTATAGGAAGAGATCAAAGCTTTTACCATTGTAAGTGTTGATTTCATCATAACATACATGTATTTAACATTTATTCAACCAAATCGAGAGTCCAGGCTGCTACATAGAATTTCCAGATACAAGAACAACTGTCTGGGATCGAACCCTTGCAGGGCCCCGCACTCAACAGACGCCCTTTGATCGTGTACATTTTCAAAATAAATGAATCACATGTTGGATTTTATTAGAATCAGCCAATTTATATTATTATATTAAAACCTAATGTCATTCACACGAAGTTCATAACTCCATACGCAGGTAGATTCATTCATAATATGAATGACTTTTTAATTGATACAGTCATTCTTGTAATATCTGCTGGCACCAGTTAGCACTTACTCATTTGGTTGGTACTACTTATTACATAGATCTTTTATGTGTAGTCACCAGGATCCCTCATCTGATGTACCTACATGTTACTGTATGATTATGAACATCGTTAGTTTATAATCTATCTGGCGAGATTATAAACTAGGTATATAATTTTTTTGAACTTTGACATTTCGATAGTGTTATAATCTATACATGGCAAACCGACAAATAGTGAGCTGGTATCAAACTTGCATGCGACGCAACGCACCTTGCGCTAATATAGCCAAATAACTGCGACCAACTTGAAAGTAGCGCTTGCCAGCCGCTCGGCACCCGCGCGGATGGTCACAGTGCAATTTTTTTTTTCCCAATTGATCCAGGTGCCCTGGCTTAGTTACTGCGACCAATTCGGCTACTGCCAAGGCCGACTAATAAGGGACGGTTCACAATTTAACGGGTTATAAAATAGGACAGATTAGGAACCCTGTCGATAAGTGCAGGTTCGTTCACAATTTGACATTGATAGATTATAAACTAACGAAATTGAATGCGTAATATTGAAACAGTTTACAATTTTTCGACAGTTTATAAACTAACGGTGTTCACATTCTTACGGTGAAATACATAACGGGTGTAAAAATACCCTTAACGCAGCCGAGAGTCACTGGTTCTTCTCGTTCGTATGATATTTTTTTTTGTACTGGACCATACGTTTTGTACAACAGCCTCTGGTTACGGAGGTATTGAAAGTCAAACTTCCACCTATTTTTTGTAATTATTTTTCGAAAGCTAGTTTTAAATGTTATAAATTAACTTTCAATATTCCCACGATCCATGTATCTACCGTTGCATGCACAATGTTTGCGTGAGTTACATTGTGCACTACCGTATACGGAGCATTTTCACACCAAAAATAAAAGCCGTTTTCCAGCAATTATATTTTCGCAAAGTTACTTGTTTGATGTATAGAATGCGTAGATGACGACTTCATGATAGGTGTTGTTATACCTTGTATATAGCTTCTTACCAGTATTAGTTTTCTCTTAGGTGTGAATGATATACCTATAAATATCTCTCCTCTCTTATTCGAGATGAATCACTGCTATAACTTTTTTGGAAGTTTAGACATACCTACCTGTCATTTTAACACATCAAATCTTTTAACGGGCAACAGTGTCAATGCAAAACAGATCTTATGGACACCTAGGTAGCAACTTACGCTACCATCTCTATCGAGTAAGAGACGAATATAAAATCATCAATGTTTCGTCTCCTGCAGTGTTCTTAGTGCCTAATGCTTCATGGTACATGCGACGTCCTGTGAGCACAACCCGGCTCATCTCTACCAAGTACAGAACCGACTCCATCACTTGGAGACAACCGTCTGCCAGCTACAGGTATATCTTCTTGTCTCGTCTCGTGGTGAAAAGATTCAGGGAAACTCTCTTTTCCTAGGGATATCCTAAGTTGAAAGAGATTAGGTTAAAGGTATGGAGGGTGTAACGAGGAGGATTTTAACTATCTTAGGTATTTGTTATTTCTTCTTATTTTATTTGTGTTAAGCATATTGTTTAACTCTTACTTAGTTTTTATTTTTGTTGTGCGTATTGTTAACTTCGACTCTTGCACGGAATCTCTGTAAAAGCTAATTCTACCCGTGGACCTGTAACACAGGTTTTTTCCAAAAACCTATATCAGACACCAGTCTCTCACAAAGGTGGAATATAGCTGAGACATTTTTGTACACATTATCTATAAGTCAGCTTTGTGAAGAGAGAATAAATGATACATTATTTATATTATTGGCTGCCCCTTAAAAACATTTAAATGATCAGTAACATTACCAACACTATAGTAGCATTGGTCCCTAGCCATTTGCAGGAATGTTACGTATTATACCAATTTTAAAGCTGAATTTGGGTATTGTTTAAATGAAAAACAAAGCATTAAATAAAATGTAGTTTATTTCATAAAATCTTGCACACATGATATTTCCAGAACAAACTATCTAGAAGAAGAAGATACATCAAATGCGGAGGGTTTGTCACAAGACGCCAATAAATTGTCCAATTTAATGCAGACTATGAATAACAATGATTCTGTGATGATCGATGTTGGGAGGAGTGGACCGCTACTGCCCCCAGCTCTAGATGTTGACAGAGTTATATTAAACGGTATTGATTAATTACCAAGTATGTAAATAATCAATAATGCTAAGCATTATACAACTAGTCCTCGTTATTCAATATTTTCACATGGTTATTTTTTTGCATTGGTTGGTACCTACTTATTTGAAAAAAAAAAGCAATCATTATTTCCTTAGGTAGAGATAGGTAAACATGTAAATCGTAATTACAAAATAGTCATGGAAGTTACCTTAATTTAAGAAAACAAAAATATATTTAGGTCTTCATTTCACAAGTAACTCACTGACGGGTGATATAATAAAATCTGTTTATTTTCAGTTACACAACAAAATAATGATATGGAGAAAAGTATTATAATTACTTATCCAGAAACGTTGGCTTCTGAAGTGAGTGGCACTACCACTACTGCTACTACGCCTAAAACGTATGTTTTATGTATCATCTGCTTAGTTATCTTTCTCCCAAATGATTCAAACGCCCAATCTTTAGATATACTCGTATTACATACAAACCTACAATCTACATAGACAGGTCGGACGGAAAATTGTGTATATTTTATTATCGAAATGGTTATGCTTTACTATGTATCTACTAAAATAGAGGTCTGAACACTAAATATCACCCACATAGAACAAGTTCAAATTACTAGATAATTTATAGGACCAAACAGATTACATATATTGCTAAGCGGTCGCCTACTCGTATGTTATTGGCCTATTTCCGTTAGTCGAAGCGGAACTGTATGTCTTGCAATGGAATCAGAAATTGTGTATTTATTATTTTGTATACAGGGTGGCAGGGACATCGATGCACAACCTGTAACCATGGATTCAGTAAATGATTCTGAAACTACCGGTGTTGAAACTTTCCGTCGGTTATTAAAATAAAAATTGATCTACCATACGTTTTGGCCGCGTAGGTATTACAGTTTTCTATGAAACAGCTGATTTTTTTTTGATAACCGACTATACATTTCTACGCCAGGGGGTCTACGATCATGTGCTGAATTCATGATTTCAGTTTGCGCGTCGATGTCCCTGCCACCCTGTACTGTCGGTAGGTATGGCTATTTTCATAAAATACTGAAACTAATAGCTTTAAATAGAAGATGACTTTGTACGAAATACAGTTCACACCTATTAGAGGCAGTTTTGCATTTTATTTTACGGTCATATTATTATATTGTATCAACAATGTAGGTAGGTACGCCATAAGGAATTTTTTCCCTATAAATCTGCTCGAACCGGAATGACAATGTTGTATCTTCCAGCGAGAAACCTATGACTCTAGTAGATCACGAATCGTGGGACAACATGGTGCAAGCGGCATCTTTAATGGCTGTCATGCTGAACCAATCCGTCACGTCGAGTGTGGATGAACAAAAGCAAGGACTAAACGTAACATTATTGCCACCAAGGTTAATTAGTTTACTTGTTAATTTGTAGTTTTCTTTATCAAACTACAACGTTACAATGATTGGGTTAGTTCGTGTATCTTTAACTGACTTACGTGGGTGTTGGGTGAGAAGAACAGTGAACAAGTTCTACTACCAAGGTCTATCTACTTAATAAGACACAGATTGAAATAAAGTTGTGTGCATTGTCAGAAAGTTTCCATGGCTAAAGATGTGCTAGCAAATAGAGATAGAGATGGATAAGAGGAAAAGATTTGATGCATTTAATTTCTCTTACTCCAATTAAATAGGAATAAAGGTAAATTAGATAATGTTATTCTATGGAGATAGTCTGTAAATGGTGATATGTATACACATATTCACATGCTTACTTACGTCTTATAAGCAGCAATGTGATGAAACGTAAGAAACGGTTCATGCACGCGATCCCCATCGAGCACGTCAGGCCGCACCACCTGCCAGTCAACATCGAGATCCCCTCCTCCACCGAGTACACCGATAAGATATCAGATGCGCAGGAGTTTCAGCGGCTTATTGAAATGCAAGACGATGAGGTTGGTTACTTTTAAGTTCATTTATTAAAATTTTTCTTGTTAAACAATTTTTCCTTTTAAAGATATAAGTTCATACAAAGTAGATTTTTTATAAATTCTACTTGAAAATGTTATGAAACGAAAGCAGGGCAATAAACTTTAACACCATACATATTTATGAATAACGAGGTCCTAAGTATTGTATCGAGGCAGAAGGTTGAAAGAAAGTTGTTTTCCGGTTACATTACCCCCAGCGTTATGTTATGTAACCTCACGAAAACTGGAAACCCTGGAACACCCTGATTGAAAAATGTCAATGCTGTAATTGCAAGTTAAATAAAAGTTTTATGATAAATGATTATGTTGTGTTAATATACTTAGATACATGACCGCGTGGCGCTTCGTTACCTACGTCAGTACGTGGGGCCGGCGCTCTTCAACATCTGTGACTTCGACGAGGCGGCTGCCAGACACGTCTACTTGTTCAACTCCTCCAGACTAGTGCTGGCTATCACCAACTTTACTGTTAGTTAACATTCTCATTTCACTTCTATTGTAACGTGATGGTTAACTAACCATCATTGACGACAACAGGTAGAACTATGACCACTGTCGGAAAAAAGTTACCTACCCGCATAAAATTCGGTTTGAACTAAAAAATATGACATGACATTGGAATTAGAACAATGCAGTCTATTCGTAATGTTTTAAAGAAATGTTAATTTCACTTTACTGGACTTAAAACGAACGAGTTAACCTTTCTAACTAAATCAAGATTGTGCTAGGAGTACGTTCACGGCAGCGGTGTTACAGGCGAGGTTCGAACTCATGTTCTGACTGAGAACACTCGTTGTTCATGGCATGCATTTACAGTTAGTCTATTGCTGGTTGAATTGGACACTATGTCCGAGAGGTGAATCTGCAATGGAAGAACTAGGAAAAACTAAAGATGTTTGTATACAGTTGGAGCGCATGACGGTGGTGATGACACCTGCGCGCATGCTAATGTCGAGTGACGCGCACTGTGCGGCCGCGCACCTCGAGTGCCAGGTGTCCGGCGCGCGTGTCTGCATCGACACGCTCAGCGCCTGTGACGGCGTGCCAAACTGTGGCTCATACGGTACATAATCTGTGCTAAGGACCTTTTGTCAGACTATTATTTCCTTATGATTTCGCCCCCTGTTGGTACTTACTTGAGTTTCTTGTCTGTAGATGTTCTTTTTATATATACTTCGAGTGTCAGCCCATGTTGGCAAAAGATGTGTCCAACTAAGATTTGTTGGTCCTGTTTGCAACAAAGGACAATTTGCAGAAAGGAACCATTTATCAGGAAAATAGTTTTTTCATACAGAAATATACGATGAAGATCACCTGACATGCGGGGGCTCGGCATGGCTCCAGCACAACGTTTGTCTCGCAGCTTTAACGTTCTTGGCGGTGCTACTTACTATACTGTATACCGTGCACTACTGGCTCAAGCGATGTGTACCAAAAGTTTCCGATGCTTTCTTCATATACACCGACGCTGCTGAGAATGTGTGAGTTGTTTTCAATATTTATAAACAGTACCTTGTCGGAGTTGTCGAAGATATATTTTGCATGGAATAAGTCTGGGACAAACAATCGCAAATCTTTTTGACATGTAAAGTTGTATCCATGACCCCAGCTTGCCTCTAAAAAACACAATTAACAATTACTTCCTAGAAGCTAACTTTTGCAGCTGTAGGGCCTTTTTGATTAACTGGTGAAACTTCAAAGACGTGATGTGTATCGACATCTAATAGCAGCCTAGGTACAGCCTCTTCGGATCTACTAACTTAGTTTGTCTAGACTTACCATAACGGCTAACTTTCTGTATAACACGGAGCTTACTATTGTATCTTAATTTTGCTCAGGTTGTCAATTGTGTAGTGGCTAGTGGTACAGCATGTTGTATAATATGTGTGCCAATTTATATACAATGACATGAGTATTTACTTGTCAAGCTTTTGCTTTTTTTTTCTCAGTTAATTTTAATCATGATCTTGCAGTTTGAGTAATTTATGCGGCCTACCCAAATGTCCGTTCTTTGGTATTGTTCGTCGAATCGTTGAGCTCCTTAAGTCCTGACTTCCTGAGTTAAGCTGCACGATTACTGACAAATTCGTGCACTGACTGGACAGCTCCACTCAATCTGTGTGGTTCTTTCCTCAAAAGACCATTTCAGATACCAATCTACATGGTCTTCACATGATCTGACCAAGATTATGTCTGGACTTTAAAAGAGACTGTGACCTCTGAGTTTGTTTCGGCCTTTCTTCTCAGAGTAGTTAGATAGGAAAAGCCGACCTCATCTACTTTAAAAAATATGATTGACGAGTAAAAATGTTTGTAAAAACCTACTTACAGAAATAAAATCATTTATCATTTAACATAGGATCGACTATTTATCGTGTCAAGGCGGATTTGCAGATTGAATGATCTGTATTTTAAACAATTAGCTTCAGATTTGAATTTGTTTTCAGTTTGTACTTGGACCCTATTATGCGTTCTCCACATGATACTGAAGATCCAAAAGATATTTTTCGCAACGATGCCATGCAAGATTATATGGAGTGCACGGATATACGAATACAGAAAAAGACTGTCGGCTCCTTTATAAGTAGATTGTCCCGATTCTTCAGATGTAATCGTAAGAAAAAAATTTTAGGCGATCAAATCATTGAAGAAGATTTTGATGTGATGAACCCTGGAGACCGACGGTTCTTTTCATTTGCCGAAGTAGAATTAGGTAAAATGGGAGCTCCTTTTGCGATCGATGCCGCAGTACAAACAGGATCAAGTTTAGAAATGCAAATAATAGATAAAACCATAATTAATGAGCGAATGACTCAAGTTGATTCAGACAGCGAAGATATAGTGGCTCACTACGAAGGAAAACGAAGATCGGCGGACAGAAGATCAATTCTAGATTTAGAAATGACATGTAAAGAACCATCAGATGAATTAAGTATTTTGCATTTTTTCAGACGTGCTAGATCAGTTTCCATGCAAATGTCATCATCTCATGCGGTAAAAAATGCTGAAATCCAAGCTAAGTACCTACCTCATACAGAAGAGAAAGAAATTCAATGTCATGAATATGACCACAGCCTCATTACACCCGAGACTGTAAGTGTAATAGCAACCACTGGCACAATAAGTGATATAAAGCCAGAAGTTCGCATTGTTCGAAAGAAATTAAGATTTGAGGAAGAAATGAAGACGATACATGTTAGTGATGATGATGTAGTGGAAGAAGAAGTTGTAACTGATCAACGGCTTCGGCGGAGTGTCGTATATGGAGGTGGTAAAAATGTCCACTTAGACGACACGGACTCAAATAATAATGGTGATGAACCAAGCACTAGTGCGGGAAACAGGGAATTCAAATCGTACTTTTGGGGCAGCGGTAAAAATAAACCTAAAAAGCCAACTAAAAAGAAGACACAGCAGCTTTATTTGCGTTGAAGAATATCATTTCGATTTTTATACTTATAGTTTTTTAAATAATTTAGGACGTGAACTTTATTGTAGCGACTACATCATGTTTTATTTTATAGAAAAGGTGGCAGTTATGGTATTGAACACCTAGTGAATAGTTGTATATTTTATCGAATTTAATAAAAACTCTTTGATGTATGTAGGTAATTATTTACGAGTAGGTATAGGCTGACGTCGCGCGTCGGTTGAAGATGGTCGGCATAGCGGCGTCTGCGCCCGCGCCGCTATTTCCTAATTAAGACCAATTGTGCACCGGATAGAACACGTGCCAAAATGTGTGATGTCTTTTTAATGCCATACCGTCATCGTGTATACCTAAAGTCATTATTTTGAATTGGAGTAATGAGTTTTTAAAACATTTTTACTGAATTTAACATGGAAATCTGATCTTTAGGAGGTTAGAATAAAAAAATTGAGACGTAATAAGTACTTACGCTGGTCACTGGTCTAAAAGATTTTTGTAATTTTTCGTATGTCACTGATACTTACGATTTTTTATAGCTTATAGTAGGTTAGGTTAAAACACGAGTAAAATTAATTGGGAAAGTTTTACTAAGTTAGTTGTTTCTTTCTCAATGAGCAGTGGGCCACAATAACCACTACGTGGAGTCTTGACACAGCCAGAAGGCGTCGCAGCAGGCCATGTAGAAGATAGCAGGACGAGCTAGAGAAAAAAAACGAACAGTGGTCCACTTTAGCCCTGAATCGAAAGAGCTGGAAGTCATGGGGAGAGGCCTCTGCCCAGCAGTGGGATGATGCAGGCTAATAGTAGTAGTAGTTGTTTTTTTCATAAAACAAAAAATAACAACTAGACCAAAATTTGTAATATAGGAACCTATTAAAACCCCGCAGAATGGGATCTGTTTAGTAAAGTGTCTAGTAAAGAACTGAGAGTCTGTCTTCATAGAACGAATATCCGAGGAAGTTTGATATTTCTTCGAAATCGTCGACATATTTATTTGCTGTTGTTGTTCCAATTATGGTAGAAGTAAAATACAAATATTTGCAAAAAAATATTTGAACTATGTATTTCAAGACTTTCATGGTGGAAAACAGTAGCTAAGTACAGAAAATAGCCGTGAAAAGATATAGTGATAGGTATCACTAGAGTCTGTTATTACTTCAATACATAGACACAAAACACAAAACACAAAATGTACAGGATATTGCAGTGACAAACGAATGACTCGTTTTATTGGGGGCAATGAAATTTATCTTAGAGCTTTTATGTCAGTTCCAAAAAAGATAGATGTAAAAGTGTCAGACTAGGAGCGGGAGCCGAGAGCCGGTGCGCGAGGTCATTTCAATTGAAATCAATTAAAGCAATTGAGTCCAATTGAGCGGGCGGCAGATTCTGCGTCGTGCAGCGTGCTCCGTCGCCAGAGAGATTTTATGTGAAGCGCCTACGCGCCGATCGTCACATGACTCACTTGCACATCATCCTGGCCTTTTCCTAGCATGCTCCTATTTAACTAGAATATTTACATAGTAATTGAGTACATAAACTGCGTGGACTCGAAATTAAATGAAGGATTCGTGGGTTACATACATAAACCTACATTTTATAATCATTTCGACAGTATGTTGATTGTGTTGTCATGGAAAAGTTTTAGGTGGGTGCTATAATACCTACATACTGAGGACCTCAGTACTTGAAGTATCTTGGACATGCCGACGAGTAAACTCAGTTTCACCGTTGGTAATGTAATGACAGCGAAATATTCGGATGAAAATTGAAAATCAGTAATATTTCAGACTAGCTTCTGCTCGCGACTTCGTTCGTGTGGAAGTCGTAAGACACCGCAATATACTAAAATAACATCCACATTTTTGTAAAACTTTCCTGTATACTACGTTTGTAGTTTTGGTCTCAGCAGCCAACATATACAGAGAGTCGGGACTGGCGACGCGGGGGCAAACGACGCACAGTTGTCCGAGTGAGAAGCAACATGTCCTTTTCTTCCATACCTATTTTTGCTATTAGTTCCAGCATATTCTATACCTAATGGCACAATACTTATACACTGACTGCTGCATTCTTACAGATTATTCCTGACGAACGGCTATCACTAAAATAATATAACAGTAGATTGTGAACACACGTGATTTCTCAATATCAGTCACCGAACTATAGATATTTATTGTTATTATAACCATAGATGCAAAGCTGGGTACAAGACAGTTAATCCGTTTATAAACGAAGTTAACATTTCGAGTAACAGATTATTTTTTAAGTTATCCTTAAAAATTGTTAACGGACTCATTAACTTCCGTTTACTACTACTATTTGCCAAACGGCGCGCAAAACACGTTCTGACAATCTCTAAATAATTATTATTACAAACTCTAATGATACACCCTTCTTTTATAAATGTTTCATGTCCTGCCTAAACTTCCATAACGCAACCACAAATAACTGACACAACGACACACAAAATGCAATTTATATCACCGAGTTAACGATTAACGTAAACTTCCGTTAAATCTTCCAAAATGTAACATTTTTACGTTTAACGAAGTTAACTTTTTAGTAACGGATTAGCGATTAACGAAGTTAACTACGTATTTGATTAGCGGTGCCCAGCTATGCATTGACGACAAGAGATACCCAAAACTTCATGTTTTTCTGTGTACGTTCTACGAACTATCATATAGTAGTAGATATATCAATATGAAAAAAAAAGATCTCATAAAATATCAGAATCGAATACACAAAAAGGTTTTTGTAAAAATTGGACATTTTCTTGCTAACTGTTTTTTTTTTAAATCTGTGAATGTAGATCACAGTTTCTCAAAGTTAAGGACAGTCACCTTAGACTGTTTTCCTGTTAAAAAATTCAGTCAAAAATTCACCCTGTATATCATAATTGACTGGTTAGCTCCATAAAGGTATAGCGTGATGATATAATCATTTAAAAGGTTAAATTTGTAACTACCTGCAATATTCTAACCTTTTGGCTCGTATTTTTACGTTTTGCGGTAAACTATAGAAGATTTCGAAAATAATGTATGTACCTAATATTGCTCATGATAACAAAAAGCGTGATAATTTATACCCTACAGACTGATCAGACATATAGGGAATATTTATGAAAAATTTGAATTGAATCTATCTATGTATTTGCGTGATGCTGGAACATACATTCAGACAAACAGATAAACAGACAAACATTCTAAAAATTATATTTTTAGCATAAGAATCGTTCCCAGACCTCGTTGAAATTTTTTGTTTAAAAAAATATTTTATGTATAGTTTTAACTGCGCTACGATTTTATTATATGTGTAGAAGATTCATTTTTTTTCTGATTTCTTATGTATTTGAAATCACTTAAAACTTACCGAGACTACATCATCTAAATAAAAAAAGCTATGAAAAAGTATAAAAACATAAGATTTTTTTATTTTTCTATTTGGTACAAAAACAAATTGATATGACTATTACAATGGAAACGATGTGATATGTAACGTATTTATTTAGTTTGTAATTCTTCGTTAACTCGTTAGACTTCTTTGGTCACAAGTGTAAAGTAAGGAGTATACCAAGAGGTGGTGCCCAGTAATCAAAGACATTCAATTATTTGCCAGAAACCAAAAGCGATAGAGATAACATTGAACTTGCCTATGAATATAACGCGATATCTGCGCGTCGCTGATTATTAACGCGCCTAACTAATAGCACACATTTCCCAATCACTTTTTCATCCTGTAGATCACACATATATATCCTGTGGATCATGGTATATATTTATCAATAATAGCGAAAATTTGGGACGATTTTTGTATTCATACAAAACGTTAAACGACTGACATCCGTTTATTCCCACCGAAATTTATTTTTGTCATTGAACTAGGTCATGTGACATAATAAAGACAAAAGACGTAGTAAAGTGATCTGTCAATAAAACTACTAATTTGGAGTAAATTTTTTATAATAAAAACAAACGGAAATTATCAAAATTCAAATAATTGTATCTACTCTATGCGCGGAAATAATATAATTATAATTGGAAACATCGATTACCCCTGAACTTAAAATCATACAACCACATCACTAAACCAAATTTAAAAAAATGTTTTATTCCGAGCGTTCATTCTTGCTTAAATCTTTGGCACAAGAATGGTTTGGGATCAGATATAGTGGTCGTACGCACGAACCCTAAGCTTGACGCTGTGCGATCCCCGGGTTGGGCAAAGTGTAAGTTACAAAAGCGTTATAGTTTCCCATTAGAAAATTCTCAATAAGCAGCAGTTTGGAGTGCGGATTTGTGCCAGGTTGGTGGTAAAGAGAAACTAGAGCAAAACTAAAAAGACTTGCCCCGTTCACATGAGAATTTATATTACTAGCGAAATGTGGGTGTACCTCTGATGTGGTGATACTGCGCTATAGGTGTAATTTGTGGGCCTCCAGGCTAGGTTGATTGACCTAAAACGTTTGATAGAGGGGAAACAAGTGTTCTTTGACATACACTAAGTCTAAAATTAATATGAAGTAAAATTAAACAATTTGTTCTTGCCTTACTAAGATATTAATTTTTATTGCTACATTATCGATAAGTCATCACCATTCAGCCAAAAGACGTCAAGCAGTGATGATGATACTTACACCCCGGTTTTCCAAAACATGGAATGGTGCATGATTTTTTTAAGTTTTGTTAAACCGTAGGTTTTTTTTTTAAATCACTAGGTTATTACTGCGACAGACATTCCAGTTTATAACGACGCCTGAGAATAAGTGACTGAGATTTATGTTTTATTTTTCCGGGTTTTTAATTTATTTGTAATGTGCACGAGTGGCGGTTGTGTATTGTTTCATCACAATCTTTTCTTCTATCGTCACGCTCACGTGGAAGTCAATTCTAAGCAGTTGACAAAGGTTTATGTGAAAACTAGAGAGCTGCCCCTGCTTCACAGTGTTATTACGACTTGAAAAAACATTAAACATCATCATCATCATTAGGGATGGCGAGGTCTTTGTTCGCTTGTTTCGCTCGTTCAGTAGACCCCGCCATCCCCTTCGAATCGAAGCTGTCCGAGTCGGGGTGCCCCAAGTTCCGAGCTCGCTTCGCTCGCTCTTGCATCCTAAGTTCTAATAGGATCCCATCGATATGATTTTTACGACAAACGGCTGGTCGTAGACTAAAACACCAAGACGTTTTTAGCCGTATAATTAGGTTTTTTTTAAAGATAGAATCGAGAAACTAACGATTTGTGAATACAACATTTTTTTGTTTACAAATTTGTCTTTTTTCCTCAGTAAGTTAAAAAAAAATCGAAGGCTTATTTCTCATAAACGGAGCGTCGTAGGACCATGCTTCTCAAAGCTAAATGTTTTCTATAGACGAGGTTAACCCGATACTGAAATAAAATTGGTAAGTATGAAAGCTAGTGAAGTATTATTGTTTTATATACTTTTGATTTTTTTCGGTACCAGGTGCTGATATCTTACGAAATTAATGACAGAGATATTGAACATTATTTAGCATCTTTGGAACGTGGGTAGTTGTCGGAAGATGATATGGAGAAGTCTGATGAAGAGGAGGAAAATGTGCTTGAAAGTTACAACAGACATGAGTTACTGAATATGTTAGAAAGTGATGAGGAGGACACAGAAAACCCACAAAGCCACGAAAGTGACCCTCCCTTGATTGAAAATAAGGTAATAGACAACCAGGTTGTAGACAATAGTGACCCTACAGGACATACATTTTTAAGGATTGTTAGATAAACGATAATTGATCTGGTAAAACAGAAATATTGAATTTGAGGAGTCAAAATCACATTCAAAGGCAATTCTAATTTAGGACCAGAGTTGTCACAATTAGATACTCTATGTGCATGCTTTAACTCCTTTTTCACAGGACATTTCATGGCATGTATAGCAGAAGGGACAAAGGAGTATGCCAAAAAAAAAAAACTGCTTACAATTTATCAGACTTGAAAAAGTTTTTTTGGAATACTAATATATATGTCAGCCCATTATTTTCCCAATACAATACTGGTCTCCAAAATATGGCTATGAACCAATATATTCAGTAATGGCCAATAACATCTTTGAACAGTTGTAAAATCATTGCAGTTCAATAACAATTACCACCACAAGGCAATTGGTGATCCAGGCCAAAAGATGACGAGATAATGGTATATTTGTAAATTTTTTTCATCTTTTAAACCTGGCAGTGATAAATGCGTGAAAACACCTTAAAAAAAAAGTTGGTAATAATGTACCTAAGAAAAATATCCTCAATTAGGTACATTTAGAAATGAACTGGCTTTCGTCCTCTGTAACATGGAAGTAGCAAAAGAAAATAAAAGAGGTCGTTCAAGTTCTAGTCTTCTAGAAAATGAGACTCGGCCCAAAAAAAAAGTTCTGTAGCAGTTACCCCACCAAAAGAAACTCGCAGAGTTGGGCAAGATCATTGGCCTTTGGTATGGGCATCCCTGCGATGCAAATACCCTAACTGTAAGGGATATTCAGCTAACATAAAACTTTAATGAATTATGCACCTAAACCTTCCTCATGAATCACTCCGTCCATTGGTGAAAACTGTATGAAAATTTGTTCGGTGCTTTTTTAATTTATCGCGTTTACACAGACAGACAGACGCGACCGGGGGACTTTGTTTTATAATAGGTAGTGATAGTCATTCTGTAGTTTATTTTAAAATCTTTATTTAAAATATTTTTTCAATGAAAATTTCTGCGTGGCCCTTTCCAAGTTCTTTGAAAATTCTCAATGAACTAATATTATGCAACCTAGAATAGGTTACTAATAAGAATAGGGCAATAATAAGTATTGAAGTAGGTACTGAAATGAATTACAAACTTTTTACAAACTAACGTTTTCAACAGAAGCAGCAAAATTCTATCTTATTCAAAACAGGAAATGGACTCGTTCAACCGTTCAAAATGATTACCTAGTTTTTGTTTTGTGTGTACCATTACCAATAATTTTTACCCGATTGCTATATGAATTACAGTGGCAGTGTTAAAAAGTTTGTTAAAATGTAAGAAATAATCGTCGAAAAATGAAACAATGAAACGTTAAGTTTTCAAATTCACACTTGTGTCAAAACACCGGAATTGGTAGCAAAAACAAAGTTTTGCTTCGATGCAATGGTGGTTTTAGAATAGAATAGAATAGAATACTCTTTATTATGTACACCATAAAAATTACAGATATAAATGTAGACATTTTACACAGGGTGACACAATGGGCGGTCTTATCGCTTGTTTTATTTAGACAAAACCACCTGCCTAGCCTTTTCCCAACTAAGCATGACTTACAAATTTTTTATTAGACAAGGTATCTACTGTATTGTGAAAAATAATAAGCTTCTAAAATCTGCAGTAATGTTCTGCTTTGGAAAAGATTCTGCAGCCAGCTAGGCTAGTTCACTGTCTGAAATGGTTTAGGTTTTTAATGAAATTACCTTATGCCAATATCAGACGCTTTTTTCGAATCGAGTGAATCATTTATTCGATTGGATTTTGTAAATTTTTCTTTCATTCCAAGTTCACACTACACCGACTAAATAATATACGAATGAACATCACGAACGTTCATCTGCTCCTTTTAAAGGCTTAAAAGATCACAGAAATGTTTACAAGGCACAGAATTGATGAAAGTAATTTCATTGACGAAATACCAAAACTAAAAAAAACAATTGCTCACATTTACAGCTCTGCAGGTCCTCACTGCCTAAAAAGTCGTCATAATAAGAAATATTCTCCTTGAAGAGATTTATCCATTGGCTACATCTTTAGGTTATTGGGCGTTAGGGCAGATTAGCCCATTCTGCAAATGGAATAAAATCTTGTATAAAAGTTTATTTTACTCGTCTATTCCACTATGTGGGGTGTCGTTGGAAAGGTTCTCCAAACATATTGGAAGTACTTCATGAACATTTTCCAATTCAAGGATCCGTTTAAAAAATATTAAGCTTTAAAGTGCTAATTTTTGTTAGTCACTTTTCCCCCCCCCCAGCTAAATCGTTTAAATCAAACAAATCAAAATATTTTATTTCACATAAACCTACATGGGCACTTACGTAACGTCAGAAGCTAGATGCACGGTTCCAATTGGTCGTTTCCTATAGAGAAGAGCCGCCAAGAAACTCCACGGTTACTCTTTTAAAAATAAGTGGCTTTTACAAAGTTTTCAAATTACAATATTAATAGGTATGAGAGGACAGTGTTGAGGACGTTGTTTTTGGATGTTTGAAAAGTATTAACGATAGTAGTAAGGAAGTATATATAACGAAGATAAAAGGGAAGCTATCACAGCTGCGTAGGCTCACATAAATGTTCTACTTACTACTATAATTTTACGCTTTCCTTTGCGGGGTAGGCAGACAAGATCGAGCAGAACCTAAGCGTGATGTTTCTTAGTGATTTTGCTATTCAAGTAAAAAGTTTGTGGATATATTTTCGATTACTACCGCTGAAATAACTTTGTTTTTACATAGTTTTTTAGAAATATACTATGAAATACAAATTTATTTGTGCGGACGATAAAAACAATACTGTGCATGCGTAAATATTTATCCCAACTACGGAACTTTTCACTTTGCGTGGTTGCGACACACATTTGGCCGGTTTTTCACTTTTGGTTCGTTTTGTGCTCAGACTTTTCACTTCGAGTGAAAGATGTCGAATGTAAGGCAAAATAAGCAAAAAGTGCTACGGAATTCCTCTTCTCTCCTGTAGATTTTTACAACAAATATGTACTCATGGAGCCTTTTGTGTTACGAATCGATACCTTAGTGCACGGTTAGCAACTTCTATAGAGTAGTCATAACGACTGATACTGCGTTATACCAATGATTAAGATTAAATAAATTTAATTGAGGTATACCTAAATGTTTAAATGTAATGTACTTTTTTCTTAGGGTGTGTCTCACGAAGTAAGCGTCTCTTAATTTTTATACACTGAGTAGGTAAATAAATTATAACTGAATTCTGCTAATAAACATGACTTGTATAAGAATAAAACTGGACTTGAATAGTGTTTTTAACAAGTTAACTAATAAAAAATGCACTTTACGAACTCTGTAGCTTCACCATAATACATAGATTTTACTATGGATAAAATAACTTACCTGCAATGTACCTACGGCCTAAACTCACGATTTCTACAGCATAGAAATGCTCTAAAGTTTTTTACTCTCGCTATTGAGGCGCCTACGTAAGTAATGCTTAATTTCAGGCGGCACGAAATGTTCCGATGCGGACAACACAATATCCTTGAACAGAGCACGCAACTACTATCGTTATAACACTTCCCACTTTGGTTTCCGCACTACACAATCATCACATTTCTGTGGCACAAAACACAATCCATCTTTGGCAGAAGAATGCACTAGAACACAATAATATGAACACACACGACTTACTAGAGTGTGTTTGACCGTGACCCATTTGTTTCAAAGCACACAAACTGCAAATGCGACGAGAAGTGCATCAGCGAGTGCAATTCGTGTTGTCTGAAAGTCACCAATAAGCCCAATGAAGCAGAGATCCCGCTGGCGAGCGCCAGCACCAACCTAAATAGACTCTGATCATCTAAATTGACTTCAATTAAATAACAACCGAAATTGTTAAAATGCGCCATTACTCCCTCGACGTTAATCTAAGTGCCAATAGTCAGGGCGAATGTTTTATTAATAATAGCCAGCAATAACTGTTAATTAATAATTAAGCGATGGTGTCGTCGATCGGCATTAGTGCGCCGCGTCGCTGTCTCGAAGTAGCGCGCATTCATATCAGCTGCAACCGTGCAAGCCCTGTTCTACTGTGTAATGTAATGTGTGGTCTGGTGCATTGGTTTCGGTTTAGCAATTTTTTATTGTTTAGTTGGGGTAGTGTACATAACAGGTTTTTTATTTGTATACGGTACTTATCAAATCTTAATTTCAACTAGTAGTATGGAAAACAATTACCATACTACGAGTAGTAGTTTCTACAGGTAAGTATATTAGGATAGTGAAAATGATTATGGGATTATTATTTGCAATAGATGTGATTCTTTTCCCACGGCTATAAATCATGTAAGAGACATATGAGTGGTGTTGATACGGATTTACAATAAAGTACTATGGACTTTCAAAATAATGATGTGGGCGTTTGCGCCCTACAATAGCACCGATACAAACAAATATCGGGAGAGTCTGTGGGAATCCCGCATAGTGCGCCGACGACGGCGGTGCGGCCGCGCGCGCCCGCAGCCTCCGCGCAAGGGGGGTCCGCAGTGCTGCGCTGAGGGAGTGGCTGCACTACTCTGCGATTGGCTCCCTGGCACACTCGCGCCACTGGCCTAAGCGCCCGCTCCACGTAGTCGAATCTGGCCCCTCCGGCCCTACACTATGAGCGAGAATAGCACTTCCACGCACGCTCTCGACTGTCTCGGACGCGCTACTCATTGGTTTAAAACCTACGTCGAGCGACGTATTATGGTAATATAAATTGACCAACCGTAGAGCAAATTCGGTTAGTTCGTTAAAGTTGATTAAAGCCATTTAACCGGGACGGACACGAGGATACGAACGGCGCGAGCGTTCGTCGATCCCGGGGGTTTGGTTAAATGAAGTCAAATTGTTTAATATCGGAGTAGATAGATAAATCTGTGTGTCGGGTTCGGTTCGGTGGTCGAGCTGAGCAGCGGCGCGACGGAGCCGAGCGAGGTGCGCGCCGAGGTAGCGGGCCCACCGCCGCCCGCCGCCGACGGCTACATGTACGTGTGCGAAGGGCCCGGGGCCGCGCCGCGCTACGAGTGCGCCTTCGAGCCGGGGCCGCACATGGAGCAGGGCCCCTTCGACGAGCACATGTTCGGGGAGTTCGGCAAGGAGCGGCACGTGGCGGTGGTGGTGGGCGACATCGGCGAGCTGTACCGCGACGAGTTGCCGGGCTTCGCGCCCGTCGCCGCCGAGCACAAGCGCAAAGACGAGCCGCTGCTGCTGCAGGCGCCGGAGCCTAGCCCTGCGCCGCACCCGCACCCACCACCGCCGCCGTCCGCCACCTCCAAAAAGAGCGACAAGAAGAAGAGCGACAACAACGGAATCAAGAAGAAGAAAACTAGGTGAGTGTTAATAATCAGAATACTGATTTTTATTTATTCTGTTCTCGTCCAGTTTAATGTAAAGAATAATAATAAATTAAACATTTACTCAGTTATTAAAGCAGTAATAAAATCTTTATACAAATAATCGTACAGAACTTGCCTACGCTCGCACTGCTACGAAGTTTCTATTTGCTACGAAGATGACTGTGTTGTAGCAGTCTTACGCGTAGTAAGTCGGCTACGAATAATCTTCGTAGAGCATTCGTAGCGGAACGCTACGTAGAATTCCGTAGCGAATTAGACCTTTCTTAAGTTAATAATATGAAAAATATGTATTGCACAGTTTGGATGCCTGATAGATACCGATGATATATATGGTATTACGCGAATGGATAAAACATAGATTGTGGAAATAAGTAGGTATGAAATCGGAAAGTCCGCCGGTGACTGAGAAGTTGTGGGGAAATCGATTGTCATGGTATGCGCATGCGATGCGGAGGAATGAGGAACATGTCGTAGAGAAATATTAAGTATGAATGTGGATGGCTTTGTGATGGCCACATAAACCATGGATGGATTGATTGAAAGATATGGTCAGAAAGGGGCTGATACTGAGATGACTGCTAATAGAGATGTATGGAAGAGGAAACCATGCTGCGCCGACCTCATATAATTTGGGATAGTGGCAGGAGGATGAGGATAATGGAACTGGAAGTCTGATAGGTTCCATACAAACGAAATATGTTTAGTAGTTAATAGTATTGAATGTTAGTAGGTAATGGTGGCGTTATAAAATTACTATTTTAAGCTCGTGATTTCTTTATTTTTATCAATAAATAACCGAAAATAAATGAAAATGCCCCGTACAACAATATCACCTGCAGCCAGGTTGTTTTATAAGCATAATCAAGCATCCAGACATACAACAACTATTCCATAGAAATGTTTGTTATATGCGAGAATCGAACCGCGATCTACACCCTAATTGCGCACAAACTCTTCAAGTGCCCTTTTCAACGCCACGTACATGTATAGAAGTTCCAGATTTTCGTGCACTCAGCGCCACGACTTCATTAGAACCTCTTCGTTTTAACTATCTTATAAAAATATATATACTTTATTTAAAGGCATTTTTCTGTTGTTATTTAATATAAATAATAGGATAGATTATAAGAAGGCCTATGACTCGGTGCCACATACATGGCTCATGAGGGTGCTGGAGTTGTACAAGATAGATACAACTCTACGCACCTTCCTTAGGTCGTGTATGGGGCAATGGAGAACGGTTCTTCGCTACCCAGGGTGTCGACAGATCCAAGGCAACGATGAGCCTGTATGGATTGAACGGGGAATATTTCAGGGCGATAGTTTGAGTCTACTTTGGTTCTGCTTAGCCCTCAATCCTCTAAGCACACTACTTGAGGATTCAGGTCTAGGCTATCGGTTGCGGAGAGGTGGTCAGGTCATATCTCATCTCCTCTACATGGATGACTTGAAACTCGTTGCCCCCAACAAATTGTAACTGATGGAGCTACTGACGGTAACTAAAACTTTCAGCAGCAACATCAGGATGGAATTTGGTGTGGACAAATGTGCAGTCACGCATGTAAAGCGAGGTGAGATTATGGAATCCGAGGGAATTCAACTTTCGGATTCCATACACCTTAGATCCCTCTCCTAATCCGAAAGCTATAAGTATTTAGGTATGTCGGAAGCGTTAGGCATCAACGTTGCTGACATGAAGCAATCGTTGAAGGAGCGCTTCTTTGGTCGCCTGAATAAAGTATTAATTAGTCTTCTTTCAGGCGGAAACAAGGTGCGCGCCTTCAACGGTTGGGTCGTGCCTGTCTTGATGTACTCTTTCGGCATAATCAAATAGACTCAGACTGAACTCGACGCCTTGGACCGTACACTGCTGACCGCAAACCGGATACATCACCCCCGATCATCGGTGATGAGACTGTACATACTGCGGAAGTGCGGGGGTTGGGGCTTTTTAAATGCAAAGGCCCTCCACAAACGCGAAGTGTGCAATCTCAGGGAATATTTGTTTAAAGCCAAAGTGGGTATGCACCGTGATGTGGTAGCTGTGGACAAGGGACTCGCCCCGCTCTCCATGGCTAAAGAGAACTGGCGCAAACCTGTGGTACTTACTACCGATGACCGCAAGGAGGTATGGCAAAGCAAGCAGCTTCACGGACGCTTCTATCGGGCTCTTCATGAGCCCGGTGTAGATTTCTTAGCGTAGCGTAGCGTAGCTGGCTACGTTTTGGTGACCATTTCGGGGAAACTGAAGGTTTCGTCTGTGCAATTATGGACGAAGTTATCTTGACGAATAACTACCGGAGCCATATTATGAAAGATGGGACGGTTGACGTGTATCGGGCATGCCATCATCCGAGTGAGTCCATCAGACGTAGTATCTCTGGTTGTTCTCGTCTAGCTAACGGCGAGTACTTGCACAGGCATAACCAAGTAGCCAGGATTATTCACCAGCAACTTGCTTTGAAATATAAACTAGTGGATTCAGAGATACCGTACTACAAGTATGTGCCCGACCTAGTTCTCGAAAATGACCATATCACGTTGTACTAGGATCGGTTTATCATTACTGACGGGACTATTGTCGCCAATAAGCCTGATATAGTGGTTATAGGTCGATTGGCGCGTCGCACAATGATTATCGATACGAGACCATTTTGCATGACGAGAACCTCGTGAAAGCTCAGAAAGAGAAACACATTAAATATCCCGACTTAGCGACGAGGTTGTTTACATGTGGAATGTGAGCTCGGCTATCATTGTGCCGATTGTCGTATCGGCCAATGGCGTGATGGCCAAAAGCCTCGACCAGCATCTCTCGAGGCTCTCGTTAGGCGGTTGGATCAAGGGCCTCATCCAGAAGGCAGTAATCCTCGGTACGGCTCACATCGTGAGGAGGTTCCTATCTCTGGAGTCCTAACCACCGGTAGCTTGGACCCTGCTCCCGATACCAGCGGACCACTACTTTTTATATTTTTAAATGTTTTTATAAATATATTTAAAAATGTATCTAATAAGTATTAAAATAAATAAACGAAATAATAATAAAAAATATTACGTAAACTTATAAATCTCATTTATCGATAAGATACCCTCATTACTACTTTTTACTGTATATTTCGTTATACATTTACAGCGTGGTGCTGGGCGACGCATAGCGTCCTGTGTATGTTGGCGTCAAATTAAGTCCCTTGGGTTTTATTTTTATTAAATATGTTTTTTTTTAATAATTAGTTTAGTTTTTGGCAACTGTGCCGATGGCGATTATTCAGCGACATTTTTCAAACGTAGTTAGTTATAAATGAAGCCTGAAGTATAAAGCAACGGATTTTGATGTATTGTCAAAAGAAAAGTTTCAGAAGCAGTCTGAGTGTGTAAGCATAATCAGCCTATAATGTTCCCACTGCTGGGACACAGGCCTCCTCTCTGTGAGAGCGAGTGTGCCGTAATCCACCATGCGGGTCCAGTGCGGGTTGGTAGATGTCACACGTCTTCGAATTTTTGGTTCTAGGACATGCCGGTTTCCTCACGATGTTTTCCTTCACCGTTTTGAGAGCAGTGGTGATGAAATAATTTATGCAAAGTAAAGCGCCTGCCAGAGTTCGAACCTACGACCTACAATTCGTAAGTCGCAGCCGCCACCACTGTTCTCCGAGTATGTATCACTTTCATATTGACAATACAAACCGTTACTACAGACCGTTCACCATGAATAGTCCCTCGTACAGGAGCTCTGAGCATTCTTTTTCGCACTCGCAAAAAAGTACGAAACCTTTTCACAATTTCCCGTGCACTATTTTCACTGAAACTACGACAAAAACTGCACAACGTAAATTACATTGACAGTCAACAGTGCCGACAAAAAGGAAATGGACAAGTTGTAATGAACGGTTTACAGACCGTTCATTACAACTTGTCCATTTCCTTTCTCTTCAAATCTTTTGGTTCCAAGTGGTATCATTGGTTCCACATGCATCGGCACGCGCCGCTGTCACAGGTGACCGGCGCGGCGCAGGAGCACCCTCCCCGCATTAGCTGTATCGTATTGTCGAGAACCACCCCTGTTCTATTAATTATTTGCATAACTAATACGATGATTTTTAATACGTGATAAAAACCATATGGCTGCATTGTGGTTTATTACCTATATGTTTACTTTTATGAATTAATAGTTTGCTCATAGGATTTGTAAAAGTATATTATTTTAAAGGTATATTAATAAAAATTAAAATTTTAAGGAATTGGTTATCTGGATGGTCAGAACCCCTAATATTATCCGACGTATTATCAACATATATATATATATTATAACAATTTGTATGTCAAGCGTGGTGATTGTGGACAAAATAATGACAATAGAATATTGTAAATGGGATATGAATCTCACATATCGACTGATGTAATTTTTTCTCTGAAGAATCCCATACAGTTTTGGGAATAATAGCGTTCATACGGGACAAAATAAAGAAATGTTATTATTTCTTACTAACAAACCACTTTAAGATTTCTTAGATAAGATAAAAACGCGTGAAAATATAATTCATAACGGCTCGACACCATTATGATCGAAACAAAACCTCTGGCGGCACCCTTTTCTAAGTAACAACACTTGATACAGGCGTCTTGCAACAAATGCTATAACACTACAAAGGATACATGTTTCGTTCAGATTAATTACCCGTATGACCGCGGGGAGTCAATTGCCTTATCTCACCATCTCTTGAATGGAGGGTACAGCGCTTAATGAATGTAGTTGCAACACCAGCCCAGTGATCGCTTTGTAGATAGCGTACGGGAGCAATTATGTAGTTCATCTCTAAATATTTACAACGTGAATTAAATTGCTGTTAGTGTAGCTAAGTCAGCTATGTGTAAGTAGGCGTTTGGGTTCTCACAAGCTTTTTTTTATTTTCTTTTACTCAGCAGTAGGTGCGGACCAAGGACCTTAAATGGTACATAATAATTTCATTTCCTCACATTAAGGAGGTATTATTTTGTTACTACGCTTTAGGGACTTATAGGGAAATTATATTATTATGATGAGTAGCTACCTACGAAAAAGCATTACTTTAGGTAGTGTGCAGGACCGCTCAGTGGAGCCTAGGTGATGACACGCAGTATAGATCGAGGCGCAAAGCGTAAGCGAAGAAGTTGCTAGTGGGCTGAGACTTGTTTAGCGGGACTGGAAGCGGGCGAGTGCATGCAGGCGCAATTCTTCTTAATAAAACACTGTTTCACGGCTTCTTATTTATTTGTTGTTCTCTTCACAGCGCTGGATTCGGAGTGTGTCTACGCCAAAAAAGGCCCCATTTTTATAGAGAGCTGTGCCCAATCACAGCCCAGCAAATTTGCACACGGCACTATCATTTTTCCCTCGGCCAATCAGAGCCCGCGGGGTTTGCACACGGCCCTAATGTTTACTTTTTGTATGGGGTTTCTATTCAGACCTTTTTATGGCATTTACATATCTCCGATTACAATAATTCTTATCTTATTACATGGATATGAACTTACTCTAGTTATATACAAAAAAATCTAGGCATTATTCTTTAATTTAAACCCTTAAATAAATAAAAATCTAAAACGGCTCCCCTTACGGTAAAGTTTCGCGATACTTAGGCTTATTTGCTTTACGCGTAAGTGGTGCCATCAGACGGAAGAAGTAAAACATAAATTAAGACTTTGTTTGCAAACTAGGAATCCTATTTTACCTAATTATCACATAATTTAATTGACAACCTAGGTTTTCTTAGTCTACGAGTGCCTCTAATTGCTATAAGTTGGTATCATCACAGAGACGTTAAGTTTACATTATAATTCTAGTATTTACACACATAATTCACACATAAATCACTGATAACTAAGCATTTTAAGTTAAAATATTGTACATAGTGTTATTACGAGTACATAGGGCACTGTCACAAGCCGCTACCTTATGGTGTCGTGCACATTCTCCCGCCGTCGCGAGGCCGCGACTCTGTTGGTAGCACGACGATCTTCCTGGTGGGACGGCGTAGAACGTGGCCGCTGCTGGTGGTGACGTCCACTACTCGTACCTCTCCGTCGGCTCCCGGATACAGCTGGCTGATGCGTCCTCGTGGCCAGACGTTGCGTGGCAGGTTACTGTCGCAGATAATGACTAGGTCGCCCACTTTGGGTTGGGTACCTGCGCTGTTGGGCTCCCGCCGGTGCTGTAGTAGTGGCAAGTACTCCTTGACCCATCTTCTCCAGAATACATCTGCCAGTACCTGGGCTCGCCTCCACTGCTGACGAGCTGTCATGTCTTTTTCTTCGAAGTGGCCAGGTACCGGGACATGGGGATTCGGTCCGATGAGTATGTGGTTCGGTGTCAGAGCCTCTGGTTCCAGGGGGTCGACAGAGACGTGGGTTAAGGGGCGTGAGTTCACTGTGTTTTCGACCTCGACCAATAGTGTTGTCAGTGTCTCGTCGCTCGGGCATCGCTCGTTCAGTGTGACGCGCAATGCTTCTTTCACTGATCGTACCATTCTTTCCCATGTACCCCCCATAAATGGTGCTGAGGGGGGAATATACTTCCACTTGATGTGATGGCACGTAGACTCGTTGTGCATGGCTTCGAGTGCGGCCTCGCAGAGTTCCTTTTCAGCTGCTTTGAAGCAGGTGGCATTATCGCTCCACATCTCTTTGGGGCATCCTCTTCTGGCCATGAATCTTCTTAATGCTGATATCGCAGAGTCCGTGCTCAGCGAGTGTGCGACTTCTATGTGGATCGCTCTGGACGTCATACATGTGAAGAGTGCGCCGTACCTTTTCTCACGGTGACGTGCGACCGTGACCTCGATTGGTCCGAAATAGTCGAGTCCGGTAAAGGTGAATGGCCGCGCATGATGTGCTAGGCGCGCTGCTGGCAGGTCGCCCGTGAGGGGGATCGCTGGCTTCGCTCTTCTGATGCGACACGGCAGGCAGCTTTTCACTATGTTTCTTACTGCTGGGCGTATTTTTAAAATCCATAGTCGTTGTCTTAATTCATTTACGACCATTTCCACACCGCCGTGATGCAACTTTTCATGTACATAGGCTATGTACAAGCGTGTGTATGTTTGTTTACCTTCCAATATTGGGGGATTGGAGGTGTCTTCTTGTATGTCTCGGGCTGCGGTCACTCTTCCTTTCAGGCGTACGATACCTTCTTCATCAATGTACACACTGAGCTGGCTTAGTCGATCGTTGTTGCTGGGTGAGTGACCTTTTATTATGCGGTCAATCTCAGCTGTGAAGCTCTCTTTCTGGCTCGCTTTAATCCAGAGTTGTTCCGCCCTTATTAGGTACGAGGCGGGTATCTCGTGGTAGAGATTGATGTGTCGGGGCGAGTCCCTTCTCGCTTGTGCTGGGGGTGGCGCTTTCTTCGTAATACGCCAGTCGGGGTCATCGACCTTTGTTTTTAAGGTGCGTTTTCGGGTGGCTGCGACTGTATCTTTACTGGGTCGGCACAGTTCGATGAATTGTAGCACTCTTGCTGTCGTCCTTATGAGTCGAGTCCACTTTGAGAATTTTTCTATGAGAGGGAGAGGGCTTTGACCGTGTCCGCTCTCCAGCTGATGTATGTTGCATTTTTCTCTTTCTTCTCCGGTGTCATATTTCACAGCTTTCTCTTCTTGCGGCCATTGGGATTCCGGGTTTCTTAGGAATGAAGGCCCTTGAAACCATCTGTGAGTAGCAGTGAAGTTGTCTGGCGTATCTCTTGTTGCGTCGTCGGCTACGTTGTCTTTTGAAGATAGCCACCGCCACTCGTTTTTCTTTGTGGTTTCTTCTATTTCAGCGAGGCGATGAGCTACGAATGACTTGTAGGTGCGTGGCTCCGACCTGATCCACGCTAGTGCTGTGCGTGAATCACTCCAGTAGGTCTGGCTCGCTGTCTCGTACTCGTGCTCTCTTTTCACTGTCTGTGCGAGGCGTGCACCCAGTAAGGCGGCCTGTAGCTCGAGCCTGGGCATGGATACAGGTTTTAGTGGTGTCACACGGCTCTTGGCAGCCGCTAGGGCTACGTGCACGCTGCCGTCGGCTCGTTCTGTTCTCCAGTATACTGCTGCGGCGTAGGCTTGTTCGCTTGCGTCGACAAAGGTGTGCAGCTGTCGTGAGATACTAGGTTCGACGTCATAACATCGCGGTATTTTCAGCTGTTTGATCACGCTGAGTGACGTCATCCATTTCTTCCACCTGTCTTCTAATTCTGTGGGTATTGTGTCGTCCCAATCGGTTTTGTAGCTCCAGGTGTCCTGGAATATCCTCTTGGCTGGGGTGGTGATTGGTGATATTAACCCCAGTGGGTCGAAGAGTGCCATTATGATACTCAGGGCTTCTCGCTTTGTCGGAGAACGATTGTTTTCTTTCACTTCTGCTGGTATCTTGATCGTGTTCGTGTTGAATCCGATGTGATCTTCTTTCACGTACCAAAGTAGTCCTAGCGTCTTTTCTGTTTCTGTGCCACCCAGACTTACAGTGGCTGACTTGTCTTGTTCTGGTGGGTTGAACTCTTCGATGGTTCTGACGTCGTTTGATGTCCACCCATCCAGCACGAACCCCGCTTTCTTGTGAATGAGGTCGACTGCTTTTGTAGTTTCTTTTGCTTCCTTAATGGTGGGGAAGCTTTGCAAGTAGTCGTCCATATAGTGGTTTTTTCGTATCGCCGCTGCTGCTTCTGGGTACGTAGTTGCAAACTCGCTCGCATTTTTATTCTTGATGTATAGAGCGGTGCACGGTGATGACGTAGACCCAAATATGACTGACGTCATGCGATATTCCTCCGGTTTGCCCTCCCGCCGTTTGCCTCTCCACAAGAATCGGAGGGCGTCTCTGTCTTCTTGTCTTATCTTCACCTGCATGAACATTTCTTTTATGTCTCCACTGACAGCGTATGCGTGTTGTCTGAATCGCATAATTACACCAGGGAGGGATTGTAGCAGGTCTGGTCCTGAATGCAGCATGTCGTTTAGACACATGCCGGCGGCCTTTGCTGACGCGTCGTGAACCAGCCGAGGCGGTTTGTGTGGCTTCGCTGGGTTAATGACCGGGAAGTGAGGCAGGTACCAGGTCTTTCCTTCTGGGGCTGGGACTGCTGCCTGTTCTGCGTAACCGGATTTGAATAGATTGTCTATTCTTTCTTCATATTTTGATTTCAGATCTTCATCTTTGTCTAGTTTCTTTTCTAGGGAACGCAGGCGTCGCTCGGCTTCGTTGTAGTTGTTTGGTATCTGGAAGTCTTTTTCTTTCCATAGCAGGCCGGTTTCGAATCTTCCGTCTGGCAGCCTCTTACTGGTTTCTTCTAATATCTGTATGGCTCGTTGTTCAGGATCTTCTTTTTGTTTCTTTGGTTCGATGCACAATGATTCGAGTTTAAAGTAATCCTTGATCGTTTCTTCCATTGACGGTTCTTCTTCTTGTTCTATAAGTTTTCCACAGAATGCTACGGTGGCTGAGAGTGAGCTGTGACAGCCGTGAAGTACCCAGCCGAGTTGTGTGAGGGAGGCGACTGGCTGGTTGCGACGTCCGGTGCGTAGTTTCCTTGACACTATGAGGTGCCAATTATCTTGACCAATCAACAACTTGGGCGAGGCGCGTTCGTATGCGATCTGATCTTTGATGTCGATCAGGTGTTCGCAGTCTTCTAGATGACGGTCGTACACTGTCTCTGGTGTGAAGTTCAATCTTTCCAGAGTGCGCGCGGCTTCAATTTTATATTCTTCTTGCGCGTATTTTCCTCTTATGCTGAAGTTAATGACCTTGCTGCTGTCATGCTTCATTTCGTTTCCGATTCCTTGGATCCACATAGTGTTGGTGGGTCCGTCGGCTCCGATGACGTCAGCTATCGATGCGTCCACCAGTGTGACTGTGCTTCCTTCATCCAATAGTGCATATGTTTCAATGCTGGTGTGCGGTCCCTTTAGTATGACGGGAGCAATCTTTAGGTATGCACGTCGACGGTCGCATGGTTTGACTGTTGATGTGACCTCTACTGCTGGTGCTGCCGTCTCTTTCTTTGCAGAGTCGCTTGATGTGTCTTGATTCTTCTCATGATGTAGTAATTTGTGATGCCTCATGGAGCACCCATGTTTCCCACACGGCGGAGCTTTGCATTGGATTCGACGATGTTTGCTTCGGAGGCAGCGGTAGCACATGTTGTTTTTCTTTGCTATTTCCCATCTTGAGTTTGTATCGAGAGCGACGAACTGCTGGCAGTCGGGAAGTTTGTGGTTTTGTTTACACTGCGGGCAGTTGTCGTCCGATGTTGTTCTTCTCTCCGTAGCGAAGGTGCGTTCTGTTCTTTTGTTCCTTCGTTCTTTTCCCGCAGAGTCGTCGTTGGTCATCTCTGGTAGAGCGTAGGCGCCGCACTTGTCTGCTTCTTCATTTAAAAACATGGAGATCCTCTTTAACTCGGGTGTATCTTCTTTCTTCGTCGCGGCATAGTCGTACCACTTACTTTTCAATATAGGGGTAAGCTTCTCATTCACTATTCGCGCCATCTCAGGACTGTGTAAGTATTGTGTCTTCTTCAGTGCTTCGATGGTGCCCACTATGTTTGTCACTCGACCGGCGAAGATACATAATTCTCTGGGGTTATCTGTGACCCGGTTTAGTGACTTGAGCTTCTCTATCTCGACGTGGATGAGTGCTTCTGGTCTTCCGAATCTTCTTTGCAAGGCGTCGATGACGACTTCTGGGTCTGGTTGGCTCACTATTAGACAGCCGACCGCTTCTTTTGCTGTTCCGCGTAAGCTTCGACGTATACGCGCCAAGTTTTCTGTTCTTGTAAAGTACTTCAATGTTTCTTCATAAGCTGCCTTGAAACCGAGCCAGTCTGCACAGTTTCCATTAAACAGTGGTAATTCTTGAATGTACTTCGGTGGTTCCCTTGTGCTTCGTACCGCTTGAGAGAGGGCGGCGGCGAGGGTTGTCACGTCTATTAATGGTTGACGTGTATCTTCTTGTCTTGGTGTTACTTCAACGGGGTCTTCTTGCTTCTTCTTTACCTCTTGTGATGACTGTGGTTGACTTGCTTCAGGTTCTTTTAACCATGTGCTTATACGGACTGAAGCTAGGTCATCTTCCATTTCTTCTTCATCTTCTGAGGTGTCTTCTTCTGCTTGAAGTCGCTGGACCCGCACTCGTTGTAACTCCATTTCGGCTTTTGTTTGTTCCAGCTTTAGTTCAGCCAGTCTTTCTTTTGCTTTCCATTCCGCCAGTTGTTTCTTGCGTGAAGCTGCGGAGCAACGTGACCGGGCGTCCTTAGGTTTTAACGTGCGCTGCGATGCTTTGTCCTTTTCTTTACGGGACGCGGTGCTCGTGTCTTCTGTTCCCGTTGTAGTGGTGGTTTCCTCCGTGGCGGTCGAACCAGTAGTTCCGCTGCTAGTACCCGACGCGTCGGTAGCGGTGTTCGATGTGCCACTGACCGAGGAATTCCCTGACGCCGTTTCTTCTACAGTCGTGGGTGTCTTCAGCTCTTCTTGCCGACGTTTCGTTCGTTCCCCGTCTTGACTTCGTGTTAAAACCATCTTCTTGATGCTGGCTGACGATCCGGTTTCGAAGGACCAATAATGTGCAGGACCGCTCAGTGGAGCCTAGGTGATGACACGCAGTATAGATCGAGGCGCAAAGCGTAAGCGAAGAAGTTGCTAGTGGGCTGAGACTTGTTTAGCGGGACTGGAAGCGGGCGAGTGCATGCAGGCGCAATTCTTCTTAATAAAACACTGTTTCACGGCTTCTTATTTATTTGTTGTTCTCTTCACAGCGCTGGATTCGGAGTGTGTCTACGCCAAAAAAGGCCCCATTTTTATAGAGAGCTGTGCCCAATCACAGCCCAGCAAATTTGCACACGGCACTATCATTTTTCCCTCGGCCAATCAGAGCCCGCGGGGTTTGCACACGGCCCTAATGTTTACTTTTTGTATGGGGTTTCTATTCAGACCTTTTTATGGCATTTACATATCTCCGATTACAATAATTCTTATCTTATTACATGGATATGAACTTACTCTAGTTATATACAAAAAAATCTAGGCATTATTCTTTAATTTAAACCCTTAAATAAATAAAAATCTAAAACGGCTCCCCTTACGGTAAAGTTTCGCGATACTTAGGCTTATTTGCTTTACGCGTAAGTGGTGCCATCAGACGGAAGAAGTAAAACATAAATTAAGACTTTGTTTGCAAACTAGGAATCCTATTTTACCTAATTATCACATAATTTAATTGACAACCTAGGTTTTCTTAGTCTACGAGTGCCTCTAATTGCTATAAGTTGGTATCATCACAGAGACGTTAAGTTTACATTATAATTCTAGTATTTACACACATAATTCACACATAAATCACTGATAACTAAGCATTTTAAGTTAAAATATTGTACATAGTGTTATTACGAGTACATAGGGCACTGTCACAAGCCGCTACCTTATGGTGTCGTGCACAGGTAGGTACCTTATAACGTGTCCACTCTTACATTTTGTTTTTATAATCCCGATGACAGGCACAATGATGTGTTGTATTATATATCAAATAAAAATGTGGTGTAACAATTAATAACACGATGCCGCTATAAGTTTAAAGTCAATTGGCAGGCAATTAGAGGTGCTCACGCGCAACGGGGGTGAATTTCATTTTACGCTCAATCAATTTCTGCATGCGCGTGCGGCCCGCAGCCATATTGCACGCGTCAGATGGTAGATGTGCTCGTGATTGATAGATAAGACTTTTGTTTGTGAATGTATAATTGAGAGTATAACAAGTTATTTTTCAATTGGGGGGTGGTTTATTGTTTGAAAACCACCCATCAGCTTCGAATACACCTACCTACACCAAATGATACAATATCTTCCCTGTGTAGTGTGAGTTCTTAAAAAAGGCTGCAAGTTTTGGTTGATTTTACTTCTTAGGTATATTTATTTCCTTGTTTTTAAACATATATTTTCTTCCTCAGAACTACTTTCACGGCGTATCAACTGGAGGAACTAGAGCGAGCGTTCGAGCGAGCGCCATACCCCGACGTGTTCGCAAGAGAAGAACTGGCTCTTAAACTTAACTTGTCTGAATCACGAGTACAGGTTTGTAAACAAACGATTTCATGTATTTACAAGTTGCTGGAGTTACGTCAAAGCCTAACTACAGTAAATACAGTGTATTCATTCATATTATTTTCAATAGGTTTGGTTCCAAAACCGAAGAGCGAAATGGCGCAAACGAGAGCCTCCACGCAAAACAGGGTACATCGGTTCCAGTTCACCGAGTTCTACAACATTAGGTGGTGGGTTTTCCGGCATCGGTGGCAACTTGCCAGCCTTCCCGCAGAACGGGCTACCCGCCCCGTCAGACTCCTGGTCGTACCAACATTCCTACGAGCTCTCCTCTCATCATTTACTGTCATCTAGCAGCGGTGGATACCCGGGCTTCAACGCACAGCCAGCTGCGTATTCTTACACGACCGTCCTCAATGGTCACGACGGGCAGATGTTTGCGCCGCGGCACTCTTACGAGTACGGGGAGGGTAGTCCACCTCCGTTGGGCGTGCGCGACTACCCAATGATGGCGGCGCACTCACCGCAGATGGAGGCGCACACGCATGACGACAAGCTGGAGTACCGCTCGCACGAGCACGAGGACAAGTACGCGGCGTGCGCGCTGCAGGACGAGCCGCCGCGGTACGCCGCACCGCCCGACGACTACGACAAGTGCGCGCTCGCGGCGCACGACAAGCACTACGACATGGAGCGCCACGCCGACCTCACGCAGCCCGTAGTCGTCAAGATGGAGCCTAGCACCGGACAGGCGTACACTACGCTGCCTCCTTTTTTGAATTGAAATACTCCTTTTCGAAATTATCCTAGCGTTAGTGTTCTAAGCCAGAGTAATTTCGAAAGGGAGTATTAGCTAGGAATGTAGTAGGTGGGTAGGAAATTATCAGATATCTCCTGTACCGTTGTTTTGTTCTCCATTGCTTAAAAGTAGTGCATGCTTGATGGTATCTATATTTTATATGAATTAATTCACTGATTGGTATATTTATACAGTAATGAGTTCATATAAAGTGGATAATAATTAGAATATATGTATGTATACTATATAGGTATAGGGGGTAGGCGGGGGGTACTAGGTATTAAAATATAAATTCCATAATTGGTATGCGATTAAGTAGGTATTGAAGTAGGTAGGTATTTTTTTTATATTTTTGTAGTTATAAAATTATGAAGCGTTTTAAAGTTTTTGCAATAATGTAAATATTTACTTATTTAAATATAATTAGACGTAAACAAATGTGCCTCTTGTAAGTTTAATTTGTTTGTAGGTTTTGTGTAATTTATAAGCTTACTATTATTATTTAGTAAAACTCTCACCAAAGTTTATAGCCGCTCTGAAATTGTGGCGTATACTGCACGGTAAACAATCAGAGGCGAGTGCTAGGTGTGCGCGGGCGTACACAGGGGAGCGGGACGCAAGGAAGCGCTTACTACAGAGCGACTCTAAATATTGGTGAGAGTTATAATTTCGAATATCAGATACTATCCGTTAGAATGCTATTGAGATTGAGAACTCTTAGAATTAGGAGTGTGATGTGACAGTGCTTGACTGAAAGCTGAATCAAAGTAACTCTCGCGACGTCACAATAGATTTCTGAAAGCTCCGTTTTATTAACATTTTGTCGGGTAGTTGAAACTATTCAATGAGTAAATTACTCGTAGACTTCGCTTCTCGTGCATTCCTTGTGCCTTATCTTGACAGTGCTTGTTATCGTTGATACGTGCATCTTTTTATATCAATAAGTTCTCTAAATAGTCCTACCTATATTTTTTGATTCGAGAAAATATAGTAATGTATAGGACATTACTATATTTTCTCGAATTAAATTTAGCAAGTGTTAGATGATAAGTTAGATAGTAGTTTGTAAATAAGTTTTGAAAACGTGAACAGCTTGTGCCAAAAATTATGTAATAAGTAAGTCGCCCAGACAAGGGCGCAGCATCCAATAGGTGCTTATTTAGACATCGAGTTTTAGTTAGTTTAGATTAGTTTATTATTTTTATTTATTTAATAACAAATTATTCTTGTTTCTTTTCGTCGTTTTACAGAGTGAGTGAGAGTTTTACTCCACAGGATGGAATGGTAAAATAAACCTGTTTATTTTCATTACCGTTTCATATTGAGCGCAGAGTAGTTCAAATGTAAGACCCCAGAATCGATATACGGACTAGTGAGTTGGTTAATTTTCAATCCCGACCCCGAAACTAAACTCCGATTTCTCGTATCATAAATACCAGAATAACGTTTACTTCAACACAAAACAGGAAAAGTCATTATATGCCATATTAGCTTATACAATGTGGAGGCAACGATACGAAAATAAATTAAAAGAAAAACCTTTCAGAAACCATTTATGTAATCTCTTAGAATAAACTACGGCAAATAGGTCTTTTGAAACACTACGTAGTTTTATTTTATTAAATCTCACACTGGCAACACTAATGCATACGGGTATTTTAGAAGTATCGCATAAATCCTAGCAGAAAAATTAAAAATAGTGATTTTTTCTAACAAGCTAAATAGTAGTGATGGACCAACTGTGGGTTTTGCCAAACTCAACTCAAAGCATTTAATTCAAATAAACCAATTACAGGCTCTTTTGAATTGTCAAGGGGTCGGTCGGTCAAAAAGATGAAGCTAGTGTCCCATTCCAAAGCGTAGTAGGTACCTATACAGAAGAATGGGCAAGAAACTCCACGGACACTCTTTTAAATTAACATATCTTTACAAAATCCAATCTTTCACTAGCTATAGTGACTAAACTATTGGATATCTTTGATTGAATTTTTGGTATGCCGACTGTTGTCGTATCGTCGTCTCCACCTTGTATACCTACTGATCTGTAAATACATAATACGAGCCTTCCTTCGTCATGCCACGAACTAGGGTCGGCGGGTCGATGACACGACGAGGGCTTTGCATTAGGTCCTCGTTGCATTTAGGATAATACGTTGCATCGGACCCAACAATGCGGGACAGCGACTCTGCTACAGTTACTTTATAATAAGAGCCAGAATCTAGAACGCTGAAGGCTTAGAACCTACAGTCACGTATAATTCTGGCCTCATTGGGCATTGCACATTATTATGACGACAGTTATCGGTAGAGTGTTGAATTTTAAATGGTGTACAAGTGGCTTTTTCATGGTGAATGCTTTAATTAATATTCTATTGAATAAATATTCTGTAGCAATTAGCCCTTCTTCTTATGCTATAAGGTAGTGATCAGATATCATTAACCATTTCTTAATCATTTTATGTATTTAGGATAAGTGATTATAATTCTAATATTTGGGATACGTTATCGCAAATTATTCTGCTTAAATTGGTTAATCGTTAGTAAATAATGTAGACACTATTTTTTTACAAATTATTTCAACTACTTATTTGCGACAACTTGAATCTTCGCCGAAGATCGATAATGTGGTCTATTATAAATATAGTTATTTGGTATTATTAGGACAAAAAAATCAATATCTATATTTATTTCTTCTAATCTGCTAACATTTTACAGTTCTTGAAAATAATATAGCAGGGTATAAAATAAATATTCTGAAATGTGTCCTCTGCATGTGTATTGTTTAATAGAGCATTTATACTCAGTTATGTAAGTTAAGAGAGCAATAAGCTAGATATTTTATAATATTTAATTATAAGGAAGACGAGAAATTATAATACAAATGTGCTTAAAGTGAGTTTTTTATTTAACTGTGACCACTATCCTTATCTTACATTTATAAATATGTACACGCAAGGCCAATACACACTTTCGTATGTACAACTTATAATTAAAAAAGGTTTTATTAACATGGAAACTAGTACTGTAAAGTAGGAAGATAATATTTATACTTGGTTCAGCTTAATTAAAAGCGGAGCATTCACATACCTCTCAACCAAGTGCAGTTTTCAAAACAGCGCTCTGTTCACGGTTACAGCCTAAACCAAAGAAAATATTTAGACCAAATATATGTAAAATCAAATGATAAGTGCCCCATCGGGCCGGTTAGGCTGGCTAAGTATTAAATCATTGAAGCCTTCCAATAAAAAAAGGTAAAGTATATTAAACAATTTTGGTTCGACGCAGTTTGATGTTTGTACTTTCTCATCGCGTGACCTCTTAATAGCATCCGCGAGTCACAATATCGTCAGTTTGTTTGCGTAACCACCTTAACACCGTCTTGGCGTGCCCAAATACCGTCACCACTAAAATGGTATTTCTTCTCAATGGTATACAACACTAGACTCAGAATCTGGTCTTCAGTGAGGCTGTTAAAATGAACGTTGTAGTTTAGATCCTCTTTCAATCGTTCATTTGCTTCTCGTCCTTCGCGCATGCTTAGCAGGCTGTCTATGTAGTATTTTACTTCGGCACTGGAAATAGAAAGACCATGTTGTTAATGAAATGCCCACGAAATTATATTTACGGGTAAAAAGGTCTAATGAAATGTTTATAGGAACAGAGTTTTAGACTAAGTTCGTTTAATAGAGAAGTATAGAATAAAAATACATGTTGCGCCGACCACAAATAAATTGGGAAATGATGGCATGAGGCAGGCGAATTATGAGTTTTAGACGAAATTCAAGAGAATAAAATAGCGCTGGACATTGATAATCTACTTGTATAAACGAATAGGCGTTATAGCGATACGTCCTGCTTTGGTGTAGACAGAATAGAACTATGGTGAATCTATACAAAGCAACTCTGCACTCTACCAAACTATATGTAGAAGGCACCATATCACGTATTTCCATAACAATGTTGGACTCGAAATACATACGGAATACAAAACAATACTTACACAGGATACAGCAGTATCAAACAATTATTAAAAATGATTTGATCATCGAATTTCTTCTTGAGAAACTGTACATTTTCATCAATAACATTCATGGCGACGTGAAGCCAGTACTTGTGTCGTCTCAATTGACTCAAGACACTGCTGACGAGCGCTGCTTGGCCGCCGTCGTTGTGGGCCGGCAAGTTGTTGAGAGACGAAGATATTAGTATCGCTATGTCTCTGCCGCAGACTTTGTCGCCGAAACTGTTGATGTAACTACGGAAAGAAGAATAGTACATTCAGCCCCCGATTTACGCCTAGGCACACAGCCCCACGCTTTGGGGTGGGGGGTCTCTCATATCATGGTACCTATAGCACCCGTAGGATAGAAATAGAAATCAGACCTCGACAAAGCGTGATGCAAACAAAAATTCGAGCTCGCTCCATTTACTCCGGCATCATAGTTTCTCTTATTTCTTCAGCTTTTCTGCGTAAGTCTACAAAGCAACTCCTATTTCTTTATTAAATTGACAAAATAAATCTAATCTCTCCGAGGCGGGGTGCTAAAAATCTTCGAGTTCACTATTGCATCTTAGTTACTCTTTATTTTTAGCATAAGTCGACAAAGTAACTCCTATTACTGTATGAATTAGTCAAAAGAAACCTAAACTTATCCGAGTTGCTAAAATTTTCGAGCTGGCTACGCTCACTCTAGCATCCATAGATCACCGTTCGATCACTGCCAGCACCAGCTATGCAAAAAACCAATAATGTAAGTTTTTACAAAAGTACTATAAATAAGTTGTTTGGAGAAAGTAAGTTAGTTCAAGTAGGTAATATGAGTGCTAAGGAATATGAGGAAAAGAACGTCTTTGTTTAGAAACGCCGATTTATGTCGCTCGTTAAAGTAAATATGGTGACATACATAGCATAGACTGCATAATTTCTGTTTATTTATAGCAAGTAATTAAAGTCGGTTAAAATATATATTTTCTGTACTACTTATTGGATTTTATTTGCTAAATTTACAAAATGGCTTCGGGCCTAAATACATTATGCTTTATTGAACACCATAGAAAGTGTTAAGACACAATATGTGTTTGCTTAACTTTTAGAGATATTTCAGATTTTATCAGGTCGTATCGTTTTGCGGCCAAAACCGTATAAAATCGTTAGTTTAGATGATTCTGAACCCGACTCGGTGGGCAGTACCGGTCAGAAACGTCGCAGTTTTATGGGGGCCAAATTATGCTATAACACAAAATGTCTGAAATTAAAAATGTACATAAATTTCTTCATTTTGTTACGCAAAAGTTTGTTTTCAGTAATTTCGGCGTCACATGTGGCCATAGAACATTAACAAAAATGTCAAAAAAAATACCGACCATGACTCATAGCAACAATGAAAATAAAAAAGAAGCTATTTATAGCTGCCAAGTTTACCAAGAAACTGTTTTCAGTCATTTTAAATGTCTTCTATAATACCAAAACCGAAATTAACGTTTCGGAGTCGCCCGGAAAAAGCGCGGTGCTTGTTACGCTCACATTCTTCACGACAACGAAGATCAGTCCGACAATTAAAAACAATGAAATATTTCTTTTAAAACGTATTTTTCAAAAGTTATCCCAGTTTCCTTTTGTCCAATTTATTAAAAAAGGCCTTCAATATCAATCAGTTTGATGGTTTCGGGTAAGCTCTTTATTAATCGTACGTAAATACGCCGCAATACGACTTTTTTATAATTTCTGATGATTTAAAAGTTGTCTGATTAGTACCACAGGTGTTACACTAAAGTATGATGCTTACTTTGATACCTCCCTCCAATAGACATGTGTAATACACCGTTGGATAGCTCTTTTGAAACTGAATAGAAGTGTCCATCCAGAACTATGCTGTATCAGACATGTCAGTTTTAGCAATACAAAAATAAGGTGTTTTTTATATTTCATGATTCACTGCCCTTTTGAGCATCATTAGGAATGCGTAGACATCAAACCGATCATGGGTTCACTCTTCCCCTCCCCCCCTTCCTTCTAACGGTAAATCTTGGGTTTCTATCGGCAGCAGTATCGTCAAATAAAGCTTGCAGCAGTTCAGCTTGGCACCGAATCGACATCGCCGTGAAACTTCATTCATACTTGTACTGCCTGGTTGGTAGCGTGTTTTTGAGGTGAGGCGGTGGTGATTTGATGCTGGGCTGAAATGTGTGTGATGATGTTAACGGCCGCAAAATAACGGTTGTCCTGTAAATCCTTCATTTAGACCAATTTTATGATACGAGTATAATGGCAGTTCTTTTTATTGAATAACGGAAAGAAAAGTCAGTCGACCGTTTGTATCGTATCTGACTGCGCTCCGATTCTTACTATTCTGCGACTGTTTAGGTATGCGCGCTCTGGACTCCGGTTAGTTTTTCTTGTTGACTCCGGTTTTCGCTTCGATTTTGTTACCGGTTTCGTTTTAATAGTAGAAGAGCTTTTAGGTTTGAGGCAAGGGATTTGGATTTTCCGAGCTATAACACTGTACTACGTGTTATTTATTTGGGAGCATACTAAATGAAGCTGGCAAGATCTTTCAGAAGAGTTTAATCGAGACGTGGTCTGTTTTGGAGTCTTTGCAGCGGTGCCAAGTCGCTAGGCGATACATCCAAGTGCTGAGATGTCTTGTGTTGTATGAAAACGCGACAATGACCGTCCAAACTCAGGACCAGCAAACTGAACATATCCCCCTGCGTCGAGGGGTGAGACAAGGGGACCTTATTTCCTCGAAATTGTTCTCTAACGCATTGGAGGATGTGTTTAAGACGCTGAACTGGCAAGGACGCGGCATTAACATCAACGACGAGTACATCTCACACTTGAGATTTGCAGATGACATCGTCTTACTGGCTGAATCACTGCATGACTTGCAGCAGATGCTGGACGGCCTAGTTGATTCTTCTGTACGCATTGGTCTACGGATGAACTTGGACAAAACCCAGGTAATGTTCATCGAACACGTCACTCCGGGACTGATTGCTGTCAATGGCGGTGCTCTCAAAGTTGTTCGAGAATACGTTTACCTCGGACAAACTCTGCAGTTTGGTAAGAACAACTTTGAGAAGGCGGCTAACAGAAGAATTCGGCTGGGCTGGGCTGCGTTTGGGAAGCTTCGTCGAGTCTTCTCGTCGCGTATTCCGCAGAGCCTAAAAACTAAAGTCTTTAATCAATGCGTCCTGCCTATTATGACTTACGGAACCGAAACGTGGACACTCACGTTACGGCTGGTCCATAAATTCAAGGTCGCTCAGCTATGGAACGAGAATTCGGAATGAGGTGATCCGGCAGAGAACCAAAGTTGTTGACACAGCTCACAGAATAAGTAAGCTGAAGTGGCAGTGGGTCGGCCATATTAGCCGTAGAACCGATGACCGTTGGGGTAGACGTGTTCTTGAGTGGAGACCGTGAATCGGCAAACGTAAGGTAGGACGCCCTCGTGCTAGGTGGAGCGACGATCTTTGCAGGGTGCCTGGTAATAGCTGGATGAAAGTTGCCGAGAATCGAGCTGAATGGCGTGCAATTGGAGAAGCCTATGTCCAGCAGTGGACTGCTGTAGGCTGATGATGAACGTTTTTTAGCTGACTGTACTATTTTTCCAAAATTTGAGAATGCAGTTAGCAATTGCTCAAGAAGTTAAGGGCAGTCTCCTAAGAACGTTTTTCTATATCTACAACGGTTAAGGTACTGCCTTGTCTCAACTTCCACCCTGTATTACTCAGATCAGACTAGGAATCATGACAAGGGTCATTGGAATTCTTGTACTAATTCTTAATACCTTTCCAATGATATATCATGTACTCCTATTGGTGCGGGTTCCAGCTTCCATACATTCCGTGGCACCATCTTTTATCTAATATATTTTTTTTTCTACATCCGGGCAACGTTTTTCATAATGTCTAACAGTATTCAGACAGAATGCTATGTTACCGATCGGTAAAATGTTTCAACAATTTCAAAATGGTTTCAACACATAAGATGACACTTTCTTCTGGAAAATGATTTATTCGCGTCAACTGACCAATGTTCACTAGATTTTCATTTGCCTCATTTTTAATTTTCTCAAATGGTTTCCTGGGAACGTGTGACGCTACTGTTGTTTGAAAATTATGTTTTCGGTTCCTATCTAAAATCTATCGTCCAACTACATTCTGAAAATCAGACAGATTGGTATGAAACAGTTCGGTATTTTTTAAAATTTATTTGAAAATGCAGTCACGTCAGACGTGACGCGGAAAATTTCGGAAAATATTTTTGTTTGTTTATGGGTTTTTGGATTCAGAATAATCAAATCTATCGATTTTATACGGTTTTGGTAGTAAAACAAAAAGGCAAAACAGTTGGTCATGGGCTTTCGTAGGTACTATTGTTGAATAAAGCCATTTTGTAAATAAAAATAGCCCGACGAATCGATTAGATGAAGCAGTGCCTGTCGCGATCACTGAAATTATGAACCTACCACGTAGATCAATTCTATGTAGGAGTAAAATTGTCAGAGCAGTCGGTAGTTCGAATCTGTGCAAACTGGCGAATTATTATTTATTGATCCATCAATCAATCGTCAAGGTTATTACTGTCGTAGGGCAATTGAGTTGTCGACAACACTGCCAATAAAATCAATGTATCTTTTTTCGAAACCATTATGTTCATTATAAAATACATGACTCACTTGTTGAACACCTTTGTGGACGACACTAAATGATTCAGGCTGTAGCATTGTTTTTTCGCAGACTCCATCTTGGTGAGACGGCTCAGCATTTTCTTCTTGTGTATTACGAGTAGGAGAATCTGGAAATTGAAAGACATTAATATTGTGATTATAAATATCCTCACTTATTTTGTATTATTGTGCTTTGGGATAAGCAAACTTATTTCGGTTACATTGAGAACAGTTTCTACTGCAACTATTTGCTGCCTTAACAATAATTTGTCAATTAAAAATTATCTTTGCACCCATAATAAACAAGTTCCAATTTCTAATACACAGCCCACATCAAAATTAAACCTTTCTCACCCTAGGATTTGTAGACAGTACTTGGTACTCTTTTGAGCTCCTGAGCTCTTCTAGTCGCTCGCGAACTGTCTCTGGTCTCATACAGTATACCTTCAGACACCGCCTTTGAGCTTCCAATGATATTCTGTACTCCTGAAATAAAATTACAGTTCCATTTAGGAAAAGATCAAAGTAGAGAAAAAAGATTATGAACTGATTTGTACATTAAGTTAACTTACAAAACTCCACAGTAGTACAGTCTGTAGTTTTGCCAGTCAATTTAATTTGATATTGTATAACAGATGGTGCCTTCTAAAGTTGTTAATATTATTTGTATTCAATGTAGTGAAGTTGTTGTATTATATTGCAAAATGGCTTGATCTACAATAATTATTACCTCTAAAACATCTCGAACTTGAATTACAGAATTATAGTTATTCTTCAAAATAGCAGGTTCTATTTTCAAAGCATCTCGAATGTCCATACCAGCCAGGGTTCCAACATTCTCTAATATAAGTTTAGTATGTAAAGGATCTGCAGATATGACGAAGCCATTTCTTCTAATGCCTGCTTTATCAAACTTTATATCATTGTATGCTATGTTGATTGCTTCTTGAATGTCCGACATTGGCTTATGTTTTAGTGGTAGGTAGTTTTTACAGTACTTTTGAAATTCTTCTGGTGTCACTGAGAGCTTCCAGTGAAGAAATCTTTCTAGTACATTAATGCGGATTGTTACTGAAATCATAAAATTTTATGTTGATACTTATTAACAAAAGTTGACATTAGTCTTGGCAATAATCCTTGTAAATAAGTTGTTGAAGTGCCTTGCTTAATAAATATATAAATAATTAAAAAAGTATTTTTCTACAGAAGTCATTAGAATTTAGAACAATTTTATTGTAGTTGTTTATTATAGAGGCTATTGCTTTATCCACCAGGGTACCAGTATATATTTTAAGAGTACGGAAGTTCAGGTGATGCATATAACTAACAAAACTATTGTGAATAATAACAAAATGGTAACAATTTACTAACATATAGATGTATCAGTATCAGAGAAGTTTTGTAAAGTTTTACTACTGGCAGGCCATTCTTGAAACTTGTCTAATATTGTTTGTTCCATTTCAAAGCCTGTAGGCAGCAATCCTTCTTTTTTGAGCCGAGCTATTGTTCTTGATTTTACAAGTGTGTGGTATCTGAAAATAAGTGTAAAATGATAATAACCATTTTGTGTCTCTACTATTTCAAATCTTTTGCCAAGCATTACTTGTTTTGAACCCACTACTCACTTTATGATGTGTTTAGCAGAAACACTGATAAAACCACATTCTCTAAGTATTTCCCCATAGTTGTCCATAGTGATTGGGTTCATACTAAACACATGCAGGTTACGGCAAGCCTCCTGAGGCGTGATACCAAATTTCTGAAGTATCTGCAGGGTGCACTGCAAGCGGTCATGAGTTACCTCATCGATGTGTGGGTGTTTCTTCTTCAATAGCTTTAGGTAGTCGTCTGATATTGATTCACCTATAACATAAAAAAAAAAAAAACTATAGGGATATCTAATGGTGTAGTGTTAAACTGAAAGCTGTGGCCTGTGACAATATTATCAAAAGTAGTGTGACGCCAATTTATACCAAAACTACTCTAATTAGAAACCTAACCTTGTTATAGGTTTATTCCAATAGGACTTACAGCTTTTTATAGCTAAATGTCATAATGTTATTTATTACACTTAACTCACCTGTAGTTTTCTTGTAGAAATCTAATATCGGTAAGTTCTGATGGTATTTTCTCGATGCAACTTGAAAAAAATAAGAGAAATGTAAACCACCACCACTGGAATATCTCAATCTTTTGATATACGACCGCATATTTTAATCTGTTATGCTTTTGTTTAATTATTTTAGTTTTAATTAATCGTTTTCTTAGCGATTTACAAATGTAAATAATAACAAACACGCACGATTTCTTGTTGTCAATATGACATTGACAGATCACAGATGGTGGTTGGGGAACCTTTCTGCCAATAGTGCCAATGGCTCCCGCTAGAGGCCACTAATGCACTAGATAATAATATCAAAAGGTTATATAAAAAGACTAGCTTTGCCCGCGGCTTCACTCGCGTTAATTTAGAATTTGACAATCAATTCGAGTTGTTCGGGGAATTATAGTTAGGAGAATAAAAAACCGGTCTATCGACACTCTAGACTAACAAAATGAATTAGGTACTTAAATAAAAAATAAAAAAGCTCCTAACACACCACTAAAGTTTCTACAATAATATAATTCAATCATGATTCAAAAGACACGTGGCGCCATTTATTATCATAAGAACGTTATTGTTGCTTTCCTCGGGAACAGTACTTTTTTTCGGGATAAAAGGTACCCTATGTCCGTTTCTGTAGACCTGCGGGGTAATTACGTAACACACTAACAGTAGGAATGGGTTTCATTTTGACAGTTCAACAACATTCATTGCGTTATTTATGTTGTTGAGCAGACAAATTTTTCCAACACATGAAGCAATGGATTAGCAATAGGCTTCAAAATGATTCAGATTCTGATAGATAGTGTGTTACGTAATTAGGGTGCAGATATGCAAAATTTCAGGATGATCGGTTCAGTGGTCTAGGCGTGAAATGGTAACAAACAAACTTGCTTTCGCATTTATAATATTAGTTAGGAAGTTAGGATTAGGATAGTTAGGATTAGGATTAGGAAGTTAGGATTAACAAGGACGAAATTACCAAATATTGCCGCGCGCCCTTGACATATTGCTTTGTTTACCTCTACTATATAGAATACTATTAGGCTTGTTGAAAAAATATCGATACATCAATATATCAATATTATTTTTTCGATGTATCGTTATTTTTGAGCGATATTTATTGTTTCGATATATCGATGTATCGTTATAAAATTCCATGTATCGAAAAGGTATAAATATCGATATTTTTTATGATTAAAAAATCCTACGGCTGAGCACGTAAATCAAAGAGTTTTTCTTATGTCTGTATCAGATAAATATTGGTTTGATTACTAAATAATTAATATTTTTTATCGATGTTCTTGATTTATTAAAAACGATGTCTATTGATTATTATTTATCTAGTAATGTACGATGATTGAAGTAGATTAGGCCAAATAAATTAATTTTTCGAGCGCCAATATTCTCTGCAAATCATACCGATATATCGATAGTTTTTAATAAAAATATCAATATTGATATTGATATTTAAAAAACTATCGATACAATATATATCGATACTTTATTGCATTTCCGACATCCCTATACTATACTCTATGACCTCTACGGTTTACATCATGTCAAAATGGCGCCATCTGCTGTCCCAGCTTTGCGTAATATTCCCTATTGGCTGGTAGAGGGGATCTTAGACGACCCATCAAGTAAACTGTTGTAAATCTCTATTGCTGTCTTACGACTATTGAAATGGTCGTAAGACAACAATAGGACATTGATTAAAATAACAATATACTTTATTATGGTAATAGTTCCATTTTGGTAACAAAGCTTTCTTTTTTCTTGGCCAAATTGGCCATTGTTCATAATGGATGAAATTGAATCAATCTGTCAATGTTGGCAATTGAATATTGTCAATGTCAATTTGTCACGGGAAAGTCAAGTCAAGTCGCTAAACCTTAGTTTATGTGTTTTATTTCTCAATTTTATGAAATAAATTAAAAGCAAATCAGTATGTACTCTGCGTAAAAAAATATCCGTGAACTAGATAAGTGTATTAATCTTTTAGAATATAAGAATAATAAATAATGTGTGCCTGAAGGTTAGTTTTTATGAATACATATTCCTATGTTCGTATACTTAGTCATTATTTAAACTACAGAAGCATACTCATTCTTTCTTCGCCCCTTAGACCTCTGACCACCCTTTCCAGAACCTAATACAATTACTCTTTTCAGATGGACTTGACAGCAGTTAGAAACCAGTTCAAGCAAACGTGGCTCACTACTATTCTGAGTCTCATTTTGTTTTCTGGTGTAACATATTTTCTGTTATGGGCCGAGGTGAGCAACTTTTAAGACCAAAACAGCAGCCTAGGAGTAGTATATTTGTAACTGAGGAAGTATTTCTACATTTTTATTTTGTAATTTTCAGAGCCAAACAATTCAAAGTAATCTGATGCTAGAGGAACTGGTGTCGGCAGCTGAGAGTATTGACGTTCATACTAGTGACGAAACGGCGCGCTATGAGGGCCGAGTCGTGCACATTGTGGGCCCGCTGAGAATACTAGAACCAATATCTGAGCCAGACTATAATATACAAGTACAAGCAGTTAAGTTGCGGAAGAGAGTACAAATGTATCAATGGATTGAAGAAACAACGTAAGTGGGAATATGGCCTAGCAACAGATGTAAACAGTGTAAAATACAACAATTTTTAGTATAGTTTCATCCGCTGTTAGTGTTTCACAGTGCTGTTGTTTAAAACACATTGTTTTATAGATATAAAAATCAAATCAGCCCCATAACCAGCTAACTGGAATCATTCATAGTGAATATAATTAAATGTAAGTAATTTTTTTAGAGAACAAGAGAATTTTCTAAGTGAACCAGCTGAGGAGTCTCACAAGACATACTGGTACCACAAAGACTGGCGGGACTATGTAGTGGAGTCCTCTCTGTTCTACATCAGACCCGGCCATCAAAACCCTCCTTCCATGCCCCTGTTCAGTGAGACTCATATTGCTGAAAATGTCAAGATTGGATGGCTTTATTTAGGTATGTTATTATTACTTATCCTATCCTTGTTTTTAATTTTACTTGGATACTAGTCCTACCATGAAAAATAAATTGTGGAATTATTATATTATAATTAGCTAGCCTGTACTGTTCCACAGTCTACGGTAATGGCCTCCCTCAATGTTCCACAGTCCACTGTAATGGCCTCCCTCAATTCTTTCCATTGGTCCAGATTCTGCAAATCTTCTTGCCAATTTTTAAGAAAGACATCATAAGAATACCTTTCTTCAACTGTATGCTTCGATATTGAGCTCCTTAAGTCCTGACTTCCTGAGTCGAGCTGCACGATTACTGACAAATGCGTGCACTGACTGGACAGGTCCACTCAAACTGTGTGGTTCTTTCCTCAAAAGACCATTTCAGATACCAATCTGCATGGTCTTCGCATGACCTGACCAAGATTATGTCTGGACTTTAAAAGAGACTGACCTCTGAGTTTGTTTCGGCCTTTCTTCTCAGAGTAGTCAGATAGGAAACGCCGACCTCATCTAGTTTAAAAAACATGATTGACGTGTAAAAGTGTTTGTACAAACCTACTTACAGAAATAAAATCATTTATTATTTATCATTTATTGTGTGTAAAATATTTGGGCAGATCTGTGGTTATTGGTGTCAAATAGCTATTAAAAAAAGATTTTAGTTTTTGTATAAACTTGTTACATGACTGTCATACTGAACAATGTGTTTGAAAAGTGTATTATGACTTATTGATATGAATTACTTTATTTTCAGGGATTGATGTGAAGCGCAAAGTAGTAGACTACTATGAGATTTGGTCCGACTCCAGACCGGAGCGCAGTGACATTAAACTACATTCTGGTTTCTACTATCATGGAGAGAGTGCATTGGAACATGAGATAGGTGACCTTCGGATACACTTCTCGTATGCAGGGCGTGAGGATGATATTGTAAGTTTAATTAAAATATGAGTTGGATAGGGTTCTGTTGCTCCAGCCTTTGTTGAGCAACAGCCTGCTGAATGAAGATACCCAACAATGTCTCAAAATTCAAAATACGGAAGCAAAAAGTATCTGAACTGCACTTTCTTAAGTGCAGATTCCCCATGAATGTTAATATAATTGGTTTTAAAATATCAAGTTCTTACAAGAAAATTAAAATCAACAAATTATTTTTGCATAGAATATGCAGTAAAAGCACTGGAAAATCCATTCTACATTTACCAAATTACTTCAAATGTCTATTTTCGTTTCAGTATACAGCAGTGGGTGTAGTAGAAGGTGGTAACCTGCAAGCTTACAGTCCAACAAGGTTCCCTAGTGCTGATCCCATTTGTGTACTGCGCAAAGGTTCCTACAGTTTGAAGCAGCTCCATGACTTAGAGAGAAGAGATGCAAATCTGCACACATGGAAATATCGACTTTTGGGATTTGTACAAGTTTTTGCGTCTGCAATGACTTTGCATCCAGATTGGGTGACACTACGTAAGTTTAAACCTTTAAATACAATAGCTAACCTTACCATAACGCACAAACCGAAACGAACCCACGCGAGCTGAGCGGGATTCCGCCGTTTTATGGTTGCTTTGGTGCTTGTACAATTTTGCGTTTTATAAAACTGACAATATCGTGTATTATTCAATATTATTGGAAAATTCTCTGTTCTAAGCTGCAGATGATAAATGAGATTTCTTAGAAGCCGTTTGACTCCCTGAAGTTTACCTTGAGACACATTTAATAAGGCCTTGTACCATTTGCCAAGTTAATAAATCCAATTTCGATTGCTGTCAATAAAATGAGCGGTGCCTTATCTTTTTGAGCGCTAATTGAAGCTCAACCTTATGTGCATGACTATAATGTCGTCCTTATTTTTCAGTTTTACAATGTCAGTGGATATCAAGTAATTTAAGACGGTGTTCAAGGTTCTGGGTGAACTTGGTCCTGTCTTTTTCGTATACGCTATTCATCATTGCTATACCTTGGTAAGTATTATGCAGTAAAATATTTGCTTGTGCTACTTTAATTTAAGGTTTCTTAGTCCATATTGTCATATATACATTTGTGTCATAAAAATAGTCTTGAAATAATATTCTTACGATATATTATATTATTATAGGTTGGTTCACAAGCCGACATTCGGTGCCATGGTGCTCGGCGGTGCGCTGGTCCCGCTCCTGCACTACTCCACGCTGTTGTCGCGCCGCGACGCCGCGCCCGGTCCCCCGCCCTACAACAGATGGAATAACAACCCACACTGAACAAAATTCCTGGGGCTTACCATGACATGAATCCACATGGAATCCACTCAGTTCAGGCGCAAGCTAGATTCTCGCTGCTAAGAAGAACAGTTTCGGTGGAGCACGGCGTCGCTAAAATCGGGATTCACGTTAATGCGTAAATACCTGTCTGAATTACAAGGATGGGTTTGAAAGTTGATGGTACGGCCTCTATGCTCTGTGATGATCAAGTAACCATTTAATTATGGAAATTTATCTAGCTGATTGGTGAAGTCGCGCATACGGTAAGTCACTAAAGCTACGGCCGCAGTGACAACTATCATGAAAACGATGGCAGCAGCCAAAAAACCGCTCTCTAGGAAAACACACCAACTTACTTTCATAAATAACGTTCTAGTGTCGTCGTTCGCCGGTGCAGACGCTATGTTGCAGCCACCGTTCTTCTACAAAACCGTAACTTTAAGGCTCATTTTTTCAATGGCAGATATCTTTGTTCTAGGAATAATTTAAAAATTTTGGCCCTCGTTTTTGACGTCAATTTTATTCTATGTTTAAAATGGGTGTGTAACGTTTGAAATAATAACAAAAGTTCTAATGACCTAATTTCATTTAATATACTTTTTTTTTAATATAACGATGAAATAATATAATTAATTATTGATATAATTTTATTTTACCTAATTTTATATGTTTTAATGAACATTTTCTATAATGCACGTTTGAATTAATATTCTATTAGTATAATATTCAGTTACTGTAATATTCGAAATCTATAAGAAACGTTTAATATAACTTAGAAAGGGATATTATTAAATGCATATCAAATAAATAATCACCTTTCAATTTATTTCCGTCCTTTAAATACTGATTGCACAGCAAATTAACCAGAGCGTACTTAAATAATACTTACACTCATAGCATGTGAGTATTATGTATTTGTCTCCGATCAGCCGTTTGTCGTAAAAATTATGTCGAAGGGATCGGTACAAAATGCAATATTACTGTACTAGGAGAATTTCGGATGCAAGAGCGGGCGAAGCGAGCTCGGTACTTGGTGCACCCCGACTCGGACAGGTTAGGTTAGAAGGGCCAGGCGGGGCTTCGTCGGCTACGCCTTATTATTATTGCCATTCAGAAACAGGAGGCCTCGTCTAGTACATAGCGGTGCGCTACGAATATAAATTCTGGCTTATTTAGTTATATTTTGAGTTGAGTACTTTGCTGTGCAATCAGTAATTTTGATTCGAATTTGGATTATTTTTTATAGATAAAGTTTTTTTTTATTTGCGTTTAAATAATACCCATTTAGAAATGTCTACTGTGTTTTGTATATTTTTGCAAAAACTGATTAGATTTGGGTTAGGTTAGGTTAGAACAGTGACCATTAACGATCCCCTTTATTGTTGCTGAATTATTTGGGTTAGATGAGGTTATAAAAGTATGATGTTACCTGATATTTACTTATTCATTACAGTTTTTGCCTGAAAATATGAAAATTAGGTCAACTGAATGTTGTATAAAAAGATCATTATACAAATTGAAAATTATATCAAATGAACGTTATACTAAATTTTATTAGAGCAAAAGAAGGTTATATGAAATATAACAATAGATCACATGAAATTAAGTTATTGGTTTTTATAGCATATGAAAATTATATTATGTGAACATTATTACAAGTGATATTTATTATACTTTCTGTTATTATGCCATATATTACACACCCGTTTAAAATATATCTGACATTGTAAAGTAAGCATTGAACATAGAAGTTTAAGCAAAAGTGGTTTCTATCATAAAGTACAAAAACACATTACCCTCCTTTGCGTCGCGCAGTTAAGCTGTGCTTTTACACTCTGCCAGTAATATTACATTTTATAATCTGGATCTGGTGGCAAAAGAATATTTTGGATAAAAATTGATGATGGGTATCATTACTCATAATATCTAGTCTGAATATTGTTAACTAAATATTAATATTGTAAGTAGACTGATTGTAACTAGACCTTCGTACCTAAAGTAGAATTGATATTGCATTCGTACAAAATATAAACATCCTGAAGTTAATGTATATATGTATAAACCTGATCCTATTAATTACTTGTGTACAGAGATCATACAAAATTGTTAGTCCCTAAGTAAGAGACTAAAACTGAATAATAAGTGTTTTAGTAAAATTGTTATAATATAGCAGTAAATAATCTCATCATAATTAATAACGACATATTAAATATTTTATATCTAGTGCAATAAGTAAATTATCAATGATTTTTATTAGCTTTAAATATGTAGGTGTGCCGTGTAGGGCGAATGAATGACAATGTATATGTTTAGTGTGACCTACTGTAAAAAGTTATAAAAATGTTGATTTATTTATTTCTCTTCCATAAAGGGTGGAATTAACCAAAATGCTAAAGTATGGTCGGGACTCTTCAGTTTTGTAGGTAAAGTAATTATGGAGATTAACAGGTTCTGGTGACAAGTATATTTTGAGCAGTTTAGAACTGTTCTCGCTTAAATCATTATTATACACCATCGTGACGTATTTCCTGCATTTGGAGCACAGGTATGTAGGTTGTATTTTTGAAAAATTATTTGTACTCTTATTTAACTGTGCCATATCCTGTACAAGGTACGCAAGTGAACCAATTACTAAGTAAGTCTAGTTTTAAAGTTTTAACCAATACCAACGCACTTACAACACTATTCAAATTCAATTACTGTCCTAGTAATTTTACTATACTACTTAGATATGAAAATAGAATCAATCCTTCAGGTTGTGAAGAACTGCTTTTACTGGATCTGATTTACTTATATAAAATACTATTTTGGAAATAAACTCCTGATTAATATGCATTTGTTTTACTTAATAATAATATATATATATATATATAAATCAATTGCCAAAAATGTTTGACCGCGCATAATTTCAAAGCTGCTGCACCTATTTGGCTAATTCTTTTTTGTTGTGTTTATAACTGTCAGGACAAGGTTGGTATAAAAAAATTTTTGGAAAATCCACCGCAAAATTCGGAAATTTGGATGCTATTCTTGTATGAAATTTACCCCGGGTGACGCCGGTGCCGGGCATGGCCAGCTTGTTTATAGTAATAATAATTATCATACATCCCATGCCGATTTCGGCTACGGTGACTATTTCAATTTACAATAAACTAACAGAAACAACATTGTAACAACATTGTAACCAAGTTAAGTATATGATCGTCAAAGGCTAAAAAAGTGCAATCGACGTCGCTGAAAAAAAAATACATTTAGGTATTACTCATAACTCATAAGCCCGGGGGATCAGAATTTGATATAACATCATAATAAAGAATTTTCACAATCGGTCTTCAATTAACGAAAATGTGCATTAAAAAAATACAGACGAACATATTATAACCTCCTCCGTTTATGAAGTTGTTTAAAAACGAATAATCACGTAGGTATAACGTTCAGACTTTTTTATTTTGTTCGGCTGTGTAGGGGTAGTTTATTATCACGTTTCTCTTATTTATAATGGAGTCCTTTTGGTTTGGCTCAAACCGGTAAAGGAGATTGGGCGAATTTGCCCTATAGCCCAATAGCGTTAAGATACATTACCAATTGAAAGATCTCTTCAAGGGGAATATTTCGTGATATCACGACTTCTCTCGATTGTTAGTCAGTCAGGAGCTAAAGAGAGCAAAATATGAGTAATTAAGCATTATTGTAATTCAGGTATTTCGTTAATTAATTAACTAACTTTAATTATTTCTGTGCCTTGCAAAAATCATCTTTTAAGCCTAGGTATTACCGTCCACTTTAAAACATGGTCTCCTATACTCGATATATTCGTATGCTGTTTTAGGAACAATATTTCTAAGAGTCGGTCGGACATAAAGTTAAACCTGCCGAAACACCGTTATAGTATAATTATATTTCATTGAAAAGATATCGTTTATAAGAACGTTTATTACTACTACAACTTGTCTGAATTATTAGTTTGTTCGGCGTTAAATCGTTCTAAATGTGACGTTAACATCAACGCTTAATGCTCGTCATAAGTTAACTAATTAATAAACAGTAATTAGTAAAATCATCATTATTATATTAACATAAAAACATCTCACCTGAATTCCCTAAAGGGTAGGCAGACATGTATTGTATTGAAAAGCTCTACCCATTGATATATCATTTATGGCTATTGAGCACCAAGAACATTCCTAAACTTCGGTGCCCAAGTAGTCCCTTATTTGGGTCATTAACTCCGAATTGACTAACAATTGGCAAAAGTCGTGTTAGTATCAAAAGTTATCCTTGAAAAGCTCTTTCCAGTAGTGTATATCTTATGGCTATTGGACGCCAAAAGTCCTTAACATCGGTGCCCAAGTTGTTATCTATTTAGGTCATTAACTCCCAAATGACTCACAATTGGCAAAAGTCGTGTTAGTAGCAAAGATTCTACTTGAAAAGCTCTTTCCATTGATATGATCTCTTATGGCTATTGGGCTTTAGGGCAAAAACCCATACTTCGGTGCCCATTCTCCTTTACTACAATAATAAGACAAAGCGCGCTGCGGCGTTTGCAGACGATCGTACGCACGCGCAGTGTACGCCTTATCAGCTGATCACACTCCGCCCAAGGAATACAGATTCAGCCGAAACAGTTCTCTTCTATTTTACGGTTGTGATTTTTATATTCAAGGTTAGATAACAGTTAACTGTTTTCTTAAATCATCGTCTTATGTTGCAAAGTATAATTGTGCTATCGGATTTTAATTCAGTGTGTGGTTTAACATTCAACAAACATGAAAGCTGCAGCGATGTCGGTTTGGATATTTATTAACATCCTCTGCTTCGGTATGTGCGGCTACTTGTATTTAATTTGGTATCAGTACTGGATGTACGACGAAAAGCAGAGAAATTCGAGCAGGACGTCAGAAAATCCACCTAAAACAATGGTTTCCGGTGTTAATTACCAGGATAAGTACGTAGCGGAAAAACTACAATTGAAATTACCATTTGACTCTACTTTAAGAATTGATTTCCTTCGAAAAAACCGGAGGTCGGCAGTCGGCGGTTACTGGAGCAGTGGCGGATCAAGTCAAACATCTAACAAGACAGCGGGTTCATATGTCCTTCCGTCCAATAACATAGTGAGAAAAAGTAACGGTAGTCCCAGGTTCCCCAACATACACAAGCCGCTATTAGAGTTCGACAGCGATAAATACGTTTGCAACGACTTACTTTCAACAGACTGTGAAGAACGAAGCGCCGAATTCAAGGTGCTGTTACTAAAAGAGTTTCATAGAGTCCTTATGGGGGAAAGCAAAGTATTTACATCGGGCTTAGACGCTCACAATACATATGATGTTAAATATAATAGCAGTAATCGTAAGATGAGTTCTAGAGACGAGGTGATGTGTGCCCTGAAAGGTGTGAAGTTACGGACTGTGACAGCTAACGATGAACCGTTTGCGAGGCTCGGTTATAGGATACCGAGAGCACCACTGCAGGAAGGACGTCACTTTAACACTTGTGCGGTTGTCACAAGCGCTGGAGCCTTGCTTGGCTCAGAATTAGGAAAATTTATTGGTAAGCCATGTACATACTTGTTCCAATTCCTACCTATTTTCTTATTTAGAAATAAGGTCGCCCTTATTCGCGCTACTAAAGAATTAGTCAGTTGAGCAACTGTCATAGCTAGTCTCCCAGCACAGTCAAGAAAAGAACCCACGCTGGATCCAGTATAATATGCTTCCATCCCTCCTGCTTTTATTCGGCAAAAAAATGTCATGTTCGTTGGGGCTAGTGGGTCATGTGGATCACTTTATTTATAGTTACAGTTCCGGCAAATATGAATTAGTAGCTTGCTATTTGCCTACGACGTAGGTACTTTTCTATTACTATAAATTGATGTACCTAGTCTCAAAGTCTCTAAGGCGATGCGTACACTGCGCATGATTCACAATACAGATGAGTCGGCCGTGGTATGCTCTTACCCGCACGTAGGTATGCCTAGTCCATTTACAGTTATCGCCCCAAATGTGCTTTTAGTTTCAAAGCTTTATTATTTGTTTTTCTTGTTAGCTATGTCAGAAACCGGTAATGAGCCCATTAACGTTCAATACATTAAATTTTTTTGAGGTTGAGTGATTCAAATATGGGTTTGAAAAAGTATAGATGGGTACCTACACAGATGGGTTAGTAGTGGTACTAGCTTTATTCAATTCGTAAGAAGTGGGACTTGAGAAGCAGACCACTATGTCCCTTTGAAATATTATGTAGCATTATCTTATTGAGTACCTATATATACTTTATGATACGTGTATGTAGGTATGGTCAGTATGGGTAGGTGATCGACCGTGTATTGTGCCACTTATCGCATCGGATCTTCGCTTTGTGAAACGCATTAACATGCGTAGTCGGCCTCTTCGACGAACGGCCCAAATCGTATGCGAATTACACGAATTATTGTCCATGGGACTTCACTGGATTACTCACTGAAACAGATTAAATAACTACATTATTATGTCAGTAAGTATGCTGTTGCCAATATGTATGGTAATGTTATGATGCAGGTGTCCACTCTGTATTTAATTAAATTAAACATTATTGTTATGCACAATTTTTTATTGTTTGATTAGGTGGTACAGACAATAGGTTACTACTTACCTAATAATATAGGTAGGTATATATACAGGGTTATTTCAAATTGGCTAGATGACCTCCGCAGACACGATGGGTACCGATATCTAAACATGATAAAACAAAAAGAAATTAAATTGATGATTTTTTTTGTGGGGGTCATAGGCCACAGTTATTGTAGTCACTTGAAATATCAGGTTAAAATCTGTTTTTTTTTTGTGTAAACTTCACAGGCGTGATGGGTATCGATATCTGAAGACGATAAAACATTAGAAGACAGTTTTACTCAACTCATACTTCAAGTAACAAGACTGACAGTGGTCGTTAACATCCCAAAAAAACATCAAATCTTTTTATTTTATCGTTTTTCGATATCGATATCCATGGCGTCTGCGGCGTTTAGCTAACCAATTTAAAATAACCCTGTATTTTAATCTAATTTAACAAGAAAGTCACCAGTCGATAGGCACCGGGTTTTAAAATGTAGTTATGACTGACTTTTTTTGTTCGTCCATGGTTCAAGCATATTCACATTTTAACGTGGGTGCAACAAAGAATCTAGATTTTTTAAGTAGGTAAGTTTCATCATCAACGATTCCATATTACTTATTAGATAGATAGATACACTCATTAGATACTGATTTGTGAACAGAAGCGGTATACGGAGAATTCATAAGTATTTCTTTCTTTTATCACCTTCTTTGATGTTATGCCCTGTACTCGCAGTGAGATAGTAGGTGGACTATTGTGTGGTCAACACTTATCTAAGGAAAGGTGTGCTGTACGTGGCATATAGGTAGGTTAGTAGGTAGATGCCTATAAGGTTTCAATTCAAATACACTCATCCAATTTCAGTTTGCTTTGGGATTTTCATTGATTTATTTATGAGTTTGACACAGTTTTTTGATATAGGTAGTGTAAGGATGAGTAAGTCGTAACCCCTAAGGGAGAACTACTGTAGTTTTAAGGGTATCTAATTCAAATTCATCGAAATCTTTTGAGTCCACTGAATCTTCATTTAATAAACTATCAACCAGCATTCATAAAAGCACTAAAATCTTTTATCATAACGGTTTTTTTTGCGTTTTACAAAAAAGTTCCTTTGGTACGATTAAGGGTATGGGTACCTAATTCGTATATGCCTTCGAATAGTCTAAGTCGTACTTAGAATAAGATGTCAGATACGATACATAATTCTAAAGAATAATTAAACACGACGTCATTATAACCGATTAAAAACTACAAGCAAATAATGTCTCAGGGGCACAGGCAACTGAAGGAACACGGGTGGGTTTTAGTCAGTAAGAGTCTGACACGCCCTTCCGCTCCGCCCAGGGCGGGAGAGGTCATTTGATGATTTCCCAACCAAAAAAAAAAAACAAAAAAAGGGGATTAAGTGTAATTCTTCTCTTTTTGTAGTCATCATAATTTCACATCAGGTAATTGATAATTTTCCACAAAATTCCATACTTAGCTCTTTAGAAGTAACTAGGAACTTACTAGACTCTAAATGAATTAAATGTTGTTTTAGTATAAGTTATCGTCCATTTCTGCTGTATTACTTTGTCATATTTGGGTATAGGTTTTTACAATTTTGTTCTGTTATCATGGTACGATTTAGGAATTCTCTGCAGGTACAAAGAAAGCAACTGGGCTTTTAAAGTTTAAAATCAAAACAACAGACATAACTTAAAAAAAACCCGGTTTGGTTATGCTTAAATTAATGTTGAAATGCCCCGAAAATAGTCATGAACAAAAATTTTTTTTTTTTTGTCTTATAGGTACTTTTCAGAAATTGTTTACAGACGTGCATGAAATTTTCATGAAGACAGTAGAAAAATCTTAATTTATGATTATTTTTCTTCGGAATCTATCGGGCTAACAACTTGTTTTAGTTAAATCACGGGACTAAATAGCTCATTTCTTCATCATCAGTTCATCACATGTCAGTTTTATATTCAGGAGACTAGATATTGCTGTAGTACGAATTAGGTGCTGGTACGTCTAGCATAGGTTTCCAACTTTTTATGGATGACCGCCCCTTTACAAGAAAAATAAATTCCAACGCCCCCCTTTAGATAATAGTTAATTATACCAATTTTATATGTCTGTCTATTATCTATTAATATAATAATCATAAATTAAAAATTAATTCTCTCTCTCTCTACCTACAACCCCCACGAAAAGCTCCAGCGCCCACTAGGGGGCGGTACCGCCTCCGTTGGGAACCTATGGTCTAACGCAAGCTTACGCTACCTAGATAGAGAACATGACAAAAAAATCATGGTACGTAATTTGGGTGTCGTCTGGTGTATTAGCGGTTCTCTTGGTCAGCCCTAAGCTGTAGGTCTAGGCGACAAACTGTTATCACGCTTTGATTTATTCATGTCACTATCTATGTTTTACACAGAAACGCACGCTTTGATATGCTGATACGATTGTGTTAACTACGATAAGTTTGCCCAGTGGCGCCGGCGGCGCCTGCGTCGCTCTCCTGTAATATCAACGCGTCCGCACCGGAAAATCCAACTTATATCAGTTATGCTAATAGTCGTATAAAAGTTGTATTGTTTGTTTATTTCCATAAGTCAATATTTTCTAAAAAGCCTCGTAACCGCAAAATTATTCGAGATATTTCTGTGTTTATGCCTATGTCATGCCTATTCATTCACAAAATTGCATTTTTTATGTTCAAATTCACCTGAGTACGTATGCTAAATGTCAAAGGTAAAAAATTTGGTGATTCACAATTGCAACGAATAATATTATTATTTTATTGCATTTGTGTTAGTCACTGAGTAACCACACGTCTTTGTCCTTTCTCGAAAATCTGCTGATAACTTTATAGCCCAGACATGGAACAGACAATGACACATGCTTCCGAGTGGGGTGACACGTGTAAGGACATCTTTACTTATTGTTTACTAAAGATTTGCGTACTGTTTTCCTTTACCTAGTACATGGCAGGACGTAAAGAACTCTACGTATCAATCAATAAGTAAATCAATCCAGTTTATCACAATTCTTTCCCAGGTAGACTGCTCAAGCCACAACATTCGATAGGCTTCCGCTTCCAATTTAGGAACCTACCTGAGCAACCTTCTTTTACTGTACAGTTGTACCATATTGTCACTTAACAACACAATACTGTGTTTGCTGTAGATATTCTCTGCAGAGTCAGCTGGTTGCAAGCCAAGTCGAACTTGAGACACATACATGCAACAACTCCGAACACAGAGCCACACACTGTTTATTAACTTTCTGCAAAGCAAAACAAAACATTACTTACGCGGGAAAGTACCAGCTTTTAACTATGTCGAGAGTTCTACGACAATGTAGAATCACAAGAAAGCGAGAAAGATGCATCGCATTTCAAAGAAACTTTAAATAGATATCGCAAGTGTAAGTAAGTAATATAAAATTAAACAGCTTGTTTCTGAGGAAAGCATTTTGCCGGAGCTTTTGACGGAGTTTAACTTGAAATTCGTCTCCATATCGGCTCATCTACGGCAGGCTGTGCTAAAGAAAGGGAGTGGCGAATGATACGGAAATGTGTAGAGCCACATACACCCCGTCATTTCTCGAGCTTGATTCGATTTCAGACATGACTCGTGTTGAGTTCTTTTTCTTGTGTTAGAATAATAACTTACAGCACCATAGATATCCGATACAGCACAGTTATTTACTATAGGTTACTCTACAAATTTTTGTAATCCAGGAATTCTCTTGATAGAATACTTAAGCATATCACATCGAAATACAATACAATTATGAAAATTGTATTGTTTTATCTAGCCCATGTTATAGGAGGTCCATGATTATCATGTCTGATGGAAAGCCAGATGACTAAGGCTAAGCCAAGATTTCGTTGTATTTGCGTCAAGTTGAGGCTATCAAGGTACAAATCGTAACTACAGTAATAACTTGTTTATGTTGATACTAAGTAATCGTTCATCTAATTTTTCTTTGTAATTTTTATAGTGGGCAGTAAAGAAAGTGCAAAATACAGTGGGAGGTTTATGATTTGTATAAATGACCGGACTTCAAACGCCGATACCGCGCTACTTTGGCAAAGTTTTGCACTAATTTTGATTTATCACTTAGAGAAAAGTTTGTTTCAAGAGAAATTACGGTAAATAAAAGGCTGTACATAAATATACCGTAAGTCCGTAAGCAAGGTTGTTCTAACTATAAAGGTATTTTATGCAGCAATGAAAGAAAAGCTGTCCAGGATACGTGTGCTATTGTTGGCGTGGTGTCGTCAACCCCACACGTAAAGGGCGTGCATAATTCATGTTGTACCATTGTGCGCTTCCAACATACAATACGCCGGCAATGAGGAGCTTCCCGCGCTCCTCTGAGCCACTATATTGCTGGTATTATACTATAATTTTGGCAGTAATGGTCCAAGGAAATCTGAGTTTATCCTTTCCTAGACAAACCGTGGTAGATACTTGTAAATATGATGTAGATGTAAATTTTTCATATTTTGAGAAGATGGAGGTTATGAAGCTAAAATATGGCATACATATAAATATGGCTTCTAGGATATTTTTATGAAAACAATTTTTCTTTGATTTTCCCCTGAGGATTAGAGTGTTTATTGTCCAATCAGTACTGTTTGTTTCCTATCATTTGATGAATAATAACAAAACGAAACTAAGTAAAATGTAATGTAATAATTACCGCCCATTGTGTCACCCTATGTAAAATTTCTACATTTATATCTGTAGTTTTTTTGGTGTACATAATAACAGTAGATTGTTATACAAGGGGCTAAAATGACCCATTATATACGAGGTAGTTTTACTCCCGAGCCTTAGCGAGGGAGTAAATGGAAACCGAGTTAAAATGGGTTTTTAGCGCCGTGTGTTACACTCTACTTTTCACTACGATTGCGAGAAAATTAAATAATACAATACTAGTTTATTAAAAATTCAATGTACAATTTGTACATTTCTGGATATTTAACGAGATGTTTTTCCCCGGCAATTTAATTTCAGTCCTTTGTGCAGGTGAATGTTGAGTTGACTGTGTGGTAAACGTGGGAGATACACGTAGTTCCAGGTTTGAGGGTCCCTCGTTCGAATGTTTTGAATAGAGAATCAGCTAAGTTGACTCATCCCTTGATGTCAATGGTCGTGGGCTAGTTGGGAGAATATTGATGCGTTCTGTGATACGCTGGGTGATAACAAATTTGTTTTAAGCCGTAAATATTGGTAAGCTTTGACAATTTTTTGAATTCTCCATTTATAACGAATTTCTTTTCATTATTTGTCTTTGTATTGGGCAGATTTATGGCTTGAAGATGGGTATTAGTTTCGACATCTTCCACTATTATGTTAGCCAGTTCTATCCTCCTCGTTCCTCTACAGGCACCGCTGATCCCGAAAATTAAAGCAAACTGTATTTTGGTTGGTACCTAGGTACCAATTTAGTTTGATGAAAATAATAGAAAAACGTTTAAAAAATGTAAGTAGGTACCTTTGTTGCCAAGTATTTTTCATTTGGAGCCTTATTTACTCAATTCTCGATATCTTTCCTCATGAAAACTTTGGATTTCTTAGCCTTGTAGCCGGTGGACAATTTCTTGAGAAAAGCCGTAAAATTTACATATTTCTTTATATTGACATTATGTCTGTTCGTAACATTGAATATGTGCTCCAAAGGGTTGAACTTTGATATTTTTTGGAAAGTTCATCCAAATACGTAAGGAAAACTCCTTCCGTAAGCGAATTCACTCGTTTTCCTGTCCACCACTTTCATAAACATTAAGTATTTAAATACATGTTTCGCGACCTTGACGGCAACAAATTGAAAATTATTTCTTTGTTTTTCTCTTCCATCTGCAAGTTAGTCTCCATTCTCACATTTTCACTGTTGTAAAATAAATTATTACGGTCACCAATTTAATTAGTTATTACAGAAAAATTCTAAAGATTCGCGCCATTGCCTTCATTTTTATTTCATCTATAGCCGCAACGCAATGCATGCATTCTACCGAAGAGATCGCCTCTTTTAGTTCCATTTTCAAAAATAAAGTATTTTTTTCTATTTCATGAAAAAGTAATAAGTCGAATCTTTATTCATGATTATTCTACTTATGAATAACTTTTTCGTTTTTGTAGGCTCGTTAGTAACAGACAAAAATTTAAAATAAATATTACATTTTCCCTTGGAGGAAAATAAGCTATTTTAGCCCCGCTCTGGTACGCTACAATGACGGACTTTTTGAGCAAGAGGAGTTAAAAGAGTATTCTATTCTATTCTAACATCCTGTACCAGTGATAAACAAAAGGGCTGCGCCGGTTGCCACATACATTATTGATCAGTTTTATTTTCCATTAAATGGTATCGTCTCGGCATTTTCTTTTGCTTTCGAAGTGTGAACAGGTGACCAGCCCTATTGATTTCCATAAATACAAATTCATGATTTAATTGTAAGTCTTTCGTGATCAGTTTTGTACCTAATTGTTACTAACGTAAACAAGTAAGTACCTATGTACATAGGTACCAGTAGGTACAAACATCCGTCAATAACTCATTGAACGGCAGAAAAAGTGACCGTTTACTTACTTATATACAGTTGAAGAATAGGTGTAATTATCAGCTCTTTTATTATAAATCTCGTTGTTTACTTCTATTGTTCCGCTTTCTTATATGTACGGACTATCGCGTCGCCGGCGGCGGCGACGTGCAGAAGATTGCATGTTGTATTTCTGTGGATGACTTATTTTAATGTATGTAATAGGTTATAGGTAATCCGGGCAGCCCAGCGTAATGCTTATTGGCAGGTCGGGTTATGTACATACCTGTAATCCTTTACATCCTTATATATATCACAGATGATTGAAAGCAAAATGTATGACTACTTTTTCTTGAGAATTAAGTATATGTACTTATTTAGACGTGCGTAGTACTCGTAACCGGCGTGCGTGTGTGACCGTAAACGAAGCAAAAGGAATTTGTAAGGATCGTAGCGGGTGGTGATCTGTAGTTTCTGTCTACCCCCATGGGAAGAAGGCGTGAGTTTATGTATGTAATTAGGCACGGTTGATCTCTCTAGAGAGCATTATGTGTTCTGACTTCTGTTTCTTATTTTCTGTCAACATTACTTCCAAATTCGCGAGTGTGAATACGTGATGATAAATATAAAGACTTAACTATTTTACAAACAAGTGTAGTGTATTTGGTTACTTGAGTGTGGTTCGAGTAGCATTACCGTTGTTCGAGTAGGCGTTACCTACTACTATAGACGTGCTGAAACTTAGTGAGCACAAAGAAAAAAGATTTCACTCATTTGTTGTCTATGAATGTTTCAAAATTATTGAAATGGAGCGGAAACATTCCACAAGGTCTGATAACGTTATTTTATAAACGTAAAGAGTCGTTGCAATCGTCATTGTAAGAGTTACAAGAGCTTAAGGCCTTGTACGAATTATAACTATTATGACAATGATCTATGGTCACGATTGGCGGTCAAAAACATATTTCTTTTGTGATATTGTTTGTCGTAGACTCTATCCAATTATTACCCGGAAGGAAAGAACTAAATGCCGTATGATACACCTATAATGTAAGCTTAGTCAATGACTGTGTTGTACCGAGTAATCTAGATATACATATATGTATTATGTGCATTACTCAGCGGGAAGTACATATACGTATGGTTGACTAGTTCTGTTAATAAAAATTAAAAATCCTTTGTAATTTTGGTGACCTAATGGTAGGCCATTAACCTGACGGTACTTAGATCATAAATTGACATAATAGTTAAAATAAATGGTAACTATTACGTAGTCCCAAAAGTTCCGACTTTTTAATTTCTGTACCTAAGCTTAAAGCTGGATGTTCTCGTATATATTTTGGCAGTTGAAATAATTATACATAGTATGTCTTTTATAATTAGGTAAAGAAACTAGCACGTGAGATACATAGGGCCCTGAAAGTAAGTTTCTAAAAAAGACATATTTATGCCCACAGATTCTCACGACATGGTATTGAGATTCAACAACGCGCCCACAGAAAATTATACGGAGAGTGTTGGCTCCAAGACTACTTTCAGAGTGCTGAATTCACAGGTAATAGGTTGGCAATTAAAGCCATAAAATAAAAATATTATTGTAAATTCAGCATATATCCCTAAAAATGTCTTTACACCACAATGTTTCAATAATATTTTGTAGGACTCGAATCTAACCAAAAAAGTAGCACTGAAATGATTAAAAAGAACCTACTAGGCCAATTTCTCTGAAGGTCTTTTTCAAGACGAATAATAAATATAAAAATAAAACTTAATGGCATCACATAGTCTTTTTCACAGCGACTTGCCAGTAATTATAGTATTTTCTATATTTATATAGAGGCTGCACTACAGTAACAATAAAAGGCAGGCTGATTTAGAAGAAGAAAAAATAATGACGCCATAATGAGTAAAAAAAATAAATTGTGAAAAGCTATTACGCTTTTCACAATGGATTTTCTTTACGAAAAGCCAGTAGTAGACGAATATGCTCACGAATAGAACCAATAAGATTTTTCTTTTTGTAAATTAAATATTTTACAGTAGGGTTTACAGTATTTTATATTGATTTCAGGTGATAGCGAAGCCTGAATTTAACTTTTTAGAAAATCCGTTGTTTCGAAATGTGTCCATTCTCATATGGGATCCAGCGAACTACTCATCAACACTAGAAGACTGGTACCATTCTCCCGATTATCCTCTCTTCCCCGTTTATAAGAAGTAAGTTAACTTTTCAGGCAGTGCCTCTGCTGCCGACACCTTCACCTGATTTGGTCGCCGTTGCTACCTATCCATACAACTGCCAGTGCAACTGTAATTTAGTATCCAAATTGGCTATAAGCGAGCTGGTATATCAAAATTACTTAACTTTTCAAACCGATTAAATGTTTATTCGAAGAACGATAATATTGAAATATAAAAAAAAAAAGTCTGAATTGGTTAAGTAACTACATATTATCAGTTAAATTCACGAAGCTGATAGATGTAAATTACTTTATTTTAATAGAAAACGAAAATTGTTTTTTTCTGTCCTCATTAATCGTGCTCTTTCATTGTTTCAGGCTACTTGAACGGAATCACAACGCAGATGTCCATTTGTTGAACCCCCAAGTGCTATGGGCATTATGGTCGGTGCTACAAGACACGTCTCCTTACCGTCTACGGAGAAACCCTCCGTCATCAGGCTTTATAGGTGGGTAATTGAAAATATGAATAGTTACGAAAGGGTTTGATTTTGTGAATGTTTACGTAATGGATTTTCCGGAAAATTGTTAATATTATTTTGATTTAACCAATAATATCTATATGCATCGCTACTAGTATCAATGATAAGTTGATGTTAAAGATAAAACTTCCTTTTCGTAGCTTCATCACAAATAAACTGATAACTACGAGATTACTTAAAATGAAGATAAAGTGACAAGAAAACTGGCATTAATTCTATTTTTACAGTTCCTATGTTAAAAAACTTGTACCTCATTTACCGTTCAATCATCCGCCGCACGTCAACATTAGAAGAGTCTTTAAGTCAGAGATTCTCTTTGTCAGTCTCGTGTTAAGTAGATAGCTACCTTTCCAGGTCTATGGTTTGCGCTGAACCGTTGCGCGCGAGTGCGCATGCTGGAGTACGTGCCGTCTGCGCGCGCGACTCGCCGGTGCCACTACCACGTTGCGCACAACGACGCCGCGTGCACTCTCGGCGCATGGCACCCGCTCGCGCACGAGAAGACCCTCGCAGAGCGCATGCGCGATAACCAAGATGTACAGGTCTTCCAACGAGGGATTATTGATGTACCTGGATTTAGTAGTATTTCTTGTCCTTGAGTACTGTAATGGCAAGATTTTTAGGTATTTTTGTGATCAAGTCTAGCCAAAACAATTAAATGTGAGTGTGTAAGTTGAATAATTGCTGTTTTATGCTACATTGTGTACTAATATGTTGCTTTCTTACTTACATGTATATTATTTTTTACAAGCTCACAATAAACACTTTCATTTGAAGTTCTTCGCTATCTTTATCTTCTTTCGGTTTTAATTATAAGGTGCAAGCTAATAGTAGTGTTTTGCATCGAAACGATAATGATAGTAACCGCAAAGTTACCGCAGCGCCTACGCAACGCTACGCAGCGCTACGTAACGCTACGCAGCGCCTACGCGGCGTCTTACCTGACAGCTCCTAGTGCGAAAAAATTCGACGATTGTTAGGAACGGTCCTAACAGTCGTCGAATTTTTTCGCACCAAAAGCATAAGACACACACATAATGTTACAAGGTTCTTTATTTGATACTCTCATCTCATATACTAGTTTGAATCACTCAATAATAAAATGGCTACCTACCTAGATGCCCTATTTAGTTATGCCTGTAACGAATTGCTTTGTGTAACGTTTGTTATTCAATTGTACATAAGTTAGCCAATGATGATGATTGTAATATTAATTAGGTTTATAGATTTTACTGATTTAAGTGGGGAAAATGCAATTTTGAGTCTTTGACGCCAGCAGTTGAATGAAAGCTCAATTGATTAAAATAGATACAATGGACGGATTTTTTGTAATATTGTAAAAAAACAACATTTAGTTTTGAAATTATTTAACATGCATAAGTAATTGTACTACAAAATAAGATGTCTTCCTGTATTATAAATAGCTTTAAGATGCCTATAGTTTATTTATTGACATGGCATATAAAATCAATGCCGTAGCCTGCTATTGCTTATTTGTCAGCTAATCTGATTGAAGCAGCTTTCATTTGAGTTAAGCCAGATACCGGATAGCTACCCTATCCGGAATCCGCAGTGTTATAGGTATGTATATTAATTAAACACAGATATTTCTTTTGGCGATATTGGTGATGGTAGAACAGCCAGATATTATGTAAGTATGTATATATAGGGTTAAATAAAACATTTGTACACATTATTACAGCTCTATTTATTTTATACATTACTACTACTTAAGTTTTGCCAGCTCTTCTAGAACCTACCTCTTCGAAACGCACATTTGGTTTTGACGTTATATAAAGCTGAGTTTGAGTTTGAAACTTCAGGAAATGAAAACAAAAAGAAATATCTAATTCACATAGCTGTTTTATGTGATTCAGGTAAGGTCATGTCGGCCATGAAGTGCCCTTGTCCGTCTTGTATTTTTAGCGATTTGCTAGCGTACGGAGCGGGCGGGTGTGCTGCCGGAATACTGATGGGGCTCGCTGCTTGCTGATGATTAGTGATTCAGTGTGAGCGCGCGGAATTAGCGCGCCATGTCCGAGATGCGGAGCAGGCAAACACACCTCGTACAAGCAAAGTTCCAACGGCCTTGCCCTGCCGGCGATTCGGTACCGGCGGATACTACTATGATAACCCGACGTGCACCCGATTACTATGGTCAACGTACAGTCGCTAGCAAATCAAGTTACCACAAACTGTCAGATTTGTTCATTCGATTTTGAACTTTAACCATCAACATTTTAAGGTTTAAAATCGTTTCGAGAAATTTGACAGTTTCGTGTAGCTTGACCTGCTGGCGACTGTACCTACTGCATGCACAAATGAGCAGAAGGAGCAATGAACGACATATCGCAACGATATCGACTGCCTCGACACTAATCGACTAGTTATCGTTCGTCAACATTTTTATGAACTGCGCATGACGCAGCAGGGTCATGGTCTATCGCTTCCTCCTTCGTGTTCATCTCCATGGATTCGTACAAAGTCCGCGAACTACAACACATGAATCTTAAGCGATTTGTAATTACCATCTTTATATTCCACACACTTTTGTACCAAATACCGGACATTTTAATAATGGGCGTATGGTGAGCAGTATCTTACATAGTTTAATTACAATGATGTTAAGCGTAACGTATTTTCCTCGTGCAGTGTACTTTGACACTGCATGTCGGTAGCCTTCTGTGTGTTAGGTCATTGCCTCTGGTTGTTTCGCAGAATAGTGCAACAAGTGTGCGGCCGGCGCGGTAAGTGCTAACGTGATACATCCCTACTGCACTAAGGCACTAGGTATTCCGAAGACATATGAAGGTAATGCTGTCAGTGTACTAGGAAGCGCTGGATGTGTGCCTAGTACACCCTAGCACTGGCCGCCGTCCAGCAATAGCGAATACCACTAGTATTCATGTGCTCAATAACATATATTTACACAATTTGTTTACTTAATGCGGTAACTTGCATACCTGGCAGGTTTCAATGTTATTTGTACAAAATAATCCTGCGTCTTCTTTGTATTTGAAAGTGCTATTACTCGCGGCTAATCCTTATGTTTTTTAGCAAAAATGTTCCCAGAATATGTGAGCTCCACTATCGAAGATCTCCGTCGGACAACCGGTCCATTTCACCGTTATTAGGTACTATGTATACCGGTGACTCACTGCTTGCGTTAGTGAATGACTTTGTCCTTACCATTTTACGCTCCATCTAATAATATGTTTATCGGGTATACCTAAGTGGTACAAAAAACTAGACAAGTTATTCCCTACTGATGACACTGCAGTATTTTACAGGAATAACCAAAAAAATGATTGTAAATAAAGAATGATGTATTGTACATTTGGCTAAACACTCGAGTATGTACCGGTACAGACAGTGCTGTAGCCATAAGCTAAGGAAGTGTAATTTATTATAATAATGTACAAGTACTAAGACTAAGTACTGAGCATGCCCTTGGCAACTTGTGAAGGTTTCAAAGCTTTGTTCTACCGGCGACATGCGCATCTCATAATAAATAATCAACTTATGGCTACGAAATTATGCGTCAGACTCATTAAAGTCTACTAAAGGAATTGATATTATTCATTTTATTTTTTAACATATTAGGTTCCTACAACCGAGATTTGTGGTCATGATTTATGGTCTTCCCTTCTTATATTTGGGACATGTTAAAGTATCCACACTTTTCTTACCTAATATATTACTACCATGAGTGCGAACGGTCAATGGTGAGAGAACAATTATGTTTGCGGGAGTGCAACAATATAATAAGCTACCTAAAGAGGTAAACAATGCGAATTCGTTTGATATTCTCAAAACGAAATAAAAAAATCTCATTCTGGATAATCAGACATAAATACACTTTCCCTAAGTAGGTACTGTACGTTACTTTGTTCTGGCATCGGGTTCGTATTCCTTATCGATTATGAATATTTGCGACCACGCTTATAATTTTTTAATAATTTATGTATTATTATTATTTATTCACTAAGTATACCAACCGAACATACATTTAACATTAGCTTAAAACAGAGTTTAGGTATTAGGTACTTTTAATGTACATAGACAAATTATAGGTGTACATAATCTTTTGAGGTTGGATTAAAAGTTCTAAGTTTTGTGTTCGTTAATGTTATTTACGAAATGAAATGTTTTTTAATAAATAATTGGTTAAAAAGAAAAACTATACCTACTTAGTTTGTATGTCAAAGTTAAATTGTAAGTTCTAAAAGAGTTCTCAAGTAAGATAACTCCTTGTAATTTCTTATTGAGAAATTTTCTTTAACCATAACAACGAGTGGGTAAATTAGCAAAGATTTTTACTCCCACGTAGCCCAATGAGTAATTTGGTTAGGGTAATTCGATTTAGCCCTTTGTTATGACGTACGAGGGGCGTTCAATGTATCTTCGGTATGAGGTGATTTACTAATGATGTGGATAATTTGACTAATTAATTAATTATTGACATTATCTAAGGGTATAAAGGTAAAAAAAAAACATGTAGTTGTGATCATTATTTTACTAGTTATCCTTAGTCAACGACGACTGGAATGGCTAATGTGGCAATGTTGAAGAAAATCGAGCACCGCGCTGTTATTAAATTCCTTACCGAATAGGGAAAAAGTCAAAAAAATATTAAAAAAGAGATGGTGGCTATTTACCAAGATTTTGCACCTTCATTGTCTACGGTTTAAAAGTGGTTAAGTGAATTCAAAAGCGGCAGAGAGAGTATTGAAGACTACACTCGCTCGGGCGACCCGGTTACTGCCTCTACGGAAGAAAATGTGAAAAAGTTGAGAAGCTTATGCCGGAGGATCCCGAATGAAGATTAAAATTACAGCAGAGATGACCCACCTCTCTGTTGGTACCGTGCACACTGTTCTTCATGACCTCCTTTACCTTTCTAAAGTCAGTGCAAGATGGTTGCCGCCAATGCTTACGGCGGCGGCGCGACGGCGCCTCAAAAAGAAGTGAGTATCGAGTGCTGTAGAGAGTTTTTAGAGCTCTATGGTGATCCATCGCGTATTTTCGATCGGATGGTTACTGGAGATGAAACGTGGGTTTATCATTATGACTCTGAAAGTAAGCAGGAGTCCATTCAGTAGCACAAGAAGGGTACTGAGCCCCCTAAAAAATTCAAAGTCGTTCCGTCTGCCGGAAAAATCATGGCCACGGTGTTTTGGGACTCAAAGGGAATTTTGCTGATTGAGTATGCAAAAAAAGGTGAAACCATAAACGCAGCATCCTCCTACGCATCCACTTTACGAAATTTACGGGAAGCAATTAAAGAAAAAAGACTGGGTAAACTGACCACCGCTGCTCTGGTGTGTTGCTCCTTCACGACAACGCCCTGGCCCACACGGCGCGTGTTTCCAAGGCTGCTGTGCGAGATTGTGGTTTCGAAGAAATTAACCACCCACCCTAAATCCCGGACCTAGACCCAAGTGATTACTATTTATTCACTAATTTGAAAAAGACCTTCGTGGGAAACGATTTTCCAACGATGAAGAGCTCAAGGCGGCAATAAAAGCACATTTTGCAGAGAAAGCGGAAAGTTAATTTCGAGATGTAATAAATGTATTGAAGTAATGGGAGATAACATTCCCACAAAAAATCATTTTAATTGAATATACGTTTTTACATGCCCATACCGAGTATACATGGAACGCCCCCCGTATAAGGACATATACGTTTTATCCTGTATCCACTAATTGCATGGAGTTAGGGGAGCGGGCCCCATTATGGGATAGTTTTTTTTGAACATTAATAAAAAAGAAACTTGTAATGTAGTTCTGCTCAAAACAAGATAATTAATTCAAAATTTAATGTTTTATATTGCCATGCAATTGTATTCTTCTAATTTTCATACACTTGAAACTACAAACAAAAAATTAAAAAATCATATATATTGACAAATAATAAACTGTTTCCTAATATGGGATACCATATACTCCCAATGTGGGATATCCCATATTAGGAAACACCTAGCGTATGGCACCTATAATGGGATATCCCATATTGTGGTATATGGTTTCCCATATTAGGAAACAGTTTATTATTTGTCAATTTTTTTTTTTTTTTTTTTTTTTTTAATATATGTATAATGATTTTTTAATTTTTTGTTTGTAGTTTCAAATGTATGAAAATTAGAAGAATACAATTGCATGGCAATGTAAAACATTAAATTTTGAATTAATTATTATTATAGTTTATATAATAAATTGTCTATCTATTTATCTATCTAATAATCTATCTATTTTTGTGGGTTGTAATTAGGCTGCAAGTAAAAAAAAAATATAATTTTATATATAGGTAGGTATATTAATTACGAACACAATCAGTCTTGTAGTATTGTACTAATCATATAATCTTCTACTAATCTCGGCAAAGATCACAATTGAAGTTATTGACATGCGGTTCTACACCAGCACACAACTCGTGACATCACCGAAAACATTTTGTGCACTGTATCCACTTTTCTCCAGCAATGTCATTTGAATATTCAGTTAGGCAATATATGCATTCAACGTCTTCATTACATTCGCTTTCATCTGAGCTCATCAGTGATGGGTCTTCATCGGCACTCTCACTAGATGAGCTACTTTGTAATATCTTCTTCTTTACTGATATCTTCTTTTTTTCATTTTTTTTTGTAATCTTCTTGTTCTTCTTTATGGTTTTGGTTTTTTGAACAGTCTTAGATTTCTTTTTAGCAATCATCGCCTTTTTCGTTTTACTTTTAGATGTTCCTGGTTTTTCTTGCTTCTTATTCAGTTGTTCCTGTAATTCATTTTTGTATGGTGAACTGGTGACTAATAAAGGCTTTCCTCCTCGGAGCTGTGATACTTGATCAGGTTTCTTGGTTTTTCGCTGGATTGTGGAAAAAGGACTGATTTCAGCCGGTTTTATGGAAAATTTTCGTCGGGCTTGAGCCCTTGAACTGCGCGAGACTTGAGAATGAACTAATTCGTCATTTGATGTCGACGGCACCGTAGCTGATTCATTATGGTCTAGGACTGGAAGCGGAGCCGGTAATTCGTCATTTGATGTCGACGGCACCGTAGCTGATTCATTATGGGTTAGGACTGGAAGCGGAGCCGCTTCAGCACCTGGACCTGATGAGATTATACTTTGGACTGCAGTCATGGCGAGCGATGCTAGAGTCGAGACACCTGAAGGAGTCGAAACTGATAGCGAAGGCGTATCAGCACCGGAATTTGACGAACGCATGTTTAAAGCAAATGCTAATGGCGAGTGCGCAGGTACGGCACTAGTAGTCGCTAGGGGCATTGCTGATTCAGTAGAAGATGCGATTGGAGATGGGACTGGAGCTAGAGATGATTCATAATTCATACCAGTGTCTTCAGCGTCATCGTACTGTACAGCCATATACGATCCAATTGGAGATAGGACTGGAGCTGATTCCACATCCATATTCGTGTCATCATTGTCGCCGTCCTGTACAGCGAAATGAAATGGTAATGGTGAGTGCACTGAAACGGCACTAGTAGTTGCCAGGATTGTCGGTGAGCCCGTATGCGATGCAACTGGAGATAGGACTGGAGCTGTTTCCACATCCATGTTAGTGTCATCATCGTTGCCGTCCTGTACAGCGAAGTCGTGGTCTCTGAAATGATTGCGGTCGAATGGGAATATTCCGCTTTTACGGAATCCATTGACGGCGACTTCCAGTGTAGCAGCCCTCATGTATGCCTTTCCAACTAATTCTGCAACTTGGAATGCAGTCACGACGCGGCCAGGGTGATTTTTTAGCCATGAGTCGATTTCTTTGGCATAGTACGTCTTGAATGGGTTCATAAATGATACATCCAAGGGCTGCATTCGGTGAGACGAATGTGGGGGGAGGCATATCAGAATGACACCATTTTCCCGACATTTGTCAATGACATCAATATTTTTTGTATGAGAGTAGTGTCAATCTAGGATCAGTATAACTGGACACTCTTTAGATGGATGGACAGTGTTGATGAAGTGAACAATCCATTGTGTAAAGATATGGAGTTGTATCCAGCCAGATTTGTGATACGCAAACTGAGAGCCAGGTGGAGCACCATTTTTTAACTCTTCCTTCATGTTAACTCTGGGGAAAATGAATAAGGGTGGAACGAAGACCCCCGACGCGCTCATACACGTGACTAGAGTTATAAGAGCTCCCCGCTCCGCCGACGAAATTCCACCAACCTGTTTCTGTCCTTTCAGGCATAAGACCTTTTCCATTTTATGTTGAACTACAGTCACGCCAGTCTCATCAACGTTGTAGATTTTTGTTGGATCAAAATTAATTTTTGCCAACTCTTTCTCCAAAATATCATTAAATTCGTCTACCTTCCCTTTTGAAAACCCCTTGGCTCTATTAGCAGATGTAGCTTGAGGTGTCCTAAAAGACAATCGAGGATTTCTTTTTAGAAAGTTTCTCATCCACTTTCGGCCTGCAGTATTCTTGCTTCTATTAAACTGGTGTGGCAGTCCATTCTTTATAGCCAGTTGGAACGCCAAAGAGCGGATGTCAGAGGCTCTCAGTCCGTAGAACCTTGACACCATTGTAATGCAGTACTCTGCAAGCTCACGTTCCATTTCCTCTGAAAAAGTTGGTTTTCGGCCCATTTTCATAGAGGTTAGCTCTGTTATAGGATTGACACTTTTACAATAACGCTCCAAAGTTGACTTTGGGACGTTAAAAAATTGAGAGGCCTTTAAGTAGCCCATTTCTTTATTTTTTACTGCATTGTACGCCTTCAGCATCTTATCAGAATCCCATTTCTTTCGCTTTTTTTTCTCATTGGTACTCATCTAAAACAATTTTTTAAATATTAGCACATTTGGATCTTAATTTTTTTTGGGTAGAACTTGATCGGTTAGCAAGTATAGTAAATACCTCTATGTACCTCTAATGATCATCATCATCAGCCTATAATGTTCCCACTGCAGGGACACGGCCTCCTCAATGAGAGGAAAATAAAAACATTAAAAAAAAACCCAGACATGTGACATCTATCAATCCGCACTGGGCACGCGTGGTGGATTATAGACCTTTCCCTCGCTCTCTCTAATGATAATGAACTATAATCCATGATATTTTATTAAATACATGTACCTAGTATTTTATCCCATATTAGGATACATGTACCCCAATATTAGATATCTCATATTAGGCACACCCAGGTATCCCATATTAGGACAACTACGTATTTTGCTAACACGTGGTCTTAAAACAAAACCTAATTGAATTTTAGCAAGAATCAACACATGAACCTCAACACAAATGTTTTTAGACACTGCAGGACCACATACAATAACAAAAAAGCAAACTTACCTTAAGAAAAGTAAACTTCTAACTTCACTATTAAAAAAACTCGTAATCGGAGTATTTGCGCGAACCAACCTCCCGTCTAACTGAATGGCGACTGACGCGTGAGCGTTTCAATATGGCCGCTGGACAACAAATGGAAGGAGTTCACTGCCCGTAATAGAGATGGCGGTGCTTGTAAACCGGAGTAACCTGCTATCTCATATTGGGAACCCATCCCATAATGGGGCCCGCTCCCCTACTACGGGAGTAACTCCATGCAATTAGTGGATACAGGACACACGTATACGAAAATTGTCACTAATTGGGCCGAGAGAGTGTGATTCATTTGCTTCAATTGGTCTGAATCACTTGAGATTTTTTAGGTGGTCAAGCTCGTATTGACGCACGAGACATCGGTAATATCATTCTATTAGTACGAGCATGTGTGTTTCGATTTTATAGGACAGTCTCATTGGCGTCACTTCGGTTCTCGTTATATGCAAACCACAAATCCAATAAACTATTAATTGTGAGTATCCTTAAGTAGGAAGAAAATGTACCTTATTGTTGTTTTAAAATATAGGGTTAGTACAAGAAATAAGAAAATTCTTCTCGGTCTAGAAAAGTTAAATAGGAAAATTGTAGTAAGTTTGCAGTTCCTGTTATAAATACGTTATTTATAGAGATGGTAGGTATACCTATTTGTCTAGTTAGTCGAAGTATAGGTACGTACTTACCTATATCGTCTCCGCTGGACGCTGTCAACACGTGACAAGACTGTCGTGGCAGTCTTTTGGGGTGGCCTATGTCCAGCAGTGGACGTCTTTCGGCTGAAATGATGATGATATACCATTGATTTCTTCGAGAGAGGTAGATAGCATCTGATTGCAGTAGAAAGAGCAACGTTCTAGATTTAAATAAAGCTTTACTTTAGCGCTGTCAATCTTATGGTGATAGTGGTGCCATCTAGTCGATTTCGGCCACAGTGACAGTAATAAATGAGCTTCGGTAATGGTGGTAATAAAATTCCCAAAATATAGCAATTCATACAGCAATAATAAAACTATACTCAGTGCAGGTTTATTAAAACTGTCATTTTCTAATATCTGTATTTTTTCTACTTGTGTGTGTGTGTGTGTCACATTTCTCTTCCGGTTATATACTCTATTACAAGAAGATATTCAAATGTACTTCCCCGATTAATTTCTGTAGGTACAATAAATATTCTGAATTATAAATAGTTCGTTAATAATAGATCCTCGGCTGTCTATTATGTCAGAACGAAGCTGCGTAATAATGGAATGTGGATTTACCGGAGCAGTGACTTAATCTGCTACTTTTAAATTGTAGGTATCTGTACAAAAATAGTAAGTAGTAAAGCTGACTTTGTTAGTCATTCTATAGCGTAGGAGACCTCAAAATTACCAAGACTGGTATAAAGATACGGTATAAACGCATACTTAAGAATACTCTGAGAATTAGGTAAGGTCTACTTTTCCTCTGAAAATTTCAGGGAGAGACAGGACTTTATGCGCATGTGTTTACTTTATGTACTCTGGAAACTCTTAGATGACTCTTACAATTTAGGCAGGAAGGTGTGTCTGTGTCTATTTCCAATTTGATATTTTTACTACGCCTGAACAGTATAACGTTGACGCATCAATCATTGTGGGGTGTGTGAGAACAATCTATTCAATTTGCTCACTTTAAGAGCAGCCACTTAGAAAGAAGACGTGACTCACTGACTCGTGCCCTAAATAGTTGGACAGTTTATAACGAAGCGCGTATGAACACGTTTCCGGAAAGATGACGGGGACTTTTAATATTTTAGAATATATTAATTCATATATAATTTGTTTAGGAAAACCCAAATGTCAACTGTGCTGGGATCGGGTAGGGACGCACTTTGATCAGATGAGTCATTTCTTTTAAACAGGTTTTCTTGTTTAGTGGAGCAGATGTGATTCGAAAAAATAAATCCTATTATATTATAGTTAGTCAGAATAACCGGCAAATGGCAAAAAAAAAATGGCATGGTGTAAAATATGCATAATTTTGGGTTGTTCCCCATAGTTCTGGGTATTACACCACAGTTCATATGTATAAAAATACAGGATAAGTATAGTAAGTCTTTTGGCTTTTACAGCTTTATCAAAATGTTAGACAGGAAAACATTACTTTCTTTTTGTTACTTTTTCCTGAACATATCAACTACCAAATCGGAAATGCTTGTGGCCTGTTTTACTTAATTTAAAGTTATGGAATTACCCGTAATAATTGAATGTGTCAAGTGCGCCTGGAAATACAAAAATACATACGCTCATTCCATCTATGGACATTTCAATAAGGTGTTTACATAGTTTGGTAGTAGTTATTCGTGTAAAGTTCACTAACGGCTCCATATGATTCACGACTGCCCCAAACATAACCATTCTGCTCTATAGGTAACTGAACTGTTACTAAATGTACAGTTTCTGTTTTCAGCGTAATATTTTCAGTCTTCTTTGTTTTAGTAAAACACAGCACTGAAAACATGCATACAAACCTTATTGTATGAAGGTTTCCAGGTCATTCATGTTTTGGTTACCCAAGATTAATCGTATACGAAACAAATAAATTGTTGATTGTTCGTACTTTTACACCAGATTATAGAAAATTCGGGCGCATCTAATCGTTGTGTAAACAGCTTGCGTTAACGTAATAATCCTAATGGAAAACCTTTGATTAAAGTGCATAATTGTGCGCACGCGACAAAGCAATGCGGTTATTAGTTATCACTTGTTCTCATTCTTTAATGGAAAACTATATACTTATCATAAATTCATGACACGTGTAGGTAAACTGCTACATAAATGAAACGATCAATGCAAATAGAGCTGTCGATTCGCGGCAACGCAGTGTAAGTTATGATGGCATGCAGCGATTTCGAGGAATTTAGAAAATAAATATCTTTAAACCTAAATATGTATTAAGCTTAACTGGTATTTTGTCTATTTTTTGAGTTAACATTTTTACTTACGCGATTTATTTTATTGGAATACGGGATTTACGGGCTTTGTGATAACAATTTAAAATATTTTTCAAGTTATAAAGCATCGTTTTATTTCACGCATTCTCGGCACACGTCGATTTGAATTCGTATCGTCGTGGCATTTACTACTATCGTTCGGTTTATGGCCGCTTCACAAATTCACTACAAGACATTACCCTAAGTTACACTCACAATTGAAAAATGAAAGGAATTTTTGTAATACGTGTTATTTAAAGTGAAATCTTCGAAAATATTTATTTTGCTAATTGTTACGTCATTTCAAGGGCGTGGAGCATCACGTTTTAGGATAGTGTCATTTGTGTCAACTTTAAAGTCGATGCAGCGCGGTGTAATGAAGGCGAAAATTCGAGTGGAAAAGCCTTCAATTCGTGCGAGAATTTGGTGAATGTATTTTTGTTTTTACTCGACCGTTAAGAAATACATAATCAGCCTATAACATTCCTACTGCTGGGACACAGGCCTCCTTTTTGTGAGAGCAAGTGGACCATAATCCACCACGCGGGCCCGGTGTGGGTTGGTAGATATCACATGTCTTAAATTTTTTTTGTTCTAGGATATGCCGGTTTCCTCACGATGTTTTCCTACACCGTTTTGAGAGCAGTGGTGATGAAACGAAAATGAATGAGTAATATGATAGATCACAATTCCAGATCAATTAGGTAGTACTTCAACTTTTACGCATTTACTGAGACCTCCAGAAGGCTAGAACTTCTTTAAAACGATACACTCGTATTTGAATTAAACCTCAAACGATACCTTCTTAAGGATGACACTCCTTCAAAAAGGGCTTTAGAAACTTCCTTTTTGAAGTCGCTTAGACAGTGAATCATAACGGCATCGTCTGAAGCTACATATTCTTACTCACGTTGCACCACATTAGGTACGTATACCTCAAACAATGCAGTATTTTCTTCAAAATTGATTTATCATTGTAAGTCAAATATTTACGGTTACAATTAAAGCGATTTAAATGGAAGTTCATCGACTTGGCAGTGGAAGGTCGTTGGCAAATGTCACGAGTGCGGGTGAATCGCATCAGTTCCGACTGCTGGTCTAACTTGGCAATAGCAACGGATCTCTTGCCAAACTGCTTCCAGTGCGAACCGAACATTGCTGCATAATTTAGGCTTGATACAGTTAAATATGAACTTGTTTAAAAGGTCAATATGCCGAACCAATGAAGAAAGTCTTTTTTACCAAATGGTGTCAATCATTTTTTTTGAACTTTATGTACCTAACATTATTCGGTCTTAAACAAGTGATTATTTCGAAAAAACGTATTGAAACAATATATATTACCAAATAAAAAATATAATAATAATATATTATTTATATAATTTTTTATTACCTTTGATTTATTTGTTTATAAATTTTATTATCTTAGACCTATAAGGATGATCACAAATGAATTTTACCTAAATATTATTTAAAAGCTTGTAACTTAATGATTTCGTTTTTTTGGGTTTTCCTAATTTATCGAAAAGCGACTTTTGCCAACACCAACCGGGGGTTGTTCTTGGGTGCACTTGCACAGTGCGTACAGGGATATCGTCTGTTGGTGCCTCATACCATTTAAAATTGTCTAAGTGGCTTCTGCGAGTTGGCTTTGGCCTCTCGTACGCCTTCCAAAACACCGGGACTCCATAGTCTCGAGATACGTAAATAATAATAATATGCACATGTATATAAAAAGAAGAGGAAAGAATCAGTGTGTTATTGAATCAAAATAGGTCTAAGTCCAAGAACAAAGAAAATTCATGACATTTTGGGTATTTTGAACATTTGTATAACTTCTCTCCCTTTCCTTGAAGCTGTTTTACAAGTGAAAATTCTTCGCCGATAGTACCGATAGCCAGTCGTTACGATGAATGGCATTGCAGTCGAGCTTACTAGCCGTCCAACGGACGCCACACATGTTCGGAATGTGTCCCACGCTGTTAGGTCTAGAGCAGCCGTTAAAGAAGACAAATGAGAACGCTGCTGAGGCTATATTTATTATTGTTTATGTTTGTCTGCGAGATATGAATGCATACCTATGAATTATTTAATTGCTACGGCAGAGATTGATTGATAGATGACGTTGGGACGATGTAGTCCTTAAGTCTAGATCTCCTTTTTTGCAGCGCACTTTAAGTTACAATACCAATAACTAACACACAAGAACTTTTTAATATTGGTACCCATTTATCATGGCAAGACAATGAAGATCGGATAGCAGTCGCTTTGTGTACTGCCGATACTCAGTTAGATTGATCAAGCTAAATTGCTTAAAGCCAAAATATCGTGGATATATTTTACTTCGGTACTTATTATATACATACCACATTACGTGTTCGATAGATAGATAAGATAGATAAATCATTTATTCAGTGCACCGATTGTTTGACATTGTTTAACCGACTTTTCATAGATATGCAAATACAAAATTATGTAGGTATCCATATTTATGTAGTTCTATATCTACAAAATTATGTAGTCAACTATTTATGATTGGCATTGTATTAAAACAACACACAGCTCTACCCTACAGCACTGAACATTGTAATAAAAGACGTAAAGATATAGTCTGCGCACAAAACATGCTTTTATATCCAAGTTTTACCTGTACCTCGGTCCTCTCCTCTATAATAGACTAAACGCGAAACAAAACATTGACTCCCTGAACTACACAAATTGTAAGAGAATTCTCAAGGAGGCTCTCCAAAGTATTTCTTAAGAAGATACAGAGAATTTATTAACTGTGTTAAAGTAAATATGTATCCTCACCTACGATAATTAAATATCAAATTTAGAAACTAAGAGTTAAGCTACTCAACATAAGTATAATTTATTTGTCAATTGTCAACTTTTAGATTATTTAGTAATTTTACAAGAGTATTTTACCACTTTTCGCCTGAAACACAGGATTACTTAGTTCAGGCACGTAAGTCTTAGGAATATAATTTACATTTAAGCAAAACTGTTTTAATTTTTATGCCTTGTAATTTTTTAATAAATACATATTATTATTATATATCTGAAGTTCATTAGTTCTAGTGCGTTTGACCTACAAACGCACTAGAACAATTTATTAGAGTAACGTGGATGTTCCAAAAACTGAGCCATGCAACTAGATAGGACTTTCTGTTTGTCTAAAGACTGATAGCATCAGAAGCAATAAAACGTATTAGAAGGTTACATGGTTACGTTGTTCTAGGAATCAATCACTGTCAGCGTCAACCGTTCAATTCAATCAGAGAGAGGGCCCGGGCCCGGTGAACATGCGATTGAGCAACACAGGAATTGAACAATTAGCGCCTTTTATTTAAATCATAATTACGATATTAAACAATTATCGATCGTGTGACGCAGGTTTAATGTACTTTTTAACATGGCTGTAGCAAAAGAAAAAACATGTACGAAAAGTATCGGGACACGTTAACAAGTCCACGACGTTGATAAGTCCTTCCACAGCATTGTGTAATCGTAATACCAGGTAAAGCCATAAAATTTAATAAGTATGTTTATGTCTATTACTTTAATGGTGATCTGGGAACTAAAGTTACGCTATTGTAACGTTGTTTGTTATGTCACTCGAGATGAAAGAGGCAATTAGAGTGATTATAAGTATATGTACCATAATAGATACCTACTTTGATTCATGAGAAGTAGAAAGTTTTGTTAAAGCCTTGATGGGAGGATACTCCTGGCGGACTGTTGCGACAAATCAATACCTTTGGCTGCCTACATAATTAAGTTATGCTCATGCCAAGATGAATAAGTATAGTGTCCGTATCCGACAACTCAGTACACATATATTATGCTTACCTTTACTACTTATACTAGCTCTATTGTAACCTTGCAAGTAGGTTTTGAATGACAATTTCATTTGCATTTTAAAAAACCCCACGCTACATCCGTGAAAACCTAAAAAATATGTTTACTTTTCGTAAGTTTCCTGGTAAGCGTAAGAGCATTGTCTTTATATATGTTTAAAATGTGTACGTGCGGATGGCCAAATCAAAGCTATTGAAAACCTACTGAATTAGTCATTTGGAAACTCAAATCTTGGCTTGATTTTCCAACCGCATAAAGAAATGGTCATATAATTTAAATACAATCGAATATCTTTTGTTTGTAAGTCAAAGAAAGGAATCAAAATTGTTATTAGGAAAACCTCAAACATAGTGTCGTAAAATACCAGTTAAGGATATGAGTGAGCCGCCTAGCCGGGGTGGATTGAATCACCGGCCTCCATCGTAATCGGGCTCGATCGTGGATTCGTACGCCGGTGTATTCGGCGCTGGCTTCCCAGAACAAACTCGTTGCTGCTTTATTGTGCTCGCCTTGAGAAATTTCTACGTTTTTCATGGAAATTTTAATATTTCGTTGAATGTCACGAATTTCTAGAGGCATTACGCATTGTAGAACTATTTTCTAGAATTTTGATGGCAAAAGTACACACAAAATGTACAATAAGGCTTAGGTAACATAAGGAAAAGCAATACTTACGTGTGTGCATTATAATCTTTGAACTTTTCACCCTTTGAAATATTGACTAACCGTGTTTATCAGTGTACATACACATATTACAATATGACCTACTTACATAATATTTGCATTTTCACGAGTCAATCAAATGAGTTTGTAATATTAAGCTTTTATTTAGTTACTTTACCAATGTAAACATTTGTCATGTGAAATATAATTTTAAAGAATCTAGTATATCTAAATCTAAGAACACCCCTAGCCATGAACATTACGAAAATTCTGAAATAAATTGTATGCAAAACTGTCTTCGTTATTTCCCTACAAAAGATCCTTGATTAGAACTAACATCTCATTACTTTACATTAACGATACACCGCGAGCAAAATACAAAGAACATGTAAATAGTCTAAACCTTTGCAAAGCTAGGTGACACAATAAACAATACAGCCACATTGTAACAAAGAAAGTTGGCACGGCATCAAAGACGGCATCGCCTGTTATGACCACGATGCCACTACAATACCGTATGTACGACCTTCACCTCAACGACTCACCGTGGCTAAGGGAAGCTACCACCAACCACCCCCCTCGAGCTTTAGTCACCACATACAATGGGTTTGTCATCACAGGTCCCAAGGTCGGTATTGTCATGCCCGATGAGCTAACACCAGACACCACGTACCTACCCGGTACCTCGTTACCTGTATCGATAGGTGACTGATTACCGGGAAAAGGGGTACAATAGCTGATAGTATCTAGAATGTGGTTGAGAAATGAATTTATATGGACATTAATTTGTTTCATGCGCGTGAATCAGTATTGGTTGTCGAAAGCCATCACTTTTAACTTTGGGACGTGTTTAGTGGTTAGTATGGGGTAATTTAACTAAAGTTTCCTGTGTTTGCAACTCGGCTAATTAAAACGTTCGTTCGGTTATTAAAAAAGGCTAGATTAGACGTGACTTTCTCTTGTATGAAAAGTTTGCGTGTAAAAGGAAACTATAGTTGGATCACCCCTTGCAATCTTTCCGTGTAAGAGATTCTCTTTTAAAACTTAAAGCTACGTACAGAGTTAGCTTCAAGGTAGGACATGTCGTAGTAAACTACCAAGGTTCCGTAGTAAGGAGATCATGCAACGATACAGGGTGTAGTACGTCTTGGTACAGTCGAACTGCACGAGTTGTAAATAATGTTGAATATTCATCTACTTCTGGTGCAATAGCTTCACAATATTACGAATTGATTTAATTTCCGTTATTAAAGAGTCAATGGTCTTATTATAAGTACAGCGACACGTTTAAACGTAATTGTTACGAGTAACGCGTGGCTCGTAAAGGGTTAAGGCGCGGTAAGAAGCACTGACGAACGAACGACAAATAGCGCATCGCGGCAACAAATAAGATTCAAAACAGCGATGCGTTTGATGTTAGTTGAATCGAATGACCACCAAAATAAAAGCAATTTTGCAGTTTTAATTAAATTTAAAAAATAAATGCACAGCTCAGTGGAATATTTATTCTATATTTCTTTAGTTGATTGAAATCCCTTTATTAGCGTACATAAAATATGATAGTTTTATCATGATACTATTTTATTTTTACGAAATATTTTTGTAAAAGTCTTTTCTTTGCACAATTGACAATACACAAAAAAAAAAACTGGCTTGTATTATGAAGCAATACGCCTAACTGTGCGACTAAAAACTGAGCGTTTTACGGTGTCCTACGTTTGGTCAGCACCTTAAGTACCTACGTAGTGCGTAGGTAGGTAGGTAGTTAGCAAATGTATTTGTATCAGGTTTCTTTTATCACTTATTACCAGCGGCGTTGGCACTGTGCCAACCTGTACACAGTAAACAAACAATTTCCTATCAGAAAATCCCAGACACATTTTCACCGACTTATCCCTATTTTTTCGATAGACCTAAAAACTGACATTACTCAAGTTATATTCGTAGTTTAAAGAAAGGCTCAAGATTCAATCCGAATTAATTAATTTATTTTAAATAAATTTAATGCAGAATTTCGTGTAAGCTTTAGTTTTAGCGTGCATGCCATCTTATTGATATGAGACATCAAAAACATGAGACTCCCTGCACCTTGCAGGTTACTGTATTGTTTTGTTTACCTCTAATTTAGTGCTCGCAAAAATATGTAAGCATCGTTCCTCTTTTTAAATGATCTATGTGATCTATGCGTCCTCTACGCAGCTTCTACGAGCGTCTACGAGCATCTAGGTGATGTCTACGATATGTTTACTACGACGCTAAACAATCGGCCGGTGCGAAAACACTCTAAAGTTCCGCTCCCTTCCTTTCGCTAAGTTACTTCACTATTCAAATTTCTTGTGACAGTCAGCTACTATCATTTATTGTGGTAATATTAACAGATGTATGTACACAATAACAAGCACGATAAATAAATAAATTTTGTTTGTATCGGCAGCTACTTGAAGTACATTACTCATACCACTTGTAGGCGTACAAATGTACAACAAGTGATTTACTATGGGTATTTCAGCATTTAAATTCTACTGCAAGAGTGAATCAAATAAAGTTATTGTTACTAAGAATCGGCAGCTCCACTTACATACTCATACATTATAACAATTAATGTAATTATTGAGGTCTAATACATTAATAATTGCAGGTAATAGTTTATTTGACAGGTGATTTGACATATTCATGGTAAATAATTTTCCACGGGAAATCTTCAGCGTTAAACCTGATAATATCCTTGACTGAACTGTGGACTTCCCCAAAGGACTTAATATTATGTAGAACGTTCCTAGAGTAATCAAGGCAAGCAATATTTATCATGACTAGTGTATTTTTCCACGTAATCTTCTAATGATCATGATGATGGATATACGAACAATCCCTTTGATTGCCTTATAATATCTGAAAATAAATGAAGGTGACTCTTATTGAAATTTTCAGAAATATAAATTGATGGAATATATCGATATTGCCTATAAATTCTTATGAAAGAACCTGGCAAAATGGTTGCACGATTCTGTCTTATGTAATTGAGCTCGGCTTAGGTACTTGTAGTTATTTTCCTTTTAACTTGCGTCGCATGTAACGACATGTAATTACAGTTATGTCTAACATTTTCTCTATCCATTGTTCTCAATTAGGTGATAATTCAATTATAATTCGATCGTTTTTCTTACAGTTTTCTACAGGAAAATATATGTATTAATTAGTAAAATCATCGAAGTAAATGAATACGTCAAAAAAATATATGATTTATTATTATTATATTTGCTGTAAAATATTGTACCTAATGCATTGCAACCTGACGCTGTATGCCTGTAGCCATGTGTGTGGCGAGTACTTATGGTGATGCGAAACTTTTCAGGAGGATTGTTACGTTACGTACGTTACATTTCGTAGCTCAGGACAGTTTTCTCGCGATTAGATTATTTTTGCTTAGGTATAATATTATGTAGGAATGATGCATACGTTCGTGAGTACCTAATGCTACATTTTAGATGTTATCGAACTTTGCGAATTCTTGTGATGCATCTTCATAATGCATGCATATCAGGTAATTTTGAGGAAACTGGAAGTGGGTGCAATAAAAAACAAGTTAACGTATTCAACGAAAGCGCATAAAGTTTTCCTGTAAAGTTGCAGTGCGTAGGGGCGGGCGGAGGCTTTGCGGCGGGCGGGAGTGGTGGGGGCGCTTGCGTTATAAGGAGTGCACGGCGGCGCGGCGCACACTCTGCCAAACTCGCGGTCTGCGGTAGGTCGTGTCACGCGGTGGCGCAACGATCGCAGCCGTTCCCGCCACAGAAACGAACACATTTTCTTTGAAATTTCGTGCAATTGCAAAGAAAAAAGTGAACAAAGCGGGACATTCGGTGACTCGAGAGTGCCTTGTGATTGTTGTTTATACATGAATAGACTCTATTTTTTTATCGATAATTTACAAATTTCGGTAGTAATAGAGGTACGAGACGTGATCGCACTAGTGAAACGAAGACATTAACGTTTCAAGTAGTGAGGATTGCGTGAACTTCGCACTGGACCAGTCTAACAGGTTAGTTGATAAAATTTCCGTGTTTGTCTGTGTGATTAGACGAACAAAGGACAGACCGCTTGATACATTGATTACCGCACGTCATAATTAAAGTTATTTTTATTGCTCGTCACCATAATGATGATCATGTGTTATGAAAAACTAACAAACAAGCCTGTAAACTTGGATAACATGATTATTGATTAACTGTAGGTAACCACATAAGGTTCCACTAAAGTCAACTTTATAACCATTCATAAATTGGATAATATCATTGAGTGATTATACTTGCCAATACAGATAACATAATGGAACTAACTGCTTCACGTGATCCCTTCACCTTTCTGTAAAGTTAATTCACGAAGTCTATGAAATCTGTGCAATATTTGAAATCTGGTGATTTGGAGTATTGCCGGTTTGGTGTCACGGTCACCAGCTGACATTGTCGTAACGCTACGGTACAGTAGCTCTGGCGTAGTAAACTGTGGTCTATCCCAATAATAGGAGCACCTTTTATTTACAACTACGTTGACCTCTGCTTCTAAACTTGATAACTTTGTTTCACTATCAATCAAAGTTATTGAATAACTGGCACGATGTATGTTCTTGCGTAGGAAAATCTTTTGATGAAAACTCAACTCCAATTTTCCAAACGAAGCGTTGTCTACGTTCTCAATAAAATTACTTTTATCACACTATTGTCGTTTGATAAGATTACTAAGATTACCTCTCACTGATGTAAAAAGTCACTTTCTTTTTAAAATATTTGTAGACGCTATAAAACATGTAACAAAACATTAAAATATTGGTTCTTGTGTTTAAAAGAAAGAAGCCAAGCGTGCGTGCCGCCCTCCTTATCAGATAATTTTCGTGGATAAGGACGTAAATATTATCTATCTGATAACACTCTGTATGAACTCATTCTTTGAACATTCTTTTAGTTTACTGTACTTGTTGTGTGAAGAATGTATTGATTAATTGCTTTGTAAATTGAATAATTGATAATACAGTGCAATCAGAAATTGGTTTTGCTGAAGGGGTTTCGCTTTATTTGACTTACGAGTTTCCGATATGTCATTTCTGTCAATGTTTAGTTACTTTTTATCGGCCTCAGCTTATTCTAGTTTGTTTAAAGTTTGTTGTTTGGATGTACCTGTTGCAAGGTAATTTGATTTTTGGTATGTATCTCATGACACATTTGGGGCCAGTTGCAAGTTCGTGCTTTTGTTCATACACTTCATATATATGCTTCACATCTACATGCATTTGATTAATTAATTTATGTATTTTCTAAAATACCTTAAGCATATATCTTACAGTGTCAAGTTTCAACTTTCGCAGTTAAAGTTTGTCATAAAAATAGCTACGTGTGGTGGTCATATATTCATTGTGTGAAAATATATCTTGTAGGTAATTGACCAAGTAAATCGATATAACAGGTCCTCAATTATGACCATTAGTACCTTTTAAAATTAATAAAAGTAGATGGCAAGAGTCCCCTAAGTTGTATAGTAAACAAACATGTTCAGTTAGTTTGTTCTGCGACCGTAGTGAGTCACAGTGTAGTCACTACGTTGTCGGGCCGCCGAACTTGACACGAAATGTTGGAAAGCATGGGCACATTAATTATGCATGTGGTCGCTACATAAATTCAATGTTAAAGTACAGAAACAACCTTTCTCCGTCTGTTCGTTAAAAAGTTTAACCTCGAACTGCTTTCTTTGGTAATGTGTTACAGTTTTACTGTTTTGAAATAATTATGAAAAATAAGAAATGAGATTTGCTTATGTTGCATATTATTGCAAAAATGAAAATGTCTGTATGAATGTATGAAAATGAACTGAAAAACATTTCCTACAACGAATTAATATATTCTTTTATCAGTTATCAAAGAAATATAATAATATCGATTACTATTATTCAAGCAAAAGCTCCAATTATGTTTAATGACTAGCAACTGATTGAAAACTGTGTCTTTGTTAACATAAAGTTTCAGGCTGTGATTCAAAGCTTTAATGTTATGTTGATACGTACCTCAAGTCACTACCCACTAATTTGTTTTATGATTAATGAAACGCAATGATACAATCATGGAAGCCGTTGCATACATAATGTACAAGTGTTCATCGAGGAAATGAGTTCCTTTATTCTTACATGATGTTAGAAAAATAGATACAAATAGATAATATGTAAATGCATTTGCATTGGAAACCACAGATTGGCTTAACATTCACGTATAATGATGACCTAAGCCATACATTAGTAATGTTCACAATATTTTCTGTTCGTAATAATTGACGTCCGTAAGGGTGATGTGGAGTCACTTGTGACCCTGAGGTGTATTCAACCAAAACATTGTTTGACTCATGCCTCGGCAGTTTCCACCATTAGTTACTGTTTTATACAGTAACACGAATGACAAGGAAAATGGGAGGTACTTAGAGTATAATTAATAGGCAATTTTAGACATAGTAGCTTAGAAGATAATAAAATAACAACGTGCCAGTCTTCTAAGAACGTTTGCTCAGGGGTGTGTGGGTAGTTCATCCACATTTTGCCAGTAATGTTTAAGTCCCATGTAATAGGGGGCGAGCTTATGGCCATCAACCGGGCAAATCCAGAATCCAGGCTGCTACTGAGAAATTCCTAATGTTACCCCATACGGTTTGCCCAACCTAGGAATCAAACCAGGGACCCCATGCTTAGTAGTCGCACTTGCAACAATTAACAAGACAATCAATATTCACACGTCTATCGACTAAATTCATCGCAGTAAAACATTATTATAGACGTTTTTCCATTACAACAATATTGCAAATATTTTTCCATTACAACAATATTGCAAATAAAACACACACTAGCTAGTAGCATGATATCTCGATAGTGATAAGTTATTAGTATTGCCCGCGAGGATCCGGAAGCAGGAAGCGTTCCAATGCCGTGTCAATGCGAAGCGGCTCGGGCGCACGTCAGGCGGGACCACACGGCGTATGCGTATCATTGAGATGCATCTCAGAATCGCACCCGCCGTCATCACAGCGCATGTACAATGAACCGATGATGTCAATCGCGAACGTTAAAGGCTCTCGTTCAGGCTCACGAAATTCCGTGTTTATTTTATGGTGTCACATAAAATGGTCGGTTTATTACCGCTTTGACAATGAGATTAAAGACTGGGATCTCTTTGGAAAAAAATTATACCTAATCAATTAGGCACCCCTTCTTCTGCCTGTCCATGTTACTAGGCGTCGGCGCAATATGTTTTTCTCTCCCATTTTGTACCGCCTACCGTTATACTTACAGATAAACGCCAAATAATGAAAAAAATATTATTACGAGTTTTAGTACTTGTCAAAAATTTAATTAAATACCTAACTCGTTAAGTTATTAGTACTAACCTATGAATCATCATTTTAATAAAACGAAGTAAGTTGGAAATACCATTCAATATAATTTCCAATACTATGAATGTTAAGTCAAACCGACCTAAAAGCGCTTTGTCCTACTGATTCTCTGAAACTTCTTGTTTGAAATGACGTAGGTATAGTTTGTGAAAAAATATAAACATTTATATAAAATTATAAACAATAACCTGTAAACTGTGGTTAAAATAAGGAAAACAGTTCGTCTTTTACATAATATTATGTTGACTTAGTACGCTGCACTGAGTAGGATAAAACTACTTATTTGTAAACAAAGTTCGTAGTGCTCTCTGCTGTTTTAGTTATTATTACCACCTTTCTTCCTTTCCTTTCTTTCTTTATTTTTATTAATCTTATCTACACTTCTAAGTATATCTATTTAACCGTTTAAGTTTAGCCAGTGCTCTGGAACTCTTGAACTAATCTATCAATTACATGATTTCGCTTGACATCATATTTACACAGTCCGGGTTATTGATTGCAATTTTATTGTCGGGGTCGGATCGATTAAACAGTAATTAAATATAATCAGTTTCACTAAGATAACCGAAAATATCTGAATGCAATCGTTTATATGCTATAGAAAAAAAAAATGTTGGCGTAAATGATGTTAGGTAAGAGATTCGAATCCAATGTCGGTGAAACCGGCGCGGGCGCAGCGTCACCTCCGCGCCGTCACGCTTCGGCGAGCGGAACATTGCTGGCGACACCTCTCATAGATCTGAGCTTTCGGTTTTGGTCGTAGAGATTGACCTGACGGATATATCACGTCTATAAGATTGTTTTTCGAATCAATCACAATGTTTATCATGATTTATTGTTAAAACGTAGTTTTCTGTTATTGAATCATCATGATCTGCTTAGCCTTTTGCCAACTATGTTGGGGTCGGCAGTCTTACCGGATGCAGTTGAATACCAGTATTTATCTGATATTATTAGATGATATTTAAAGGTTGTTATTAGAGTGTAGCAATTTTTTGCTATTTATTTTTGCTGATTAATAAACACCCGGAAATTTTGTTGCTAATGAATTAGGATATGAAATAGGTATGTAAACCACTTTTTTGTGGATCCTATAAACAGGGTTGCCTGCCAATCAAGTAGTTACGGAAAGTTTCTAGTTTAATTCATTTCATTCGAAAAAAATCCAGTTAATCTTTACAGTTTTGAGAATTTTATTAAGGCATTTCTTGAAGTCCTTGTATTGTAGCGGTATATGTGGCGGTCCATGCTAAGCAGTATACCTTGCTCTTCTCATGTTGCAGGAAACAAATAATTAGGAGATAAGTTCATAAGACATGCGTGAATTAATAAAGTAAATAAATTAACAGTACCTAACATAAAGTTATTGAAGTAGTTAGTAGTCTAAGGTGTGGGACGCACTTAGTATCAACTCTCGAGAGGGCTCTTGTAAAGTACCGTAGACGTTTAGAAGCCTGTGATAATAAATTATTAAGCATGCAACCTATAACTAGAATTTGCAGACATGGGTCTATCAACCCGTCCTGGGTGATATCCTGGTGGGTTACGTCCCACTCTCTCTCCCCGTCCTGTGTCCCAGCAGTGGGAACGTCATAGGCTGATCTGACAGAACTGTGTCATATCTAGTAATGAAGAAAAGCCATCTGCGCTTATATTCTCAATCTACTGCTTTGTTATAGCAAATAATTAAATCCGCAGTGAATCACAAATCTCTTGAGTATACGGACATGCAATACATACAGCTGAATATCTAATCAGTTCCCCACATTGTGTAGCCGCTATATACCTACTCTGTACCGTTGGCTACAAACAATTTATCATATACGAAGATAATGCTAGGTGTTTGACAAGCCCTCTGCAACTCACGTCGAAAATATGTAGGTCATCTAGCGGTGTATGTCTGACAGACCTATTTCTACGAATGACTGTAGTGCAGGTGCAATCAGTATGGATCGGTATGGCGCTAACATTCTCATCATAGGCGACGACAATAGATAATAATGATTATTTTTATTTCAAGTTGTGCAAATAGTTACTTCATAGCTAATACGTATACTAGATGTGCGTTAAAAAAATAAGAAAAATAAGAATCTTTGTTAGGTAGGAAATAAGACTGCGAAAGTAAACTTTAAGTTAGAGCGTTGTGCTTTTTATAATAAAAGGTTAATTGCACTTTTAAAGTTTCCTATAAATGTGACTATTTGAAATCATAGTACCCCACAGTACCCAAAAATCTGTATCTAGTTCTTTTTAACCTACTTGTATGAGTAATCATTTCAATGTAGATACATATATATCTCTATATTTACAAAACAATAATTATTATGTATTTAGCTCATGTCTTGATAATCCAGAAAAATCTTACATAAGTGTACAGATGATGGCCACTGACTCACAGCAATTAACGATGTCGTGGATATGACGCAGAGCCGACCTCTACAAAAACCTCTAACCTAAAGACTACAGCTATAAATAAAATATAAATGATAAATATAAAATGTCTATATTATACGAATAATGTACAGTCACCAAAAGAGATAAGTAACCAGGGTCGTCGATATAGTTGAAGTTTAGTAAGAAACCGAATAATGTTTTCGAATAAAATTTAATTTAGTTAATAGAAAACAAACAGGTAATTTATCAAACTTTAGAATAGAATAGAATAATTTACTAAAATACATACTAATTAAACCCCCCCCCTCGATTTTTTTACTAAATTTAATTCGAAAACATCCATCGGTTTTTTACTGAACTTCAACTATATCCGACGACCCTAGTTACTTATTACATTTGGTGACCGTACCTATTTACATTGCTGCATTACCGGTTCTCTGACTATATTGGGATAAAGTTGTCAGTAGTATATCTAAATGATCGTGAATGCATCATTCCCAAGATGGTGACGTAAACAGTTAGGTTGTTCACATGTCGCGATAATAATTGTTACTAATTCTTTGTTTCAGATAACATATCATCGTGGTGCTCGAAGATATCGACGACTATACTTAACTAAACTTACAAACCAAATAGGTTAAGAAAACGACACAAGAGTAATGACAATTATTCCGTCCTTTAGATAATTTTTACAAAACTATAATATAAGGAAATATCAAATGAGCATATCTAGTAGAAGATTAAGGATATCACCAAGAAACATGGCGTTCGTCAGTTTGAGGAGTAGTCTGAGGATACTGTGGACGGCGACGGTGGCGCTGGTGTTCCTGACCAGGAGTAGCGCCGCGCCGACCTTCGGTAATGCAGACAACGCGATGGTAAGTCGATTACATTTTTTTGCATTAAAATAAAAACATTTGTAAATCGAACTGTACAGTTTTTGCTTCTTCTAGCGCAATAGTTTAGAAACATTGGCGTCGAAATGGATTCGTTTTTGTAACTACATATAATTTAATATCTCGCTTAATCATTGTAGATAATGATTGCACTGAATAGACTTGACAAAGTACTTATTAGTGTTATTACTAAGGTATTTATTGTAATACGGATTTCCTCTACATCCTGTAAATAATCGATAATTATTATCATCGGAATCGGAAATAATACGTGGGTGCGCATAGCGGTCGCTGAGTCAACCTTTCTCAGAACGCCGCCGCCGTTCACCGGCGCTTCTGAATTAAATTGAATCTGAGACCCATACAATGATACTAGGTAGAGTAACACACTAGTAGGTGTTTGTAGTAACATATTCATTCATTAATCGATGTAGTGCGACCGAGATAAGTGGCCCGCCTTTCGCTTCGACACTAGAACACTTTGTTTGTGTTTTCATTTCGTTTGCTTAACACGGATCGTGACTCACGCGCATCATATAAGACATGTGTGTTAAGCGTGTGTGTATGGGTGTAGCAAGATATTGGTCATTATACTTTTTCAATGGGCATTACGTCATTTGTGTAGTATTTGTAAAATACGCTAATGTTGTGTATGAATCAATGGCTATAAATTAATCATGGAATCAACATCCTTTTTCCGAGTCCGGTCTGATATTACCTGCTTAATATGTTTTGTTGATTCTTTGTAAATAGTAAGGTTTTCCAAACATGACATGTTTGTTGAGTTTGTTTGCCCTAATTGTTATTTTAAATTTAGAAGAGTTATCAAGATGCCTCTTTATGACGTATTTTAAGATAAAGTCATTTAGGTTGATAAGACGTGCCCATACATTTCTACAGTTTTAATTAAGAGCGACGACGACTGCATTACACAGGCTTTTGTTAGTTATTCATAGTGGATCAAGAAAATTAAGCACTGATCTGATAATGATTAAAACTGAGATGATAAAAATACGGAGGTTATTTCATGGAGATTCAAGTTAAAAACTTCAAATAATTTGTGGCAATCATAAAATATAACCAATGTTTACAAATCACAAAAACAATCATATATTATGCTATAATTAAGGATCAGTTTTTAATGAAAAATCAAGGGTACAATAGGAATTAAACAAACGTTATGTTACCTTAGACTCTAACTTCCGGAAACTCTAGCAATCAAGTCAAGGATCTGGGACTAGCAGTGTCATAAGTTCATAACGTTAGGCATGCATAGTAAGGCCCTTTGTACAGACACGTTTTTCCTGCCGTGAAAAACTACGGTTTATTCGCCGTGTGTAGGGGCACGGTTGTCAGTGTTATTTGGATCACTATGGAAGATTGTTGATCGACACAATTTTTCTTCGGCGTGGTTTACACGCCGTACCGTAAAGAAACTGTACCGTGTACAAAGGGTCTAACGCCATAATACGAATAGGAGTATCATACCAATACCACAGAATACATAATAGTACACGCCAATATTATGTTTGATACCTTACCAATTAAAAGTTTACTCACAAAAGGAACAGTGCACATAAACCTCTAATCACGAACTGAGTCACACTCAGTGCAGCAAGAATTAATAATTGTACGGGATTCTAGAGGATACACGTAAATAATAAAATCTCATCGTTTCTCGGAATACGGCGCGGGCGCCTGAGTCACAACGAGTTGTTGAGCTCGCTAGCCGTCAAGTTCTAGGTCATAGAGCACAGCGACCGGCGACCGCACGGCAACGCAATACCCGCACCACTCTACATACTAAGGCTGCCGTTTTGTGGCAGTGGAAAGCGGGGCAATGAACTAAAATCAACGAGAAAATAAATCGTATAAAAAAGAAAAAGTTTTTTAAAGCTAATGAGCGCTAACATTAAAATCTGTTTTTTTATCCTCTACCACGGGGTTTTGGCTACGGTCGTACCTATAGTTCATCTCATGCCAACAGCAGAGAACGGTTAGAGGAAAAATAAATCTAAAGTTGATTCTAAATCCTCAAAACCGCCTGCACATTCATATGGTGATATGATTGAGGTATTGTAAAAAAAAAACTATGTGTATTAGTATAATATTGGCTAATGTTCACATATTATATGACAACGCCCGCTCCGATACTCGCTGTCTACTGACTTATAACCGCAGCCTTATCCGACTCACAACTTAATGCCGCATAAGTAGACATTCCTATTACAGTCATATATCGCTAATAATTTCTAGTAAGCTGTCTTGAATTCAATATCGTTGATAAATAAATTACTCGTTTGAATATAAATGCGTATTATTTATTTAATCATTATTGCTTGTTGTTTTTATGGAAATAATTTATAAACAAAGACAATATTAATACAAAATGTTTTAAATGCTTGTAATATTATTATAAGATAACGCCTGTATTTTCCAAAGGGTTGGGCAGAGGTGTATACCCACATTTCGCCAGTTATGTTTAAGTCCTGTATGTAGGAGAGCAGGGCGTGTAATATTGTGGAAATATAAAAGCGGAACAGGTAGTTTTTCTCACTGCTCTTGTAAGTAGAAAGACAAGTTGTGTAACCGCGGAAACCACAAATCCAATACAATAAAAAGTAATTGATTTAGGTACTAACAATAAAATAAAACAAACGATGATCTTAGCCCTTTTATTATGAAACAGCTCAATTATTTACAGTCTATGCATTTACTCACATTAATGGGAATAAGGAGGAATGACATTACTATTCAGGATAGAGGCCAACAAAGGAAAGTTATAGCAAAAGATTTAACTATTTGAAAGCCAATCACGTTTTGTTATGGAGGCTCACCAAAGTCTTAGAGCATAAAGATGCATTTCCTTAACATTCTTGGACAAACCTTCACTATGTAGATAGGTATACCTCCATCTATCTCTGTACTAATAATAAAGCTGAAGAGTTTATTTGTTTGTTTGTTTGAACGCGCAAATCTCTGGCACTACCAGTTGGATTTGAAAAAATATTTTTGCGTTTGATAGCATAATTCTTGAGAAAGGTATTTAACATTATTGTACAATACTTAGGAGTCGAGCGAAAAGAAAAAGAAGTTAGAAAGAACGCTAATAAAAGTCATAGCGCGGGCAGGCGATGTGACGCGACGCGGTAGGTCAGGGGTCGAAATTTTACGCGGGCGAAGTCGCGGGCAGAAGTTAATACATAGATAAATCTGACGATCAATTAACTCGCATCGCCACTGCTGGAGATGGGCCTCTCGGTTGTTCCATAACACTCGGTTCGTGCCTTCCGCATCCATTCTGACCCAGCCGCCTTTCAAACGTCGTCGGGCTATATAACGGGGGTCCATCCCACACCACGAGTCATGTAATTCCGCGGATAAATAAAAATGTGAATCGCCAAATTACAATCTAATCAATTAAACTATAAGGTCTGAAAAACCGTGTAAAATAGCCGTAGTTATGTCAAGGCTCTTATGCGTCCTACTAACCCGCTTCCACTCGTGTGGCGAACTTAGGGTAATTATGTTCATATTTTAAATTCTGCTGCAAAAAGCGACCGCCTTAGTTTATTAATATAGGTATTGTGGAAAAATCGCAGCTTTTCTTTGCTTTTCGATTTCCACAAGAAATTGAAATGTTATGTGTGGCAAGAAAATACTTAACAAAAGTTCTAGTTAGTAATTGCGAGGAAGTGTAACCGGTAGAAATATACTAACTAACGAAAAGATGAAAACATAGAACCTTAGGCTTGGTAGGGCTGTGCTTGTGGTGTTTGTTAATTTCTAGGATTGTAATCCATCATCCAATCAAATAATATTAAATTGATTCTCGTAATATTTTACCTAATATGTATGTAATTAATCATTCAAAATTGATTTTCCTCAATGAAAACTCAAAATTTAAAATTGAATGGAAAACCACCGTTTCAGTAACAATAACAGTAAAACGTTTGCTCTTGTAAAGTATAAAGCACTGAGTTTTATTGATACGGGTTTCATAATAATGCCGACAATGTAACTGAATGAATATAGAGCCACAACATGGTGGCGTAACTTGGTTAAACTTTTCGCAACTGAAAAATGGTATAACTGCGATAAGAAAAGTCGATATAAAACAATGTGGCTCCATTAATTTTATCGATATTATGTCTTAGAAACTAGCTCAGCACTCATCTAGGCTTAATACCTATCTACCTAGTCGAGAGCAATCTGTGGTTTCATTAATTCGTTTCCATGAAGACCGGTTCGAGCCATGATTAACAGATAGGTAAGCCCGACGACACTCGATGACATGGAAAAACCATAAAATATTATACACCATCGCCATCAACTCGTTGTCACGCCAGACTTGTTTACATTCTTAATTGCGCTAATAAAAATGTCATTCGTCATAATATGTACTTCCGTATCTAAATATCCCATATTTCATCCATACTTACAATAGAATATCAGATAAATTACGTTGAAACAACATGAAACCAACCAAACAAATGCTCGGGCTGCAACGAGTGCTACACGAAATATTGAAATTCAGAAATCGTTACTAGGATACGGCTCCGGACAGACGATTACCGTGCGTCGAGCATCAAATTCAGTCACGATAAGGTATTTTTGTAAGGCAGTATGTAATGCAGGTATTTTCGGCCACAATTTATAGGTCGTTGTACCTTACCCACGTGATCAACCCAAGATGTTATGGTAGGCACATTGTCATAAGCCAGGCATTTCCTGTCATTTGAAACAGGTACTGTTATGATGAACGTATCCATATAAAGAGGGTCATTCTCCTGTCTAAGGCTCCTCTGGAGAACAATAGCCGAGGCAGAAAGTGCCAAGAACCTGTGATGTTCTTTGTTTTCATCATTCCTACTCGACTCGATTAATGCGATATAAAAATTCGACGCGTGTCCCGCACGACGAGGGGACATCTCTCGGAAAATTTCCTTCGAATGTTTAGCACAATGAACTGGTGAAACATAATCGTTGACGTGCTTCATTTAGTTTTTATTGATGTTTCAATATTTATTAAAAAGATTATGCCGTTTTGTTATATCTTCTCCGCAGTAGTCTATTTAAAGTATGTTGTGCTAGTTTACATGCCGCGAGCATATGTAACTGTCAACAAGGTGTCGACCGCCTCCTTGTTATGCGTTTCGGGAAATGCGTATCTCCGTATCTCAAGATCACACCAGATCCTGCCGACTAGCGAGAGGCTCTTGAGATCGTGATCAAAAACAAAATATTTTTAACGTATGATGCCACCAACCGTAAGTCTTTTGACCCTGGTCACGATTCACGATCCTGGGAAACAAATATTTTTTTAGGATTTCGCAGAACATGATGACAAAAAATATGATGACGAACTGTGAGATGTCGCCAGATCTCTTAAAAGATAGGTATAGGTAGTAACTAGCCTATTTTTAATATTTTGAGCGGAATAAAGCTTGAGAAGTTATTAAAAGATAAAGTTAAAAGATGTTTGTTTAACACGGTAAAGCGTGCCGATGACATAAATGAGACGTTTGTAATGCTTGAACAATAGCTTGTCTCCAGCGGAGACAAAAAGCGACCGGGTCACCTCTGTATTACCGTAATCTGACCGGACTGCTTTTTTGGTAACGGGATTGTTATGTGCTTTCTGCATGTATGCAATTGTGGAGATGAGTTTATGATGAGTGGTGAGTTAGTGGTGAGTGGCGGCTGGTGTTGATGGTGGCAGGTCGGCGCGCATGCGCGTCACGCACGCAGGAAGCGCGCGGCGACCTTCGGCACGCGCGCCATGACCACCGTCCTCTGATCGCTACTGCTTATTGTTCACGGTGTCGTCACTACCATCTGATTGGTACCATACATTCGATCTCACTGTGATACCATGCCATATCCATACATTACAGACCTACCTACGTCTTATTTATAGTCGGGAAATAGGGATTTGGGCTTCATAGTTATTCTTGGATGAATTTTTGTTCGATGAGTCTGAAATGTAGGAAAATCATGTTGTTTTTTTCAAAGCATTTATTGAGTGTTCATCATACAGGTGGTTTATACAGGGTGGAAGGGACATCGACGCGCAAACTGTAACCATAAATTTAGCACATGATTCTAGACCCCCTAGCGTAGACATTTATCGCCGGATAACAAAAAGAAAATCTGCTGTTTCATAGAAAAATGCAATACCTATGCGGACAAAATGTATGTAACAGCTTTATTTTTTAATACCCTACGAAAATTTTTAACGAATTTAATTTTAATTTAAAATTAAAATTAAAATTAAATTAATTTAAAATTTAATTTAAATTTTAAATTTAAAAAAATTTAATTTTTTTTTTAACGCAGTGGTTTTCAAAATCATGTACTGAATCCATGGTAACAGGTTGCGCGTCGATATCCCTGCCAGCCTGTATATTATGTCCATTCAATAGTAATAATTACTACCTACACGTGTCGCTTATTTATCCCCACATCTGTCGATCGAACTAATTAAGTTCGGTAACAATAGAAAAGTAATTGTGCCTCATTAGCGACAGTTGAGCTCTCGATGAAGTGAGTTTTTCAGTCACTTATCCCGCGAAAAAGGATAGTTCATTAGCTCAGAAATAAAAAAAAAGACATCGCAATAATTTAATAAAAGGGGCTAAGTAATGTTAGTTAGTTCAGTTATAAAATGGGTGGCTAACAATATTTATATTATTTTTGCAAACTGGTATATTTATCTACTGATACTGACATTCCACAATAATATCCAATAATACCCTATCATAGGATGAGGTCGAGCACTTGACTTGAAGCCATGTAATCTATCTGTTCTTAGAATTAATTGGAATGCAGTAAGCAACGTAGGTACCTCCACGTTCAAGGATAGAAAAGAATCCTGTGCATTCGTAGGTTGACCCGAAGTATTTAAAAGCCATGACGCGTTACACGTGTAGGGTCGCCGATGATTGGCAAGCAATCATCAGATCAAAGTCTATTATATTTGAAAAGTAAGACAATGTGACGTGGTCCACGTGACAAACGCGAGGATACACACACAAAGGGCGGGTTAACTTTACCGCAAAAAACATTTTCTACATTCTACTACGGAAAAGTGGAGTTTCACACGCGATAAATTCTATTTTAATCTTTCGTCAATCGCAACGTAATTGAAACTAATTACAAGGTAATTATCCATCCTTTGCGCGTGCGCATGAATAAGTGCGGTCAGCGGTCAGCGCGCGCAGCTTTGATGCGCCTGTCTTTAAACCGGAGTTTATCAATGGTCAATATTTTAGAAGGTAGGAACCTAAGTTTAGGTTTGTATAATCACAGGTTAGGTATACCAAAGGTCAATACCTATACTTTAATAATAACTGACTTATGTTTTCCCTGAATAATTTAGCTTGTTCATAATTTATAGTCTACCCAGAAAGTTTTATAGGTTTACAGGCCGTAAGGGATATCGACGAGCAAAAAGTTACCACGAATTCAGCACATGATTGTAGAACCCAGCGTAGAAATTTTTCGCAAAATATTTGCCGTTTCATACAAAAGTAGGTACAACACCGTTACAACTTACACAGTCAAAAATATATGAAACAGCAGATTTATGTCTAATAAGAAACGAAAAATTTCTACGCTGGTGTCTACAATTAAGTGCTGAATTGATAGTAAATAGCAAAGTAATAAAAATGTCATACACAATGTTGCTATATTCTGAAAAACAAAAAAAACCGCAAAAACAATAAAGTTGCATTTTAATGTAATTTATTAACATAAACCAATGACAGGATGGACAAACAAACAAACATGTTATTTTAACTTATATAATAGGCGTCGCCATCGCATCGGTCTAAATTAATTATTCATCTTATGTTTGTATGGGAGCTATTTATCTTTAACATTTGTATTTTTAAATGAGAAATATATGGAAGGCTATATGCGTTTGTTTATCTATGGCGTATACAGGATCGCAGGGACATCGATGCGCAACCTGTTACCATGGATTCTGAACACCCTTGCGTTAAAAAAATTCGTAGTTTATTTAAAAAAAAAATTGCTGTTTCATACATTTTGACCGCGTAGATACCTACGCGGACCGCGTAGGTATTGCACTTTTTTCTATGAAACAACCGTTTTTTTTTTTTTATTACTGACGACAAATTTCTACGCTACGGGGGTTCGGAATTATGTACTGAATTCATGGTTACAGATTGTGCATCGATGTCCCTGCCAACCTGTACATGAACATTCCTGAAACATCACACGGTCACAAGAAAATATATGTATTCATTATGGAGACGGCACGTGTACAAAGCTCACCGCAATTTTGTTATTCATATAAACAGAAAAAAGTTTACATGATATTATTTTATATGCGTGGAAAAATGTAAACAAATGTGTCCGATTTGAATTGAATAGTAATTTTATTAATATCAGAAAAACCATTTTCCCCGATGCGCTTACGATGTGTACTCAGTGTTATTGTCAACATTGTGAAAGAATTAACTAGCATAGGCTGTAATTACATAATTAACATCTGTCATTTACTTCTTTGCGTTTACGATTGAGTTTTATAGATTATTTATTAAGGGTGATTCCTAATACCATGCATAAATATTTATATCTTTATCACATGTGTCACATTTCAATACGAAAAATTATGTCACGACATTAATAGGGAATAAATAACTTTAATAGGTGTACTAATTATATTGTGCCAACACCATAATAACATTAATATAGTCCACGAGTAGTTGGTGGCGCAGTGGTGAAAACATGTCACCCTATAGGTATGTCCCCACGTGGTTTATAAAACGAGAACATCGATAATTTGTACTAATTTATGCAATTGCGTGATACATATACATACTTTTAATTTAATTACATATACGATATGGAGTAATGAGAAGACAAGATGCTGCGCTGTTTATACAATGTGTAAATTAAAAACAGATCGTGGAATATTAACTTTCTATAACTTCAACATTATCACCATTTTCTTGTCCTTTTCCAATTTATTTGGGGTTGGCGCAGCAGGGCTTCTGCTTTCACACTCCTTTATTAGTTGTCATCTCAGTAGTCATCCTATAGGTAATTCCAACCGTTGTCGTTAAATGTTTTCTTTACAAATACTTAATACTAGTATAATTTACCTTTGAGTTTTCATCATTCATTCAACACATTTGGTATTCCAAAAAAAATTTTTTTTGGCTACCGCTTAGTTTTTGCATTCATTTAAATACATCCTATATAAGAGCGTGTAATTGTAATCACAGATGGTATGTACAGAGGTGCTGCAATATAAGTGGCGTAGGCGGCGCGGGTCGTTAGCATTGTAACAAGATAAATGCACTATATTTATTGCCTGCTTAGACTTCTCAGGATTAAAGCATACTATCTTATCTAGTGTTTGCTTTTGATAATTTAAATAAATCATACAAAAAACACGTTGCAAAACATTAACTGAAAAAAAGTAAGTAAGTCTGACAACACAATCAACAGTCGATTTCTTTTCTCGAGAATACCAAGCTATTTTAATAGATTGAATTAGTTATTAATTGATAGAGACACGAAAAATCTATCTCGGTACAGTTAGCACGTGTCGTCTTCAATCTCTGTCAAAGTATAACCGCTATCACCATGCGATATAGACAACATCTTGGCATATTCGGCACATGCTTAACATTACACATACAGGGAAGTGTTGACGAATACCTACACGTGTCAGGACTTCCCGGGAGCATATCTGAGAGATCGCTGAGAGCAGATGCATTTCCTGGAACATGCTCGCGTGTCTGTCGACGCATATTGACAACAACTCCTATTAAGCACTTTGGACTACTGCTTATGGTAAGCTGGCTATTGTGATAGCCTATAATAGCAACCTGATTTGTTTGTTAGAACATGTGCACTACATATTAAGGGGCAGGCTTTATTTGGTAGGGTCAGAGTTGATAGCATAACTTTCGTTCACACCTGTGAGAATCTTGTGAAGTCAATTCGTACTTCGCCTTTTTTGGTTGTTGGTTTTAAGACTTGCATTGTTTCTATTTTCTAAATACATACATACAAATTTAATTATTTTACATCAACATAAATTGACCATCGGCCATACAATACTATAAGTTAATTTGGTGTTATTTATCTAAACACATTTTTATATTTAGATTAAGTAACTTCGTCGTTGTTTCCTGAGAGCACGATCATCAGCAACATTAATCGAACATACCTGTTTTAACATGATAAAAAGCAATTCTCATGCAAATTAAAGGTGATTTATCGTTACACAATACATTATGGTACTGTATGGACGGCTCTCAATTTTGCCATAATACCGGAGGGGCAATTTAATGATGGTTCCACGTGAATCCGAGCCAATGTCAGCGGGTACAATGAGTAAAGTACGCAATCATACATAGGTGTCATTAAATGCCCGCATAGTTTACATTGTAATCGCTTGGCTATAGATAATCGGCCTATAGCGTTCTCCTGCACATATGTGTACATATTGTGCCTTTTTATGTCGTGCCTCTCTGAATACTAATAACGATTATCATACTCCATTATGTTACGTAACATCGTATGCTAATGTAATTATTATATTTGCTTTATTGACAGTCGTCATTGTGTTTGCATGCGATCTTAAATACGTATAAAAGTTTCGCTATCGTTTAACAATGAACTAAGAGGAATGAGTAATGTTGGTTTATGTGGGCGATATGGGTTAGTGAATGATCAGGCTACTTGACACAAAAGTACCGTTAATATCTGTTTATCCAGTGAGTAAGTATTACAAAGTTCATTTGGTTAGCAAAGAAAAATATTTGATAATTTTTTTTTGGCAGTGACTAATATACCTAACTTTCAAGGCGTTAAAGACCATGCAATTAGAAGGACATCTTCTACTCCTATCTTTGATAAAATAAGCTCATATCACAAAATGTAGGAACTATACCAAAAACAATGACATACTAAATAAACAAAAGGTAGGTCAGGAATCGGAAGTGGATATTACTAACAAAGCTATGAGTAAGATTAGGCTTTAGTAATGAGTAAGTATCTACCTATATGTTTTTACAAACAGAGGAAATTATGAATCATGATATAAAAATAAATAGGTCAATGACACAAGTGTTTCTTTTCAAGAATACCTGCTTTTGTTTACACGACAATTAGCGCAAGATTAGTAAGTTTAATCACATTTACACTTTTTTACACGGATATAATGTATTATACCTACTGAAATCGGTTCGCCTCTGATTATTGAACTAGTAATTCAAATATGTATTAAAACTGTCTCTATAAAATTGTCTGTCCAAAACAGCAATATACCAATCAGTAAATTGATTCGAGATTTGATTGCAAATAGTTCTCACTTTCAGTATTCTCATGATTCAGTTTCATGCATCGTCTTTATTTTAATAGGTCGCAATATAAAATCGTCTGTAGTAGCAATGAGCTCTGTAAACTTCATTAATTAAAATGTTCGGGTCATTCAAAGCTCGTAGTATAAACGCAAAAACATTGGTTGTGATGACTCAGTGGCAGCACGTGGTTTTGGAAATTTTGATTACAGCTGGACACGTAGGTACCTACTTATCCTTTCTATTGAAAATGCCGTTACTCGCAGCCGAGCCGTTACTTCGATTGAAAATAACAGGCATTACATATCGACATCCTTAATGTCTGCATGAAGTGTGATCACGTTCAGTTGTTTAAGTTTACGATTTACAGTTTGCCTATATATTGGAGCCTGTTCCTATTGGTTTAATCTTGAAAAAAAGCTCAAACTGTAGGTTCCATTGTAATTACACGGTGAGACATTGGAAATTGAATACGCGGAATTTACCAACAACAGATCAAATCGTTAAAAAATCCTTTAAATATGATTGCCCTTAAAAGCAGTCCAACATGAGATGGGTTTGACAGGTATTATCATTACCTGTATTATGCTGGTGGAAGTGTATAGTTGTTTAAGTCGTCAAACATCGGAACAGAGGTATTTTTTTCAATTAGCATTGTTACACAGCAATGATGCGTGATACATGCCGTTGGACGTCCCCCGAGGCTGTCGAAATTTGCATGAGTTAAGTAGGTCTGTGGAGCACAGCCCCGCAGGCTGCGGCGTGAGATCAGCGCGGGCGCAGGCTCCGACAGTACCCGTTACTCATGGGGACACACTGACCCCGATATGCTCATTCGAATCCATTATTTAAACGCCTCCATCAATAATCCTTCCGCTGTAATACAGGTCGCTCTTATTCCTTTCACTTATACGCCTAAGATAAATATGCTTTACCAGCGAGACGTTACTTTTTGCTGTTGCCCGACAATACTCGTTGTGTATCGTGAACCCCCGCGTGTTTCCAAAGAATTCTTACATGTAAGGAACAATAGTTTGCTCAGGAACATTGTTACCAATACGATATGTAGACCAAATAGCATGGCTACAATATTTACATTGGTACGAAGTGAGACGTACAAGTCGTGCGTTTTGGTTGAACAATGGCGTGCAACTTTGTGCCACAGTGTCAACGGCCTGACCCGACGCACCCAAAAACTGACCGATTCTCTCACGGTTAGTCATCGACATGCACATTGATTTATTTGCATTCAAAATAATGCATCGTTGGGTGCAATACTAAAGTTACAATATAATACATTATGTAATGGGTATATATGAGAGCTTATCTTATCATTAAACTTTTTGAATTGCAGATACAAACTATGGAAATACTGGGCAATAAAATATGAAACGTACTTGCGTTCCTCTAGGTATATTTCATACCTACTGAGGTCAGTCACTCATTCGTGATGATATCTGTAAAACGTACGTTTGATTTGCTTAACAAATAGAAGAAAATCTTTGAAAATATATTTAGTATTCTCTTGGCATTGGACGCATTGGACAAACAATAGTAAACACGAGCTTTTGGGGGTATTGACTGCGGGATTAACAGTGACATTGTTGTGAGTATTCCCCGGCGTAAGGGGGAACAAAGAGCCTGCAGGCGCTTGCGCTGGTGTGCGGAGATATGCGCGCGCATTGAGATGCAGCGCACGCGCACTGCCACTGCCCAAGGTCACCATGTCTCCGTATACCATCCGCGACAAGCGAATGCAGCCCTCTAACGATATACGAAACCCTTCTTTACATACTGAACTTAAAATTAAAGCATTGAACCCAACGCTTACGTAGGTATATTACAATTCTCCTTAATGAGATTATCGTGTTGCGAAATGAATGGAATGAACTAAGTAACATGTCGGATAAGACGTTATCTTCTTATCCATGTATTTGCTCTAACGACGTGGTTCACGTTATCAAGCGCGTTGACAATAAACAATGGCTGGGTAACCTTGCGGTGAGGTGAGATAATATAACGTCAGTAAGTACTTGCACGAGATAAACGAGAGCTCTGTAAGCTAATTAGTAGCTTAGACCACGTCACTGTATGTCGTTCTTCACGTTGAGAGCAACATTCTACCATATTCGTTACGTTCCTAAAAATGAGTTGTTTCTAGGGTAATCCATTTCAACGCCTAATTTAAAAAAAACGGAACCTTTTGTGAATCATAGAGCTATTAGGTCTATTGTCTTTATGTACCAATGCTAATGGATCTCTGTTTTCATTCGATAGTAGTTTAGAACTGCACTTAGAACCTAATTCACATTAGACAAGTACCAATGAAAGCTTATGTACACTATTGAGCACAATCTAACACGTAGCTAGACATCTTTCGTATGAGAACAGAGGCCTACTCCAAACTTGGATACGGCAGACTGAAGGAGATGTGTACTTTCAGATGTACTTAGCGCAATACGGGTATCTAAGTCCCTCTGTGAGGAATCCGTCGAGTGGTCACATCATGGACGAGGGCTCGTGGCGCCGAGCCATCGCCGAGTTCCAGAGCTTTGCCGGGCTCAACGCTACAGGTAAGTCTATCTACAAATATATCGGCTTATCGGTCGAAAGCCTATCATTATTCTGCAATTTACTGCTAACTGGCACATTAATCATTTATAATAAATGATAGGAAAGGATGATTATAAGTCCAGGGAACGTATGGTTTTTTAATAGTAAATCTAATAATTTTATATTTCCCTTAAATGCTGGAGTACTTTTCTAAAGATTTTTAAAAAGTTCAAATTCTGAGGAACAATTAAAATTGTAAAATCACTTGATGTTATTGCATTACGGGTAGGTCTGTTGTAGGTAAAATAGTGATTGTTAAATGTATTTATTTTCTGAATCTTGTTCAAACTTATTTATTAAATAGTAATGTCCTGAGCTAATAATGTCTTTGGAATGATTCAGTTAAGTAAATGTTGTTCGAAGGTGCCGCCGCGCCGTCCTCTAATATTCACGGACCATTACGCTTTGATTAAGAGACAATCAATTGTGGTCTAAGAAAGCTGGCAATCATTACGTTGTCGAAATTCAGTTTGCGTAAGCTTTGATTACGATCTGTTACTTTGATTAAATTAATATTGTATCAATAAGTTTGTATCATAACTGATTTATCATAATATTACAAACAAACAAAAAAAAAACATTGCCATCTATCAACACATACCAAGATCATAAAAAGATAATGTATGACTGCCACATTAATTAGAATTCTTTCTCATAAATTATAATTCTACTCATATTTAAACACTGGTTTAAATCAATTATGTTAATTGGATTAAAAAGATCATTAATCAACTCCGTATGTAAAACTGCATCGCTTATAGTTGCTTATGTAATGAAGTGCGGTAACAGAGAACCATGCCTAGGTGCGTGTAAGTGACCAAGCGTTTCTTAGATTATAAAGGTTGACATAATTAATGTGATGTTAGCCCACATCCGGACCACCTTGACCTTGCAAAACGGTAATTCCAACTGAAACTATCTGTCTGCTAGCCTGTCATTTTATCAGGGTTGTCAGTTGGCCAGAAGCCAGCTAAGACTCCTCAATGGAAATTTTTACTTTATCAACCAGAACGGATCAAAAGCCTTTGTGATTTGATCATCTATGACGATAACAAGCTACGGTATACTTGCTTTGACTATGAGATTTCCAAATATTAACATTTTAACGGTAACCCTTGAATTAGCCGGTCGTCAGTTCTATACAGTGGGTCGGGAAGCCTTGGTCCTTATCACAGTTATTACAAACACACACATCCACGAAGCAATTTATAAGTCTGCGATCTCCACAACCGACTATTTAAACACGCTAGAATTATGTGGGCAGAGCTCGGCTCGTCTTCGTACACGTACGTGCCTTGACACGAGAAGTAGTTTATTGGTCTTGACTATGACTGAAGGCAGTGTTGTTATGTAAGCAAATAACGCACAGACGGCACATATAAATACATAATTCATTATCGGTCACTGCACGAGTTCGGACGAGCTTGTCACAAACACTGCGTTATGATGCCTTTCAAGATTTAATGATGTCGTCCATTTAGGACTACATTAATTTATATCAGGAATTGTAACCTACCTGAAACATAAGAACATCATCTACGTAAATATCTTTTTATATTAATGACACGCGTTCATTAATTCCTCTTCCTGCAATTCAGATATTAAATGTGAAGTAGTTTTCCTTATGGCGTATTTTAACAAGTACATTGTTATTCCCCGTAACTATGAATGTAAATCGATCGCGTCGCTGTAGAATTCAAACTCACAGCTGATCAGCGGTCGCGGTGACCATGGTTCCTCATTATTCATCGTTTTCCGTGTGCGGTTTTGGTCGATGTGATTCTGTAATTACTTCCTTGTCATCGTTCGTTACGAAAAGTCTATGTTTGTCCTTTGACACTCAGCAGTGTTTTACGATGCAAATGAGTTAATAATTGAAATTCAACTGTTCTAACGCACGCTCCTAAACTGCCTTAGTAGTAAGAACAAAGATAACATTATTCATGGCGGCTCAAAACCGCAAACCACACAAGCAAAATCTTTAAATATAATTTGTTTACGTTCGTTTACAGGTGAATTAGACGAAGAAACGACAAAAGTAATGTCGTTGCCAAGGTGCGGCGTGCGGGACAAAGTAGGCTTCGGAGAGAGTCGAGCCAAGAGATACGCGCTGCAGGGTGAGTTCCCTTCATCTAAATATTATTTATTGACATTGTTATTGTACATGACCATGACCAACCTCAACAAACATACATTTTCTTTGAACTGTCTTTATTTTAAATATTGTTGCAAATCGTTTGTCTAGGTTCAAGGTGGCGTGTCAAGAACCTCACCTACAGGATCTCTAAGTACCCATCTAAGCTGAACCGTGCCGAGGTGGACAATGAACTTGCCAAAGCTTTCTCAGTGTGGTCAGACTACACAGACCTTACCTTCACACAGAAACGGTCCGGACAAGTCCACATTGAAATCAGGCAAGCTCATAATGTACTCGGATATGTAACACTAAATTTCAGATTTAGATTGCATGTCAATTCTCAATTACGGGTGGAGGTCATCATACAACGGTTATTTTCACCATTATTTTGAGGTTTCTTAAACAAAAAAAGGTTGAATTGAAAGTTGCCTAACTACATCAGAATAACAGCCGATTTAAAATTTGGTTTCGTATGTCCGTTTCAACTAATAATATAATTTATATGGTTAAACTGATAAACATTTCAACAGGTGGCATTGAAATCAGAAAACTACAAACAACGTAGCTAAAGTACTTAACAACTTAAGTAATCCGTCATTTTGGTTCTGCGACTTTCTGTTCAATTTCGCATTGTAACGTGCTTAATCGAAAGTTTATTCAAAAATTAGAATACTGTTCGTGCGAAACGAAGTTAGAATAAAATGAGTGTTTCGTGATATAGCGCGGCCACCGAGCATCGTTTAGATCTGTGCACTGATATTGAAATCGTGCCAGTGGCCACCTGTATTGTACGTAGGGTTATTCGAATCACTCATAATAGGTTTTTGGCCACAATCAGCGGGTAATCTTTGTTGCGTAACTACGTGAATGGTTGTCATTGAATGTACGCGTAACTACTTGTAGTAATGCTAGTTAATGTTGATTCGCGATGTTCGTTGATCGGATACGACATTTTATTACTATTGATTGTCACTGCGATTTCATGGTTTACCGAATTACGCAGTCTATTGTTAATTAGTTTTCCAAGTGTAAACATAATTTAATAACATTATTTCTTTTACCTCTAGGTTCGAGAAAGGAGAGCACGGAGACGGCGATCCTTTCGATGGTCCTGGTGGCACTCTTGCCCACGCTTACTTCCCCGTAAGTATTTATAAATTGTACAAAAACCAAGTGTTGTTAAAACTTCCACTAATTCAAAGATAAAGTTTAACTTTTTTTGCTCCCTATATAATTATGTTTAAAAAGTCATATTAAAGTAACAGTGCGGTCAATTCCTTTCCAACATAGGTAAAGCTATTTGTGTCCACATTAAATAGCATTTGGACAAATGATATTTCACTATTCAGGTCGTGTCGCAATGAACAATTGGAATTATAATAGGTTGTCCAGCATAGTTTTTTACTCATTTCGTTGTAAGTGACGATGCTAATCGTAGAGTACCTACCTGTCGAAATGTCTGACGAATCTAGCTGTTTTTTTTCACTTTAGGAGCATTATTGTTTAATAGTTTTTTGAATAACTTAACAAACGATAAATAATATAAGCCTTGGAAAGTATTAAATCTCATCGGCTCAACAGAATAATTTAAACTGTGCTTGCTAGTTCGCCTATTAAAGGCTTCCGCAAATAGGCGCGACGCGACAGTGCGACGCGACTCTAGTAGAATAATTTCTATAAAAACTTTATGAATGTTTTTCTATAAGAGTCGCATCGTGCTGTCGCGTCGCGCTGCCGCGTCGCGGCTGTCTCCGGGAGACTTAAAATGTAGCCTAAATTATTTAATAAAGGTTTCAATGGGTTATTTGTTGTAAAACATAGATTGGTTCAGGAACCAGCAATTATTTTCCGCATTATCAGATGAACTAACACATGAACTTACAACAAAATAGATTGTTCCATTATGTTGTTACAAATAAAAATAACGGATGTAACAAGTCGTCGCCTAAACAGTGAAAGTTCTTTTGTAGTGATAATGGGATAATAAAACGTTTTATTGTGCGAAACAAATTATTATATTTGTTCCGTTTACTACAATGTACACTAACCATTATTGTTATTCCATTCATTATGTTCCAGACCTGCCGCTAAACACTGAATAACACAGACTTTTCTTTTTAGCCAGTTTTGCATAAATTACGGTGAAAGACGATATTTGTCTAGTTAGAAAAACTTGTTAATACTTTTCTGGTTTACTGACTGACTTATACTCACGTGACCGAGCCTTAATATGAAAAGTAAACGTTGGATATCTTTTATCCTTTTTTTTGCTGACACTGTTGACACAAGTAATCAAGTGAAACTGTTGTTGTGCAAGTATCGGTGTTTTTAGAACAAGTCACAATTTTATGATTTCTTTAAAGGATTGCATATAAGATATTTAATCATAGCAATATGAAGGAAAGCATCAGGGAAGGTCTCATTTATAATTTTCAATTGGCTGATAAAGACCTGATATGAGTCTGATTGTAAAAAAAAAAACACACAAACAAAAAACAAATAGCAATCGTAAATTTTAGAAAGCAATGATAAGACGTGAGTTGGAATAATTTAAAGATCATGCTAATAATCTCACAAGGGCCGTTTGTATCCACACAATAAAATTAATATGAGTTATTGCAGAATCAATCACTATAATTACCTACCGAGAATTGTACGTGCCGCTGGCTAGGGTTTTATAACAATATGACAATTATTGATGCATCGGTACTGATGTTGATTTTCCATTTTTACTTAATGACTCGTTTGTGCAGGTGTATGGAGGCGACGCTCACTTCGATGACGCCGAGATGTGGTCCATCAACTCGAGGCGAGGAACCAATCTCTTCCAGGTAATAATGGGACAACAGCTGGCTAAAAGTGGCCTTGTTTTATGGTGATTTGTAAACTTTTCTTTTTACGTGATATTTTGTAACCTATTCAGAGGTCTAACTGTTACATCTATACTAATACTAATAATAACGCTGAAGTGTTTGTTTGTTTCAATGCGCTAATCTCCGGTACTACCAATCGGATTTGAAAAATTCTAATTGCATTTGATAGCCCGATTCTCGAGGCAGGATTTAGGCTATTTTACGTCACGCTACAACCCTTAGGAGCCGAGAAAAACGAAAAAAAAACAGAGAGTACGCAAAGTGAAAACGAAGTAATAGCGCGGACGGGCGATGCGATGCGACAGGGTGGGTCGGGGAACGAGAAATTTCACGCGGACGAAGCCGCGGGTAGAAGCTAGTATATAATATAGTTTCATTGTTACATAGCAAATTTATTTTGACTAGCCTTACTACTTAGTAATCTCAAATAAAATTAAGGATTTAAATTCAAGGTTGCAATATTAAAAGTATTTCCATAGACAAGTTTTGTATTTATCTAATTTCGGTAAAATTAGATAAATACAAGACTTGTCCATTCAACATATTGTCACATTCGCAGGTCGCAGCGCACGAGTTCGGACACTCGCTAGGGTTGTCCCACAGTGACGTGCGCTCAGCACTTATGGCTCCCTTTTACAGAGGATACGACCCTGCCTTCCAGCTTGACCAGGATGACATCCAAGGAATTCAGGTAAATACTGATAATAATTAAACATGTTACATTAAGAAAAGCTTCTCAGTTTTGTTTATTATGATTAAATTGTGTTGTTTTTATAGTAATTAATAACTCAGAGCCAGACCGCTTTTTCACTACTCCACAAGACAATCGTTCTGCTATGCAAACCCGGACTCCAACTTGACACATAACTCTACTTACCAAAAGGCTAGAAAGACGACAAAAGCGAATTTCCCTAATATTCAAACACAAAACTGACATTTTCTATCATCCCTAGGCTTTATACGGTCACAAGTCGCAGACGGACATCGGTGGGCCGGTGCCTGCCGCGCCCTCTGTGCCCCGCGCGACTACGCAGCAACCCTCAGCTGAAGACCCCGCCCTCTGTGGCGACCCTAAGTTCGACACCATCTTTAATTCTGCGGACGGCGGCACTTTCATATTCAAAGGTATGGAAATTATGCGTGTATGTAGTTTTTGGATTTATTGATTATACTTTATATTTGCCAACGAAGCGATGTTTTGAGGACTTTTATTCACCATATTAAGTTTTTCGATAAAATCAAGAAGAATCTTATAATCTACCTACGCTAGCTACTTTGAGAAAGATAAACATTGATAGACAGTACGATCAATTGTCTGAGTGAACTCGCATTGTACTCACTTGTTGCCTGTTTGCAAACAACCGATACTCGGATTTTGAAAGCGCAGTCTTTTATGACCATCTCCAGACTACACGAAACTATCACCACCGTTGTAGATTCGGTGTTACTTTTACTTTTCCAGCTGTAGTAGCACGAATACACAAAAAACTGAAAGTTTTATGAAAATATTATCTAACTAAACCTTCCTGTCCTTTGTTTCCAGGCGAGCACTACTGGCGACTCACGGAGGATGGCGTCGCCTCCGGCTACCCGCGCCTGATCTCCCGCGCATGGCCCGGTCTGCCCGGCAACATTGACGCGGCCTTCACCTACAAGAACGGCAAGACGTATTTCTTCAAGGGATCCAAGTACTGGAGGTACAATGGACAGAAAGTCGACGGAGATTATCCCAAAGACATCAGTGAAGGTAGGCTTTTGTTTTTAAATTTTTACGGAAATTATGGGACTTAAAATCTTGTAATGGTGTTAAAAATACACTCATAGTTGATATTTTAATCAATAAATTAGTTGATGAAAGCCCTGTATTAATTGCAAGTGATTTTGTTTATTTTGTGTAACTTTAAAACTTTATTCCAAACAAATCAGTCCCTAATCCGTTACTGTTTGGTCCAGGTTTCACCGGTATCCCTGACAACCTGGATGCTGCTCTAGTCTGGTCAGGCAACGGCAAGATCTACTTCTACAAAGGCTCGAAGTTCTGGCGTTTTGACCCATCACAGAGGCCGCCCGTCAAGGCTACCTACCCCAAGCCCCTCTCCAACTGGGAAGGCATTCCTGATGGCATTAACGCTGCCTTACAGTACACTAACGGTTACACGTACTTCTTCAAGGGAGGATCGTACTGGCGGTTTAATGATAGAACCTTCAGTGTAAGTACCTAACAAAGCTTTCTTCAATCTGACAACTACTGGTCAAAGCTGGATTCTGCTCTGAGCGCAAATTTCTTTACGTGGTGTGAACTGTCAAGTAATCAAATATTTACTCTGTAATATACGCCATAAGGATTACCACATTTGGCGGGTGGTATTGGCAGTATGTGAAGTATAGAAGAGCTCGTCCTTTTGAAAAATGTTAAGGTTGTTTCAGACAGTCACTGAGTCTACAATTTACAATGTCTAATATGTAATGCATTTAATTAATCTTCAGGTGGACACAGACAACACTGCGTTCCCGCGGTCGACAGCGTTCTGGTGGCTCGGCTGCAGTAGTGCGCCGCGCGGCACCGTGGGAGGTAACGCGCGCCTGTCCGACAACATCGAAGGCGACGACGACGTCGGAGACATTCTGTTCGACGCAGGTAGGCGGACACCCAGACCGCGCGACTGTGACATCACATCGTGACCAATGACGCTCTGACACGTTGACGTGACTGATACGTAGTGTGACTAACGACGATGAAAACTTTCAAAGTTTGGTCCAGACTGAAAACAAACTCCGTGCGAACCACACAAATTATTTAAAAGAATCGTTGAGTGGTTTTATTTGACTTTTATGATCACCGAAAGGCTTGAAATTCAAATACATCTTATACCAATTTAAAAAAAATGGTCTTGCTCGCACTACAAAAGACTTCAACGCGAGGCCATGTATCCATTGAATGCCTTGTGGGCTACGTTTGGAAAGACCAAGTTTTCAAATTTAATTATCCTGCATTTTTCTACTTAACCCTTAAATGGGATGAACTACAGTCCAAAATGTACCTGCTAAGAAATAACTTAATTTTTACGTCAGTATAAATATATAATTTTGAAATACCCGCAGTTATGCTGTATGCGCTTTGACTGACCAATTTTCCTGTTTTGACATTACTGTGTTTTGAACTAAGGTACTCTAAAATGCTCTATTTCAATCTGAAATAGCATACCAGAGAGAAATAATACATTGACCTTAATTAAAATAAAACTCTCTCGACTGTGATAAAGAGAGCTGACCAACTCATTAATAAATGACAGTAGGGACGAACCACTCGTCGACTCCACCGTTCCATGTTTGCTCTTGTGTCTATGTGGATGTTTGTCTATTAGTTGTTTTGTAAACCTTCTCGTTAATCTGTTGTCCAATAATTATTGTATGTTGTTATAGAACCAACTGAATTGTTAATCAATACCTACTTCTTCATTGATTTTGTTACAATTAATTGTTGTTATTTCTGATAACCTTCTACGTTAATTTCGGTAACGGTTTTCATGTACTAACTCCATAACATTAATTAGATTTTTCATTTACTAATCGATTTACTACGTAGAAACTAACAAATTTGCAGCTTTATTAACAGTTTATTTGTTTTATGAAAAGCAACTGACCCTGGTACCAGGTGAATTAATCCAATCAGCTTAGTTTTCTACTAAAAAAAATGAGCATATTGCTTAAGATGGCCTCAATATAACTAATACTGAGAGGTGTTGCCTGTGTGGTGATTTGTTGAATGAGAGCAGTGGCTGACGGTGGCCGGTCCTTGACCTCGACGACTTTGCGGCTTCTGGGCGCATCCGAACCTACCTGCTGCTGTCAAAAACTATGGCAAACTCACAAAAATCAACAAAACTAAAGTATCACTCTTTGCATCTAGTTTGCCGCAGTTTTTACAACGCAGTCGAATTGTGCAATGTTTTCGGTGAAAAAATATAATTTAGTCTCACTTTGCAATGCAAGCACATTTAATAATTATATTATTAGTACTAGCACCAAACCAGTAAACCACTTTTAAAGGTTTTCACAATGTTGATAATGGAAATGTATTTGCCGAATCGATCAGGGTAATAAAGAATGAAATAGCCATCAGTTTTCCACGGTTTCAGGTAAAATAGCCCGTAGTTATGCATTTCAACTTCGGGCTATTTAAAAGTAATTTTAATCATATTTAACAAAATAATGCTCATCGATCCGGTAAATATTGAATAGCAAACTTGGGTTGATAAAATTTTCACTATTTTTTGTTCAGTGTTTGCACCAAAATTTTAAATGTTTATAATCACTTAGTTATACGTCACCAACAATAATAATCAGTCACCGTGTTGTAATATCAATTAAAATATCGGTGGCTGGGGCGTGTTCACTTGTCCATGTTTGTGTGTGTTTTGTTTCTAGGTGTAAAATCATCCGCTCCCAGATCATTCTTCTGGTTCAGGAAATAGCCTCGGTGGAGTGTTCCTGAATATTGTACATAGAAAAATTACATAAAGAACAAAGACTCAATTAGTTACATACAATATAAGAATACCAGTGAGATTATAGAACATAAGCGGTGATTTTAGTACCGGCGAGCTTGTCACGCGCTGCCTGTACGTTACTTTCATTTCACTTGCATGTTTAGCATGGTAGTTAGTACTTGCTTGTGGTGGAGGCGATCTCGCCAGCTTATACAGCTTTGTATAATATTACAATAACGCTTTGCCTTCTCCTACTTACTATATTTTTAACTCATCTACGCTCCTAGGTAGATAAACCTTTAGGCAGCCAGGCTGGATAGAAAAGTGGGCTAGTCAGCCATTCCATGATACGACGGTCCTCAGCTGCCTATATCATTTGTCTACCTAAGAAAGTATGGTTTAGTCATCAGCATTTCGGGATCTAGGTAATCTTTTACTGTGGTTTAGGAACTAACCTTATAGTTAGTACAATTAGTTTGAACACAGATTTAGATTTCTCACGAAAATGGTGATAGGATAATACATAATATAACAATATATTTTCTATGTAACTCATCGGTTTACAGGAGTGTCCAAGCATAAAGTAAACGTAGTCGTGTTGAACATTTAATAAATTGCAGCGTTTGTTTTCGTCAGATCGATGAACATCAGTATCAGTGTAAGATAAAGTTTTTGACCTGCATTCAGCAAATAAAAGCACGTTTGATTTGGGTTATTAGCACTGTGTATCACAGATCTAAATAATAATAACACAACATTCAAATACATTGCAGTTTTTTCGACTGCTTTGTCGGTGAAGTTTGAGCACAACAGCTAATTATTTGTAAATTTTGATTACATAGGTAAATATTGATATTGGAAAATCTCAACGGTTCCCTAGTATTGCTAAAATACGTCATACAGACACAGGGTGGCGATTTAGTCACCTGCATCCGTCAAGGGAGTAAGTCTACCCATCTTTTTAAACAACTTTTACTACAAAACTCGTTAATCAATTCGTGAAAAAAAAACCTACACAACAGTAGACAGACTATTTCAATGCATGTATTTTTTTTTACAATTCAATTATGAGTTTCATAGCGAAACTTGTTTAGAATGACGTGTAGAATCAACCCTTTGACGGATGCAGCTGACTAAATCAGCATCCTGTATAAATAATTATAACAGTTGCATGAAGAATGAACACTGATTGTAATTATTAGTGTTGACATAAATGTTCATGTCCATATATTTTTAATAGATTAGTTTTGTGACTAACACAAGCGTGAAGCATGAATGACACACTGTGACACAGCGAGTTAATAATTAAAGTAGATTTGTTAAAAAAAATACGATAGACAACTGAATGTTGAAATTAGTGATAATATTAACTTAACGGTTCCTTGAATGGAAAACTTTTCGAATGGAGCCTTTCAAAATACTTTGAATAGAAATAGTACGGTAACGCATGTCTATAGTCGAGTTTAAGTTGTGATTCGTCTAACTTGCCTACAAAAATAATACTATTCATGAAATCATACGAACTTCTTGGAGTGACTGTCGTTTAATTCACTATTTTCAAATTGCCAAATTAAATCAAAATAAGCACTAAATATTGTGATGCGGTTTTCAAATGATACGAGACTATTGTGTCCATAATAATGATCTTAACTATATATGGTAAAGGATAATAATTCAAAAATACAGTGTTCAGATTTCACGAATAGTGTACTGTAACTATGTGGACTGAGAGACGAAAGCATCAACAACAAAAAACCATGTAAATAGTATTGTGTAGTAGTTAGTAGTAGTTGCACATATTAGTGGTACCGGTGTCGGGGAACTAAAGTAATGTTGCTAAAGGCAAGTTGATGTTTCAGTGGTGAGCGTTCAGTCTTCAGGCGCTAGACTGTAACATGAGGTTCACTCGCGGCCCCGAGCCGCGTCGTTTAATAGGAGGCTTTCACCACCTCCGCCGCGTCTTCACTCATCCGCATCTGTAGGTTTATTTTAATTTCATTTTGATTTTGTATTGTCAACTTCATTTCTTCTTTTGTTTTAAAATAAGGTTTACAGTTTTTTAAATCCACGAACGCGCATCGTAAAACTTTCATCATTTTATCATTGGCATAAAGTTAAAAATGCAATGATAAACGCGCAATCGTGAAACGCAATAAATTGAATAATATTTGCCGACTGTTTGCTGGTCATCTTAATCGAGCATTTATTGTACATCTGTAGAATTCGAGAGAAATGGAGTTCACAGTATCAGACAATAGCACATTTTACATATTGTGAAAGTAATCGTCTTGTTATGTGTCCAATGTCTTAATGCACATGTTTATTAAGTTGTCACTTTATGTAAGATTGGTAAACCTCACAGTGCACCATAGCACGACAGCATGATCTTAATGGGCACGTCCACTAGTCCCAGACAGTACCATGTCGGGATGAATCAACTTATTCATTAAGTTATCCAAGGATGGTTTGTTTTTATTCAGTTAGCCAGTAAAGAAGTGGTTTGCGAAGGATAAAAAAAAGAAGCTACCTGAATGAATGGGATGGAATAGATTCATCCCTTCATGGTCAAGGGATTGGGAAAAGTGGCGTTTCCATAAAATGTTATAGTTCGTGTTAAGCATAAAGTGTTGTGTATGCAGATGGGTCGGATTCTGGTGACAACAGCGGGCACAGTGGTGCGAGCGCTCGTGGCCTGCTGACGCCGCTGTCGCTGGCGACGCTGGCGACACTAGTGGCGCTGGTGACGCAAGTGCTGCACCCGTGCGCCTAGCGTCCTCCGGCTCTTTAGCCTCCGGCCCCCTGGCCCCTGGCCCCCGGCCCCTGCCTGCGCCGCGCGGACCGCGGCACTGACTGTTATGTGTGCTGTGTGCCTGGACGCGTTCGGTATATTGTGTATAGCGAATGCGCTGCTGTGATGACGAGTGCGCCTTTTTATACTGCGAGAACGATAATTTAATGCGAAGTCATAGTTTTTATACTTAAGATAAATAGATGATGTAAGCTCGTGTGTGATATTGACGTAGGCGAAGATTTTTATATTAAAATATTTAAAGTGACCACATTTCTGTTTTTTATTTTAAACCTTAACACCCTAGGAAGAAATAAGACTCGCGTTTGTATTTTTTTATCGGTTTATTTAACGTTTTTCTGTATTCCCAATCATTCTTCTTAAGTTATTAATTACAGTTTTATTAAATACTAGCTGCGCCCCGCGGTTTCACCCGCAGAAATCTCGATTCCGTGGGAATATCGGGATAAAATGTATCCTATGTCCTAATCCAGGTCATACTCTACCCATGTGCCTAATTTTATCCAAATCCGTTCAGCTGTTTTAGCGTGATTGAGTAACAAACATCCAAACATCCACACTTTCACATTTATAATATTATTATATTAGTAGGATGACAATATTTTTCGTTTTAATTCCATTTTCATAAACGCATTTTTTCAATAAACATCTTCACAATTCGTCAAAACACGGTCGTGCGACCTACTGTCTCAATTGTTCTAAACTCTTAGGAAAGTGCAAATAATATTGTAACAACTGATTAAACACAGGGTTTATAATAAATGAAATTCAAACAACCTTAGTAAATTACTCTAATTAGTTATTCATGGAAATCACTGCAACTTATTTGAATTCTAATCCGTTACAATTTAGTCACACGAAAATTAAATTTAACAATCACTAATTTACCTAAATTACTTTACATACATATTTAACTATAATCAATTTACTAAATACAATATAAATCAAAAGATTATACTTATCAGGTTTTAATTATTAGCACAACAGCAATACAAAAATATAATCAACATGTAAGTTGACAGAGCTTCGACCGGTCAGTTGTCCTTGTGAAAAGAGAGCGATAATGAGACATGCAAGCTTATTTATGCACCATTTCCCGTCATGGCGTTATGAAGTGCGTGGAGGGGCTTGACAGTGGTGAGCGCACGCTGACAGTGTTGCCAGCGTCTTAGCGGGCCAGTGTAGTTGTAACAATATTACATTTCAAAATCTGTCTACGATTCTTCGAACGTGATTAATTTTACTTCGAGTGACGAACGATGTCTACGTGCGACGGTGGCGCGGCCCACGCCTGCTACGCCGCGCCTACGGCGTAGGCGGGCGTAGCGGCCGGGTGTGGCGGCCGCCGCCGTGGAAAATCGAGGTCTGTTTCGGATCAAAAATCGATAACTTCTTAATTTTTCAAGAAAGATGCTGGAGGTTTTGCACATGCATAGAGTATTAAATAAGGCTTTAGATGTAGTTAAGATGCTATCATTTTACTAAAGTATAAATATAAAAGTAAAAAAAAAACTTTTACAAATGGACTTTATTTATTTCCTTAGGGACAACACTATTTATATTGTGAATAAAAATGTATAATTGCATTAGTTTATTATAAAACAATAGTAATATAGATAGCACTTTTGTATTTAAATAAGTAATTGAAATTATGATAACAAATATTTATCTCATAAAACATTTAAAGTTACGAAATTTGTAAGTAAAATTAATACAATAAAATTATGTACATTAATATAAAGCATACACTTGCTTAATTATATTTGGTGAACTTCGGGATCCAAAATGAGTTCGTTCACTTTTAAAAGATCTAGGGTATCTTCATCAAGTGACTGCACACTTCTGCTAAATGTTTTTCTAAGACTGGAAATGTATGGATCTGATGTGTAGAGAAGAGTATGAAATACATCCTCATTTGTAGCCGTACGAAAGCACTTCCTGGCATGATGTAGACGAAATTTTTTATAATCTTTATTGCGGGATTCTTGCGCATCTTCTGAAAGTTGACCAATAGGAAGCACAGCAAAATGCTTAATGATACTTTCACCATGAATTCAAATTTTATGTACTGCAGATGGCATGTAGTATCAATCATAATTGTTCACATAGATTCTGGCAGTTTCCATGGCACCATTGCCAAATTTTTTCTCATTCCAACAGATGAAAGAGCTTGTAAAATTATGTAAATCCGTTTAATCAAATTTATATCCACTCCTGTGATTTCAGCAGAACTTTCTGCATTGTAAAAAAATCTTCTAGCAATATTACCGTCCATTAACCCTTTTTTTTTTTTTTTATTGAATTATTTACCGTCGTATTACCACTTACTTGTCGTGGTTTGTCGATGATCAATCCTAGCTCCTCACGAAAAAGTTGTTGAACTAGAGTTTTCTTTTCTACCTTTTGTCGCTTCTTTTCTTCACTTGTGGCTGACCATGTTTGAAAAGAGAGGTTGTATGAAATATGTAATATCATTTCCATACAACGAATCCAGGCATAAAAAAGGCATGCAATGTAGAAAGTCCGTATTGATATGAATTTTCATTTGCAGGCCTAGCAGTCACTTTAGTCAGATCATTCATTTGCCGTGGAGCAGCTCCACAAATTGTACATGTGGAACCAGAAGGTGTTTCCGTTAATACTTGAGCTACTTTGCCATCCATCATTATCAGAAAGAGTTCGTGCTTCACATTCACTCCTTCGCCTTCTATATTAATTAATGATGGCTCCAAGGAAATGATTTGGTTTTTTATTTTATCTACAACATCTTCAGTTTTTTCAGGAGTTTCTTTGCATATTTCCATTGATATAGGTCGACAAAAATGGACTGACGAAGGCACTGGATTTTAAAAAAGAAAGAAAGAAAGAAAATACATTTATTTGCGGTAAACATGACGCAAAGAAAAAACACACTAACACACAAAATAACGAGTTGGGGGAAAATATGCGTCACATTCACGCAAAACGGCAATTGCTCAGCATAATGCATTTTGCCAGACAATATAGCCCGTTAGCTCATTGATTAATTTGATAGGCACTAAAGACGTAATAAACAAATTTGCGTCAGAAATCAGTTCAGACTCCTCTGGAAGTTTTTGTTTGTACTGAACTCTGACCAGATGAACCATCACATCCCCATTTACTGAATAAAACTAAATGACTCAATCCAGTCTTATACACCGAATTTATAGCCAAAATCCTAGCTGCAGTGTGGTCCAATAAATCTTGAAGATTCTGTATTTTTGCATGTGTATGAACATGTAACAAGAAAAGACCCCCACCTCTCGCCCCCTATTACATGGGACTTAAACATAACTGGCAAAATGTGGGTGTACTACTGGTACACCTCTGCCTAACCCTTCGAGGAATACAGGCGTGATGTTATGTTACGTTGTGTGTGTGCAGAATGTCTTCCATTGTGGCTGACCTGGAACACTTCGGAGCGTGATTTAACCTACTCTTCTTATAGTCTTTATTACGAGCTTCTTGAGCATCTGCAGATAATTGGCCTATTGGCAAAACTGCAAAATGCTCGATTATTTAGGCACCATGTATAAGAATTTTGTGGACTGAAGATGGCATATAGTACCAGTTGTATTTACTCAGATATAACTGTCCAGTCCCCAGCGTATATTCACCAAACATTATTGCGTTTAAAGAAAATCCCGATGACATGGTTTGCAGAATTATGTATAATCGCTTGATCAACTCTTCACCAACACCCGTGATTTCTGCAGAACATTGATAGTTTTCGAAGAACCTCCTTGTTGTATTTCCATCATTGCTATTTCCGGAACCTTGACGAGTTTTATCAATGTGTAAACCAAGCAATTCCCGAAAACAAGTTTGAACAATTTTTTTTATATATATATACTAAAATATTTTTTTTAATAATCGTGTGATTTTTAAAATCGACAAGATTATTTAAAAAAATATTTAACACTTTCTTAAGATTTGTGGTGGCTTCTACAACGCCAATGCGATTGGATGATAGGTAGGTTACGGATAGGCCATTACCTGGGTTAGGACATAGGATACTTTTTATCCCAGTAGCACATCCCCGTGGGTTAATTTCCGACCTCCACGCGGGCGAAGCCGCGGACAGAAGCTAGTAGAGAATACGTTTATTTTATTTTATTGAAAAGGAACAACAAACAGCTACAATATAAAACATGAAATATGACATACACAAAACACATATACAATATTGTAGTCTACGACGCTGTTCTCAGATTAACTATGGGATAAAAATAATAAAATAATAATCGCTAGATTTACAAATATATATCGTTTTTTTTTTCCTAATTAATTAACTATCGCGTTTAAGATATCAATAGCATTTATGAAAGAATTGACACGATAAAGATAAATATAGAAAAAAATGTTCAAGAGAGCTCCTTATGTATAAAATTTTTGAACTTATAGGGAGCACATGCAAAAATATCTATATGTTCGAAAGTCCTATTGTAGGAATCGACCATTCTGCGAACAGGCGAACGCAAGCCAGAGTTGGACTACGCACGTTATTAGCAGATGTCGTGATTAGATATGGAATTGATGTGGTTTCAAAGTAAGGAATCGTTAAGTGGTCATAGTGAATTAGGCCCCAGGATGGTTCAATAAATGAATTTTTGTCTTCGATTTAAATATTTTAAAGAACGTTACATCAGGAAAATCTCTATACCTATTATGTTGCAATTCAGACACTTCCGAGCATTATCCTTGTAAAGAGTAAAATAGAGCGGTTTTGAATTAAGTTCTACCAGACTTAAGTATTTCCAACGTGACTGGTGGATCAAATCGTTTTTAGGGTACCCGTACCCAAAGAGTGTCAACGGGACCCATTATTAAGGTTTCGATGTCCGTCCGTCTGTCACAGGGCTGTATCTTTTGAGCCGTAATAGGTAGAAACTTGAAATTTGTCTCTTCTTTTCAGAGTGGTTACTACTATAGCCGGTATAACAACAATTATAATGATAAACATAAAGTAAAAAAAATAAAGGGGTCCCCATAAAAAAGTGTTTTTGTTTACAAAAGTACCTATTTTAAAACATGTGTTGTTAAATAATGTGCCGTGGCACCCTTCTTCAGTCCGACTCTTACTTGGCCGCTTTTTTAACTTTACGCACTTTTGGTAAGTAAATCGTACTCGTCGTCGTCGTGGTTGGTTTGGTTCGTTGAAGAAACAGCTTCTACCACGCTTGGTTAGTCTTTTGACCCTACTACTTGGTCTCTTGACCCTAATATGAAATGAAGTTTTTGGTTGATGTGTTCTGAGCTGTCAATCGGTTGCGCGGAACAGTACGATGAGGCACCACAACAACTCGAAGCCGCACCTTTCTTCTCACCACCACCACCTTCTTACTGTTCTCCGTGATATCAAAACGGTCCCGTAGCTTGTAATTAGCAAGTTTCCTATATATGATATTTAAATTTGTTATTAGTCTGTATGCATTATATAAAACTAACTTCTGAACGAAGCTTCGCCCGCGTGGATGTCGGAAATAATACCACGGGAACGTGCTACCGGGATAAATAGTGTCCTACCATCCAAATCCATTCAGCAGTGAAAGCGCAAAACGGTAATAGACAGACAGCTAATAAATGCAAATAACAATTAGTTATAGTAATAGTAGTAGTAATAGTTTGAGTACTGAGTTCACTGTCATCATTACTAGAGGAACTGTATATGTTTGCTGACGGAGTACTGCTGCTACTACTTACGAGATGGATTTTCACTTTCATTACCACGATGAAAAAATAGATGTTGATTTCTTTTTAGAGACAAATACAACGCTTTTACGGACATACGAAATGAAAGAGCTCGATATATACCTTTGAAAATCTTACTAGTAGTTGGCGGCATATCTGCTAGCTGATCTTCATATTTATGAAACTTATCACTCTGTTCGTCGAGAGACACTGACAACACTTTTCCACGTTTATTCTTTTTATTATGAATATTGTATGTTTAAACACTCAACCGACTATCTCAATCTAAAACAATCGCTTTTAAAATGAATTCTCAGGAAAATAATACGAGTAAAATCATAATTATTGTGGGTAGTTCAAATTTTACAAGTATGGAGAAATAGTAAGAGAAGTTTTTCTTGAATATCAAACATCATATAATGTTTATCTTATTAAGTATTCATCTTAACATAACTATAATAAGTTTACGTAAGTATGTAGCCATAATTATGTAAGTAAATAGGTAAAGATAGAAAGCTCCTATTGAGTATTAAGCGCCTACGACACTTGAATAGTTATTGTAAGTTGTCAAGTTATACTATTGCTATTGAATTATTGTCAGGCGTATTCTACCTGAAATATTTAAGTGACTATTAAATAGATCTGAAAGGTTTTCTTTTAAATATAAGTAGGTCTATTTTATAGTACATAACACGTACATTTATCTCAGACACGAATCATCCATTAAAGTTGTGGAATTCAGCCGATCTAAGCGTGGCCGTGCTAGGACGGATACGCGGTTGCCCGGCCTCTGAAAACGGTGTATAAATCATGAAATAATGTGGTACTATTATTTCGCTTTCTAGTACCAAGAGGTACATATCCGTAAAGTCTACTGCCATAACCATGACCTTGTTTGGTATCGTGGCCGGGTCAGAACGGAACACACCACTCAAGAAAACTCAAGATGATAATCAATTTTTATCATTTATTTATAAAAGATTTTTAAATTGATTTGCTATGCATGCTCGGCACCGGTTTCGTATTTCGACCGTTGTAGTTCGTAGCAGTATATCCGCTTTCATTGTTAAGAATGCTGCATTTATTCGATTTATCAACTCTTCTCGCCTAGAAACCACGGTTGCATATACCAGGTCTTTGCCTCTATCCCCCACGTACAAGTTGATCGGGGTGAGGTCTGGTGACCGCGGCGGCCGGGGAATCGGACTACCTCGACCAATCCAGCCTCGAGTTAGGATTAGGAAAAATTACTATTGTGTTAACATTAGTAAATTTTTCAAATAACGAGCGGAAATACAAACTAACTAAATGAATTATAAATTCCAGAATCAATGACGAATAACGATAATTTTTAACGGGCCAATTTTTTTTTTCCTTTGACATCCCTATTAAGTAAGCCAGTTTGTAATTTAAATACAATCTGTGCTAAGTTACCTCCTTAGTTGCCATGTTTCGAAGACAAAGTTCGTTCCATTTTTAAATAACACGATAGTGAGTTTTCATAGTAATTTATTCGACCGCTAAACACAACAGAAATGGATTTTCATACTAACATTGCCGGCCGCTGCTCGCATGCATTTGACCAGTACAGCATTTCCGATTTATCTCTAAAAAAGTTGCCAAAATAATGCTCGAAATTCCAAGCATATTTGAGATAAAAACGTAACAAAACGAAGCGACAACAACAAAACAAAACTAGTGAACAAAAACAAATGAACGCAAACAAGCAACAAATACCAATTGTTTGCTATATACAATTGTTGTTTGATGTACCTGCGCCTTAAGTACAGTAGTTGCCAATCTTTTTGGCCGGGTTGAACATAGGCGCGAGCCAAAATGCGCAGAATGCAAAATGAAGTTTTCAGCTGGGAAAATACCAAGCGCAGATGGCGCAAGATGGCGGCCGCGCTCACTTCAGCCCGGCCGAAAAGATTGGGGATTACTGTACTAATGCACAGCGAAGGTACGGTAAGGCACACCGCGAACAAAACTAAGTCATTTTTGGCTTCTGAAAAGGTAGAGCTCGTGACCCATCCCGCACAAAGTCCAGACCTAGTGCCATGCGATTTCTTTATTTTCTCAGCTCTTAGTCCTGCTCCTCACTCTAGACCTATTTCGGCAACGTAAAGATACAGCGGTGGGGTTATTATTATTATTATTAGAAATTTTAGACCGTGATAACAAGTACCTATCACACTATTCGTGCTTTACTAGATAATGGCAGTCAACATTCATTTATCACAAAATCGTTATGCATAAATTAAAAATTTGTTTGATACAGTCCACAGTACAAGTCGCAGGAGTAGGTAACTCGGTAACTCAATCTACACAATCATGCAAAGTGCAGTTGCGATCTAAAAATAGTGAATTTATTACGCTTTTAAATTGTCTCGTCCTACCTTGTATTACCGCAACGTTACCTTCCGTTACTCATAATATCGCAAAATTTATGATTCCGACTAATGTATCACTCGTCGATCCTCTGAAGTGCACATCCGAATGTTCGGGACCGACCGAAACACGACCGAAGTTTACTTTGTAGTCCTACTACGAACAAAGTTCGCATTGGCTTAGTACGGTAGGCACCATAGTCAATATTCGGAAGAGTGTGGGACCAAGCGAAATGTAGTGCTAGAGTTGAACGTTTTATCGATTAGTCATTAATATTAATTTTGATATAAATTAACTGTTGAATTAGAGAGCAAAATATTTTTTTGTAATAAGGAAATTATACTTTGCTTTTAATTCAGTATTTATACCTAAAAACATTGTAATATTTCTCAAAAAACAATATACATACTTATTTGTAGCAGACATACAGATTGTCTATGTCTTTGCTGATGGTCAAAATAAAAAAGTCAAAGGATGACAAGTAACCACACAAGCGGTTCTTGAGTTTTTTGTTATTGCAAAATCCAGGAAAAAATGTACCTACTTAAACTCAAACCAAATCTCGTCTGTCGCTGTTGTTAAAGCGATAGTCATATTTCATTATCAAGTGCTGACTGAAGTGTAAAGTGTTCAAATAAAATTATAAGAAGTCAACAAAAATCAAGCTAAATATACTTTAAAAGGGTTGAACGGAACTGCGCCTCCGCCTCCGTTACTGTGGAAGTTCTGCAAGAAATCGTACCTGCACCTCCGCAAAATTTTTGCGGAGTTGTAACGAATATTTATTTACGTCGTAAATTCGTAATGCAACGCTCGAGCAGCGAACAGCGACCCTCGACGACGCGGCCTCTCGGCTGCGTGTTGTGTTGCGTGCGAAATGGTCAAGAATCATCATTCATCAGGCAGCTCCAATAGTAACCTCATGATATGGAAATCATTAATTAGTAAATATAATAAAGAAAACCAGATTAGACGACGACCCTTTATTGTGGTGGAGAAATAATAACATTAAATATAAAGTCACGTACTTATCGGCGCCGTCAAGTTCAGTGCCAAGTGAACAATTATTTAGTGCAGTTGGCTTAATTTATGAACCCCGACAAAGCCGCTCACCTGTTGTTTGTGAAATATAATCTGCGTCTCCTTAATTTTGATTAATAGTAGGTAATATTTGTATTTTTAAGAAGGTGTACTATGAATGTACCTACCTATTTAAAATAGAGATTTTTGACTGTCTATTACTTCAATAAATATGAATTACAATTTTTTCTATTTTCATTTTCTCCTTTCACCTTTGTAGCAGGCTCTATTGCACGGCTATTACGCTTCCGGGGTAACAGGGGCACTATGTCCTGGCAGAGATCTTCATAAAGTGTTCGACTAAGTCTGTAACTAACTACAAACTCAAGGTCGGGCATTAGATTTCTATTGAAGCAGTCACGAAGTCGTCTGCGATTCCTTCTACTCTCCAAACGCTCTTCTCTGAGAGCCTCTTCCATCAAAAATATACGTACAGCCATTTCACTACAATTATAAGTATGGCATTTTCACTTTAACACTTTTAGCAAATATAAAACTCAAGATAATTGTAATTATTCATTAAGTTCGGTACTTACGATACTCAAAAGGTAGCTATTTTACCATCATGAATTTTGACATTAATTTGACGATGTAATACTTGTCAAACTCAAATTATCGGTCGGACTTTCTCATTCAGAGTAGGGTTTACGATACAACAAATGTCAAAATGAAGTTCAGTCGGATCCGAACAAACCCGAACCGACCGGACGAAATAATAGGTCTTTACCTATGAAATTGCCGTTTTGTATGAAAAAATTTAAACGAATTTTTTTCATGAATTTTTTATTTGTATTAATCGAAGTAATCACCCATGCAATCAATGCATCTTTGCCATCGCAGTGGCAGTTTATTGATGCCCTTCTTAAAGAAATCAGCTGGACGGGAGGCAACAAATTCTTCAAAGGCATTTTGTACTGCCTCTCGGGTATTAAATTTTTTTCCCGCCAAGAAGTTATCCAAATTCTGGAAAAAGTAGTAGTCTGTAGGCGCAAGGTCTGGTGAGTAGGGCGGATGACGGAGAGCTTCCAACCCCAGTTCTTGCAACTTGGAGACCGTCTGCTGTGCAGTATGAGGTCGCGCGTTGTCGTGCAGGAGCAGCGGAGACGAGCGATTGACCAATGCTGGTTGGAGATGCGCCAGCTTCTCCATCATTGTGTTCAGTTCTTCACAGTACACATCTGCAGTAATGCTCACCCCGTTTGGTAAGAAGCTGTGATGAATCACACCGGCGCTAGACCACCAAACAGTGACCATCACTTTTCTAGGGGTAAGTTTTCGTTTAGGGCATTGTTTAGGTGCTGAACCAGGATCCAACCAACTTGCTGAGCGCTTACGGTTATCAAACAGAATCCATTTTTCATCGCAGGTAACAATGCGGTTCAAAATTCCTTCATTTGTGTGTCTGTTGAGCAGTGCAAGGCACGTCTCGACGCGTACTTCGCGCTGGCGATCATTGAGTTCGTGGGGCACCCATTTGTCAAGCTTTTTTACCTTGCCAATTTGACGCAAATGGACCAATATTGTTTTGACGCTAACGTCGAAAGCTGCTGCTAATTCAGCCGTAGATTGTGTATCATCAGCTTCCACAATCGCCTTTAATTCGTCATTGTCGACCAAAGTCTTCGGACGACCGCGAGGTTCATTTTTCAGGTCGAAATTTCCAGAACGGAAGCGAGCAAACCAATAACAGGTGGTGCGTTGGTTTGTAGAGTTAGCTCCGTAAACGTCGTTGATGTTGCGTGCCGCTTGTGCCGCGTTGCTGCCACGACGGTACTCATATTCCATAATTACTCGAATTTTTAACGTATCCATGATGACGAAAAAGATTGAAATGCGATGAAAATGTAACACTAATCAATAAAGAAATGACTACTTTTAGAAAAAAAAATCCATGTTTTTAAAATAAAATTAATTTGAAATTAGAATTCATAGCCAAACAAAAATTATTTTGATTTGAAATGGCCAGTACTGCAGAACGGCAATTTCATAGGTAAAGACCTAATATTTAGAATGAAATTCGTAGTAGGAAACGTTCGAATGTTTGGACGATGCTTCGGTTTTATCACTTCGGTGTAGACCCTCTGAATTTTTTATGTCCAATAGAATCGATTTATTAATCGGCACAGATACATTTTGGGAACTTTTGAGTAAAGGATTAATTCGACATACAAACGGCCCATACCTACAAAATACTAAATTAGGTTGGGTTGTATCTGGTGTCATACATGATACAAAAGATTCATCCGTTAATCGAGTCCAATGCAATTTTACGCAAACGTACGATAGCTTAGATATGCAATTATCTAAATTTTGGGAATTAGAGGAGATAAGATCAAAAACAGATAATATGTCCAAAGAAGAATGTGATTGCGAAAGTTTATTTGTAAAAACAACTACACGTGATAGTCATGGTCGTTTCCCTGTGCGTATTCCCCTACGCGAATCAGCTGCTCAAGTAGGCGATTCATACTTACAAGCCGAGAGTCGGTTCCTCGCGCTCGAACGCAAGTTAGGTCGATGACCTCCCTAGCGGCGTCAGCGTCGTTTGTTACGCTTATGACACGCTGGTCCTGGCGCAGGGGAGGCCGCACCAGGTGGCGGCCGAATTAATGACACGCGGGGTTGCGACAGTCGTTGATAGGATCCGGCAATTGGGACTTGAGGTGGCCATGCACAAGTCCGAGGCCATGTGTTTTCATGGTCCTCGGAATGCGCCACTGTTGGGTTCCCAAATAACGGTAGGAGGGGTTCACATCGGCGTCGAGTCGACGATGAAGTAGGTACCTGGGACTCGTCCTCGACAGCCGGTGGAACTTCGTGGAGCATTTCCGACGTTTGGCTCCCAGACTGGAGCGGGCCGGGGCTGCCTTGAAGCGGCTCCTGCCCAATCCAAGGGGTCCACAGGCCTCCTGCCGGAGGCTCTACGCGGGGGTCGTGCGGTCCATGGCCCTTTACGGGGTACCGGTGTGGGCGCGTTCATTGAGGCGCCGGCCAGCCCGCCGGTTGAACGCGTCGCAGAGGGTCATCGCCATCCGGGTGGTCCGGGGATACCGCACGGTCTCCTGGTTGATGCGGCGAGCCTCCTTGCTGGATTGCCGCCATGGGATCTGGAGGCAAAGGTCCTCGCGGACATTTGGGAGTGGCGCGAGGAGGCGAAACGCCGGGGCGTAACTCCGCTGCCGCGAGAAATCGCGGCACAGCGGACAGAGCTCCGGCGGGATCTCATGGCGGCATGGAGAATGCGACTGTCACAACCCAGCGCAGGGCACGCCACAATTGCGGCGGTAAATCCCCTCTTTGAGGAGTGGCTTGACGCAGGTCCTCACCGGACATGGCTGTTTCGGGAGGTTCCTGTTTCGGATATGGCGGGAGGAAACGCCCGGGTATTATTATTGTGTGGATCGACCAGAGGACACGGTGGAGCATACGGTGGATGTCTGCCTGGCTTGTGCGGAGCACCGCCGTGTCCTCGTGGCGGCGATCGGCGGTGGCGATTTCTCGAGTTCGGCCCTGGTTCAGGCCATGGTACGGAGCGAGAGGGAATGGGAATCCGTCACCTCCTTCTGCGAAGTAGTAATGCTCGCGAACGAGGAGGTGGAGTGCGTGAGGCAGAGGCAATCGTTGCGCCCTCACGCCCCCAGTCACCGCAGGAGGACACACCCTGGGCGTCGGGAGTCGATTGCCGACTCCCGGCCACCGTAGGCGCGGGTTTGCGGACGGCGAGCAATGGGCAGCTCGCCGTCCGGTATCGACGGCGCGTCGTGTTCCACGCGTGCCTCAAAGAGATATCGGCATAATTGACGGAGTCCGATAGGGCCGATGCCTGCAGAAGTCGTGGATTGCTCGAAGGAGTTACCGTGGCCCTAGCGCACAGGCAACTGAAGGAACACGGGTGGGTTTTAGTCAGTAAGAGCCTGACACGCCCTTCTGCTCCGCTCAGAGCGGGAGAGGTCATTTGACGATGTCCAACTAAAAAAAAAAGACTTGACCAGATAGTGAATATAATCAAAAATTTGCAATAAAATATAAATTAGTTCCCATACTACCTGTAGCTTATTAAAAATATCAATCTGAATCTGTCCTCGAAAACTCCACTCACAAACTGTACTTTGACAGAGCTATCCTCACTGACAAAACAACACACTACAATAGACCAGCACCCTAATTACGTAACACACTATCTATCACAATCTGAATCATTTTGAAGCTCAAACTCAAAGCATTTATTTCAAATAAACCAATTACAGGCACTTTTGAATTGTCAAGGGGTCGGTCAGTCAGAAAGATGAAGCTAGTTGCCCATTCCAAAGCGTAGTAGGTACCTATGGAAAAGAACGGGCAAGAAACTCCATGGACACTCTTTTAAATCAAAATATGGTTACAAATTATTGGTTACATCATTCATGTTGAAATTATGCATGTGAGAACGATGCAGAACGTTAAAAGCGTCCGTAATAAAGAGACGACAACAATTCCAATATTAAATTAAAATAAGCCGTGGCAGTCAAGAGATGACCAGTCCCCACTGACGTTGCCCGTTCACGAACATGACGTATGGATCAGCACCATTTAGCTCAACCATTTTGAAGGGAACTTAATGATCCAACACACACGCCACCACCAGCGAGACATTTGAGTGAGCATGACATACTCTCAGCCGCCAGGGCACATTCAAGTCAATGAAAGACAAACCTAGAAAATGGTAGCTTTATAGTAGGTACATAGTACTCACACATGTGCTATGCAATTATACAATACTACAAGATTGAATTTATACAATGTAAAGACAGTTTTTTACAATCTTCAGTAGTTCCAAATGCTAATCAATTAGTTAATGCGCCCTTGTGGAGCAGGACCAGCGTTGAGCCAAGCATTTTTATCAGCGATGTAATCCCCCAACTTATAATATGCTTGACTGCATAGTGTGCGTTTTATACAGGATTTAAATTTTGTTTCATTCAATTGAAGTATATGGGGAGGTATTTTGTTGTAACATTTTAAACAGTACCCCATGAAAGAAGAGTCTACTTTAGCCAGAGCCTAGCCTATTTCTAATCCATTGCTTCATATGTTCGAAAAATGTATCTGCTCAACAACGTAAATAACGCAATGAATGTTGTTAATCTGTCAAAATGAAACCCATTCCTACTGATAGTGTGTTACGTAATTACCCCGCAGACATCACTTTATTAGATAAAATTAACAAAACTGCACAACTCATAGACATATCCGTTCCTAATATACACAATCTACAGAATACTATAGCAGAAAAGCTTTCAAAATATACAGACCTGAAAATATAATTCAGCCGAATGGGGCGGCTTAGCAATGTCACCATAGTACCTATAATAATGTTAATAACAGGTGTAATACCTAAACAACTCCACTAGTCTTTAAAAACACTCGATTTACTACCCTACACATATAGGACCCTTCAGAAAGCTGCAATCTTGAACACCTGCAGGCGTAGCATGACGCTTTCTATTTCTTGGAAGACAAGACATAGCTATTTCTATACAAAGTGACATTTCGTTTCTCTATTTTTGACATCGCACCATAAAAATCCTTCTAAAATCCGTCATTTTGTCTTTCATTTTAGCGATCGTTGTCTAGGTCTTTTTATATGTAGACTATTTCAGAAGAAAGTTTTCTATACCAAACGTCAAAATCACACTGACAACTGTCAGTTGTCTAAGGTAGTGAAGACAATTTGATTTTGTAATCGCCATGCTAAAGACAGTAGAAAACTTTTTACTCGACGGCCGCAAAGTATACAAATTGCAGCGTAAAGCTGGCTGCTAACACGCCGAGGACTCGAACCCCGACGTGAGCTAGCTAAAAAATCAAACTCACGCAGCTGGTACACGTAAAATTTATTATTAAAAAGAACAACCGAAATAATTAAGAAATAAGTCAAAAAATGTAAATATTTAGTCGTTGGAAATTGTATAAGGCTACCAAAAAAAAAATATATCACAAGAAGATTTTCGGAGAAAAAACTTATGGATGTTTCCAAATTTTTAGGAATTTAAGTATATAGACGAATTTAAATTCGATTGCAATCGTACGAAATTCGTGCCGCTCTATAAATTATTTAACACAAATAAGCTCAAGATTAAGGTTTTTCTTTACATAATTTCGTTAATATAAATTTTAAAGAGAATAAGATCTGATATTGAGAATTTAGCAAAGCACCTTAAAATTAAAATGTCACACGACGGTATAACACAGAAAACTTCTATTATATGATGGTTGGGCGTTATTGCGCCACACAAATGTCTTATTTAGCACCTGATGTGTCCGTTAGGCACCTGTGTCGTCGACCTTGCTCAGCAACGATCCTGCGCTTCTCTCCGCAAGCTCGCTCGGACTTCTGCGGCCGGCAGACGAAGGAAGAAGACAGGCGAACAATAAATGGCAGGGTAAGGCCAAAAAAGGTGGCCTTTCAAACAATCAAAGAAAAAAAATGACGAGAAATTCCAGGGAACGTACAGTTGTTTGTATCCGCTGACTACTCACATATCGTGGTGGTTAAAATTTGAAATTAACTTTCGAAGAAAGATTAAATATTATTGAATAAAATATCCACACAATAGGAATTCCAACGACAGAATGCGTTGCATTTTTTGTTCTTCTTGACAATGTTCAGAACAATTGTCAAGTTTTCGAATATTTCAAAAAAAACGAAAAAGTAAAAAAGCTGACCGAATGACTCGTAAAAAGAATTTAATCGAAATGACAACAAAAAGTAACTAATTGCAGGAATTATACTGCATCACACCCATTCCAGCAAAAAAAAAAAAATGTCGATAAAGGAACAACAACTCAATATGAGTCGCATCACTAAAATTAGAAACAACACCTAAGGATTGTTAACATGAAAAAAATTGGAATATCACTATAAGAGTGACAATAGCATAGAAGAATGTGTACGAAGTATGTGAAAGAGGGAAGATAAGAAAAAGAAAAAATAAGGAATTAAATATGTCTAGTAGATAAGTTACATAAACCTAATAAGCAGCATCAAAGTGCAGCAGATAAAGAATAAATTTGAAGCGCCTCCAATCTAAACGTTACCAGTGCGAGCTCCTGACGTGTCCTCTAAATCTATGAATAAGCAAACAACTAACAACTTAGGAACTAAAGAATAAAATTTATCTAGAAGTACCTAACTAGCCTAATTAAATCATGGGATCCCTTAGATAAATTCAAAAACAAAGAATAAAATACGACCTCAGTCATAATATCTACCAAACACAAATTAACAACATCAGTCAAAGAACTAATAATAAATTATGAAAAAATCTTCTTCAGACGAAATAAGAAAATAACAGGATGATAAAGAGTGTATGATAAGTTTTGATGATAAAAGATGAAAGGTTTAGTAAGAGAACATTGTTATACAATTTAAAATTATCGACAAAAAATTATCGACATTATCCCAACACTAAACACTTTGTTATAAAAATCCAAATCATCGACAAAAATCTATCGACAGTGTCCCAACACTAAACACTAAAAGTAACGCCTTATGTGGGCGTGGTCAAAATAGTGGCAGTAAACAAGAAGTTGTCAACAAAAAGTTTATTTTGACAACTAGATGTCGCTGTCTATTTTTAGCCTTAAGTTAAAAGTAACGACTTAAGTCAAAGTCACAACTCAAGTTGAAGTGATAACTCCAGTAGAAGATACGGCTTCTGACACAAAAAAGACTGGAAATCAAAGGGTCAAACAAAGGACTTGAGTCAAAGATAGGACTTGAGTCAAAAATAGGACGTCAGTCAAAAAATAGGACGTCAGTCAAAAATAGGGACTTCAGTCAAAAACAGGGACTTCAGTCAGAAATAGGGACTTCAGTCAAAAATAGGACTTCAGTCAAAAATAGGACTGCAGTCAAAAATAGGACTTCAGTCAGACGACTCAAGTCAAAGGAACCTTAGATTGACATAAACCATAACCGAAAGCCTAGAGGAAATAATATGTGGGTGGAGCTAAAAAAAACTAGTCAACATACGTTTTTTAATAAAGCGAGAAGCCAGCTTACCTACCAAAAAATAAAATGTGGCAAAAAATCTAGAAAAAAAAAAAAATATGTCTCCATGGAATACCATTAACCTAGATGTAGAGTGATGGAGAAGAATAAAAAATCTACGCATGCCGAGTCCAACTTTCAGCTAAATTATCGCTTAGAGTCTGACTATTAGCATGAGTAGAATCTATAAAAAATTCTTACCAAAAATAAGAAAGTTTGGTGTAAAACCGGTGGCAAAGTTAATGCATGAATTGAGATATAGTAGGTAACAATTTTGACCATTATCCTTTATAGAAAGGATTTACGAAAATGGGCGTTATCCTTTGTAAAATTTTTTGATTACTGTTGGAAGAAGAATATTTACGTAAATAGAAAATGAAAATTTTATTTACGTAAGTTTTGAGATAATTTTGGTATCCCGGTTTAGAATTATATGTAAAACTAATATTCCGATTAAATACGGATAATTAGGTAAATGCTTAACGCATTAAAAGGGATAAGATTAATAGAAGGGAACTTGGGAGGTAAAACAAGCTCTAAATATGCGAACCTCCGTGAAACAATGTGGACAATTATGAAAGGCGTGTTATTTGTTGATACTGGATCAGGCACAGAACAGACGTCGAAAAAATGGGCAAAAAAAAAGAAACCATAGTCTGCCCTGTTAGATCACAAAAAGACACAACAAACAAAATAGAGCAATCTCCTTGTACGAAGCTGGAAAGTGACCATGTTGAGGTTTATGGCTGATGAAGGAATGTTATGGCCACACAACAACAAAGAAAACAGTTGGGCTAGTAATCAAAAGACAAATAGATAATAGTAAACAACCGCCAAAGAAAAAGGTATGCTAGCATCAAAAAAGAAATAGATACTAGCAAAAAAAAATATCAATCGACAGCTGGACTAGAATCAAAAAATGAAATAGATACAAGCAAACAACCGAGCATAAAAAAGCTTACCTTTGGTCACGAGGCCTAAAACATTCACACTTCAGACACACACTACGGGAAACTAACTACAGCTAAATTACAGAGGAGAAATTAAACTCAGGATAAAAATATATTTGTGGGGAGAGAAATAAATAGTCTGTTATGTGATATAGTTACAGGGTTATTTTATAGAAATAACACTTCAAAAATAAACAGGTAAGTAATGCAAACTGGTCGAAGTATTGTCCACAGCACAGCGCAGCGCAAAATTCACGGAGCATCCACTTTCTGCTGAGCGAACGCAAGGAGTGTGCCGATTCGAATGAAAGAAACAGTATCCAAGCTAGTCGGATTCCAGAATCTGTAAATAACAATGGTGACACGGGGATTAAAATATTTTTTGCTCAGAGGGAGCACCACACACGATATAACGAAAAAAAAAATGTAAATAGTACTTACTTTTAAAAATCGGGCGCCATATTGCAGCGTAAAGCTGGCTGCTAACACGCCGGGGACTCGAACCCCGACGTGAGCTAGCTAAAAAATCAAACTCACGCAGCTGGTACACGTAAAATTTATTATTAAAAAGAACAACCGAAATAATTAAGAAATAAGTCAAAAAATGTAAATATTTAGTCGTTGGAAATTGTATAAGGCTACCAAAAAAAATATATCACAAGAAGATTTTCGGAGAAAAAACTTATGGATGTTTCCAAATTTTTAGGAATTTAAGTATATAGACGAATTTAAATTCGATTGCAATCGTACGAAATTTGTGCCGCTCTATAAATTATTTAACACAAATAAGCTCAAGATTAAGGTTTTTCTTTACATAATTTCGTTAATATAAATTTTAAAGAGAATAAGATCTGATATTGAGAATTTAGCAAAGCACCTTAAAATTAAAATGTCACACGACGGTATAACACAGAAAACTTCTATTATATGATGGTTGGGCGTTATTGCGCCACACAAATGTCTTATTTAGCACCTGATGTGTCCGTTAGGCACCTGTGTTGTCGACCTTGCTCAGCAACGATCCTGCGCTTCTCTCCGCAAGCTCGCTCGGACTTCTGCGGCCGGCAGACGAAGGAAGAAGATAGGCGAACAATAAATGGCAGGGTAAGGCCAAAAAAGGTGGCCTTTCAAACAATCAAAGAAAAAAAAATGACGAGAAATTCCAGGGAACGTACAGTCGTTTGTATCCGCTGACTACTCACATATCGTGGTGGTTAAAATTTGAAATTAACTTTCGAAGAAAGATTAAATATTATTGAATAAAATATCCACACAATAGGAATTCCAACGACAGAATGCGTTGCATTTTTTGTTCTTCTTGACAATGTTCAGAACAATTGTCAAGTTTTTGAATATTTCAAAAAAAACGAAAAAGTAAAAAGCTGACCGAATGACTCGTAAAAAGAATTTAATCGAAATGACAACAAAAAGTATCTAATTGCAGGAATTATACTGCATCACACCCATTCCAGCAAAAAAAAAAATATGTCGATAAAGGAACAACAACTCAATATGAGTCGCATCACTAAAATTAGGAACAACACCTAAGGATTGTTAACATGAAAAAAATAGGAATATCACTATAAGAGTGACAATACCATAGAAGAACGTAGAGCTGGCTGCTAACACGCCGGGGACTCGAACCCCGACGTGAGCTAGCTAAAAAATCAAACTCACGCAGCTGGTACACGTAAAATTTATTATTAAAAAGAACAACCGAAATAATTAAGAAATAAGTCAAAAAATGTAAATATTTAGTCGTTGGAAATTGTATAAGGCTACCAAAAATAGTAGATTGTTATACAAGGGTCGAAAGGAATCAATTCCCATACGAGGTATTTAGACGCCCGAGCGCAGCGAGGGCGGCTATAGTCCGAGTAGGAATTGATGACTTTCACCCGTGGTAAACACTCTACTTTTCATTTCGAATATAAGGAAAGTAAAAATAATAGTTTTTCTATAATATTTATTAATAATAATAATATGAGACTCATTTTTAATCAAATACTAATCTATAAAACTCATATTTTGAATTTCGGTACAGCTTACAGATTTTTTTTTTTCTTGTGGCTTCGCACGTTTTGTGCATTCAGCCAATGTCACGTTTAGTTTCATTAGTACGAAGAAAACAAAGTTAGGGAAGCTTACAGAGTTAGTATCCCGCCAAATTATATAGTCTTTTTTGAAGTTTAAATGTGGAACACACCGCATCACCGCCACGGGCCGTCCCGCTTTAGGTGGATCCTCGGTTGTAGCCCGCCAAATTGAAATATTCTTTGGTTTTTTGCAAATTGCAGCTCTGTGTCAATTGTGTTTCTGGTGAGTCACTGCAAATTGCAAAAAGCGTAAGTAAATTTGAATGTTAGCGGCTCCCCCTTAATATGTAATTTTTTAATTCAGACTGGCTGTTATGAAGTCACTACTCGTATTATGTAAATTTTTTTGTAGCCGACTGACTACCTAACCAAATTTATTTCTATTTTTAAAATTCATTCCCGCCCTAGAGAGGGAAGCAATTACTATGAGTCATTCCCGCCCTAAGACGGGGAACAGCGTCTTCCACCCGCTACTCAGATCAAACAAACACTACTTTCCGTGTATGAGAAATGAAAAAAATATATCACAAGAAGATTTTCGGAGAAAAAACTTATGGATGTTTCCAAATTTTTAGGAATTTAAGTATATAGACGAATTTAAATTCGATTGCAATCGTACGAAATTCGTGCCGCTCTATAAATTATTTAACACAAATAAGCTCAAGATTAAGGTTTTTCTTTACATAATTTCGTTAATATAAATTTTAAAGAGAATAAGATCTGATATTGAGAATTTAGCAAAGCACCTTAAAATTAAAATGTCACACGACGGTATAACACAGAAAACTTCTATTATATGATGGTTGGGCGTCATTGCGCCACACAAATGTCTTATTTAGCACCTGTGTCGTCGACCTTGCTCAGCAACGATCCTGCGCTTCTCTCCGCAAGCTCGCTCGGACTTCTGCGGCCGGCAGACGAAGGAAGAAGACAGGCGAACAATAAATGGCAGGGTAAGGCCAAAAAAGGTGGCCTTTCAAACAATCAAAGAAAAAAAATTACGAGAAATTCCAGGGAACGTACAGTCGTTTGTATCCGCTGACTACTCACATATCGTGGTGGTTAAAATTTGAAATTAACTTTCGAAGAAAGATTAAATATTATTGAATAAAATATCCACACAATAGGAATTCCAACGACAGAATGCGTTGCATTTTTTGTTCTTCTTGACAATGTTCAGAACAATTGTCAAGTTTTTGAATATTTCAAAAAAAACGAAAAAGTAAAAAAGCTGACCGAATGACTCGTAAAAAGAATTTAATCGAAATGACAACAAAAAGTATCTAATTGCAGGAATTATACTGCAAAATGCAATGGAAAAATGGAATTTTTCAGTTTTTGTATGGAAAATGTGAAAAATATTACCTACATGTTTAGCTTTAGGGGTTAAGGGTATCATAAAGGGGGTCGAAATATTCATTATTTTTGCGATAGGACACACCATTTTCGAGATATAAGCAAAATAAAAGAAAAACGTGAATAAACTACTGAATTTCGTAAAAAGTGCAGTTGACTCTTTCTAATTGGCTGCCGTCGTACTGTCTTCACGGAACGTCATTTTTGTCTATTCTTCCGTCGACAAAACCCGTTTCTATAATGGTCATGCTACGCGTGCTGCAGGATTGTCAGATTTTTTTTGCAAAATGCCAACGAAACATCAATTATCACCTCACACACGAGTGCAGCAACCACCGCTCGACCACAGTCTCATGGACAGACACAGTCACCATCACAAAATCCGAACATACCAACATCTGATCACCATCTAACCAATTTCCCGTACTACCCCATAGATCCGGCGCAACGATGAGATACGTAAAAGTATAAAAAAGAATAATAATAATAATTCCTTTATTGTCAGGCAACTGAGGCCCACAGATAAATACACAAAATACAAAATAACAAACTCATACATAATAAAACTAAAACTTGTGTTAATAGATATTGCTTAAAACTATGTTAGTAGCACTTCATTTCACTAGCTTGTTCTTGTGCTTATCCTGTTATAAATGTATTGACGTAATAGGGAATTACATTGCGACATAAAAATAATTTTAATTGTGTTTAGGTTTTTGACATGCCCATACCGAGAATACATTGAACGGCTTCGTATAAGGACATATACGTTTTACCTTGTATCCACTGATTGCATGGAGTTACTCCCGTAAAACACTTATACGATAAAAACTAAACGTGAAAAATAAATTTAATTTCGGAAGTCTTATGTTGTGTATTTTCGTTTTTGGGCACCGACTTCCGAAATTAAAGTTATTTTTCAAGTCTTTTAGTGTTTTTTTTTAAAGTCGTTGTTTTTTTGTAAAAAAGTTTTTATGTTTCACTTTTTAGTTGTGGTACCTACCCCACACACATTCGTATACCACTACTTGATATGTAAATAACCGTGACAGGAAATTATTATAACATCATCAATATAAACAAAGTGGAAAAAATACGCATTATTAAGGGTAACTCAAAAACTACTGGTCAGTACTTGATCAAATTTAAATGGGTCCACATGTGAAGCACCAGCTTTCAAATAATAAAAATAATCATCCAAATCGGTTCACCCAGAAAAAAGTTCTGAGCTAACACACATAAAAATAAAAATAAAAAATACAGTCGAATTGAGAACCTCCTCCTTTTTTTGAAGTCGGTTAAAAATGGTCACTATTGAGCCGAAAGAGAGTGATTCATTTGCTTTAATTGGTCAGAATCACGTGAGATTTTTTAGGCGGTCAAGTTCGTATTGACGCACGAAAGATCGGTACTATCATTCTATTCAAATCAAATCAAATCAAAATTGTTTATTTGTTAGGTTATGGTACAATAGGTGTTATTACAGTGGTTCCAGCATACCCTGCCATAGTATGGCGTACAAATTTAGGTTTATATACAAAAAAACAAAGCCCATATTACTAACCTATTTATAATTATGAATAATAATGAATTAGAGAATAAAATAAGAATAATAGTTAATTAATACCAATTTAGATTGTTTTGTAGTAATAATAATAATTATAAATAATGAAATATGTAGTTTTTGCATGTCGTGGATTAAAGGCTATTTTTATTAGGTACTTTATTATATTTTAGTGATTTATCCTCCAAGTATTCTTGAACACTGTAATAATTTTTTTCTAATAACATTTTGAACAATACTCGTCTGAACAACGGCAATGGCAAATCTTGAGAATTATTTGGCAAATGGTTATAAATAATAATTGCCATGCAGTAAGCATTTTTTTTAAATAGCATTAATTTTATTTGGGCTAATTTAAATTTGTCTTTGTGCCGTGTTCTACTATTTATTTTGTAACTGCTTTTTTGGAATAAATTATATATTTTTTTTACAAAAGTGCATATTTCAAAAATATAAAGGCATGGTAAAGACAGTATTTTAAGCTTTTGAAATAAAGGTTTACAGCTATCTAAAAAGTGGGCTCCACACATTGCCCGGATGCATTTTTTTTGTCCTTTAAAAACTCTTTGCACGTCTACTGAGTTCCCCCAAATTATAAGACCATATCTGAGTACAGATGCTACATAAGCATGGTAAGTAACCATTGCGGTGTTTAGATTAACCATTTGTCTTAATCTTTTCAGGACATACACAAAGCGATCGATTTTATTGAGTATTTTATCTACGTGTGGTTTCCAACTGCAATTTTGGTCCACGGTTATACCTAAGAATACACATTCATTAACAGTGTTTAAGGTGGAATTGTTATGCTGGATATCTAGACTATCTGTGTTTGTGTTGAGTGCTTGAAATTGTATTATATTTGTTTTTTTCATGTTCATTTTTAAGTTATTATTTTCTAGCCATTTGATTGCCTTGTCTAATGCTTTAAAAATTAGTTTTTCCAAGTCTTTGTTATCGTCACTTTTAATAATCAATGTAGTGTCATCAGCAAATAGTACGCACTCTTCATTAATCGCCTCTGGTAGGTCGTTGATGTATACTAGAAAGAAAAGAGGGGATAAAATTCCTCCTTGAGGTGTACCGAAGTTGTTTTGTCTGTATTTTGATCTAAATTTCTTTTGTTCATTTTGATCATATCTTGTTATTTCTACGCACTGCAGTCGGTCTGTAAGAAAGCTTTTAATCCACTCGTTGGCCTTGCCGCGGACTCCATAGTGAGAAAATTTTGAGAGTAATATTTTATGACAGACAAAGTCGAAAGCCTTTGTCATGTCTAGAAAGACACAGCCTATTTTAGTTTTTTTGTTTAGACTTTCGGTTATTTGTTTAATTAAGGAGAAACATGCTGAAGCTGTCGACCTCCCCTTTCTAAATCCAAACTGTACTTTTTTAAGGATGTTACATGATGTCAAAAAGTTCTCTATTTTATTACACATAACCTTCTCAAATATTTTTGATAATATGGGTATTAAAGTGATTGGTCGATAGTTACTCATATCCGACTTTAAGCCTTTTTTGTATAAAGGTTTGACAATAGACATTTTCAGTCGTTCTGGGAAGACTCCTTCACTTAGGGATAAATTTATTATGTAGCTTAAAGGTGAGACTAAACTCGACGCACATATTTTTAACACTTTGGTATTTAAGTCGTCATAACCAGTCGAGTTCGTGTTTTTTAAACTATTAATTATTTTATACACATCTGTTTCATCGATTGGTGTCAGGAAAATGGTTTTAGAATTCTGAGGAATTGTAAAATTGGTATTCTGATTATTTTCTAGTATAAGCACTTGTGTTTCGATTTTATAAGACAGTCTCATTGGCTTCACTTCGGTTCTCGTTAAATGCAATCCACAAATCCCATAAACTATTAATTATGGGTATCCTTAAGTAGGAAGAAAATGTGCCTCATTGTTGTCTTAAAATATAGGGTCAGTATAAGAAATAAGAAAAAAATTCTCGGTCTAGAAAAGTTAAATGGGAAAATCGTGGTAAGCTTGCAGTTCTTGTTATAAATACGTTATTTCTAGTGATGGTAGGTAAACCTATTTGTCTAGTTAGTCGAAGTATAGGTACGTACTTACCTACATGGTCTCCGCGGGACGCTGTCAGCACGTGACCAGACTGTCGTGGCAATCTTTGGAGGAGGCCCATGTCTAGCAGTGGACGTCTTTCGGCTGAAATGATAATGATATACCGTTGATTTCTTCGAGAGAGGTAGACAGCATCTGATTGCAGTAGAAAGAGCAAAGTTCTAGATTAAAGCTTTACTTTAGCGCTGTCAATCTGATGATGATAGTGGTGCCATCTAGTTGATTTCGGCCACAGTGACAGTAATCAATGAGCTTCGGTAATGGTGGTAATAAAATTCCCAAAATATGGCAATTCATACAGCAATAATAAAACTATACTCAGTGCAGGTTTATTAAAACTGTAATTTTCTAATAACTGTATTTTTTTCTACTTGTGTGTGTGTCACATTCCTCTTCCGGTTACATACTCTATTACAAGAAGATATTCAAATGTTTCAATTTCTGTAGGTATAATAAATATTCTGAATTTAAAATAGTTAGTTAATTATAGATCCTCGGCTGTCTATTATGTCAGAACGAAGCTGCGTAATAATGGAATGTGGATTTACCGGAGCAGTGACTGGATCTGCTACCTACTTTTAAATTGTAGGTACCTGTACAAAAATAGTAAATGGTGAAGCTGGCTTTGTTGGTCATTCTGTAGCGAAGGAGACCTCAAAATTACCAAGACCGGTATAAAGGCATACCTGAGAATACTCTGAGAATTAGGTAAGGTCTACCTTTCCTCTGAAAATTTCAGGGAGAGACAGGACTTTATGCGCATGTGTTTACTTTATGTACTCTGGAAACTCTTAGATGACTCTTACAATTTAGGCAGGAAGGTGTGTCTGTGTCTATTTCCAATTTGATATTTTCATTACGCCTGAACAGTTACGTTGATGCATCAATCATTGTGGGGTGTGTGAGAACAATCTATTCAATTTGCTCACTTTAATAGCAGCCACTTAGAAAGACGACGTGACTCACTGACTCGTGCCCTAAAAAGTTGGACAGTTTATAACGAAGCGCGTTTCAACACCTTTCCAGAAGGATGACGGGAACTTTTAATATTTTAGAATTTATTCATTCATATAATTATGATTTTTTTAGGAAAACTCAACTGCCAACTGTGCTGGGATCGGATAGGGACGCACTTTGATCAGATATTCATTTCGTTTAAACCGGTTTTCTTGTTTAGTGGAGCAGATGTGATACGGAAAAAAATATATTACTAGTCAGTCAGAATACTCGTAGCCTGTCCGCATGGTGTAAAATATCCATATTTTTGGGTTATTCCCCAAGGTTCTGGGTATTACACCACAGCTATACTTAGATATAAAAAATATAAGATAAGCTTAGTAGGTATTTTGGCTTTTATAGCTTTATCAAAATGTTAGACAGGAAAACATATTTTTTTGTTCCTTTTTCCTGAACATATCACTACCAAATAGGACATGTTTGTGGCTTGCTTTTCCTAATTTAAAGTTATGGAAATATCCACAAAAAATAAAAATGGAGATATATATACCTTTTGTCCTTATAGGTACTTACCTAAGTACATTTTAATAAGGTGTTTACATAGTTAGGTAGTGGTTGTTCGTATAAGGTTAACTAACGGCTCCATATGATTCACGACTGCCCCAAACAGAACCATTCTGCTCTTTATGTAACTGAACTGGTATTAAATGTACAGTTTGAGTTTTCAGCGTAATATTTTCAGTCTTCTTTGTTTCAGTAAAACACAGCACTGAAAACATGCACACAAACCTTATTGTATGAAGGTTTCAGGGAATTCATGTGTTGGTTATCCAAGATGTAAGTACTTCAACTTTACAGGAAAACTTTATGCGCTTTCGTTGAATACTTTAAGAGGGTGCACAACGGTCCAATAGCGCCAATCCTTTAAAAAAGTAATATCTTGCGACTAAGAAGGAATTAGGAATAACGGCTTGTAAGGACCCTCGGTAAGTGTGTCTAGAATTTTCTAATACGTTTCATAAATTTCATATTGGTTCTTTCATAAGAAGATTTCAATAAGAGTCATCTTCATTTCTTTTCAGACATTATCGTATACCCATCATCATGATCATTACAAGATTATGTGGAAAAATACACGAGTCATTATAAAAATCAAGGACAAAAGTTTGTTGTATGCCTTTATTACTCTATAAACGTTCTACATTATATAAAGTTCTTTGGGGAAGTCTATAGTTCAGTCAAGGATATTAACAGGTTTAACGCTAAAGATTTCCCGTGGAAAATTATTTCCCATGAATATGTCAAATCACCTGTCAAATAAACTATTAACTGCAATTATTAATGTATTAGACCTCAATAATTACATTAATTAATTTTGCCCCTGTGTCTCGCTTTTGTGGACTATGAGAAAGCCTGTGACTCTGTCGAGACCCAGACTGTGCTCGAGTCCCTGCAGCGATGCCAAGTGGACTGGCGACACATCGATGTCATGAGATGCTTGTATGATGCCGCGAATATGTCCGTTCAAGTACAGAACCGGCAGACTGAACATATCCAGCTGCGCAGGGGAGTGAGACATGGGGTGTCATATCCCCAAAACTGTTTACTGGCGTCATGGAAGGTGCATTTAAGACGCTGGACTAGAAAAGAACGGGCATAAACATAAATGGCGAGTACATCTCACACCTACGATTCGCCGATGATATTGTCCTTATGGCGGAGTCACTGCAGGATCTTCATCGAATGCTGACTAACCTAGCTGTCGCCTCTCAGTGCATCGGTCTTGGGCTGAACATAGACAAAACCAAGGTTATGTTTAACGACCTTAGTACCCCGAGACCGATTGTCATTGACGGTGTCCCCCTTGAAGTTATTCAGGAATATGTTTACCTCGGGCAGAATATGCAGTTGGGTAGGAACAATTTTGAGAGGGAAGCCGATTGAAGGATTCAGCTGGGAAGGGCAGTATTTGGTAAACTTCGTCAGGTCTTCTCGTCGCCCATACCGCAGTGCCTAAAGACGAAAGTCTTCAACATGTGCGTCCTACCAGTTATGACTTACGGAGCCGAAACGTGGACACTCACGGTGATACTGGTCCATAAGCTTAAAGTCGCTCAGCGAGCAATGGAGAGCGCTATGCTGAAGTCTCTCTGAAGGATAAAATCCGAAACGAGGTGATTCGCCAGAGAACCAAGGTAACCGACACAGCCCAAAGGCTAAGCAAGCTGAAGTGGTGGCCAGCCCATTGGGGCTGGTCACATCTCTCGCAGAACCGACAATCGTTGGGGAAAACCAGTTCTAGAGTGGAGACCGCGTTTCGGCAAACGTAGTGTGGGACGCCCGCCGGCCAGGTGGAGTGACAACTTGAGAAAGGCGGCTGGCAGAGACTAGATGAGGAGAGCCGAGGATCGGGCTTAGTGGCGTTTACTAGGAGAAGCCTACGTCCACGACGAATATAGGCTGATGATGGTGATGAATTACATTAATTATTATAATGTATGAGTATGTACGTAGAGCTGCCGATTCCTAGTAACAATAACTTTATTTGATTAATTCTTGCAATCAATTTAATTGCTGAAATACCCATAGTAAATCAATTGGTGTACATTTGTACGCCTACAAGTGGTATGAGTAATGTACTTCAAGTAGCTGCCGATACAAACAAAATTTATTTATTTATCGTGCTTGTTATTGTGTACATACATCTGTTAATATTACCACAATAAATGATAGTAGCTGACTGTCACAAGAAATTTGAATAGTGAAATAACTTAGCGAAAGGAAGGGAGCGGAACTTTAGAGTGTTTTCGCACCGGCCGATTGTTCAGTGTAGTAGTAAACATATCGTAGACGTCACCTAGATGCTCGTAAACGTCGCGTAGATGCTCGTAGAAGCTGCGTAGAGGACGCATAGATCATTTAAAAAGAGAAACGATGCTCACCAACTTTTTGCGAGTACTAACTTAGTGGTAAATAAAACAATACAGTAACCTGCAAGGGGCAGGGAGTCTCATGTCTCATATCAATAAGATGCCCAGGCGCGCTAAAACTAAAGCTTACACGAAATTCTGCTTTAAATTTATTTAAAATAAATAAATAAATTCGCATTTAATCTTGAGCTTCATGGGATGACAGAAACTGCATTTATTAGGCAGTATCTTTAAAATACGAATAGCTTGAGTAATGTCAGTTTATCGATCTCTTGGAAAAACAGGGATAAATCGGTGAAAATTTGTCTGGGATTTTCTCATTGGAATTTGTTTGTTTACTGTGTACCCGTGGTTGGCACAGTGCCAACGCTGTTGGTAAAAAGTGATAAAAGAATGTCGATAATGTCTGAAAAGAAATAAAGATGACTCTTATTGAAATTTTCAGAAATATAAATTGATGGAAAATATTGATATTTCCTATAAATTCTTACGACAGAACCAGTATGAAAGTTTACGAAAGGTATTAGAAAATTCTAGACACACTTACCGAGGGTCCTTACAAGCCGATAATCGTTATTCCTTCTCAGTCACGAGATAATACTTTTTTAAAGGAGTGACGCTAGTGGACCATCGTGCGCCCTCTTAAAGTATTCAACGAAAGCGCGTAAAGTTTTCCTGTAAAGTTGCAGTGCGTAGGGGCGGGCGGAGGCTTCACGGCGGGCGGGAGCGGTGGGGGTGCTTGTGTTATAAGGCGTACGCGGCAGTGCGGCGTACACTCTGCCAAACACGCGGTCTGCGGTAAGTCGTGTCACGCGGTGGCGCAACGATTGAAACCGTTCCCGCCACAATAACGAACATATAAATTCTTTGAATTTTCGTGAAATTGCAAAGTAAAAAGTGAACAAAGCGGGACATTCGGTGACTCGAGAGTGCCTTGTGATTGTTGTATATACATGAAAAGACTCTATTTTTTATCGATATTTTACAAATTTTGGTAGTAATAGAGGTACGAGACGTGATCGCACTAGTGAAACGAAGACATTAACGTTTCAAGTAGTGAGGATTGCGTGAACTTCGCACTGGACCAGTCTAACAGGTTAGTTAATAAAATTTCCATGTTTGTCTGTGTGATTAGATGGACAAAGGACAAATCGCTTCATACATTGACTAGCTTCTGCCCGTGGTTTCGCCCGCGTGGTGGTCGGAAATTACTTCCCGGGGACGAGCTACTGGGATAAAAAGTATCCTATGTCCTAAACCCAGATCATGACCTATCCGTAACCTACCTATCATCCAAATCCAGCCGTTAAAGCGTGAAAAAGTAACAGACAGATAGGCAGATAAACGCTACCTAAATATTACCTCAAGATACGGAATCTGACTAAATTTCAATTCCTTAAATCGTTAGAGGCATGAGGAACAGGGTGTAAAGTTCACTCATCCTCCGTAGAAAAGGGAGGACCCTCCGACCAGACAGGTGTTGTGTCTGGTGGGCAACCGCCCGGCGATTGATGTCGGGAAGTCTTATATATGTTGATCGCCCGATAAACTCTGCTTGCGCGATGCAGGATTTGTGTGACGTCAGGTCTTTGATGCGTAGTTCGCATGTGGCGTTATAGATGCCGCCACAAATCTTAAAATAGTGGTAAATAAAAATTTCATTAATCGTGTGAATTTTTAAATCATCCCTTATTTTACCAAACGCTGAAACACGTAATTTTTTTATTTCTTACCAAAACCATAAATTTGAATTTTCATATCCAATCAATCGGCCTAGCCTTTTCCCAAATACGTTGGGATCGGCTTCCAGTCTAACTGAATGCAGCTGAATACCAGTATTTTACATGGAGCGACTGCCTATCTGATCTCCACAACCTAGTAACTGGGTAATACGATACCCCTTGGTAAGACTGGTTGTCAACTTTTTGGCTTCTGACGACCCGTAATGACTGCCAAAGATCCACGAATGACAGCCGAGACCAACGGCTTAACGTTTCCGAGGCACGGAGGAGTCTCGGTATGTAAAGATAATCATCCATCCATGGCCCAACCCCGGCAAGCGTAGCTTAACCTGATGGGACGACCACACGTGCAGCTGTTATTACTTAGGCACGAGCTTCTCATCGATTTCCATATCCCTAACATAAGAAATGCTTAGTTTCCCATACAAACTTTCACCCGCTGTATCACCCTTTTAGGATTATTTATAAGCGACTTAAAAAAAAGGAGGAGGTTCTTAATTCAACTGTATTTTTTTTTAAATGTGTATTAGCTCAGAACTTTTTTCTAGGTGAACCGATTTGGATGATTCTTTTTGTTCTTTATTTGAAAGCTGGTACTTTTTATGTGGTCCCATATAAATTTGATCAAGTTCTGACCAGTAGTTTTTGAGTTATCCTTAATACAGCGTATTTTTTTTCCACTTAATTTATAATGATGATGTTTTAATAATTTCCTGTCACTGTTATTTACATATCAAGTAGTGGTATATGAATTTGTGTGGGGTAGGCACCACAGTCAAAAAGAGAAAATTCAAAACAATTTTTCACAAAAAATCAACTGACTTCCAAAAGAAATTTCTTCCAATTTTTTATTAAGACAAAAAGCCTATGTCCTTCCCCAGGATGCCATCTATCTCCATGCCAAATTTAATCGAAATCTGTTCAGTGGTTTAGGCGTAAAAGGGTGACATACAGATAGGCAGACAGTTACTTTCAATTAATACAGGGTGTTCGGCAGACGGCTGAACACACGAAAATGGCGGGTCCGTGTGGCCGTCTGCTACGTGTTTCGTCATTGCTCAAGCTTCAAACGTCTTTTTTTTTCTTTCTTCTAGAATAATGTAAAATCGTACAAAATTCGTATTTGACGCAGATCATACATAGTGATCGGACTGGCCTGCTTTTACTCTCTTTACTAGAGCATTATATTGTAGACTCTGTCGAGCACTGCCTGGTGGCGTTGGCGTCCCGATTAGTCAAAGTAAAGTACCTACGTCTCATGTGGGCCATGTAGCAGACCTTCGCACGACGCGGTCGGCTAGACTTATGATTCTGAAGCCGTAGTCCGTAGTTTATTTTGCAAAAAAAAAGCATTTCTATGAATTATATTTTAAGTGGTAAGTAGTATTTCTATATTTCTTTTCGATTAGGGTCTGTTGTTGACTAGATATAACCTCTAGAACTTCAAACTGGAATATCTTTAATTCCTGACTTCCTATAGAAGTATGACTGAAGACAAAACTGTTTAGGGATTCAAACTCTGTACTTTTACATATTTTTCATAGGCAGACGCAAAAATAAATGTCAACAAAATTTTGTTTGGGCGTTTGCCATTGTCCTTTTGGTTCTTTATGTGATGATGGCAGTAAACTTCCAATTAAATGATATACCTGTCCTTGTACTTTAAAAGTTGGCATACTCGTAAATTCTGTGGATGTCGTTTGTTTCCCACCAAAAGACGACATTTGGAAGGAACTGTTATATTTAAGAATGAATGAAACAAATACACTTGGGAGCAAATAAATCGAGCCACTTCCTTTTTCACGCATTATGGTAATTATTTTTGGTATTAAGGAACGCATCGATTCGAAACATATATCGCCTAAAAGGGTATTTAATAACCTTTACAATGAGGGTAGTTAGTTGTCAAAATTTCATTTTTATTAAAGTTTAAAGGGTAGAATAAAATTATCGCATTTAATTTGCTTATGACATTTTTATTGTACTCTGTTAAGAAAAGATTAAATTTGAGGTTTTTGTTAATCATACCCATATTACTTGTTATTGTTGTCTTTATCTGTGTCTGTGTAATCAAAATAACCTGATAAAATGGATACTACACCGACGGAAGCTGCCCAAGTTGTAGCTTTACTTGAGGTTGGACACGGACAACGTGAAGTGGCACGCAGACTTCATTTGAGTCGTTCAAAGGTACAGCGGGTATACCGCAGGTATCTGGAGACTGGTGCTTTTGTTCGGCGACCTGGAACTGGCCGACCACGGGCAACAACAGAACGTGACGACCGCTTTATTGCAACCAATTCGTTGCGCGACCGTGGACTTAATGCTGTTCAGCTACAGCAAGCGTTACGTGACGTTCGAGGAGTCGCAATCAGTAGGTGGACAGTGAGACGAAGACTAAAAGAACGAAATTTAACATCACACAAACCAGCAACTGGCCCAAAATTGACTGTAGCTCATCGCCGATCTCGCTTGGAGTTTGCTCGAGAACACATTAATTGGACGTTAGAAGACTGGAGGTCAGTTTTGTTTTCTGACGAGTCAAGAATCTGTCTTTTTAGCAATGACGGGAGAAACCGAGTGTATAGACGTCCTGGTGAAAGATTTGCCCAATGTTGCATTCGAGAAACGGTGAGTTTTGGTGGTGGTTCTTGTATGGTGTGGGGAGGAATTTCTCTAGACGGAAAAACGGAACTTGTCTTCGTCAACCCCGCCAACGATGGCAGTGGTAGACGTGGATTAACAGCTGACCGATACATAACTGACATTCTTGAAAACCACGTAATGCCGTATGCTGGTTTTGTCGGAGAAAATTTCTTGTTTATGCATGACAATGCGAGACCTCATACCGCGCAGATCGTTACGGAATACTTGTCTGCGATCGGGATTCAACAAATGGTATGGCCAGCACGAAGTCCCGATTTGAACCCGATCGAACACCTATGGGACGAGCTAAAACGGAGAGTCCGAGCCAGGGTTCCCGCTGTTTCATCCATTCCCGAGCTTAAAGTCGCTGTGCTTGAAGAGTGGGAGAACATACCACAATATGTCATCGTAACGCTGATCAGATCGATGACTAATAGGCTACAAGAATGTATCAGGGCCCGGGGGGGTAATACCAGTTATTAAGAATATTTTTTTTGCAATAATTTTGTTTTTTATTGTTTTTATGGACTGTTTTAGCCCTACTAAATTTTCTATCAAAATTACCATTTTTCTTGCAGAGCCAATAATTTATCATTCAATAAGGTTATTATTCAATAATTTACCCTCATTGTAAAGGTTATTAACTAAACTTTTAGGCGATATATAGTTCGAATTGATACGTTCCATATTACCAAAAATATTTACCATTTTACGTGAAAAAAGGTAGTGGCTCGATTTATTTGCTCCCAAGTGTATAATAAGCGCAAAAATATTTGAAGAAAGTAGGTATTGACTGAGCGAACGTATTAATAAGACAAAGATGCATAAATCAATGAGCGCGTGCGTGGGAATGTCCCAATTGTATGGGGCCGTGGCGAGCGGTTCCAGGGCTTCGCCCCCCGGCCGCGGATGCAATACGGTGGTCCCTAAATACGGGCCTCTCATTGTGTGCGCATCTGTAAGCCTGGTAACCTATTTGAGCGCGGGTAATAGTTACGCGCGCCCATGTGAGTGATTGCTATTTTGTTTCTGTAGGCGCGCCACGATGCTGATTCACAGTTCCGCTTTCTTCACGACAACTCGGTGGTCAGGCCGCGTTAAGTGACACCCCTACAGATAAGGTGTATGGCTCCCTCCCGCCCGCTTTCAGAGCTAGCCGGTTACGGTCCGGGCTAAGAAGCCGTTGTGTGTATGTGAGCGGTATTGTACTGTGTAAGACCGCTCAGTGACTACATGAATCGCCGCCCGCGCAGCTCACTGTGAATGTCTGTAGTTTCGTTAACGTAATGTGCCTATATTAACCTAGCACAGACTACGCAACGGATGCATGTTGATGTATCTAGAGTTCTGTTGTTTCGAGTAAGCCGCGTGTAACCTGTGTACAGCTTACTCGGGCGTCCAGTACGGTGGATGGGGTCAATCGTCCCCTAACAGGTCGCGGGGCCATGGGGCCAAGCAGATGCGTCGGCACGCGCGAACATTCCTTTCGCGAGGCACCGCACAAACACATCCAGGCTCTCAAGCCCGAGGTCCCGGACAATAAGATCGTTCCTCAGGAAACGAGGGGGTCAACAATGGTACGCAACGCAAGGTTCTGTTGCGCGCGGAGCGGCTTCCGGCTCAACTCGCTCGTGAGGGTGAACCATGCCGGGGCGGCGTACGTCAAGATTGGGCGCACGTACTGTTTGTAAACGCCCAACTTGACGCATCCCGATGCGGGACGAGAGGACTGGTCGAAGGTTGTGGGTAACCATACCTTTTGCGACGACCTTGCGGACATGTGTGGCCCCATCGTGAACCTACGGTCGATGGTGACACCCAGGTATTTGACCCGGGGCGACCAATCGATGTCGGTTCCTTGTAGTTTCAAGGGTGGTGGGAGGGGCGCAAACCCGGTAACCATCGCCTGCGTATTACCCATGTTCACCGAGAGCCGCCTCTTCGACAGCCAGTCGGGAAGGAGGTAGAGGGCGCGCTGCATTTTGACGCCCGCGTACTTCGCGTTAAGCGAGGTAATAATGTACGTGGCGTCGTCAGGGTACACCGCGAGCGACACCTCTGGGGTTGTGGGGATGTCGTTGTCCTGTTGGAGAGAAAAGTAGAAACCACTTTTACAACGCGACGCGGTGCGTCAGATGTGGCCATCTTCTGGCCAACTTCGACCGTGCCACACACGGTCGAAAGCCTACTCCATGTCGAGGAATACTGCCACCGAATATTCCTTTTTGTTGAGTGCAGCTGTGAGGTGGTGCAGTAGCCTCGACAGCTGGAGCGTCGTACTGTGCTCCCCCCGGAACCCAAACTACTCCGGTCGCGGCGCAATATGTGGCTGGAGATGTAGCAGCAGGAGTGCTTTGAAAACCTTGGTGACTGTCGGCAGCAGCGTGATTGGCCGATAGCTCTCCGGCTTCAGGATATTCTTTCTCGCCTTGGAAAGCATGATGTCGCGCCCATCCTTCTACGAGGCGGGAAAGGTCTCCGTGCGTAGTATCGCCATAAACAGGCGCGCGAGCGCCGCTACCATACGGTACGGCAGGTGGTGCAGCACTGTGTTGGTGGTACCTTCAGCACCGGGGGCTTTTTTAAGCTTCGTTTTTAGGATGGCACGTCGGACTGCGCCAGGCGAGAAAAAGATTGGGTCCTCATTGGGAGCTATCGGCGGAGCGAAGTAGTCTCCCAAGTGTTTCTCGACTGCGGCATGGACACGGATGGTGTCGTTGGTCGGATTCGGGCAGAACTGACGCTCCAGGTGCTCGACGAAGACCTCTGCCCGGTCCGCTGCTACATATTTAAGTGACCCGTTGCTGTTCATCAGCGGTCGTACCAGGGCTGGGGTGTTCGTCAGCTGGCGGCAGAGTTTGTATACAGACGGCCAGCAGTCCGCTGTGGCGTCTATATGTTCCAGCCCGCGACAGTGTGACCCTGAAGCTCGGCCTTTACCTTTTCAAACCTGTACTGTATTTTCAAAGTTGGGCATCTCAATTGCTGCCACTGCTTACGAAGGCGCCTCTTGACGGCGATCGTCGCGGCAGGGGCGGCAATAGCACTCTCCCCTGCGGCTGCGTGCTAGTCGCCACTTGTAAGGCGCTTTGGATGCAAGCAGTGACGTCATCCGCCGTCTGGTCCACGTCCGCGGAGGTGATAACCGGCCGAGTCGGCGTGATGGTCTCTACTTTCTCTGCAAACTTTGTCCAGTCCGTGGATCGGCGTGGCGCTATTTGCTTCAGTCGGGCCGGCATTCCCGCTAGGTCGGCGAGTACAGGTTTGTGATCAGATTGTAACTCGTCGTCTATCACTTGTTGCGTGATCTGGCAGTGTAGCCCTCGGTGGACTACGATGTTCAGTAAGTCCGAAATGCACCCTATAGCGCTCGGGTAGTGGGCCCACCCCCTGTCTCTGGACAGGACCCCGTATAGCCGAAGGCTTCCGCGTCCGCGAAGAGCCGTCTCCCCCGGTATTCGTAGTATAAGAGTTTCACGCTGAATGTTGACAATTTAAAAACCCTGGGAGGATAGTGGCCTGTGGTGTGCCCTTGTAGATGTACAAGGCATGTGGTGGGCCCTTGTAGATATACAAGGGCCTGCAGCTCGGTCACGTCCAATTAAGTCGCGGGCGGCTTGTAGCACGCATAGATGTCTATGTCCTCGCCGGCTATGTGCAGCTGAATACCCAGCGCGTAAAAAGTGCCGAGCGACGGCAAGGGGAGCTCTTGATAGACGATTCTTCGCCTCACTAGTACCGCCAGACCACGGTAGCGCATGTGAGCCGACCTTTCATCTTTCCTGTAAGCGAGATATCCCGGGAACCTTATCTTGTCCTCAGGTCCCAAGAACGTCTCGCTTATAAGCTCCATGTCGATGTTCTGTTCCCAAAGGAGGTAGCGGAGGGGGCCGACCTTACCCCGTAGGCCACGGGCGTTCCAGTGGATCACTCTCAACGACCTATCTAAGGTAGAGCGTTAACAGGGTGGCTAGACCGTCAGGACAGGATGACCGTCTCCACATCGTGACCCTGCCTGACAGCCTTAATTAGATCCATCAACAATTTAATAGCGCAGGCTGTAAACTCCTCCTTTTATTTTGGTTTAGCGCCGCTAGCGCCGCCATTCGTGACTGCATGTCTTTGTCTTATGTGACTGTAGTTCCTGTTTCCCACGCCGCGCTATGCCGGCGCTAGTTGTAGGTACAGTGATTGTACCTTGTACAGCCTGCGCCCCGCTGGAGGCAGGGTCGGCCTCTGGGATATCTTCCTGGGTCACCGGGGGTTTGGGCTTCTTTCCCTTTAACCCCGCGTCCCTTCTTCCTCCGCCCCGAGGAGGTGGCTTGCGTCCCTCCAGTGGGCCCATTTGCCGCCGCCATAAGCATCGTACTGGGGGGAAGGGGCCTCTTCCGGCACTGCTTGTGACCTCTCAGTGGCTACTTGGGGCCGGGGTGAAGCGGCTGTGATGGCGGCGGTCCCCGCTCGCTTATTTCGGGTCTCTGCCTGAAACACGGGGCACTTGTTGTTGCACGCGGGGTGCGGGCCACCGCAATTTGCACAGCTGGCCAGCTCCTCCCGCGGGCGTGGGCAGTCACGTGCTGCGTGCTTGCCCCCGCATCGCACACAAGCGAGCGAGCGGTGGCACTGGTGCGAGCTGTCTGAACCACTGGCACCAGTGGCATTGGGCGGCCCACGTTTTCCTCGCCAAGCCTCTATCTTGACACCACGCATGTACATGAACACGGTGGTGAGATATATAACCAGGACGTCTGGGGTCTTCTTCAGTATGGCGTGGAATACACAGCCAAGTCGTCCTTGTGCGCCATTAATGTGGCGCACATACTCCGGCTGATACCCGAACGCCCGGAGATCCTCCTCGATCTCCTTTGGGTCCTGTGTCTGCAGGTAGCCCCCTTATTGCGATCTTGAGATTCTTGTCCGCAGGGAGTGAATAAGCGAACCATGACACTTCGCAATCCTTCTCCAGGCCGGTCAGGTATAGCTGGACCAGCCTGTATTCCTCCTCGTTGTCTGGGGTGAAGCGTACTCCTCCCCCGTATGGACGAGCTTTGGGAGGCTGGCCCAGCTTGGCGCTGATGACCCGGAAATGAGCGGCCCTGTTTGGCAGCTTCTCAACTACCAGTGGCAGGTATCGCAGCTTTTTATTCCCGGCGGTTGCTTCGATGTCGTCGAGGCGCGGGGGGGCAGGGGTCAGCAGGTGATGCGGTAGAGGCAGAGGGTGCTAGGGGTATAGGTTTAAGGAGGTTAAGGTACTTACCTCTGCGGTGGTCGGTGTAGGTGATGCGGGGGGGGAACGACGTACCACGTCAGCGAAATTGAGCGACGCTGGCGTACCCCGACCCCGCGGCGCGCATTCACGCTGTGGTCGAGGTGGGTCAGGCCGGTGCCACTTTGCCTTCTCGTCTGTCGTCTCGTCAGAGCTCCTCCTGTGACGCTGGCGCTGGGGTCTGGGCTCGAGTCGAAACTTAAAGTCAAACCCCAGCGACGGCGTCGGTGATGCCGGCGACATCATCGCGGTGTCAGCTCCTCCCTTAAGAGGCGTCGACCGTATCGCGGGGTCGTGTCCCCAGATACGTCCCCGCAACCGGACGCAGCCGAGCCGGCAGATGCCAGCGATATGCTCAACCCTAAGCGCGAGGAGCATGCCAACAGCATGGCGAGCGAGTCGAAGACTGAGGCTCGGGGGACACCGGTGAGTCAGGCGCCTGGAGAATCGTACGTGCCGTACGGGTGTAGGGTCCGGCACTTGTTGTCCGCTCATGCTCAGCCATCGCCAGTCCCGCCAGCGAGAGGCGAGGACCGGATTTGGCGGTGCGCAGAGCTGGCACAGCTTGGGTGCGCTTCGGCGTTGTCTCGGGTGCAGCCCCGGAGGGCGCGGGTGGGGATGCGAAAAGCGGGGGCGGCGCGGCTGTGCGCGCGAAGTGAGCACGGGGACGCGCGGATGGTGCAGGGGGGGTGCGCGTGGGTAGCGTGGGTATGGCTGCGGCGCGGCGGCGCGCGCATGCTTTGCGTGGCCTGTAAAGTAAGTAACTGGGTAATACATTACCCCTTGGTACGACTGGTTATCAGACTTTCGGGCTTCTGTTGACCCGTAAAAACTCTCAAAGATCTACGAATGACAGCCACAGTGCTTTCCGAAACAGAGGAGTCTCGGTATGTAAAGATGATCACCCATCCATAGACCAACCCTGGCGAGCGTAACTTAACCAGGTGGATCGACTCGTGCGGCTGTTATACATATATTACTTAGCCACGAGCTCCTCACATGTACTTACTTATAACATAACATAACATCACGTCCTTGTTTCCCCGAAGGGTTGTGCAGAGATGTACCTGTAGTGCACCCACATTTCACCAGTTATGTTTTAAGTCCCATGTAATAGGGGGTGAGCCTATTGCCATCAACCGGGCACAATTCCTGACTCCGGGCTGCTACTGAGAAATTCCTGTTGGAAAAACCCAATAATGCTTTGCCCGACCTGGGAATCGAACCCAGGACCTCATGCTCAGCAGTAGCGCTTGCTACTACTACTTACTTATAAAAATGGAAATTAGTTCATAGTGATATCAGTTGCATATTTGATATATCTTGATACCTTGGTTGATATTGGACACCGGTGACGACAATGATTCATTCAATCTCTTTATAGACCTAGGTATACTGGCATTATCAATGTCGCATATCACGAGCCAACGCGAAAATCGGGATGTCACATGTTACAGATACACCTCTACCTCAGAAAAATCCTATTTGACTCTGTTGGGACATTATTTTGGAAAAACTGTGATACATGTGTCTCATAATTTTAATTGAAGAGTATGTGTACCAATTTTCAATTCAATCGACACAGAGAATAAAAAGTTTCACTGAAAAATCAACACCCCCATTTCACCCTCTTAGAGGTGGAATTTCAATACTCAATACTCAATTCTTTATTGCATTCCATATGTATTACATAGATGGTCTAACAAGGTAAAAGATCAATATGTACCCTGTCGGGCACAGCAAAATTAGGAGAGAGAAAGAGGGCTAAGCAGCATAGCATTTGACGTTCAAAAGTGCCTTTTATGTGCCTATTTGAAATAAATGATTTGACTTTGACTTTGCAGCAATTCAAGCAATTAAATATTATAAAAATTTATTGGATGAGTTTAATTGGGTGTATAATTATGTATATGTATATATATACACATATTATATATATTATCAGGTTTATGTATAGTATATTGGTTATTTTTATTTTATGTATTGCACAAGAATAATGTAGGTAGGTAATTATTATGAAATTTTTTGAAGTATTTTTATTATTATTAAATGCTATTATTATATTATTATTATTTATTTTTTCGCATATCTCGGGACCATGAGGTCCCGGACCTTTGGTAGACATACGAGGGGCCGAAGCCAACTCGCAGAGGCCCGGTAGAATCTATAAGTAAAGGAAATGAAGCACAAGCCGGCGATTATCCCTGTATGCACTGTGCAAGTGCACCCAAGGACAACCCCCGGTTGATGTTGGACTATTGCAGGAAATGGAAAAAAAAAGATATTGGACTATGGGTTTCTGTGGCTAAGATGGACTGGTTACCAAGAACTATCGAATGGCTATGGCCCCTGCCTGACCAATGTTTTATATATAAAATACACGGATAAAATGGCAGGGGGTGACTTGCACACTCAATAATGGGCCTCCGGAAACCGTCGCTAGCACATAGTGACGTAACGACAAGGGGGCAACACTTCCTGAGGTGCTTGAGGAGTGGAGAGGTATTTCACGGCTATCAGAACAATCCCAGAGCCCGGAAGATGGTCAAGATCCCTACCAGCACTTACTGAAATACTTCCTTCCTCCGAGCACGTCTGCTCTTGCGAATCTTCACTCAAGCCAGCCAATAAAGGCAAGAAAGAGGTGAGAGCTCTGTTCCTCGTCATTGTTCACTCCAGCCGGCCAATAAAGGCAAGCCAGAGGTGAGGAACAAGACTTCTCCCGGGAGACAGGGTCCGTGGGGTCGCTACTGCCCAACAGCTCGCCACATGCTGCCCTGCGGGTTCCTGTATCTCTCTTGGTCTGACTCCTCACCCTAGACCTGTTTCAGCAAAGTAAACTCTACCAGTACAGACCTAGAGTTCAGGACCGCGCAAGCCCCACCACGACGTCAACGTAGAGATAGGGCGGTGGGGTTATTATTATTATTATTTATGTATTTATATTTTCATACTTATATTTCATTTTCTATATTCATATTATATTATATTATATTATATATATTTCATAATGTTTGCTGTATAAGAGAGGGAATAATTTTAATTTGCAATAGATTTGTCATCTAAAAACTCCTTTACTGAGTAGTATGACTTGGATACCAGAAATTGTTTCAATTTATTAATAAATATATTTGTTTTGCTTACTTCTCTAATGTCATTTGGTAATTTGTTATACATTTTTATGGACATAACTAAAGGGCTAGTTGAGTGCATTTTGAGTCGGGATCGAAAACCCCTTTCTTAGTGGACACTTACTCTTCAACAAGAACACACCCTCCATTATTGAAAAAAGCGCCTATACTCATAAACCATGATACCCACTGTCATAAAAGCACTTTTGTAGTGATGATACATTTCAAGCAACTAAACACCATTTTTTGTTTTAAAATAGGTACCAATTTTATTCTAATTGCCTATTTACTAAAAATTTTGGTATTTTCTTAAATAAACAGTCTTCAGTCTTTTAAGGAGATCAAGTTAGGGCTCTGGCACAGATATATTTTTTACTGCAAATAACCTCAACTATCTCCTCGTTTGGTTTGATCCACGATTTTTTACCCAGCCTGTATAAATAGATGTGCGTTGAAAAAAAATAAGAAAAATATGAATCTTTGAAAAGTAGGAAATAAGACAGCGAAAGAAAACTTTATGTTAGAGGGTTGTGCTTTTTATAATAAAAGCTTAACTGAACTTTTAAAGTTTCCTATAAATGTAACTATTTGAAAACATAGTACCCCACAGTACCCAAAAATCTGTATCTAGTTCTTTTTAATCTACTTGTATGAGTAATCATTTCAATGTAGATACGTATATATCTCTATATTTACAAAACAATAATTATTATGTATTTAGCTCATGTCTTGATAATCCAGAAAGACACAGATGATGAAGGTACAGATGATGGCCACTGACTCACCGCAATTAACGATGTCGCGGATATGACGCAGAGACGACCTCTACAAAAACCTCTAACCTAACGACTAAAGCTACAAATAGGATACAAATGATGAATATAAAATGCCTATATTTTATGAATAATGTGCTTATATTATATATTGATACATTACCGGTTTTCTTACTATATTGGGATAAAGTTATAAGTTGTAGATCTAAATGATCGTGAATGCATCATTCCCAAGATGGTGACGTAAACAGTTAGGTTGTTCACATGTCACGATAATAATTGTTACTAATTCATTGTTTCAGATAACATTATCATGGTGGTGCTCGAAGATATCGTCGACTATAATTTAGTAGACTTACCAACCAAATAGGTTAAGACGGCGCACAACGGTCCACTAGTGCCACTCCTTTAAAAAAATATTATCTCATGACTGAGGAGTAATTATAAATAATGGCTTGTAAGGACCCTCGGTAAGTGTGTCTAGAATTTTCTAATACCTTTTATAAGCTTTCATATTGAGACACGAAGCAACAAAATTCGATCTAAAGAAAAGCGGCCGCATTTCTCTAGATCGTATTTTGTGGGTAAGTTATATATGATATTATTACAAAATCTCTAATATTTACAAGATATAACAACTGAATCTATAATTTTATTTGATATAATGATCAGTTAATATAATAAACGTTTGATATAATTTTAAAATAACTAATATTTGTAAGCATAACTTACACACATCAAAAAAAGTTTGTGATCACTAGCAAAAGCTAATATATTTTTTAAATGTAATGTTATCAAGAAAAAGTGTTTACGTTATATCTTTTTTAAATAGAAATACTATGCTTGTAACTAAAAAAAAATTTTTTTTTATAACAAAACTTGAGTAATTCAATCCTAATGTAATTGTAACAGAAATGCTGATGAAAAGAAAAATATCATTTAACCAAACTTATACAACAATTTATTAATTGAAGGTTTTTATTTAATTCAATACAACTCCTCCCCTTGCTCGCACACAATCATGCGGAGATCCTCCTGGGCATGCTGAGGATCAAGTTATCCAGCATTTCTTGCGGTAACCTGTCCGATTCTTGAATAGCGGCTTCCCTGATCTCTAGCACTGTCTGGGGAGATGGCTGACGGTTCCAAACAGCTCGCTTAAGAGCATCCCAAGCGTGCTCTATTGGGTTTAAATCAGCCGAGCCAGTCTAACCTTCTGATGTCGTATTCTCGGAGAGCAGCATTGACTCGTTGAGCGCGATGTGCGGGCGCATTATCACTTACCAGTACGAATTGGTGCCCATGGTTTACTCGGAATGGTCTGACAATTCCATCAATAGCGACTGTTTTGTACCTATCTGCCGTGATGGAGCCTCGATACGGGATCAAAGACGTTCTAGCTTCAATCATAATTCCACCCTAAAAGGACACCGATTTCCAGCTTTGCTGAATGGTTCCAGTGGCAGCCCTTTGCCTTTCAGAGTCTCCAGGTCTTCTCCAGACACGGACACGTCGGTTATCTGGATGTGTACTGATTCGCGATTCATCAACGAAGAGACAGTTTTGCCAAATGTTTTCCTCCTTATCTTCTTCATTTTGCCGGAGCCTAGCCCACTGCAATCTCCGTCGCTGACGTTGCCGTGAATGCAGAGGTGCTTGCCAAGACGTTCGTGCTCGTAGTCCAGCCTGGTGTAAGCAATTCCGAATGGTCTGAGTGCTAACTTCAAATCCAGAGGCGGCCGGCACTTCTGTTTTTATTTTAGTGGCGTTGATTGTTGGGTCACGGGCTGCCAGCAATCTGATATAGCGCTTCTAAGCAGCAGACAGAACAGTTGGGTGACCACTGCGGGGTCGGTGAGCTAAATTATCCATGCCGTGCTACCTCTGCAACGTGGTCACGACACAGGATTGGGATACAGCAACTCTGCGTGCTATTTTTTCTCGTGGAATATCCTTCTTTCCTCAAAGTTACAATTCTTGCTCGTAACACTTCTGATCATCCTCTTGGCATTTTATCAATAACAACTTTCCTTGAAAAAATATTATAAATCCGTTAAAATTTACTAAGTCAGGTTTCTGAATGAGCGTAAGCTTGAATGGGGCCGACAATTGTCAAAGTGGTGCTAGTAGCGCACTGACCCATAACAAATCAGTTTTTGTATGGAATTAATAATGAATTCATAATTAGAGACAATTATTGAGGAAATGCCTAGATGTTGTGTACCAAATTGTAAAGAAACTGGAGGCCACCAGTTTCGTCGAGATGAGAAACTTAAAAAATTGTGGCTCAAACCGAAAAGGCGAGTAAAGTTTGAGCCTAAAATAGGGGTGAGAGTGTGTCATAAACATGATTACTTTCAGTTTGACTAGTTCGGCAAAAACGAAATATAACCCTAAACTTTCTAACACGATATAAAGATTAAATTCCGTCGTTTAAAGTTAATATTAGAATGATACAGTGTTATCGTACACTCTAGTGTATCCTAAGTAAACATTCAATATACCACGAAACAAGTTTAAAGACCATAAAATTGTAAAAATATAAAGGAATTTAGAAACAACAAATTACCTTTCAATTAGGTCAGCTTTCCTTCCACGTAAAGAGGCGCCTCTTTTTCTTAATTCGCCTTTTAACTCACATATTTTCCAAGTGGAATACATGTTCTAAATCGGAAAATCGTCAAGAAATCAACGCAATTAAGAAATCCGAAGCGTTTAAATGTTTATCTCACCTAATGACAGGGGTTCGTATAGTACTGGCGCCATCTGAGATCAGCTTTCATTCTTTTTATATGGAAAAACAATTGAAATTGTTTTTTTTATATTCTAATTCTATGTTTTTAAGTAATAAATCTAAAAAGAAAAAGAAATTATAATATAGTCTACCGTAACAAAAAATCGCAAACTGATCGCAAACTTTTTTGATATGTGTGCATTGAATATAAAATCGTTTATATATACCACTCAAAAGACATAAAATCTATTTTGTCTAATATGATAAAAACGCCTGGTTTAAAACACAAAGCAAAAATGCATATATACATACACATTATAACTTAGTCTAATTATTGATAAGTTGTAGCCAGCATAACAAATATCTTTGTTAAAATTTCTATCATAATTAGTAACCTGAGTAGTTATACCTAGTAACTGATTATCACCTGCCAAGATAGTTCGACGGAGCCCCGCTTGGCCAGGCTCCTATTTCTGGGAGGTTATAAAAAAAATAACCACGAAGGCTAAAGCGGGGGCTCCGCTCCGCTCCCGCCTTAGCCTTCTAACCCAACCAAGCCGGGTTGGATTGCTCTGAATCGGGTTGTTAACCATAATGATGGTATCAATATATATTTTAAACGATAAACCTAATGATTTTCGATATAATAAACGTTATGTATATCCAATAACCTTATACGAAATATATAAATGTTATGATATGTGATGTTATTTATTAATGTTATGTTATGTAAAGAAATTATATCAACAGTTGGTATATCTGACGTTTATTATATCTTGTGAACGTTATTGAAATGAAAATACACCGAATAACTTCAGGTATTTGATATGAGACGCACCGGTATTTTGTTGCTTCGTGTCTCAATATGAAAGTTTTTATAAGGTATTAGAAAATTATGGACACACTTACCGAGGGTCCTTACAAGCTGTTATTCATAACTCATTCTCAGTCACGAAATAATAATTTTTAAAGGAGTGGCCCTAGTGGACCGTTGTGCGCCCTCTTAAGAAAACGACACAAGAGTAATAACAATTATTCGGATCTGTAGATAATGTTTACAAAACTATAATAAAAGGAAATACCAACTGAGCATATCTAGTAGAAGATTAAGGATATCACCAAGAAACATGGCGTTCGTCAGTTTGAGGAGTCGTCTGAGGATACTCTGGACGGCGACGGTGGCGCTAGTGTTCCTGACCAGGAGTAGCGCCGCGCCGACCGTCGTTAATGTAGACCAGGCGATGGTAAGTCGATTACAATTTTTTGTATTAAAATAAAAACTTAAAAATATTGGCGTTGAAATGGATTATTTTTTGTAACTACATATAATTTAATATCTCTGATAACGATAGCGCTGAATAGACTTGACAAAGTACTTGTTAGAGTTATTACTAAGATATTTATTGTAATAAATACGGATTTCCTTTACATCCTGTAAATAATCGATAATTATTATGTAAACCATTTGCTTGGTTTAATAAATGAAACGACGTGTTCACGGTACAAAGTTTACTCTTGGACTGACCCACAGATATCTTATTTATTATGCAGATACCGACATTACATTATCATCGGATCGGAAATGATAACGGTCGCTGAATCAACTTTTCTCAGACCGCCGCCGCCGCCGCGCCGTTCACCGGCGCTTCTGAATTAAATTGAATCAGAGCTCCATACTAGGTACAGTAAGACACTCGTAGGTTTTTATAGTAACATATTCATTCATTAATCGATGTAGTGCGGTCGAGATAAGTGGCCCGCCTTTCGCTTCGACACTAGAACACGTTGTATGTCTTCTCATTTCGTTTGTTTAACACGGATCGTGACTCACGTTCACCTTAAAAGCCACACGCGTGTGTTAAGTGTGTGTGTGTGTGTATGGGTGTACCAAGATATAGGTCATTAAACTTTTTCAATGGGCATTACGTCATTTGCGTAGTGTTTTTTGGCTATAAATTAATCATGGAATCAACACCCTTTTTCCGAGTCCCGGTCTGATACTACCTGTTTAAGAGGCTGACAACAGCGAAAGCGCAATCACTGTCAGACTGCTTATAAAAGAAAGAGAAGCGCGAACATCTATTTACAAAAAATCTATTGATTGGACTAAAAAAATAAAACACTATTACGTTAGTATGTTACATGTAGAATAACCTGACAAAAAATCAGAACGATTGCATGTATATTAGTATGGTTTTTAATCGCTAAAATAAATTTTTAGAGGTATCGTCGTGATTTTTTCTCTATTGTATCAAATTAATTGTATTAAGATTTCAACACACTATCTAACTAGTATATATCCAAAAGAATATCATATATTTTTCAGATTTTGCTTACTGCAGTGGATCATATACTTTTAGGCATTATAAAACTTGCATTTAGGTTCTGTAGTCCCCTTAATATGTTTTGTTGATTCTTTGTAAATAGTAGGTTTTCCAAACATGAGATGTTTGTTGAGTTTGAAAATTACTAAATAAAACTTACGTCAACATAAAACTTTAATATTTTCTTAAAAGCTTGAGGCGTGAACGTCCTTCTTACACTTTCAAGCTTCTAAGAAAATATTCAAGTTTTATGTTAACGTAAGTTTTATTTAGTAATTTTTAGTTCACTAAAAGCTTGTTTTTAAACAGGTTTTTTACTTCAATTTTATTAATATCCGTGACATAAAATTTCAACGCTAGTTGGTCTAGAATCATATGCTGAATTCATGGTCATAGTTAGCGCAATGGTTTAATTTTTTTATCGTGTGGCTGAAGTTGCATCAAGGCTGGAGGCTCTTATTTGTAATTGCTCTGCCACGGACACATTTGTTGTTTCAATTTCTTTTTCAGCATTAAGATCTTGAATTACAACGTCCTGAAATAGATTGAATGTAAGTCAATAATATAAAATATCAACACAAAAATTGTAAACAACTTTTACGAGTTTTTTAAAAGATGCAATTCCTGTGGGGTTTCTTGGCCAGGATCTTCCGCACCGAAGAATGCCAAACTTGTAGTAAACTTTGGCACCTCATAAAATGTAAAAAACTAACCATCAATACATGATAATCTTACATTGAATAAATAATTAGAATTTTGAATTTTTGAGTTTAGTAATAATTTTATTGTCTTCAATTTTAGTCATCAACCCGTCCTATGCCAGTGGCAGTGGTTAGTTAGGAAACAATAGAAAATCTAGTCTGGTCCAGATGTGTGCACAAGCAAACAAGAGATTAATCCAAAAGCTAAATACCTACCATAGGTCACATTGATGTACTGCATAGTACTACATATCCAATTATTACTCGGTCAAGTTACCAAGACACTTTACTATGATGCGATAATTTGTAAGCACTAGCCTGAAATACCTAGTTAGATTTTTTTATGTTAGGTAAATTACTAGGTAGTACTTTATTCCAATACATTTTTCTATAGATTTACTATACTGCACTACACACTAAGCTGACTTATATACTTCCTTAAGAAACTGTGCCTAGTTAACTTGATCCAGTAGTGGGTACCTATCTACCTGATTCCTGTAAAAGTAATTACCTACCTAGATACTTACACTTAAAGATATATCGATACTGCTCCAGTCTGAAAGACTTATATTGTCTATAGTGACTGTGAAATCAGACTTCTACATTTTCCAGCTCCGTAGAAATAAGATTCTAGGCCCTAATAGAGGAATCAGCTGTTATGAGCTACATAAAATGAGTATACGCAGTGTTAGCAAAGAAAAATAATATAATTGAGTTATAAACAGATCGACAGACATAATGTAAAAACAAAAACATTGACCTATACTTCTATTCTGATATTCTAGATACAAATGACTACTTGTTCAATACAAAAGAGGCTTTATGTTTCACACGCCCCCTTAATTTGTATCGTCATACCATTATAAAATAAATACCCACGTTATTTAACTAACAAACTTAAATACCAAAAGAAAATACATTTAATTTTCCTGAAACTCAAATTCAAACTCAAAGCATTTATTTCAATTAAACCATTTACAGGCACTTTTGAATTGTCAAAGAGTCGGTCAGTTAGTCAGAAAGTTGAAGCTAGTTGCCCATTCCAAAACGTAGATCTCTATGGAGAAGAACGGGCAAGAAACTCCAAGGACACTCTTTTTAAATCAAGATATTACAAAATCCTGCGTACATTATTCGTGTTGCTTCTATATGCGAGAGCAATGAAAAAAATATATAAAGAAACAATTCAAAATATAAGATTAATAATAAAAATAAGCCGTGGCAGTAAATAGTTGAAAAGTTAGGCTTTAAAATAAAAAAAAATTGCGACGCCTAAGCCCTCCACACACAAATTATGCTTTTCTTTAGGTAAAGCCTTCGTTAATACGTCAGCAAGCATAAAATCAGTCCGTAAATGCATCAACTCTATCCCTTTATTACGGGATCCCTTCTTTTCGCATAATGTTCTTTGTCCTAATATACTTCGGCATAACGATTTTGGCACAATTTGTTTTGGCATAATAATACTTCGGCACAATTTTTTTAGGCATACATTTTTTGTTGGCATAATCATCTTAAAGACTAATTTGTTTTGGCATAAATTTGATTCGCATAACGTTAGTAGGCCTAATGACTATTAGCATAATACGAGTATTGTTGGTTAAAAATTTAATATGCTGTGCAACAAAAGTTAGTGACAGAACCGAATTGCTGCAAAACCGACTCGACGTAGTCTTGTTTGTCCTTTTAAATTACACTCTAGGGAGAGTGTAATTTAAAATCGCGTAGGCGCGTGGGGCCGCCGGAGGCCCGCAGCGCCGGAGCCGTGACAGAAACCCTGCCTGCTGCATGCTGCATGCTTGCTTGCATGCTGCATGCTTCCTTGCATGCTGCATGCTTGCTTGTTTGCTGCATGCTTGCTTGCATGCTTGCTTGCATGCTGTATGCTAGCTTGCATGCTGTATGCTTACTTGCTTCATGCTTCCTACAGCGAAAAAAAAACCCACAAAATTGTTCATAAAAAAGTTATGCTTTAGAACTTTATGCTTAATAAATTTATGCTTTAGAATATTATGCTTAATCATTATTATGGTTAAAGAAATAATGCTTAAAAAAATTATGCGTAAGCTGTTATGCGTAATTATATTATGCGAAAATATAATTATGCCAACCAAAATTATGCTAAGTTATATTAGGTTTTAAAATTTTATGCAAATGGATAGGGAACCCTTTATTACTACTGAGAACATTTCTTATAAAATGATGCTTAATTTCAATGTGTTTGAATCGAGAACGATAGACTGGATCTCTTGCTAAGCAAATGGTCCCTTGATTATCGACATATAACGTTACCGTTTTATTAAAATTATCTTATTTGTATTGCCAATTATGTGTTAACTATATTAGACATTAGTTATTATGACATTATACCTTTGCGAACTGCGGTAACCCGATTTCAGTAAACAGACTATTTAAGTGCAAAGCATCTTTTATAGCTAATGATAAACCGGTATATTCGGCCTCCCACGACGAGGTTGTAACGGTTCTCTGTTTTTGCGATTTCCAAGATTCGCTCGCGCCCCCCAATTTAAATACATACCCAGAATATGAGCGCCTGTCTAATAAGCAATTTCCCCAATCAGCATCGCAACGGTTCCCTATCCATTTGCATAAAATTTTAAGACCTAATATAACTTAGCATAATTTTGTTTGGCATAATTATATTTTCGCATAATATAATTACGCATAACAGCTTACGCATAATTTTTTTAAGCATAATTTCTCTCACCATAATAATGATTAAGCATAATATTCTTAAGCATAAATTTATTAAGCATAAAGTTCTAAAGCATAACTTTTTTATGAACAATTTTGTGGGTTTTTTTTTCGCTGTAGGAAGCATGAAGCAAGCAAGCATACAGCATGCAAGCAAGCATACAGCATGCAAGCAAGCATGCAGCAAACAAGCAAGCATGCAGCATGCAAGCAAGCATGCAGCATGCAGCAGGCAAGGTTTCTGTCACGGCTCCGGCGCTGCGGGCCTCCGGCGGCCCCACGTGCCTACGCGATTTTAAATTACACTCTAGGGGTAGGACAAACAAGACTACGTGGAGTCGGTTTTGCAGCAATTCGGTTCTGTCACTAACATTTGTTGCACAGCATATTAAATTTTTAACCAACAATATTATGGTAATAGGCATTAGGCCTACTAACGTTATGCGAATCAAATTTATGCCAAAACAAATTAGTCTTTAAGATGATTATGCCAACATTAAATGTATGCCTAAAAAAATTATGCCGAAGTATTATTATGCCAAAACAAATTGTGCCAAAATCGTTATGCGGAAGTATATTAGGACAAAGAACATTATGCGAAAAGAAGGGATCCCCATCGCAACAGCCGGTAACTGACCTACCTTTTTTTGAGTATGTCAAACCATAACTCGAAGTTTGCTTTAAGTACCGTAGTATGCGTTTCAATGCCTTCCAACATTCCTTATTCGGTTTGTTTGTGAATTGCGCCAGTTTAACAACGGCATTCGCGATGTCTGGTCTCGTCCCCGAAACTAAAAACATTAAGGAACCAATTAAATCCCGGTATGACCATCGCTCACCACATTCATTGTTTTCATGATAGTTAGGTTGGAATTTCTTACCTACTTCCATTGGAGTAATCACTGGATTCCAATCAATCATTGCATATTTTTTCAAAATATCTTTTACATATTTTTCTTGCGATAACTTAATTGTAGACTTGCCAGTTTTGACAATGTCAATACCTAACATAGATTATACACTTATAGATACCTAACATTTACTTCGCAACTTCGCAACACCAAAGTCTCATAATCCGAACTCATTAGCCAGTTCCTTTTTAAACTTTTCAATGCAATATCTTTGCTCGGAACTTAAAAACTTAAAATATCATCGATATATACAAGAACAAAGAGGTTAATACTTTTCTCGTTTTTAAAACAAAAACATGTCTCGTTTAAAGACTTTTGAAGACATATGGTTTTCAGCTTTTCGTCTAATCTTTTGTTCCATTGACGACAAGCCTGCTTCAAACCATATAACCATCTTTTTAATCGACAAAAATCACCCCCAGCTTCGAGATCTTGCAGCATTTTCTCAGCTCGTTTTGAAACATCATTTTTCTTGCTTCATAATTTTACACAAACTTTGTTTCAATAATTGTGGGACTTGCATAAAGATGTCCTCTTCTAAATAGCCATTTAAATATGCTGTATTTATATCTAACTGGTGTATCTCCATGTCCAATTCAACTGAGAAAGCTGCTAAAAATCTGACTGTTTCTAATCTTGCTACAGGAGCAAAAGTATCTTTATATTTAATGACATAGCGTTGACTATACACTTTTGCTACTAGTCAAGCCTTTTCTTCTCGCTTTTATCTACATTTAGCTTCGTCGTTAACACGTAACGACAACCAACTACATCACGTCCTTCTGGTTTCTTCACAATATACCATGGATCATTCTTTACCAAGCTTCTTATTTCTGATAAAATTGCTTCTTCCCATCCATAATTTACATTACTGGTTAAAGCATATTTTAGACTTATTTCTACTGCTCCAAGAAATTCATGAGTATCAAAAAATTAATCCGGTGATTTATTTTCAATTTGGTCTGAAATGTTTATGATTTCGTCTGAAGACTCTATACCCGCTTGCTCTCTAATCGGTACATCTTGAGGTTTCATTTTTGGCTCTGAAACTATCTCAACCATACGATATATTTTCTTCGGACGGCCTACATGACCCTTTTCTAGTCGTGGTCTGCCAGCAGCTCTTTTCAACAATCGTTCTTCGATTTCGGGTATTTCTTCTAGGTGACTATCATCTGGCTCCGGTTGCACATTCATATCCGATTGAATAATAATCGGTAAATCTTTTACGCCAATACTTTTCGTACAATTCTTATTAATCTCTACTTCTAAAATCCTTGGTTTTGGTACTTCGGCTTTTACTTTATTTTCTATTTCAAACGGATCGTTGTTTGTGCTTTCGTATTTGCACAATTTTTTTACTTTTAAGTTTTCTTGAAATTTGACGTCTCTTGCCACAAAAACTTTTCTTTCTTGAGGTAACCATATTCTATAACCCTTTGTATTTCTTAAGTATCCAACAAAGAATCCTTCAATGCTTCTAGCTGCAAACTTATCTTTGCCCTTTTGCTTATTCAACGCATGTACTTTACACTCAAATGTATGTGAATAACTCAGCTTAACCAGCATCTCATACCACTTTTCAAAAGGTATTCCTCTTTCAAGGCTACTAGTTGGACATCAGTTTCTCACATGACATGGTGTCACTACAGCATCAGAATCCTAACGCTCCAATGGAGCGTACGTAATTATTTCAACAAATAGGCCTAGTTTCCATACTGTCCATATTTATACCAATATAAAATGTACGGGCGTGTTTAAAACAACAACCTGTCACTAAAGAACTTATCATCCAACTTGATTAATTATGTGATGAGCCATGTTTACAATATTTTAAGCATGATATCTAAATTCCTTTTATGAAGTGAATGCTGGAGAAGAGTTGATCGTTTTATGATCATTCACTTTATTGTGACAACAAACAGTGATTAATCTATTTTTGTAAGTTTTTGATTGATTGTTTTTTTTTTTTTTTCTAGCTAGCAAAATGTCACGCTTCTTTGGCGCGATTTCTTTCAGTGCGATATCCTCATTCGAATCCATTATTTAAACGCCTCCATCAAAAATCCTTCCACTGTAATACAGGTCGCTCTTATTCGTTTCACTTATCCGTCTAAGATAAATATGCTTTACCAGCGAGACGTTACGTTTTGCAGTTGCCCGACAATACTCGTTGTGTACTGTGAGCCGCTGGGTGTTTCCAAAGAATTCTTACATGTAAGGAACAATAGTTTGCTCAGGAACATTGTTACCAATACGATATGTAGACCAAATAGCATGGCTACAATATTTACATTGGTACGAGGTGAGACGTACCTACAAGTCATGTGTTTTGGTTTCTGTAACAAACAATGGCGTGCAACTTTGTGCCACAGTATTAACGGCCTGGCCCGACGCACCCAAAATCTAACCGATTCTCTCGCGGTCAGTCATCGACCTAAATATTGATTTATTTGCATTCAAAATAATGCATCGTTGGGTGCAATACTAAATTTACAATATAATACATTATGTAATGGGCATGTATGAGAGCTCTTCTTATCATTGGACTTTTGGAATTGCAGATACAAACAATGGAAATACTGAGCAATAAAATATGAAACGCAAGTACCTCTAGGTATATTTCATACGTACTGAGGTCAATCACTCATTCGTGATGATATCTGTAAAACCTACGTTTGATTTGCTTATCAAATCGAAAATCTTTGAAAATACGTTTAGTATTCTCTTGTCATTGGACGCATTGGCCAGACAATAGTAAACACGGGCTTTTGGGGGTATTGATTGCGGGATTAACAGTGACATTGTTGTGAGTATTCCCCGGTGTAAGGGGGAACAAAGAACCTGCAGGCGCTCGCGCTGGTGTGCGGAGATTTGCGCGTGCACTGAGATGCAGGGCACACGCACCGCCACTGCCCAAGGTCGCCGGTCGCCATGTCTCCGTATACCATCCGCGACAAGCGACTGCAGCCCTCTAACGATATACGAAACCTTTCTTTACATACTGAACTTAGATTTAATGCTTTGAACCCAAAGCTTACATCTACTTATGTAGGTATATTATAATTCTCCTTAATGAGATTATCGCGATGCGAAATGAATGGAATGAACTAAGTAACATGTCGGATAAGACATTATCTTCTTATCCATGTATTTGCTCTAACGACGTGGTTCACGTTATCAAGTGCGTTGACATTAAACAATGGCTGGGTAACCTTGCGGTGAGGTGAAATAATATAACGTCAGTAAGTACTTGCACGAGATAAACGAGAGCTCTGTAAGCTAATTAGTAGCTTAGACCACGTCACTATATGTCGTTCTTCACGTTGAGAGCAACATTCTACCATATTCGTTACGTTCCCAAAAATGAGTTGTTTCTAGGGAAATCCATTTCAACGCCTAATTAAAAAAACGTAACATTTTGTGAATGATACAGCTGTTAGCTCTATCGTCTTTATGTACCAATGCTAATGGATCTCTGTTTTCATTCGACTGAATTCACATTAGATAAGCACCAATGAAAGCTTATGTACACTATTGAGCACAATCTAACACGTAGCTAGACATCTTTCGTATGAGAACAGAGACCTACTCCAAACTTGGATACGGCAGACTGAAGGAGATGTGTACTTTCAGATATACTTAACGAAATACGGGTATCTAAGTCCCTCTGTGAGGAATCCGTCGAGTGGTCACATCATGGACGAGGGCTCGTGGCGCCGAGCCATCGCCGAGTTCCAGAGCTTTGCCGGGCTCAACGCTACAGGTAAGTCTATGTACAAATACATCGCCTTATCGGTCGAAAGCCTGTCATTATTCTATAATTTACTGCTAAATGGCACATTAATCATTTATAATAAATGTTAGGAAAGAATGATTATATGTCCAGGGAACGTAAGGTTTTTTAATAGTAAAACTAATCATTATTCTTCCCTGCCGGATGACTGAATGCCGCAGTAGTTTTCTAAAGATTTAAAAAACAATCCAAATTCATTGAAATAATTCGAATTGTCAAATCACTTGATTGCATTACGGGTAGGCCTGTTGTAGGTGACATAGTGATTGACATATTATGTATTTATTTTGTGACTCTTGCTCAAACTTATTTATTAATAGTAGTGTTCTGAGCTAATAATGTCTTTGGAATGATTTAGTTAAGTAAATGTTGTTCGAAGGCGCTGCCGCGCCGTCCTCTAATATTCAAGGACCATTACGCTTTGATTAAGAGACAATCAATTGTGGTCTAAGAAAGCTGGCAATCATTACGTTGTTGAAATACAGTTTGCGTAAGCCATGATTACGATCTGTTACTTTGATTAAATTAATATTGTATCAATAGTTTTTATCGGTCGATCTGATGGGAAAATATAACTGATTAATCATTATATTACAAACAAACAATAAAAAACATTGCCAGCGATCAACACATACCAAGATCATAAAAGATAATGTATGACTGCCACATTAATAACAATTATTTCTCATAAATTATAATTCTATCCATCTTTAAATACTGGTTTAAATCAATTATGTTAATCGGATTAAAAAGATTATTAATTAATCAACTTCGTATGTAAAGCTACATCGTTTATTATAGTTGCTTATGTAATGTGCGGTAACAAAGAACCATGCCTAGATGCGTGTAAGTGACCAAACGTTTCTTAGATTACAAAGGTTGACAAAATTAATGTCACTTTAGCCCACATCCGGACCACCTTGACCTTGCAAAATGCTAATTCCAACTGACTTGAACTTGACTTTGACTTTGACTTTGAATTAGCCGGTCGTTAGTTCCGTACAGTTGGTCGGGCAGCCTTGGTCCTCATCACAATTATTACAATCACACACATCCACGAAGCAATTAAGTCTGCGATCTCCACAATCGTACTATTTAAACACGCTAGATTTATGTGGGCAGAGCTCGGCTTGTCTTTGTACACGTACGTGTCTTGACACGAGAAGTAGTTTATTGGTCTTGATTATGACTGAAGGCAGTGTTGTTATGTAAGCAAATAAAGCACAGACGGCACATATAAATACATAATTCATTAGAGGTCACTGCACGAGTTCGGACGAGCTTGTCACAAACACTACGTTATCATGGCATTCAAGATTTAATGATGTCATCCATTTAGGACTACATTCATTTGTATCAGGAATTGTAACCTACCTGAAACATAAGAACATCATCTACGTAAATGTCCCTTTATATTAATAACACGCGTTCATTAATTGCTCTTCCTGAAATACAGGGTTCCCTATCCATTTGCATAAAATTTTAACACCTAATATAACTTAGCATAATTTTGTTTGGCATCATTATATTTTCGCATAATATAATTACGCATAACAGCTTACGCATAATTTTTTTAAGCATAATTTCTCTAACCATAATAATGATTAAGCATAATATTCTAAAGCATAAATTTATTAAGCATAAAGTTCTAAAGCATAACTTTTTTATGAACAATTTTGTGGGTTTTTTTTTCGCTGTAGGAAGCATGAAGCAAGCAAACATACAGCATGCAAGCAAGCATACAGCATGCAAGCAAGCATGCAAGCAAGCATGCAGCATGCAGCAGGCAGGGTTTCTGTCACGGCTCCGGCGCTGTGGGCCTCCGGCGGCCCCACGCGATTTTAAATTACACTCTAGGGGTAGGACAAACAAGACTACGTGGAGTCGGTTTTGCAGCAATTCGGTTCTGTCACTAACTTTTGTTGCACAGCATATTAAATTTTTAACCAACAATACTCGTATTATGCTAATAGTCATTAGGCCTACTAACGTTATGCGAATCAAATTTATGCCAAAACAAATTAGTCTTTAAGATGATTATGCCAACAAAAAATGTATGCCTAAAAAAATTGTGCCGAAGTATTATTATGCCAAAACAAATTGTGCCAAAATCGTTATGCCGAAGTATATTAGGACAAAGAACATTATGCGAAAATAAGGGATCCCTTAATACAGATATTATACGTGAAGTAGTTTTCCTTATGGCGTATTTTAATAAGTACAGTGTTATTCCCCGTAACTATGAATGTAAATCGATCGCGTCGCCGTAGAATTCCAACTTCCAGCTGATCAGCGGTCGCAGTGACCAAGGTCCCTCATTATTCATCGTTTTCCGTGTGCAATTTTGGTCGATGTGATGCTGTAATTACTTCCTTGTCATCGTTCGTTACGAAAAGTCGATGTTTGTCCTTTGACACTCAGCAATGTTTTACGATATAAATAAGTTCGGGACATCACTTATGTACTTACGTTTAATATTAATGTTATTAATACAGTAAACTAATTGAATTCATTTTCCTTTTTAACTTTTTTGACTTCAAAAACAAGGAGAACTTTCTCAAAAAACCATTAGAAACGTTTTCTATTGTTATTAATTCAGGTAAAGAACTGGGTCCGCCTCATGTTTTCGTTTCCCAGAATAGCCAAAACTTGTTGTCTCTTTCTATCTTTTGTTTGTCACTGGTAAACAATGACAAAATGGTTGAGGGGTAGAGGGGTGTTTCGCATTTCAAGCATCGATAAATTGTATGAAAAGCTATAAAATTGTATTTTTTTCACCTTTACCTTGTTAGTTATATAATTATTATAGCTGGTATGTAAATAACATTAGCTTCCGCGCTTACTTACATCATTCAAACGAAGATTAGGAGATTACCTTTATTTTTTTTAAACAATAAAAATCGTGCATACTCTTTTTTTTATACAGAAACAGGAAATGAATTCGATAGTTGTTTTACTTTATAAATTTTAGTTGTACCTAAGTAATGTTCTGAAACCCGGAACATTAGTCCCTAAAAAATATTTTGTCGTTAGGCGACTCCACTTTGTCTCTGTTCTTTTTCGATCTTTATTTATTTATTTATTCACAAGGCAACTACAATCACAGTTTATCACTAGATACAGATTATTACTAGGTTTCGACCTGATTATCACCCAAAGCGTAATCGCACAAAATGACTAGCAAAAACAATAGTAATGATGCCAATCACAGTAAAAGCTATTTCACAAAATTACAGCTACAAAGTTTGTGCGTCTGCCCTCCGTCCGACACACTCCTGCTTAGGCACGGAATGTGTAGGAGACCAAACACGCCAGGTAAAGTACATAATTGACACAAGGTTACATTATTTAAAGAAAACAGTATTTAAACCGTTACAATATTAAAAAGAAAGAGTACATTACATGCCTTTTGAAAACAGCGGCACCAGATTCGAGATGACAATACTGTTACTGTCTTTTGAAATTTCATTGTAAAGTCGACACATTCTAACGAATGGGTTGTAATATGAGGTGTTGTTTTTATAGACCAGAACCCCAGAACAGAGACCTTTAGGTGTATTAGCTCTAACTATTCTGATCACTGGTTCTAACACACGATCCTAAACTGCCTTAGTAGTAAGAACAAAAATAACATTATTCATGGCGATTCAAAACGCAAATCACACAAGCAAAATCTTTAAATATAATTTGTTTACGTTCGTTTACAGGTGAATTAGATGAGGAAACGACAAAAGTAATATCATTGCCAAGATGCGGCGTGCGGGACAAAGTAGAAAGCCGACCCAAGAGATACGCGCTGCAGGGTGAGTGCCCCTTCATTTAAATAGTCCGGTCAATTTAGACATTCAAAGGTACATAAATTCGCATCGAGTTAAAAATTTGTAGGAATGTTTGGAATACCATTATATGTGAAATCTAAAAAGTCCCCATCGATCCCGTACCTGGAAAAACAAATTTCAAGGTCAAAGGTCACAAAAATGGATTTTTCACGTTTTTCAGCAAAATGGTAAGTTTTATCAAAAAATATGTTCAGACAAAAATTGTAGATCATAAAATTATTTATAACAAATATACCAATACTTTTTTCTTAAGAGCCACCATTTCTGAGATATAACGATTCAAATAATTGAAAACGTTGTATTTTTCATAACATGCCACGTATATACATCACTAAAACGGTAATATAAGGGAAAAATATTTTTGTATCGGTCAGTGTAACTTTATGTACAAAATAGTATAGTTATAAGAATATCAGGTCAAAAGAAACTCAGTCCCTCATTACATACTCCAGTGTAACCTTTAGCAACATCTGTCTCCTACACAATTGTCTGCGTGGCAAGGGTTGTATACCTGCTTTCTCTTAAAATAAATGCCTAATAAATGAAATACGATTAGTTTTGAGCGTTACTCCATAGTGAAAACACGTGTATAAACACGTGTTTTCACTACGAAGTAACGCTCGTAAAACTAATAGCATTGTAAAAAAAAAACGGAGTTTTATAAAAAATATGTCGGAATTTTGTTTTACTTGTAGTAAACTTTTAGGTGAAGGTGAAACTGTTACTGTTGATCGTGGCATGAAGACATTAATAAATGCAAGTACTGAAAGAGCTCATGAATTTTCTGTATATCTGAAAAATCAGAAATCTGTAATAAAACATGTGCAGTGTCGTAAAAACTACACTGGGAAGAGTTCTATTGCTTCAGCTAATTAAAGACAACACGAAGAACAAGCAGCCAATACATCTAAAGAGAATCCTCCTCGTACTAGAGCACGTGTAAGATAACAACGATTCGAGCAATTGAGCAACAAGCAAACATGTATTATTACAGATTTCTGTTTTTTTTTTTTATATTCAGAAAATTCATCAGCTCTTTCAGTACTTGCATTGATTAATGGTTTCTGTTATGTTCGTGACAATGAAACACCGAGATTCAATACAGACTGGCATTTATTATAAAAGTATCTCGACATACCCTCACAACGTGTACGTATTATGCGATACAATAATACCCTACATAACACTGTTCTCTCTTAATCTATAAATATTTTTAGTCAGTTAACATTTTTAGTCCTTCCTACTTTTATTTTAAATGAATGTGAAGTCCAAATCATGTTCGTTATTAAAGGATACACATACATAATGTTGAACGCGGGCAAAACCGCTTGTACAATGCTAGTTACTATTATGAAGATTATCAAACAGGGTCACGTACTTAGGTATAACTTATGTATGAAATTCTACACAAAAATATAAACGCCAATATTACTACAATTAAAAACGCACAAGTACGTCAACCCACAAATACAACATAAAGGATTTCTTATAATTATAACAGATTACAAAATTACTGTGATTGTTATTTTGTACTCTTTAACTTCTTAGCACAATCTATGGCAGCTCTCCGGCGTAAACGACTAACACTGATCGGCGATGACGTAGACGGTAGCGAACTTTTAACTGTCGTGACTCCAGGTTCGGTAAACTCATCCGTCGGGCAATTCCCTTTATCCTCGTATGATGTATTAAGCGGGGAGTCCACCGATGGAGTGCTTTGTGTTGGTTTAATGGATGCATCAGGTTCAAGTCCGACTGTCTCCATATTCGCACTGGGACTCGGTCCCGTAATAGAACGTCTAGGCTTTCTAACGCTTTTTGGCAACAACTGATCAATATGACGCTTATGAAGATGTCCGTCATTGGTTTTAATCGCGTACGTAACCGGCCCTGACCGTCGCATCACTTCACCCTCTGCCCATTTTTGCCTATGTTTCGAGTAATCCCGCATGATTACGACGTCCCCGATGCCTGCTTGCCGCAGAGGCGGACGCGCCGCGGCCGCGCGCTGCTCGTGCGCCAGCTGCGCATCGCGCACCAGCTCACCCGTGTCTGGCCGCAGTAGGTCTAGTCTGCCGCGCAGTCGGCGCCCGAACATCGCCACCGCTGGCTCGCGCCCCGTGGTGCTATGCTCCGTATTTCGGTACATAAACAGAAACTTACTTAGCGCAGTGTTATCATTTACATTTTCTAGTGATGCTTTCTTTAAAACCCGTTTTATAGTGCGTACTGCGTTCTCGGCGGCTCCATTACTGGAGGGATGATATGGTGCGACGGGCAAATGTTTTATGCCGTTACGCTTAAAATACATACCTAATTCCGCAGATGAAAACGGCGGTCCATTATCACTTACTATTTTTTTAGGAATGCCAAAACGAGCAAAAAGTCTTCTGAAACTATCAATAACGACCGTAGCTGAAGTGGTGCTCACTCGCTCCACTTCAATCCACTTAGAGTGAGCATCAACTATTATTAAATAATATCGATTGTGGAAAGGGCCCAAAAAATCAACGTTTAAACGTGACCATGGTTCCTCGGGCCAGGGCCAAGAGTGCAACGGTGCTGGCGCAGGTTGAGCGCGCTGTGACACGCACGCCGCGCACTCACTACAAATACGCTCAATATCATTATCTAACGTCTCCCACCATACATAATTGCGGGCTATCTGTTTCATTTTGACTATACCCGGATGTCCCTCGTGAATTTCTTGCAATATTGACTGACGTAATACTTTAGGTATAATAATCCTGTAACCCCACACTAAACATCCGTGATCTAAGTGTAATGAATCTTTCCTATTAAAATAAGGTTTTTCTTGATCAATGCTAACCTGTAATGGCCACCCGAACATTGTATATCCAACTATTTTATTAAGAAGTAAATCCTTATTCGTCTCTGTTTTAATATTCTTAAAGCTGAGTGGAAAGTTTTCTTCAACAATGTTTAGATAGCTACATTCGTCGTCATCTTCTCGTACTCGTTGTCTAGTCGAGCTAAGAGGGAGGCGTGACAGGGCATCAGCGAAACAATTCCTTTCCGATCTAACAAATTCTATTTTAAAATCGTATGCTGCTAATTTAATGGCATATCTTTGGATTCTGCTTGCAGCAGTTACTGGTATGCCTTTATTGTCGCCTAATATATAACTTAAAGCGCGGTGATCACTTCTAAGAATGAAATGTTGTCCGTATAAATACTGGTGATGTTTAGTCACGCCGAATACAATCGCCAAAGCCTCCTTGTCCAACTGTGAATAGTTGGACTCCGCAGTATTTAACGTACGTGAGGCACAACAAAGCGGCCGCTCGCTGTCGTCGTCGTACCGTTGTAACAACACTGCACCCAAACCGTATGGGCTGCTATCTACTGCCAGTATAAGTTTTAAATTTGGATCATAATGTGCGAGCACCGGAGAGCTACTTAAGACGTTTTTAATTTTTACAAATGCATTTTCACATTTATTATCCCAATTCCATGTAACACTTTTTTTTAACAAATCATATAAAGGTTTTAAAACATCACTCATATTTACGCAAAACTTTGAATAAAAGTTTACAAGTCCTAAAAAACTCCTTAACTGCGTAATGTTACATGGTGATGGAGCAGCTACAATCGCTTTAATTTTTTTATCATCGGTATGTAGGCCTTGTTTATCAATTCTATAACCTAAATATGTTACAGATTCTTTAAAAAATTGGCATTTACCATAATTAATCCGAAGGCCATTTTCCTTCAATCTTTGTAATACGGCCCTTACATTTGACATATGTGAAGACCCACCTTTACCGCTAATACAAATATCGTCTGCAAATACAGCCGTAAACGGCAAGCCACTCAAAGTCTCTTCCATTAACTTCTGGAAATTCTCGGGTATGCACTTAATACCAAACGGCACACGGTTATAAACAAAAGTACCGACGTGAGTAGTGATTGCCGTCATCGGCCTTGAAGCTTCATCGAGTAAACATTGTTGAAAAGCATTCGACAAATCAAGCTTAGTAAACAGTTCTCCTCCACCCAATGTTGCGAACAGGTCCTCGATCCGTGGCAGTGGGTAATGAAAGTCTTTCAATCGTGAATTGATTGTTACTTTGTAGTCTCCGCAAATACGGATGTCACCATTTGATTTGACTACTGGCACTATAGGCGTACCATAATCTGATCTGTCAACTTTGTATATAACTCCTTCCCCCTGTAGCCGATCGAGTTCCTGTTCGACACGCGCACGCAGAGCCAGAGGCAACGGCCGCGCCTTCACAAATACTGGAGTCGTGTCATTTAAGTGAAGTCGGATCTGCGACTTGAATGTACCCAGTCCCTTAGCGAAAACTTCAGGATATTCATCCTTGAGTGTTTTCGCTAACGAATTCTCATCGGATGCATAATGGTGACCATTAAGTGCATCGAAACTTGTTAATTTTAGCTGTTTTATCCATGTGCGCCCCATTAACGGAGGCCCACCATTAACAATAACGTATAATTTTAACGGATGTTGTTTATTGTCATAAGTAACTGTCACCAGTATATATCCGAGTGTTTGAATAACGTCTCCAGTGTAGGATTTGAATGTTAATGTTTTGCTAATTAGCGGTAGCTTGAAAAAACTCTTTTCGTAAAACTTTTTTGATATAGCCGATATCTTACTTCCCGTATCTACCTCAAACTTTAAAAATATACCTTCGACATTCAACCTTATATAATAGGGACCGTCATCCTCACACTCATTTAAATTACTACTATGATTGGTATGCCCCATATTATAGAAATTACAATCGTTATCAGTATCGGAGTCGGTAACAGAATTGTCAAGATAGAACTGACCTTTGTTTGTCTTCTTAGTGGATTTACCATCCTTGTCAATACGAGTGCACACCGATTTTAAATGTCCTTTTTCACCACACTTATCACACGAATAATGCTTGTAACGACACCTGCCCTCCACGTGACCGGCCTTGCCACATCGCGCGCACGGGCGCCGCTCGGCCGCCGCCGCCGGCGCCGCGCGGACGCTGCGCGGGCGCGCGCCCCCTACTCGATGCAGGCCGTCGCTCGCGCCGGTGTTGGGGCCTGCGCTCGCGGGCTCCGCAGCCGGGGCGCTCGCCACGCACGCGTGCCGCTCCGCCGCTTCGAGAGCCACCGCCAGCTCCACACCACGCCTGTAGTCCACATTCTTTTCGGCGAATAACCTAGATCGCATGTCCTCGCTGTACAGGCCCGATACGAACTGGTCGCGTAAGTTTATCTCCAGTGATGCACCAAAATTGCAGGTTTTAGCCAGATGTTTCAAACCTTGTAAGTAAGAACGAACGCTTTCACCCTGCTGCTGCTTCCTCTGCCTGAAAATGTGCCGTTCGGCTATTTCTGATCTCTCGGGTTCCAAATGATCTTTCACTAATTTAACGAGCACATCGAAAGTCTTATCCTCTGGCTGATCCGGCGAACATAAATCGCACATTAAGTCGTAACACTCCGGACCTACTAACGTCACTAGCGTAGCCACGTGTAAGCTTTTTTCGATGTCATTTAACATTATAAACTGTTTAATTCGACGAACATAAGTTTCCCAGTTTTGGGTTCCGACTTGGAAACCCTCGACTTTTCCGATCGGCATATTATTACTTTAAACACACGCGTAAAAATTGATAATTAATAATTTTCTCGTCGCCAATGTTATGTTCGTGACAATGAAACACCGAGATTCAATACAGACTGGCATTTATTATAAAAGTATCTCGACATACCCTCACAACGTGTACGTATTATGCGATACAATAATACCCTACATAACAGTTTCATGCCACGATCAACAGTAATAGTTTCACCTTAACTTAAAAGTTTACTAGAAATAAAACACAAAGCAGGCACACGACCCTTGCCACGCAGACAATTGAATAGGAGACAGATGTTGCTAAAGGTTACACTGGCGTATGTAATGAGGGACTGAGTTTCTTTTGACCTGATATTCTCATAACTACACTATTTTGTATATAAAGTTACACTGACCGTTAGAAAAATACAACTTTTTCAATTGTTTGAACCGTTATATCTCAGAAACAGTGGCTTTTAGGAAAAAAAGTATTAACATATTTTTTATAGATAATTTTATGATCTACAATTTTTGTCTGAACATATTTTTTGATAAAACTTACCATTTTGCTGAAAAACGCGAAAACCCCATTTTTGTGACCTTTGAACTTGAATATTTTTTTTCTTTTCCGATTTCACATATAATGGTGCTCCGAACATTCCTACCAATTTTTAGCTGTATGCGAATTATTGTAGCTTCACTACTATTTTAGGTCTAATTTGACCGGACTAAAATATTATTTATTGTCATTTTTGTTCAAATGAAATAATTATTTGTACATAACCATGATCAATCTCAACAAACGCATTTTCTTTGAAATACCTTTATTTTAAATATTGATGCAAATCGTTTGTCTAGGTTCAAGGTGGCGTGTCAAGAACCTCACCTACAGGATCTCTAAGTACCCATCTAAGCTGAACCATGTCAAGGTTGACAATGAACTTGCCAAAGCCTTCTCAATGTGGTCAGACTACACAGACCTTACCTTCACACAGAAACGGTCCGGACATGTCCATATTGAAATCAGGCAAGTTCATCATGTACTCGGATATGTAACACTAGATTTAATATTTAGATTGTATGTCAATTCTAAATTACGGGTGGAGGTCATTATACAACGGTTATTTTCACCATTATTTTGAGGTTTCTTAAACAGAAAGATTGAATTGAACGTTGCCTAACTACATAAAAATAACAGCTGATTCAAAATTTGGTTTCGTGTGTCCGTTTCACCTAATAATATAATTTATATGGTTAAACTGATAAACATTTTAACAGGTGGCATTGAAAGCAGAAAACTACAAATAACGTAGCTAAAGTACTTAACAGCAGTTTTAAGGTATCTTCGTTTTAAGGTAATTTCGCATTCAATCAACCAACTCAGTCTATCGCAGTCCACTGCTGGACATAGGCCTCTCCCATGCTGCGCCACAATACCCTGTCCTCCGCCTTCGACATCCAGTCTGTCCCAGCCACTTTTTTGAGGTCGTCGGTCCATCTAGCTGGGGGGCGTTTCACACTACGCTTGCTGATACGCGGACGCCACTCCAGGGCTCGGCTGCTCCACCGACCATCGGTCCTCCGACAAACATGGCCAGCCCACTGCCACTTCAGCTTGCTTACTCTGCAAGCTATGTCGGTAACTCCGGTTCTTTTCCGGATAACTTCGTTTCTGATTTTATCCTTCAAAGAAACCCCGAGCATAGCCCGCTCCATAGCGACCTTAAATTTGTGGACCAGCCCAACTATCAGCGTCCACGTTTCGGCACCGTATGTTTGCACGGGCAGGACGCACTGGTTGAAGACCTTAGTCTTCAAACATTGCGGGATTTACAAAGAGAAGACTTGACGAAGTTTTCCAAACGCTGCCCAACCCAACTGCATCCTTTTGTCAGCTTCTTCGCATTGCAACGTGCTTAATCGAAAGTTTATTCAAAAATTTGAATACTGTTCGTCCGAAACGAAGTTAGAATAAAATTAATGTTTTGTGATATAGCCCGGCCACCGAGCATCGTTTAGATCTGTGCACAGATATTGGAATCGTGCCAGTGGCCACCCGTATTGTAAGTAGGGTTATTCGAATCACTCATAATAGGTTTTTGGTCACAATCTGCGGGTAATCTTTGTTGCGTAACTACGTGAATAGTTGTCATTGGAAGTACGTGTAACTACTTGTAGTAATACAAGTTACTGTTGATTCGTGATATTCGTTGATCGGATAGGACATTTTATTGCTATTGATTGTCACTTCGATTTCATGGTTTGCCGTGTTACACAGTCTTCTGTTTTATTTTTACTTCAACCTCATCATCAACACATCAACGACACTGTTAAGAAGTTGGCACAGATTCTGGGTTTTGTAAAACGGAACACCCGGAGCTTCCAACTGACAAAGACCAGAATAGTTTTGTTCAATACCCTGGTGCGAGGTCGGTTGGAATACGCTAGTGTTGCCTTGAATCCATTCTATGTAATTCATTCGCAAAAAGTTAAGAGAATACAAAGAACATTTACTAAACATCTAGCATTTAAATTCAGGAAAATTAGCCATCGCTGTCGATATGAGCAGCGCTTACATTTTTTCAATATAAAGACACTGCGCGACCGTCGCCGCTCGCATGATTTAATTTTCCTCTACCAAGTTGCAAACGGATTTGTAAAATGTAGCGATCTTGTTGAGCGTATCTAATATTTACCAGACATCCCATCACCAGGCTGTTTTATATCCCTTTCCGCAAATCCAATCTTAGTCTTAACGCTCCCTTGCTCCGAATGTGCAGAAATTTCAACAGTTTTTGTAAATCGTCAGAAACCGACTTACACGGTGTGTCACTTAATAAGTTTAGAAGATCAGTCTCTGAGGTACGGGAGTGCATACACTGATAGTCTTAGATATCACTCACATTCATACCCTTTCACCGTCCACCTCTCGTGGTAACATTTTGTATTCACTTATTTTTAATTTTAATTTCTAATTGTAATTTATGTTTTTATAAGTATTTTTTTTGTTAATTACGATGTTGTTTTGTGATATATGCTGTGTATACCGATAATAGGCATACATACCAGTGCTTTTATTATGTCATTGTTCTGTTTTAATTTTTTATATGTACTGCTGTTGGTGTACCAAATAAATAAACAAATAATTAGTTTTCCAAGTGCTGTAGACATATATTTAATAACATTATTTCTTTTCCCTCTAGGTTTGAGAAAGGATGGCACGGAGACGACTTTGCTCTCGATGGTCCTGGTGGCGACCTTGCCCATGCTTTCTTCCCCGTAAGTATTCATAAATTATACAAAAACCAATCGTTGTTATTACTTCCTCTAATTCAAAGATAAAGTTTTACTTTTTTGCTCCCTACATAATTATGGTTTAAAACTCATATTAAACTAACAGCGCAGTCAATTCCTTTTCAACATGGGTAAAGCTATTTGAGGGCTTTAGTTCAGCTAAAAATCATATTTCGCCCCCACTTCCCCGGGCCTTGTATCTTTCTATCCCGCTCGCACTGTCAAACTGATTCGGTTAGGGTGAACTGAATTATTGTTCGAAGGATGCTAAGAAATAAAATTATTAAACTTAACATTAATTTATAATATTAATATAAAAAATTGCTTTCACAACGTATGTACAGTGTAAAGTTATAGCTTTTTAAATGGGCAGGTAAATATATATAGTATAACAAAAAAAACATGGGAGGCCTTCATCTTTTGCATAGCAACAACGACAAAATTAAATATTTATGGCGAGTGGCGACTTCTATAGCGCCACAAACGAACTGCGCAATACAGTGACTGACGTCCAAATCCTACATCACGCAAGCAAAGTTTACCCCAAACTCTGAATTATACTGCATGCCATGCCATAAATGCATGCTGCATGGTTGGCTTTACGTGCTTTTGGAGGCACGGGGGTATCAGAACACCTTCTAGTTCTAATCTCCGGGCTGTTTTGTATCATCCACTAAGATATTTGTTTACTATAATTTTGTTAAAAATATTATCCTCAAACCTTTCTCCAAAGCGTTCTCTAAAAATAAAATTATTAAAGTATCTAATCAAACAAAAAAGCTTTTTTCTGGATATGTTGGAGACACCGTAAAATTTTGGAAACTCTCGAAAATAGGTAAATTTTTCCTACAAAAATTGTTGATAAGTTTTTGACATTGACATGAGATTATGATATTGAACACTTTCAAATACGTTTTTATAAATTAAAACTACAACATTTGGAAAAACTAAAAATACGGGTGCCTTATTTTTAGACCTAAATTTCATTTTACTTTAATATATAATTTCTTCCGAACATAAAACATTGTCAATCGGGTATTTTGAGTGCAAACGAAGTGACACAGGTTTCCCGAAGCAGTACTGACAAATACTGAATCGGGGTCCTGTCGCGGGCCGGGTGGCAGGGCAGTACAAGTTGTGAGTGGTTATAAAACTTGTTATTTGCGATCTCATCTTTTTACGGTTAATATAACGGTGAAAAATAAAAATTAACAGATGGTATGTGCTTTATGCATAGTTCGATTAGCCTGCAAAGTTTCATGACCTAATTTGAAATTTTTCATTGAATATGAAGTAACTTTTGCTACTTTTTATTTAAGTACGGTTCAGAGGTCATTTTGAAATTTCTTTGTACCGAGAAAATTTAATGCAATCGTGTATTTGCAACAGATAATTCTTAGTAGAAGTCCTTATCTTTACTGCATATTTATTTCAAAGTGAATACTACAGTATTGTTGAAATTACAGCCATTCATGTTAAGACAATTTTCGCAATCTGAGGTAGTACAAGCCCCCGTAAACAGGCGCGACGCGACAGAGCACAACAATTCAAACAGAGAACAATTTCTATGAAAACTTCATGAAAATTGTTTTAAAACAGTCGCGTCGCGCTTTAAAATTGTTGTAAATGTAGCCTAAATTATTTAATAAGGGTTTCAATGGGTTATTTGTTGTAAAACACAGATTGGTTTAGGAACCAGCAATTATTTTCCGCATTATCAGATGAACTAACACATAAACTTACAACAAAATAGAATGTCCCATTATGTTGTTACAAATAAAAATAACGGATGTAACAAGTCGTCGCCTAAATAGTGAAAGTTCTTTTGTACTGATAATGGGATAATAAAACGTTTTATTGTGCGAAACAAATTATTATATGTGTTCTGTTTACTACAATGTACACTAACCATTAGTGTTATTCCATTCATTATGTTCCAGACCTGCCGCTAAACACTGAATATATAACAGACTTTTCTTTTTCTCCAGTTTGCATAAATTACGGTGTAAAACGATAGGTATTTGTCTAGTTAGAAAAACTTGTTAATACTTTTCTGGTTTACTGACTGACTTATACTCACGTGACCAAGGCTTACTATGAAAAGTAAACGTTGGATATCTTTTATCCTTTTTTTAGGTTGACACAGTTGACACAAGTAATCCAGTGAAACTATTGTCGTGCAAGTATCGGTGCTTTTAGAACAAGTCACAATTTTATGGCCTAGCTAGGGTTTCTTTAAAGGATTGCATATAAGATGTTTAATCATAGCAATATGAAGGAAAGCATCAGGGAAGGTCTCATTTATAATATTCAATAGGTTGACAAAGATCTGATATGAGTCTGAATGTAAACACATAAACAAAAAACAAATAGCAATCGTCAATTTTAGAAAGCAATGGTAGGAAGTAACTTGGAATAAATTAAAGATCATGCTAATAATCGCCCAAGAGCCGTGTGTATCCTATGAGTTATTGCAGAATCAATCACTATAATTACCTACCGAGAATTGTACGTGCGACTGGCTAAGGTTTTATAACAATATGACAATTATTGATGCATCGGTACTGATGTTGATCAATAACTCGTTTGTGCAGATGTATGGAGGCAACGTTCACTTCGATGGCTCCGAGATGTGGTCCATCAACTCGATGCGAGGAATCAATCTCTTGCAGGTAATAATGGTACAACTGCTGGTTAGCCAGCCTTGTTTTATGGATATTTGTAAACTTTTTTTTTAACGTGGCATTTTGTAACTAATTCCGAGGTCTAACTGTTATATCTATACTAATCTCTACACTAATAATAAAGCTCAAGTGTTTGTTTGTTTGCATGCGCTAATCTCTGGAACTACGAATCAGGTTTATAAATCCTTTTTGCATTTGATAGCCCAATTCTCGAGGAAGGCTATAGGCTATTTGACATCACGCTACAACCCTTAGGAGACGAGCAAAAAAAAAACTGAAATAACACTATGCGAAAACGAAGTGATTGCACGGACGAGCGATGCGATGCGACAGGGTGGGTCGGGGAGCAAGAAATTTTACGCGGACGAAGCCGCGGGCAGAAGCTAGTATATAAAATAGTTTCATTATTACACAGCAAATTAATTTTGACTAGCCTTACTACTTAGTAATCTCAAATAAAATGATGAATTTAAATTCAAGGTTTGCCATATTAAAAGTATTTCCATAGACAAGTTTTGTATTAATCTAATTTCGGTAAAATTAGATAAATACAAGACTTGTCCATTCAACATATTGTCACATTCGCAGGTCGCAGCGCACGAGTTCGGACACTCGCTAGGATTGGACCACAGTGACGTGCGCTCAGCACTTATGACTCCCTTTTACACAGGATACGACCCTGCCTTCCAGCTTGATCAGGATGACATCCAAGGAATTCAGGTAAATACTGATAATAATTAAACATGTTGCATTAAGAAAAGCTTGTTAAACCCTCGGGCTTCGTGAGGGTTTCTGGGGTTACTCGCTTACCTTGCGAGTTGAAATCTGCTGAAATGACAGGTCATGCGAACCCTCGGGCTTGGTGAGAGACACAATGACACTATCCTGGTTCCCTAGGTTTTCTCGGGCTGACTCCAAAAATGAAACATGAGGTACCAAACCATGCGTTTAGGAATTGAGGGAACTCAATTCGTTAAACTGATACAATGCTGTCTCATTTTGAACCTTATGACCTTAATGGTATGTCTAATCGGCGGAGAATCTCGACACCGCGATTTAGGTTTTCGACTCAAATAAAACTAAACAACAAAATGTACTTATTACGTATTGCTGTTATATGCTCATATATAAATTTCCAGTCTAATTCTACACGCGAAGACTTGTAATTGGCTTCCTGTTGACTATTGTTTCCTTTTTATTACGTTTTTAAGCTGTAAGTCCTCCATGTTTTAATAAATAAATAATAAATAAAAGTGCCATCTATTGGCTCCGATGATAACTAATTTTACTAACCAAGTTATAAACAGTTACAGTGCGGCATTGATTTGCGGGCGATGTTATTGCTGGCCGACAGATGGCTGCACAAAGCTTCTCAGTTTTCTATAATAATGATTAAATTGTGTTGTTTTTGTAGTAATTAATAACCCAGAGACAGACCGTTTTTTCACTACCCCGCAAGGCAATCGTTCTGCTTTGCAAACCACCGACTTCAACATGACACACAACTCTACTTACCAAAAGGCTAGAAAGACGACAAAAGCGAATTTCCCTAAAATCCAAACACGAAGCTGACATTTCCTATCATCCCCAGGTTTTATACGGTAACAAGTCGCAGACGGACATCGGTGGCCCGGTGCCTGCCGCGCCCTCTGTGCCCCGCGCGACTACGCAGCAACCCTCAGCTGAAGACCCCGCCCTCTGTGGCGACCCTAAGTTCGACACTATCTTCAATTCTGCGGACGGCGGCACTTTCATCTTCAAAGGTATGGAAATTAGGCGTGTATGAAGTTTTTGGATTTATTGATTGTACTTTATATTTGCCAACGAAGCGATGTTTTGCGGACTTTTATTCACTATACTAAGTTTTTCGATAAAATCAAAAATAATCTAACAATCTACTTACGCTAGCTACTTTGAGAAAGATCAACATTAATACGCAGCACCATAAATTTTCTGAGTGAACTCGCATTGTGATCACTTTGGTTGCCTGTTTGCAAACAACCGATGCACGAGTTTTGAAAGACCAGTCTTTTAGGACCATCTCCAGACCAAACGAATCCATCACCACGATTGTAGATTCGGCGTTACTTTTACTTTTCCGGCTGTAGTAGCTCGAAAACAAAAAACTGAAAGTTTTATGAAAATATTATCTAACTAAACCTTCCTCTCCTTTGTTTCCAGGCAAGCACTACTGGCGACTCACGGAGTATGGCATCGCCTCCGGCTACCCGCGCCTGATCTCCCGCGCATGGTCCGGTCTGCCCGGCAACATTGACGCGGCCTTCACCTACAAGAACGGCAAGACGTATTTCTTCAAGGGATCCAAGTACTGGAGGTACAAAGGACAGAAAGTCGATGGACATTATCCCAAAGACATCAGTGAAGGTAGGCTTTTGTTTTTAAATTTTTCGGAAATGATGGGGCTTGAAATCTTGGAATTGTGTTAAAAATATACTATTATTTGATATTTTAATCAATAGATTAGTTGATTAAAGCCCTGTATTAATTTCTAGTGCTTTTGTTTGTCCTGTGTCACTTTAAAACTTTATACAAAACAAATCAGTTGCTAATCCGTTACTGCTTGGTCCAGGTTTCCCTGGTATCCCAAACAACCTGGACGCTGCTCTAGTCTGGTCAGGCAATGGCAAGATCTACTTCTACAAAGGCTCGAAGTTCTGGAATTTCAACCCATCACAGAGGCCGCCCGTCAAGGCTAGCTACCCCAAGCACCTCTCCAAGTGGGAAGGCATTCCTGATGGCATTAATGCTGCCTTACAGTACACTAACGGTTACACGTACTTCTTCAAGGGAGGATCGTACTGGCGGTTTAATGATAGAACATTCAGTGTAAGTACCTAACAAAGCTTTCTTCAATCTGACAACTGCTGGTCAAAGCTGGGTCGCGGATTCTGCTCTGAGCGCAAATTTCTTTACGTGGTGTTAACTGTCAAGTAATCAAATATTTACCTTGTAATATACGCCATAAGGTTTACCACATTTGTCGGGTGGTATTGGCAGTATGTTAAGCATAGAATAGCTCGTCCTTTTGAAACATGTTGATGGTTATTTCAAGCAGTCACAGAACTGCTTCCACAATTTACAATGTATAATATGTAATATATTTAATTAATTAATGTTCAGGTGGACTCAGACAATACTGCGTTCCCGCGGTCGACAGCGTTCTGGTGGCTCGGATGCAGTAGCGCGCCGCGCGGCACTGTTGGAGGTAACGCGCGCCTGTCCGAAAATACCGAAGGCGACGACGACGTCGGACACATTTTGTCCGACGCGGGTAGGCGGACACCCAGACCGCGCGACTGTGACATCACATCGTGACCAATGACGCTCTGACACGTTGTCGTGACTGAAACGTAGTGTGACTAACGACGATGATAACTTTTAAAAGTTTGCTCCAGCCTGAAAACACCCTTCGTGCAAACCACACGAATCATTTAAAAGAATCTTTGAGTGGTTTTGTTTGACTTTAATGACAGCCAAAAGGCTTCAAACTCAAATCACTTATTAATGCAATTTTTAAAAAAATGTCTTGCTCCCTCAACAAAAGACTTCAACGCGAGTCCAATGTAGCAATTATATTTTTATTTTATTTATTTATTTTTAAATGTCTTTATTAAACGAAAGGTAAACACAAGTTAACAAAAGATCTTATTCTAAATGTAAACTGCATAACCCAAGCATGTTAAATAAGCTTAATCGCCTCGTTTTAACAAACAACATGTATGATTGATAGTGTTAGTTACTACTAGGTACTTATTAGATTGATTATATTAAGACTGTTAGGTTATGTAGGGTTTGCAGACACACATTTTTTAATTAAGTTACCCAGACCCCCCAATTATTACATTAAAATTATTATATTTTTCGATTATTAATTATTGTACCTAGAATACTTAATTGTACAACTACAAAAAAATAATATATATGTCGGAGAAACAGCATTCTTCTCGACATCGTCATTAGTGGTCACGAGTTCAGTGGGCGTCATTAGGGTGAAATGCGAGCACAAAACAAAGTATTCACTGTTTCATACAATTTAATGGCAGTTATTTTACAACGTTGATAATCACTGAAGGAATCAATATCTCACAATAACAAATTTGCTTAAATAATTATATTCGAGCAGCAGGTTCGCGACACCAATCTAACTTTATCACCAGCGATCCACCTCGATCAACCACCGTTACTCTAATGAATCCTCACTCTACCCCACCAAAGTTAAGATGGCGCCTCGACCCCACTCTAGATTTATCCTCTGCTCTGATTGGACGTTATACAATGCAGTGACTTTTAAATCAATTAGTTAGATTTACACAATATTAAAATGTAATAAATTAAATCAAATTAAATTAGGATTTAACAAGTTATTTTCAGTTAACAATCAACCTTATCAATTAATCGTATGCAACCAACAATCAACTCTCAGTTTACTTCCTCCGACACGGCCCTCCTGACATTTCACACGTCCTCGTGTGATATTGAGGGACGAGCATCATAATGGTCTGTAACAAAAAGAATATGAACAAAATATTTGTAGATTGTTCGGCCACTCCTGACAAAGTCAAAGAAACGTGATTGTTGCTTTTTTTGCACAATGACTTCATCTAAAATAGATTCTACACTTCATAATAGAATAGGCACACAGCAAGGGTTATTACTTTATTACACTCATAGGATATGAATTCTCTGTAAACTGAATGCTTTCGTAAACAGTCACGGTATCAAAACAGCCACCTCGCTGATCAAACCACCCATACCACCGTCTAAATGGCCACCTCGCCTTTTTAGACAATTGGTATCTACACAGTCTAATTGGCCACCTCGCCGATCAGACCACTTAAGAACTTAACAGTCACCACGCCTTTACGAAAACATACACAGAGCTTATGTAGCCACCACGCTTACATAAAACTTATGTAGCCACCACGCTTACATAAAACTGTAGTCACCACATACTTCATGTTCACGCTCAGACAGTTCACATACGCACACAGCTGAGTTTTCTAATTAATTCAGAAACTAGTACAAAAATCATAAACCTTACCGTCACTATCATCTGACAAGCATGGATCAAGCTCAGTAGGTACATAGGATTAGGGGAGTGGACGTAACCGTTCTCTTGTATACTAGTAGATACGGATAGAGTTCAAACTATAAGATGATACTTGCCACCGTCTAGTAGTTCAATGACCTCATAAAGTCCTTTGTATTTAGGGTCCAATATGGTTTGATTTGTCCCATATGAGCAAGCATAACAGATACCACAATTTATTCTTAGTCTAAACTACCTCATCGTGACATGAGTAAAGTGAATAAACGGCTTGCATATGCCGCGAGGCATTCGCAGTCTTGTGATTTACCAGAATACATTTTTAACCCAGTAGCTGCACACGTTTCCAATGAGTCAAAGCGAGAAAGGAAAATATCTTTTCACTCCTCTTGCTCAAAAAGTCCGTCATTGTAGCGTACCAGAGCGGGACGAAACAGCATATTTTCCTCTAGGGGAAAAAGCAAACTTTTGTTGGTTACCAATGAGCCTACAAAAACGAAAAAGCCCTCACTCACAAGCAGAATAATCATGAATAAAGACTCGACCCATCACTGTTTCATGAAAGAGAAGAACATTTTACCTTTGAAAATGGAACCAAAAGCGGCATCTCTTCGGCAGAATACGCGCACCGCACCGCGACCACAGATGAAACAAAAAAAAACAAAAAAAAAATTGTTGCGAAATCCCTAGAATTTTTCTCCAATTACAAATTAAATTGGCCACCGCAACAATTCATTTTACAACAGTGAAAACGTCATCATCTGGTGAGAATGGAGACCCCAATTTGCAGATGAAAGAGAAAGGAAAAGAAATCATTTTCAATCGGCTGCCGTCAAGGTCACGAAGCATTTACCTATTCAAATACTCACAAAAAGTTTATGAAGTGGAGGACAGAAAAACGAGTGGATTCGCTTACGGAAGGAACCGTACCTTGATGAACCTTCCAAAAAATATCAAAGTTCAAGCCCTCGGAGCACATACTCAATGTCACGAACAACTATATAGTCAAGACACAATGACAATATGAAGAAAAATATAAATTCGAAGACTCCTCTCAAGAAATCATCCACCGGCCAGAAGTCAGAGAAATCCAAAGCTTTCACGAGGAAAGACATCGAGAATCCAGCAAATAAAGCTACGAGTACAAATGAAAACACTGGACAACAAAGGTACCTACTTACATGTTTTAACCGTTTTTCTATTATTTTCATCAAACTAAATTGCTACTAGGTACCAACCAAAATACAATTTTAACATACCTTATTTTTTGTTTTACAGGTTGCTTTCATTTTTGGGATCAGCGGCGCCCGCAGAGGGACAGAACTAGCCAACATAACAGTGGAAGATGACGAAACCAATACCCATCCTCAAGTCACAAATCTATTCAATACAAAGACAACTAAGGAAAGGAAACCCGCTTCAAGTATCAAAACGGAAAATACAAAAGGAAAGTTATAGGCAAAAATAATTTAAGCAATATGCCAAAAGTGATTGCCACCTAACTAAATTTGCCTAATCCGGAACAGTACACTGGCCATTGTTTCCGAAGAACATCCTCCAATCAAATAGAACAACGCTAAAATACCACAGTGGATGGAGTTCCGATCAAGTGGCGGAAGGCTATATAGAGAACTCCATTCAAAACAAATTTTATATCACCCAGCGCACCACAGCAATAATACTCCTCCAATCAGTCCACGACCATTGACATCAAGGGATGAGTCCATTCAGCTGATTCTCTATTCAGAACACTCGAACGAGGGACCCTCATACCCGGAACCACGCGCATCACTCACGCCCACCCCACAGACAACTCAACATTCATTTTCATAGAGGACCGAAACCAAGTTGTCGGGAAAAAAAAACATCTCGCTAAATATCCAGAATTGCACAAATTGTTCATTTAACCCATAATAAACTATTTAAAATATTGTATTGGATTATTTTATTTCCTCGCAATTGTAGTGAAAAGTAGAGTGCAACACACGGCGCCTAAAACCCACTGCAACTCAATTTCCATTTACTCTGTCACTAAAGCTCGGGAGTAAAACTACCTCGTATATAATGGGCAATTTTAGCCCCCCGCATAACAATCTACTATTAAATTCTACCCATTTCATGCTAGGAAAAGCCACTTGGAAAAGCCACGTGGCGGCCGAACCTTTCATAGCCTTTCTAAGAATAAGAATCAGTTTACTTCCCTTTATACCACGGTCCGACAAGCAGATTTCCGCTGTTGCTAGCCAGGCTCGGGCGTCGGTGTCTGCATTTTCAGGTTCGAAATTGGGCAGCGTAATATTCTTGTCTTCAGTAGCCGGCAGGTTGCGCAGTCTCCACGAGTAGTCGCAAGCTGTTTTGTTGCGCTTCAAATAAAGCGCGCCACCCATCATTTCCATCACTTGATTTTTCCACGTTTTGTGCCTGCATCGATCCCACTTCTGATGTCGGAGAAACAGCATTCTTCTCGACATCGTCATTAGTGGTCACGAGTTTAGTGGGCGTCATTAGGGTGAAATGCGAGCACAAAACAAAGTATTCACTGTTTCATACAATTTAATGGCAGTTATTTTACAACGTTGATAATAATCACTGAAGGAATCAATATCTCACAATAACAAATTTGCTTAAATAATTATATTCGAGCAGCAGGTTCGCGACACCAATCTAACTTTATCACCAGCGATCCACCTCGATCAACCACCGTTACTCTAATGAATCCTCACTCTACCCCACCAAAGTTAAGATGGCGCCTCGACCCCACTCTAGATTTATCCTCTGCTCTGATTGGACGTTATACAATGCAGTGACTTTTAAATCAATTAGTTAGATTTACACAATATTAAAATGTAATAAATTAAATCAAATTAAATTAGGATTTAACAAGTTATTTTCAGTTAACAATCAACCTTATCAATTAATCGTATGCAACCAACAATCAACTCTCAGTTTACTTCCTCCGACATATATATATATATATAAAAATCAATAAATAATAAAAACGTATAGTTAGGAATCTATTACTGTAATGTACATATTAATGAACTTTTTTCATATTTTTGTATTATTTATGAGGTAAAATTTGGCGATACTTTCAAAATGAAGTCCTTTAGAGGTGGAAACTTGATATGCTTAAGTAGTTGTGTGAGGTTTGTATAGCGAGGTGTGTTGAATGCTATTTTAAGTGCTTTGTTCTGGACAACCTGAACTTTTTTGTAATTAGTATCACTAATATTACGCCAGATAGGGGGATGTAGCCAGTGAATGCACTTGTGAGCTACGTTTGGAAAGATCAAGTTTTCAAAAATTATCCGGGATTTTTCTACTTATCCATTAAATGTGATGAACTACAGTCCAAAATGTATCTGCTAAGAAATAGCTTAATTTTTGCATCAGTACAAAGATATAATGTTGAAATACCCGCAGTTATGCTGTATGCGCTTTGACTGAACAATTTTCCTGTTTTGACATTACTTTGTTTTGAACTAAGGTACTCTAAAATGCTCTATTTCAATCTGAAATAGCATCCCAGAGAGAAATAATACATTGACCTTAATTAAAATAAAACTCTCTTGACTGTGATAAAGAGAGCTGACCAACTCATTAATAAATGACAGTAGGGACGAACCACTCGTCGACTCCACCGTTCCATGTTTGCTCTTGTGTCTATGTGGATGTTTGTCTATTAGTTGTTTTGTAAACCTTCTCGTTAATCTGTTATCCAATAATTATTGTATATTGTTATAGAACCAACTGAATTGTTAATTAATACCCACTTTTTTATAGATTTTGTTACAATTAATTGTTGTTATTTCTGATAATCTTCTACGTTAATTTCGGTAATGGTTTTCAAGTACTAACTCCATAACATTAATTAGATTTTTCATTTACTAATCGATTTACTATGTAGAAACTATCAAATTTGCAGCTTTACAAACAGTTCATTTGTTTTATGAAAAGCAACTGACCCTGGTACCGGGTGAATTAATCCAGTCGGCTTAGTTTCCTACTAATAAAAATGAACATATTGCTTAAGATGGCTTCAATATAACTAATACTGAGAGGTGTTGCCTGTGTGGTGATTTGTTGAATGAGAGCAGTGGCTGACGGTGGCCGGTCCTTGACCTCGACGACTTTGCGGCTTCTGGGCGCATCCGAACCTACCTGCTGCTGTCAAAAACTATGGCAAACTCACAAAAAGCAACAAAACTAAAGTATCACTCTTTGCATCTAGTTTGCCGCAGTTTTTACAACGCGGTCGAATTGTGCAATGTTTTCGGTGAAAAAATATAATTTTGTCTCACTTTGCAATGGAAGCACATTTAATAATTATATTATTAGTACTAGCACCAAACCAGTAAACCACTAAGATTTTTCACAATTTTGATAAGGGAAATTTATTTGCCGAATCGATCAGGGTAATAAAGAATGAAATAGCGATCAGTTTTCCACGGTTTCAGGTAAAATAGCCCGTAGTTATGCATTTCAAATTCGAGCTATTTAAAAGTAGATTTAATCATATTTAACAAAATAATGCTCATCGATCCGGTAAATATGGAATAGCAAACTTGGGTTGATTAAATTTTCACTATTTTTTTTCAGTGCTTGCACCAAAATTTTAAATGTTTATAATCACTTAGTTATACGTCACCAACAATAATCAGTCACCGTGTTGTAATATCAATTAAAATATCGGTGGCTGGGGCGTGTTCACTTGTCCATGTTTGTGTGTGTTTTGTTTCTAGGTGTAAAATCATCCGCTCCCAGATCATTCTTCTGGTTCAGGAAATAGCTTCGGTGGAGTGTTCCTGAATATTGTACATAGAAAAATTACATAAAGAACAAATACTCAATTAGTTACATACAATATAAGAATACCAATGAGAATAAAGAACATAAGCGGTGATTTTAGTACCGGCGAGCTTGTCACGCGCTGCCTGTACGTTACTTTCATTTCACTTGCATGCTTAGCATGGTAGTTAGTACTTGCATGTGGTGGAGGCGATATCGCCAGCTTATACAGCTTTGTATAATATTACAATAACGCTTTGCCTTCTCCTACTGACTTTTTTTTAATTCATCTACGATCGTATAGAGATAAACCCGGGGCAATGCGCGGTACATCACGCCAATTTTTTTTTTTTTGTTACTGTTTGGAAAATCCTCATGAATGTCCTTCGTCCTGGGGCGGGCGGAGGGTCTGTCAGACTCTTAATGACTAAAATCCAGCCCGGTGTTCCCTTCCCACACTTGCACCGGGGATCATGGGAACTTGTGCTCCTACCACGATCCCCGGCTAGTGCTGGCCCACCTCTGCGGGCCTCCTCAAGTCTGCGGGGGGAGTAAGGTGTAAAACTCCCCTCGCGACGTCCAATACAGGTGCGCTTGCACTCTTCTAATTAAACTTAGTCAGTTTGGGACATTTTATGAAGATATTAAAACCTTAAGTAAAGGGCATCAATTACATAACAAATCTAAATGTTTGCCACTTTATCCTTTTGTAGACTCGGAACAGCTGCTACAAGTAGGAGCCCGTCTAGGAAATTCTAACTTTGATTATAATAAGAAGCACCCACCACCACCACCAGACCAGCACCTAGATGCGAAACATAGTTTCACAAAACTGTTAGTTAAACATGGACCCTTACGTTTACGAGTATTTCATGCTGGTCCTCCGGCACTGCTTGCAGCCATTCGTGAAGAATATTGACCCATAGGAGAGAAAAACCTAGCTCGCACTACTACCAAGCAGTGTGTTGTATGTAAACCTTTAAAGCGAGGTAAACCTTTCGAACCAATCATGGGTGATTTGACAGCAGTAAGAACTGACAGTAGCTTCACCGTCAGTTCCTGTAGTACCCTACAGTCTGTCTGTAACGGGCCCGCAAAGTTTACCAACTTTGCGGGCCCGTTTAGAATTTCAAGCCATAATGGCCGAGGAAACCGCATAACTAAAAGCTATTTGTGTTTGTTTGTGTGACTAATCACTAAGGCTGTTCACCTAGAAGTAGTCAGCGATCTCACTTTTGAAGCATTAATTCTATGTATCCGTTGGTTTGTGGCTGGGAGAAGTAAACCCTGTGCTATTTATTGTGATAATGAGTGGAATTTTATAGGTGCATGCAATGAGCTGGGTAGAATGCTGCAGAAGAGCCAAGAGTCGGTCTTCAATTACTCGGTAACCTAAGGAATCCGCTTCGTATTCGGACCTGCATATTCGCCTCATTTCGGGGGAATATCAGAGGCGGGTATAAAGTCCTCTAAATGCCATCTAAAACGAGTAGCTGGGGAGGCCTGTTTGACTTTTTAAGAGCTGACTACACTGTTTTCTCTCGCCCCTCTCGTCAGATCCAAATGATCCCTCTCCGTTAACCTCAAGGCACTTCTTAGTGGGCAGGCCATTGACCGCCGTCCCGTCGCCACCCATCACCGCACTGCGGCCCAATCGCTACGAACTCATCGAAAAAATCCGTCAACAGTTCTGGTCGAGGTGGCAGAAGGAGTTCCTAGCGGAAATGCAGCAGCGGTCCCAGTGGAGGACACAGCAGCGAGGCATCTGCCGCGGCGACCTCGTTCTACTACGGGAGGCAAACCTGCCGCTCCTTCAGTGGCGCTTGGGGCGCGTCACGCGCCTACACCGCGGCCCCGATTGGGTCAGCCGGGTGGCTGATGTCGCCACCACCAAGGGGACGGTCACTCGGGCCGCCGGCACGATGTGTGCCCTCTTTTGGGATACGTCGTCTTCAAATTGAATCCTTCAACGCCTGGGAGGATGTTACTGCCTTTGCCGCCTGGCAACACAGTCAGGCAGCAGGGCAACGCGCGGTACATCACGCAACCCTGTGCGAGCCAAAGGCAGCGCGGCTCCGAGCGTGAGGGAGAGCGGGGCGCGGGTGCCGGGGGACGGGAGCTCCGGCAGAAAGCGCTGCTCGGACACTTGCCTTCACGTGCCATCAGCGACCGGTTGACGAAATACAATTGTAACGGGCCCAGAGAATCTTGTAACTTCATACTTATATTTTAATTAAATAATTAGAAAGTTCTTGTCTAAGAGTATTTTATTTAGCAACCCTTACCCCTACGCAAGGAATCGTTACATCGTACCTACATCGTCAAGAATCGTCGCCATGTGGAGCAAGTGCCGCAGCCCGCCAACCATCCAGCCGGGCTACGTAATCGGGTCGAGCGAGCGGAAGAAGGACACGGACGAGCTGGTTTGGGAGCCCGGTTAAGACGGGGAGTCGACACGTCAACCGCAGATGTAGCCCAAGAGAGTAAGCTCTGATCCTTTCTTTATTCCTTACTTATCAGTCTCGATTCATGTGTCCTCGCGCTGTGAAACTGTGGGCGGCTTGCTGGTCAATAGTCAAAAGGCCATAATTTCGCTAAATTGCCAGGTTAAATTGCATGTGTGTTTGAGCCAGGTGATACTAGGCTACTACTTATTAATATGTTCGTTGCACATACCCTTCTAAGGTTTTATTCATAATAATCGGCACCCACGCTGCGCATAACCTCATTTGTATTTTTCCTTTGTTCAACGCAAGCTTGCATTCGAGTTGCACGCATTTATTTTCAAGGTTATATTGCCTACTACCTATTCTAACCTACATAACCTATATAGGCCATATGGCAACTGTTCAGATCCAGCCTCGCTGCTCAGCCAGCACAGCAGATTCCCTCGGCGCGCCTGTTACATCGCATCTGCGGCCGGCCGATGCAGGTAGACGTCGTTTCTGACCACGTGCTTGAGCGGTGATTAAAATTGTCAGGTGCATAAATGTGCAGTGGCACATTTATTTATTCAGCTCAATGTAGTGCATTCGGGAGTATTCACAGTGTTTAGATAGATAAATAATAGCAGAATGACCGATGCAGGGCACCTGAAAGTCAAAATTAAAGAGTCAATTAAAAGGCGTGGCCACGGATATCGAGTGGCACTATAAAAGGTAGATTAACTAAATTCATAGACTATTCAAAACTTGAAGTCTAGGGATATTACAAGTGTACAAGTTAAAGAGCTTTCATTGAGATTAGCTAAGTTTCAAGACTTATTCAAATTTTTTGATGAGTTACAGTCAGAAATACGAGAATTCACGATGTAGATGAACAATTAAACGAAAGAGAGGCCACAAAGTGTCAATTTGACTCGGCTCTCTCCGTATCTTAAGATTTGATTGAGGCTACACACTCACGAATAAATAGGGCCAATAGTGTCGAAGCACAGAGTTTTTGTTCTCACCAGCAAAGTAATTGTTCTCATGCATTTAACGTAGTGAAATTGCCTACCATACACCTTCCAAAGTTTGATGGAAACCTTTTAACATGGTTAGAATTTAAAGATACTTTCGATTCCATCATTAACTGCAATAATACAGTTCCAGAGATCAATAAATTCCATTATTTAAGATCAGCTTTGGAAGGGAGTGCTAAGGGGGTAATTAAATCCATAGAGTTTATCTCGAATAAATACAAGATAGCATGGGAACTACTGTGTGAACGGTATGATAATAAGAATATCCTCATAAATAATTATCTTAAAGCTTTAGTGACTGGCGAAAAGTGTAGCAGAGAATCCTATAAAGCCTTGAGGTACTTAGTAGATCATATGTCAAAAAAATTTAGAGCGCTGGATACTCTAGGTCAGTCGACTGACAAATGGGACGCACTAGTTCTCTTAATTATATCTTCCAAGCTAGACCCGGTTTCTAATACCAAGCGGGAAGAGTACAGGTCTACATTACCCGATTACCATAAATTAGAAAACTTTACAATGTTTTCAAGAAATCGTGCAGACATATTAGAAACTATGCATTTCACAAGCATGGTTAATACTGCTAGAGGTGACCGAAGGTTAAGTAACCATAAGGAGCCTAAAACTAATTAAGACATTCGTTGATTCTAGTGAACAAGGTGCAACTACAAGGTGTCGTGTATGTCACGATACCCACCGAACACATGAGTGTTCCAAATTTAAAAATATGGACATTGAAGATTGATTATCTGAAATTAGTAGACTAAAATTATGTAAGAATTACCTCAAGAGTGGTCACAATTCATTCCAGTGTAAAATAAGGCCTTTGTGTCGTGTTTGTAAAAATAAACATAATTCATTAATACATAGGAATGAGCCCAATGTCACTAGTACTATATCAGACTCTCCGGAGCTCTCTAATTTACCTGTGTCACTCTCAGCTGCAGCGGCAGGTCAAGGGTCATAGCACACATATCAACTCGGAAAGGGATCGTCACCGTATCGCCTTTCGCCTCGCCGTCAAACAGGCGTCAACCTAACGTAAGCACGTAACTAAAGTGGATCAGCAGCTCCGATACGTCGATTCGGCTACGGCTAGGCGACGCCGCGCTTACGGTTTGCCGACCCTGATTTTTATTTGAATTTTATTATTATATAATATTTTTGGTTTGAAATCTAACCTACAAATTCAATAAAACACGCGCGCAAAAAGACTGGAAGTTGCCTTGCGAATGACAGCACGTGTGGCAACAGTAGTATGCTGCAGGCAGGCCGCGGGAGGGGTGAGCGGGGCAAAGGTGGATGAAGAGACGTAAGCTCTGGTACGGAGAGACGTAAACGCGGGGACAACAAGGAGAGCTTGTCCCGAGGCGAGGTGATTACGTTACGATTCCGATAAGTGTGCATTGCAGTAGGGAGATTCATAGAAAGAATACTGAATGGCTCGAGTTGGTACGGTGACGATCCCTTTCCGATATGATATGTGTGCTATTTCCTTAAGTGCTATTAGGCACGCCTCTAGTAGACATCGCTAATAAGCAAACTGGCGAAATTTATCAGGCAAGAGCATTGTTAGACACAGGCAGTCAGATGTCATTCTTATCAAGTGTGATAATAAAACAAAAACTTGATTTAATTAGTGACATATCAAGTCCAACTCATGTTTCTGAAATAAATATACATATCAAAAAAGTCTAAGCAAGACGCATTATTTACAGAAACTGCTTGTTTTATTAATTGATGCTTTATTTTTTTCTTAACAAAGTAGATTGGTATAGAATCTTTTTGTTCTCGAAAATTATACTGGGCTGATTTTAAAAATAGAAACTTTTCGATTGTGTTTTGTGTTCATTAAAATGAAAGCTAATTTATTTTTCCCGATTTCATGTGTTTTCGTTGTTTAATAACAATGGTATTTATCACACTTTTATCATTTTGAGATATACACTTTTTGAAAAAAAATTGTTGTGAGTAATTTTTTATGTCATGGAGCGACGCAATTTGACTGCTGATGAATTGCAGATAGTTGTAGGAATGCTACAAGCGGGAAAAAATCAGTCCCAGATATCTCGGCATTTTGGTGTCAATAGGAGCGTGATTTGTCGTCTTTGGCAGCGTTACGTTAATATAGGGGATCCTGCTGAGCAGCACCCAGGACATGGAAGGAGTACAACTGCTCGCCAGGACCGATACATACAACTGACTGCAAGACGTCAGCCGATGTTAACCGCCCGGGAGATAGGTTTAAAGCTACAATTCTCAAGCGGCGTTGTTATTAGCCACCAAACCGTGAGAAATAGGCTGCGTGAATACGGCCCACTAGCACGACGCCCAATTAGGTGCCCACCTATACGCCATGGGAATTACGCTCGTCGAAACGAATGGTGTAGGTAACACTTGACATGGACCCAGAAGTAATGGGATAAAATGTTATTTTGCGATGAGTCCCGGTTTGGATTTAGGCCTGATACGAGAAGGGTAAGAGTGTATTGTCTTCCCGGAAATGCTGAACAGCTGAGATGCGTCCAGGAGGTGCACCCTTACAATGGCTCCACAGTGATGGTATGGGCGAGTATTATGAAGAACAGACGAAGTGAGCTCGTTTTTGTAGATGGCAATATGAACGTTGAAAGTTACGTTGAAGATGTCCTCGGGCCTTATGTTCACGCATTTGCTTAAAGTCTTGGCTCAGATTTCACGCTGAAGCATGACAATGCGCGATCACACACAGCTCGGAGGACCAGAGAGTACTTGGCGATCGAAAACATCCGGGTATTGCCATGGCCTGCACAATCGCCAGACCTCAATCCTATCGAGCACGCATAGGACATGCTCCAGAGACGTGTTCTAGAGAATCTGGACGGAGTGTCGACAACCCAACAACTGAAAGACTCTTTAAAATTCCATTGGGAGCTATTGTCGTAGAATCAGATAAAGAATCTTATAAATTCAATGAAAAATCGTTGCCGACAAGTTGTTGTTTAACAGAAGCGGTCACACTTTGCGTGTAATTACCAAATAATAATAAAAAAATCGTTATTTAATTTTGTAAAACATGAAAACTTTAATTTCGTTTTAACTTTATTTATGTACGTAAGTAACGGTAGACATATTGTTAATTATTGTGCTTTAATTAACAATTGAATGAAGGATTTTGGTGTTTTAGTCAGTAATGCATCAAAAAATGCTTAGTTATTATTTATAAAAGAAATATAAATATATTACAATAGTAAAAATCGTTCAAAAGTTCAAAACCGTACATGTTGCTTAGAGTTTTTTGATGTGTGTAATTCGATCTCTAATATTTCCGAACGTGTAAATATTAAGATTAAATCGCGTCTAAGTAATTTCTGCATTCCAATTGAAAAAAGAAAAATAGGTTTATTTGTCACAGAAACACGTGTATATAAAAAAGATAATTAGCTCTGGTAATAATGTAAAATAAAAACAAACACAACACACATAAACAGTCGACAGCTGCTCGTCATGACTGTAACAAGAAGGCTTCCACTCAACATGATGCTGTGCTATGGGGGATACAGCACAGCGCTGATTTTCAGTGGTTACCCAAAAAGGACGGACGGAAACCAAGTCAGGTTTAATGATTGGTACTATACGGTGATGCGTCTTCGAAAATTTCGTCGGGTAAGTCGCTGAACGATATTCAAGCAGTAGGACCAGACTCAAGTTCACCGGAACGTCGTTGGGCCCTCAAACGGCTCAATCGAGATTTCCTCGTCGCCGCTGCCAACGTTATGGTGTAGCCAAATGATGGGGCATCCCAGGGGATCTCGCTCGATCCAGAAGAGGAGGCAACCTGGTTCCGGGACATGATAAAGTCAATTTGCGATGCTGCAATGCCGCAGGTCAGGTGCGCCCAGCATCCTGGTGCGGTTTACTGGTGGTCGGAAGACATCGCGTAGTTGCGCACTGTCTGTCTTGGAACCCGGCGCCAGTTTCAGTGCACCCGGCGCAGAAGGCAGCAAAGAGCTACGGAGGAGGAGATAGCCAGAGTTTATAGAGCTCACTGAGTAACGACTATGGCGCTTCAACACGCCATCGCGGATGCCAGGTCTCGGTCCTGGAGCGAGCTTCTCGAAAGGCTGGACAGGGATCCGTGGAGGAAACCTTATAGGATGGCCATGGGCAAATTACGCCCATGGGTCCCCGCCAGCACGGAGACCATGGATCCGGGTCTGATGGAGATAGTCGTAAACACACTCTTTTGAGTATCCAGGGACAATTCCTCGCCACCCCCGTCATTGTCAGACTGGTCTGACGAGTTAGGGGTGACGGAAGGGGAGCTCGACCGATCCGTGAAGCGCTTGGGGACTCGCAACACCGCGCTAGATCCGGATGGTATCCCTGACCGAGCGTGGGTTCTAACTCTGGCTGCTCTGGGTGACCGCCTGAGACGGATATTTAATTAGCTGTCTCCGTGCAAGCGTATTCCCCTCCGGTTGGAAGGAAGCTGGATTGGTTTTATTGAAGAAGGAAAGCAGAATCTCCCTCTGCATACCGTCCTAATTGCCTGCTTGACGAGTCTTCCGAGCTCTTTGAAAGAGTGGTTGCTGAAAGGCCGGTCCAGCACTTGTCACGAGTTGGTCCCGACCTTGCTGATAGCCAGTACGGCTTCCGGCAGCGGCGTTCTACCGTAGATGTGATTTGCGCGTCCGCGCGCTGTCGGACCAGGTGGTGTCCCGGGGTGGGGTGGTGTTGGAGAAGTTCGGAAATCGTCAACGCCTTCAACTCTTTACCCTTTGGTGCAATTAGGGAAGCAGGTACATTATAAAGTGCCTCCTTAGCTGCAAAGCATTGTCGGGGCATACCTACGTGACCGGCTCATTCGCTATGTGGGTCATGACGGTAGCGTTCAGCAGAGGGAGATTACGTGTGGGGTTCCTCAGGGGTCGGTTCTAGGTCCTTTCTTGTGGAACCTAGCATACGACGCGGTCCTGCGTGTCGATCTCCCCGTCGGTGTTGATATCGTTTGCAACGTTGAGCATGGGAAACCAATCTTATGTATTAATTATTCAAGGTAAACTTTTGACACATAGTTAAGAATCAAGCAGCAACTCTCTTATTTATGAATATACATATTCCTAGAGTGAACTTTCTACCTACATAGTCACATCATACATAATAATATTTGATGTATACCAACTAAAGTTTACCACTCTAATTTAGTGTTATGTTTGATAAAATATCTGGATATTGAAAAAATCTGCCCTAAATAAAGAAGAAATTAAACAACCCGTAACAATGAGTAGGATGATGGCTTTTGCCCAGCCATGGGCTGATGAAGGTCTAGTTGATATGCCTAGTTTGCTGCATAATGTTTATGTACTTTATTAGAGCAGAAAATAATTTTGATTTTCTTTTCAAATTTTAGCTGAGTTCCCGGGCCGTTTCACCTACGAAGACATGAAGGCAGCATGAATGATGTTGCCCCATTGCTGTTCACTTCGGCAACTGCTGCTATTTACTTATGAAATTACTGCTACTGCAGCTCTGCAATTACTGCACTTTTCAAGCTTCTCAAGTACAAAAGTAGAAACTGAAGATTGTTCATAAAAGCTAATGCATTTTATTTTAGAAAACTGTTGATTATAGTCTTGCATAACAGCGATTGAAACATATGTACCTATTGTGTTAATTGATAACTGTGTGAACTTTAATATGGAGTGCTTTAATTATAAACTAAAGGTACAAATAAAAATAACTTGTTATGAAATATTTAGAAATTGAATACTTAGTAAGCTTTTTTTAATAATGAGAAGTGTTTATTACAGTGATGATTAGAAAATAGTGGTGTTTAGCTAAATAAATTGTCATTCATTAGGTACAGGTAAATAGAAATAAATAAATTATGGTAAGCAAAGAAAAAATGTTTTATTTATATCAGTACAACCTTAACTGACAATAGCATTTATTCACATTTTACATGAAATATTTGGCCATGGGGTGAAATAAAATGGAACAAATATATTGTATGGATTGGTGGAATTTGGCATTCAATGTATTCCCAACATCATGGATAATTTATATACCTACTGCTTTCTAATGCTTGCTGTGAGCGCATGAGAGAAAGTTTAAATATTTCCTGAATAATATACCTAGTTGAGCCTGACACCTGAAACCCAAACCCTAATCTATTTACTTTATAGAACAGCAATATTCTGCTACAAACAACAATTAGGTGCCTACAATTCTATTGATAGATGGGTTGCTAAGCTTGTGGCTTATGATAGGTAAGTTTGTTACATACGGTACGAGGTACGAATTTGTCTTTCGTTAAAATGCCACCAAAATATCTCGATTCTGAAATATCATAAATTGAAGGTTAGGTTAGGTTAGGTTAGGTTGTAAGTACTGGGCATCTAGGCTCTGCCCGGTGGACATTTTGTACCTATATCTACTCGTGGGAATAATATGGAAAATTATCAAAATAAAAATAAAAATAACGAATCGCCGATCGTGTTGGTCGAGCAGATGGTTGCGGGTGCTGTGTCAGATTCTGACATGACATCTGACAGGATGAGTGTGGCGAGCGCAGCGAGCGTAAGCTCAAAGCGGTCGCGAACTGAAGAGGTGATGGTTGAGCGTCCTTCCAAACTTTGGAGGAAAAGATCACGGAAGGAAGACGGGAGACGTGCGGGGTTGACAGGCCTCTCTTCTAGCGAAGAGAATTTACCGGCCGCCAAAGTGTCGACGGGAAAGAGAGGGCGAGGTCGCGCAATTGCTGGAGCGTCAGCTTCTTCGACGTCGCGCGACTCTCTGGGGCGCTTTCTTAAGTGCCCCGAAACGCCGGCACTCAGCGGAGGTGGCGACTTGGGAACCAAGCAAGTGGAGGGCGTTTCTACCCAAAACTCCACCTCTTTGGTCAGCACAAAGGGGGAGATCAACTCCGCTAGGAGAGAAGAGAGACGGGCAGTGGCTCTGGATGAGGTGGCTGAAATGGCAAGTCAGGCCAGAGAGCGGCGGTCTACTCGCTTGACCGCTGCCCAGGATCTGTCGGCGATGGCACTAAATCGCCAAGTAATGGACAGTGTGGACGTGGTCCTGAAGGTTGCCACTAAGTCCGGCAACTTGAAGGGCACGTTTACGCGAGCTCTAAAAGAGGCGGCGGAAGAGATTAAGGAGGCGGTGGGAGTCCTCCTTAATCGCACGACCTCAGAGGAGACGGCAAAGCTACAGGAGGAGAACAGCCGTCTCCAATCCGAGATGGAGGTCATCCGGCGAGAACTTGCCGCTCTAAGGGCCGACTTTTGTCGGCAGCAAGAGCGTGCACCTCCTGCACCTTCTGTGTCCACTCTAGCACCTGGGTCTCTGCAAGCCGAGCTGGTTGCGGAAATAGCTCGGACCGTAATACTCCAAGTAGGGGACATGATGAATGCCCGTTTTGAGGGGTTGGAGTCGAGACTTCTCCCAGCCCAGACCCTCCGGCCGCCACTTGCAGCGGACAATCGGAGGAATGAAGAGACCTTAATGGTGGGGCTCCCGCAGTTGGCCAAAACATCCACGGCTGGGGCCAAAAAGACAGCGGAGGCGGCCAAAAAGCCTGTGGTTCGGGCCAAAAACCCTGTGGCTGGGACCAAAAAACCTGTGGCTGGGGCCAAAAAACCTGTGGCTGTGACCAAAAAGCCAGTGGAGGGCTCCAAAAAGTCCGCTGAGGGGACTTCCTGCCTAGAGGGAGCCGCGGAACTTGCGACCGCAACCGGGCCAAACACCGAGGCCTGGTCAACGGTCGTAAAAAGGAAAAAGGGCCGCCAGAACAAAAAGGTGCCAACGCCAAAGGGCCCGGCCGCCTCAAAAAGCGTGGGGCCGCCCAAGATTCGCACCCCACGCTCTGCGGCTGTAGCGGTCACGCTGCAGCCTGGAGCCGTGGAAAGGGGCGTGACGTACAAGGCGATCCTAGCGGAGGCGAGAACCAAGTTCAAGTTATCTGAACTTGGCATACCGTCCATCCGCTACAAAATAGCCGCCTCGGGAGCCCGGCTAATCGAGGTGGCGGGTGCTTCAAATGGCGAAAAGGCAGACGCCCTTGCCGCTAAACTGAAGGAAGTGCTCAATTCGGAGGATATCCGGGTTTCCAGGCCCATGAAAACGGCTGAAGTGCGCGTTGATGGGCTGGACGACTCGGTGACCCAAGAGGAAGTTTTAGCGGCTATTGCCCGAATCGGCGAGTGCCCGCTTGAAAACCTGCGGGCAGGCGAAATTCGCCACGACTCTGGCGGGCTCGGCACGATCTGGGTGCGGTGCCCGGTAGCGGTAGCGAAGAAGGTCGCCGATGGGGGGCGTTTGCTGGTGGGGTGGGTTGCGGCGAGGGTTAGGCTGCTGCAACCCAGGGCCATGAGGTGCTACCGATGCCTGGGCATTGGGCATATCCGGGCACAGTGCACCGCCGAAGTTGACCGCAGCGATCAGTGCTATCGCTGCGGTCAGCCCGGCCATAAAGCGGCCCAGTGCTCCGCGGCACCAAACTGCAGTCTTTGTGCGGCTGCAGGAAAGCCGGCGGGTCACAAAGCAGGTGGCAAGGCCTGCGCCGCGCCCCCCGCCAGGAGGGCTAAAAAGAGATTTGTGGAGGGGACCGAGGCTGCCGGGGGATCCGCACCCCTCCCGCAGTCTAGTTGCCCTTCGGTCGACTCCCGACCCCAGGAAGAGATTGCCGAGGAAATGGAATACCAATAATGGCAAACTACCATTTCCTCCAGGGCAATATCAACCACTCTGCCAGAGCTCAGGATCTTTTGCTCCAGAGCATGGCGGAGTGGTCGATAGACGTGGCGGTGGTCGCTGAGCCGTATTTTGTCCCTCCCCGTGATAGCTGGGTAGGGGACCTCAGCGGTTTAGTGGCCATCATTGGCGGGACTCTTGGCAACCCGACCCGAGGTCGCGGCTGGGCTGCCGCCCTCGTGGACGGCGTGGTCGTCATTGGGGCATACTTCTCGCCCAACAAGAGTCTCGCCGACTTCGAGAGTTTCCTTGTCGAGCTAGGATCCGTCGTGGGCCGATACCACCCACGCCCTGCGTTAGTACTCGGCGATCTCAACGCCAAATCCGCGGCTTGGGGATCGCCAGTCACTGATGCTAGGGGCGTGGTGCTGGAAGAGTGGGCAATCACGACGGGTCTGGCCGTCCTCAATCGGGGATCGGACTACACGTGCGTGCGGCAGCGGGGCGGGTCCATAGTGGACGTATCGTTCGCTAGTCCCGTGGTCGCGCGCCGTGTCCGGGACTGGCGTGTCGCTGTGGAGGTGGAGACGTTATCGGACCACCGATATATTCGTTTCGACGTCTCCACCCAGACCACTGGCGGCCGCGGTCCGTCGGCCTCACAAAGAGACGGTCCACGCTGGGCGCTGAAGCGCATTGACAAGGAGGCTCTCGAGGAAGCCGCTATTATCCAGGCCTGGAACAGGGAGTCGGCGACGGACAGAACCGTTGACGTCGAAGCGGAGGCGCTGTGGTTCCACGGGGCGATGACGCTAATCTGCGATGCGTCCATGCCCCGGGTCCGCAGACAGTCCGCAAGGCGCCAAGTGTACTGGTGGTCTGCCGAGATCGCGCAACTACGCATAACGTGCGTGGCGGTTAGGCGCCGGTACACTCGCTACCGAAGGAGACGTCGACGGGATCCCGAAGAGGAAGCTGCGCGGTATGAGGTGTACCGCGTAGCTAGGATGACTCTGCAGCTAGCCATCGGCGAGGCCAAGACACGAGGCAGGGAAGAGTTGCTGGAGACCCTAGACGGAGATCCGTGGGGGCGCCCTTACCGTATGGTCCGAGGAAAACTCCGCCCCTGGGCCCCCCCACTTACGGAGGGACTCCAACCTCAGCTGCTGGAGGAGGTGGTTGCGGCACTCTTCCCTGCAAGAGCGGAACACGTGCCACCGTCGATGGCTCCGCCTGCATCTGCAGAGTCAGAAGAGTTTAGCACTAGCGTCCCTGAGGTGACAGAAGCGGAGATGAGGGCGGCCGTGATGCGGCTTCGGGCGAAAAACACTGCCCCGGGGCCCGACGGAGTACCCGGCCGCGCCCTCGTATTCGCCTTAAAGGCCCTAGAGCCCCAAGTGATAGGACTGTATTCAGCGTGCCTCGAGCGGGGCCAGTTTCCCATTCAGTGGAAGACAGGTTCGTTGGTCCTGCTCAGGAAGGTGGGGCGCCCTGCGGACTCTCCGTCTGCGTACCGGCCCATAGTGCTGCTTGACGAGGTGGGCAAGTTATTCGAACGGATAATCGCGGACCGCCTCGTCAGCCACTTGTGCAGAGATGGGCCGGACCTGGACGACAACCAGCTTGGTTTCCGGCATGGGCGTTCTACCATAGACGCAATCATGCGGGTGCGAGTCCTGGCGGAGGAAGTTGTGTCTCGGGGCGGGGTGATGCTGGCGGTGTCCTTGGACATATCCAACGCCTTCAACACCCTGCCCTGGAGTTGTATTAGGGAGGCGCTTCGTTATCATCGGGTACCTCCCTACCTCCGCCACGTGGTCGGGGCCTACTTAGCAGAAAGGTGTGTCACCTACAAGGGACGCGACGGCAGAGGCCAGCGCGAGATGTCGTGCGGTGTTCCACAGGGTTCGGTTCTGGGACCGCTCCTGTGGAACATCGGATACGACTGGGTATTGAGGGGCGAGCTCCAGCCGGGGGTGAACCTGACGTGTTACGCGGACGACACGCTGGTCACGGCTCGGGGGAGCTCGCACAGGGAGGCAGCGTTGCTGGCTACGGCGGCGGTCTCACAGGTGGTGAACCGCATCCGGCACTTGGGTCTGGAGGTGGCCCTCAGCAAGTCGGAGGCCATCACTTTCCATGGCCCCCGACGGGCGCCACCGCCGGGATCACACATCGTGGTCGGGGGAGCCCGAATCGCTGTCGAGTCTACCATGAAGTATTTGGGATTGGTGCTCGACAGCCGCTGGGACTTCGGCCCTCACTTTCGGCGGCTGGCGCCCAAGTTGCTGGGCGCAGCGGGCGCGCTGTCAACGCTGCTTCCCAATTTGGGGGGCCCAAGCACCGCCTGCAGGCGGTTGTACGTGGGGATCGTGCGATCCATGGCCCTGTATGGGGCCCCAGTGTGGGCAGCTGACCTGACGGCCCGCAGTATCGCAGTGTTGCGAGTACCGCAAAGGGTGATGGCCGTCAGAGTCATCAGAGGGTATCGCACGATCTCCTACGAGGCGGCTTGCGTACTGGCAGGATCCCCGCCGTGGGACCTGGAAGCGAGAGCCCTCGCGTCACTACATCGGTGGCGCGAGGAGGCGCGGATGCAGGGCGTGGTACTGGTGCAGCGGCAGATCATGCTGCGCCGGTCCGAGCTCCGTCAGGTCGTGGTGGCCGAATGGCGGGACAGGCTTCTGCGCCCTACCGCTGGCCTCGCCACCATCGGGGCGGTCCAGCCGGTGCTCGATGACTGGCTCGGGAGGAGGCATGGCTCCCTGTCATTTAGGGCGACGCAGGTGCTCTCAGGACACGGCTGCTTCGGGGGGTACCTACATCGCATAGGCAGGGAGCCAGACGCTCGGTGTCATCACTGCGTCCATTGCCGGGAGGATACGGCGTGGCATACGCTTGCAGAGTGTGCAGCTTGGGAGGAGCCACGCCGTGACCTCGTTTCGGAAGTGGGAAGTGACCTGTCGCTGCCGGCTGTGATTAATTCTATGGTCGGCGGCGCAGCGTCGTGGGACGCGGTGATCTCCTTCTGCGATAATGTCATGTCGCAGAAGGAGGCAGCGGAAAGGGAGAGAGAGATGTCGACTGCTCTCCCGGCCCGCAGCAGGCGCACCGGGCGTCGGCAGAGGGCAGATAATGCCCTCTTCCGGCCCCCCTAAATGGGTCCAGGGACGGCGGACTCGGGGACGTCCGCCGCCCCCTATCATATAAGACCCGAGGTGGCGGCGCGTAATGTTCCACGCGCGCCTCTCTTAGACGTCGCGGGGGAGTTAAACTCACTCCCCCCGCTTGACCAGACGGGGCCCGCAGAGGCGGGCCGGCACTAGCCGGGGGTTACGTTGAAGAGTGCTTAAGTGTCCCCGTAGCCCCCGGTGCAAGTGTGCGAGGGAACACGGGGTGGTTTTAGTCAGTAGAAGTCTGACAGACCCCTTCGCCCGCCCCAGGGCGGAGGACATCCATGAGGATTTCCACCCCGTTAAAAAAAAAAAAAAAAAAAAAAAAAAAAAAAAAAGGTTGTAAGTACTTGTAAGTTGTAACAGAAGAAAACTTTTACAATTATTTTAAGAAAACCACCTCGCTGCCTCGATTTTTAAAATATCATTATATTGATTTATCATTGAGGTTTTACACAAAATTGCATTTACAATTTATCACGAAGCCTACCACTCACATTTTTTATAAATAGTTATGAAGATTATACGTATAAATCCTAAATTAAGTGGAACAGAAAACCATTGCGAGCAGAAGTTTGCTTTCGGTTTCAATGCGACTAGCCGTTGGTTTCATGTCAACGATTTAAGCAAATTCTCGCTTGTCATTTTAGTTACGTAATTCGAAATATAGACGTATGCCCAATTTTTCCTGGCAATCGTTCACTCTTTAGCGTCTCAAGCAGACTGCAGTCAGGTTTCGCACGATAGTGGAGTTACGCATACGAAAGCAAACTGCGATAGAAACGAAGCAAACTAGTCTCAAACGTTTGGCGAAATCTGTTACGTAATTAAGGTGCAGGCTCCTATGACTACATGTATTTTAACCTGATGAATAAATTGTGTTTCGTTTACAAACCGAATATTCTAAAACATAAGCTTTCAGTATCATAAAGCAACAGTGCGTTGGTTGACTGATTTATTAACGCGAAATAAACGTTAATAATTTGGGAAAATAAAAGTAAATATTTTAACATTTTATCACTCGTGTTAAGCGTATTACAATTTATAGTATCTACTTAATTAAATTATATTTATGTTTTCTTTCAGGAAGCGTTATTTTCATGGAATTGTGTTGAAAAGTGTGGTTTGGAATTTGGTCTGCACTAGATGTTAAAGCGAAATCGTCATCAATAATTTGAGGAAAATAAAAGTTAAATATACAAAATAAAACACGAGTTATAAACAGAGATAATGTAGTAATATGATGTTTTATAGTACTTATCTACTTAATTAAATCGTATATTATGTTTGTTATTTTCAGAAAACGTTTTAAAAAACCGTTGGAATCTTGCGAAGCTGTTTCCATACAAGTCAGGATATTAGACACCGTTACGTTGAGAATTTCGGCTTGGTAATCAACGTAAATAATTTAGGAAAAATAAAAGGTATGTAAATATAGTACTTAGCACTTTTATCACAAAGGATAAGCAGAGGAAATAGTGAGATGTTAGGAACGATTTAATTAAATAATTTATTTCAGGAAGCATCTGATTGACTTCCGGTTATGATTATCTACTGAGATCACACAAAAATATTTGCAATTGCAATGCTGACAGTATATAGGTACAGGTCAAGGAGCTATGCTAAAAAATTGGACACAAATACTAGATGCATGTAGTACTTTAATTGTTATTTAAAGTATTTATTATTCTGTACCGATTGAAAAGTTGAAAATCTAAAGGATCCAAGCTATTTTTTGTATCCTGTGTCATAATTTGTATAATGTATACTTGGCACACAGGTTGTATTTTCGTAACAAATATTAACATTTAAAATTGTGGTACATAGATCCTTTAGATTTTCAACCTTTCAGTATTCTCATATCAGATTCAGTTAACTATAGTACTTGTATGTTTCATCAATTACTTCAGATGATTGAGACCACGATGAAACATTTTCTTTCAGAGTATCATTGATGTCGACAGATTTGAATCATCACTTTTCTCAAAACAATTATCACAATCATCATCCTCGGAATTGTGACAACTATCACTATGCTCTTGATCAAGAGTAGACGCTTTAGATTTAATAGTACATATTTTGGTAATAAATTGTGCATAAATAAATCCATATTCCCAATCATTCTCAGTATTAGCATATTCATAGTTAATTAAGTCTTCATTGTTTTTATGTTTATTAAATTTAAAATCACCACTATTCTTACTTTTTACAGGTGGATTTTTGTTGTTATATGCAATTTTATGAAGTGGATTAATCAAAGGTTTAAATACAGTTTGCAAAACTTTTTCACTATCATCTTTAATATTTCGCATTTTTCGCACTTTTTTTTCTAACAGCTTCAACAGCATTAACAATTTGTCTTTTCATAGATGTTTCCATTGTAATAATATTTAGGTGTTTCTTCTATTACTGTTTAATTAAGATTACCTAATATTTCCTTTGCACTGATATATATTTTCACCATGTAACCTCAATCAAAAACTATAAAGTTATCAAATTTTTTGCGATAGCCACCATCATATTTACGACATTCCTTATTTAGGACTAAATAATTATAAGGATCGGTTCATATTTTAAAGCACAATTCACGGAACTCGTTCCATTTCATATCTGTGTTAACATGTTCCTCATAAACGTGTCGAATATTAATATGATCTTGCTTGAAAATAATTAGTCTTTGACAAGTTGTTTGGGTACCTTACTGTATGTTTGGCTTAAATAAAAGCATTCTATGTTTTTGTGCCTACCCATTGCAAAATAATCTCGCATTTTATTTTGGTTCGCACACGCTAAATCATCAAATATCATTACCGAATCGCACCTAGCTTCTTGGGGACTAATTACTTCTTCATTGTCCTTAAATTTAGAAAACGGAACTTCGGGTACACTAGCTAGCACTTTTTCTAGTAACATGTACAGTCGCTAGCACATCAAGTTCCTACAAACTGATAGATTGTCTCATTCGATTTTGAACTTAACTACCAACATTTTAAGGTTTACAATCGTTTGGAGAAATTTGACAATTTCGTGTAGCTTGACCAGCTGCCGACTGTACTTTGATTGATATAGAGTCTTCGAGTATAGGTACCTATACATTACAAAACTCAATCCATTTTTATGCAAAAGCAAACCAATTACGAGATTGGTTTTACCACAGTAAGATGGACTGCAGATAATACACCTTATAGTGCTGGTTAAAAGTTTCCCATGGAGAAAAGTATGACTTTGGGTTTTAAAACAGACTGCATCAACAACTAGCGAATGGGTTTGTTTAACAAACTTCCTTTTTTGCAAAGTTTAATACTTAACACGATTAAAATGAGAATAATCAGTTACATTGATAAATTGTTTTATTAAAATGTTCAACTTTAATTGATTTCTGAGCACCTATGGTAACTGAATGGGCTAGTTGTATAGGTACAAATAAAATTTATTCCAATTGACATTTGATTAATGAACGATCATAAATTATTAAGTAAGTACCTATCACCGTATGAGTATCGGATCGACGATGAGATATATTAGCAATGTTACTTATTTTATATTAATATAAATACTGTTTTCACAGTTGTAGTCAGACCAGAGTCAACATTGAAAAGTTTGTTTTCAAAGTTTATGGCTCTGGTGGGAATCGAACCCACAATCTTCAGCACAGCAGTCTGATACACAGACCTTTGTACTAATCCTGGTCGTCATATTACAAACGAAATAATAGCTGGCTACCTATCAACGCTAGTGGTACCCGCTTTTTAATTATTACAAAAAAGGCTTATGTAATTCAATGAGCAGTTTAAGGGAATGAGTTAGTATGCTATGATTGTGCTGAACAAAACAGTCAGGGTTACCAATAATACGATATACGCTCTATTGAGCGTATGTATTTTGATCGATCAAGTCGAACGATCATTATTGGGTATTCTGGAACACCGTCCGGATCGACAGCGAATTCGATGGGTGAACGGATGAGTAAACGGATTCGGATAAATTAGGCATTCTGAATTTCACCCATCGATTTCGCTGTCGCTGTCGATACTACTATATTTTACTGTTGTTTAGAAACTAACCTTATAGTTAGTACAATTAGTTTGAACACAGATTTACATTTCTCACAAAAATGTTGATAGGATAATACATAATATAACAATATATTTTCTATGTAGCTCATCGGTTTACAGGAGTGTCCAAGCATAAAGTAAACGTAGTCGTGTTGAACATTTAATAAATTGCAGCGTTTGTTTTCGTCAGATCGATGAACATCAGGGGGTCTACTCTCTAACTCCGTCAACGACGAGACGGGCCCGTCCGAAGGTAGTCCGATACGATGCAATAAACCCTACTCCCTATTGATTTCGGACTATTAGGTTTCTAACGGAATCATAGACACTATTCGTGAACGAATGGCGCATGACGATAGAGTTGCGCTATTTTACCGGTCGATTACCGGTTTACTTACTTTGTGGTTTTCAAGCTTAATAAACAAGAAATAATATTGTTATCGTTATAAAATTACCACATTTTTAACAATAAACTGTTTATTATGTTTCCAAATATAGAACTGAACTATTTTAGCCATTTTTGTCCGGATTGTAGCTTTACCCTGTTAATACCTTTGCCTTTTTTCTTTTTGACGGCAATTTTCAAATGAAATGTCATGTCAGTGTTTATTATTATTTACAACCACACTAAATAATTGCATCAATTCGCGATTTATTAACACGACGCGGCATGTTTTCTTTATTAAATATTAATTAATGTTGTAAAATGGCCCCAATCGCTCCAGCAGCAACTCACGCGCAAATAGAGGCCCTCCTTAATTTCATGAGTGAGAATAATGAGTTGGCACGCGGACTATTGAGGGGTGCCGACGAAAGAATTCGTTCAAAAGGCTGTGGGAAAACCTGTGCAACTCCCTTAATTTAATGGGAAGTTGCACAAAGTCTGTGGAGCAGTGGCAAAGGGTGAGTATAATACATTACTCGTCAATATTAATTTGATTTTTAAGTCTTGTCATCAGTAAAGTGCATACAATGATAATCAGTCATCCTCCAAATGATTATCTGTAGGAGTATCCTGGCTTGTATATCGTTTTTTATGTAATTAAAATTAACCAACTTTTAGGTGCGGGCTGATAAAAAACATTTAGTCAATAAAGCTGCTGAAGCTGCCAGACATTCAGCATGTGCTACAGGTGAAGTCCCATCGGTAGCAACAACCCTCTCCCAAGTGGAATTGAGGATACTATTAATTATGGGAGAGGGTTTTGGACAGCCACAAGCCAAGGCAAGAGTGCCAGCTTTTCCATCAGTAAGTAATAATTAAATTTATAATTTATGATAGTATGTTTGAATGGTAAAAACAACAGCATTAATGCTTTTATAATGCTGTTGCATGGAGTCTTTGCCATGACTTTAAAAAAATTCAATTACAATAAATAACAAACACATAAATATATATTTGTTGTACCCGTCAATGATATTTTGATTTTTGTTGTAGGTCCACCTGTAAGACAAGACCCAGCAGCCATCACACCCACCCAAATATCTGCTGCTACACCTGCCAACCCACTTTCCCAAGAGCAACCCTCAATATTCACTGATGCACTGGAGCGGGAGCTGCCAATGCAAAATTAGTGAAGTAAGTATTATTGTTTAGTAGAAAAGAGATTATGTTAGTTGTTTCAGAAAATTACTTAAAACTGACTGAGATTTATTTTAATTTGTTTACAGCATTAAATTCTCGTCGTGCACATCCACGAGTTCGGCAACACCTCACTGCCGACTCAGCAAGAAGTCGAAGTATTGAGGTGGAAGAACAAAGACTACTAATTGAATCCGGGAGAAATGTGGTGCCTGATGAAATAAGGGTTGTCATTGTGGAACTTTGTAACTTAGTACATAACTAGAAACATTTAAATTGCTAGCTATACATATAACTCTTTAAAGTCACAGGGAGAGGCCTTTGCCCAGCAGTTGGATGATGCAGGCAGTAACATACATATTTTTTCTCCATTGCTCTATAATTGCAACATTGTTCACAATGTTGCAACATTTATTTCCCGAGCTCCTCATCTCTTTTGTTGCTTGGAGTCTGGTCTTCCAACTCAATAATTCACTGAATGAAAGCTTGTCTGTTACCAGCAATTATTTAAGATTAAATTATACAAGTAATAGAAAATGGTATGTGTTGATTGGTTAAAAAAAATATTTTGATTGTATAATGTTGATTCTTAATTTGAGATTAGTCTAGAATAAATAAAAATCTATGTATTGTTGATTGTTAATTTTATTCAGATATTAGGTATTTGATATTGAAGTAGACTAGTAAGAGAAACTAAGTTCCTAGGAATAATTTAAGACTACATAGATAAATAAAAGAAAATCTATGTTTTGATTGTTACATTGTGTTGTTGAATGTATTTGTTTTTTTTCAAATTGATTGGTGCTGAATAAAAAGAAAACATTTTGTTTATAAAAACAATACTTTTATTGTGGAAATCTTTTTCTTATGTCAGAATCGTCCCGCGCCAGTCCCAACACCCATTATGTCCTGAAAACAAAATAAACAGTTTGTAAAATAAATACTCAAATCAATATTATAAATACAAACATCCTATGTATTTATGTATTTATTGACATATTTTATTAGTAGAGTAGTTTTCTTGTGAGACTGCATAAGTACCTATTTCTGTCCAGCAATTCCGTAATCTGTCTCTCGCTCTTTGCCCTTGCTGAAGAGCTTGATGAGCGGGCATAGACTCATATCGCTATCCTCCCTGTCTACTGCACTCTAATTGTAGGTCTTCCTCAGATAGTCAGAGAGTTAAGTTGCTTCTAAACCTGCCCGATTACACATAGTGCGTAAGACAGCAGGCAATGGCAATTTTACCTGCAAAATTAATATTTTCTCTGAAATTTATGAAAACAATACTGTTCACCTGTTCAATGCATTATAAGGAAAAATATAGAATTGTGACAAATACCTGCTGTGATGGGTTTATAAAGCAGCTCTCTAGCTGCTAAGAGGCATCTCCATCAGCCTTTTAAAATTCCAAATGTAAGTCTGCTAAGGCCCACTGCACCTTGGTACCTCCCCCGAGCATAAAAGTTGAGTGCAGCGAGGATCTAAAAGTAAACAAAATCACCAGTAAATACAACTCAATTAATTGCAGAATCTTCAATAAATAAGTATAACCTTAGCTTTAGTCCTTCATTCTTATATCAAACAATTACCTTCATTATTGGATCCACACCATTTCTTCGTATTTGTTGAGGCAAAAGAGGTACTATATGCTCACACAAGTCATCAAATAATTCCAGCCTTTAGTTCTTTAAGAACTTAACGTCGGGAATACTCGCCAACCGAAAGTTTTGGCGCAAATATAATCGGCATCGCCTCCGCTCTTCGTGTAGAGCTTCATCGAGCATTCAAAAATGCAGCCATAGGTTCAAGTTTTTGGCAAATTTTAACTTTCGTAGGCAGCACGATAACTATTTTGATGTCGTATCAAATGACATAATGATCCGTCTATACAAGTGTCAAATTCAACTTTTCGGACGGGCAAAAACACATCGGGAGTAGGGTCAACAGTCAAATCGTGTTGTCATTCGTTCTTAGTTCGGGTTCGGGACTAATCGTAAGTCCGTAGGTGATACGGAGTAGGAAACGCCCGTTACGAAGGCCGAAGCTACGGACTTCGTGCTTAGAGAGTAGGCCCCCAGTATCAGTGTAAGATAAAGTTTTTGAACTGCATTCAGCAAATAAAAGCACGTTTAATTTGGATTATTTGTGTATCACAGATCTAAGTAATAATAACACAGCATATGAATACATTGTAGTTTTTTCGACTGCTTTGCTAGTGAAGATTGTGCACAACAGCTAATTATTTATCTGTTGTCAATTTTGAATACATTATATATTGAAAACTCAACGGTTGCCTAGTATTGCTGAAATACGTCATACAGACACAGGGTGGCAATTTAGTCACCTGCATCCGTCAAGGGGGTGATTTTACCAGTCCTTTTAAGAAATTTTCGCTACGAAACTCCGATCCGACGTGTGAAAAAGAAACCTATACCAACAGTAGACAGAATATTTCAATGCATGTGTTTTTTTTTTTACAATTCAGTTATGAGTTTCATAGCGAAAGTTGTTTAAAATGACGTGTCAAATCAACCCTTTGACGGATGCAGCTGACTAAATCACCATCCTTTATAAATAATTGTAACAGTTGCATGAAGAATGAACACCGATTGTAATTATTAGTGTTGACATAAATGTTCATGTCCATATATTTTTAATAGATTAGTTTTGTGTCTAACACAAGCGTGAAGCATGACTGACTCACTGTGACACTGAGTCAATATTTTAACATTATGGTAGATTTATTTGATAAAAAACAATACGGTAGACAACTGAATGTTGAAATTAGTGGTAGTATTAACTAAACGGTTCCTGGATGGAAAACTTTTCAAACGGAGCCCTTCAAAATACTTTGAATAGAAATAGTACCTAGTTAAGGCATGTCTACGGTCATGTTTAAGTTGTGATACTATTCATGAAATCATACACACTTCTTGGAGTGACTGTCGTTTAATACACTATTAAGTCAAAATAAGCACTAAATATTGTGATCTTAACTATAAATGGTAAAAGATAATTATTCAAAAATACCGTGTTCAGATTTCACAAATAGTGTACTGTAACTACGTGGACTGAGAGACGAAAGCATCAACAACAAAAAACCATGTTAATAGTATGGTGTAGTAGTTAGTAGTAGTTGCACATATTAGTGGTAGCGGTGTCGGGGAACTAAAGTAATGTTGCTAAAGGCAAGTTGATGTTTCAGTGGTGAGCGTTCAGTCTTCAGGCGCTAGACTGTAACATGAGGTTCACTCGCGGCCCGAGCCGCGTCGTTTAATAGGAGGCTTTCACCACCTCCGCCGCGTCTTCACTCATCCGCATCTGTAGGTTTATTTTAATTTCATTTTGATTTTGTATTGTCAACTTCATTTCTTCTTTTGTTTTAAAATAAGGTTTACAGTTTTTTAAATCCACGAACGCGCATCGTAAAACTTTCATCATTTTATCATTGGCATAAAGTTAAAAATGCAATGATAAACGCGCAATCGTGAAACGCAATAAATTGAATACTATTTGCCGACTGTTTGCTGGTCATCTTAATCGAGCATTTATTGTACATCTGTAGAATTCGAGAGAAATGGAGTTCACAGTATCAGACAATAGCACATTTTACATATTGTGAAAGTAATTGTTTTGTTATGTGTCCAATGTCTTAATGCACATGTTTATTAAGTTGTCACTTTATGTAAGATTTGTAAACCTCACAGTACACCATAGCACGACAGCATGATCTTAATGGGCACGTCCACTAGTCCCAGACAGTACCATGTCGGGATGAATCAACTTATTCATTAAGTTATCCAAGGATCGTTTGTTTTTATTCAGGTGGCCAGTAAAGAAGTGGTTTGCGAAGGATAACAAAAATAAGCTATCTGAATGAATGGGATGGAGTAGATTCATCCCTTCATGGTCAAGGGATTGGGAAAAGTGGACGTTTCCATAAAATGTTCGTGTTAAGCATAAAGTGTTGTGTATGCAGATGGGTCGGATTCTGGTGACAACAGCGGGCACAGTGGTGCGAGCGCTCGTGGCCTGCTGACGCCGCTGTCGCTGGCGACGCTGGCGACACTAGTGGCGCTGGTGACGCAGGTGCTGCACCCGTGCGCCTAGCGTCCTCCGGCTCCTTAGCCTCCGGCCCCCTGGCCCCTGGCCCCCGGCCCCTGCCTGCGCCGCGCGGACCGCGGCACTGACTGTTATGTATGCTGTGTGCCTGGACGCGTTCGGTATACTGTGTATAGCGAATGCGCTGCTGTGATGACGAGTGTGCTTTTGTATACTACGAGAACAATAATTTAATGCGAAGTCATAGTTTTTTATACTTAAGATAAATAGATGATGTAAGCTCGTGTGTGATATTGATGTAGGCAAAGATTTTTATATTCAAATATTTAAAGTGACCACATTTCTGCTTTTTATTTTAAACCTTAACACCCCAGGGAGAAATAAGACTCGCGTTTGTATTTTTAATCGGTTTATTTAACGTTTTTCTGTTTTCCCAATAATTCTTCTTAAGTTATTAATTACAGTTTTATTAAATATGACAATATTTTTCGTTTTTATTCCATTTTCAAAAACGCATTTTTTTAATAAACATCTTCACAATTCATCATAACACGGTCGTGCGACCTACTGTCTCAATCGTTCTAAACTCTTAGGAAAATGCAAATAATATTAAATTTCAAAATCTGTCTACGATTATTCGAACGTGATTAATCTTACTTCGAGTGTCGAACGATGTCTACATGCGACGGTGGCGCGTCTCACGACGGACTACGCAGCTGCTACGCCGCGCCTACGGCGTAGGCGGGCGTAGCGGCCGGGAGTGGCGGCCGCCGCCACCCGCGAGCCCTCGTCGCACACTAACAGTTTATAATCATTTAGAAGGCGTAACATAAGACTTATTACACGATCACTACTCGAGAAACACCTACAAACACATCCTAGATCATATCAATATATCTGAGCCCGCGTGTGAGAGAAGGCGCCGCGACGCACCCGCGCCCGCGCTGCGCGCCGCGTTCGCCCTCGACGTGCTTACCCTTGTTATCATTATGAGTTAAGATTTTATTCTACACTACCTTTCTCACTATGAATTAGGCAATTTAATGATATTATTTATAGAGATTAAAATTATGTTTAAGCAGTCCTGATGACAGATCGACAATTATTTTAATGTACTTTTCATCAACAGTGCAATCCTAACTACATAGTTTATCAAAACGATATTTAACATAAACATTCAACCTCGGTATATCATGTGCTTTTTAAAGTCCTCATAATCATACATATATTTATATGATCTAGAACTCATCAGGAATAAATGAGACCGATGCGATTCTGTACAGAATACTTTAGAACTAAATACGAAGATGCAACCACACGTTCAGTGTAAACGGTACAAAACGTACTTAAACTGTAACTAAATGGTACGGTCAGATGAACGGCTACAAGTCTCACCTAGAGCCAACATAACGCTATCAAATTAACACAAAACATTTAATTTTAATGGAAATAACACTAATGACATTCATTATATTTATACTAATTTATGAACAGGCCTTTCAATGCAACAAATAAGTAGATAGATCGCAGGCATTCTAACCTTCGTAACTTTCAACAGTTCAAGATTCGTCTATGTTCCTAAACGTGTATTAAATACAGACATGATTGAGACATCTATATTAACAAATTGGTGCTAGTACACGAGTCGACAGTTATTTTTGACATTGTTAATTTTACTAATAAAAAAATATGAATTTTAAATCATAAATATGTAATTTTTTTCAAAAGTTATTCTGGCCGACAGGTACTTAAAATATTTATTAATTAATAATTCCATCATTCTTGTTTGAATACTTTCTGTTTTGTTTGAATGACATTCTTATTTTAAAATGCCTAGGGATTGAGTTAACGTTAAGCGCTTCCTAAGTTCGTGAGTTAACTTAAAGTCTACCTTGTCAAAGTATTGCGGCGAACTTACTTAGACATGTTCACAAAGTTAAAACGCAGTATTATACAATATTAACTTTCTCCCGCGGGCAAGACTTGGTGTTATTTGCTAGAGCTTTTGTTTGAAAATGAAATAGACAAATTTTATGAAAACAGAAAACAAATATTATTTTATTAATCTCATCTCATAGATAAAAATAAGCAAACAAAATGATAACTTAATTTAATTTTGTGGTTATATTAATTGAATTGGTATTGCACTTGCACAAAGTAAGGTACAAGTTTAGTAATAAAACTCATTTATCTGGGAAAATATTAAACTTCATTTGACTTGTTTCACATATTTCACCCACAATTCCCTACACCATTAAAACCATTAAGTCTATCAAGCAGCTGCATGCACATACCTTAGCCTCGGATGCTAACATCCACGAAAGTAATTGACTTCATGCATGTAATTAAGGCATGTTATCTGCCTACCCGTGTACCTTATAAACTGCCAGGATAATATATTTTATATATTATTTTACTGCATAATTCCAAAAATGACTTAGATTTATCTACATATTTGCATTGTAACCAAACTGAATTTAATTAAATAATAAAAATAACATCACCCAACGATTTTAATTCAGACAATGTACTCTAAAGAGAAACTTTCGGGGTTGAAACCTGAATCGCTTACCTATGAACCTTCAGTTTAAAATAACGTACAAATGGTTAAATCTATGTAAATGTATTATGTACTGATACACTATAACATCATAAGACTTGATACATTTTCAAATGTGTCTAAATTTACTTAACTCCTGTCTAAACAATTGAAGGCCATATCGTATAGTGTTACTTGTAGTCGGTAACCGTAACGTTACCCGAGTTCAATCACAATACTTTTTCAGAGGATTCGCACAATATCAGAGTGACGACACAAATAAAAACATCCATTATTTCATAATTTTCCGTATTTTTATGTCCGATGCTTACTATACAACACAGAAACTAAAAAAATCCGCATATTTCTCGACATTATTTTACTGCACTAATACAAATGAAATCGATAATATGCATTACAAAACTTCAAACGTGAATCATATTCGTTGTTTCTTAAGATTCGGATGTGGTATTACAATAAATGTAAATACGATAAGTCTTGGCGGTGTGTCTTAACTCTTGAGTACTACTTCGTTCCCGCTCCAATGCTTTTAAAAATTTAATTTAGTTTATCCAAACCAGAAACTCCACTGTGTTAAGTCTTGAAGTTAGAAACACGCTTTACAAAAAAGGTCTATATTTACTCATTTATGTTAATACCACAGCTGAGCCACATCTTACTTTTAATACCCCTAAGCATAGTGACAGCTACTGGCAGTCATCGAAAATAATAATCATAAGTTGTATAAAATATTTTAACATCACCATTACGGGAACATTTCATCGAACGACCATCAATACATATGTATTAGTACTTATCAGTACTGACTGAATATAACATCGTTATATGAAATCAAGTACATATCACAGCGATTGAAAAAATTTAGAACGTTCCGTACATTGATTTGTTTATTACTTACTATGTCGTGGATAACTGCTGAAAATGTAAAGGCTACAATTTGGTGTTTTGCTTACATATTACACTATATGTACTTTTGAGAATAATAATGTACGTAAATACACATTTAAAATGCTTAATCATCGATGGACGACCCCGAAAGCCTATATTTCTGTTTGTTTTGTGCGTGTGTGTGACAGTCAACTGAGTTGCCGCGCAACCTAAGGTGAGGGACTTAAAATATAGAACAGTACAACTAGTTAATTCCTGATTATCGAATAATTTACATTGAAATGGACTTGAGGTAAGATTCGCTGCCTCACCGCGAGGGGCGGCAGCGAGCGCTAGAAGTCTGGAACTGACAAACGAGCACAGAGTGGAGTACAACGGAACGTCAGCATGAGAACCACGATATGGCAGACAAACAAACGAGACCTCGGCAGCAGACGGAGCATGGGAGTTCCTACGTTCATTATTTCCTAATCTTTACTTTCCAGTTACATTTTACAGCTAAATACATAAGTTTTCGTACACTGCTTTACATCAGCTTGTCGTCATATTATTTGTGCGTTAAACATTTACACTTTATTTATGTACATCAAAACATACGTATATTATTTCAAAACATAATGTATACACTATCACCAAAACGTCAACGAAATATTAAGAATACACCCGTTACACTAAACCTAGAGAGAATGGCACGTTGTGTGTGTACGCGTGCGAGAGTGCGTGTGTGTAGTCGGTGAGCGTGCGCTGCGTGTGCACCGATCGTCACCAATCGTCACCGCTCGCCTCACGTCACGGACTTTAGTATGAAGATCTTCTTTGAATTATTGCTGATACACTGTCTGCGTCAAAGCGATTTCGGGAACAAATGGAGACTGCTATAAACTGATATTATTCGTTGCGCTCGTGTGTTGTTTACTGTATAGTATGCATATTTGAGATAAAACATGGTGAGTTATATTATATTTGTAGCAAATTGTCAACATACCTTGCAGGGCTGTGGTGGGGTGATTGTCGTTATTGAACAGATGAAAAATCAAAGTAACAGTACTTAACATCCGAACCGAACTCCTCTCTTTTGGTCTTTCACTATCTACTCTAATAAAGTGAACGAGTGAAGACATCGATAGTGTAGAGTGGCAACACTCACAAGAAGAAATGCACGGTCAATGTGTAAGTTTTAACGAGTGCTCGAAATTGATCCAATTAATTATGTTCTAGTAATTCATTTTCTATGACTAAATTTTAGACATTTGATAATTTAATTTATATATAGATAGATACACGTAGATACCGTGAAAGAGCGCCTACGCAGTAGGGCAACGATCAACTCGCAAAATGTTGCTGTTTATTTTAATAAATTTATGTGCATAAAGACCTGACTCTCTGAAATGAATTTACCAGAAATTTCCCCTATTAAGATATTCTAAGTAGTTAGATTCTTAGATTTAATATGAAATTAAAGTTATTTATATTTGTGAATTTATCAAACAATATTAATTTTCGACATGAACTTCAATTTAACTGTTACAATATCTGTAGTCAATTAATTGCAAACAATCGATCTCAAACTTTTTATTGTTAACATCTCTCGAACTCTAATTCCTACTATAAACTCTCTTGAAGAGACTAACACTATGATTTTCAACATTTTACTTTCAACTGCGGTTACCAAATGTAATGACGATGCGATGGAGAGACTACACTACCCTTCCCTGTCACAGCGTTAACGAGATGAAGGCAATACAACGAGTGATAAACCGATGCATTTAGCTAAAACAAACAGGTAAGTATGCGCGCATTCAGTTATGTAGTGCGAATTTCTGCCGCGGACATCATGCGATTTCAATTTTCAGTGACACCACAGCTATGAGGCGCAGCTAGGACGCGTTCACTTCAGAGTGAAGGCACTGAGGAGCACGAGCGAACAACGTACTCGACTGAAACAATAACGACTCACTGATCTATTGTCACGACTTGCTCATACTTTTCAATACTGCTAGTCTATATTGTTAACTATTTACTGAAGGGATATTTTCACTTGAAAATTCAATAAAAATAGTTGGTAGCCTTGTAGACGAAGTATTATAAACGTTGAGTGATATGAGTGTGGAGGCATCAGTACAGCGGGACTGCAGGAAGTACGGCGAGGCTGCCCGCGTGCATCACACAGACAGACAAACGGATCAGCTCATATTGAAGTTGACACAAACCAAGTCTTAAGAAGCGTTAATAGACCTTTAGCACCTTCGGTGACGACGATTAAGTATGGGAGTGGAAACAACAAACCGTTTTTGACATATGTACACACGATAAAAACGTAAAAAATAACTTACTTAATATTATTATCATTTATTTGAATACAACAACTACATGCCATCCGAGGGCAATATTCTCAACAAATGTTCATTCAATAAAGTCTTAATAACCATTAAATTATGTTTTTCATCACATAATGTTTAACGATACTCTTCTAATATTCTTCAAAAATAAAACAAAACTAACAAATGTTGTTACCTATAAATGTTGAAACAACAATACGATGAAGGTCATTTTACCATTATCAATAGTCGACACGATATACATATACAATAATATATATTAAAAATCAATTCATATAAAAATCATTTTCAACCATTCTGTATTACCAAAATGTTAGATCATAAGACGGAATATATTGCATATAACTTTCATTATATGCATTATTCATAATATTTTACTTCTTACAAAACAACAACTACTTTATTTAATCCTATATTATTTCATTTATACATAATCATGTAATCACTATTAATTAGGCGTTGACATGCGAACGGGCGGGCGCCATCGCGGCGACAGCGGCGGCTGCAGGCGCTCTGTGGAGTCCCTCCGCGGTGTGAGCTAGGCTGTGCTGTGCTAGACCCGCGCGCTGCCGCCGCGACCTCGATCCCACACTCGCTGCACTAGTGCAACATTACAAAAATAACTCTCTAAGAAACCATCCTCCAGTACGAGTATACCTACCTATTGTCACATGTTCAAAAGAGTAGAATTCTCAAGTCCGGATCGTGTTCCCGAAACTTGTCGCGTAAACTTTGTGCGTCGGAGGTACAAACTAAGGTACGGTAAGAGATCCCAGACGTGAGGCCTACTCTTTATCCCACGGCGAATGAGGATGCTGAGAATCTCAACCTGTCAAAGCTTGCGATTATGGCGCGTATGTAATATATAAGAATTTTATTGCATCAGGTGTCTGGTCTACATAATAATGTAGTATAAAAGTATCATCACACGATACCTAACACAAAGTACGCTTCGTACATATGTACCTATGTATGTACGTTGGTTGAAACTTCATGAGCGACCTTTATTGAGTTATGTTTCTTAACAATTTCGTGTAAAATATTGCTTTTATCCATGAAGGTACACAAACTAGATCAGCATTCAGAACTCAAACTGTGTGCCTTATGAACAATGTAACTGTAAAACACTATGTAAAATATACGCAACATCTTCGCTTAAAGGCTCCCGTAGACAGGTGAGATGCGACAGCACGACGCGACTCTTGCAGAACAATTTCCATGAAGTTTTCATAGAAATTGTTCTACTAGAGTCGCGTCGCGCCTGTTTGCGGGAGCCTTAACGCAAAACATGTATCTTTGTTTACAAATCTTGCCAAAAATATTAACATATTGGCCGGAACATCGGCAAACAGCGCTTACGAGGTAAATGCATAAATTAATTCATGAGTGAACATTTGGTGTTTCCATGTTTCGGGTGTAACCAACGAGCGGACACAAATATTAACTTAGAGTGTATGTAGCGGGCGGCGGAGGTGCGGCGGCTCGCGTCCCCCGGCGGTCTCGTAACCGCACGCTATTTATTATTATAAGTTCTGCACTAACAGAGGTTCTGATCGCTGGCCGGCGATCGCGGGACGCGCGGGTGCGACGCACGTGAACGTAAAACTATAACCTCGAATCGCGCACTTTCACTAAACGTGTGGGGGCGGTCCAGTGGGTCCGTGCGAGCGCGGCCAGGCCGAGCAGCAGCAGCGCGAGAAGGGCGCGCGGGGGCGGTGGGCGGGGGGCACTGGCGCCGGTCGCCGCGTACGGAACGGAGCAACCGACGCCGCGCTCCTCCACCGGCGGGCAGCGCTCAGCGTCCGGCCGCACCGTCTCGTTCAGCCGCAGCTCGCACCGGTAGCATAGCCTCCCCTCGCAATACCAGTAGCAGCACTCGTCCCGACCGTAGTTGGACTTGTTCGCCTGCGCACCCGTCTCCGGGATGCGCGGGTCTGAAATCAGTCGTCGCAGTATATTAGACGAACCGTATGCTATACATATACTAAATCTATAATACATCACAAGCCGATTTCGGCTACAGTGACTGTTTTTTTTTTCTGACGACTATAGGTTACGAGCGTGTGCTCTTATGTGCCTTACATATTACAATAAATGTGAACAATTCGATTATTACCGTTTACAACGGGTGCAAAAAGCCGCTTAAGGAAGCCGAGAGTTACTTGTTCTTCCTGTTATTGTGATCTTTTCTTTGTACTGGACCATACCTGGGAACCTTTTGGTTACAGAGATACTAAAGATCAACGATCCAACTTTTTTTGACGATTTTTTTACGAACACCAGTTGTAAATTATATAAATTAACTATAAATACTCCAACGATCCCTGCACCATTGCATGCACGCATGCGCATACAACAAGCACAATGCACGCAACGCATGCACGTGTTTTGCGTGCGTTACACTGCGCACTACCGTAAACAGAGAATTATCACACCAAAAATAAAAGTCGTTTTCCAGCAATTATTTTTTCATAATTATATAGTTCGATGTACAAAACGCGTAAATAACGGCTTTGTGTTCCGTCTTTTAGCACACTTTATAATCTTAATTAGTTCACAAGTAGACCAATAAATGAACTTAGATTCCCGAACTGATGCCAGAATTTATTTATTATATATAAATTATAAAGTGGGAGGAAAGTTAAACCGAAAAGTGCAACAATTGGTCAGAGACAAAGACTTCTACGAGCACAAAGAAAAATAAAGTAGCATGCCACCCGCCAGAGGTGGTGTTTGCTTTGTGCTCTATCGTTTTGAGCTGAGGCCAAGCCATCGCGGAAGGCTAATTGCACCTAATCTTGAAATCCGCTGATCATTCAACATATTTAAGTGTGCAGCACGCTCGTGAATTTCATAAAAATATCCTGTTTATATAATTTCACTAACGGTTAAAATAGTGATTAGTTCAACTAACAGTTAAATAAAATACTGGTTAGCGTCACCGAATACGAAAATGCCATCACATTCATACTTCTATCTCGTAAGAGGATTTATATTATTAATGTACGTACCTATTTCTGTAGCCGAAAATGAATAACAAACAAGATAAACCGAAGAAAAACAAGGAAAATTTAAGAATTAATGTCAGTTTTGAGGTCTTTGCAACTCAAATGAAGCTGACACCTACCACATCCATTATTGAACTGTATGTACAACATTTACAGCATTTACTTGCACATCGTAGATATCTTCAATGGTTAGTTTTTCGGTGTAACGTAATAGTTCATAAATTACCTTTTTTTTTCAGTATAAATCATTAGAATTTTTATATTAACTTTTATGGGAATTCGTAAAGTAATAAGGTATATAAGTGTGCCTTTTAAATATATATATAACTATTAATCACTAGCAGGCAGTACCCTGAAAATAGTTAAAAGCAAACAGGATTGACTTAAGGATACCGTCTTCGACTATTTGGGTTGTGAAGTTTGAACTGCAGTCGGCCAATGATGGAAACTCACCGAGACATAGGAACGTAGGCTCGCCGGCGTACTGTGTGGGGTATGCGGGCGCGCGATCCGCCGGCAGGAAATAGGGGCAGTGTTGCTCGACGAGCTGGCAGACGGAAAGGCAAGGCTTGAGGCGGACGATGGGCCGGCCGGGCCCCGCGGCGGCGGCGCGCACCCAGCGACCCACCACGCCGCCTGCGCCGCCGCGCCGCCGGTCCAGGTGTCCCACGCGCTCCAGGTGCCGCGCGTGCCAACGCGCCGCGTGCTCGGCAGGCGCGCGCCGCGACCTGCCCCCGTCCTCGCTGCCCTCTTCCGCCCCTTCTTCCACCCACAATGGCACCATTGTACTGCAGGCCCAACGTCGATAAGTCTCCTGAAACACACGTTTAACAAACCTTTTTGTAATTACCGTTCGGAGATTGCGTTCTAAACTGTAACAAGTCAGGTAAAGGATCCGAACTTCACGACGAAGCTCTTCAGGCAGAAATAAGATTTGATGTAGAATCATAAATGGTTTAAAGTGCTCCGCGACGTAGATCTGCGAATACTCAGATCCGTATAGTGATTACGAGTCGGAAGACGGAGCGGTAATCGACGATCCAATAGATGTAGAGATACGCGCAATGGACCCGCGAGTATCAGCCCTGAATCTGACTAAACTAGGCGATGTCACTCACTATATAGCAACCATTTTAATCATATTAGAGTAGTTTCTACGATATTAAAGACCTAACTTGTTGTTAGAAATTGTTTCTCTACCGAACTTGAAAGAAAAGAAAGAAAGGAAATTGTTTATTTTGCACAAACCAAACTCACGTTACAAAAAAAAAGACATAAAATACACACATAAAGTAGTAACTTCACTACAGTTTTTCTGATAAATCATCAGAGGTACAAATGTGGCCTTTACTTTCAGTTTTAAAACATCGTCGAAAACCCTCTTAGCTTGTCACGAGGCTTATATTCTACTTATCCATTAAAACTTGCATCCAAATTTGAGATTTGGTTGATATCGTAACTAATTATTATCCACAAAATAATCAAACAAAGGATCGTCCTTCTCACAATCTAGATCACAATCGGGAGTGTTTCTAAACTTATAGTTGGAATCGTGCAAGCGCTCGCGGTGACAGTTAGTGGCGCCGCAAGACCCTTCTCACTTTTATCGTGACAGCATTTTTCATTCCCGCAGGAAATCACGCTCACTAAGCTAGTGATTAATTAGTTATGAAGCCTAAGCGGTATTCACGGCGCATGTATGAAAGGTAGGCTGCAGTGTTATTGCGAAAACCTCCCCTAGTAGGTTTTAATTTCCTTTCTTACGAATTAAAGTTTACATGTTTTATATGATACACTGTTGCCAAAAGTTTCAAAACTATCATTATTGTTACCATTAACTACGAGAAAAAGATTTTGCTAGAAGGCTGAACTTGGCAACTTTCTGGCCAAGAGTTCAATTTTAATCTATATTCTATACATACAATAAAATCGTAGCGAAGTCAAAACTGTACCGCGAACATATTTTCTAATTTATCGTTTTTAGAATTTTTGTCTGTTTATACCAATACCTACTACCGGATAGATTTTGTTCAACTTTTACATAGGTATTTCCTATAAGTCTGGTCAGTCTATAGTCTATTTCTAATTATCACGCTATTTGCTGTGTAGGATGAGCAATATTGCTTTAATGTCGTATTCTTACCGTTTACCGCAAATTGTAAAACGACGAGCCAAAGGTTACAATATTGCAGGCAGATAGTTATAGATTTATCATTTTAAATGATTATCATCCCGCTATACCTTTAAGGAGCTAAGCATTGATATAATATAGGAACGGCTATTTGTTAACTTTCAACAAAGCAAATAGCTTAAAGGTTAGAAGACTGCTTGCAAACCGAAGTTCAATTCCCAACAATAGATATTTTTTGTGCTTCTTTTGTTTTCATTTTGTTATACTATTATATGATAGTTCGTAGAAACGTACACAGAAAAACGTAAAGTTTAGGCCTCTTCTGACATCTTTGGTTATAGTAAAATTTAATATCTATGGTTAGGTGACTGTTAATGACAAATCCCGTATGTTTCCAATATACTTTTATATTACTTTAGTGACAGCTATTCATCAGGAATAATCTGTAAGAAAGCATCAGTCAGTGTATCAGTGTTGTGCCATTAGGTAGTATATATGCAGGAACGCAGGCGTTCATTAATTCACTTAAAACGAAAAACTTAGCAACCAATGGGAAATTCCCAAAATGGAATTCGATTGGATGGGAATTGTGTACCCTTAAGTTTTAGCCTAGCCTGTAACTGAGTGTACATTATGCAAAAATAAAATAAAATAAATAAATAATTGCTACTGAAGGTTGCGGGTGTTGCCATCAGGACGAGCTGCTCCTCACATGGACTAACGTCGCTTGTTGCCGTGTCACCAATCCTGACTCAATTCATATTTTGGCTGCTGAGACCAAAACTACAAACGTAGTGTACAGGGAAGCTTTTATAAAAACGTGGCTATTATTTTAGTATAGTGTGTTGTCTTACGACCTCCACGCGAACGAAGTCACGAGCAGAAGCTAGTAGCAACTAAATATGTTATAAACTAATTAGGTATTAGCCGCATTTAAAATTTAATTAACCTCCCCTAATCGACGTAATTAATACACAAAACTCTAATGACATTACGTATAATGTAATACAAATATTGTGTAACCGTTAACGTCCAGCATAAAGGTGTAATGTCCTCGTTGTATCGCATAATTGATGTTGCAGGTTAGTCGGGGATGCCCCAATTAACACACCCCGATCGTTTAATATCCAATAGAATGCCCTTTTACGACCATTCGTTCATCTAATAGCTCGTTGACACTGCATTTGGCCTGTAAACATTTGCCAAAGGTTTTTGACGTAAGCAGCAAAAGCTGACTTTAATGTTGTTATTTTGGAAGTTTATATAAGGTGAAAAAAAAAACTTTTTTTTTGTTATGCCTTTCTTTGTGTCGGATACAGCCGAGTTATCCAAAGTAGGTACCTATTAAGAAAATTGGGCAGCAATAGCTTTCCATAAAATAAGAACCTGTATATCACGCAACTACTTCTAATATAAATAAAGTGATTGCGTGTTTATAACCAGTTTGATTCGTCATGCTTGGCTTTAGCAATATGCTTTAAGAGGGTCAAAAAGGGTTTTAACTAACATAGATTTAGCAAAACGGTTTCTTCTAAAAAAAAAACGCAAAATCACATAGCTACAACAATAGAACCACGCACTATCTGCTGCGTATCCCGGGAGGAACAACATAATATTTTCTAATCACGTAATGTTGGCTAACAAATCAGAACAAATGAACATCATGTCAAGCAACGTCGTCTCAGCGGGCGTCGGTGCCTCTATCCAACGCCGCGGGGCTGAGGGTGGGCAGGCGGAGGGGGAGACGTGCCTCCAACCCTATATCCAATCAATCATAGAGTGAGCGCGATGTGTCGCTCGATAACCGCATCCATGTGTGCTTTTTTATACTATTACCTTTAAATAAGCCAAGACAAAAGTAACGGTGACTTTCTTGAGTCAATAAATATAGATAGTCAATAGTTGTGTATTCATTTCCTGTAAAGGGGTTTTGGGGGTGTACGAAATTCACGATACGGTTATGTTTGGAAGGCTTTCTGTGTAAGTAAAAAAAGGGGAACATTTTCCTGTTCCTGCGGTTACACCGTAAATGCTACGAAATGCTACGAGGTGCTACGAGATTTAGCGATTATTTCCTTCACAGTTTATTTAAAAATCTAGATAGTATTCAGGTATTTCGTCATTAATGTTAAAACTAGATACATATTACAATAACATAAATCTTTGCGCCATATGCTATACAAGTTACAGGAGTTTGAGCTACGAGATTCAATAATTTATTACAATGCATCTTTAATTTAAAAAATACTATTTCCATGTGTTTTGTCATGAACGTTAAGTTTAGATACGATATTATAATATAATATGATTAATCTTGGTGCCACGCACTTTATAAATTACAGAAGTTGAGCTACGAAATGCTAAAACGTGCTATAGGATTTGACACCATATTAAAACACAAACAACAAACACTTCATTGAAAAGATTGCAAGTGTCCATGTATTTGTTATTAATGTTAAAGCATAAATTCAATACAAAAATATCATTTATCTTGGTGCCATACGCTGTATAAGTAACAGAAGCTAGGAAATTCTACGACATGCTACACGATATGACAATTTCTTTAAGTTGATTCTTTCTTCTATCATTAATGTTAAAGCTTAGCTTAAAACATAATTATTATTCAATTAAATATATGCTTCTCATGGATATAGTCAAGTTTTATACTTCTAAAATCAAATTTAACTAATTGTTTGATGTTTAAAAAAAACAGGTTGCTGATTCTTTAAAATCTTTGACCTAGAACTACCATAAAGATAACTTAATTGTAGCTCTGGGTCAACGTTTTAAATTAAACCTCTGAAGGCTATGTCAATAGAAGAAGAGTAAGTAGCATTGATGGTGGTCCTTCAATCATTATCTCAGGCAACCAATACTTACGTTGAAAGTCAACTAAAGAGAAGCCCTCATTCCATTGTTAAGATATAATATAGATACTGATATTTTCGATACTATTTTCCTCCTAAACCGGAAAGGTTGCTTTGGATTAATGGAACCGTTTAAGTCGACCTTTCCGGTACTATTTTTCATGTCCCTTCAAGCTATCCTACAAAACTAGATTATGCCGTCGTGAAATTATTAGCTTATCAGTTTATCAGTATAGCTGGGCGGCAGAACTGACTGCCCAGAGTACAAGTATTCGTGGAGGCTGTTTTTCTGAATCCTACACTCATGTAGCCTAGTCGAAGTAGGCGATACATAAATGTACGTACAGTCATAGCCAAAATACGTCCGTTGCCGTTAGGGCTATTTTTGTCTGCTCAATGCACGATAGAATCTGTTTTCGACTCAGCATTTATATGTAAATAGCGTCGTAATGTCAAAACCGCAGAATGACATTCAGCCATCTTCTTTACATGTCAGACTGATAAAAAAAATTGGACACTGACTGACTAAAACAATTTTGTTTTTCCAGTAATTTGCCAGGCCCTTAAAACGGTTTCAGGTTGATGTCAACTCGACATTGGTCGAAGGTTTCATTCATAATTATTTTACCTGTAACAGCAGCAACCTAACAGTAACTTTATTGTAACGAGAATAAAGATCACAATGATTTTGACAGACTTTGTCAGTGGCAGCAACCCAACAGCAACCTTATTGAAATGTGACTAAAGATCACTGTGGTTTGGAAAGATGCAAAATCAGAGGTAAAATAACTGTGAACGGACTGTATCCATTTTGATTAGGAAATAATTAAATATTGCAAGTCTCCTCAGTGCCGTCGCTTCAAAAAGTATTATGTGTCCTGACTTGATAAAGGAAACTAAATAAAAACTAACGAAGGTATAAAAGACTTGACTGTACATCCGACGCATCCTTAGCTGCCATCCCCGCTACCACGTAGCTGGCTGGCTAATATTTTTACTATGGAATTAGCTATTCGCATATATTTTACGCCAATACGAAAGTATAAGAAGATTATTTTATTATTAAAGCATTAGCGATTAATAGCCATACGTACGTCGTACAAGTCAGTGCGGTTATCGGCCCAATGACCTAGCAAGCGATTAACAGCGGCATCTACATTGTACACTGTTGGCCAATAGAGACGGATGACTCACTCACTATGATAAATAAAATAAATACATTATTTTCTAATAGGCAGTCTTGCCTGTATGTTTGTTGCAGATGGATTGTCAAATCCGCTGTTGTACATAACGACTAGCCGTTTTACAAAACAGCTCCGTCATATTTTTATATAACGGAGCTGTTACGTGTAGCGATTTTCCATAATGACTGAACTCTAACACGCAGAACTGAATACGCGTTTATTTTATTTATCAATGCAGCGGGTCTACGATTAGAGATTATGTAAAACAGCGTGAAATGTAACGTCATATTGTAGATTTTTTTTTCAAAATTTTGACGCGCTTCGCTCTTTGTGTCATAACAACAATAATGGCGTCCGAAACAGAAATAAATAAAACGAGTAATATGAGAGAAAATGACCCTAACTCAAGTGAAAACAGTGATTTCAAGGACAATTTTAATATAAAATTTTCAGAGTTTTATGAAAGTCAGTCCTAAAAATACTAAATAGCCAAGTAACTCTGACCAACTTGGAAGTAGCGCTCGTCGGCCGCTGCCGCGGCGCCACTCGCTTCGCTCGCTCGGCTCATGCGCTGTTGGTCGCAGTTCTGATTGTTTATTCCCAAATAGCCAATAAAAAGTCATCATTTAACCGCTTTATAAAAAAAACGATAAAAATGAAGTTCAAAATGATAGACCTATTGCAAAAATATCAGTATTCTAAAAAATAATTGAGAAGGTAATTTATAATTCTATATATTCTTATTTCGAAAAATTCAAACTTTTTTGCAATGAACAAACAGGCTTCAGAAAGAATACAAATATTAATATGGCTCTATTTGATCTGCTATCTAGTGTAATAACATCTCTAGATAAAGGTAATCCTGTGTGTGCTATACTAACAGATATGACCAAAGCGTTTGATTTCGTGGGTCATAAGATTTTGTTGCAAAAATTACATGGGTATGGCATAAGAGGTAACATCTTGAAACTACTAGAATCATATTTGAGTGACCGAACTCAATGTACAGAAATCACTCGAATCTGTCCTATATAAAATGGTACTATTTGCAGATGACAGCACGGCTATTGTGGAATATAGTAGTATTATAAAATTACATAAACAATTCTCTGAGTGACATTATAAATTGCCTTAACAAAAATAATCTTGTAATGAATTTAAATAAAACAAATGTTATTCATTTCTACCAGCGCTGTAAGTATCCACCAGTTAACATTGCGGCCTAACGGCTGTAGTAAATATAACGAAATTAAGAGGAAAACTTTCACATCTAAGTAAGCTTTACAAGTTTACGAGTAATAGTCGACCAACTTACATTTGCAGTTGGAACGTATTGGAGAAGATGTTTTTCAACTACAATGTTAAGTTTGTTCTTGTAATAAATTCATCCCAACTAGGAAATTCTTCATTGTGCGTGGTCCGACACGCACTTGTCCAATTTTTTTATGTTTCTTTAATAGAGGTTGCAATTATTTAATAAATAGCGTGTATTTTTTTTTAAGGTATTAATATCAAATCATGTGATCTGTGTTTGTAATTCTCCTGTACACACTACACAACCCTTACAGCGATATGGTTCTATTACCATTAACTAGCTGACGCATACTTGGCACAAGATGCCCATTCATTATGGTGGGATTACTGATAATAAATACAATGATTATGGCCTTTAGCGACGTCTACTGGCGATTGATATAGCTGTATTATCGACAGTTCAGACCACATTAATTTATTGCTTCTAGTTGTACATATTTTACTGCATCAGTACTCCTAGTCCGTAATTAATTAGGAAAACATATTCTGGACACATTAAATCTAGGCACGAACACTGTTCTCAGAACATTCTCAATAAAAAGTTGTTTATATGAAAATTGCACAATTCCACGAAAGAAATTATGCAGAACTTAACCTCGCACTAAGTTATGCAAAAACTTTACAGGTTTTACGCTTTAGCGGGAATAATCAGTGTTGTTAAACTAATAGCGTGCACTTTGAGCTTCTGCAGTAAAAACAACACAACAGAAAAAATATTTTAAAGCAAATATATAGACCGTTGAAAACCTTATAGAAATATCGAGGACCTAGTTTCGGATATTTACGATGCCTATGGGGAATCTTAGTTTTGAAACTGGAGCAGTACATATGTCTTGAGTAAAATATTTTCCTCATTCTTCCAAGATTTAAAGATACGATATGAAGAACGTGGAGTTGAACCGCAAGTTATGAACATCGTACTCAATTATAAAATACTATAACTTGTTCTATAACTTAAAAAGATAATCAGGAAATTCGACATTTAACATCAGTCCTAGAAGCAATAATGAAAAGTTTAGAATGGGACTATTGCAGTGTTAACATCAAAGGTGTCATTCTACTCGTACGATTCTCATTTGTGAGAAATGAGTTGAGTTGAGTTGTTGAAATGAGAATCGTAGAATTACCGAACTATGATTATGATTTAGCCCTGCAACACTACTAAAGACTCCGGCTTAACTTAAATTGAATATAATAGGCCAGCAAAGTAAAAAATATTTACACCAAAAGGTGTGTAATGTATTAGTAGGAATTATAGCAGACATGGCTGATGGATGAGGCGGCCGGACAAGTGTCGACTCACGGTTATCAAATCATGTGGGCTACCATTAGCGGTGCCTCTAAACAGCTAAGTACCCGCCCCGCTGAGAAATGTATCAATTCATAATCATATTTTATTAGGATAACGTTTTCAAGGGAAATTTTGGAGATAGAATTTATAAATCTGTTTTAGTTGTATTGTTTCTTCTTAGCGTGTTGACTGCAATCTTAATTGTGTCAGCTCAGAACTAAGCTCAGAATATTTTATTATGCTGGCATCCTAGCTGCGGGAATTAGAGCACGCAATACAGATATATCTGTATCCATCGTTTGCGGAAGAGCACCACTTTTTGATCAAATAATCCTATCCTAATCCTAATCCTAACTTAATATTATAAATGCGAAAGTAAGTTTGTTTGTTTGTTTGTTACCTTTTCACGCCTAAACCACTGGACCGATCATCCTGAAATTTTGCAAATACGTTGTCAGGTGTACAGAAACGGACATAAGATACCTTTCATCCCGAAAAAAAGTACTGTTCCCGAGGGAAACAACAATAACGTTCTTATGATAATAGATGGCGCCACGTGTCTTCCGATCATGATTGAATTATAACCCGAATTGATAGTCAAAGTCTAAATTAACGCGAGCGAAGCCGCGGGCAAAAGCTAGTGTGTCTATATTTATATGTAAAGATGTAATTGCAAGAGAAGAACTGTTTTAATAAAATAAAACGAAGTAGATTGCCTTACAAAAACATACCGGATGGTTACATATCGAATTGAGTCTAGCTCTTATTTATTCTGATATTTTTAACAGCAATTTGTTTGAATGAAATCGGTTGTTGCATGAGATTTTGGAAAATAAAACCAATGAGCAGTCATTACTTTTTCAGCTTACAGTGATACCGGCCATTTATTTACTGTCTATATTGGAGGTAATACGGCATGAAGGCCACCCAATGCCGTTTGTATGGAGGATCTTAGTGTCCGTCAGGCTCTGTTGCTGTACACCATTTTTTCCTTAACATGTTTACAATACCTACACATTACTGTCGATTGCTTCTTAGCCACGATTCAATCACCAACATAAAATTGCAGACGACTTAACGGTATGTGAACCCAGAAACCGAATGATCAAAAATAAGAAACGAAGACAATGTCAAGCCCGAGAAAGCGCTCAAATAAGTCAAATAGACGTAAATTAATAGCGAGCATTTCAGAATAAAGAGCAAAATTAACAAAATAAACAGACAGCAAATAAACAGTAGCCTCCTGGCGTGGAGTAATCCTCTTATCGCGTTATCCCGGCCTCGGTTGATCAGACATTTTGTTTCCGTTACCTGCGCCGCGCCGCCTCGGAAGCAGTCGGAAGTAGTCGGAACCACTCGGAACTAAGATAAGCCGTTTAAAACAAAACATGTATTTGTATCCGTCCTTTATCTCTGTCCGCGCCAACCAACACTACTTGTTCTTGGAGGATATCCAACGTGTCGGAATAGTTGGTATTTGTCTTTTTAATTTCGTTTTATGTAATCTAGCGAGATTAAATGGAACACTCGAGTAAAGTAAAACTGTTAACTTAATGCATATTATTAAAAACGGATTCATAATAAAAAATTAAATACACAACCTCTTTTCTAAAATTGAAATCCAAAATGAAGTTGTCTCAAGAATATTTTCTTCACAGTTCGTTCAATAGAAAACAAATAGCCTTGGGTTTAAGAAAAGGCCTCGTTCTATTATTTGAGGAAAAACAAAAAGTTTTTCTTTCTTGAAATTAATGAACTCGATCCGGAGTTTGACATAAAAACGTGCCGGTTTTTCGGAGTATCAAATGAACAGTATTAGTTACTTATTGATATCGATTTTGTTAATGGTCGCGTTAAAGATCTTAATTACCTTTGCATACTGTAAATTTTATCGTAACGCTGCATTGATTTTCCTCAACCAGTATCTCATAAATCATTATTAATTACGTCTAGACAACATATAACTGAAATTCAAACGAAGTCGCGTCTTTATTTGTTTAAATACTTGAGCGCGTATTGTTATTAAAATCTTTGTTTAGCTAAGCGCAAAACTTGAAATAAAGTTGAAATACTCCATGAGAGGAAGTCATTATTTTTAAAATACTCTGCTACAATATTGGAATTGAGAGCGGAAAATATTGCTACGCCTGAAGCCGTAGCGCTACGGTCGGCTACGCGGCTACGGGGAGGACTGCGGCGCGGCGGGCTCGCGACGGGTCGCGCCGGGCCGCATCCGCAGCCTCTTGGGTGAATAGCGCCGCCGCCGGCAGATGTTATTGTGCGCCGGTTCCGCCCGTCGAACGAACCCCGGCCCACGCCGCCATTTGTAACAATTTGTTAACTCTACTATCGAAACGGTTACTTTCTACAAGATAGATGCAATGGCCGTATAAATAAATCGAATTCATGATCTGGTTTCCTTTTCTGCAAACTGACGTTATGTTATTTCCGATGTGAGAGATATGCAGAAGCCAATATATTATGTTATGATGTGAGTCTATAAACTATCGCGCTTCGTGGTTATCTTGACTTCTGCCCGTTGTCGAATATGTGTGTGAGGTTAACTTGTAGAAAATGACTCCTTTTAAAAGTTTTAATACATAAGTTAATGTAGCTTTTGTATATTGACATCGTTTAAAGTCCCTTTAGATAAACAAGTCAAATATTATGCTCTATCTATAAAGATAGATCTCATACTTCACAACCCTAAAATGCCATCCTATCTGCGGGAACGCTTCTCCTACGCCCGTCCTTTTGATGCGCCTTGCAGGTCGCATCTTAGAAATCTCCTCAAATCCCCTCCCCACTCAACCGACTTCTACTCCTACTCTTTCACTGTGCACGCGGTTCGGTTGTGGAATTCACTCCCGCCTGACATTAGGAAAGCCAAACTGTTGCAGTATTTAAAAGAAGAGTGAAAGAACACTATCTTTCCACTTTGTCATAATTGCATATGTATTTATTATTTAAATTACATTATATTTTTATATATTTTAATGATATTTATTTATCGCCCCGAAAAAAGGTGTATAATATATATAATATGTAATATAGGTGTACCTACAGGTACACCTCTACCTAACCCTTCGGGGGATACAGGCGTGATGTTATGTTATGTGTTATGTTATGATATTTATTTTAGAAGTATGTTTGTATGTAAGTATATTCTCATATTGTATGTTTATAATTGGAAAATTATTTTCGATTTTATGTATTTTGTTTTCCCTTCTACTCTTACACGTTGTCTACATCTGCTTTAATAAACTCTCCTATCGCAGATATGCTGGAAGAGATTTCTTTAGAAATAAGCATCACCTTTGTACGTATTTTCCAGTTCCTTTCTTCCTGTCTGTTTATAATGTGTGTACATAAATGGTTAAATAAATAAAGTAATTAAATAAATAGATTTTTAGGATACCGGGACTACAAACCGTATTCTACCGTTATCTCAACAGCTAATCAACAGATCGCGACCGGCCTAAAACCAACTTATGCAAGTCTTAATAAAAACAGACTAGATTCTGATTTCTTTTACAACATAACTTCACGTATTTCGCAAAGGGATAGGCAGAGGTGCGTACGCATTTACATAAAAGTCCCACATAATAGGGATATTGTTAACAAATCAAAGAAGAATGCCCAAAAAAAACATAGTTTCGATTAAAAAAACTTATAACTTAACCTACGATAGTAGGGCATACAAGATATCAATGTGAAATCAGTTTCTCTCAAAATAATCACCATAAGCGCCACAGCGTGCATGAAGCGGCAACATTGCAAGCGTCGAATAAAGCGTTTCCTGTGGTCAAAAAGAGATAGGTAGTGCGCCATGTGGTTATGTTGCACATATTCTACCATCAAAACAACGAAACGAAAGTTAGTTAAGCACTGAGAGTGCTAATAACACTTATTTCAACAAAACATCGACGAATGCAATGAGTGACTTTAAAATCACAGCATCCCTCATTAATGCGTATCGAGAACCCTACCCAGACAGGGTGCTTCATGCATTACTTAAAACTTAAAAAAAAAAACAATCGTCGGTCGTCGTACATTGGGAAGTTGTGCGCATTGCAGTATTATATACGTACATTTTTTTTTTAATATGCCTCTTTCGTTTAAAACATATTCCACCTGTTTTAAGATTTACTTGACTGGTATTTAATTTTGTTCTTAAATTTTTTGAAATTTAGGACTTCTGCGTTTGACAAAATTTTCTTACAATGGATTTCATTACAGAAAAATTCGTAATGCAGTCGATTTAACGGTAATCAGTCGATTTACCTAATGAAGTTATTAATTATTCCGTTGTAAACTGGCTACGTATTCTTTCTTATTCGTTCAAATTATCGAAACCTCTGTATCTTTTTCTCGTATATATATTTTATTTATTAATATTATATTTTATTTCTTTGTCATAGGATGATTCAGTGAACGCTTTGCATCGAGTGCCTTGTAACAGTAGGAATGATACCTTAAACAAAACGGTATGTAAATTTTCTCATCTTCAGTATTATTAAAAATTCTACTTGTATGACGTACTTTATCCCCTATTATTTGTATTAAGTATTGACCGTGTTTATCAAGACGAATTTCGGTCCCACCCCCGAGCTAAATGTCTAGCCTCTGAGTTATAGTAACTATCTTCTAGGCCTGCGACGACTTCTACACCACTGAAGCTGGTGATCCTGTCTTGACGGCGCACATCGATTGATGGATTTTCCAGATATTTATATTTTTATTATTCTAAACTACTCTGTTGCAAATTTATTTTGTTATTTTTTTTATCACGCGTTAGTTTTGGAAGTATGTTTTTCGTAATTTAAGACCATACCATGACCACGGTTAAACTTAGCGCCGTCTCTCAAACAATATATTTCCTAGAAATATATTGCCGCGTCCTTAGAATACTAGGACTTATAGCGAAAACAAGACTAAAAGGTATTAACGATCTTGTGCATCTAAGTTTTCTCGTGTAATTCTTTTTTTATAAAAAATATCAACAACCCTATCTGCAATTCTTATTGAAAGCGATTTGATTTTTTTTAAATTTGATTAAATTTGTTAGCTTTTATATATTTTTAATTTTGGTGTATTTTTTTTTTACAATTATAAATTATCCGTGTTTATGTGGTGAATTGCTTTTTTAGCATGTAATCAGGATGTTTTACTACCTGGCTTATGCTAGGCATGAAGACACAATGCAACAGTTTTCTAGATTCTTTCTTTATTGATCACGATGTATTTTTTGCAATAAATATCTACCTACGCTATTTTACATGTGTCTTCTTATATACTACATATATACTGCTAGACCCATAGAAGATGGCGGGACGAACTGTAAAAAACAAAGGATCTGCATTTTTAAAGAAAGTAATTTCATATTTCGCACCTTCTAGCTTCGATAGACAACTGACAAAAAATCGAAAAATGACTTAAGTATGCCAAAGTGCTTTAAAAAGTCCCTTTTTTCCAGAGGAACAAAGACTCGTATCAATATCAGCTTAATGCCGCAAGAGGACAACAGTGCTTTTGTCATATTGTTGCATATTTTTGACTATCTTGGCACAACAAGATCTTAAAAATGACTCCGGTAAAATCACTAAAAGTGGAGTTATGGCCTCGTTCTACCAAAGGTGCGATTTGTTGTCTAAAATTAAAGTCCCTTAACCCCACATAAGTGTTTCTTATATCAACTTTGGATTTTTGTCCATACATTTCTGGGCATTCTCCTTTCCGGACTGCTACTGAAAAACTCCATATAGAACAACAATTTGACCTACCTGAAAAACGAAGTCTGGACCGCACAGCTGACGCGCATGCGACCATTCCACCAACAAGGCTGTCATATCTTTAGACTGTTTAAACGAGTGTGCGTAAGTAAAAGTTAAGTGAAATATACGTTGAAAGTGAATAAATAAGTTAAACCCGTACTTTGGGTCCTCGAGACGAGACGAGGCGTCTTTAAGCTGAAACTTGACTGAATTAATTATAAACAAAAGTACGGCAACTGTCCTTGTGAAATACCTTCGCTGTTATTAGTAGAGATGGGTTCACTCCGCACTAAATATTAATTATGTCTTTTAAGCATTAGTGTAGACATTTAAAGAAAAATAATATATACCAAACTCGCTCAGAACGAGGTCAAAATTAGCCTAAACTGTAGTCTCAACTACTTTGGGGCGTATTATACGCCTAGTTTCGATGAAGCCTACTCTCTTTTCTTAACCAAAAGTTGTCGTACAAGTTTAAAATATAATCTAATAAATAAGAAAGTAGTTTCAATAGTTAGTCAAGTCTGGAGTCAGTACTGTAGCGATATTATTAGATAGCAAAAGCTATACCACATTAAACCAATGTTTGTATAATAATAATAATAATAACCCCACCGCCGTATCTCTACGTTGACATCGTAGTGGGGCTTGCGCGCTCCTGGACTCTAGGTCTGTGCCGGTAGAGTTTGCTTTGCCGAAACAGTTCCAGAGGAGGAGCCAGCCCAAGAGAGATACAGAAACCCGCAGGGCAGCATGTGGCGAGCTGTTAGGCAGTAGAAACCCCACGGACCCTATCTCCCGGAAGAAGTTTTGTTCCTCACCTCTGTCTTGCCTTTATTGGCCGGCTGGAGTGGAGATTTGCAAGAGCAAACGTGCTCGGAGAAGGAAGTATACCAGTAAGATGCTGGTAGGGATCTTGACCGTACTTCCGGGATTGTCCTGATAGCCATGAAATACCTCTCCACTCCTCATAAGCACCTCAGAAGATGTTGCCCCTTGTCGCTTGTCGCTACGACAGTACGTGCTAGCAACTATTATCGGGGGTCCATTATTGAGTGTGCAAGTCACCCCTTGCCATTTTATCTGTGTATTTTATATAAGACATTGGTCAGGCAGGGGCCATAGTCTTTCTACAGTCTTAGATACCCAGTCAACTTAAGCTACCCAAATCCATAGTCCAATATTTTTGTTCCCCTATCCTGCAATAATCTACACCAACCGGGGGTTGTCCTTGGTAGCACTTGCATAGTGCGAACAGGGATAATCGTCGGTTAGTGCCTCATTTAATTAAAAACGTCTAACGGGCCTCTGCGAGTTGCCTTCGGCCCCTCGCACGCCTTACAAAGGTACGGAACCCCAGGATCCCGAGATATGTTAACATAAAAAAGTAAAATAATAATAATAACCAATTTTGACTTACAAGGTAGCATTTTGGATCTTAGGATGATTAAAACAATCCCTATTATTTAAAGATTTCTCCCCTATTACATGGGACTGATATAGAACCCTTGGTAAATACCAATGGGTCCCTCTTAATGGCAAGCGACATCGCAGCAGGCCCAGACGGAGATGGCGGGATGAACTGAACTCCTTCAACAAGAACTAGCCCTTAGCAGCTTTAAACAGAAAAGTGAAAAGAGAGTAGGGAGGCCTTTGCACTGCAGTGGGACATCATAGGCTTTTAATAATAATAATAAACATAAATATCATGCACAGCTTAAGTCAATAATGATCCAAAATCATTACAGTACCACCAAAATTATTCTAGATTATACAGAATCAGCTGCATCAATACTACTCAGTTATGACAATGCAGTGCACTAAATAATGAACGTTGGCCAAAAGCGGAATATACAGTAATTAGTTAATCGGCCTAAAATTGTTGGCACATCACTATCAGCTAAGCCCGGTGTCGCACTCAGTACACTGACGAAATTCTCTCGGGAGCTTTATTAAAATTTCTCCTCACTCGAAGCTACGCAATTTAATAATGCATGTCATAAAATTGTTTCTCGACAACCATAACGTATGACATCAACATCAATTTGTTTATTTCAACACGAATTGTGTGGTGTGGCGATTATTGCTAGTAATTTTAGTAATTTAGTTTAAGAATAAATTTAAAAAAATGTGGTTTATTGTCGTCATACTTTATTATTAATTCATGTATTGCTGTTTTGTGATTCAAAAATAATACAATGGCAAAAAACTTAAAATAAGTTTAGATTTGTGTAAAGCGCGATACAATTGTCGGACATATGAATAATTAATTATGTTAAATGCAAAGATTTGTAATAAATATAATGAGGCTTTTAAACTCTGAATGATTAATAAAAAATATATCAATATTTTCAGTCGTTATCAATCTGATTGAAATTGCCTTATAGACTCGTGTGAGTGTGATCGGTTTTTCAATTTTCTTTGAACGCCTAAATTGCTTCTATATTATTATATACATATATTGTGGCTTCTTAAAGGATTACAAGTGTGACGGTGAAGATAGATTTCAGTTATGTTCCGAAATCCTATTGTGAATGCAGCCCACGTGGTGTCGGTCGGGCGTCACAAGGCGTGGGAGAATGGATATCATAACACCATAAGTTAACTTTCCACGCGACATCTTAATAAACGACTTGTGGATCGATTCTTTCTATTTAATCGGCGCAACTCTTTCGTGAAATTAACAACGATCAAAATTAAACGTTTACCAGAAAAGCTTTCGACAGTGGGCGGCGTGATTAATCACACGCCTTGAATATTGCAGGCGAGTGTCCCCGAGGAGCAGCTGTACTCAAACAATGCAGAACACTTCATCAGAGAACCTTAATTCTGATTTAAACGGCAACATCGATCGACAACTCGGGCGTCGAGTAGTTAAGCATCGCCTCGGGCTCGGTTAGGTAAGCGACGAAGTAAATTGTTGATGCGCGCGCCGACGGTTGCCAGCCATCAAATATGCACCACATTTCCCACGTCGAGTGGGCAACTTGCTCCGACCTCCTAGACACAACAGCACAAATGGATATCACGATGCTACTTTGACAGCTTGACACAGCAGGCACATGACGTAACACCGGTACCGTCTAACGTGTTTCACACTATTTTGGTTCTGCCTGTAAACCTTCTGGAAGCTATTTTAATTTAGCGTTTGCAGGAATTATTTATACGTTTGCTTACCGTCTAAACGTATACTGTAGTATGTATTCACAATATTAGAAGTAGTCTGTATGGCGAAACTGCGTGTAACGTCCGAAAAATTTAAGTTAGTAAGAGTTTGTGATGGGTGCCAAACACGGTATTTGATATTGTAGTTATTTTCACGGACATCCGATGCAGTGGCTCAGAGGTCCACCTCGTTCTTAGAAGTCTTGTGCCTGATTCGACTTTTCTTCCGTTTTGAGATTTTGAATAACACGGTAGTACAAAAGTCCATTTGAATGTAGTTCACAACTCATTTTTAATGTTGATCAGTAACTCGCACCGCACGACCCCTTTCTGGGTAACCAAGTAATTAAGTCGGATGTCTTACAATATCGTTATAAACAGGCAATTATGTATTATTTGATTGAGGAAAATATTGTAAAATTTCCTTAAGATGTTGCGGGAAAAGTGGGTAGGTACGCTGGCGGTGAAGGACGGCCGACAAAGCTAGGCATGAAAGAAGCCCATAGCGGTTAGATTAATCGTGAAAGCGTAATTCACGTGGCGAGCCTGTCACGTTGCGGGCGGCGGGAGCGAGGGGCGCGGGCCTGCACGACCGGTGCACGTGGCCACCGACATATAACCACCTCTATCGATCGCGATAACCACTGCCGATCAGAGAATAACAAAACAAGTTGCAACTACGAGTGCATGCGCGGACTTAAAATCAAAATTCTTACAATTTGCAAATAGAATTTCTTAGTTACATCAGTAATTTGAGTTGAAAGCCAAACGCATGCAAGAAATTCTTATTTACCTTACTTGCCTTAGAATTAAACCTCTTTACCAGATAGAGGGTTCGTTGCCTATCACATGAAACTATTAGAATCTTCAAATTGGATGCACTGCGGGGTGCCTCAACTAGTCATTATGCTCCAGCTATACTGCAAAACTGCAACCCTGCAGACAACTCCTATAGCCAAAGTATTGCAAAGTTAGCAAATTGCAACGCGAAATGATACCATTACCATATACGACCGCTTCCTAGCTGCTACCCAGTTTAGCTCGCAGCCAACTCACATTGTGGCCTTTACGAGACTTAAATCATTAATTAAAGTAAGTTTTTTGTTACCAGAAAACTATAGTCAATTACATATTTTTTTTTAAGTACGTGATTCATTCAGCAGTCGTAGTTAATGGCTTCGGGCTACGACGCAGATCGATCGATTGTCGCGGTCAAGCAATGTTGCTGCGGTTAAGACTTGAATGGGTAGCCGGTGTTTACGCATGTAATCGTGGCACCTCGATGGCCGGGCACATTTTAAGCCACATCGATCCGGCTCTCATGCGGATAACTGACAACCCGAAAATTGACAACCGAACCGTGAGACACCGCCGCCAGTAGTTTACGAAGGTCAGATTTCAGTGACTTCCTGTGAAATGCGGACTTTTAGGTGTATTTGATTCGATTGGAAACCTGCGTGTCTTAGTACCTACTTTTATTTTTGATGGACTTTTTGAGATTTCGATGTCAGTTAGAAAGTCTAATCTCATTAATTCGTAAAAAAAATATTGGCGTTGTGAGGCTGCATGGACCTAGAGCATGCAATATCTCGTCATGAAATCTGTAACTGTGTAACTTCAGCTTACCTACTACCCATCCTTAAATTGAAGAAAACATACGCTCAAACAATATTTCAATTAGTTTAATTGAAACTTATTGATTTAAAACTTTTTAAAATAACTTTAATTTCGGAAGTCAGTGTCTTAGGTTTTGTATTTTCGTTTTTTTGCCACCGACTTCCGAAATTAAAGTAATTTTTTCTCTTTTTTTCGTATTTTTGGAAGACGGTTGTTCTTTTTTTTGTAAATTAGTTTCTTTTTCTTTTTTTAGTTATAGAACCTACCCCACACAAATTCTTATACCACTACTTGATATGTAAATAACAGTGACAGGAAATTATTAAAACATCATCAATATATGCTAAGTGGATAAAATACGCATTTATAACTCAAAAACTGCTGTACAGATCTTGATCAAATATATGGGACCACATGAGAAGCACCAGCTTTCAAATAAATAAATAATCATCAAAATCGGTTCACCTAGAAAAAAGTTCTGAGCGTTAGCTTATTATTTCGTCAAAACCGGATCTATTTGGATATAAGCTCTGAATTTTATTGTGCTGATTCCAATAAGAGAATATTTTTTTTTTGTTGAATGGTGAGATTTTTTCTACTTTTGTTATAATATTGTTAAATTTGAAACGTTGTCTGTTTTTAACCGACTTCAAAAAAGGAGGAGGTTCTCAATTCGTCCCTTTTCTTTTTTTTTTATGTGGCAAAAATATGTGTCATATAAAAAAACAGACAACGTTCAAATGTAGTAAAATTATAACAAAACTAAAAATATTCTCACCATTCAGCAAAAAATTTTATTCTCGTATTGGAATCAGCACAATAAAAGTCAGAGTTTATATCCAAATAGACCCGGTTTTGACGAAATAATTTACACCAAACTCACTCGGAATACTATTGCGACTGGCGCATGACAATTTTTCCGATAAACCTTCACTTATGTACATGTAATTTAGGAAAATTATCTTTAAGACCGTGCTTTTAAGGTTGACATTCATGTATTTTAGGAGTCGCTGGGGAAGTGAGGTGAGGGATGAAGGGCAGGTCATCGGCCCCGCGCCCCCGCGCCCCTCTCAGGCGGAGGCTGCGAGGACATCACAGGCTGTCGGCCGAGAGAGCCGAACGAGCCGGGCGCGCCCGTACACACCATATGTCTTCTTGACATGTTTATTGAAAACTCGCAGATAACAATCGCCCACTAATATACAATTCAAGTCATACAATCTTAAAAAAAAATACAAAAATTCCTACCGTTTTTATTCCGACTTTACCTGAATTTTGCGTTTTCAGAATTTTCTTGACTTATTAAAAACTGAACAATGATAATATATTTCTTTTTTAAAGAAAGTTCCAATGTCTATATACCATGTTTCACCTATTGAACATGAATAATGGACATAGGAACATTAAAAAGACAAGCGCAGCAAACTTTCGTCATTTTTCCTATGACTTTCATGAGTATTTCCTTAGAGACATCCTATGGAAATATTCATGGACGTCATACGAACACGTAAGGCATAAAGTTTAATAGTAATTCTAAAGCTACAATAACTTTCAACCAAACGTTACAACCAAAAAAAAAAACTGAGCTTAAACCGACGCCGGCACGAGTTAATCTGCCTCATATTTTTTCATAAAGCACAATTGGACATAAAACGTATGCGAACATCAAACCTTGATTTTTCATTGAAGTGATCTTTCATTTCCTCCCTATGATCCCGGCGGAATAGTTAGAAGGGTACTATAGCATATAACCCAATTTTCCAATGACGGTATTAGGTCTCAATGTGATAGAAGGCACGCCTATCGGTATTTATTGGGCACAGTTCCAATTCCGGACCGTAATCGAGAATTTTTCTTACAGTAAAACTCAATTATACTTTTCTCGATCTGGGGATCGAATCCATCTTCTTCGAACTTGGAAGCGTTAGCGGTCGGACTCCGTGCTTATTACTGCCACGATATCAAAATTATGTTATGAGTATGGTTACGAATAGAAATATGCGGAGAATTTTATTAAAACCTTGTCAACTCTGGTAAAGTACTGTAAATCTGTTCTACTTCTTATTACTAGAATTTTTGAAATGATGTAATACGTTTTTTAAACGCTATATTACGACTTTAAAAGCAGCAATACAACTACTAATTCCTCAAAGAAAAAGACTCAATCACCGTGTTATTAAGGAGACAAGTTACAGACGGCAACACCAACAATTACCTGTAGATAATTACAGGATAGGTGCCCGAAGCAAACAATTACCTACAGCAACAATCCTCTAATACTCGTATATACAAATCTCGTGTCACAGTGTTTGTTATCGAACTCATACGAAACGGGTTGACCGATTTTTATGTTTTTTTTTTTTGTGTATATTTGGTAGATCTGAGAATAAGTCGTAACGTATATTCCATACCGCTGCGGGCTAAACCGCGGGGCGCAGCTAATTATTATTATTATTATTATATTATATTATTATATTATTATTATTATTAATATTATAAATGTGAAAGTGTGGATGTTTGTTACTCAATCACGCTAAAACGGCTGAACGGATTTGGATAAAATTTGGCACATGGGTAGACCATGACCTGGGTTAGGACATAGGATACTTTTTATCTCGATAGTACGTTCCCGTAGGATAATTTCCGACCTCCACGCGGGCAAAGCCGCGGGCAAAAGCTAGTCAGTTACATTAGAAGCTGATTTAAACTAGAACAAGCGGCATTTTAAACTAAATTAACAAGAAGTTAAACAAGTGGTAGTCAAGGTAACAAGAGACATATTGTGTATGAGACACTTGTATACACAAAGATGGTTTAAAAAGCATTGTTACTTAAAAACTGAATCCTGGCGTAGTTGTTTTTAATTTCAAATAACCAATACCTATTTTTATAAAGCAACTGGTTACATAAAACCTTAGCTTAAAAATATTTAGTGTCTATAAAAATAACTACGTGCTTCACCGAACAAACATTAATTTTGCCCATGTCAGTAATTAAATGATTAAAAGATTTGCAATTTTTATTTTGTGATACGATAAAGTCACTGTCAATATTATGAAAGTAGCAGTCGTTATAGACTCGGGGTCAGAATCCTGCGCTACCGACGAATGGTAGGAATCAGGAATAGCTCAGTGTGATTTTATTTGGTAGGATTCCGACATAACCCACTGTTCTCTCCAGACGGAGGGATAACCAAGGTTTTCCACAAACAATATGATCCCAACATCGAACCAAAAATGTAGTAGGAATTTGGAAGACCTTTAAATTTTGTTTTATCAGATTACTGGTAATATACAGAAACCCGTAACGAGGAATAGTCGCGGTTTCAATAATTTACGTGGATGAAAACCCTTTTACGACTTTCAACAGAAAAGCCTTTGACCTATTTCAAAAACATACTCTACTTAGCATTCTACTATACATAGCATAATCAGCCTGTAATGTCTCCACTGCTGGGACACAGACCTCCTCTCTGTGAGAGGGAGTGTGCCGTAATCCACCAGGCGGGCCCAGTGCGTGTTGGTAGATTTCACCTGTCTTCGAATTTTTGATTCTAGGACATGCCGGTTTCCTCACGATGTTTTCCTTCACCGTTTTGAGAGCAGTGGTGATCAAATAATTTACACAGAGTTAAGTGCCTGTCTGCGTTCGAACCTATGACCTACAAAGAGTAAAATATGAAACCTTCACACTTCGCATACTACATCGCGTCTTTGTAGGTAGTTACCTCCTTCATAAGATATAATAATGACAAAGTAGCTCTATTAATTTTATTAATCAAGTAATAAGTACGAAGATGAAAGCTGACTACAGCCGGCGCGGCGATGAAACTGATAGACGGTGGACATTCCTTTGTAATTGTATTCTGTTAATTACTAAAGTGCAGACAGACTATGTGTGTTGGTCAAGTGAGTAGGCGAGCCAGCGCTTGTATGCGTACACGGAATTAATACTATTATATGTAGGCCTGTAATAGTAGGGTATCTTTAACTTGCAAACTTATAGGGATCCTTTACAGACTGATACAAATGGTTAGTTTGTAGGTCAAGTGGTCAACAAGGTCGTTGGTGTAACTGAAGTAGATAAAGAACAGATGCATGTTTAGACACGATTTGGGCTCTTTAAATGTTGGCGTAAATCTATACTAATCTAGATAATCATAAAGCTGAAGAATTTTGTTTATTTTTATTTTTTTGTTTGTTTGTTTGAACACGCTAATCTCTGGAACTCCCTGTCGGATTTGAAAAATTGTTGTTTGTATTTGATAGCCAAATTTTTGAGGAAGGTTATATGCTATCTAACATCACGCTACGAACCTAAGGAACCGAGCAAAAATAAACAAACTCAGAAAGAACGCTAAGCGAAAACGTAGTAATAATACGGGCAGGCGATGCGATGCGACGGTGTGGGTCAGGGGAACGAAGTCGCGGGCAGAAGCTAGTATATAATAAACGGTCTCGATGTTGCACTTTGATAGATACATAAATAATTGTTATGTCAATTAATAAAGTCAAGCGTGTTGTAAAGGCGATAGACTGACTTACATGGGATCTAAAGGTTAATACACCAACAAAAATACGGATATTCAGCTCATACATGAGCCTCGAAGCAGACTTACGGATGATGATAAAACCGATACAAACTAATGGCATTCCGGCCTCGTCGTACAACGTAGAGTACATGCAGCTGAAGCACGGATATCTATGAGCTGAAGCCTTTGTAAGTGTATCTTGTTAATTAATAAAGTAGACATGTAGGTGTGTTGTCGAGTGGGTAGACGAGCCAATGCGGTTGTCATGTGTTAGTGCTGAGGCTTCGACGCGGCGAGTCGCGCGCTATCGGCGCGATCGTTCGCTCCGCGCCACTCCACCGGGTTTTTGGGTCAAGCGGGTTGTGACCAGTGTTGCTGCTTTAGGGATTGCCCTCTCATATCCAGGAATTTACTGAATGCATGTTCAATATACAGAATGTATCGGCGAAATCACAGATAATTCCAAGAATTTGAACTAGCTTTGAATTGAGTGTATCGAGTCGGTATCTTGCACCCGACTGATGTAGGTCAGCTGTTCGATACAGTTAGTAAGGTTCGTAGAAGTGTTGCACCGCTTTGTAAGCAGAAGTAAATGCAGCTGAGAGTTACAGCATAACAATAATAAATGTGACCATCACTTTATTAGTTCAAGATTAAACTTCAGTTATTGCCTGTTCTTTAAAAAATCCTTTTAGCGGGATAGTTTTTCATCGGAATTGTTGTTTTTCATTGTTTAAGTGTAAGTTTGGAGATCCAAACTTAAATGCTTACGTTGTGTTAGTGTCACTATACAGATTCATAGTAACACTAACACAACTAGTGATGAAAGGAATTTTGTTCTTGGATTTAAAGGAAAACCTCAAGCAATCCCAACAATACCTAAGTAAATGTGAAACTATCACAAAAGCGCAAAAATTTAGGTACAAGTAGAAGGACAAGACATGCACACGAACATTGCTCTGGAAGACAGCAAACCGAAACTTCCCATTGAACATAAGTTACAGGGTCATCGAAACACACGTTGCTATGGTAAAATAAAAAAGCAATAAACATAAAACAGGGGTGGGGAGCCGAAGACGAGCCTCTCGAGCGCGTATCAAAAAAGGTGAGTTTTATGAATTTCGACATCTCGAGCCGTTTGACGAGTAATCCGGCCGAGGCATTGTGCCTCGAGAGAACTCCACCGTTATTACGACACGAGAGCCTCGCCAACACAACCGACACACACTTGGCGAGGCGTATTACCGCACTCCTACACTGTACAGAGATACGTAGACTTATAATTACGTACCAAAACTCGTTCTTGCTACGAAATAATACTAAGGATTCTACTATATAAAGTAAATGACTGACGAGATCCTTTGCTATTATCTATAAGTTTAAAAACAACTATATTTGAATGAAGCCGTCTCTAAATAAGCTACCTTTTTAACACAGCCTTGTTTGTCAGTATCTTCTATGAAATACTCAATTAAACAAGGCTGGTATTAAAAACCTTGTTTCAAAATAAGTGGGTTGTGAGAGGATCTAAATATCTAATTGTAATCTTATTTGCATTTAAACCGTTCGCTCCTTCGCTTCGAGAGAATTTCAAGTTAACTAGGGATGGCGGCGCGCGGCGGTGCCTGGCCGCAAATCACGGCTGTACGAATTTGCTTCTTACACAAGGCGCGAGCAAAGTTTTTGATTGGAATAATAGATATTATTAGGATTAATTGCGGTGCTGCAGATACGGATACCGATTTGATACTCTGACGTGTACTTGAATTATTTCGAACAAGTGACGCCCCAAAACAGTATTCTGATCGATTTACCAATTAATTAATTAACATTCTCCTGTTATAGTATTTTTATCTCACAAAACGACGCGCGGTTTACTTGTGGTAAACAAGTGAACAAACATGCTGTGAATGTGTGTGTAAGCGCAGGAGCTCTCGGTACCGTCAGAGACAATCGCGAAATCGAAAGTGTTTGTGAGTGTGTTATGTGCTCATGCTACTCGTCGTCACGCACACATTTACAGCGTATTTGTACACTTGGTTAACACAAGTAAAGCGCGCGTCGTTTTGTGAGATAAAACTTTTCTTTCTCGCGTAAACCCTCGTATGAGAAAACATAACAACAAACGTGTTAAAGTTAAAACCCTCGACTAAAATACTTTAACCACGGTAGATTATTTAGTGGATTTTGTGTATATTCGAAACTTTTCACTGAAGATCTAGATGAGTACCTTGTATAAATAATACAGTAATTGTAAGAAGAAACACCTGTTTAGTCATTGGAGGACAAAACACAGGAGCAGACAGCGGAGGTCGCGGGGCACGTGTAGCCGGGCACGCAGGCTGTCCCTAGGGCTCGTCCCGACGAAGACGCACACACACACACACACACAAACAATCACCCTAATAAATAGGTATCATATCGATTACCCACAATCCCGCGTAATTCAATCCATTGAGACGTCCCAAACGACTGTGAGAGATCTTCATTTTTGATCTCACTAACACTCGATAATGATAAATATTAAAAAAAAAACCCTGGTCACTGCTGTCTCCTTATGTGTAATGACGCATAATAAATCTTGAATAGGAACATGAGACCCGTTTAGCAGAAAAAAAATTAATACATGCTACCTTACAGAGAAGACTTATTATTTAAGTGTGCCAGCAATCGTAAAACCATGTCTACTCCGCTTGAAAACACATTTTAAAACTAAAGTCGTCAACTGAATGGAAGAAAAACATCAATTTTAAAAGTTACACGCAGTGATAAGAGTAAAAGAAGGAGCTAAGTTTCAAGTTGAATGGTAAAAGTGGTAAAAGGTCGGACTCGAATGGAAATATAATCTGTATGAGGCAGCAGTTGCTAGGGGACTTCCGTTTTCATCGTATGCTGACCATGCGTCAAATAATCATGAAAATCAAACGTCAATAGATACATTTTCGGAGTTCATCAATTTGATGTTGCACAGCTAATAGGAAAACAATAATGTCACCCAATCACCGAAACAGAATTCGACAGCTCTAACATGGCTTGAAAATCAAATGAACTGTAATTTGTTCATGAGCATGCCACTAACAATTCAGTGCTTGTAGTCTAGTTTTAAGCCCATAACAGTGATTATTAACCCTTATTTCAGAGTAAACATATTATCATCATACCGTCATTGTGTGCGTATACCAGCATGAACTTTTATAACCCAGAGGACGGTTATGGAGCGATGCAGCCGCTGTCCGTTTCGGTCATAACTTTTAATTAACCGCACTTTACAAACTAACCTTGTTAATCGTCTTACGCTTCAACGCTCATTCATAATTGCCACTCGTAAAATCAGGGGTGGACTCTAACAAAATAGACTACAGTAGGTACGAGACGAGCCTCATGCGCCACTGTTCGACAGATGACTTCCAGTTATCAGGATAATTAATTATGAACGTAACCACCATGCAACGTATAGGTCGCTTCCTAGATGTTTTATTAACAACATCGCTTGATAATCTGCTAACTTAATCAAGAATATTCAAACCTGAAAAGTATGTGAATATTAACTAAACAATTAACTACAAAATAATTAGTCTCATAAAATAAAAAATTATAAACACAAGCGGGATAGTCCATTATTATTTTGTATTAAGAACTACAAAAATATAAGGATAGACCATCCTGCTAACCCCCATAAGGAAGAGGTGTGGATATTCACTGAATGAAACATGCTTTCTGGATAACTGGATTCGTCAGAATCTCGGAATTCAGTATACGTTATGCCGTGTCTCAGAACTCACTACACATATAGCGTTCATTGAGTGTATGACCTTCATTCAGTTGCACTGGGTCAGCGTATCATCGCTGCTGAAATTCCAAGAACGGTTACACTAGACTCAAACGCGTAACTCCCCTTCCTCCCTCCCTTTACCTGCAGTAACCATTCTCCATTTAAATATTTTTGAGGAGATCACCCCGTAGCACAATCATAACCCTTTTTCGTAGCTTTCGTAGCGCTCGTAGCCGACTGCTACGACGCACACATTTATTTTCTGGTGATTAATGTTTTTCATGAAAATTAATTATGATGTTTTTTTTTATTGTCATATCAGTGTGGGAAGTGGAAAATGCTACGGAAATTGTATTTATATTTTTTTATGCACCACGGTGCTAATAAATTTTAACCCAAGCCTTCAAGAGAATTATTTTTAATCATATCTACTTACTTATGTTGCTAAAATTAAAAAAAATACATTTTTTTTCATATTTTTAACTAAACTAATTTAGAATTCCGGAAAAGATTTAGTTACAGCCTGTGTAACCAAAAATTTAAAAATAATAGCCAGTAGGCAGTAATGATATGAAACACTGGAATTTGATAATAATTATTTTCTCCATTTAGGCGGAAAAATAATAAGAGGGTATAAGTGCGGTATAAGCTTAGTCAGTGAGCAGCATCGCGATCGTCATGAGAAAACTTGCAAAGAGAAGCGTCAAGTTTGCGGGCGGCGAGGGTGTGCGGGTGTGGGGCGCGGGGGGCGCGGGATGCGGAGGTCACGGATCAGCTGGGCGGCGGCCATATTGATTCCCCGGCCTGTTTGATCGGCGCCACCCGTCCCCCGCCGCGCCGCCACCCCGCGCCCACACCCGCTCCACGGATTAATAGACGAGAACAACTTTTATGATTTCAACTCAAACAGAACGATGGCCTATTTAATGTTACCCGTAAAGTGCGAAACGGGGGAAACGCACACATAATGTACGATTGCATGCGTAATTCCGGACTATTCGATAAAAGCAAAGTTCAATAAACGTAGGCTGTTACTAGATTAGCTGATCTTTAATACTAAAATCGGATTGTGTTGTGTTTAAGTAATTTATTCCGCAGTAAATCACTGTTATTTCCAGCAGCCACGTTGAATTATCGTTGGAATGAACAGAATCCTGAACATAAAAGGTTTTAGAGATTGTTCTATGCCTCTTATCGCTATCGTGTCAATTGGTTCGCTACTGTTTACATCGATACGCTCCAAAATACTCGTACAAAAGAAATGAAAGTCGCTCTGTTCGATACAATGCGGCATCAGTCTGCATTAATTAATAGAATCGGCTGTAGAGCGCTCATCAGATAAAAGAATGACCGTATTGAATATGATGAATGTACATTTCCTGTAAACAAGTGAGCACGAGAGGTTATAGGAAAGTATGTAAGAAAAATCGAAACGTGACTAGCTAACTCGAGTTGGCTCTAAATTGAACAGGGCCTAAAGTAAAGTAGGCGAGGCGAGCGGCGAGCGGCGTAGACGAATTTCAAGTGTTTCTTTTACCGTGAAGAAGTGGCGCGTGCAGGAGAGCGGGCGAGCCACGCGCCCGCCGAGCGCACACACACAGCCACACCGTGTGTGTACACTATCTAAACACAACTTTTCAAGCCGCTCGTTAAAATTGATATACAGAAATAAGTTAATAACTATGGCCTGTAAAATCATATAAGAGTCTGCAAATTATTTAATTTGTGTATTTTTTTGGCATTCGTTCACTCATACCTGCTACATAAATAAAACAATTTTTCTTTCGATATCACATTTATTCAACGCCTGTTTGCCAATAACGTCACAACCTACGTGGGACAGTTTTGACAATATGAACATGGTGTCAAATATCAGCGGTCAATTCGGTCACCGTTCAAGTTCAGCAGGGTCGTTTGTGGGCAGGAACATACACGTGGTAAGTACATTGTAGGAGAAACGACTGGGTTAAAAGCCAGTAATTGTGGGGTAAAGTAATATTGAGAAACTGATAGTTTCTGTTACAGCTATATATCTCGCCTACGACTATCGATGTGGGAATTTCCATCATTACGTCTTCACAGAATAGTCAGCCGAAGGCGTTTTTAGAAGAATTATAAGTTAAGTAGTTCAATTATAATAATCTTCATAATGCGATAATTGCGATAATTTTCTATTTTGAGAATGCACCCTTCAGTGAGCAAACGATGTGTAGATAAACACCTACTTACCTACGTTCCTTTGAAAATAGCGAGGTATATAATAGTTATCTGTTTTTTTTTACTTTAAAACTTTTAGTATTTTCACGTAGGTAATTGCATTGTGTTTAACTCATTTAACGAAGGAACGAACTACGACGTTCCATGAAAACAAAAACACTTAAGTAAAGTTTGCAATATAGTAGAACTAAATATATTCTAAAGATACGAGCAATCAATGAAACTACCAGACCGTTCAACCCAAAAATATCGAAGAAAAGAGAGACGGGTGTGAACGACCACTCATAATCAGTGTATAGCAAAAGTGGGGTGTTCCAATTATGTTGACATTACACATGGTTTGGTACATTAAGCTACCAATTAGAGGCGCACGGCGGGCTCGGGCGGAAGCCGTTCAACCACGCGCTAGGTTACCGCTCTAGTCGACTATTCGATTTATTCACTTACCGCTGTTCAATCGAGAGCCACTTTTATAACTTCTCAGTGATAAAATTCTGAGTGACATCTCTGCTTGTGTGGTTTTAAAATGCGCGATTTACCTTTTGACATAAATACTTGCAACGAGACCTGAAGAATTTAGCGGTTTACCATTCAGTTGCTCATGATTGTGAAAAATCCAACTACTACTACTAAGAGTATTCTATTCTATTCTACTAAGAATTACTTTTCAAGTGTTTTATTTATATTTATGCCAATAAACGCATTTTCATTATTTTTCTTTCTCTCTATCTGAATATTTTCAGCAAACAAGAAAAAACAACTTTAATAACAAAACAGGGCGGCAAGGACATCGACGCGCTACCTGTTACCATGGATTCAGTACATGATTCTGAACCCATGGGGGGTTCAGAATCGAAAGGAAAGAGAAAGTAAAAAGACGTCAGTTTGTTATGGCCACGTGTATTTATACATATACAGACTGGCATTTACGCGCAAACTTTAACCATAAATTCAGCACATGATTCTATACACCCTAGAGTATAATTTTTCGCTGGTTATAAAAAAATTATAGCTGTTCCATACATTTTGACCGCGAAGGTAATAAACCCACGTCTTTTTTTCTTTCAGGGTGGGCAGAAACTAAAGAAGCTAGAGTTACGAACTTAACTTAAACTGTCTTAAACGATACTCCTTTTACTTCGTTTACGTTTGGAAGTTCAAATGGATCTTGATCAAATTCCGACAAAGTAATTGCATTAAAAGCAAATGTAAACACTGGCATAGAAAAACAAACATATTGAAGAGAAACTGGACCATTTTGAACGCTTTCGGAACGTTTAATGCGTTCAACCAGTTTGAACTGGACTGTACCGTGACTCGCTGGAAGTATCATCATACGCCCCGAACTGTAAGGTAGTACTGCAATATGAGCGTGTTTGGAGAGGGAGATTCACATATACGAAGTATTATACATTAAAGGAAAATGGGTATGATGATGGAAACAAGCATTATTTACATCCCACCCAATTTAATAATCTAATATTCGTTATGATAATCAGGTAAGAATAAAAACAAGGCACTTGTTTATCATCCCGCACGAGTTGAAAGTTACCCGGTAAGAATACGTATTGTAGGTAATATGGCCGTAGATATATGCATGAACAGCTTTGTCTACCGCTATGGCTGGTTTAAAAGAACATGTGATTTGAGACGTTTAAAAAATGAATCGGTGAACTATCACCAGATACTAATCCACGAATCATAAATGTGTGGTTAGTAGCCCAAAGAAAAGAAGAGTGCTGCTGCACATAGTGCACATGTCCAATTACGAAAACTTTGGACCGATTTGTTTGCCAGAAACGACAGAATACAGACAAAATTAGAATAAAGCTATGAACACTACGCCTTTGATCATCACTGTATGTGACATTGGTGTTCAAAGTCACAGATGGATAGCATATATATAAGCAAACTTTTCCACCTGACGGCGTGTTCGGGCCAACAGGGTGCAACAATACATTAATAGTATAAACTGTTTATTTGATCAAACATGGGTGAGCCGCGCCGGTCGCTACAGTTCCGCGGCACGCCGCAGTCGGGCTGCATCCGCGTGCACTTGGCTTCACGCCAACACAAACACTAATTCGCTGACGTTGTTACATAATTGCTTCGTTTTTACCAGCGCTACCAATTTTCACATATCGCTTGCCGCGGAAAATATAAAGCAATTATATTTTATCAGTTCATCATCCGAGAGGGAACGTCGTTAACTCGATTTCAGCAAATATTGTAAACTGTCGCGGGTGTTTAATTTAAAAGCGTTTAGCCAATATTTACTGCATGCCATTAAGTGTGTGATATCATCTTTTTATGCAAGAGGTGCACAGTTAGAGTAGATGTAGATAAAATGCAAAAAGTAGAGGACTATTCTTAATTTGTTTAAGTAAACTAATAACTGCGAGTACTTCGAGTATCAAATAATTTTGTTCATAAATATGCAAAAAAGATCTCTAAATAAATTGTCTTAATATAGGGAACAATTGCACGAAAATCCCCCTCATAGTAAACTCCCCTCAAATATACAGTTGCAGGCCAGAGCATTATTTTACAAAACGAAGTGATTCATTCTACGTCTGGGTCTACGAGGCTACGAATTGCTACGAGAAATATTGTACTATATTGTTCGTATATGCGCTACAACCAACTTTGGCTACCAACTTATTCTAACATAAATATTATAGGAATACATGATCTACATAGTTTTGATATAATTTGTTGCAATTAGGAAGGTAATTAAACACAACAATGATGCGAGGGAACATGTTGTATGTTTTAAGATGAGCCCGACCAGGCTGACTCGGCCGCAACTCGCAGCCGCCACAAAAAGAGAGGGTATTAATTTTCGCGACCTGCCGCCACCCTCTAATTATAACGAGAAACTTTCGGCAACTTAGCTCGTGTTACATACAGCTCTGTTAGTCGTTGTTTTCAACGTTGTTAGGGTTCCACGAGATTATAGTCAAAAAATTTAATGGTCCACCATCGTCTATGACCTTGAGTATGCCGTATTTCTTTATTGTACACATTTGTAGAATATGTGTAGTATTTTTCAGTACTCGGGTCGCGGACAATGAATTGTTTACCTTATCCAACATTTGAGTTCAAATTAAATTAGAATGAAAAATAAAATGACTTCCCCACACGCAAGCAGACAGGAAATTATAAAATTGCATAACAAACACATAATGCAAAAAACACAGTCTAGTATTTGGATTAAATTAAAATTATGACTATGCACTATGTACTGTAGGTATATAATTCAAGTAGTTACTACATGAGCAATATACCAGACTATTTACCGGCCATCCTACGTATATGTAGTGATCGAAAACCAAATGATACATAGTGATCGTTAATATTAAAGTAGGGACACACTTTGTGGTATTTTTAGTTAATATGTTTTAAGTGCACTTCATTAAATTAATGGACGGCGAACGGTGTTTGCCAACGTGTAGTGCTGTTATTCTTTGTCATTATCAATAGTGTGTATTATAATGTTTACCTAATAGGCTACCGTAGAGTTTATCTCCTGCTCTGTCAGTCGTGGAAACATATTCGGGCAATGGGATGTCGAATGACTGTTCTAACGTAAGTCAGTTACTCAACCCTCATTTCTTTGCCTTATGACGAAAGTATTTATATACAGGTTGGCAGGTACAGTCACCAAAAGAGATAAGTAACCAGGGTTGTCGGATATAGTTGAAGTTTAGTAAGAAACCGACGGATGTTTTCGAATGAAATTTAATTTAATATATTAACTGTTTGTTTTCTATTAACTTAATTATTTTTTATCTGAAAATATCCATCGGTTTCATAATAAACTTCAACTATATTCGACAACCCTGGTTACTTATTACTTTTGGTGAACGTACATCGACGCGCAAACTCAAACCGTGAGTAGCATAATTGTTTTAAAATGTAATATTTAAGATATTATGACCGTTTCTTATTGTGCTACTGTTTGTTTTTCCTGAAATAAATAAATATGATTCTAGACCCCCTAGCGCAAACATTTTTCGACGGTTATCAAAAAAGAAACTGCTGTTTCATAGAAAAGTACGATACCTATGCGGTCAAAATGTATGGAACACCAAATGTTTCTTTTAATAACCGACTAAAAATTTCAGCGCAGAGATTTTCAGATTCATGTACTGGATAACTGGATAACAGGTTGCGTGTCGATGTTCCTGCCACCCTGAATAATATGCGCTTTTATAATTTCTTACGTGACGATATTATCGTGGATGTCCAAGTCCACATTACGGCATCACGATAACACGGGGAAGTAAAATTTATGGAAATATATGAAGACTCTTTTAAATTCAATAAATAGTTATAACGTGCACGTAACTCCATACATTTTAAGGACGATAATATCATTGCGTCAGAAATTATAGAACCGCACAATGATTACAAAACAAGCCGTGTGCCCGATGGGATTAGGTACCCATCGGGACAACTTCCATAACCCAAATTAACCCAAAAATCACGAACTTCCATACAAAATTTCACCCCCTACGTTACCCCTTTAGGGAATGAATTTTCAAAAATCCTTAGGTATATCAGGAACACTTGTGCAAAATTTCATGCATCGAGACCCAGCTGTATAAGCTGTGTACTGTCTGTCAGTGAAATAATGAATGAATTTTAGATGTTTATTAAGTAGGTAAAGTAGATTTTGAACGGAGACTTTAAAGATATAATATATCTCGGTATATATAGAACAAGGTTCTTGAACCCGTTGCATAACGTAAAGCTACGTACCTACTCGTATGCACGTGTTTCAAGGTCCGGTCTTTCTAGTAATTACTCGTATATTGATTTATCGTAGTATTTCACTGAAGCTTCTTGCTTCGAGTTATCGTAAGTGTTCAGTTGGCTCGAACACAGAGGCTGTCGTATTCTCACGACATGCAACTGATTCTGCCTTTGTACAAAACAAACATTGAATGGAACGTCACAACTGTTACTTTTTAAGAGGCGGACTGCACTGTGTAGGTAGGTAGAGATCATCTAATTTAAAACTGCACGCCCGACCATTGCTTGTTGCATACACATTTCAAATGATTGTATATACATTTTTGTGAAGGGGCGTGCAGTTTTGAAATGGACGATCTCTACACTACTTTATGGTCCTAAGTGTTGGAAAGGAGCTCTGTCGCAATCTAAGTAGTGCACCAACTGTTACATCAAGTTGGGAAATATTACTGCTTATAAAACCAAATAAAATACTGAGACATAAAAAGTCTTCAGAAACAATAAAAGTTTTCAGACTGAAGTCCATCCAGTAATCGTATTCAATCGCTTGCAAGTTATTGAAACCTTTGACAACAACAACTCTAGAATAATTGTCTTGAAAAATCAACCCATGATGTGCGGGAAGCCTTACGAAGCCATACTAGTTCAAATTAACAATCAAAGCGCCGCGGTCTCGTGTCAATATGGAAGCCTTCTAAAGTATTCCAATAAGAGTGAGGCTCGGTAATTTCCTTACTAAACGAGCGTTGCACAAAGTAATTTATGCATCGCATTAATAAAACATGACTATGTAAACGCGTTGACGCAGTTCGGGAGGCCCGTCAGCACTGAGTGGCTTGCATCACAATACAGCGACAATCTGACGGATTATTTACTTTGCTACGGCTTATTATTGGATGAGACTTTCGACGATAATTCGTTTGAATTTTCACAGTATGACGTTGTCAATGAGGGGACATATGCTGATGATGATCTACGTGAAAATATGGCCCTGTTTGCTATGATACCCCATAAAGGAACATTTGGATATGATGAATGTACTGTAATTATTTTATGTTCATACGTGCACCACAAATTCTCAGCACGTTATTAAAATTATGACATCACTTCCCTGCTATAAAGATCAGAATCAGAAAGTCTGGCAGTAGTAACCACTCTACACAATGCGTTTAATATGGACTAATAGCCTCCCAAAATTCTCACAACACACAGGTATTTGTTCAAGTAATGTAGCGTACATACTTGTGTGTGCAAGTTGGCAACGGTAAACGTATAGAGTTAATATTTTAGAGTCGAGTATTACAAGAGCACTAATTTGCGGAGAAGTTGCCGCATGCTCGTGTATGCAAACAAGCCCAGAGTGACTCTTCTCTTCACATTTAAAAAGTGCTACTTTACTATTTGCGTTTCTACTAAAAAAATTAGTGTTAAGAATACATAACTCTTTCTAAGCCATAGTACTTAATTATAAAACTAGCTGTGATAGAGGGCACTGTGATAAGAATTACATGTAAAAGCTATAGACCTACCCAACAATACCCTATTAGTATCTTAAAACTACCATACATAAGTTATAACAATCACAAAAAAGACAAAAACCTCATTTAACAGGATGACGACGCAAAAGGAGTATTCAAGGATCATAGCACGTGGCGTTCTATACTCCCTACCATGAGAAAAAACGCGAGTACACGTATGCATATTATATCCTCTTTGTGTCTGGACAGCACAACTAAAATCCACATTTCCAGTACTATAAGCCTGTTATTTTATATTACTTCTATAATACGAGTCTCCCTCAACGGTGACAAGTCATATTAAAATTCCCGAATGTGTGTGTAAATGTGGGTCGTAATGCAAGTAGGTCAGAGCGCCGGAGCGCCGGAGACGGGCCGCGCCGACCCGACTTCATCACCGTTCTACTAACAGGAAAATTTATACCACTGATTCCCACTACATAGTCCTTTTTACTGAACTCCAATAATACCGATCGAGTGTTCTTAGTTACGCCTACAATCGAATAAATGTGACCCGTGGTTAACCGTTAAATTCGCACCGTGGCATAAAGTTCGGACTTGTCATTTACTTTGAATCCGTCGGAATTATTTTCTATTTGTTTCTTCTTTTGTGATAAATGCATATTATATAAAAGTTCATTAAACACATTACGAGTATCTTACAGATAATTATGTTTCTTGCCGTAACTGGAAAATTATTTATTATTTATAAATTTTATCTATACGAAGCATCGGTTCAGAAAAATCTGTTAAGTATTAAAAAAATTAGAAACTCAGTTATTTAGCAATTAAAAACACAGCTAAGTTTCCAATGTCAAGTTTCAGTAACCCTGACTTATTTAGATGTATCCCATAAAGACACAGCGTGAGGATTTTAATGTAGAGCATGATTTACATATTTAATGGTAGTTCTAGCTAGCGACAGAATCAGTCGACAAGATGTAGAATCGAGATGTAGAGACAAGTGTCGTGCAGTGACGATGACATTCCTTATTTCACGTGCTGAAATTGTCGTAGATGCTCGACTTATAAATCGACATAATAATAGGATGTGTGCTTTGTGAAACTTCTACTAGGTATAAATTCATATATCTACCAGACAGGCACTATCTACATATTACAAAAAAGTTACAGAATTTGAACACGTTATCTACCAGATAAGTTGGGCGGATTTTATGAAGAAGTCGGTGAAACAAGCTATTAGTTTTGTAAAATAAGGATAAAACACATTAAAGGATATTTTTCTGTTCATCGTATCGAAGTGTCTTTGCAAACTGATTAGATTAAAATAAGCTTTTAATATAGGAATGTATATTAATTCAATTAAAGCATTTATTTGTATCTCGCAATTGCAAGGGGCCACTATTATATTTCATTGAAGAGCCGCCTCCGCGAGTGACGATACTTAAGTAGGAACGCCCGATGCAGTTTCAAGGGGTAAAAATTACTGTCTAAAGAAATATTTGACAACTCGGCTACTCTCATAGCTGTACAAACAATACAAGAAAAGATTACGCTGTGATAAAAATATAATTACTCAGTCACCTAAGCTAGGTGCTATCAAGAGTCACTAACCTGAACTGAGTCACAGCGTGCACTGTCTGGAAAGGTCCACTCAAGTCTGTGTGGTTCTTTCCTCAAAAGAACGTCTCAGACATTAATCTGCATGGCCGGACCAAGATTATGTCTGGACTTTAAAAGAGACTGTGATCTCTGAGTTTGTTTCGGTCTTTCTGCTCAGAGTAGTCGGATAGAAACCACCGAACTCGTCTTGTTGTAAAACATAATTTATTGTTGACGTGTAAAAGTATTATTTGAACCAATTTACAGAAATAAATATCATTTATCATCACTTATACGCTAGGTGTACTTGTGGAAATTTTTTCAATGCGTACCTACCATCATTCGACATCTCGAATAAGTATCAATATCGTGACCTGATTCTATGAGGAAACCTCTCCCGCGGCTAATTCATGTGTAGAAACTGAGAGCCGTAACTATATCTAATTACATAAGCGCAGATTTTAATGAAGGCTCCACAGAACTTCGCTCCTAAAGGCTTGAAACCGTAATTCCCCTGCCTTTTGTTCCCTTTGTCTCGGATACAGTACCACTCGAATCTTTGGTTAGGTGTCGACGACTAATGCTTTGGGACCTATTTTTTTTTCGCGTAAATCTATTAAACCCGCCGTATTGATAGTCGTAACTTGTTAAAGGGCTTAGCAGGAATGTGTCTCCATCTGTCTTGACATCGCTTTCGCATTGCGGAGTTCAACTTTTTTATCATGTTAAAATTAACAAATGTACTAATACTATGTATAATGATGATAATTATTTGCCTCACATCATTAACACGGTGGCTCAAGTCCACATTGACATGAAACACTTGACAATATTTAACTACAACATAAAGCTTTGGAGTCGACACAGGTTATCCACGGTCGTGAGTTCGTGACAACGTTTCATTTGCAAGCTGCTGATAGTATCCATGGCGTGACATGGACACAAAGCTGGAACTATATTAAAAATAAATTGGCGATATCTGTGACAAGAGTGAACATATGTAAAATTCAAAATGCTACGGAAGGTAGGTGAAATCATTGCGAGACAGCGGCACAGGACGCATGCTCGGCCCGCACGCATGCGCACCGCCACTTAACCTCAATCCGAGGCATGTTTTTGAATGAAACTTCATTCGGAGCCGGCCCCCGCGACCGTACTTTGCTTTTAGGTGATTTCGGCACTCGAGACGACTTATCTAACCTTACGAATGTACGTCTACAACATAAGTATCGAGTCGGCAAGCAAGCTTCAATTACAGAAGGAGTGGGAAGGAGTTTCACTCGAAATTCAGAATATTTTACTTTTACATATATACCATTATAAGCAAAGGGAAGTCATTCAGATGTATTTTTTATTCTTTAAATACTTCAATATTTTAACTTATAATAATTTAAATAAGTAGGTAACGGAACTAGCTGCAGCCAATAATTACTTACATACAAACCTCGCGTAAAGTAACATTAGCTAATACCTAAAATTTTCGTGACATTTCTTAGCAATTATTTTTTTCGATTAGCTAAATTGTATCTACTAATTTCTAGTCTACTTCAAATAATCTGTATTTGTAAAACTCATTGATATTCAATTTAAACTGAGAAAAATATAAAAGGCTCTCTATTGAGCAATGTGAGACTGAAGACGGTCGACAAAAGGTATCCGCCCACTATACAAAATGTAACAACTGCCGGTTCCGGGCAGGCCCGCACCGACACAGACATAGCATGACAGCTAGGAACTCCTTGCACTACAAATTAAATCATTGTGATACTGTTTGTACGGGATTTGCTACCGCCACTTAAATTATTTTTGAGTTAGTAATGCATATTGTAGAAGAATAAATTGTTACGATGTCGCACTTTAATAATAATAATATTATCTCTGTATGTTCTCGTCTAGCTAACGGCGAGTATTTGCACAGGCATAACCAAGTAGCCAGGATTATTCACCAGCAACTTGCTTTGAAACTAGTGGATTCTGAGGTACCGTATTACAAGTATGTGCCCGACCATTTCTCGAAAATGACCATATCACGTTGTACTGGGATCGATCTATCATAACTGACAGGACTATTGTCGCCAATAAACCTGATATAGTGGTGATAGATCGTTTAGCGCGTCGCACAATGATTGTCGATATTACCATTCCCCATGACGAGAACCTCGTGAAAACTGAGAAAGAGAAAAAAAATATATATCTCGACTTAGCACACGAGGTTGTCGACATGTGTGATGTGGACTCAGCGATCATTGTACCGATAGTCATGACAGCCAATGGCTTAATAGCCAAGAGCCTCAACCAACACCTGAGGAGGCTCTCGTTGGGCAGCTGGATCAAGGGCTTGATTCAGAAGGCGGTATTTCTGGACACGGCCCGCATTGTTAGGAGGTTCCTCTCTCTGGAGCTCTGACCGCCGGTAGCTTGGACCCTGTTCCCGATACCTTTGGGCCACAATTTTTTTTATTTTTAAATGTCTTTAAATTTTTTATATTCTAATATTCAAAAATATAATTTATATGCATATAATGAAATAAAGGAAATAATAATAAAAGTTTTATTGTTTTTCATACAATTATTCTACAGCACAAAATTGAGGCAGCTCCGGTAAGTTATAAGGATACTTGTGATGGGGTTATCTCGCAACTTCCCATGGGTTACTATTAACAATGTTGAGACATAATTAAAAAAGAAAAGAAAAAGTTTAGGTTCTAGGATGTTACGAAATTGTTTTAGCATGTTCACGTATGTATAGTGTTTGTGTGTGTGTGTATGTGTGTGTGGGGGGGTGGATGTGCGGGGTGTGTGAGTGTGAGTAGGTGTAGTGGTTGGGTAGGTGGTAGTGTGAATTGTATTTGGCTAGTTTAAAATAAAATCTAATTCAACGTCAATGTATTGTGTGACCCAAACAGAACACATACATACTTACATACATTTGCATGGGGGTAGGCTGAAACTACAGAACACCACCTACTACGAGTGTTAAATAATCCTTACTTCGTTTACGTTCATACATCTACCAATCTAAAAGAAGTTCGTTCAGAATCAATAATAGAATCGATTTTAAGCCATGGATGGTACTTATACCTACCATGAGATACAATGACGTAGGTATCTAATAATTTTGAGTTAATTTTCTTCGCAGCGCTACGCGGTACCGGAAAAACGTATTCATCCATTTTTAGGGTTCCGTATCCAAAGGATAAAACGGGACCCTATTACTAAGACTCCACTGTCCGTCCGTCTGTCTGCCCGTCTGTCACCAGGCTGTATCTCATGAACCGTGATAGTTAGACAGTTGCAATTTTCACAGATGATGTATTTCTATTGCAGCTATAACAACAAATACTAAAAATCACAATAAAATAAATATTTAATGGGGCTCCCATACAACAACAACACAACAGACATTTTTTTTTTTGCTGTTTTTGTCATTATCGGAACCTTACCTTTCCCGTACCCTACCCTTCGTGCGCGAGTCCGACTCGCAGTTGGGCGGTTTTTTTTTACATTAAATGATAAATGATTTTATTTCTGTAAGTAGGTTTGAACAAACACTTTTACACGTGAATCATATTTTACTAGATGACTCAGGAATTACGACTCCTTTATTAAATCTTACAGGGTTGTTTAAGCTTTTGTCTATTCTACAAATGGCATTGTAAAATATGTATAAGTTTCAGTAATTATAATAGTAACCTCAGTTAGTGACTAAGCAACAGATAAGACTTCTAGGTAGGTACCTACCCATAGTAGTCGTTTCTACAACCTTATCAGTTACACTAACCACACTCTTGCGGTTTTTAGTTAATACTACTGTCAGTATGCATGTAACATTAGGGAAAAGATTGGCCAATTAATGAACATTATTTAATACAAATAGTAGATAAAAAAAATGTGTTAATCATTAAATTGGGTTTTTAATAAACAAACGATAACACGTTTGGACTTGTGAGACGTTTCTCACAAGTCCTAAACGCGTTATCGTTTGTTCTATCGTGTTATTGTTTCTTCCTATTATCTCGTTAGATAATAGGAGGAAAGTTTGGGTTTTACATAAGATTGATATAATGTAGGTATTTGATATAAGTAGGTACCTAAGACGACAAGAAGTAGGTAACAGTCATATATATTAAACGAATAAAAAAATTGTTTTCAAATATGCCAAATGAAATTATTTGTTTTAGCTTGGAATAACGACGTGACCCTAACATATTGTTTAAAACTGTCCTTATAAATCGCCAATACATTGTCTGTAGACTTGAAAAGAATACTTGTACATATATATGCACTATCTAAGGCTCAGTTAGCACTACATACCCATTGACTATGACCAATAGCTATGTTCCATCACCATACTTATTGTTCATAGTGATTACTTGTGGTACAGGCATCAGTTTCGACTTTCAGACGTCGAGTAAGGAACAGCAGGAAGTCGTAGGGCGTCCATAGTAACTAACGTATTATTTATTGTTACGTGGAGTTTTCTATAAATAGGTTCGATTAGACCAAGGCTGCTCAACCCCAGGCCCGCGGGCCACAGGAGCCAAAGCATTTGGATTGGCCTGCCAAAAGCTATTAGCTGGCGATAGTCTTTTGTGAACTGATTTCTAGACTTCAAACCAGCTCTAAACAAATATTTTTCCAACAATAAAAAATATTTTCACACATGATTTTATTATCGACCTCAGATTTGTCGGCAAATATTGATAATTTGTTAGCATAAACACCTTTTCAAAGGTATCAGCGAAGTTTTTTTTTTTAGATTATTCAGACTATGAGTAACTTAAAGTTTTGTGTAATTTTAATAGTTAAGTATCCACCATAACTGTAGGCAAGTTTTATTTACTAGATGGCTCGCCGGCATGGAATAAAAATTATGGCCCTGCTTCAAAATTAGTTGAGCAGCCTTGGTTTAAACTGATGTCTGAAAATCATATCTGATGCCTGTGCCACAGATAATATCGAGTGCAGTTTTAATTTGAATGTTAGATATAATATTAATGACAGAGATGATTTTTAATTAATGATGAGTATGATTGAATATGAGCTGCACGATAACCGACAAATGCGTGCATTGTCTGGACAGGTCCACTCAATCTGTGTGGTTATTTCCTCAAAAGATCATTTCAGATACCAATCTCCATAGTCTTCACATGATCTGACCAAGATTTTGTCTGGACTTTAAAAGAGACTGTGACCTCTGAGTTTGTTTCGGCCTTTCTTCTCAGAGTAGTCAGATAGGAAACGCCGACCTCATCGAGTTTAAAAAATATGATTGACGTGTAAAAATGTTTGTACAAACCTACTTACAGAAATAAAATCATTTATCGTTTATTGAACAGTCTATACAACAAGTTTATTTTGCAAACATAGATAAACTATTCGCGGATCCGAATTCCTCGTAACGAACGTCCTAATTAAATACTCAAAGGAAAATAACACATAAAATACGAGAACAAATAGTAAGAAACTTAACACTCACGCTAAATCATTAGTGTCAAAACAATGGCACGAGAATGGATACGTTGTGTTCGTGATTACGCAGGGTGGGCCCGCGATTGCTACCTGACATATTAAATTAATTCACGGATAACACCTGCACTCTCACACCAGACGAACAAACAAACATGAATTATGATTACATAGAGAATTTTGTTCTGTAACTTTGTCAACGTTGGTACCGAGTGTTCTAACAATGTCGCGATTCGCGTCACCTTTGTATTTAGGTAGATACAAAGGTGCGTCTACATAGTGATTTTTAAGGAATAGATGGAAAATGGCAACTTTGTCGTGCGATCTATCGCTGGATTACCTAGATACCTACCTAAGCTAGGAACAGAAATTAAACATTTTGTCTTTTATAACAAAATCAAAATCAATCAATGTTTGTTGCACTGTCTGGATAGTGTTGCTTATAAGAATAATCTTGTTAAAGAATGAATGAAAAGGTTCGATTGTAATAACAACATAGAGATGTAATGATTTTAGGTGATGGTGAAAACAGAAAAAAAATATACCAAATAATATGTAGGTAAATTACCTACAGTAAACATGAGAGACATGAGTCGGTAGGGAAGATAAACAAAATTCCTATCAATCAACAATATACGATTCTATCGCTGCGAGATGTCTAGGTTTGATAGATGTCGTGTAAATACATACATACTTACATGTAGTTTTACATATACAGGGGAACCCCTAAATAGAAATACATTTATATAAAACTAGCTTCTGCCCGCAACTTCGTCCGCGTGAAATTTCTTGTTTGCCCGTCGCATCGCATCGCCTGCCCGCGCTATTAATTCGTTTTCGCTTAGCGTTCTTTCTGACATTTTTCTTTCTGCTCGGCGTCTAAGGGTCGTATAGCAAGATGTCAAATAGCCAATAACCTTCCTAAAGAATGAAGCTATCAAATGCAAAAAAAAAAAAATCAAATTCGACTGGTGGTTCCAGAGATTACCTACCCCATAAATACAACAGACAAATTTTACTTGACCATCTTACACCGTTTTTCCACCCGCCACCGTCAACGGAACGTCAACGAGAATCGAAATTATTCGAACAGAGCGTAACGTCCCGGTGACGGCTGGCGGTGGTCACGTGGCCATAGTAAATGTATGTATCGCTACTTCGCTATTTCGTCATCTCGTTCTCGTTGACGTCCCGTTGACGTGGCGGTAGACAGACCGCCTTTACATAGCGAGACCCCTCCGTGCTTCGGAAAGCATCTTAAGCCGTTGGTCCCAGCTGTCATTCGTGGATCTTTGACAGTCGTCACGGGTCGTCAAGAAGCCCGGAAGTCCGACAACCAGTCTTACCAAGGGGTATCGTATTACCCAGTAACCGGGTTCTGGAGGTCAGATAGGCAGCCGCTCCATGTAAAATACTAGTATTCAGCTGCATCCGTTTAGACTGGAAACTGACAAGCTGACAAAGTTAGGCAGATGATGAGTGTTATAGATTAATTGAAAAAGTCACATTGATACTTGTCCGGGTTTGAACCCACAACCTCGTGAATGACAGTCGAAACCCTAACCACTGGGGTATCACGACTATTACTTTCTCAGTTTATCTTGGACATTAATGACATCGGTGAAGGAAACATCCTGAGAAAACCTGGACTTATAGGTAAATCGGAAATCGCCAACCTGTCTTGAGCAAGCGTGGTGACTAAAGCTCGCGCCTTCTCTGTATGAGAAGAGGCCTTTGCTCTGCAGTGGGACAATAATAGGCTCTTATTATAGTGTTATAGATATTAGTCCAATAACAAAGAACCTTATGACTCAATCGGAATGGCAGAAGCTTGAGCATGCGTAGCATTTAGTGTGATCTTCATGTGAATTTTAGAAATTCGGAGAAATTATGGTTTCTATTTAGCTATTTTAACCAACGCAATCCTTCATTGTATTGCAACAATATGGTGTATTCTTAAACGAAAAAGGGTATGTTATGTATTCAAGGTTCATGACGTTTGTTCGGTTCATGGGTTCAATCGTCTATACTCCCAAATCAACGTCGAAAAACAAACGCCTATTTTTGCCTCATAATAATATTAAAAAAATAAAACATTCTAGATTTAAATAACCGAGCATTCAATATTTAAATATCCCTCCTCTAAGCGAAACAAATCCAGGCACTTACTTCCCGGTGGATTTTATTGCTTTACAAATAAAATAAAAATAGGTGAGGTTAACGGAGTGGCAAACGGCTGAAAGCTTTCAGATGTTTCAACTGCAGGTGACATCGCCGTTAAGAGGAAATGGCTACCGACACGCCACCTTCAGGCAATCCTTTGACAAGCATCTCTTAATAAACGTAACATAAAAGAAAATAAAGTTATAACAGTGGACAGTGCTTAGGTACCTACCTATCGGCTTCTTAAGCTACGGCTTCCTAGGAAAGCGGTTCCGGCCGTCATAAAACTGTCATTTTCACCAGTAGTGTCAAAAAATGCACGGTCACACAATAACGGCTATCCAAATACAGATATTTGGATATCCGTTATTGTGTGACCATTCACCGCTTTCTTAGGAACCAAAACTTTAAACTATAAAACTTACAAATACAAATTCATAAGTATTTTATATTCACCAAAACAGTAGTCGACGCGACGTTGAAAACCACATTCTATGTCACTAATGATGTAAGGATATTTGGATGTGTGTTACTCAATAATCATAAAAGTTCGACTGAACTGGATTTGTATGAAACTTGTCACACAGATTGACTATTCACCACGTCGTTGACAACACCGTTGAATATCTAGATGAGTAGATATACAGCTACATATTTTTTTTACCCAAATCCTTTAGAATTCGGGTCAGGCATTAAAAATTCGCTTTAATCAATTAAAACTGACAACACAAACTTTTTAATTTTACCTAGATCTGTGACCTTTAAAGATACATCCTTTATGGCTAGATTCACCAACCATAGACATGAAAATATCCAACAGTTCCGTGAAATTAAATACAAATAATTATCACCCTATTAAGCACTGGAAAAATATGTAGCTAGTGAAATGTTCGATTTATTTAGTATTTACTAGCTTTTACCCGCGTGCTTGTCAGAAAATATCCCACGGTAACGTACTACCGGAATTAAAAGTACCCTATGTGTTAATCCTGGTTACAAACTATTGAAGCCAAATTTCAATCAAATCCGTTTAGCCTTTTTTGCGCCAGTCCGAAACATACATCCAAACAAATAGACAAATGGTTAAAAATTCTAAGTTACTATTTTATAATATATTAATTATAATAATATAAATAATGTAATAATATAGATTGAACCCAATCCTTGAACTAGTCCAATCGTCATAAAACTTAATTGAAACCCAGCTGGCTGAAAAACTATACCACCTAAATATTAAAATAAAATAAAACATTTTTCTTTTTAATTTTAAGGCATCCTTAATATTTTTCGAAGGGTTTCAGCCGGCTTTATTTTCGGTTAACCTCTTAAAAAGAGGTCGTGTTCTTTTACATCAGCCTCTTTAGCTCACACAGTTTGTTTTCTCAAACATGCTTGGAAATCTGAGCATTATTTTGACAAACTCCTTCGAGATAAATCGAAAATGCTGTACTGGTCAAATACATGCGAGCAGCGGCCGGCAATGTTAGTATGAAAATCCATATTTGTCGTGTTTATGGAACGAACTTCTTACTTCGACCCATGGCAACGAAGAAGGTACCTTATTAAATATTTTATTTTAATCTCGAACTGGTTTAGCAAATAGAGCAGAGAAAAAGACACAAATTAACATATTGCCGCGAGAAAAGTTATGGTTGTTCATCATTGATTCTGGAATTTATAATTAATTTACTTAGTTTGAATTTCCGCGCATTATTTGAGAAAAGTACTATACAAGCCTTGGTCGCAACCAGGCATTGATGGACTCACATATGTGTGCCTCGGCTTCGCCTCGGCCCACATTTTCACGTTCGTCCATCAATGCCTCTATTGTCGGCCGCTGCAGTCTACTATGTAATTATAAGTTATATGTAAATATAATTATAGTAGTATGTACACCTGCAATGTGTGATTTTATAATTCCACACGTTACGTTATCGTGGACATCGACACTTACGATTTTACCGTTGATGTCCACGAAAAATTTGTTTTTATAAATTTACATACCATGGACGTTCGGTGTCATTTGGGATTTCGGAAGATTTGGTTTGATACGACACCGTCAAGTTATAACGTGATGCTTTTTCATATATTTTAGTACACTTAGTAGTAGTAGTATTTTGGTACACTTAGTCCTTCATGTGGACCATTGTGCGTTACTTCCCTGTGTTATCGTGATGCCGTGGACAACCACGATAATATCGTCACGTTAGAAATGATAAAAACGCGTAATGACATTAAAAACAGTAAAGGAAACTGCACTAGTATCAATATAATAATTTGTTATCAGAATACAACGTGTATTAAAATGAACTGCACGAGGTAACTTTATTATACATAACAACCCATAAAGCTCAACTGCGGAACGTTCTCCTAATACTGACTCACAATAGATGGTCCTGAGGGTATTGGTGAAGTATTGGCATAATCACTACGCTTAGCGGAACGGAGTATATCATACTTGAGGAAAGACAAGGTATATTTTAAGGGAAATACCTTTGATTAGGTTTTTTAGAGAAAAACAGTCATCCATGAAATATTCACAATATTTATGATACTTATTATAAGGATGATTAAGTTACAATGTGGTCTATTATTAAATCATGTTATATTTCTGGTAACATTCACTACAAAAGTTTTAATTAAAGTTGGAAATCTCCTGTGGAAAGTGAGTAGCTAAGTTCTCTTAGATTCATAAGTAATTGATGGATAACGGAACCGTATAAAGCCATCGAATATTGTGGTACACCTGTACCTACGTGTGTGTATGTAGACAACAAAATTCCGAAACAGGAACAATAACTTAGGGAGAATTAAGGAAAACTAAAGACATGCAGCATAAGGAAGTAAAATAAATAGCGAAGAAAGTCGACCAAACCAAAACTATGCGAAATGGAGAAGAACTTTGGAATAGCTTTTTTATGGAGCGACTTCCTTCATAGATATATGTATATATCTTGCATATTTATTTACATGTATGTTTCTTGTATATCCTACTATACATATAGATCTATGAAAATCTTTTAAATCTTGAAAGTTTGTTAGAGGATCACATGTCTACCTCGATGGCCACGTCTCTTAAGGTTGCACTAGTCGACGGCTCGAACTCGTTGGTGGGTGTGGCTAATATGCATGCTATTCAGTTTATTTGTTTATTAATTTAGTTGTATTTATTAAGTATTGTTTACTTAGTTTTTATTTATTTATTTTGTGAAATAGACGATGATTTATAACGAAAACGAGCGTAAAATTTCATGAACGGACTTGGGCGTATAGATATTATGAAAAACTACTGGATGTATTTATTCCAAATAATGTTATTTGATATCTTGAATAAATTATTTATCCCTGTACGGTAACAATATTGCCATTTTTTTTTTTGTTATTTATTTACGCCCTAAGATCCGTTGAATTATGGAAGTTTCGACGCTCATAAGTTTCAAACCAATTTTTTCTTTATTCTGTGTCCGTACATGACTAGATAATAACGAGACAAGTAGATATAATTTTTAATGTTGAATGTACACTGTGAAATAATGGAGTAAACTCCACACGACGTTAGTATCGAAGAATGACTGACTAGTGCAGGGATGGCGAACTAATGGCACGCGTGTATTTGCTCGCACGCGAGAAAATAATTTGGGCACGGCAGCCAATTGAGGATTTTCATCTACCTATATCTGTCGTTATTTTTTTTTGTCAGATGATTCTAGTTCAGCTCGCATTCTGATAAAAGTTACAAAATGTGAACCTGAAATCAACTATTTGGCATCTAGTTTGCAAAAGCAGAAGTTGCACTAATTTGTTCATTCATTTAAATAAATGTAAAACTGTTAATGTTAAGATTACCTACTGTATAATAGTAAAGGTCTTTTTCTGTTTGCAAATAAAGAGTACCTACGTATTATTGTGAAAGTATTTCGTTTTGTTTCCAGAAGCCACTAAGTCATTTTTTTTGTTGGCACGTCATGGCCACATTAAATATTTATTTGGAAAAAATGGCACGTAGATGTATAGAGGTTCGCCATCCCTGGACTAGTGTAACCTTAAGTGTGACTGTTGGGTCCTGGGTTTGATTCTTTAATCGGGCAAAGATTTTGGGGTTTTACATTAGGAATTTCTCAGTAGCAGCCCAGAGTCGAGATATTTTGTGCCCAGAAGATGGCTTTAGGATCGCTCCCATTAGGACCCCACCTTGCAGTACCTAAAACATAACTAGCAATACATATACAGGATTGATGTCCTATTATGTTTGTTAGACGGTTTTTATTTTGATATCCCGTCAGCTTTCACAAATTTTGTGGTTAAACCAGACTTGTTTAGCGATATGTATTTATATACGAACAAAGCAATGCTAGAGTAGATATTCAGTCCTCATCTGTAAATCATAATTAGTACCTATACTTCATACAAAATCATTTCTAATATAATATTTAGCAAGTACACATACATAAACTCCCGCCTTCTTCCCATGGGGGTAGGCAGAAACTACAGAACGCCACGTGCTACGATCCTTACATACTCCTTTTGCTTCTTTTACGTTCAGACATCTGGGCCGGCAGTCTCGACATTAGATACCGACAAAAATCGGTCGCTAAGTCGTTTCGTTGTCAAATTCCTTTAATAGATTTTCAACTTTACTTCGAAAGCATAAGGTTGAAAATCTATTAAAGAAATTTGTTTTCGATTAGACTTAACGACCGATTTTGTCGTTATATTTGTCGAGACTGCAGGGCCTGGTCTGGTCTGGTGGTCGGGTGTAGGGAGTATATTTTAGCAATATTATGTTTATTTTAATTCGTATTGGCGACAAGTCTTCAAGCGTTGCGTAACGTGCGAGGGTTTGCTTACTTAGTTATTATTAGAAAGGGCTTTCTTACGAAATGGGCTGAACAGTGAGCAACATTCGAGATCTATGAAACATTAATGTTTAGTGTGATTTACCATAAAAAATATTGGAGCTAATCCCTATAGAAAACCCTTCCATATGTCTACAACGTATTCTGTTTATTTACAAAACTTGTTCTCATGTGTCTCACGTGATTAATAGAAATATAGATGAGCCACTACAGGTCCGCGTCCGATATCTCAAAGTTCAACAGCCACATCTACAAATTAATCTGTAAAATTTCCGAGTTTGACCGGGCCGTCTGTTCGGTTAGTAGCTATGTATCGATTCTACGTCATATTGCTGCTGAATAGCTGCTTCATGATGTGTTTACTATCTATGATTCATCGCATGACGTTATCAAGTATGGTCATAATGGGAAAAACTTTCAGATAGGTATTGCAAAGGTTGACCGACTGTAATACTAATTATTTGTACTTTTAATTAGTAACTTATAACCTAATTCATTTGTATTTCTTCTTGGTTTTATTTGATACAATTACAAAGAAAACGTTGACACACGACAGAGCAATAACTTCGCGAAGATTTTTTTTCTTAGTAACAGCCGGCCATTATCGGTGAATCGAATCATTTATGACAGCAATCATTCACGTTTCCCTGAATTTAATTGGTTGGTCTTGTGCGACAGTATCGGAAGCACCGATCTGCGTTATCTCGGTGAGGGATTAACCAGTTCCACCCTAGTTGGAGCCTCCTCCTCAAGCACTACACTAGTGGCAGGGGCGTGTATCTGGCGCCCGCATTAACCCTGCATTAACACACAATATATTATATCTGAGAGTGTGTGGATCTTGACATCCTACGTATTTATGAAGAACCTCCTACATAATAGCTGTAGGATGATAATAAATTATCCTAATATAAATTTATGGTAGGATGCATTAATATTGGATAGATACACAATTTTTTTGATGATTTTGTGTGTGATGATAATAACATGATGGATGTTATCTGCATTTTAGTATTTGTTTATAATTTATCTATATATTTGCATTCGATTTCAAACCATTGCCTGTATCTACAGCAATATAAAATATGTTCCTAAATGTATTAATATTCCTATACATTATCCAATTGCTAGTTGTCTCGTAGTTTTCATCGGCAGACACACAGTAATGGCGTGACTGCGGCCGCCTGTCACCCGCACTACGCGCTGACAAATGGTCGGGCGGCGGATCCATCACCCACACTGACACCAGCCAGCCTCCACGCGACCCCCAGCTCTGCCCGCACTATACTTAGGTTAAGAAACGTGTCTTGCCCAACTGGATCGATACACGCATTTAATCGTCTAACCGGGGGAGCGATTTCACGCAATGTACTAGTGATTTAACACTACCATGATGTTTTATAAGCAACTGAAATTCAATCACGTAAAAATCATGTTAATTTCCGCATTATTTGAGGGTTAACCCACACAGCGATATCCTTTGGGAAACGAGCGTTTGTTACTCATTTGGACCATAAACACTTCAGCCTATATGTATCAGTAAGTTTTAAAGATGACTGTGATAGATTCCGTTGTTGCGGCGACCACTGTGAACGTTTCTACACATGGGAACAGACAGACTGATGAGCGCACGGTGTTGTCTGGTGGCGACACTCACCTGGCACTCGTGACACGTGTGCACGGAGTAGGGCTGGTCGCAATCGTATCTTCTGAGGATGTCGACAAAATCGCAGTGCACGCGCGCAACCATAGCGTCGAGACCGAGGAGGTCCTGCAGCGCGCGCTCGCAGCGCTCCCCGCCGGCGAGCACGTCGGCGCGCGCGCCGCGGTCCAGCGCGGAGGCGGCCGAGCGCTCGCAGCACGCGCGCAGCCGTAGCTCGGCGAGGCGCCGCGCGCGTGCACCGATACCCAGCGCGCACAGGTGCGGCACGTCGCGCAAAGTAAGCGCGCCGGGCGCGCCGCCGCCGCCGCCGCACGCCGCGCCCCCGCACTCGCGCACGCTGCTTGCGCCCTCCTCCTCCAGGTCGCACGCGCTCAGCCAGGGGTTGAGGCGCGCGAGCGGACTCACGGCCAAGCCCGCGGCCGCCATCAGCAGCAGCAGCAGCAGCGGCGGCGCTCGCATGGCGGGGGCGGCGCCGCTAGCGGGGGCCGGCCCGCCGGGCGCGGCGCTGCCTCATACCGCATCGCGCATGGCGACCTACTCGCGCGGCCCGGGCCGCGGGGCCGCCGCGCGGGGTGGGCGCGCCGCCATGTCGCTCGCTCGCCGCTCGACTGACTCCCCCCGGGCGCGCATCGATCGCCCCGCGCCCCGCACCTGCCGCTGCGCGCGCCCGCAAAGCCTCCGCTACCGTTATGTAATGGTGCGCGCGCACCCTTAGGTTCCGCCCGCCGCCGCAGCCGCCCTCTCGCGACACACTCAATTTTCCGCCCGCCCAACAGCAAACTACTAAGCATTGGTAGCAACTGTTGCAATGAAGTACCCATAGATGGCGTTACACTATTTTAGGTTAACTTTTACCGTTTTAATGGATCAGAGAATATATTTCCCAACCAGTTTCAAGATTTTCCATTTATAACCACGCAACCACAATGCGCACGCAGAATTAATACATACGAGGGGTGCTCAAAGTATTCTCGGTATCAGCATGAAAAAAAACGTAAATTCAATTAAAATTATTTTATTTTTCAATTTAAGCCTCCATTACCTCAATGCATTTATTACATCTCGAAATTAACTTTTCAATACCCTGTAAAAAATTACTTTCCTCTTTATCTAAAAAATGCGCATTTATTGCCGTCTTGAGCTCTTCATCCTTGGAAAATCGTTTCCCACGAAGGTATCTTTTCAAATTAGGGAACAAATAATAATCACTTGGGGCTAGGTCCGGGCTATAAAGATGGGTGGTTAATTTATTTGAAACTGTAATCTCGCACAGCAGCCTTGGAAACATGCGCCCCGTGGACTGAAGAGTTGTCGCGAAGAAGCAACACATCGGTGGTCAGTTTACCCTGTCTTTTTCTTTAATTGCTTCCCGTAAATTTCGTATAGTTGATGCGTAGGATGCTGCGTTTATGGTTTCACCTTTTTTTGTGTACTCAATCAGCAAAATTCCCTTTGAATCCCAAAATACTGACCACATGATTTTTCCGACAGACGGAACGACTTTGAATTTCTTAGGAGGCGCAGTACCCTTCTTGTGCCACTACATGTACTCCTGCTTACTTTCAGGGTCATAATGAAGGACCCACGTTTCATATCCAGTAACAATTCGATCGAAAATATTTGATGGAACTTCACCACAGAGCTCTAAAAACTCTCTGCAGCACTCGATTCGCACTTGTTTTTGAGGCGCCGTGAACATTGGCGGCACCCATCTTGCATTGACTTTTGAAAGGTAAAGGAGGTCATGAAGAATAGTGTGCACGGTACTAACGGAGAGGTGGGTTATCTCTGCTATAATTTTCATCTTCATTCGGCATTCGGGCAACCTCACTGGAGGATACTGATAAGCTTCTCAACTTTTTATTTCAAGTTTCCTTCAGTAGAGGCAGTAACCGGGCCGCTTGGACGAGTGTCGTCTTCAATACTCTCTCTGCCCCTTTTAAATTCACTTGACCACTTTGAACCGTAAATAACGAATGTGCAGAATCTTGGTAAACAGCCACCATCTCTTCGTGTATATTTTTTTTACTTTTTCCTTGTTTGGTAAGGAATTTAATAACAGCGCGTTGCAAAATTTTCTTCAACATTGCCACGTTAGTCATTCCGGTTGTCGTTGATTAAGAATTTAAATAAATAAATAAATAAACTAGCAAACTAATGGTCTCAACTATATAAACATTTACCTTTGTACCCTTAGATAATGTCATTAATAAATTAAGTAGTCAAATTACCCACATCATTAGTAAATCACCCTCATACCGAGAATACATTTAACGCCCCTCGTATTATAATGTTATCACTGCCCAAAAGGTTTTATAGCACTATCCATAAGACAAACCAATAAGGCAAAGAATTCGGTTATTACCGGTTTTGTGTTATTTCGGTAGTATTCTACCGAAATAACACAAAACAAAATTCCTGAGGGTCAAAAAATTTACAAAATTCCACACAACACGACTGTTTCTCAAATGCTACGGCTACTGTACTTTTATACTACCCAAATACCCATACTGTCAGGTATCCAGAGCTATCCGGCAGCCACAGCCGGTGTGTGAGAAAATAACCTTATCGATTATGTCAAGAGACTGCCATACTTAACATCCTCGTAGTTTTTTATGGCCATACATCCCATCCCATCCATCCATCCATTTTGTTTTTTTTTTACCCGTCCCGATAGTTTATTTTTAAAATCCCCATGGTCTCAAACTCACTAATTGTAGAAGTAAAAGGTGGGCCCATGTTCACCATTGCTGATAAGACAAGATAAAATCCGCGCTCGAAAGGAATATCTAAACTAACTACCTACTTTTGGACCTAATGTTTAAACAAGTAGACTAAACTAACGTTTCAATATGTCTAACACGATAATACATCTGCAAACGGCTCACAAACACGAGTGTCAATTTTTCCAGGAACAGATCATTACTGGTTGGGTTGGGTGTATGAATCACACACAGATGCACATATTGTGCAGCCACACCCAGAAACAGGACAGCTGAGCCAATTTATAAAAGACTTGCAGACCTAAACGTGATCCCGAAAAAAACTGTAGGATGCCGTAAGAAAGATACACACATAGAAGTTGACTTTATAACGTACGTATTTTCTAACGTAATATTGACTTTTAGTTTTATTTTTGATTATGATTGTAATTTTGATTGATAGTTATTGTAATTTAAATTTTGTATGGATATTTGATTTTGATTGTAATTTAATTTCTGGTTTTGATTGTAATTATTTATTTTTTGTGATTTTAATGCTACTAACATATTTTTCTAAGTTTATTTTATACTAACAATATGGGTGTTTATTTTTTCCGATTTAAATAAATTGAATTGAATTATACAGGGTCAAAATAAATCAGTTATATAGCGAAACTCCGCAGACGTGATGGGTATCGATATCTAAACATGATAGAACAAAAAATAAATTAGTTTGATGATTTTTTTTTTGTAGGGTCATCGCCTGCTGTTAGTGAATTTCTAGAAATAACAGTTTAAAAAATAAACTTTTATTTGTCACTAAAAGAAACATTAAAAATATGACAAACACTCAAAGTCACAATCTTACAATTTAAATGTATTACAAAGAATGGGGAATAAAACGTAAAGCTATGAACAGGTGGCGCTGCTAACGCATGACTCATAACATCACACTGTCATTTTTTTCTCTCGATGTTTTTCGAGTTTTTAATAATTATAACAGGAACTAGCGTGTGTGTTTTGTTATTTTAACGAACAATGTATTCAACGTGGACTTTACTTCAGTTAAAAGCTGAACTAAAGAACCGAGGAGGCTCACTAAGAGGCGGATCGAAAAGCGATCTGAATCCGAAAAGCGGATCTGCAGGGTAATTACGTAACACACTAACAGTAGGCATGGGTTTCATTTTGACAGTTCAACAACATTCATTACGTTATTTACGTTGTTGAGCAGACAAATTTTTCCAATATATGAAGCAATGGATTAGCAATAGGCTTCAAAATGATTCAGATTGTGATAGATAGTGTGTTACGTAATTAGGGTGCTGGTCAGCAGGTATTTTCAGCCTACTTTCTTGTTAATAATGGAACCAAATAGCCCAATTTTATAAATAGCAACGTCGTTCATTAATTATCGTAATAATTACAAACTTTTTATGTACTTACACAGAAGTTTTAAAACATATTCCATGTTTCATGAGCGAAACATAACCTAGAAATAAAATCTGAATTTGAACTAAATATGTTACAGAATCGAATCATTTGATCGTAATTTTAATTTCGGGATACTTCAGCAGCATGAAACTGATGATCAAGATGGATCTTCCACCTCCAGAGAGTTATCACGACATTAATAGCAGCTGCAAAATTGCGTATCTCAGTCCCCGTTTCCATAGTTTTTTTAATCGTAATTCTTTAGGAAATTAATGATTTCCATTCTAATTACAACCGATTACAACACAATGCGGCATTTTTTGTCAGATTCAGTCCAAAGTTTTTTGTAGACAAGTTTTGTATGTAATTTAACAGCTAATGTGTAGCATTTTCTGTGAGACAAGCGTTACCAGCGACACCGTTGGCAAAAGTTGTCACTTTTCTTCCCCATTGACCGTAACTTCCAAACTAGGCCTAGGCCTGTATTTTGGGGGTCAGTGTTCAGCCATGGGATCCGTTAAAACAAGACAGCATTTTTTAGAGAGGAGTATCGCCACATATCATCGCTTGCATGACTAACGGTCCTATCTCCGTATTGTCAATTGTTCAGGACAAGCATTTTGCGATTACGACATTTCTAACTAACATAAAATGATAATCTATCGGCAATTCAAAATGGTTATATTTTGAGATCTAAATAACATAAAAAACCGGCCAAGTGCGTGTCGGGCCACGCACAGTGTAGGGTTCCGTAGTAGCCCGTTATCACAATATAGTACGATTCTGTTGTTCTTTATTCTGAATATAAGTAATGCTAAAGATATTAGGAGTTAATGGTTATAATAACAACAAAAATCGACATTAAATTTGAATTATCATTTCTAAGACGTGCGGGGATGTCGATCAGAAGTGTGGTAGTCTTAAACGCTTAAAAACGGCTCAACAAAAGACGGTGGTAGCTAAAAAAATTGCTATAAAGTCCGACTTCACATGGGAAGTTAGAAAGACGTTATCTTTAAGAGAACCACCTCCTGTAAAAGCAAATGGATGTAAAAAAGATTGACGATCGGCGTCACGCATTAATTTGAATACTGCAGTATTGCACAAGGGTGTCCAGAGTAAAACAAAACTTTAACACATAACGTAACCACGGAGGTCATACCTTGCAAGAAAATCTTAACACCACGATCTAAAAAAGTGACGTCACGGCACAACGCCATCTGTTATCGAATAGCGATACTAAACTAATGACAACGTGTTGATTTTCGACGATAATTATTTAAACAGATTAGACATTAACTAATAATAACTACTTTCTTCCTGCTAAAGATAAAAAATAAGAGTACGATTTGCTGCCAAGTTATTATTTCAATTCACAAAATTGTAATTCGAAAATTAAACAAAGTTCGTTTGTGACTTCTATAGGTACTCAAATGAAAACGTACCCCGTTGGTACAGCGCCATCTAGCGGCAGTATTGTGAAACTTATGATAATTTATTATGTTTTTTTTAGCTTTTTATTTCATATTTTGTTTTTCAATGCCAGTCTTTATCCGGTATAAACAAACAACTAATTCATCTTAGTCACTTTAAAGGATTAATGCTAAGGATTTTTTATTTGGTACAAAATTATTCAACACCCAAGTTCAACGACTATTACTGCTAAACTAATAAAGTTATCTTAACCGCTATAATTTTCCTTTAAAGTTCATGAAATGCACTATCATCGTGAATTTTTCTAGATTTTTCAAGCCCGCAGTTTAGCTTTTAAAGGAGGCGGGGACTACTGGAACAAAAATTTGCACTTTAAAGTTTAATATTTCGTAAATGGAGCATTAAATCGAAAAATAATTTAGCAACCCCCAAGTCACTTTGCAAGACCTATTCAACGATACTCCACACGATAGGGAAGACGACGAAAAAAATATTCATCCCCGCTTCACATATAGCGGAGATACTCTAAAAAAAATATTTTCCAAAATTTTATTTTACCACTTTGTCGGCGTAACTGATATTCACACTCCTACAAAATTACAGCTTTCTAGTAATAACGGTCTCTTAGCAAAACCTCGGACAGACAGACAGACGGACATGACGACACTATAAGGGTTCCTTGTCAGAACTACGGAACCCTAAAAAACGACGGTTAGTTAAAAATGTAAAGAATCACGAATAGAAAAATGTAGTTGTCCTAACTCAAATCAGCTAAAAAATTTGATAGGAATTTTAGTCATGCGAGCGACAATATTTGACACGAAAAAAATCTGTATTTTTTTTTGTAAACTTCGCAGACCTGATTACTATCGATATCTAAACACGATAAAACATATATTTTCTCAACTCATACTTCAAGTAACAACACTACCAGCGGTCATTGAACCCTAAAAAAAACACCAAATCTTTTTTTATTTTATTTGAATTTGCTTTCATATCGATATTCATCACGTCCGTAGAGTTTCGCTAGCTAATTTAATTTGACCCTGTATAAACTTAAAATAAAAGGAAATAGACATTGGACTCTGAAGCTGGAGGTTTTCCAGCTGCGGAAAACTCAAGATTTCATTTAAGAACGTACACAAATAAGGCAAGGAAAATGCAGAGAGAGAAACAGAAGAGCATCACCGGTTTTAAGAAAGCCTCAATAAAGCAACGGTCCCCAAAAATACCCAAGTGCAGTTGGAAGTAATACATTTAGTTTAGTTCTCAATAACGTCAGTCGGTCAGTATTATTATGCAGTTTGGAAACGTCCAACACGCACCATGAATATCTAATGATACCTTACTAGTAAGCATATTAGGGTAGGCCTTTCCCAAGAAGGCATTCCGCAATTACAGTGGTACGTGCACTGTGCAGTCCCTTAACAAGAGTGACGTTTGACTACAATCAACAAGTAAGAGGTGGGGTCAGTCTTGGGTTAGCGTGTTATGTAGAGTGGCCAGCTGCTTTCTGCATTCAACATGATCATAATGTATTTTTCATACAGATTAGGTACATATAATCCTATATCGTCATTAGAAATCATTAAATTACAGTATCCACAAATTTTATAAAAAAAATTAACATAAGAAAGAAAGAAAGAAAAAGAAAGAAAATACATTTATTTGCGGTAAACATGACGCAAAGAAAAAACACACAAACAAAAAAGAACGAGTTGGGGGAAAATATGCGTCACATTCACGCAAAACTTCAATCGCTCAGCATAATGCTACGACCCTATGCGAGACAGAGCCCCAGCGCTACACATCTATTTTTCGTTAACGTAGGAGGATGTGTAGTCTGGAGATTTCGACACAGTACGAACCGAATATTACAATCAGATACGTAAATATCACTAGGTCTTTCCTTTAATGTTTATGCTCTGTAAACGTAAAATGCCGGACTACATAAACACTTGCACAGCAAACCGCTGAGCTGACTTCAAAAATAATTATGTAACCCTACGCCATTTCTGTGCACGGGTTCGGCTCATCGTGCATCGCCTACAATTAAATCATCAAGCGAGACTGCCTGTTGGCAAGCGCCTGAGTAAAAAAACATCTCAATAACGGTCCCCGTAACTTCAAGTGATGCCAAATTGCCAACACACGTAGGACCGATACTGCTTATATTATTTCGCTCATTGTATTAAGAAACACGATTGCTAGGATAAACATACGAACTCGATGTTTCTTTGTGGGTGGTCCAGTGTTGATGTCAATTGTTGAATGCCTGCGCATACCATATAGGTAAGTTTAACGATCCAATCCGCATAAACAATGCTGGCGCTCGCTAGACAATGCGCCGAGAAATCCCGTGCAGTTGCCAAATGGTGCGGTTCCTCCTGTGATGTGATGTGACATACGGATGTTCACATAGGTGTTATTACAATGGTATTCCGCATTAATTGCTATTGTAATTAGGCGGCAAACGTGTAAGTTTATACGAAGTAAACAACAAGTTACGTGACGACACATCTTCTGTCTCTCTCGTTGGTCAGAGATCGTAAGAGGTCTCTGTCCCTCAGCCGGGACGTAACGCGCCCGCGCACTCTTCGAGTGCATTCACTCACAGCGTAAAACGCGCAAGATCACAACGTAGACGATATTCCAACAAGTTTGTTCTTTCATTGTTGTGTTAAATAAAACAGATTGTTACGAACGTTGTTCTCGTTACAAATACTGTAGCAGGTTGTAAGTGTTGTGCTAAAATTCCAAAAAGGGATTAAGAAATCGGCCGAAGGTTAAATTTCATCACACTATGGACGCCACAAGTAAGTAAACTGGTTTTAGAGATACATTACCGTAAAAACCCGAACCCAACTTTAAACGTACAAAACAAAAACAAAAAGGAAGATATTCAGTAAAAATATTCCTCGTAATGTCATAGCTACAAATATTATTATATGCGTTAACTTTTTCCTAGTAAGTAATATTGTTCAACTGTGTCACATATGAACTAGACGGAATTAGAAAATGCTTTAAAAACAGTTCCCTCATCCCAGCTTTGTCAATGTAAACATTCTCTTATCATCTATAAATACCAATCTTAAATGATGCACTAAGTAGCCAGGTACCATTTAATGTTTTCGTCCTTTTAAATTATTGTTTCTATTCGTCAAACCAAATCTGCTTTAAGTAGAACAAAAAAAAAACACCAAAAACTTGAACAATGAGTATTGAATCATGTTCAGTACGCCGCTAATGTTTAAATAATGAGCTCTATTAAACCGCACATTATTTCTTGCTTATAATTCTAGACAGCCGCGGTTATCACTTTCCGTTTGCAAAGCCTTGTAGCTGTGTTGTCACGCCCTGAATATCGCCAGTTGTAATTTCATCATAACCGTCCCCAGCTGACGGAGCTAAAACGAACAATATCTGTCGAATGGACAATACAACAAAACTTTATCAACACAGTAACCTCGTGTTACATGTTAATTATCACGCATAATTTTGTCAGTGTTGTTTTTACTTCCTACCACTTCTAAGTACCGTGAAATGAATTAAGTAATTAATGTTAATTGGAAATCAGTAAATCACAGAACGTTTTCCTTAAACTTTCATGTCTTTAATAAAGTCAATAATAAAGCTGAGTAAGCGAAAGAGGACAATTAACCGACACGAACCAATCAATCGCTTTCTTGAATTAATCATTTCAAACCCAGTACCTACCTAATACCTCGAAAAAGGTTCACAATTCTTGCGGTTTTGTGTAAAAGATGTCGAAGTAGTTACGCACGTCACGAAAGAACGCCTCCAAAACCACAATCTTTAAAATCACGACCTTTAAATCGATTAGAGTTTGAACCGTCTCGCATTCACGAATTCTATAATAAATCCTATGACTCATTCAGTGACTGGAATAGGCGACGAAAATGCTTTGTCGCTCATGCTTAGCAACCAAAATATAGGTATGTTATCCTTTTAGCACGAAATCTATTTGGGATTTGGCTTATACCAATAGTACCTATACTAACACGATTACTAATAACTTGTCTAGTAAAAAGAATGGACAAGGTCTGCATTAGAAAATTTTACTTGACCCGAATAGCACACCATTTACATAACTTGCATCACATTGGTCTTCCAGTAATGTTTTATTTAACTGATGATTCGTCCACTCGTCACGAATACCGCAAGAATCATTTCGCAAAATAGAATATGACAATACAACTAACAATTCCGACCGCTTTATTTCAGTGGAAAACAAAATGGGTCTCCCGCCACCGTACGAACAAACGAGGCCTAACCCTGCACCGCCACCATCGTACTTTGGCGATAACCCTCCTCCACCACCTGGTTTGGTGATTCCATCGGCCCCAGGGCCGCGCACCACTGTCATCACGACACCGCCGCCCCTGCCGGGAGCCCGCCCAGCAAAGATGGGACCTGGACCCTCCGGCACTAACTGCCCAACTTGCAACAAATCCATCGTGACCTCAGTTGAATATGTCCCCAACAACCGCACACACATCGTTTCAGCAGCGCTGTGTGTTTTAGCTGGGTAAGCAAGAATATTTATATTAATTGACGATAAGATAACTTGTTCCCTATTCACAAGAACAACTACTCTATTCAAATGTCCGTCAATATTATTCGTGTGTTTGAGGTCAACTGATAAAGAACCGACTCTTTCTAGTTTCCATCAGATTTTTGACTAGCATTATTTTGGATTTTAAATTCAAAACAACTTCTGTTTTTACCGCAAATCGTGACGCAAAGAACTAGTTTTTGGTAGACACGTTTCATAACTAGTTTCCGTAATGACGAATGGTTATAAATTCATTAGAAACGTTGTTTTATGTAGTAGATGCTACAGCATTGTTACTAAACAAAAATTAACAAGTAATAGAATAACATATCGCAACACCGACGGTAAACAACTGTCAAATTATTTTAACTATAGCTACATTCATAGATTTAATATCTAGTAGTATATACTAAATCTACGGCTACATTAATGCTATTAATAGACTCTGATAACGACTACAATCACCTGTTTACAAGTCTAAAGATTCTACCGCTAACGTTGCGTACTGATAAGAAAGACCCAAAATGCTCGTTGGCACCCCAGACGTCAACTTTGACAACATTGCACTGTCATGGTTATGCTAATAATGAGAAATTTGGTGTATGAAGGGTTGTGATCGTAAGATTGTGTAGTAGGAATAGCAGGTATTGAAATAATATTATGGCTCCTGCGGAAAGAATAAGCATAATTCACAACACCGTTTCGCATAAAGCAGAAACAAATTTGTCGGCGAATTCCAATAATGATATTGCGCACATGCGCAGGATACATATCCTGTACCTATATGGAGATCAACTCATGTTCTATTAATTATCGAAAAATCATTACAATAGGCAACCCTAACGATGATTCATTGAAATAATGCGTACGCTTTGTAGCTTCAACGACGCTATTCACGCTATTGGAAAACTACCATAGAACCTCATTTTTAACGACTCCGCATCATAGTTGCGACAAATAAATACGCGACAAATTTTTGAGCGACAGTACGATATCTCGAAATATCAGTGCAAGTGGTGCAACAGCACATCAGCTCGACGTACTTTAGTGCGACTGATTGTTTTCTCGACAAACGACAGGACGACGCGGCGACGGAACTTTTGATCGACCGACGATAGCGCGACACAACTTTCGCTCGACAAACTAAACCGCGACAAATGTTTCTATATTTTGTTGCTACTTTGCGGAGCCAGTGCTTATCGGCCACCACGTCTGCCACGTGCTAACATGGACGGTATCCTTTATCCTAAATGGCTGCGAGTGCTCAGAACAGACTGTGACCTTTACCCGCGACCTAGTCGTGTTACTTCTACATATTTAATTATATATATTAACCTAACCTGCTAGTTTTACTTACCTCCTACACTACCTATCAGTTCACGGTCTGTGCAGTCTACCTGCAAAGTCCCAGCCGTTAGAGTGGCAAGTAGACTGCGTAAGCCGCCAACTACTAGATAGTGTAGAGAGATAATTGAAACCAGCTGGTAAAACATACACGGCTAGGTTTTAGGTAAATCACTAACTGTTTGAACACTCACACACTAGGGTAGGATTAGAAAAGTACCGTCCTTGGCAGCACGTAGCAGACGTGGTGGCCTGTCAGCTCAGGCTCCGCAGAGTAGTAGGTGTTGTAGATTTGACCGTAGGACCGCTGCGCTGGCAGCGTGCTTTACTGTTACTTAGTACATTTTACAACATTATTTTTAAAAAAATGTGCTATTAGCAACAAAATATAGAAACATTTGTCGTCGCGCTTTAGTTTGTCGACCGAAAGTTGTGTCGCGCTATTGTTCGTCGATTAAAGGTTCCGTCATCCTGTCGTTGGTCCAGAAAACAATCAGTCGCACTAACGTACGTCGAGTTGATGTGCTGTCGCACTTCTGATGGTCGACATATCGTACTGTCGCCCTAACATTTGTCGCGTATTTGTTTGTTGCAATGATGTGGAATAATTTTTAACACCAAAGAGAACTTATGTATACTTAAATAGAATTATGATTGATGCATTATGAACATGCACATATTGTATTCTTACTTTTTGATAAATAAACGTTATTATTATTAAACGTTATTATTATTATAACTTGTATAACCTACATTGTTCACAGATGCTGCTGCGGCTGCTTCGTGCCTTATTGCATGCGGTCTTGCAAGACTGCCAATCACTACTGTCCTCAGTGCAAGGCGTTCGTCGGTTCCTATACGCCATCGTGATCATAATCATCTTCCTCTTTCTCGTATTTCATCAAATCTTCCATATTTTAAAAGGCTTTATTGTGCTACAAACAGCTACTAAGTAATATAAATGACGTTGGTGTTTTTCGTGTCACAATAAAAAATCTCATGTGATATATCTCAATTCTCATATAGTAAGTAAGCCATTCTGCCAGATGGTTTGATGTCAACTTTCTTGCAATCGAAGACGTATTTTAAGTACCTACCTTATCTGTTTATGATTTAATAAATAGCAATAATATAATCTGCTGGGCTTTAAAAAAAAACAAATTCCAATGGTCTAAAAAATTATATTCATTGTCATTTAACTTGTCATAAAGTATTTTTACTAACTTGTATCTAAAACAATTAAAATATTAAGCATCTCCATTTCTTAAATAAATTTCACCTGTTCTTAAAATCGACATTTCAGTGCTGGGATGGCCTTTGTTTACATGTCAAAGCGCAAAAGCGTGCATATACTATGTTGGTATCTAAGTACATATCAATTAATAATGTGATCTACCTAATGATGAAGCGGTAACTCAAAATTCCTAAAAAATGTGAATACAACTTTACGACGCATAATTTTAAGTTGCTTATTATAAAATAAATAATATAATTATTATGTATTTGATCACGTTTGACCAAATACCTGTCGAATTTATAATTTATTTTCTGTGTTAGATAATAGCTATTTAGTATATTTTTTTTATGAAAATATAAGTTATTATAAAAAGTTTCACAGACAATGTCATATAATAAAATGTTGTAAATTTAATTCTGTGATATACTTTTTCAATTCTTTATACGATTTCTACCTACTTATAATTTAATAAATAAATAATTGTTCAAGAATTATTAATTTTTTCTTATAATTTGCGAAATAAGCCAATTTATTTTTCAGCTTGGCATAGATCCATAAATTAATCTAAATATTCGACTAAGTATTGAAAAATTTTGTTGAAATCAGCTCTCCCTGGTGAAGTAGCATACATTTTGCTAAACCGTAATCTCTCTCGTTAGAAACATATATTTCCTCGTACCTACCTATCGTTCTGGTTACAATATTCTACACCAACAAAGTACCTAGGAATTTGTTTACGATTCTGATTACCTACGTGGTTCCTCTATGTACCTACTGTGAAAAACTAAATAGTTACCTATAAACACAAATTACAAATAATTTAAAAACCAAATCATATATATCCCATTCTACACCTCAACGAAAATCTGAATTCTACGTATAAATAAGAGAAGATTCGGCCAGTAATATAACTGGATAAATGCGGATATACCATACATACACCACTGCCTACTGCCTTCCGGGAATACAGACATCATCATTTGCTGACGACAGACGTTATGTATAAATAAAAATATACTAGAAACCTACAACTTCAGACCAATAAAAAGTTTTTATTGGTCTGAGCATACAACTAATGAAACTGTTAAAAACCACAAGGGTAGAAGTACCTTACAATACAGCAGATCGTCTACTATACATGCCCAAATACCGACGGCAGTTGGGGCAGTAATGTTCGACGTTTTTCCACCTCTTCGTGACGTACGGAATTATGCAGCAACACAACCACCTGTAAACAGTTCACAACTCTTTTAATAAAAAAAATATTCAGAAAGAATAGAATAGAATACTCTCTATTATGTACACCATGAAAAATCACAGGAAAAAATAAAATTTAGAAAACGCAGAATAATAATATGTTATAGGAAAAATTACTTTCAGACTAGAATTCTAAGGAAAAAATCCCGCAAGTGAGTGATTTACAGAGAAAGAAACACCACAAGTTTGAGTCCTACCTCATAGTAAATGAGTATACTTAGTTTTCAGTTTCCTCAACGACCACTCCACAGATCATAAAAAGAATGACCACTCCAATAATTTATAATTTCTCAAAACCCCTATTTATCAGTCATCATTAGTCATTACTTGTTCATGTAAATACTATCTGTAACTGTAGACCTAATTACTCAATAATTCAGCTCTGTTATATACTTTGGATTCGAGGGGCACCAAGAATACTACTCGTACCCTGAGGAACACGTCACGTTACCCGCTACACGATAAGAATGTCAACACTAGCGCTGATAAAGACATAAGCCATATTTTTTAATAAAGGTAGGTACATTACTGTGTACACAGAGTCAAATTCAAGCCTGCGGAAAGATGAAACGCAAAAACATGGAATCTTTCTAAATTGAAATTACGGTGGTCCCGGCTGTCGTTCGTAGATCTTTGACAGTCATAAAGCCCAGCCCATAAAGTCTGACAACCAGTCTTACCAAGGGGTATAGTGTAACCCAGTAACTGGGTTGTGGAGGTCAGATAGGTAGTCGCTCCATGTAAAATACTGGTATTCAGCTGAATCCGGTTAGACTGGAAGCCGACCCAACATAGTTGGGAATAGGCTAGGTAGATTGAATAAACGTATCTGAGATGTACCCGAGATTTAGTAGATTGCATTTGTATTTAATTTATCTATATGTATGAGGAAAACTTGATTGAAAGCTTCAAAAAGTTTTTCACTAGGTATGAAGGTAAGTACAAGAGGTTATGTACACAAAGGTACATCTTTGGACTCGATGATTCTAACTTCTCAAGGTGTGCATGTATGATATTGAAATCGGACATGATTATGTGCACGATATAATTAGTGCAATAATATTAACTAAAATTGGTAGCGAAGGTCTAATAAAGAGGACGGTAGTAATTAAATTAACGCACGAGTGTAACACCAGTACCTCAATCCGATGTCGAGGACAATTTGTACGGCGGCGTTGAACCCTTTCTATCTGCCTAGCAGTGCTATGACCATGCTGAGTATAATCTTATTACAAATGAGATGTAGGTTACAAATTATGACCCTACTAAACATACTCACCAAAAGAATATGCCAAGAATTAAAGCAATGATGTGCGTGAATCTTGAGTTTTTATACTGGGCGGTTGTCATGACATCTTCGTAGCAGAAAGGGCACCGCATGCCGACTGGCTCAGAACCGACGTGCAACAGCTCCATCTCGATACCCACGGCATCCTCTATCTGATGATACGCGTTGGACTCCACTGCGGGATAACAAACATGTCAGGTAATTAATACCGATGAGATGACGATCAACAGCTACAGAAGTAGGTAGGTAGGTATGTACCTAACTATACCTAAGGACTATAACTATAACTACCTAAGGACCCTCGAAAAGCAATGAAGAGGGGCACAATTTTCAATTCCCGTAATTTTTACTTTGATTATGGTTTCGTACTATCTAAGTCCTAAGACAACCGGGAAACTTTGCACTACCTTCAATTCTTCCCTAAATTTCCTCGGGAGTCATTTGAAGCAGTTATTTTTACGATTAAGTATAACTTATTTTGTGACATGTTAATGATATGAATGACACATAAAGGTACACAAGTTAACGTAGAACTCATGTTATCATACGTTTACCGTGACGTTTACTATCTTATTACAAGAAAATAGATGCGGGTTTCGCTACAAAATCTACTTTTAAGTATTAGCTATGTACAAATACATGTCAATAACTCAATAAGTAAATAAAGAGATAAAGGATGAATTATTTGTAAATCGGGTTCTTTTTACAATTTATTGTGTAATGCTTTAAAAATCAAAGTGCAAAATAAATACATAGTAGGTACCTATCAATCTAGGTACGTAAGGGAAGTTATCATTTATATCGTATTAAAAGTAAGTATACGAAATTGTTAATAGTTTCGTTTAATTAGATACCTACTAGAAAATATAACAAGCAAAATATAAATAATAATAAACTTACTTGTTGTTTAGAAAATGCACCGCGAGTGATAACGTTCAAGTGTCACCACTGATAAATCCGTCAGGTAGGTACACTATAGGAATGTTTGATTGCCACAAAAATAACTAATCAAGGAGCGATCTACCCAAGATTAATTGATAAACACTAATCGTAACGTATTTATATCTCAGTTATTATTTTTATTCGATCCTCTAATATAATGGTCAACCACCAACTCTGTATTCAGAAAATAAGTTGTCTGTCTACGCAATGATATTTATCAATGAAGCGCCGATATTGTTTATCGAATAGATAACGCATATAAATCAAACACGCAATTCTCTTAGTAAAAGCATCTAATGTCTTTCCTGGATACCTACGTGTTGAAATGAAACTTCCTACGTGTGTTATTTTGATTATAATATTCAATTAGGTACGTGTGTCTTTATATAGATACTAATGTTTCTGGAAACGAAAAAGAAAGCATATATGCATAAACTATCCAACGGATTATCATAGAATCTTGTACAATACAATTATTTTTCCTAATTCTGTTTCTTTATATGATAGATTACCCAAGTGAGCTATAAGTAAATACCTGCTTTCCCACTGAAGTGTAAAATTTAAAATGACTAGTTGTACCCGCCATCCTGACCCCACTACCTTTTCAGAAAGTTTCTGTACTAAAAAAAAATCATTCAAATTGTATTAACCATTGTTGTTGTTGTTTTGTTGTTGTTTTCTCCTTTCGCAGGTCTGCTGGAAGAAATTTCTTAAGAAATAAGCAGTACCTTTGTACTTAATACTAATATGCCGTATCTGTATCTATTTTACTGTGTGTACATAAATAATAAAATAAATAAATAAACATTTTGATATGTCTCAATTAGATTGTCCCAAAGACATGAATTGTCCCTTAGACTACTTCAAATGGCTTGAGGATTGTCCGGAGCACAGAACACATTTACTCCAGGAGATCCGGAGCCCCGGACGGAACTGATGCCAGATTCATAGTCTAAAATCCACCCTAAAATAAAACAATTTTATTTCAGTGCCTAAATAGGTAGAACAGAAGTGAAAAAAGTAAGAGCCTACCTATTCTATATTTTTCATAATGGCAATAAATAAATTCTGACATTTGATGCTGTCACTGTCAATTAATTTTGTGTCATTTTTGTGATGCGGCTTCATCAGTTTATTTCATCTTGTCTCATTTATTTAGCCAGACTCGTAAATAAAAACAAATTATAATTTATCTGAAACCATCTGTAGAACTATCATAGCCTTGGAATGATCACAACATTGTGTGTATTACTAAAATGAGCAAATAGTTATAATACCTAATATAAATAACTCAGAATGGACGTAGACCTGCTACGTCCAGGCACTGTGCCTATCTCTCCAGACACAATCCTATGGTTTGAATTTCTTCTAGACCCAAATTTACTGAAGAAGCATCTCGGCAAACCTAATCCAGGTAAGAAATTTTGTTTAATAAAAATCAACAACAAAAAAACTAAAAATTAAGTGTTGAAAATTATGTTGACTACTGAAATTCATGGCATATATGACTATTAAATGTTTCAAGTGTTGTAAAAAGTCCATATTTTTATTAAGCATGACTTGATTTCCAAAACACTACTAACCCAGAAACTATTTCTTGGGCTCTATTTCTCTGAGTTGCATAGGTGACTGTAACCAATGTCACCTAACAGCTACCAAATTCTGTTACTACTAATATAAAAAACTGTGGGCAGCAATATATTAAATAGTTTGCAAATTAAATTGTTTAATTCAAATTCAACCAATTAGAAAGTTACTAAATGTTGTGTTACTGTGCTATGTTCGCAGAACCTACAGCATGTGAGTTGATAGAGGAGTTTCTATCAGTAGACACCAAGAATAGTACTTCCAAGCCCACTAGTGAACGAGTGGTGGATGTGGATGCTCCACCAACCCCCCCATTGGCCACCACTCCAGCACCTGCACTTTTTACGCGGAAACAACTGGCTCTGAAGATCCTTGCTTTGAAAGTTGCTTCAACTTTACATTGGAATTTAGGTAAGCTTTAATATTTAATAGAATTTATTAATAACATTTTGTAGTTCTTTATATATTATTAACCTTTTGAATCCAACGTAATGAGACACAATGATCATCTATTGTATCACAACCTTGGGTCTCAAAGAGTTAATACTAACTATAACTATATTTAGGTACCTACTGACTTGACTGAATGAGTCCCAAATTATGTTATTGACCTCTCCAGATTTATATTTTCAAGATGTTTGTTTTATCAAAATTCTGTAATGTGATGTGAAGTGAGAAAGAAAGAAATCTGTCCACTACATTCTTATTCTAACTTTTCTTATCTACTCTAGTAAGTCATCCTACGAAATTTTCAGATATATTTGAGACCAAGCTGCCTCCTCAGATTCAGCAACAGTTAATGCAGGATCTGGTGTACATGTCAACTGATGCAGCATTTGCCGTCCCTCCGCAGGTAATAAATTAAAACAAATACTATGTTGTGTTATTATCTAGAACAACATGTTATTAAAAAATGACTGCTTAGTGATCAATAAATCCCGTTTATAACAGTCCTCTTCTGGAAATGGGTTTGTCCTGCCAAAACTGCACTAAAACAACCAAGTCCTCTAGTTGTTAAGACTTTTTTTTCTAAATGGTGAACCTGCAGATCAACCTAGGAGGTTGTCGGCTGCTTAACCGGGCTTAACTGTGGTTGCCTTAATAAATTAAGGGGTCCAGCCAGGCCAAACTAGGCAACTACACGCTAAGAGCGCCCTTTGTGGCGTACGGACTTCGGCTTAGGGCGTCGTTGGGGAGGACAGTAAGGAACAGGCTAGATCGGGATTATTATTTAGGGAAGAATTTAAAACTACTGGCTGAGCTGCGTGGGCTGGTTCCACTAAGGGTCGGGGCGGTTGTTAAGACTGATTTTTAAAGTTACATAAATTACTTCTCAGACTGAATGAAATCCATAACAAGAAGCCTATCTCTTTCGCAGGAAATACCAGCAGAGTTGCTGCAGCAGCCACAGGTGCAGTTTGCTTTGGTTTTGTACCACAGATGGATAGTAAGGTTCCCAGTAAAGGCAGCACTCTATGCGAAGTCAAACAAAATGTCTTACATCCACATGTAAGTACTGTTGTTTTTAAAGGAATTTTCAATTTGTTATAACGAATTTTCAAATATGGCTTATTTAATTATGTTACCATAGTTTGAATCAAATTACTTTATATAAGAAAAACTACTTCAATATATACTTAAAAGTTTTGTGTTTATCCATTATCATGAATAAATAATGCAAGATTCTTATGTAACCTCTTGAATCCCGTGTGTAATGATCATCTATTGTCTTGCTCAATATCATAATCTCGGGACTCAAACAGTTAAGACTAAATTATATTTAGTAACTATTTGAACAAGTACAAGTAATCTTATTTTACATAACTATTATTAAACAGCTAAAAGCTCCACCTACTACATTCACACTTTTTGTTATGTATGACAGACCTGGCATGCAACTGGACAGCGCGTACACTCCTATAAATCAAAACTTCGAGAAGATCCTGCGAATGTGTGAAGCCTCTCGCTTGCAAAGTATTATGTTCTTAGATGAGATATTGTCGTATTATGAACCAACATCAAGTACTGGTCGTAAAGAATCGAAAAAGATTAAAGTCCCTGTAAGTGAAACTTTTGTACATCTTACTGAAGACTCAAGTGATATGAACCATAACTGGAATGCTGGTGGCGTTCTGATCAGTCAGCATGAATTTGCAATGCAAATACATTTTGACTTATGTTATAATTATTTCTTCTATGGTCAACATGCTCTGGCCAAGAAGCACATACTTGGATGTAGAGAAAATTCAAATCTGCTAGAGAGAGAAACATCAGTCTATGGGTATGGTCCACACAGAGTGATGCCCTGGGGAGAGTTTCACTATGCAAGTATGGCAAGAGATGATATCTTGGGATACATAAGGGCATTGAATTTAGGCTATGAAGTGTTAAATGAGGAACCCTCATTGTTACAAAAACTTCAAGATTCCATAGCAAATCATTACACGGGAATCATCGCAGTTCTACAAGCTGATAACTTGACACGGGAAATCCCAATGATTCACAGACAAGTTGCTGAGCTTGATATTCAAGGGTCTGCCTCAAGTGGCGCCTTCACTGTAGCACGTGATCTACTTAACAGAGTGTCGGCGCTGAATGCCGTCAGATACGCCTTAGAAGGAGGGTTGCCCTCTACTCATCAAGACTTTCTGAAAAAATTCAAAACAATTGGCATAAAGTTCTTTGATCTTTTGTTCTGGGCACTCGCCCCAGTTTTAATGTCTGATTTATCAGAAGCCGACTGGGAAAATTTAAGAACGTTTTACCTTCACTTAGCGACTTCACAGTGTAGACTCCCAATTGATAGAATTGACGAGTATTTGAAAAAGCACATTGGTGAATCAGCAGAGATCATAAGGAAGAAGTTAGTTTCCGATGAGCAATTGAACACGATTCTCAATGATCCCGTCAACGTCGACGATGAAAACATGGATATACCTCGAGAATTACTTACAGATGATTGGGAAACACCAGACTTTGAGTTTAAGTCTGCGCCAGAGTTAGAGATGGGTAGACTCAAGAAGCGGCTTATTGAGGCTTCGACAGCTGACGAAGTTCGAATGTGTTTGGTGAAGTTGGCGATGATGGCTCCAGCGTCACCTCTGTGGAAGATAAGCCCATCGTGGAAACCAGCGGGAGAGTTGTGTAATGCCTTAATATCTTTGCCGAGAGGATTTTTACAAGACTTTGGTTACGTTATCTCTGGGGCGGCGCGAGCGCGAGCGGAGGCCGGGTGCTCCCGCGCAGCTCTATCATTGCTCTCAGTACTAGAAGGCGAGGCTCGCAGCCAATTGGGCTCAGGCAACGATCCCACGCTATACCGGTTGTGTCGTCAGCTGTCCTGGGAGGTTCTTCTGCTACAAATTAATGTAGTGTTGAGCGAATGGCCACACCACAGAATCAATTTGACTGTGTTGGCAAACAAATGCAAAGCTTGTATCGCAACCGTGACCTCCGGAGACGTCGTCGTTCCTAGACCACAGGTGAGAGAGATAAATTTAATTTTTCCAATAAATAACCTTTTTAATTTTTTTCGGATGTTCATCAATAACTTCTGTTTATCCGCAGGTAATCGAAGCGTGTTGGATTTGTTTGATAAATGCGTGTGAATGGGAAGGAGTGGGCATCACGACGGGGCCGGGTGAGGTCGCCGCTGATCTTTGCGCCGCCTGCTTTGAGCTGCAGCGAGGGAAAGCCACTAGGAAGTTTCCTAGACCATTGTGGGATTTCGGTAAGTGCCATTTTAAATACACAGAGGAACAATATCAAACAAAATTTCGAATTCGCTTTAATGTTAGGCCTTTTTATGTCTGGCTAATCTTATTGTATTGGTCTTTTTAGTCGTAAAATTTTACAAGCGCTTTTAAATAATTGTAATTTGAACCTTGTGTCAATTAACATACCAGTAATATGACGCGCAACCTTGATTTGTAACGGCATAAATACCTTTCTTTTCTTACAGCCGTAGCTGTGTACTGCACCGGCCCCGCCCCGGTGAAGAGGTCTGCAGGTGGAAACCCTACACATTCCCGCGAAGCGCCCGGCGTATCCGAAGCCCGAAACGCTTTCAACGGGTTCCTATCCACCTTAAGAGAACCGCTCGCCGTCAGCGTGATGCTCTCACTCCTCGCCAGAATACACAATGTTCTTATAGATGACAACTCCTTAGAACTTGTGGTGGATTATACCAATCTCTGGCCGAATAACATATCAAATGTGAATAACTATAACGCTAAATTCGTGCTGGAATCTCTGACCGATCTTCTTGAAAGGAGTTTGAAACTGTATCCGTATAATACGTCATGGTAAGTTCTAAATTACCGTAATATTTATACCAAAACACTACATTTGTTCACAAAATTTTCTGACTTATACTTTTCTCCTTACTGAGTCTTACCATTTTCTACCCGGAAAGTGCCTCATCTGACCAATCTCATAAAAATACCAATCACTTTTAATATTAAAAAATTACAAGTCGCTTTCCTACGTTAATAATATACCAGCCTATTATTGTCGCACTTCAGAGTAAAGGCCTCTTCTCATACAGAGAAGGCACGAGCATTGATCACCACGCTTTCTCAAGACGGGTTGGCGATTTCAGACTTATGTATATTAACTATAGTAGTAGTTTATGCCTACCCATGGGAAAAAGACATGGATTTATGTATGTATGTATGTATTAACTATAAGTCCAGGTTTCCTCTCGATTTTTTACCTTCACCGATGTCGGTAATGTCTCAGATCAAGTCGGAGCTTTCATACGTTATTAATCTAACAATTGCAACCTAGTATATGACACTCGTAATTGGCCCCTCAGGCTCCGTCTATACGGCGACGTGGAGATGGCCGAGGGTCGTTGGGGTGCCGCGCTACGGCGATACCTGTGCGGCGCGGCGGCAGGGTCCTGGCACTTCGCCAAACGCGCGCCCGACGAGCCCAGCATAGCTCGGCGCGCGGCGCGGTGCTGTCAGGCACTCAATGCGCCCACGCAAGCCGCCGCGCTGTGCCAGCTGCCCGACGAACCAGACTACACCACCGCCTTCAAGTGCCTCGCAGAAAAGGTACGCATCTTGCTGTAAAACTATTTGACTAGCACGTATCGACGATCAGAATTAAGTGGAAATTCAGGCCTATAATAAAATTGTGTGGTTTTTAAAAAGGGGATAATTCGAGGTCTTAACGTGTCTGTAGTAACTTAAACATTATAATGTGATCCCTGTAAATAATCCACCGTGGGGTATATGTCTGCTTCTGGCACTATTTCTCAGTTACTGTTCCACAGACGGGCACCGCGGCTGACGCTATGGATGGTTACTACGGCTGCATATGGGACGGCACCCTGCTGGAGGTAGGCGTGGCCTTGCACGCGCGGCGCGGGGAGGGCGGGCGGCGAGCTCGCGCCGTGCGCGCGGCGGGCGCGCTCGAGCTCAACGCGAACAACAGCGAGGATATACAGCGCGAAGCCGCCGCCATACGCCGCGCAAGGTTACTGCGTGCGCTCACCAACCAGTACGTCGCGTGAACACTGCGCATACGACTAACTGTATGTTTTCATTGGTTCTTTTTTTTAAAAGGTTCTTGTAATGCGATTTTAAGTGTAATATACCTAATGTAACATAAATATAATTATCATAGAATATTTGAAGTTTTATTAGGTGGTCTATCACTTCTCGCATTAATAAACAATTAAACACGTGTGTAAGTAAATGCTTTATTTAAAATAAGATACATTTCAAACATGTCATTGATAACAGCACATAGATTCGTATTTTTTTTCGCTGAAACAGAAGGTTGGTATATCTCATATTTTAGAACGATATGTTGTATGTATATCTTCGTATAGAAATATTGTAACGTATATCCATCGGTATTCAATTATGACAATCTTAAAGAAACAAAAGATTCTTTAATCTTTTTTAAACTTTATTGATGATACCATTTAATATAATCAATTGATGTTATGTAGTAGGTACTTAACTTACTACTAATAAGTATGGCACAAAATCATTGAATTTCGTTATGCTTGTAGAAACTTACAACATAAGAAGTTATTTTATTATGATATAGTTAAGACATTTTTTTTTATAATATCATAATTATAATAACAAAACGACATAAACGTCGTAAAATCGGATAAATATCGCAGAGAGATAGAATTCATCTTTTTTTCCTCTTGGACCTGCTAGTAATTACAAAAATTCACAGTAGAATGAACTAACAGGTTTGGACACGTCTTATACATACTTATATAATATTATAATGCAAGTCTCACACTACATAAAAATCAGTCATTTTCCTGTTTAGAGAGCCATTAGAGTTTTTTAAACGTTTCATAATTATCACATACTTTTGCGCTTCATTTGGTACACCAAAGATTATAAAATATAATAAAAGTTTATAACATTTATATTCTGTAGGTTAAGGAGATATTTTAATAACAAGTTCCTTGTAAGGTTTTATCACCTTGAACGGTCATTGACCCAAAAAAATATTTTTCGATGATGTGGAAGAGAATGAACAAAATAAACATCGCACGAAATCCGTGGCGTGTTTGTCATTTGTTTATTTTGGGTCTAACTGGACCATCCTTAACGTATTCAAGAAGTTTTCTGTATCTGTAATATCCGATTATATATAAATAGATAATTATATAAAAATATATTGAATACAAGGACCTTAACGTTGCATTTACTTGACATAAGTACCAAGGTATCTCTGGCAGTTGGGGCAGTAGTGATCGGAGTTTTTAGCTGATTCAGCGCCATACGGAACACAGCACAAACAACTGGAAAAATAAACATATCAACTTTACTCTCGTTTCAATAAAGTTGTTTTGAGAATGATAAGTAGGTAAGCGTGTCCTTTTGTCTGCACGCTACAGGAGTTGATGGAAGCCACTGAAGGTGCCAAGCTTGTAACTAAATTCGGCGGGGTAATTGCGTAACACACTAACAGTAGGAATGGCTTTCATTTTGACAGTTCAACAACTTTCATTGCGTTATTTACGCTGTTGAGCAGACATTTTTTTTGAACATATCGCACCTTTGGTGCAACAAAGTCACAACAGCTCATTTTTAAATTTTACAGGAGAGAACTTTTAAGATTTGTTTCGCATTTATTGCCTTATTACTGGATTACTATTTGTAGTAGGTTTGAAATATTTACAAAATAAATTGTTTATTGCTTTTGCTATAGTTTTACGTAAAAAGCTTATTTTGAATTATTAAAAAAATTCTAATAAAGACAAAAAAAGTGTCCTGAATTTTGACTTTGTTGCAGCAATGGTTATGCAATATCCTTCAAAATGCTTCAGATTGTGATTTATAGTGTGTTACGCAATTAGGATGCTGGGCTGACAATACATAAATTGCCATCGACACGCTAAGAAAAATATTAAAATTTCATAAAAATGTTAAAGTTGCAGCGGGAACTAAATTTTATTGACGCCTACGCGTTAAAGATACTTTTCTGAAACCGCAATCGGAAACTAAATTATGAAACGTAGTTTACATACCACAGCATGCCCCAGAGTGCGGCGGCCATATGCGTGCGCGACGTGGTTGTATACTTCACCGCAGTCTTGACTGACGCGTGGCAGAACTGACAAGTCGTCACCGTGTTTTCGGGACCTAGCAGCTGCTTCTGAAACAACGGTACTGTTAGCCCCGACAATACATCAGCATCATTGTTGGCTCTATTCCATGCACTATAAACTCACAGATTCCTCAGATAGAAAAATATTCGAGAACGAAAGACATGCATTGACGAAAAAAACATCATTCTAAATAAGTCGTTCTAAATGTGGTACTCGTCCTAGTCAATGATAGGTATTCCATAGTCGGCGTCGTCGTCCTTCTCATGTCATTGACTTATGTATGTAAAATATACGTAATCAAACTGTACGAAGAAAAATATTATTTGTAAATACCGCTGGTGCTGCTGGCATTGGCTCCGGCATTTGTTGTGCCGCCGGGGCCTGGACTTTTGAGTTAAACTTCTTTATCTGTAAGAAAACATACAGGATGAGATGAAATACCTACTATATCCTTTTGAAATAAAATAGCGACGCGCCCCTGCTTCTCACAGGTGCAATCTACTGATGTGGCACAAGTCAAAATATCAAGATTCCTGTGCTTTACTTAAGATTTTTAAGCTATTGTATAGCTTTTATCGCGGGCTTTGAGCGCGGCGACCGAATCAAGAAATTCCGTAACGAAAATAAAACCTAACACCCCCCACTCCGCCTACCATGTAGCTCGGTCGAGCGTTCGCTTAACGTGTATGTATATGGTACGACTGTACTTGAATTAATATCAAAGAAAAAAAAAGTACTGCATAAATAAAAAATAAATAAATAATTATAATTGCATAAGTAGATAAAAAATGCTATGCAATAGCTTTACCGCGGCAGTCCCCGAGTGCCACACGTGTTTTTTTTTTCTTAATGTAACCAGCGTGTGGTCGCGACTTCGTCTGCTTGAAATTTCAGCAATCGTCCACCCCGTTGCTGCGCATCGCCCGCCCGCGCTATTACTTCATTTTCGATTAACGTTTACCTGACTTTTTTAATTTTCTTTTGGCGCGTAAGGGTCGTTGCGTGATGTTAAATAGCCTATATCCTTCTCTATCAAATCCAAAAAGAAGTTTTCAAATCCGACAGGTAGTTCCAGAGATTAGTGCGTTCAGACAGACAGATGCGGCTTTGTTTTATAATATAAAATCTTTTTTTACATATAAAATCGTAGCGAAGTCAACAGTACATTGTTATTCTTTATTTTTAAAGTAATTTTTCTTTATTTTTAAAGTAATTTTTGCGAAGTCTGGGAACGATTCTAATCCGGAAAATATATATATTTTTTTTAATTTTTGTCGTTTGTCTGAATATATGTTTCAGCTTCACACAAAAACTACCTGATAGATTTTGTTCAAATTTTGCATAGATATTCCATATAAGTCAGGTTAGTCTGTATACTATATATTATCACGCTATTTGCTATGGGAGATGGGCAATATTTCAATTTGTTCGTATTCTTCTATAGTTTACCGCGAAATGTAAAAAGACGAGCCAAAGGGATAGAATATTGCAGATAGTTACTGATTTAACCATTGAAATGATTATCATCCCGTTACCTTTAAGGAGCTAAGCAGTTAATCATGACATAATACAGGGTGGCATCCCCATCGACCCACATACTGTTACCATGGATTCTGTGTATGATTCCGAACGTTCTGAAAAACCTTAAACGCGGGAAGCGTTGAAAGTTTTCGCCGGTTATAAAAAAACTGCTGTTTCATACATTTTAACGGCGTAGGTATTGCAACAACTAAACTACAACCTAACTACACTAACTATAGAGCTATTTCTCAAGTGACCACAATCGATAAGGTGGTTGATCTTCTCCTTGATACACAGCTAAACAAATGTCTCGTGCTACACGTCAACCAGTTCGGGTTTCGGCCAAGACTTTCTTTCTACAGAAAGTGCAGTTCTGTGTCTCAAGCAGGCAGCAAGTCGTACACAAAAAGAAGAACACCTGTTTTCGCTTACTTTCTCGATCTCTAGTCTGTCTAGGGCTTTTGATCTGGTTTCCTGCGATGTATTGTGGAAGAAACTTGAAGCTATAAGCTTGTCTACCGAGCTTCTAAGCATCTTCAAGCATTGGTATGGAAACCAGGTAAACAATGTTCGGTGGGCAAGTATGCTGTCGGAACCGTATTAATTGGAGTGCGGAGTGATAGGGGGGAGGGTTGACCTCCCCTGCTCTCTTCCATTTGTATATGTATGCCCTGATTGAGGCGCATAGCAGTCATCACGTCGGCTGTCATATTGACGGTGTCTGTGTCAATAATTTAAGTTGCGCGGACAAAATGGTGCTGCTGAGCGCGGTAGGTATTTCAGTCGGCTGTATTAGAACACTATTGGCCACATGTGAACGTTACGCAACTAAACATGACTTATTGTATAACGTTCAGAAAAGTCACACACAAGTACTCATTTGGGTCGAGTAGGTATTGAAGTTTTGTATGGGACAGTTGTTATCTTTTTCGTGATTACAATGTTGGTCCCATGGAGAAAGTGGTTCAGTTTGATGCTCTGTACCACACCCTTAAATTTGACCGCACCTTACAGCCTGTATAAGTAGTTTTCTAATGGAAAAACACTAGTGCACATTAAAATGTCAAACAGAATAGAATAAAGTCTCGTACACACAGGCGCGACGCGACGCCCGACACAAAGGCACCGCGTGTCGCGCGACAAGCGGCGCCTTTTTGCAGCGCTGTCGCATCGCGCCTGTCTGTGGGAGCCTTAACTCCCTGACATCGCTAAGTAGGTACTTAGCGATGTCAGGGAGTTATTCTATTCTGAGAACTTAGCCACAGATTAGGACAGATAGTTCACTCGTTCGAGGTCACGCGCTAACGTAGGTACTATGGGAGAAAGGTATAACTAAGCAGATCGAAAACAAAATCCAGTGAACACGATGACCACATCTGTTAACGCCCCTATTTGCGTCGACCAATGAAACAGTAATATTTTGTCGTTTTAGTTTTTTTGATGTTCGTGTTTTTTGTAGGCTCTGTTACAATGATTGGTTGATCACAGATGTCTGACCTTTTTTCGACCACTAGGCATAGAACAAAAGAAACAAGATGAGAAAGTTTTTAATTTTAATGTTTTTATACTTTACATTTTGTTTCAACTAATTTCTCGGGTTCAGTCAGTTGCAAATTTGCAGAGCTTTCGGTAATAAGTGTAACAAGTTAACAGCTAAACTAATCATGTCTTCGTTCCGTCTCACTACACAACAGAGGCATGAAATCCTGTTTCTGAGGGAGGAAGGACTAAACATTAGTCAAATTGCCGAGGAGCTGTATACGACAGTGAGTATTTTTTTGTTTTATTTATGTTTTAATAGGTTTAGCGCTTATCCAAAGTGACTGATTTAAATTTAAACTTATTACAATATTTTATTAAATTTGTTTAGATATGTAATAAACTAATAAATACAAAAAATAGCAACAACAATTCATTTCCGCACACAATCTTTTTATCTAAGCTTTCTTATATATCAGTTTTATAACTCCATTTGAAACAAGATTAGACATTTAAACGAACATTATTTTTTTACAGTTCGTTCAACCGATTTTGACTTTTATACCGTAGGCAGAAGGATGGCATTAAAAGCAAAAAAGGGGTTACAATAGCAACTGTTTACTGCAGCTATCATTTGTCATGCCACCATCGCAATAGAAGTCAAAATCGGTTGAACGAACTGTTAAAAAGGTTTGTTTAAATGTATAATCTGATTTTAAAAAGCGAATGACTTTTTTAATAATTAAAAAAAAAATGCTAAGTGAAGTTAATTTACTTTTTACAGAGAAATACTGTCAGTCTTTGGCTCCGGCGTTACGACAGCGAAGGACATCTGCGAAGCCGCCCTCCACCCGTTACTCGCATTATCACCCCGCCGCGATTGGAAAGAATGGTTCAGGCATTCCAAGAAGAACCATTTACGACCACCAGACAGTTTGCAGAACAATTTGACTGCACCCTGAGAACAGTCCGGAATGCACTACATCGAGCGGGAATACACAGCAGAAAGCCCGCTCGGAAAATAGTACTCAGTCAAGCCCATCAGGAGGCTAGAGTCCGGTTCGCGCGAGATTATCGAGACTTCGATTTTTCACACACAATATTTTCCGATGAAAAAAGTTTTAGGTCCAGCCAGATAGGTCGTCGGCATTTATGGCGTGTAGGTAATACTCGGTACGAGCCGCAAAATGTTTTACCAAACTTAGAGTCAGGAAGGGTAGTGGTCAACATGTGGGCCTGGATATGTGCTGCAAGTCCTGGGGAACTAGTTTATATCCCCGGGAGGGCAAACGGTGAAAGTTACTTGCGTCTGCTGCAAGATACATTTTTGCCAACAGTGCGAGTGGTGTATCCAGAGGACGAAGTTCCTGAAATTGTTTTTATTCAGGACAACCTGTCCTATATACACTTCGCGCTTGGTGCAAAATTGGATCCGGCAGCAGCCAAGTATACGATCGGTACCGTGGCCTTCTCATTCTCCCGACCTAAACCCCATTGAAAACTTATGGGGTATTATGGTCCAGAGATGGGATAATAGGTGCGAAAGGACCAAACCAGGACGAAGTGATTCCCACACCTCGTCAACATGTGCGACTAGCACATGTTGACGAGGTTTGGGAATCACTTCGCGGCTCGGACCTTTGCGAGAACTTGATAAAGTCGATGCGAGCGCGGTGTGATGCAGTCATAGATGCAGGTGGGGCTCTAACTAAATATTAGGCTTGGGTTTTCAGTTAAAATAGTGTATAGTGTTGTGTGTGTAGTGTGTTATATGTGTGTGTGTAGTGTGTTATATGTGTGTGTGTAGTGTGTTATATGTGTGTGTGTAGTGTGTTATATGTGTGTGTGTAGTGTGTTATATGTGTGTGTGTCTTAGTAGTATTATTCCTTGTATATATAGTCCTAGTGTTTTTTTTTTATTTCAGTTTGAGTATAGTTCTCGATGTTTTTTGATGATTTAAATAATGTTTTGTGTTGCTTAATGTAAATAATTTTGCATACTATTGTATAGAATCATGTTTTTTTTTTCTAACTGAACAAACAGCTGTGCTGCTGGGGAGTTTGTTGCGCCACTTCTTCTTCCCAGCTAAAGGCACTAGGAAGTGGTGAAGGGTGGGCGTTTTGGGGGACTGTCTTATGTAATTTTGACGTTCGAAAAGTGCTGATTCTCAGCCCAGTTTGAATTTTTTTTTCTTTTCTTGAACAATAAATGTTCTTTGATACAACTGGTGTTTTCTTCTATCCAAATTAATAAGATTAGTAATACTGTGTATTTCAATTTACTTAATTTCATAATTACTACGCAACTCACTGCAATACACCCATGACAGCAGATTTTTTTTGTTAAATTCCCGCTGTGTTGAAACGCACTTAAGATCCGACAAGCATCGACCAGCTGTATGGTCGATGCCAACAACGCTTCTCTTTTGTCATCATTTTTTGAACAAAGGAGATTCATTCGTTCAATAATTTGGTCTAATTCTTGTTTATAATAAATATTGGGTACGGATTAAATATCAAGAGTAGGTATTGCGACTGTCGGCATCTCTTTGTTGGCGGCGTAGACTCAGAAAACGTCTTATTTCGTTATATGCACAGCAACAGTTAACATGGCTAGTATTTTAGATGTGGATAACTCGTTCACATACAGTGATTACGTTGAGATTCTTATTAATCAGTTGTCATGGCCCTGGCAAGAGGTCCATTACATTTTATTGGAATCATGTTTTTTATGTGATGGTGAAATTCCGGAGGCTGGACGTCCAAACCATTTCATTTTGGATATGAATGTCCAGTTAAATTTGGTGGACGATTTGGAAAATGTTGACAATAGGTGTGAAGTGTGTCACGCATGTGTTTATATCCATTACCCGGTTGACGAGTGCCACGTCTGCGCCCAAGGATTAAAGGTAGGTATTAGCCCACGTTCGCACGGACGTAAAAATATCGCGGCGGGATTTTTACGCGCACTGAATTTTAAACTCTCGGTGTTGAGCCGAGCATTGAGAGTACAACAGAGCGCGTCCTCGCGCGTCGAAAAAACACTGTTGGATTTTCAACTCTTAGCGCTAAGCAGAGCGTTGAAAATCCAATGCGCGAAAAAAGTCGCCGCGGGAAAAAATCGCTCGTGTCACCTGGGCTTATAATCAATATGCTCGACGTTGACAGCGAAAATAAAATTCTCTTACGTTTTTTGCTATTTGTACGTCAGTATCAAGTTGTATAGTATAACGAACGTAATAAATATGTATTTACCGAAGTATAATAGGTATTAGAATTATACAGCGTGTAAAAAAAACCCTGTCCGATCCGTGAGGGTATTGTTAAGAACCATACTGACAGTCTATTTATGTGGCAATTCACTCGAAAAAAGAATTAATGGAGAATTTTACCGGGTTATTTACATGGGGCGCGGGCGGCCGTCATTTAGCGGGTGTCTAACAAGTCATAACATATGAGTGTTGAAAATTTACAATTTTTTTATGGGATTGGGATAATTTTGGTGCTAAAAACGTGAATTTTAAATAGCAATAACTTTTTTTTATTTTCAATACTTAATATTAAGTTTTTTTATTACTTTTTGGTAATGTTATTGCCGTACTACCTACCTATGTTACCTTTTCGGATCGGACAGGGTTTTTATAACACATTGTATAGTATTGAACTAGTTTTTTTTTTCCTGATAAAACGAACCAGGGCCGGATTTAGGGGAGGGCATCCGGGGCGACCGCCCCGGGGCCTCCACAAAAAAGGGGCCCCCACAATAGAGACTTCGAAAAAAAAGTATATTTTTAAATTCCGACAAGTAAACACTAGTAAACAACTTTTCCTTTGATATTTTTTTTCGCTGTTTTACACACGGTGTACAGTTACAACGGTTAATGTACTCCTTGCCCTTACTGCCCTATCAAAAAAATCCACCCTGTTTAAAAATTATTGAAAAATGCGGAAAAAACAATTTATCGTCTGTTCCACAAAATTTTCGGGGCCTACACTTTTTGATTGCCCCAGGGCCTCCACACGCTTAAATACGGCCCTGAAACGAACTGATTAGAAAGAATGGTAGGTGAAAAAAAAACACTTATTTACATTAATTATTTAATAATAAAAAAACAAAACTTAACACTAAATAAATATGTTCACAATGTGGTGTGCATCACATGCACCACACTGGCACCCTGGTGGTGTTGTCGACGAAACCGGTGATGGCGGGGGCGCTGGCGGCGGCGTCAGCATGGCCAATGAGGTGTATGTAAAGCATTACATAAACCACATTGGCACCCTGCGGATGATGATGACGGTGAGGGTGCGGGCGGTGGCGGACGCGTCAGCGGCGGCATGGCCAACTTCGGCGATGGCGGCTCCCTTCCTCCTGGGCTGGTTGCTGTTTCATGTTGTGGTTTTACATCGCAGCAAGAAAACAGCCTGTAAAAAAATAAGAAAACATTTAGTAAAACTATTTGCATGCCACATCCGTTTAGCGGTTGGTCGGTCCGTCGATATGTTAGTCAATAGGGTTTTCATTAAAAACCTTCCATATTAAGTTTAATTTAATTATTTCCATTTTACGTTGTTTCTATTATTAGTTTAAATTGACATCATTTAATTTTCTTCTCAAACTTCTCAAACCAATTTCACTAAATGCTCGAAAATAGAACATGGTAATTGTGCCTGTTGTCGACCATTTAGTGGACTATGATCTGAAACATATTATTATTTAAATCGAATTTCGAAATATTAATTGAAAATTACTTACCAACAGAAAAACGACATCTTCTTAGCCTCACTAATTAAGAAATGACCCTATGTTTATTTCTAAGGAACAAGGCGACATTATTTTGTAGATTTCAATGTTTGTTTATATCCCGCTTCGCCTTGTCGTTGAAATAGTACCCTAGTATTATTTACATTTATTCGACACTTTGTAATTTTTAGGGTCAATGAAAAAACGGAACCCTTAAAGGAATATAATCTAAACTAATAATATATAATACTAGTAATATATAATATAATATTATAAAGAGAAAATATTTGCTTTTTTGTATATTTGTTTGTAATGGATAAACTCAAAAAATACTTAACCGATTTGAAAAATTCTTTCACTTGTAGAAAGCTACATTATCAGCGAGTAACATGGGCGTATCTTATTTACCAAAAATATAGAGATCTCTGCGAAAATTGCAATAATGTAACCCAAGGGATCAAAAATTTGCGCATAAAGGTCATTATTTGGCGTGCGCTGCGAAAACTATTGATGATATATAAAATAATGTAAGTACGACATGTCTATAGTACTAATCATTACCCACAAAAAAGTCTGCGAGGCTATATGTCCTACTATTATAGTTAAGTCACAATAACCGTTTTTTGTTCAAATTAGTCAATCAAAACACGGGTTAATCAAAAGATGATGATATTCATATAATGATTATTTTAATTCTTATCCAACTAAATAGTTTCGTAATCAAGGTTGATTATCATTACCCTTAGGAGCCGAGCTAAAAGTAAACATTTTGAAAGACCGCTAAGTGAAAGCGAAGTAACAGCGCAGACGCGCGATACGAAGGAACAAGAAATTTCACGCGGACGAAGTCGCGGGCAGAAGCAAGTTATTAATAATTTTAATTTTCCATACCAGTTTCCCCTTGTTTATAGCTGTATTGATATAAAAATTGTTTTGTGATTATTGTTTTTTTTTTTTATAATACCTAGTTTTCTCGCCTCTGTATTTAACCATTTAGGGTGGGGAAACAACTGGCAGTCAAATGCAGCGCGGTCGTCACTGCCTAACAAATATCCACCTTGCCGCAGTTGAAATAAAGTTTAGAATAAATAAACTTCCATTAGTTCGAGAGCGTATCTATAAGGGAAAAGGGTGCGCATCTCAAGTTATTTATATTCGACTTTATTTTAAGGAAAGCAATGTTGATGTTTGTTTGACTTAGAAATTGGTATTTTCACTTTTGTGATACTCATTATTTGTGAGTATATTATGGAATGCCATAACGGGGTATCCCAAAAAATTTTAGTGTAAACTGTAGATTTAGTAAAATATGACATAATTTGTTTTTTGGCAGCGTTACGCCTTTTGCTCACTGGTCGGTATGTCAGCGGTGCGGGATCAGCATGCTCAGTATACTCGGTACTGAAATGAATTAAGCGGGGTGCTGCACAAATTATACCGAAAACATAACGTCAGGTCCGTAAATGAAAGCAGTGCGATATCGTTTCGGTATACAGAGCATACTATACCGCACTGCAGCTTACCGACCAATGAGGTAGCGAGCCGTAGGTATCTACGGCTCGCGTTCACCCGGGGCTAAGGAACATATTTACTCTAGGAACCCGGGGCCCCTGGCGAACAAAATCCAATCGGTTGCCACGCGCTTGTTCGAGAAAACGTACCGCACCCGCGCCTATAATAATGGCTAAATCTCGGGCATATTGCAGTGTTGTTTGTTATTGTTGTTGGCTGTTTAGAGAATTAGAAATATTATTTTTAAATAATTTTAAAAAACATAAACTAGCTGACCAGAAAGTAACCTGTTGCTAAAGGAAGCGTTTACACATTAATGTACATATTTTCTTAAGGAGTACCTACTTGTTAAAGTTATTTGTTAGATTTAGAATTTTTACGACAGTTAGATTTAATAATCGAAATTTACGGGAGGGTAAAAAGTTAATTGACCATAGTGAAGCATTTGTGATATTCAATAAATAAAAATATTGTTTTCAACGTAAAAAAAACTGTTTTTAAGTGTCCCATTCTTTTGTGTAATAATTTCTTAGCATAGACAGTTAGACAGTCCTAGCGTTGCGTTTAATGACGCACGTGATCGCCCGACATCACGCCACGCCAGACGACGTAATAGAAACCACATGAATAAAAAACCTATTCATGTGGTAATACTCTTGGGCGTCCGCGTAAGGTACCTACATTTTAGCGCCCACGACCGCCTGTAATATTTTTGTAGGTAATTATAGAGTTAGGTATCTATATTTTCTTATGGAGTGAACTATCTGTCCGAATCTGTGACATAACGTCATTATTAGGGCGAATTCCACCAAACTTTTAGGCTACAATTTAAATGCTCACCAAAATAATTTTTAGACCCTAAAACTAAGTACCAAGTAAAATAGGTACGTTAACTTCAAATAAAATAAACCCACTCTATACCGAGGTGCCTAAAGAACAACGTTGTTAGTTTCAAAATAATTATACACTCATCAGAATAATTGTACGTGTTGTATTTATATTCTTTTTGCCTACCAAAATGGATAAATGCTCACCAAATCTTGATTAAGTTGCTCACCAAAAATAAGTTTGCTTTAAAATGCAAGGGTGTGATAGGATGCAAGTGCGAGCGAAGCGAGCTTGGGACTTGGGGCACCCCGACTCGGACAGGTTAGGTTAGAAGGGGATGGCGGGGTCTGACAGATCCCGCCATCCCCTTCGTGGTCATTTTTTTTTTTGAACCACCCAGAAGTAAGAGCCCCGCGAACCGGGGCATCGTCGACTACGCCTTATAAATAAAAAAGGAAAATAGGTTCATTTCTACAATACTTTATGAAACACAATTTGGTGGTTACGTCAGGATGACTGGACAAACGAGATCCAGAAAGAAGTTGTTCCTAAGCCACTAAACGCCTGCAAAAACATTGTTAGCAATTATTTTGACGAAAACGCGTAAATAATTGGATAAATCATTAATACACGCGTAATTGATTGATGTACAGGCGTTTTAATGGCTTTTATTAATAACTGTTTATAAGAGCTTCTTAAAGTTGTGTAAAAAATATATGTTAAGGTAGCAAACAGGCAGTAAATATTTACATCAACAACGCGGTTAATTCAACGCTAAAACTATGAGAACTTGGAAGTGGTCAGCCTACCTGACGTCAGAATGGCTGACCACTTTATTTCTTTGATATATTTCTAACCGCAAATTAATTTATTATTAATAATTATAGGTAGTAAATAGTAGCAAATAGGTATTAAACATTGCACATGGTCTCATGAACATATCTCGTTTGGTCCAATCATCCTGACGGTGAAAATTTGGTGAGCATTTATTTATCCATTCTGGTGGACACAATTTGGTGAGTATTTCGAATTTTATGGTAGTAAAATAGGTACTTTTTTGGTAGGCGTTTAGACACAAGCCAAACTTTTATACATAGAATAAGTCTTATCCTGAGATAAACTTTGAATTTTTGACTTTTCCATACTGGAACTGTCAGACGTCAATTTTATTTCACGGATTTAAGATATCTGTTTTAATTAAAGCCCTGTGGTAAAGCGTCATGATTCTTTAGGTAGTCTGATAACGTACAAGAACATGTTATTGTTAAACAGTTAAGTCATAGTTTATCAACGTGGGCGATGACGCCCCCTCGTGGGCGTTTGCGACTTTCTGATTTTCATTAGAATACCCAGATAAAATTAGGGGGCGTTGAGATGGGATCTTACTACTATATTATACGTTTAAATATAATCGTGGCAATGGCTGTTTCAGACTCGCGACCGATGGTAAGTAAAAAGAAAAAAGAACAAGTGGGCGGTGGGCAATATAAGGTTGAGAACTTATGAGTTAACTTGTTACTAGCTTAAAAGTTAGAAGTTCTTATATGTAATAAATAATTGATCATTATGTCCTCTTCGAGATACAGTCAGCAACGAAAGGCGAATAGCACTTTCATAAAAGTTTTTTTAAGAAATTGTTGAAAACAATATTTTTTTTATCGGTACTGAAAACCTTTTGAAACAAAGTTTTAACTATTCCAAGAAATTCTGAAAAGCAGTACCTATATCAGATAATTTTGTGTCAATTTAAAATTATAATAGAACAAGCCGTGTGTCCAATGGAGTTTCTCATCGGAGAAATTATGAACTTTTTTACCCTATTTAACCCTTTAACGCACACCCTAACTTTTTTTTTAATTCTTAATATTTTGTGATAAATATATATTCTGTGCCGTAAATCATAATGACATGTTCTTGAAAAAAGACCTGAAAATCTCTGTTTTTCGAGAAAATCATGAAAATCATACGGCCAGTAAACTGGCCATTGAACGTTCTGCGTCACTAACCATCACAGCAATATCACTGGCCAGTAAAATGGACACTAATAAAATCTATTTTATTTTTAGGAAAAGACGATAATAATAATAAAAAAATGTATTTCCTAATCAGCCTTTAATAATAATAGAATTAACATAACATATTTCTTCTGAAACAAAACTTCATTTTTAATTTTTCTTATCACAATCAAATATTTATTTTATTAATTGAATGATCATCTACGTTTTTTAATTTGTCCTTCATTATGGAATGGTACAAAACATTCTACACATAAGGCTACATCACATTGAACGCATTCATAGACACTTCTCTTTGGATTAGACGTGGTACTGCAGTATCTACATCTACGCAAATTTTTCTTAGATGATTTCATAAGCTTATGATCGCTCTCTTCATTTTCTCGAAAAGGAAGCAAAGGTTTTTTCGTCTCTCCTATAAGCTCATCAGCCAGTTTACTCCTTTTTGATTCCTCCTTCAGATTTTGACTACGTATGCTCACGGTGCTGGTACTAAAACTTTCGTCGAAACAATCATCAGCATCAGAATCACCACCGATGTCTGATTGTGTGGCCTGGTCATCAGTAAACCCACGAAGTCATTCCATTGGTCCTCGTCTAGTGACTCCAACTCCCGATAAGTGTATGTGTGTCTAAAACAATGAGAAAATTACAATGTGTAACTATTACATTACGAATTTCATAAGTACCCACACACCTGCAAAAAAACCGCCAAAAAAAACCCCAAACGTACATAATAATAGGTTACAACTACCGAACAAGATTGTTTATCGCAAATTTATTACAATATCATAACACATGCTTATATACCTGTTGTAAAACAATATGGTTCATGGGGATTACTCGAAAATAAATACTCAATACAACATCTCAAAGTTAGGTAGGCAATTCTTAGGTTACATTTTTTCAACACACCGGTTTGTATTCAATCGCAAATAATATATGTTTTTCTTATTATCCTCGATTACATTTGCACATAACATCGAAGTATATACTATAAAGGAATAGTTTCACTTACCTTTTCAAAGAAGACATGATTTTTGTTCACCATAAAACTTGTAAACACGTAACGTACACGCGCGATGACAACAAATGTTCCTGCGCGGGTGCACGGTGGCCAGTTCACAGGCCATCTTGAAAAAAGGCGCGAATTTAAAATGTCGCGCGGCGAACTTGAACGCTGGCTAGTTGACGGGCCAGTGTGCTCTAACGCGGGTCGTAAATGTTCATAAGGTTCAATATATAAATAAAAATCTATGAGATAACGACCTTGAAGTGAGTGTCCAGTTTACTGGCCACTTTGTATGAGCCGTCCTATAAAGGGTTAACCCCTTTTGGGGGTATGAATTTTCGAAAATCCTTCCAGCTTTGGAAAGTAGATTTTAGATGATGTAACGGTAAGTGATAATTAACTCTCGTTGCTAACCGTACAGTCAACCGCACATCAGCAGTAGCAATTTGATATTGACAACGCCTTTATGTCGTAACAATAAGGGCGATATTTGTGAAGTGCAAGTGTTACCACTAACGTGCTGTTAACTGTACAACGAGTTAATAATATGTAAAATTACCAGAAAGAATTATTATTTTAAATTACCTGAACTTGGTTCTCGAACTCCGAAGGATACAGCGGGAGTCCGTCGTTTTCCATGGCCCTGTAATAAAAAGAAATTAATGTAGTTGATGGTATCGTAACTTGACTGCCTTAATTAAGCTGCGTCCACATAAGCTGCGTCAGATATGTTCTTTTGTCCTCCGTTCGGTACCCCCGGCCCCGTCGCGATCCAAGAACGCTAGTTTGGACGCGAGGGATCGGGGCGAAGCGCCGCCGCGCCGGCGCCGTCACGCCGCCGTATCGTTCCGAACGATGTCCAAACTAGCGTTCTTGAATCTCGACGCGGATAGGAAACGGCGCGGAACGGTACGGACAAAAGAACATATCTGGACGCAACTTTAAGGCTCGTACACACTGGCGCGACGCGACACCCGACACAAAGGCACCGCGTGTCGCGCGACGAGCGACGCCTTTGTGTAGCACTGTCGCGTCGCGCCTGTCTGTGGGAGCCTTTACGAAAACGATTACCAAGGCCGACCACAAAAAAACCACATTCAATTAGGTATGCCTTGTTTAAATGTCAGATTAAAATTAAATCGAACAAGTCTGGACAGTGGACAAAGTCGACGCGTCGCGGGCTGACAGTTTTAATAGATTTATCTGGTCACTGGACGTTGTTGGTCCTTGTTTTTATTAGTCTTTATTAATGTAATTTGTTAACCTGCATCGTTTGTGGCATGCAACCTTTTCTAGTAATTATAGAATAATGGCATACAATTATGAGATAAGCGCTATTACGAATTAGGAATAGAAAAAAACAAGTAGCTGACGAGCGGATGACATGATAAAAAATAAAAAAGAATGTAGAGATCCTAATAATTACGTTTTATTTATCCGGGTACTTACAGTTAGCATCCCTCCGATGCTAACAGTAGGTAGGTATCTACTGGAACAGACAATGACTATTGAGCAGATGTGGCCATCTGCAGTTACAAAACTATGGTGAACCTAGCTGATTAAATAAAATAAAATAATGCCGCGATGTGATATGTTTGTTTGATTGACACAATAATAAAATTTACCTATATATCTACCTACATTTATTATTTACTCAACAACTGCATTTTATATCTTAACAAACATGGAGCAACCTAGCAGTATCATGTTACTACTGCGAAGTTCTCACAATACAATGGTGCAGTGCGAGTGCATAATTTCATATCAAATATCCATCTGAATCTGCACTATGCACCTACAAGATAGGTATGTCCCAAACAATGCATGGGACCCAAATAGGCATAGAACACATAATATGGACATAGGATGGAAAAAGCTTTACAAAAGTTAGTTATTTTTAAGTAAAGAAATTATGTCGTCCGAAAAAACACCGATAACGGCACCGCTCGTCGCGCGACGAGCGGGGATTTTTTGTCGCGCTGTCGTGTCGCGCCTGTCTGTGGGAGCCTTAAGAATTAAGTTTGATCTCCGGGACGCATATAAGCAGAGTCCATCAACAAAATTTTGAATGTGGCTTCTGATTAGTCGTTAAACTCCCATAATAGCCTTTGTCTACAAAATTCACCAATTGAGTTTGAAACAACTTCTGATGGGTTGTTAAACTCTCATAGTAGATTTTGCACAAAAATTGCAACTCCAAAGATGGATTTCGTATCTTCGCGATCCGTGGTAGTTTTTGCCAAGAAATGATAACTGTGCTGGTGGAGTGCACAAATGAAACAATTTTTTTTTATTCATTATTTATTAGATTTTGTTGATTGTTGTTGTTGTAGATAATTTACGGCTTGGCCGTATCGCAGCTGTCGTATAGACACTCCTAATGGCATAGGTATGGCAAGAAATTAAGTCACTGGTATTTAATATTTTATCATAATTATAAGCTTACTAACTACATTTTATCCTCAGAATTTGAGCTATCTAGCATTATCCAAGCCGAAGCTATGAGGGTATGAAAATACGATGAAACGCTTCGACAAAAGGTAGGTAGTGCCCCTGCTTTTTGTTTTTGGCCCATCTTAGCAGGGTTACTACCGTGCCCCCAGATCCCAAGAACAAACTTGACATTGTAGTTTTAAAACATATCCTCCCATACATTCCAACTGTAATTATAAGTTTGTACGCACAATATTGAACAATGTACCATGTTATTTTAAGACTCTAGACTTCTTGTAGATTTTCCTATAATCTGTAAGTAAAGAACTAAAGTATGTATTTTTTTCAAAATTTTAGGCTTAGCTGTTTCGGACATAAGGGTGGGGGGGGGGAGAATGGTCAATATTCATAGATATAATTCTGAATGTAACTTCAAAACTGTTTATCGTAAAATTATACAAAAAATATATTTGAGACCCTCAGAATAATTCCTTTCATTTGATGTCACACGGTACAGTTTGCAAAACTTTTGTCTTTAATTTCCTAGTTTCCCTCCAACAGACACCATAGGTGTTGACACCATATTTAAAAATAACATTTACCATTTACATTACGCGTCCTTGTTTGGGTCACAGAAATTAATACATGTACAATTTAAATAAAATTACTTAAATATGTACATTTCTAAATTTCAACTTAATCAGTCTAGTAGATTCGGAGCAAATTGGCTGTGACAGACGGACAGATACACAAGTGATCCTATAAGGGTTCCGTTTTTTCATCAGGACGTACGGAACCCTAAAAACAACGAAATATTGCAAATTCCACCAACGCAGCTGTTCGATTGGGCAAAATCCATCACCTGAGTGATATCGAGCGCGGTGATTAGTTGTTTCAAACTCAAGTCTACTATGGGAGTTTAACGACCAATCAGAAGCCACATTCAAAACCCAGTTGGTGGACTCTGCTTATGTGCCTCAGGGACTAATCATTCAATAAAGGCAAAGTACCTAACCACCAATTTTATTTGCACGGTCAGAAAAATTGTAGGAATAGGTACTTACCTATTTAGTGATCCAAAGATGGCAACACGAAACGAGGAAAATCCGAACTTGTAAGTTTAATTTCAATATAGGTTCCTTATCTATATCATTTAATGTCATTAATGATTAATCACAACAATATTAATTAGCAATATATTATTATGACACAATAAGTCCAAACCTCAAAAGTCGAGTGAGCTTACGCATTTTAATTGTTGCGTTCGTTTTCCTTGGCCCACCCACTCACCCGGTCATTCCTACCATGCAGTTTCCAAGGAGGAAAATGGACGCATTCTAAGTTGGAAATTGAACTAACACGTTAAATGAAATAATAGGAGATTTGAGATATTTTTAATGTAGCCTCTATTGGTGTTTTTATTCTTATTCGTAACGTAAGTATCTAGGAAGTAGGTGTAGGGAAGTCCTCCTGGATAACGGGATACGATAGTATAGTGAAATCAAAATGTTAGATCTATTTGTGTAGGTACCATTCTAATTAAGACGATAATGAAGTTGAATTGAACAATTCAAGGTGGTACGTTTTTACTCGATCTTAGTTTCAGATAAAAATATCGTCTATGCATTACCAATTAATTATCTTCAGCCTTCGCTTGCTGTGATCCACTCAACTACTTTGTATACCTACTTACGAAACATATTCAAATGTATTCACCCAATTTTGACAATAAAATGCCAACATGTCGAACCAAGTAAGTATATCTACTACAGACAGACATATTTTGAAAAGCAAACAGATGTCACAAAATCGTTGCACCTCATAAAATAAAATAAATACTTAGGTAGGTATACTACCCTACTTAGGTATGCGCACATGCAAAACAACAAGCTTGACTTCTAAGAACCTGCAGTTTTTTAAGTGTTAATTAAAACATTGGACGTGGCCTGCACATTGAGGAGTCTCTTAGAAAACAAACAACGTTGAAACCGTTCGGTCACTGTCACGAGTACCAAGGTTAGAGGGGTTAAGTGTTACAACTACGAAGTCAAAACTCATCTTACCTTTGCATTGATCCGATTTGAGACGAAAACTGGTTTTGGAGTTAATAAAAAAATGTTTACGACACAAATGCAAACCGGACTAACAAGATAGGAATATACAATCACGAAGCGACCGCTCGCACCAGTCTGGCGGACGCAACGCGCAAGCTACGAATGGTCGATGAGTCGATCCACAAACAAAGTTCTCCTGAACAAAGCCCAACACTTATAAAAAAAAAGCGTCTGACACGAATCGATCCGAACTCATCCGGACTTTACCGAACATCGTTTTAGTATTCCCTACCAAAATGATGATGATGTCATACCTAAACAGCATATTATTAATTCCAGACTTGATCTTCAATATAATCAAATTCGCTACATACCTACCTATTTATGTTTTTTTAAGGTACTTATCTACGTAACTAGTATGAATTGAACCCTTAATTTTATATGATGTTGATTATGCGTATTATATAAGTAAGTGCTACATACGTACATACACATAACATCACGCCTGAAATTGCCGAAGGATTAGGCAGAGGTGTAACTAATATAGTACAGTGTACACCCACATTCAAAAGTACAAAGAAAACCTAATCCTTGTTCTACTGCTAATCATCAATATTCCCAGCCCTTACTGAAGCAATTTGGCAACACACATTTACAACTTTCTATCCTTTAGACTTACTTTCTAATACAGAACCAAGAACTTACGAGCCAGATCGCTCATGACCGATTCGGTTTTATAAAGAATTTCCTTGTGCTATAGGTACAGATCATCAATACTGTAGATATTAAATGTCTCACTGTTGGCGGCGCGTGTGATGGATCATTCGGTTCCCTACAAAATTATTGAGCTGGATGGTGCTGATCCACGCGTCATGTTCGTGAACGGGCGCCGTCAGTTGAAACTGGTCATCTCTTAACTGCCACGGCATATTTTTATTATTAATCTTATATTTTGAATTGTTTCTTAATATATTATTTTTTTCATTGTTCTCGCATATAGAAGCAACAAGAATAATGTACCCAGGATTTTGTAATATCTTGATTTAAAAAGAGTGTCCTTGGAGTTTTTGCCCGTTATTCTCCATAGAGATCTACGTTTTGGAATGGGCAACTAGCTTCAACTTTCTGACTAACTGACCGACTCTTTGACAGTTCAAAAGTGCCTGTAAATGGTTTAATTGAAATAAATGCTTTGAGTTTGTGTTTGAGTTCGAGCTTTGACAGTAATGAATAAACTTTCGGGAACAGGAAGTCTTAACAAACCATGATGGTTGGTTAAGACATAAGCCATATAAGCCATAAGCCATAGCCAGACATAGCCATATAAGTTATGTGTGTATGTAATGTATAAGTTGACCTGTGTCAACTTAGACCATCAATACTGTAGATCAGGGATTCCCGAGCTATTTTGGGCAAGAGACCGCTTTTCCAAAATGAACTGATACCTCAGACCCCCAAATTACTTTAAAAATCCTAACTCTAGTTTTTTTCCTATTGATACAAAATTCTTACTTACCAATTTAAAAACTTTGCGGTGGGTTAAGTGAGTAAACTGGACATCATTTTCTCATCAAAAATTCACAAAATAAGTAGACATAAAATTCAGTAAATATCAAGCGTAATAAATTAATAATTATTAATACAAATTACGTAAAAATACTTAAGTAAGTAATTTTTTTTTTTTTCAAACATTAATATCGCAAACTAAAAATAAAAAATCTGTGTGATGGATGTAACGCGTAACACAACTTATACAGTAGGTATCTTGAAAGTTTTAAATAAGAACTTGTGTTAATTAACAGGGGTCGATTTTTAGACCTCGTTGACCCCCAAAATCAGTTTTGGTTTATGTCGACCCCTGGGAATGTAGGAATCCCTGCTGTAGATTGACGGTAGGTACTGTAGATTGACAGTAATGAATAAAGTTTTGGGAACAGAAAGTCTTATCAAGCCATGACGGTTGGTTCGTGGTTCATATCTTTAGGTCAACTTAGGGGCCGTATTGGCCTGCTCTTGAAATTATGTCCATTTTTGAGAACACAAAGAAGAGAGAATGTACAAGATACAGTTAATTAGGTAAATGACGAGCTGATGTTATTGCTTATAAAAAAAAGGTTTCGTCGATTCCCCATAGATTTTTAAGTATTCCGCGTTTCCGAGATTCGATACCTAAGGCATTTATTCTCTCGCTTCGTAAGAATTCGCGCAAAGGAGGTCGGTTGCATTTAGATGGGTAACGGTTTATCAGTTTACAGTTCGGGGAATTCCCCACATAACATTATGTACTTAATACATTTTTATGTAGACACATGAAACTTTTTACCCGTAGTGCCATGGAGCAAGTCTTAAGTGTTGGTCGGAGCTGTTTACTACGCAGATTTATCATGGGTTCGCGGGATATCCAGCAATGGCCAAATTGCTGGTTGATGGCAAACTAAAAATACTTGTGATTTAAAAACTACTTGCGGCCACACAGACCAACATTCAAAGACCTGGATCCCCACGATTTAGATTCTTCATCATTCCAGCCCAGATTATAAAATACGTAGTGGTTTACAATCCATCTAAATATAGAATTATTATGGAATCAAGAGCTAGCCTGCTGCATGTAGGTACCTACGTTGTTTCCTCATGTAACTACGCATGAGCGTGACGTAAATAGACTTCTGTAGGTACCCTATCCAGTACAAGAAAAAATATTTATACATATAAGTTCCCGCAGACAGGCGCGACGCGACTCTTGTAAAACAATTTCCATGAAGTTTCCATAGTAATTGTTCTACTAGAGTCGCGTCGCGCCTGTTTGCGGGAACCTTAATCCATGTAGTACCTAGTTAGTTAGATCTGTAGAATTAGGCACATACAGTATAAATTATACGGTAGAGATCGCAGAAAGCGATAAAGCCGCAAATTGTATGTTTTGTAGGGTAAAATTTATTTTTTGTAATGTATTATTCTAGGACAAAGTACCTACTTATACAATTAAAAAAAAAAACTATGATAAAAACCCATGTTGTTTTCATTGTAGATTTCGTCCGTAGGGATTTACCTACCTATCGGATATTCATACAAAAACACAACTTTACACAAAGTCAAATTAAATTAACATTTGTATTATTAAATTAACAGTTTATGCCACGTGCCACTCAGGAAGAAGTAAGAAGGACCTCGAGGCGATAGTAAAATCTTTGATGGGATGATGGTTTCTTCATCTCATTAGGTATTAGATCCTTACGGCGGTGACGAAAACAATAAAGGAACAAAATAAAACACGATACTTTCAACTATGTTTATTCAACAATAATATCGCCTATTGTTAATTAATTTGTAATTCATATGCGACACATTAAGTTGTTTTTAAAAACGCCATGCAATACCGTTGTAACACTTTTTTATTTAGATACAATTTTCATAATAAGATAGGCAGACTGACAAACTATGCTTAGTAACAAACTGAAAAAGAATGTAAGAAGTAGTTTTTGAATCGTACACTTGAACTTGTACCTAAGTACATCAAGTCATGCAAAACGATCAAACAGAACTTTTGTAAAGTTGTGCAACAACAGCACAACACAATTGACATTTCTTATGGAGGTAAACCTGCTCTTATTTTACACAAACTCTGTATTGTATTTACCTACCTCAATGTTTATTTACCAAGAACAAGTGAACATCCATGGCATTATTCCAAGTGCAAGCTGCAAATACCTATTTATGTTAGGTATAACATAGGTAGGCATTATGTGCGCAAGCACGTCAACTTTTACAGCACCCTAATTGCGGTACACACTATAAATCACAATCTGAATAATTTTGAAGCCTATTGCTAATCCATTGCTTCATATGTTCGAAAAATTTGTCTACTCAACAACGTTATTAACGCAATGAATGTTGTTGAACTGTCAAAATCTACGAATAATAACTTTTATTAATTCGTAGGTCAAAATGAAAGCTTTTCCTAGTGTTAATGTGTTACGAGTACGCAATTACCCCGCAGGTATGCGACAATTTTAAACAACTCAACATGCAGACAGGTTGACAATTAGATTTTACAGTGTAGTAGGTAGGTAATTTAAATTCAAGATTACAGTACGCACTCACCCTTCTAAGCCCCATTCTACATCTAACAGTCAGTCCTCTATTTAACGTGAAAATACACACCGTTCATATAATAGGCCAGTGCAACTGGTACAATCATAACTTGCATGCAAGTAAATAAAACTAGCATCTGCGCCAACTCCGAGAGCGCATGCGTAGAGTATTAATCTACTATCAGGTACCTACAGAAGTAAAAGGCTTTTATTACCTACGCTTCCGGAGCTATTACATCTTGATCAAATACTTATTCGCAAAACATCACACGGGCAACTAACATAATATTTTTACTTTGGCTCGTAGGTAACTTAAGTAAAGTACACGTTTCACAAAGACAATTATGATTTAAAATGTGTAACTAAAATTACATTTTGACAATTTTTTCAATCCTCATTAGCAGTATCATAAACGGGAATCCTAAAACAAATAATTCATCCAATTGAACAATGATAGTCCTTGTACGGTATTTACGGTTGATCCCTACGATTTAAATATATCCAATTCATATGTAATTAGATGACAGACAACCAGATTCATTTGAACTTGTAACTATTTAAGTAAGTAAGTATCGATGTCTAGGTTTTAATTAGATTTTAATCACAGTCAATCTAGTAAGTATCTACATATACCTACTAAATAAAAAATTAAAATAACGACTTGATAACCGTATCGGGAAATGTGCAGAGATGAAAATCCAAGAAGTCCTAGGACTAGACAGTAGTTATTAATTAGTCTAACAACTATTACGCTGTAGTAAGTTTGAAGAAAAAACAATATTACTTGTGAACTTTTATGCGAGACAAATACTTGGACTATTATTTATTATAGAAACAGTTTTATTTGCGTTTTCCTTAGTTCGTTCCTACACCACAGGCCCACAGCACGTATTTGAAGCCACGCCCGCTCAATTAACATTTACAATAAAATAATTAAAATTCAAATAGGGCAACTAGGTATTTAAGTAAAATTTATTGCGTGTAAGTAGATGTAGTTTTATTGATTCCCTAAATCTTGAACTGACTATTTTCTGTTCAAAATGGCCTAATTTTATACTTATTTTATCACGTATTACCTATATAGCAGATATATAATTGTCTTCTAGTGGTGTGGCTATTGCTTGTTGGCTAGCATTAGCTTAGCTTCACTTGAGCTGAGTTTGAAGTAAATACGAATTAAAAAACATCTTTCAGCTACACTACACTCAATTTAATTTCAATTCCGTAAATGATTTATTGAGCCGACGTGGCCACATATCATGTTTATCTCAGCACAAAACTTAGATACAATGAGGAGGAAAACTAGACATTTGTGAATTAATTATTGTTAGTTTCTATGTAGTTATTACATCACACGTCAACGCATAAGTAAAGTAATCTATACGACAAACGCTTCTAGAGCCAACATGGCGAGAGCTGCGATCACCGCAACGACAGGAACAGTCACCACCCACGCGAATATTATGTTCCTGTTAGACAAAACATGTCATTACTCACAAATTGATAACTGAAAAGGGAAGGTCCCTATTAAAATCTGTGTATCTACACAAAATGAGTAATAATCATTATAAACAGTAACAAATGCTAAAATTGACCTACTAGTGAAATTCAGTCATTTTTGCTTCGTCAATGATGCAAAAAGTTATAACCAGCACATAATGTAGTTTCTATTAGCAAGCGTAAAACATTAAAATCTGTATAAGCATACCGGAATAAACTCCAGTCGACTGGCTTGTCGGAGAAGTAGCCGATACAGACGACAGAGCCGACCTTACAGTGTGTGGTGGAAACCGGCAGACCGGCCTTGCTAGCCACCAGGACCGTCAGCGCAGCCCCGAGCTCGATCGTAAAGCCCCTGTGTGCAAAAAAACATTATTTTATTTGCAGTTTTCTATATAATTGACATAAATCCCGTATTTTGAACTCAGATGAAATAGCTAGGTAATGATTTAAGCAAATATTTACAGGATGCTTTTAAGTTCCTAAACATGCAAATGAGGAGCTCAGAAACTGCAATACCTGAGCTCATTATTTGCATGTTTCAAGATCATTCTACGTCGAAAAATCGCGGGTCATCAATATCGTGAGTAGGTACATATTCTTTACATGAAATTAGTAGAAGGTCGACATACGTGTCAGGTGTAATGCTGGTGAGGTCTTCCCCGACGGTGCGAATGACGCGGCGGCCCCACAGCCACAGTCCCATTGCGATGCCCACGCCTCCGAACACTAGGATGGCTAAAGGAGTCTCCGCGCGGGAGTGGGCGCCCCCTTCAGAGTATAACAGCCAGAGAGCCACCAAGGGACCGATCGCGTTACTGTGGGCCAAAAGAATTGTATTATATATTTTTTTTGTTTGAAAATCAATTCATAGTGATTATGTAACAAGTACCTACATCCACTGTGGGTTGTCTGTCCTGAACCGCAATGCATAGTGATTCTGACGTCTAACCAGTAGTTCTATGATCCGTCAGTGGTCATAATGCACAATCCGAAACGGAGGTTTAAGAGTATCATCAACAACATAGTAGGAACATAATTTGTTAAATGTTTACCTGACGTCATTGCCACCGTGCGCAAACGCACCAAACGTGGCGGTGAGGACCTGCAAGAAGGAGAAGAGCCGCAGCTCGTCGGGCGGCGGGGCAGGCGCGGGCTCGGGCGGCGGAGACACGGCGCGCAGCAGCGGCGCGGCGCTGGAGTTGGGCGTCATGGCCGCGCGGCTCGCCTCCTCCGCCGCCGTGCAGCGCTCGATGCTCCACGCGCTGCCACCGTCCGGACCCTGCAGAATAGCAATAAGGAAAAATATACCAGACTATAACGATAAAGAGGTTTGGGGCAATGCAGGTAGACAACACGTGAAGCAAATATAATAATAATCGTTTATTTATAAAAAGGGGCACATTTACAATAAGTAACTTAACAATTAAAATAGAACACATTTGCTTATATGCCTGAACAAGGTTGAACCTGTGCTTCAGGCTAGGAAGTAAATAAACATTACAAGATAGCTCACCTTGTCAAGTCGTGGTGGTGGTGTATCAAATTCCACACAGTGTGTGGCCCTCGCGGCCGCTAACCTGTCGAACTCCCCGCGCGCTATCGTGTCGCAAGAGCCCAGAAAACCATTCCTGGAGTCGTAACTCTCGCCCATACCGGCCATTTGTGCAGAGTCCAAACTTTTACAACAACTCAACGTCTCGTCTATGTATTTCAAGGTGTTAATCTGAGGATCCGCATCTATGAGTTGTAACCGTGACTTGTTTGGTGGGCTGAGACTTCTGGACAATATGCTGCAGTCGTCCATGGTGGCTAGGAGTGCGCGGTTTCTGGCGTTCATCACCCCGACGGAGGTCTTGTCTGCGTCGCTCAGGGTGACCATCTCCGCACTTTCCGCAATAGCCTCGAGCACTTTGCCATCTTCAGACAGGAGGGACGTAGGACGTTGCGCGACGCTGCTTTTATTGGAGTGTGTTGGAGTATTCGCTGGAGTTGTTTCTGTAATATTATAAGTATTATAAGGCTAAATGTTGGGATATTTGATAACAATCAAATCATACTAATCAGAATTAGACTCTCATTTATCTGAAATTATAAAATCCCACCATTAGATAATCCAAGCGAGAAGTTGACAGGAGGCGCGACGAGCCTTCGTTTGTAGTAGGGCACAAGAAATGCGCGTACGCAGACCGCAACCAGCGCGCCAATCGCCATCGAGAACACTAGAGCCAGCCACAGCGGGATATTGTCCATTGCCAGTACTGGAAATAATGGACGGTTATTAATAATTCTAAATATCACTGATTTCATGCGTTCTGTCCAACCAAAAAATGTTACGACGGCAATACTTGTTGCTTTCTAGAATTCGTAGCCCTTTCGTAGCAACTTGCTACGCAACGACTACGAATTCTAGAAATAACCGAATTATACGTACTTCGCTTAATCTTTGAGTGTGATTCAACCTTAATTTTTTGTAAGAGCTTGCTTACACTTAGGTCCATCATGCACCACGCTCAGCACGTTCACGGACACGGTAGCTCCGTAGAAGAATGGCAAAGCTTTGAGGCCAGATTTGATGGGCTGCGGCGACCTCAGGATGAACCGACGCACAAACCAGTACAGAAGGGCTGATGCCGTGCCGCTGAGTGCCGGGGATATGAACCACGACGCCACTGGGGACAAAGGTCGATACACATAAGGTGTCTACGAAGGTCTACAAAGTGCTACTGCTATGCGGACTGCTATACGCAGCAGACTTTTTACAGTAATTCTTCTTAATTTTAATATATCACTGAAAATCTTATCTCTTTATCTGATGACTTATCTAGCACGTTTGCATGCATTATTTTGTATTATAATCTACTCATTTTACGGCAAATAAATTGATCTTTACGTACGCGATTTGTTACGGTTGCTAGAGACAGATGGAAGGAGACAAAAGTAAATTTTAGTATAAAAAAAATTTACAATACCGTTACGTAAATTTAGGTAAGTACTTCGTCCATATCGTTATTTTTAAATGAACACGGGAATTCAAGGTCCCGCCGCTTCCTTTGACCGCGCGAGAGACTAAGTTAATATCCTTTATGATTCGACACAATTAAGTACAAGGTTAGGCGGCACAAACATTCCTTCTTACAGCCATTATAATGAAACCCAAGTACCTATATGGGTACCAATGTGGGTAATGAACATAATACTCATGGTAATAGCTTTCTCAGAATAAGTACCTAGATAGAATGTAGATCCAATTACAGTTGGCTGGCTTAATAAAGGCTCCTTCAAACAGGCGCAACACACGACGCGAATCGCACACGACACAAAGGCACCGCGTGTCGCGCAACGAGCGGTGCCTTTGTGCCTTATTGACCCTTAACGCTATCTAGATTAATTAACTGACTACATAATTTCCTGAAAACGAATGTAGGTATGGCGGTGTCAAAAGTACTTTATCCCATGTTGTCACTTAGAAATTCACTGTATTCCGGTACATAAAACATCCCTCGCAAACCATTTGATAAGCTTTAACCTTGAACTGAAAACATCAAACAATAGCCGTAAGTACGAATAGCTACTGAATAATCAAGCGAATGGGCCATAAATCCCCAGATATCAAACGACCCCAGCGAATTTTCATGAGTCTCTCTCTAATTTGGTCCTAGTCATACAATAATCAGCAATTTAAGTTAAGTAAAAACATGTTTTTACTTTCGATGTTAGGGTTTTTAGTGTATCCATCAAATAACTTTGTGTTACAAGGGGAAGATACTTATTACAACTTAATCCATAAGATTAGAATTCGTTCCTACTTAAACTAACTATTAGAAACAAAAAAGCTAACATGATAACATTATGTCAGATTAACATTACGTATAGTCCTGATCCGTATTTGCCGCAAGGCTACTCCAAGAGACGAAATGTAAAGACTGACTTACCAATAGCTCCGAGCGTAGACCAGCGCACACCGATGGGGCCTTTGGCTGTTAGCGTGAAGCCCACAGTAGCCCCGACCATGGAGTGGGTTCCAGAGACAGGCAGCCGCAGTGCCGTAGCCACGATCAACCAGATGGCACCCGATATCAGCGCCGACAGACAGCCAGCAGCCAATAACTTCTCGCCACCGTCAGCATATAAAGACACGTCCAAAATGCCTTTACGCATTGTGTCCGATACCTTATATCCTGTGGAGATGAGCGGTAATAAGTTACAGCATAATGCACAAAACGTGATAAGTCAAAAGTAAAAATATACAGCATCTTAAGAACCAAAGCGTGAGCTAGATGGACTAAAATTACACAAATATCTAGTTGTCTAGTGTCCCCTAAGCCATCAGTTGTTAGATATTAGGTTTCTTATAATAATAGGGTTCAAGTTCACCACGCGACTCATAGTAGGTAGGTAATGAGTTATTCATTACTACGAATCACTAACTATACCTCTTTATTAGAAAACCTCCCACAGGTTGTAGGTACAGCAAATAAGGTCAGTTTGTTTAAACGATTTTTAACCATAGGTTCTTTTGTTTTAGTAATTACTGTGATATAATGTTAATTTGACTCACCTATGAGCACTGCACCGGCGATCTCGAAGATAGTCGCAAGAATGCAAGCCTGCGTGAGCGTCAGTACCTTGGAACCGACGCTGGTGCCGAACGAGTTGGCCACATCGTTGGCACCAATTCCGAAAGCCAATACGAACGCCACCACAAACCCACTAACCACAAGCCATAGCAAATCATCAGAAAACGGTTCCATTATTTTGCCTTTCCAGTTATCTAATTCTACTAACCAATTTTGTTATAAAAGAACATTTCTGTAGCACCTAACCAAACGCACATATTACCATAGTTAACAATAAGCTTGGCTCTAAATCTATATTAATTCCTTAACACTTGTTGAAAACAATCCCTTCTTAACTTTAAACAGTCGAATTTCCATTCCTTTATAGAAAAATAACTATAGAATGTGTAATAAATAGCTAAAGATTAATTATAAGTATTAATTAGTTACGACTTCATAAGCAATCGATAAACCAGTTATAAATTTTTAAATATTTAGTAATAAAGTAATTCGAAACTTATTTTGTGATTGTGCGTCACAATGTTAGATGTTTAAATAGTATTTCGTATAGATGACGATGGCTCGTTAATTTTGGCTTCATCATTTCTGTAAAAAAAATTAAAATAATGAGAAATTTGGATCGTAAATACATTTCACGAGGTATTTATTTAGGTATTTGTAATCTAGACTAAGCATTCGAACAGTAGGTTTTCTTATACGATTCAAATAGGAACATAGTCAGTCTTTATCCTAGACTAATATAGAGTATCCCATTCATCACACATAATAAATGAGAACAAGCGTTCAAAATGGTTGTCCACATGTTTTCACGATATCGATTCGACGCCATTTGATCTATTAAAATCTCACTAAATAATGATCACTGTGACATTGTAACCAACGCAAAATAAACACCGAAAAGCTACCTAGTGCTTCTTTTTTCTTTTGAAAGGAGTTCGTAGTAAAAATAAAAATTGGATCAAAATTGCGTCACATGCGTCCTCAGTTTCCATCATCGTTGTATATTTTTAAAGTGTCAGCTCATGTCACAGCTAACGTATAACACGTGTCGATATGTACTAAACACCATTTCACTTCAATGAACATCTATTTAGGCGTTACACTTGTGATTCAGTTACGTAATCAAACATGTTTCAATATAGGAAAAATGTTATCACTTACTTTTGAAAAGGTAGGATTTTATAGTCCTAAAATAGTTTGTAGTGAAGAAGCACGAGGGTCGCCTTGAGCTCCTCAGGTGTGGACTGAAGTTGACGAGGGTCGCACCGGGTCGCCGACTGAATGGAGCATGCGCGTAGGGCACTAGCCACCCCACTCCAACCCCCCTATTCAGACGCGAACACAATAAAAATGTTTGTTCCATAGCAAAAGAACCCTTAACGTTACCAAATGTATTCAACTGAGAAACCGGCTCAATAAAGTCAATGGTAGCCCAGTAAAATTTGCGTATAAGGATCGGATTCCGCCACCCTGTAGCAGTTTTAATAATTGATCTATCCATTTATTTAATGTTTTTTAGGAGATTGAATTTTTGGCAATTAGTGTTTGAGTTACCCTATGTCCGTAGCGTGTCATTTCATATCTCATTGATCTCATTAGGCAGTAAGAAAAATGCTTAGTCGCTAAAGGTGCCGTGCGGTATACTCCTAAATTGTTCTCCACTATTGACGTTTACTTTATGACCAAGACCAATTGCTAATTACCTGATTAATCCTCAAATCTTCAGAAACACTCTGAAGATCTGAATTCTGAATAATGGTCATATTAGGCTAACTGGTTTTACATTACCAGTAGATGGCGATATAGCGGGATAACGCCTACATGGAAATTATAAGCTAATTAAATTTTTTCAGAGAACCACACATGAGAGTCTGTGACAGGTCTGCTTTTAACAAATTATAGGCGCTTTACTTATGTAAAAGTTCGGTTGAATCTACCATAACTGGTAATGGTAGGACTTTGAGACTGAGTTAGAAAGTGGGTAATTAGTGTCGGGAAATGCCGGATTAACCACGTAGCGAGAGTAGCAATTGCTACGGGCCCCGCGCAAAAGGGGACCCCGCATATCCAAACCCACCCACGTTTGCCTGATCGTAATTTTAGGTCAAGTTGCAAACCTACCCTACGGTAGGTATGTAGGGACAGGGGGTGAACCTGGGATGGACCTTTTATATCCACCACACTCGTGGGAACAAAATGGAAACAATTTATACCAAAACCAAAAAAATTACGAAGAGTAGCGAAGAGGAGGGGAGCGATGCGGGGTCGGAGTCCGACGCTGCATCTGGCGTGAAGGGCTCTTTCAAGAGCCCGGAGCGCGTGGTCACGGGGGATGCTGGGAAGAACCGAAGGCTCTTCCAGAAGCGCCCCAAACCAGGGGATGGCCAGGGGTCGTCCTCTGATGGCGGGAGAAGCTCCGCCCGAAAAATCGGGAAGAACTGTCGGCGGAGTTGAGTTCGAAAAAGGGGTGCGGGTACTGGGCTCACCACTCAGGAGGCCAGCGAGCCGAACCGAGCCAGCCCAGCCGAGCCGGACCAGTGAACTGATAGGCTCGCCACGGAGGGCACGCCACGCAGGGCGGAACTGCCTGAGTCGTCAGGCGATGAGCCGGACGCCGCTGGCGGCTCCAAGACGGAGCGTTTGGCCAGGCTGGAGGCGGCCGTGGTAGCTGCGTGAAGGGTGTGGCCTTGAAGAGGATTCAGTCCTCTAAAGACAAGGCCATACCCACTGCCGCGGCTTCCATTATGGAGGCAGTGGAGGCCATTAAATTCGGGCCTCCACCGGATGGGATGTCCGAGATGCGGGCGGAGATCACCCGCTTGACAGCCGCCATGGAGCTTCTCCGAAAGGAGAATGAGGAGCTCCGAGCGGACCTGGCCAGCCTCCGGGCAGCCGGCCCCCGGGAAGTGCCGCACGTGAGGGCGCAGCATGGGCAGGGCCAGTCAGTGCCGGTGCCTGCAGAAGACCGGGTTCTGACTCTGGTGCGGCGGGAGCTGGCTGCCTTCCAGAGTCGATTTTCCACTCTGGAGGCCATTGTCCTGCGCCCCCCGCTAGCGGCGAGCCGGCAGGTCTCGTTTGCCGCCGCCACGGCTGCTGCGGCCAAGCCGGGATCGGCGGGGCGGTCTAACGGCGGGCCTGTGCCGGAACCCGCGGGACCGCCCCCAGCGAAGTCAGCGCCGCCCAAGCCCAAGAAGGGTGGCTGGGTGGTTACGCAGGCGGTGAAGGCCCCAGCCCTGGCGGCGAGACGGCGGCCCCTCCCGCCTCTTAATACTCCTCCGGCTCAAGCCGAATGGCAAGTAGCCGGAGAGAAGAGGAAGGCGGGTAAGGAATCTAGGGCGGCCAAAAGGAAGGAGAGGCGGCAGCGGTGCAAGGAGCAAAGCGTCACGGCTAGACTCCGCGCCCCGAAGTCCGCAGCTGTAGTAATCACACTACAGACGGAACCGGAGAAGAAGGTCGTGTCCCACCGCGACGTGCTCACTAAGGCGAGGGCGGCGGTGAACCTGCAGGAGCTAGGCGTCACCAATGGCATCCGGGCGAGGGTCACTGCGACTGGGGCCCGGATGCTGGAGGTGCCCGGTGCGGCAATCGGCCCGACCGCTGACGCTCTGGCCGAGAGGCTCAGGGCGTCCCTAAATGCGGACGGGGCCCGAGTGTCACCTCCTTCTGCGAAGCAGTAATGCTCGCGAAGCAGGCGGCGGAGCGCGAAAGGAAGAGGCAATCTCTGCGCTCTCGCGCCCCTAGCCGCCGCAGGAGGAGACACCCTGGGCGTCGGGAGTCGACTCCCGGCCACCGTAGGCGCGGGCTTGCGGACGGCGAGCAATGGGCAGCTCGCCGTCCGGTAAGGACCAGACGCGGGTCGACGGCGCGTCGTGTTCCACGCGCGCCTCAAAGAGATGTCAGCACCATTGACGGGGTACGATAGGGCCGATGCCTGCCGGGGTCGCTGATTGTTCGAAAGAGTTACCGTGGCCCTGGCGCACAGGCAACTGAAGGAACACGGGTTGGTTTTAGTCAGTAAGAGTCTGACACGCCCTTCCTCTCCGCCCAGAGCGGGAGAGGTCATTTGATGATTTCCCACCCAAAAAAAAAGGGTGTCTCCTCCTCCTGCGCTGGCTAGGGGCGCGAGGGCGCAGAGATTGCCTCTCCCTTTCGCGCTCCGCCTCCTCCTTCGCGAGCATTACTGCTTCGCAGAAGGAGCTGCTCCATACATTTTGTCCGCGTAAGTATTGCATTTTTCTAGGAAACAGCAGTTTTTTTTTTTAGATAACTGTTTAATTATTTCTAGGAGGACGCTAGGGGGTCTAGAATCATATGCTGAATTCAAGGTTACAGGTTGCACGTCGATGTCCCTGCCACATTTGACATACTTATTGTAGATATTGTATTTTTTATAATTAAAAATTTTTATTGTTTCAAAGATAGCTGAAACCTATGTGTAAGTTTTAAATTACTTGAAAAATACATTATTATTGACTATTTGAAAATAGTGGTCAAGGTATCGGCATGTAGATAGTCCACATGCATGCAGCTGGCTTGACCACTTTTTTAATAATGATGTCGATGTTTATTAATGTTCAAAATCAAAAGTAGTTTCTTGTAAAACGGTGATCAAACGTCAGTCTCACGTCTTTTATTATTGTTCCACGTTGCCATAAGAGTCACTTTACAAGCGTGTTGAAAGGTTATTTTTCACTTTGTAGTGTTTTGCTGGCTCACTCTGGATGTTGATACAAACAAACTATATTGTTACTGGTATCTTCTGTTGTCTTAATATCTAGTTTAAATTAACATCCTGAGTGAGCCCCAAGACTCCCATGCCATCACCAGGCAACGAGGTCCTACTAGTTGTGGATCCCACATTAGGCCATGATATAAAATAGGAACCCACTCAGTTTTGTACTACGACTATTTTTGATTGACTGGATATTGCGAAACAATGTTGTTTTATTATTCACTGTTCACAGGTGACTGTTGATAAGAACAGTGATAAAAGGTTAAAGGTAGGGATTGCTGATCAGAAGTACAGATCTATCTACATTATACAGACATGGATAGGTCAAGTAGTGGATATATAATGTTTTCGTTAATTTCTTGGTTCCTAAACCACTTACCACCAGCAATTTACCCAGTTTTCTTACTTATCATGAATTTTAGGTCTAAATTTTTGTATGTTTATTTGTACTTATATCTTAAAGGGTGGCAGGGACATGGACGCAGAACCTGTTAGGATTACCATGGATTCAGCACATAATTCTAGGCGTAAGATAACTATAGGTATATGTATACACACATGAAAAAAGTCTAAGCAAAATGTACGGTATTGAACTTTTGAACAATTTTTACTATTGTAATATATTTTTATTTATTTTATAAATAATAACTAAGCATTTTTTGATACATTAGTGACTAAAGCAACAAAAGCCTTCATTGAATTGTTCATTTAATCACAATAATTAACAATATGTGTACCGTAACATAAGTAGTATAAAATAAAGTTAAAACGAAATTATAATTTTCATGTTTTACAAAGTTAAATAACGACATTTTTTAATTAAGTATTTGATCATTCAATACAAAGTGTGATCGCCTCTGTTGTTTAAAACGTGTCGGCAACGATTTTTCATTGAATTTATAAGATTCTTTATCTGATCCTACGGCAATCGCTCCCAATGGAATTTTAACAAGTCTTTCAGTTTGTGAGGTACGCATCGCTACATCATCCTCAAGCCACGCATCGCATAGAAATGAAGACCGCCGAGTTCGGATGTCGCTGCGCCCCCGTAAGGGGGCGCGGCGTGCGGTTCCGGGGCTTCGCCCCCCGGCCGCGGAAGCTATACAGTGGCCCGCCAATACGGGCCCCTCAATGTGTTGGCCTATTTGGCCTGTAGAAATATTGAGCGTACGACGGTCCCGTACGCTCATGTGAATGGTTGCTATGCGTGTGTCTGTAGGCGCGCCGCGACGCTAATAGATAGCGTCGCTTTCTTCACGACACCTCGGCGGTCTGTCCCCGCCAGGTGAGACCCCCAGTTACCTGGGGGAGGCCCGACGAAGACGACCAGCGACGAAGGTGCCGACTCGACGCTCCTACAGAGTAGGGTGTATGGCCCCCGCCCGTCCCGCTTCCAGAGCTAGCCGGTCACGGTCCGGACTGCGAGGCCGTCATGAGTGTGTGAGCGGTATTGTAATGTGTAACACCGCTCAGTGTCTACGCGAATCGCCGCCCGCGCGGCGCATTCGCGTGTGTATTTATGCGCCTGTATAGAGGTGAATGTCTGTTGTTTGTTTACGTAACGTGCCTATATTAACCTAGAACACGCTACGCAAAACGGATGTATGTTTGTTATGTGAAGTTCAGTTGTTTCGAGTAAGCCGCGTGTAACCTGGGTGCAGCTTACTCGGGCGTCCAGTCCGGTGATGGGGTCAGTCGTCCGCAACCAGGTCGCGGGGCAGGGGTCTCGCGTCAGGGGGGCGCGTATGCCAGGGCGCAATCTGTTTGACGTGTGGCCAATCAGATGCGTCGGCACGCGCGAACATCCCTTTCGCGAGGCGCCGCACAAACTCATCCAGGCTCTCAATCCCGAGGTCCCGCTGGATGACGTCATTCCTCACGAAGCGAGGGGCGTCCATTATAGTCCGCAGCGCCAGATTTTGCTGGGCGCGGAGCGACTTGCGGCTTGTCTCGCTCGTGAGGGCGAACCAAGCAGGGGCGGCGTACGTCAAAATCGGGCGTATGTACAACTTGTACACGCCCAACTTGACGCGCGCCGGGATGCGGGACGAGAGCACTGGTCGAAGGAGGTTGCGGGCTACCCTACCTTGCGCGGCGACCTTGCGGACGTGTGACCCCATTGTGAGCCGACGGTCAATGGTGACCCCTAGGTACTTGACCTGGGGCGACCACGCGACGTCGGCTCCTTGCAGCTTCAAGGGTGGCGGGAGAGGGGCGCGTCCGGTGACCATCGCCTGCGTCTTCCCCACGTTCACCGACAGCCGCCATTTTGACAGCCACTCTGGAATCAAATCTAGCGCGCGCTGCATTTTGACGGCCGCGTACTTCGCGTTAAGCGATGTAGTAATGTACGCGGCGTCGTGAGCATACAGCGCGAGCGTGGCGTCATCTGTTGTAGGGATGTCGTCGGTGAAACGTGAGTAACACGCCGGCGAGATGCAGCTGCCTTGCGGCACACCCGCCAGCACCGGCCGGGCGCCAGATAGCGCCCCGTCGACCACCACCCTGAATGTCCTGTTGGATAGAAAGGAAGAGACCACCCTAACGACGCGACGGGGCGCGTCCGATAGGGCTAGCTTATAGATAAGCCCTTCGTGCCATACACGGTCGAAGGCCTTCTCCATGTCGAGGAATACTGCCACCGCGTACTCCTTCTTGTTCATCGCAGCTGCGAGAAGGTGCAGTACCCTCGACAGCTGGAGCGTCGTGCTATGCTCCGCCCGAAACCCGAACTGTTCCGGTCGCGGAGAGATGTGGGGTTGGAGATGTCGCAGCAGGAGTGCTTCGAACACCTTGGAGACTGTCGACAGAAGGGTGATCGGCCGATAGCTCTCCGGCTTCAGGATGTTCTTCCCCGCCTTGGGCAGCATCACGACGCGCCCCTCCTTCCACGCGGCGGGAAAGGCCCCGGTGCGCAGTATCGCTGTGAACAGGCGCGCCAGCGCCGCTACCATACGGTAGGGCAGGTGGCGCAGCACTGTATTAGTGACACCGTCGGCACCGGGGGCCTTTCTGGGCTTCGTTCTTAGGATGGCGCGTCTGACTGCGCCAGGCGAGAAGAAGATGGGGTCCTCTTCGGGAGCTATCGGCGTGGCGAAGTAGTCTCCCAGGTGTTGCTCGACTGCTGCGACATGTGCAGTGTCGCTAGTCGGGTTCGGTTGGAACTGACGCTCCAGGTGCTCGGCGAAGACCTCCGCCCGGTCCTCCGAGACATACTTGAGCGCCCCGTCGCTGCTCAGTAGCGGGCGCACCGGGGCTGGGGTATTCTTTAATTGGCGGCACAGTTTGTGGAGAGACGGCCAACTGTCCGTGGTCGCCTCTATTCTCTCTTCCCAGCCCGCGGCGGTGTGAGCCAGGAGCTCGGCCTTCACCTTCTCCGCGAGACGGTTGAGCTGTGTCTTCAACGACGGGTCTCTCAGCTGTTGCCACTGCTTGCGAATGCGCCTCTTTGCGGCGATCATTGCATTCAAATGTGCCGGCAGGGGCGGCAAAAGCACTCTCCCCTGCGGCTGTATGCTAGTCGCCGATTGTAAGGCGCTATTTATGCAAGCAGTGACGTCGTCCGCCATTTGGTCCACGTCCGCGGTGGTGACGATGGGCCGAGTCGGCGTGGTGGTCTCTACCTTCTCTTCAAAACACGTCCAGTCGATCTTGTGACGTGGCGCTGTGGGCTTCAGTCGGGTCGGCATACCCGATAAGACGACGAGTACAGGATGATGGTCCGACTGTAACTCGTCGTCTATCACTTGTTGTGTGATCTGGCAGCTTAGCCTCCGGTGGACTACGATGTCCAGCACGTCCGGCATGTGGTTTGGGTTGTCCGGGTAGTGGGTCGGCGTCTCTGGGCCGGACACCGTATAGCCGAAGGCTTCCGCGTCCGCGAAGAGCCGTCTCCCCCCGGTATTCGTAGTGTAAGAGTTCCACGCTGGATGTTTACAATTTAAATCACCGGCGAGGATGGTAGCGTTCTCTGTTCGGTTTAATAGCGCCCGTAGTTCAGTGTGGTCTAGACGAACCACGGGCGGCTTATAACAGCTATATAGGTTGATGTCCTCGCCGGCGATGTGCAGCTGAACACCCAGCGCGTAAAACGAGCTTATTGACGGCAGAGGGAGCTCTTGGTGGACGACTCTTCGCCTCACAAGCACTACCAGACCACGGTACCTCACGTGAGCCGACCTTTCATCCTTCCTATAAACGAGGAAACCCGGGAACCTTATCCTATCTTCAGGCCCCAGGAGCGTCTCGCTTATGAGCGCCACGTCGATCCTTTGTTCCCGAAGGAGATGGCGGAGGGGGGCGACCTTTTCCCGAAGGCCGCGGGCATTCCAGTGTAGCACCCTTAACGACCTATCCATGGTAAAGGGTGAGCAGCGTCGCTAGGCCGTCAAGGATGACTGTTTCCACGTCTTGACCCTGCCTAATAGCCTTTATGAGATCCATCAATAGTTTGATGGCGCAGGCTGTGAATTCCGATTTTCTTGTTTGTTTACTTTGTTTACCGGTCTCGGTCTCGGTAATAGTGGCGGCACCGGTGGCGACATCTCTGGTTACATTTGGTAACCTTTTCGTCCTTAGTTCCTTCTCTTGTCGCGGCGCTATGCCGGCGCCACTTGTAGGTACTGTTGGAATGTTGTTTACATTTTGTTTCACAGCCTGCGCCCCGCTTGAGGCAGGGTCGGCCTTCGGGATGTCTCCTTCGGTCGCTGGGGGCTTGGGCTTCTTCCCCTTTCCTTTGCCCCCGCGGTGCTTCTTCCTCCGCCCCGAGGAGGAGGCTTTAGTTCGGTCTGTGGGCCCGTTGGCTGCCGCCATAAGCGTTGTGCCTTGGGCCTCTTCCGGCTGCACGTCTTGCCTCTCGGTGGCCTCTTGGGGCCGGCGTGTTCTTGCAGTTATGGCGGCAGTCCCCGCCCGCTTATTTCTGATCTCTGTCTGAAATACGGGGCACTTTATGTTGCACGCGGGGTGCGGGCCACCGCAGTTGACGCAGGTGGCCGGCTCCTCCCGCGGGCGCGGGCAATCGCGCGCCGCGTGTTCGCCCCCGCATCTCACGCAAGCGAGCGGGCGGTGACACTGGTGCGAGCTGTGTCGAAACTTCTGGCACCGGTGGCACTGAGCGGGCCCACGTTTGCCCCGCCAGGCCTCGATTTTGACACCACGCATGTACATGAACACGGTGGTGTCATAAATGGCCCGGACGTCGGGCGTCTTCTTTAGGAGTGCATGGAATACACAACCGGGTCGCCCTTGCGCCCCCTTTATGTGGCGCACGTATTCCGGTTGGTATCCCAGCATCCGGAGCTCCTCCTCGATCTCCTTCGGGTCCGTATCCGCCGGTAGGCCCCTGATGGCGATCTTCAAACTTCTCTCCGCTGGCAGCGAGTAGGCGAACCAGGAGACCCCACTCTCCTTCTCCAGGCCCACCAGGTATCGCTGGACCAGCCGGTATTCATCCTCTGTGTCGGGAGTGAAACGTACACCACTCCCGTACGGTCTAGCATTTGGGGGCCGGCCCAGCTTGGCGCTGATGGCCCGGAAATGAGTCGCCCAGTTAGGTAGCCTCTCCACCACCAGCGGAGGGTATCTGGGCTTTCTATTTTTCCCCTGTTTCTGCGTCGTCGTCGTCGCGGTCGCGGTCTTGCTCGGTGACGCGGCGGCGGTGTTGGCAGCGGGGGGGGCAGCGGATGTGCCAGGTGTCGGTGTAGGGGGGGGGTGAACGGTACTCCCCCCTGTAGTCCTCTTGTTGCCGGGCGGAGTTGTTTTCCCCGGAGGAGGTGTACGACGGGCCGCGTCGGCGAAGGTGGGCGACATCGGTGGGTCCCGACCCCGCGGGGCGCGTTCGCGCTGGGGCCGCGGTGGGTCGAGACAATACCTTTTCGCCTCTTCCTCCAGCGACTGGTTTGAACTCCTACGGCGTCGCTGGGGTCTGGCCTCGAGTTGGAATTCGAAATCGAACCCCAGCGACGGCGTAGGTGAAGCCGGTGACATCATCTGTTGCTGTTGCTTGCCTTTGCTGCTTGCAGCGTCTCGTCCGACGGTGTGCCGCGGACCGGCTCGCGGCGTCGTATCAGGTGACACGTCGTCGCGACCGGAAGCGGCAGAGCCCACTGAGGCCACCGACATGCTCGAACCCGCGCGAGACGAGCATGCCGACAGCATGGCGGGCGAGTCATAGGCCGAGCCACGTGGCGGCGCCGGTGAATCGGGCGTTCCGATTATTAGTTTTAGTGCCGGTCTAGATCCGGCACTTGCTGGCCGCTCTTGCTCCGCGGTTGCCGGTCCCGCCAGCGAGCGGCGGGGACCGGATGTGGCGGCGCGCGAGGCTGGCCCAGCTCGGGGCGTCGGCCCGGGCGGCGACGCGAAACGCGGCGGCGCAGCCGAGCGGACGGTGGGTGCGCGGGGACGCGCGGGCGGCACAGAGGTGTGCGCGGGCACTGCGGGGTACGCGGGCGGCGCGGCGGCGCGCGCGGCGGGCGCAGCGGTGCGCACAGTAGCTGGCGCTCTGGCGGGCGGTGCGGTGGCGCGCGATTGTGTCGCGCGGCTGATGTTTGCGGCGGGCCCCGGGGCCTGTATGGGTACCGGGCGGAACGCGACGGGGCGGACGGGCACCGCGTGCTGGCGGCCCTGCGACGGCGGAGGCGCAGCGCGCGCAGGCGCCGACGACGTCGACGGGCCGGCGGCTGCTACGGCGCTCGGTCCCCCCCCTCCTCTTCTCTCTTCCTTCGCTCCTCCTCTTCTGACTTCTTTCACTTCGTCTTTTAAAATCCTGGACGGACCGGCCGTCGGTGCACCGGACGACGCGTCGCCGATGTTCGGCAGCGACGTCGTCCGGTCCATCGTCGAACGGGGCTCCTGGGTCCCGGCATCGCGGCCCAACGAGCCGCGCTTGCCGGGACTCGGCATCCTTGTGGGGGGTGGTCGCCGCGACCGCTGCAGCGATTGCTCGCCGAGCAGCACGGGGGCTCCCCCTGTGTCCGCACAGGTGCCGGCTGGAACCTGTACACACACAGAGACAACTGTTAAAAATGCGGTCCGCGCGAGAAATAAAAACTTTGCTAGGAAAGGTGTATTTCTAATGACCACAAGCCAATCCTGAAGACCGCTCGCGCTGCGAACGCGTTATATTTACGTTAGCGCTATCTCGCTCGCGCGCGCATCCATCTCGTTTCTTTTAGGTACTTACAAGAATCTTGTAGGCGCGTTCTTATTGGACGATCGTGCGACGCCTTCATGGTCGCACTGGCACTACTTCAGCCCCTGAGGTTTTGCACTTAAGCTTGTTGTATGAACATAAAAAGATACGTTCCTATTTCTACACTACTACTCTTGTTTTATTTCATCACTACTTACTAAGCTGCTACAAGTTGTTGGGTTGTCGACACTCCGTCCAGGTTATCTAGACCATGTATCTAGAGGATGTCCCATGCATGCTCGATGGGATTGAGGTCTGGCGATTGTGCAAGCCACGGCAATACCCCGCTGTTTTCCATTGCCAAGTACTGTCTGGTCCATCGAGCTGTGTGCGAACGCGCATTGTCATGCATCAGCTTGAAATCTGAGCCAAGACTTTATGCAAATGGGTACATAAGGCCCGAGGACATCTTCAACGTAACTTTCAGCGTTCATATTGCCATCTACAAAAACGAGCTCAGTTCGTCTGTTCTTCATAATACCCGCCCATACCATCACTGTGGAGCCACTGTTAGGGTGCACTTCCTGGACGAATCATCCGTTGAACATTTCCGGAACGACGATACACTCTTACCCTTCTCGTATCAGGCCTAAATCCAAACCGGGACTCATCACAAACTAAAATTTTATCCCATTGCTCCTGGGTCCATGTCAAGTGTTCCCTTCACCATTCGTTTCGACGGGCGCGATTCCCATGGCGGGCATGGTGGGCACCTAATTGGGCGTCGTGCTCGTAAGTCGTATTCATGCAGCCTATTTCTCACGGTTTGATGGCTAACAACAATACCGCTTGAGAATTAGCTCCCGGGCGGTTAACACCGGCTGACGTCTTGCAGTCAGTTGTATGTATCGGTCCTTTCGAGCAGCTGTACTCCTTCCGCGTCCTGGGTGCTGCTCAGCAGGATCCCCTGTATTAACGTAACGCTGCCAAAGACGACAAATCACGCTCCTATTGACACCAAAATGCCGAGATATCATACGAAAATACAAAACCAAGGACACCGACTTCCGAAATTAAAGTAATTTTTCACTTTTTTTGTGTTTTTTAAGAAGTCGGTTGATTTTTTTGTAAAATAGTTTTTATTCTTAACAAAATAGACTGGTAAAAAAAAAATTTGTTCTCGGAAACATCTATTGGCTGATTTAAAAAATCTGACTAACTTTTAGATTGCGTTTTGTTTTCATAAAATAAAATCTAATTATTTTTCCCCGATTTCATGAGTTTTCGTTCATGCGGTCAAAATTAGGGCTTTCAATACCGCTATTCCCAGATCCCGTAATACTGTGATCACGGATTTTAATTTTGTCTTCTTCGGTACCGGTATTGACGCTCCAATACCGTGATTATTGTATTACAAACATTAGATGTGATTCGGGAGATATTTCTATCAGCAGCTTACATATATTTACTTTACTGTCTGTGGTACCTAGAAGTGTTAAAAGCATAGCGTGCTTTATCTTCTTCTCATCTTTTTTACTGTTTGTCAGAATTTTTTATTAACGATTGAGCTATTTTATGACTGTTTAGTTTAAAAAAAATTTTGGTACCGGTACAGTACCGATACCTTTTTTTTTTTTGTGTGGGTAATCATCAAATGACCTCACCCGCTCTGGGCGGAGCGGAAGGGAGTGTAAGACTCTTTCTGACTAAAACCCACCCGTGTTCTTCAGTTGCTTGTGCGCCAAGGCCACGGTAACTCTTTCGAACAATCCGCGACCCCAGCAGGCATCGGCCCTATCGGACCCCGTCAATGGTGCTGACATCTCTTTGAGGCGCGCGTGGAACACGACGCGCCGTCGACCCGCGCCTGGTCCTTCCCGGACGGCGAGCTGCCCATTGCTCGCCGTCCGCAAGCCCGCGCCTACGGTGGTCGGGAGTCGCTAATCGACTCCCGACGCCCAGGGTGTCTCCTGCTGCGGCGGCTAGGGGCGCGAGGGCGCAGAGATTGCCTCTCCCTTTCGCGCTCCGCCTCCTCCTTCGCGAGCATTACTACTTCGCAGAAGGAGGTGACAGCTTCCCATTCCCTCTCGCCCCGTACCATGGCCTGAACCAGGGCCGGACGCGAGAGGTCACCACCGCCGATCGCCGCCACGAGGACCCGGCGGTGCTCCGCCCAAGCCGGGCAGACCTCCACCGTATGCTCCACCGTGTCCTCCGGTCGATCCACACAATGGTAACACCCGGGCGTTTCCTCCCGCTTTATCCGAAACAGGAACCTCCCGAAACAGCCGTGTCCGGTGAGGACCTGCGTCAGGCGGAAGGTGAGGACGCCGAGGCGCCTCTCAAGCCACTCCTCAAAGAGGGGACTTACCGCCGCAATTGTGGCGTGCCCTGCGCTGGGTAGCGACTAGGGCTTGTAAATATTCGAAGTTTTTAGATATTCGAATATTCGATGTTTTTACAGGCAGTATTCGAACTATTCGAATATTTATTCGAATATTAGCTTTGTCCTTTGAAACCAAGTTAAAACTTTGAAGGGACGACATGCATAAATAATTAATACACAAGTTTGAGTTTAGTATTTTTATTATATAAAATTGAATCACCTTTAAGCAACAGTTTGACATTATAATGAAAAAAAAAAACAAACCAAAAATATTAATTAAACAAACTAAACAAAACAAAAATATTTTTAATTAAAATTTACAGCCACTGCGTGAGTAAATCAGTAAACATAACAAAACTTAAGTTTTAGGTTCTTAGGCACTTGAGAATTCTAGAGATCAAATCGGGTTTGCGTAATATTTTAATCTAATTACTCCTAAAATCAGTCACATAATCACATTGAAGTAACTTACTAAAAATCAATAATAAGTTTTATAATAAAAGTAAATGAGATATCGTAAAATCACAACGCTATCACAATAATCATTCATGGGATTGACGTAAACTTTGGTAATGCGATCTAAGAAAACTTAGGGCCTCTATAGAGTCGTCCTGTAAGGCGCATCTCAGATGGTTAATAATATATTTTGAGGATGAAAATACTCTCTCACATTCAACGCTCGAGGGCGGTATTGACATCAGAAACTCATACACTTGACTTAAATGTATTTGTCTCGGTCCGCCTCTATCGTATAATGCCATTTGCATTCTGATCGACGTTTCGAATTCGTCCACCGTTGATATATTGGTGGTAGATGTAGAGGGAACCGACGAAATTGTGGTCTGTAGGTAACAACTTGTAAGACAGACGTAGTTCGTATTTTCAAACTTAACTAAAAATTATTCGAATATTCGAATTTAACACCAGTCAATATTCGAATAGCAAAAATGATCGAATATTCGCATTATTCGAATATTCGAACATTCGAATTACAAGCCCTAGTAGCGACAGTCGCACTCTCCATGCCGCCATGAGATCCCGCCGGAGCTCCGTCCGCTGTGCCGCGATTTCTCGCGGCAGCGGAGTTACGCCCCGGCGTTTCGCCTCCTCGCGCCACTCCCAAACGTGCGCGAGGACTTTTGCCTCCACATCCCACGGCGGCAATCCGGCAAGGAGGCTGGCCGCCTCGCAGGAGACCGTGCGGTAGCCCCGGACCAACCGGATGGCCATAACCATTTGGGACGCGTTCAACCGGCGGGATGGCCGGAGCCTCAATTAACGCGCCCACACAGTACCGATACCTACTGATTAGAAAGACCAATAGTACAGGTAGGTACTACGTCTGATACGCGTATCATATCAAGGCCAATGGTACCGGTTCCCAAAAATACCAGTAGGTATTTCAAGCCCTGCTCTCAAATTGTAAGTGGTGCAATCTTTTTATTAAGTCTTTATTCGATTTTAATACATAGAAAAAAAAAACCTGCACCCTAATTATGTAACAAACTATCTATCACAATCTGAATCATTTTGAAGCCTATTGCTAATACATTGCTTCATATGTTCGAAAAATTTGTCAGTTCAACAACGTAAATAACGCAATGAATGTTGTTGAACTGTCAAAATGAAACCAATTCCTACTATTAATGTGTTACGTAATTACCCCGCCGTTTACCTAATCAAATTGGACGAGCTCAAAGAGCAAAAAATATGCACAACGAAGATTGGTTAAAAAATAAACATGACACATCAGCGTAAAATAAGATTTTATCTTTTAAAATAAAAACGAAAACCACTTCTGAGCTTATTTTAAATTCAAGGTGAAATAGTTCTTCTCTGCAGCCAATTAGATTCATACTCGATTGCTCTGAACTGCACAGGAACAGCGTCTGCGACTCTGCGAGTGAATGAGATGCGAGACAAGTTTGAATTGTTATCTAAGTACAGTACATTTACAGTCTAGTTTACTTAAAGGAAAGTAAACAAATATGGAATAGTATCCCTAAAATGGAATACCACCATTTCTCGGAAACGAATACTCCTAATTACAAAAGACAGTGATCTTCTGTCTCTTTCCATCATTATACTCGCGCGGTTTGGACTTGTCAGTCGGGCTCGGGCGACCGTTGTGGCCGCGGTGAGAGTGTTTTGTTTTTGCGCTGTGAGAAAAGATTTTAAGGTACGTAAAGACTTGGAAGTGTTTTTCAAAACGTGATTGGAAATAATATTGTATATTATGACTATGCGTTGATTACATGTGTTTGATTGTTTTAGAGGTCTTTTCTTGTCTGATTGTGTTTAGTAAAAAAATCTGATACCTATACGTTTTGATTCGTTTGAAATTTTCGATTATGGACAGTCCGTGGAGTCTAAATATGAACTATTCGGGCTAGTATACTATAATATACTACTATACTATTAGCTACTACGGGCTCTGGGCACATGGTGATTGCGCAGATGCAGAGTTGATCACCTGGATATGTGATTTTTGCAAGTAACTTAAATACTTACCTTTTTAAAATTGACCAAAGTTAGTAGTCTCTCATAAAAGTAAAGGCTTGTTATTAATAGTTTTATAGTAGCCCATATTTGGGTACCTATTCCATAATTAGGTGCCTTTATGTTGAATTTGTTTTTGAGAAAATTTTATATTTTAAATTAATATATGTAAAACAAGACTGTCAATAAGTTAAGCGCAACTGTATGACTGTTAATAAATAAGAATAAAAGTTTTTGATTTACAATATCTTTTTTTTATAACACAAATACAAAATGGTATTCCAAATTTGGTTACTTTCCTCTACACCATGGGGGGGGAGGGGTTATACAGTATACCTACTGTCTGTTGCCACCACAGTTGCCACTTGGCCAGTTAGTCAGCGCCGCCGTCGGACTCTCAAGTCGAGACTTCTCGAAACCAACGTAGAGTGAACTCGAGAAAACAATACGCTCGCAACGAGTGAATTACATTACTTACCTAACAATTTTATTGGAATTATTGGTTCATATTGAAACGCTCACCCAAACACTACAAGTTGGTACCTACTACTACGCGAAAACAATAAGAAACTTATTTCTTACCTATTGTTTTTGTTTTCTTTGTTGTAAGAATGACCTTTACCGGACTTATTCGTTCGCTGCACATTTTTATTATTAGCGCAACTAGCTGACTCTAGTCAAAGACTACAATTATAGTACTTTAGGGTAACTCTAGTCAGTTTATGGCAAAAGGTCAATCCTATTCTTCTTGGAATAGTAGCATTCGCCCGATTTTCTATTATTATACTTCGTTTTTTGTTTCTATTTCTGGTAAGAAGGTAAGAAATTTTCTGAAAATAAAGAGATCTTTATTTATCCTGAAAGCTCCTACCTATCCTGTAGGTATGTATTTATAAACAGCTGTACCGAGAACAGTAATCAGTACCTACCTGTCTGTATGTCGTTCAAAATTCAAATAGGTATTTATTTTTGTTGGGAGTGCCTTGACAGCTGGTCCCAAAAAAATTGAGGTTGGGACCTCATTTGTTTTGCTGGTTTTTGGTTGTGTTGTATCGACGGAGCCCTTGCGCTGCTAGACTACAATATTTCAGTTATCGTGGCGGTGCCCGAGCCCATTGAAATTATCAGCAGGGCTGAGCCCCAATATGAACACTATTATCCCAATATTTTTTGGGATATATTATTTTAACTGTTTTGGTCAGACTCAGGATACCTAACCTAGTCGTAATGGGCAACCCTTTTTTTTTTCTTTTTGTTCCGGGGTGGAAAATCCTCATGGATGTCCCCCGCCCTGGGGGGGCGGAGGGGTCTGTCAGACTCTTACTGACTAAAAACCACCCCGGTGTTCCGTCTCACACCTACGCCGGGGGTCGCGGGAACGTACAAATCTTCGGGCAACCCTGATCCAACATTTGAACAGTAAAAATATTTACCCGAGGCGCCCATTCTTAAGGCAACAAAGTAACTCCTATTTTTGTATAAATAGTCAAAAACCTAACCTACCCGAAATGCTACAATTGAACTCGCTTCGCTCGCTGTTGAATCCTCTGTAAATTGGTAATTATGTTTAAGAATGCCACAGAGTACCCTTTTTTTGGGCATCGCCGCAGTCGTGTAAAAAAAATCAATTAATAATTTAAAAAAATAATTAATTTATTAAACTAAATAATATAAAATACGAATACCAGTTTTTATTTTAAAGTTCATAAATCAGTGACCATCACCTGTACCTACTTTATTTAAATATGGATGGATATAATCATAGTTTTGCATATTGAGTGTGTTGTACCATTACCAATGCCAATCACCTGTCAGGTGGAATATTATACTACATTAATACTTGTATTTTAGTCTTATGATGTTACACAACATCACAAGAAAATAAAAAAACTTCAACTAAACTTATTTCACATTTAATGCCCCCAATAAAAATAAAAATATTAAAAGTTACAAAATTATTTGCTCCCAATTATTTCATAATGCAGGTTGTTTTCAATAAGTTTTTGGATAATTTTGGTGTCTTTGAAAACAGCGCCTGGAGTTAAAACCCCACTAGCCCTAGGCAAGTTCTCTCTCTCCTTAAGGATGGTGAGTGCTGACATTAGAATTGCAACCACTGTAGCACCGTATCCTGGGTTTGTTCCAGACACCTTAGCAACAACAGTCTTATTTGGCTTTGTGTTCTCCACATCAGCACCACTCTCCCATCCCTTCCCAACAAGTTCAAATGTGAAGTGGATATTATTCATCACATTGTCGGTTGGACTCTCCCTTGTCACCATGCCCCAAGAACAAACCTTCGGATACTTGAGTAAAATATTTCTAGTAAATGTGATTTTCGTCATTATGAAAAGTAAAACTGCACCAAAGATGAAGAAGATTGATTGTGCCAGACTTCCAGATTTGAAATATGCTTTGAACTGGATTGGACGCTGCTGTTCATTGTGGTATAAGTAGCGCTGGGTTCGATAGACTACTGATTCATCAGCCCCAAGAAATGGAAGATACCATTTGTTATCTTTCTTTTGTAGTTTGTGTCGTTCTATCTTAGGCTTCAAGCGTGGCAAAGGCTCTTGGTACAGCTTCTTTCTCAGAGCTGGAAGCTCATTCTGGTGAGCAATACTATAAATAAGTGACTCCCAAGTGGCATAGTTGATGAGGCCACGCTCCCGTGACTCTGATGCAATCTCCGGTGGTATATACATCTTAAGGTAGGACTCCACTGAGTTGAGTGTGCCCGCAAAGTGTTGTTTCAAGAAGATGACGCCCAAGTCGCAAGGGATGCTGTCCCAACCACACGCGCTAACAACGAAAACTCCCGCATCGCGCGCTTGTTCATCATACCGGAGCTGCATTAACTCCATGAACTGCGGTTCACCGCTGACATCCACGTAGTTAGTCTTGTTCTCCACCGCCGCCTTAACTACAGGCTCTCCATACATACGATAAGGGCCGCAGCAGTTCACTATCATTTTTGTTTGAACGCACATATCTTTAAGAGCCTTCTCGTCATCTATGTCTGCTACTATAACCTTGACGTTGGAGAGATTTTCCCCTGTTTTTTCAGAAACTTCCGTCATTAAAGCACCAAGTTTCATTTCGGAGCGACCGGCGACTCCCCAAGATCCAAGTTCATACTTCTTAGCGAACTTTACCATGTGAATCACAACCTGCTTGCCTGTGAAGCCAGTGGCGCCAAATATCACCAGGTCTAAACGCGACATTTTAAATGGAAACCGTATACTTTACCACTTGGTAGTAGGTACCGGCTTTTTATCTTGCACTGATAACACGGTAAAATGTAAATTCTATTTAATCCCGCAACGCGTCTGTCATTGGCGACGACAAATCAAAACTACTAAAATGTGTTGTTGTGAATAAATCGCTCGAAGCACGTTCCGAACAAAGTTTCAGATTAACTCATCAATAAGTATAAGTAATAACATTCCTGTATTTTTTGTGTATAATTTACGATAACATGACCACACTATGACATTCATTTTTTTTACCGTCAGTCGTCAACCGTACATCAGTGGAAATAATTTGACATTGACACTGACACCACCTTATGTCCTAGCAGTAAGGGCGATTTTCGTGCAAAACGTGTTACCACGCAAGCAAGAGAGAACAAAATAAAAATAATGCATCTGTATCAAGGTAGATAAAGCAAGGTGTGCTTCTGAATAGGATGTACTGCTGTGGGGTGACCTGTACATAAACTGCGTGTAAAACTAATGATACACAAGCTGTATCGGCTGTATGCCCGATGGGATTTCCCATTGGCAACTTGTTAGGAGCCTTAGGGGATGAATTTTAAAAATACAATAATACCTACAACTAACTTTTTTTACTTATAAACGGAAGTCGAAAGTACAAGCTTCCACGTAGGAAGGTATCTAATTTCGAAAATTACACACATGCATACAAATTTTGTATATTTTGTATCGAAGTTGAAAAAAGTGGTCAAGCCACGTAGACGATGTACAAGTAGACGATGATATTTTTTCATGATCAAAATTATAAGCATTTTCTTGATAAAAGATGATCAAACGTCAGTCTCGCGTTATTTTTCGAAAAACCTGTTGCGAATATTAGGTAGGTAGGTAAAGATTTTCCGTTTCAGCCACGTCCAAAACTAAGAGCTCGACTTGTCAAATCACAAACAATTATGTTTAAATTATTATTTCCTTTCTCACAAAAAGTGAACAAAATTTATCAAAATCAGTCGATTTCGTGCACGGCTCCTTAAGTAGATTTTAGCCCGTTTTAGCATAATCTTTCGAATTTTGTTCATTTAGAATAATAGATTACTTAAGTACATAATATTTTATTTCATCCAGCGGATTCCTGGATGCGGGTAGCACAGAACCGGTCCAAGTGGCGGTGCTTGGGGGTAGCCTATGTCCAGCAGTGAACATCTTTCAGCTGAAATTATGATATTTTATTTTGTTGTGTATGTAGGTAGGTTATCTTGGAAACAATTTGATTCTACGACAACTCGACCCGGACAACCCGACCCTGGGACAAGTCAACCCCAGGACAATTCGAGGGTTGGATTTAGAAACGTGCTGCCTCACTGGAAAGAATGTAAGATTATTTTGGGGTTCTAGACGGTCTTCTGTTTTTTGCCGGGGACGCTTATTATTATTTTTTTTTTTAAATAAAATGTTGTATTGGTTAAGTTAGGAACGAAAATATTTACGTCAAATACCCAAAATTAAATTTGTTGATAAAGTAATAGGTTAGGTTAGGTTAGAATCCCCCACAGCGCATACTTCCACGTAGTTTCCCCCGGGCAACGCCGTGTCTGACCACCGTAACGGAGTGGCAGACCGGCGGCTAAAGTGCGCTGTGATTCGCAGATAATAACGCGGTCCTCTGCGAATATGACGAGAAAGCCAAGCCGTGACGCCTCTGGGCGCTTTTATTCGAATCACTCCTTCCAGGGTGATTCAAACGGCCCTTCTCAGGGCCAACCCGACGGCCCTTCTCAGGGCCAAACCAATGGCCCTTCTCAGGGCCAATCCAGCGGCCCTTCTCAGGGCCACGCCGGTGGCGCTTCGGCGTCGGAAGCTGACCGCGCACCATCAGCGGCCAGCTTTTTCAGCAGGCCGGACGATTTGTCGGACGCCGACGAGTCCGATATGGACACGTCGGCGGCCGAAAACGACCGCCCCAAGCGGAAGAGGGCCGGCATGAGACTCGGGTCCGAGGGCTCCTCGGAGTCGGTCGGATCTAGGGCGAAGAAGAAGTCGAAGTCTAAAAAGGCTTCAACTTCTCCTTCGGCTTATGCTCACGATGTGGGCTTGGTGAACACCGAGCGCCAGCTAAACCTGGCGAAAAGGGCGCAACTCCAGGAAGACCTGGAGGAGAGGGTCGCAGCCAAGGAGCGGCAGGCGCAAGCCGCCAGGTCGAGGGCTGGCTATGGTGCACCCAATGTGCTATATGCTGACCACTCCCTGGCGGAATTGGAGCGCATGGCAAAGGAGGACAAGGAGGAAGTTCTGGAGGTCGCCTCAAAGTCCTCCAATTTGAAGGGGACCTTCCAGAAGGCCCTCAAATGCCGGGCCGCCAGCATGCACGGCATCGTGATGGAGCTGGTGAAGCGGACGGCCACGGACGAGACGCGACAGCTGCAGGCGAAGGTCGATCGTTTGCAGGCGGAGGTCAGCCAGCTGCACCAGAAGCTGGCTGAGGTCACGGCCCGACCTGCCCAATCTGCCCCAGGTGCGGTGGTGGAGGGCTCCTCTTCCCCTGCCAGCCTTGAGGCAATTATCCGTGGGGTTGTCATGGAGGAGAGGGCCTTCATCGGAGGCTGCTTCGCGGGCATCGAGGACCGACTCTTGCCGGAAAGGCAGCTCCGCCCGCCGCTAGCGGCGGATATGAGACCACCGCCGATGGAGCCGGAACCTGCGCCTCTGGGAGGCCTGGCATCGGGCGAGCAGCCCCGGGCCCCAAAGCCCTCCAAGGGCAAGGGCAAGGGCAAGGGGACCACGGTGCCCGCTCAAACGCCCACCACGAGCGCGGAGGGAGCGTCTGGGTCGTCTGCCACTCCAGCAGCCCCCCAGAACTTGCAGGGAGAGGACGCCCTTCTTCCCTCCACCACCCCGTCCAACCAGCCGTGGACGAAAGTGGTAAAGGGGGGAAAAGGGAAAAAGTCGACCCCCAAGCCCGCTGCGACTGCTCCTGCAGCGAAAAAGGATCCAGCCGGGCGGCGGGAGGAAGCTGGTTCCTCCCAAAACCGCGGCCGTCGTGGTGACCATCACCCCGGAGGCCGTGGAGCGGGGCGAGACGTATGAGTCCGTCCTAAGACGGGCTCGTACCAACGCGGATCCCTCCCGGCTGGGGATCGGCAACATCACGTGTCGCCGAACCCTAGCCGGGGCTCGAATTTTCGAGTTCTCGGGGGAGCAGCGCGGCGCAAACGCGGATCTCTTCGCGAAAATGGTGCAAGAGGTCATCGCGGATGCGGCAACGGTCGTCAGGCCTGTAAAGACCGCGGCCTTGGAGGTGGCCGATCTAGATGATTCGGTCACTAAAGAGGACGTGGTGGCGGCCGTTGCGGCGGCTGGAGGCTGCGACGCTGGCGCGGTGAGAGGTGGAGCCATCAGGCTCGGCCGCCGCGGCATGGGCACCATCCGCGTCGGGTGCCCGGTCGCCGCGGCTGGGGCCGTCCTTACTGCGACCAAGGGACGGCTGCTTGTGGGGCTCAGTTCAGCTGTGGTCCGGCCGCTTGAAGAGCAACCTACGCGCTGCTTCAAGTGCTTCGCGTTCGGCCACACCCGAGTCACGTGTCCCTCCAAGTTCGACTGGGGAGACTCATGCTTCCGATGCGGACAGGAGGGACACAAGGGTGCCGCTTGCCGCGCTACCACGCTGCGCTGCGCGGCGTGTGCCGCCAGTGGCCGCCCCGTGGACCACAGGATGACGGGCAGGAACTGTAAGCCTCCCACGAGGAAGGGCATAGTGCCGGCGCAGGTTCGCCCTGCTGCTGCCACCACCGCCGTCGTTGTCGCCGCTGCAGCTCCAGCGGCGGTAGCCGAGGAGGGATGTGCGATGTTGGAATAATGGTTTCCAACTACCGCATCCTCCAGGCGAACACCAACCACTGTAGGGCGGCCCAGGACCTGGTGGTGCAGGTTATGGCCGAGTGGTTGGTGAACGTAGCGGTGGTCGCCGAGCCCTACTCAGTCCCCGGCAGCTGGCTGGGTGACGAGGACGGCTTGGTGGCACTAGCGGCGTGGTCTTCCACAGACTCCCCTCCCCTCTCGCTATTAGAGAGGGGACCGGGATACGTGGCCGCCGCGTGGGGAGAATTAGCCCTTGTGGGCGTCTATTTCTCCCCAAACCGCCCTCTTCAGGATTTCGAGAATTATCTCGAAATCCTGGCCGCCGTGGTCGGCAGGGCGGTGCCGCGTCAGGTCTCCGTACTGGGAGACCTGAATGCTAAGTCGGTGAACTGGGGCAACCCGGCCACCGACGCTCGCGGGAGGGCAGTGGAAATGTGGGCAGCCTCCTCTGGACTCTCCCTCTTGAACAGAGGAAGCGTCCAGACATGCGTGCGGCGGCAGGGTGGCTCAATAGTGGACGTCACTTTCGCCACCCCTGCCTTGGCCGCGCGCGTGTTGAACTGGCGGGTGGACCTGGTGGAGACTATGTCGGACCACCGCTACGTACGATTCGACATCTCCGTGTGGCCCCGGAGAGTCGCGGCCCCTCTCGGTGCGATCACCGTTCCCGCGGTGGGCTCTCACCCGCCTGGACAGGGAGGCAGCGGTGGAGGCGGCGTTCATCCAGGACTGGTTTTCAGCACCTTCCGCCGGCCTGGATGTGGACACCGTGGCGGGGCACCTGAGGGAGTCTCTGACCGAGGTATGCAACTCTAGCATGCCTCGGTCTAGCCCACCACCACCCAAACGCGCCGTGTACTGGTGGTCGGTGGAGCTGGCGGGGCTTCGAACAGCGTGTGTGGAGGCAAGGAGGGCCCACACGCGAAGCCGTAGGCGGCGTCGACGAGACCACGCCAACGAGGACCACCTCTATGAGCTGTACATTGAGGCAAAAATGGTCCTCGATAGGTCCATCGCCGCCAGAGACTCGGCAAGAGCGGAGATGCTGGAGGGTCTCGACAATGACCCCTACGGGAGACCATACAAGACGGCCCGCAAAAAATTGCGCCCCTTTGGTCCCCCGGTGGCCGAGACCCTGGAGCCCTCATTTCTGTATGGGGTGGTTCAGTCCCTGTTCCCGTGCAGGGACAGTAACTTCGCCCCGCCAGTGATGGGGGCCACGTTGAGGATAGCTCCGCCAGCTGAAGAAGAAGAGGAGGCCCCTCCGGTCACGGAGTCGGAACTCGGCGCGGCGATTCTGCATATCCGCGCCGAGAAGAAGGCTCCGGGCCCCGACGGTGTTCCGGCAAGAGTGGTGGCCATCGCTGCCACTCAAATGGAGGAGAGGTTTCGGGACCTCTTCAGCGCATGTCTTGCGTGTGGGAGGTTCCCGAAACCGTGGAAGGAGGGGCAGTTGTGCCTCCTTCGCAAAGCGGGCCGCCCAGCAGACTCCCCCTCGGCATACCGGCCCATCGTGCTGCTCGATGAGGTCGGAAAAATGTTCGAGGGGATAATCGCTGCCCGCCTGAAAAGTCATCTGCGGCGTATCGGGCCGGACTTGTCGGACGCTCAGTTCGGTTTTCGGGCTGAGCGTTCCACGGTGGACGCGCTGGCCCGCCTTAAGGGCCAGGTGAAGGGGGCGATGGAGGCGCGGGACGGATTGTTGGCTGTGTCGTTCGACATAGCCAATGCCTTCAACTCCGTTCCCCACTCCACCATCCTAGAGGCGCTCCGATTCCACGGAGTGCCTCGATACATGCGTCGTCTGCTGGCCAGCTACCTAGAGCATCGGACGATCGTCCTGGTGAATAGGACTGGCCAAGTCCGGCGGTACGCCGTCGAGGCTGGCGTTCCGCAGGGGTCAGTCATAGGACCTCTCCTCTGGAACATCGCCTATGATTGACTCTTGCGGGGAACTCTCCTCCGGGGCACGAGTGTCGTCAGCTATGCGGATGACACTCTCCTCACCGCCCGGGGGGGGAGTTTCAGGGAGGCGGCCAACCTGGCCTCGGCGGGCGGATCCTTGGTCGCGGGGAGGATCCGCCGCCTAGGTTTAACGGTGGCGCTGCACAAGACCGAGGCCGTGTTCTTCCACGGAGCTCGGCAGCGCCCCCCACCTGACGCCCACATCTTCGTGGAGGGCGTCAGAATTGAGGTGAAGGCCCAGATGAAATATCTGGGCGTTGTACTCGACAGCAGGTGGCGCTTCGGTCCGCATCTTAGCGGGCTGTCGTCGCGCCTGCTGAAGGCCGCAGGCGCACTCTCGTGGCTGCTTCCCAACCTGGGAAGGCCCAGCGCGCGATGCCGGCAACTTTATGCCGGCATCTTGAGGAGTATGGCCCTTTACGGGGCTCCTATCTGGGAGGACTCCCTCCGAAGGAGGGAGAACGCCGCCGCATTGCGGACACCCCAAAGGGCCATAGCCCAGCGAGTGGCGCGGGCCTACCGCACGGTGGGCTTCGCGGCAGCATGTGCTCTGGCCGGCACCCCTCCTTGGGAACTCGAGGCGTGGGTGCTCGTCAGAGTATATGAATGGACGGCGGGGCGGAGGGCGAGAGGAGAACGCCCAGCCCCGGAAGAGCGGGAGGCCGTCCGGCGGGAGGCTAGGGACGCCATCGTCGTCCATTGGACGGGGGAACTCGCCACCGCAGCCTTCGGCCGCCGAACCCTCGACGCGATTGGGCCTGTCCTGCGAGACTGGCTCGAGCGGTCGCATGGGTTCCTCTCGTTCCGTCTGGTGCAGGTGCTGTCCGGACACGGTTGCTTCGGATCGTACCTGCACCGGATCGGACGGGAGGAGACGCCGTCGTGCCACGACTGTGGCGCGGCGGAGGACACGGCGCAGCACACCCTCGAGGTGTGCCCCTCGTGGTCCGAGACGCGCCGCAGTCTCATCGCGGTGATCGGACCGGACCTCTCACTCCCTGGCTTGGTTAACGCCATGCTGGGGGACGAGGGTCCTGGGCGGCAGTCGCCTCCTTCTGCGAACACGTCATGTCCCAGAAGGAGGCGGCGGAGCGCGCGCGGGAGGAGGATCCTCACGCGGCGCTGCTCCGAAGGCGGAGGAGGGGTCGAAGAAGACGTCAGTATGATAGTCATCTCCGACTCCTCCCGGGTGGAGACCAGCTGGCAACGGGTGCGGGGGCACCCTTGCCTGTATTGCACAGGCCTCCACCAGTGTCGGACGGGAGTGGCCAGGTGTTCCCGGCCATTCCCGTAGCCCCCCAGCCTGGGGGGCATGCGGGGCCCGCCAGCTAGGCGGGCAAGCGCCGGGAGGGTTGTGGATGTAAAGGCTGAGCCGGTTTCCCATGGCCCTCCCACCACGGCGATATGGGAACACCGCTGAGTTTTAGTGGGTATACTGTCATTCGGACAGGAGTCCCACATACCCCGTCTCGTCCCCCGACGAGCGGAAGTGCATAAAGCATTTCTCAGCGACAAAAAAAAAAAAAAAAAAATTAAAAAAAAAAAAAAGAAAAGAAAAAGGTTAGAACTGCGACCAACCGCGTGCGAGCCGAGCGAGCGAACGAAGCGAGCGGTGCCGCGGCGGTGGCCTGCGAAAGCTACTTCCAAGTTAGATTTTTTACCGACTAATTCCGATTTGTTAACCACCCACACGTAACTCCCCGTTTAGTCGTTTTACTGCATATAGAATATAATAGAATTGTCTTTATTCACTTACAGCTACTTATTTTAGTAGGAACTGAAACTTCACAAAAACAAACAAATAGTAGTGGATCACCGCTGTGGCAATCTATGTGTGGCCTAAGCATGTTATTTATTTATTTAAATGCCTTAAAACTATCATTACAGGTCTTAACCTAATGCGATAGCCAAGTCACACACACAAAATTTAAAATTAAAGCACAAAATACAACACTAGATCATAAAGATCATTGCTTGTAACATAGTGTAAACAATAGTACTTTTGCGAATTCACTCCAGTGACATGTAAATATATCAATTTCGGCCTGAATATAATTGATGGTGCGTATTGCTCGAGTCAGAGGGGTTTTGGCCAGCAAGTTAGTCCTGGCTGATGGAACGACCAGCAGTGGCGGGGGCCGTCGCCTCCACACATAACGGTCGGGTACGTACAAGTGCAACCGCTGCAGCACTCTCGGGCTGTGTTCTATGCCTCGGAGCAGTTCCAGACGTATGTAATCCAGGTTCCCAACAGAGGTGACCTTGATGAGAGCTTGGTTTCCATCCGCAGATTGTGTTTCGGCTACACGGATCAAAACCAAGCGCAAACACGGTCGACCTTCATTGTGCAACCTCTAGATATAGATAGGTACCAAGTTACCTTTTGGCTTCACGATGGTAACCAAATTTTACAGTGTTAATTTTTGCTTCGTTAGCATTTTGGTCCATCTCTTCGTACTTTTGGAGTAATATCTTCTAAAGGTTTTTTTTTTTGACGTGCATCTTTATATGTTTCAGACGTAATATCACATAGCAAATCTCTATAGAAATCAATCAATTCACTTATAATTTCCCGTTCATGTCGCTAGTCCGTTGATGACATTTTGCACCCGCATATATGCGCACCCGCTTTCTGCCGCAGCGCAACTGTCTTTGGTAAGATGTAATCCCCGGCTAAATGGATGTAATCCACTCGCTCCAACTGCGGATGGGAGCGCGCGTCCGTCCTCCAAGGACATTGAAGGTCAAATTAAAATTTGGATTACATCCGGCGTCTAGATGGATGGCAACAAGCAAGGTCACCGGTCTGTTGGTAAGCTGGATTACATCCGTCTGTAACAAGCTTTATACTCAAATAATGTAAGTGTAATAAATGAATGTCCAGTAAAAATAAAAATAGGCCTTCGAATATTTTTTTAACTTACTGTGGTAAAAAATAACATTTTTAAACAAAAAAAATCTGTTTGCACAAATCGTTAATTTCTCAATTGTATCGTAAAGAACACCTAAATATAAGGCTAAAAACGTTTTGGTGTTTCTTGCCTACGACCAGCCGTTTGTCGTAAAAATGATGTCGAAGGGATCCTTTTGGAACTTAAGATGCAAGTGTAAGCGAATCGAGCTCAGGCCTTGGAGCACCCCGACTCGGACAGGTTAGGTTCGAAGGGGATGGCGGTGTCTACTGGGTGAGCAAAGCGAACGAACAAAGACCCCACCATTCACTTCGTGGTAATTTTTTTTTTAACCATTCAGAAGTAGGTGCCCCGCTATGCGGGGCTCCGTCGACTACGCCTACGAGCGTCGTACGTAGGGCCATGTTTCTCAGAACCTAAATGATTTATATGGTCAAAGTTAATAAAATACAGAAAAAAAAAAGAAAAAAAAAAAACCTCTTTTCTGCTCATAGTGCCCCTAAGCGTATACTGCAACTCCTACTACTCCGCCCCAAGACGACCCACTGACCGTGCGTGAGTAGCGCTGTATTTTGCAAAAAACCTTGACGGATCCCCATCAAAAAAAAACAGACCAACCTGAAAAAAAAAAACACAGTTCAGGACTTTTTACTTTCACATTATAAATCGACAAAATGTATGAAACAGCAGATTTTTTTGTTGGTCCCTGAGTTTACAAGTAGTATTTAATGATGAGTACAAGACCCCAGGTTTAGGGTAAACACCCGTCCTCAACACATGCGAAGGGGTGCTTAACATAGCTTAGCACAACGAAACAAAGCTAAGCTTATGCAAAACGATCAAAAAGAGTATCATAAGAATATGTTTTATCTCCAAGTGAAATAAGACATTAAAGCTAACTCCAAATAGATAGGGATAAGGGCAGGCTGCAGGCTGCAAGAGGATGATGAAATGAGGAAAATAAAGACTAGTGCTCTTGCTAGTGCAACCTCCACCTTATTATTTTGTCACTGTCACTACTGTCAGTGCAATGTCATTGTCACTTTAGTAAAAAATTGTCATTGTCAGCCTGTCAAAAAGCTATTTAATTTGAAATTTTTCCTAAATGTTTTGTAATACATTTGCAAAACATACAAAATAACTACGTTGGTTTTCTAATAATGTAACAGAATAACTTTAGCAAAAAAAAAAACATATAATGTTCTTTAGAAATGTTTGGTGTGCGGCCGAGATGACGAATAGTTGGTACGAAAAATTTATAAATATTGGTTAAATTGGTTATAAATTGAAGTTTAATTAGGTATGTTTTTGCACATTTTAGTAGACCGTTGCTCCTCCAGCAAGGCCGTGGTTGCCCCAGCAATGTGCGGTTGGTGGTCCGCAACTCTATTCACAACAGTCGGCGAGGCGGTCGGCGGACGGTCCTCGAGCCCGATCCATTATCACAAATACAAATAGAATCCGGACCTCTATATGCTAGGGCGCTGTGGAAACCTTTCTTTTTTACAGTTGGGGTGAGAATGATACTTATCATAAGCAAAAACTCATTATTTTTTAATATATCCATAATAATATGATTAATATTGATGAGAGCTTAATAAACATGACGATAGTACTTAAGCATTTAAAGTACTTAAGCATTTAAACTGACTCATGGGCAATTCTCACCAATATTGAATACAGTACCTACATTTGCAAATAATACATTCTAAAACATTTTTCACTAAGAATTATTAAATCATCTAGAAATACTTGTTATCACTTCTAGGTATCCGCAGTAAGTCTAACTGGCTGTGTGATTTGGGAATATGAGACTCTACGTGCACATGCCTCTACATTTCTCAACAAACCAAGCACCTGGTTGAGTGCTCAGCAAAGAAAATTCAAGACACATCTTGTATGTATTAAACTTTGAAATGGTGTAAGAAGTAACAGTTTGATGCCAAACATAAAATCCATGTTTACGCAGTTTAGTTGCCAAGCTAATTAGATATTGAATTATTTTTTAGCAAAAAGCAGAGCCAGGACCACTGACCAAATGGTGGAGGTCACTAAGAGATAGTGAGAAAGTGTTTTATCCAATATTAGCTGCTAATGTATTGGTGTTTGGCGCCTGGCGGGTGAGGGCTCTCCAGCCCTATATGATCAAATACTTCTGTTCAAATCCCTCAGGAAGTATGTTTTCATTTAATTGAAGCAATGAGGTTAATGCATGATTTTTGGTGAATAGTAAAAGACAATAAATGAATTAATTTGATTTCATTATCAGGTTCAAGATGTCTTCCAATGTTGTTGTCTACATTCAGCCATTACTCAGCAATGCACTTGGCTGCAAATATGTACGTTCTATACAGCTTCATGCCAGGTGAGTTACCTACTTTTATAAATTAATATGCATGTATCTTACATTTTTGCTTTTAACAGCAATGGAAACTTCTGAAAATATATTTATATAACTATATTTCATAACAGAACTGTTTTCAATTAATGTTTCTGTCTGATGCGAATGCTGAATGAATATTCAGCATTCAAGAAAATTAAATAAATTATTGGATTTATGACATAGTTTAAGTAGTTTTAATTGTAAAGGTCTCCAACCAGTATCCTGTTCCATAATTGGACCATAACATATCCTTCCCAGTCACAGAAATTGTTGCTCTGAGTATTCATGAGTTCATTATAAGCTTTCATGTGCCGATACAATCTGGTCTGGTTATGGATTGGGATAGTAGGTGGAAACCTTCAGTTATTGGTGTAATATTGACCTAAAACTGAAATAAAACTAAGTATTTTTTTTACTGACTTTCTAAATTGCTCATTATATACATTTTTACATATCTTGAAGACTTCGGAAAGTTTAAAGTAGGATGACACCAAAAAAAAATCCTCAACTTAAGAAAATGGTTTAAATGAAAATGATAATAATATACATATATTTTGTCTCCAAACAGCTGCAGTAGCTTCATTAGGAAAGGAACAATTCGTAGCCATGTACTTGAGTGCTGGTGTTATTAGCAGTTTTGCCAGCTTTCTGTACAAGGTTCTACTAAACCAGCCTGGTCTTAGTCTTGGTGCAGTAAGTATAATATAATAATGTTTATTTACTCAAAAACAAAGTATTGTTGTACACATTAAAAAAATACAGTTTTACAAAATAAGTACTATATCTACAAACGTGTGGGTGAGCACTGCTCTCCTAGCTAGGTTATGAAAACCTGTGTTAAGGAGAAGCAGTCCGGTCCCCTAAGGTATAATGACGTAAAGGCTGCATAGTGCTTCTGATGTTACTGATACAATTTTGGATTATTAAGAGGGACAATTAAAGTATACTTTAAAAGTTCCATAAAGTTAAATATGTATAAAAAAAACCCACTACTACAATCAGCGTCACAAATAAAAGGACGAACAAACAGCAGATGATCTGAACAACTAAAGAAATTAAACTTAATCTCAATTGGATTGAATTCTTCCCAAAATTTGTTGTATACTATTTTAATTGGGAAACACCTTGTGTCATTGAACTACTTACCTGTTTAATTTTTCTAATTGTCTAGAATTCTAGATCATTTTTGACAGTATGTTCATACCTATAATTTTTCAATCAGAAATTAATTGTTGGTGTAATTATTTGTTCCGATTTACAACGCGTTCAATGGCCGCAGTACACATGCAACGCGTTCTTTATAAGTGTATGTGGCACGTGACTAAATTCAACATACGAGGGGCGGCTGAAAAGTGTTGAGCCTAAGGTATTAAAAATGCTAATATAAATGTATAAAAAAACAATTTTTCAATGTAGTCTCCCTCTACTTTGATACACTTTTTACATTTATTAAAAAGGTCTTTTAACCCGGTCAAAAAATATTCGGTGTCTTTGCCTTGGAAATGTTCGTTTACCGCCGCCTTCATTTCATCGTCACTGGAAAATCTCCGTCCTCTAAGGCCCTTTTTTAAATTCGAAAAGAGGAAATAGTCGCTCGGAGCCAGGTCTGGACTGTAGGGTGGGTGGTTGATTTCTTCAAATCCTGTCTCCGCGAGGGCGTGCCTTACAACTCGCGCAGTGTGGACGGGCGCATTGTCCTGCAAAAATAGGACTTCTTTCGACAGTTTGTCAACAATGCAGCGTAATAGTCTCCGTTCATTGTAGTATTTTTGGGAAGGTAGTCGATTAACAAAATACCTTCACAAACCCAAAAAATAGTGGCCATGAGCTTGGATGCCGATCTTTCCACTTTGAATTTCCGAGGCGGCTTTCCACCCCTTTCTATCCACTCCATTGACTCCTGTTTTGACTCGGGTCATACTGTCGGATTCATGTTTCGTCAACAGTGACAAGGCGAGAAAAAACATCGGCAGGGTTATCGCCACAGATGTCCAAAAAGTCCTGCGAAGTTGTGACTTGACGCTGCTAGTCCAGTGGCGTGAGCATTTTCGGCACCCATCGCGCGCACACCTTTTTCATGTGCAAATGATTATGCAAAATGTCGCCGATCCGTTCCTTGCTAATGCCTATGATGGCTCCAGGTATCTGCCACAAATTGATTCACCGATCTTCGAGAACAAGTTTTTTCACTTTTTCAATGTTTTCTTCGGTAACAGCGGTGTTTGGGCGTCCCGACCTCGGATCATCTTCGAGCGACTCCCTGCCGTGTTTGAATTCTCGGCTCCAATGTTTTATGGTGGCAAATGAAGGTGCAGACATCTCTTCAAATATTTTCGTTGGCGTTTTGTTCTTCTTTGTGAAGAATTTTATGACAGCTCTGTACTCCAATTTCGTGCAAAGGGCGGATGACTCAGGCATGGTGATGTTAATGGTTCAATTACTTAAAGCGTAATGATGCCAATGTTTTTTTTTTTGGGAATGGCAACTCGTAGTTGTGACCCTCTGAGGTCATGGCTACTTAACCGGATTATGGATGCAAATGTTTTTTTTTTTTTTTTGATAATGGCAACTCGTAGTTTTGACCACTGAGGTCTTGGCTACTTAACCGAACTGTCCTGTGGGTGCCTTAATGATTTTACTCAAAAATCCTCCAGCCAGGAGCAGAATTTTTAATACTAAAACTTATATTTAAATGACTGCACGCTAAGGGCACCCCCCTGTGGAGTACGGACCTCGGCTTAGGGCGTCACTGAGAGAGGGCAGCGAGTGGGGACAGGCTGGATCGAAAGGTGGATGCTAATGACATGAAACTTGGTATTTATACTACTTAGGATACTCGCAATTAGTGGTGTGCAGCACGAGTCATTAGTGATACTTAGAAGGTACTTAGGCTCAAAACTTTTCAGCCGCCCCTCGTAAGTTATGGAATCGGGCGTTACTTTGCAGGGAAATCCATGACAGTAAAATGTTAAACAAATATATTTAGTTTTAATTCCGCAAAAACTAGGTCCAGGCATATTTTGCATACTACATCCAAGCCTGGCTGTAGTTTTTGCGAAATAAAAACTAAATATAATTGCATAACATTTTTTTTTTTTATCCATCACTGTAGGCTTTATACATTCGGGCATAAACACTTACACTACTACTTAGCTTGCTTTAGTGCGAGATTGTTTACTCATTATGTAAGCCGAATGACGTATGCACGGCTAGACATAGGTCTCCCCCAAGCATTACCACAACAAGCGGTCCTGCGCATCCAGCGCATTACCGCGACCTTCACTAAAGGATGATTTCCACCAAACGGCTCGGATCGGAACGGATTTTACAATCTTTAAACGATACTAAATCGTATACACAGTATTTAAAGTCTATATTACCAATCCGCGCACAGCAGCTTGACCGCGGACGTCTTCCGCGACACGCGATCGTAGCCGAAAGTATGCTGCGACGCGCGATCGGCTCCGTTCGCTTGTCGTCGTATCTTTCTTTTCCTCTTCTGTGTTTTTATGATTATTTTCTTCTTCTAATACAATAGCCAACAATACTACTTCAACTTCAACCATTTTCAAAAATCAGAACACGTCAACACGGTAGGTATGAAACTATTTGACTAGGCGCAGAATCGGATACGTTTGCAAGCGACGGTAAGGAGCCGATCGTATGCGTCGACATCCTGCCGGACGCGATCGACTGTCGCCGCATCCGTTCGTATCCTTTCCAATGCGATGCGCGATGCGAGCCGTTTGGTGGAAATCATCCTTAAGTCGCCGGTCCACCTCGCTCGCAGGACAGATATGACCGCAGGCGAAGTAGGTATATTATTATAGGTACCATGGATGACCGATAAAACTTAATTTCCGGCGTCGCCGTCGTTGGAAATAAAGTATAGGATGTATTTTGTTATTAAGTATCCTATAATAAAATTAATGTTCCTCTTTTATTTCTTTCAGTCGGGTGCAATAATGTCTGTTTTGGCCTACGTGTGTGTTCAATATCCTGACACCAAGCTAAGCATAATCTTTTTGCCTATGTACACATTCGCTGCTGGCACGGTAAACACACCACACATATTACTTTACTTTGATGGTATGGATAGCTTAATTTTCATAAGGATACCTATTTAAATATTTTGATGTTTATGTTGCAGGCTATAAAGGTCATAATGAGCGTTGACTTAGCTGGCGTAGTTTTCGGATGGAAATTCTTTGACCACGCGGCGCATCTTGGTGGTGCGTTATTTGGAATGTGAGTATAAAACTAACATGTCCTCTATAGATAATTGTAAAACTACGTATTAGATAATAACACTGAAATATTGTTTAAGACAGTGTGTGTGCAAGAATGTTAACAGGACGCAAGGATAGAAGGCGTTAATACATACAGGTTGTAGAAGGTTGGTTGACTTACAACTTGGATTTAAAAAATAGTGGCGCTAGGCTGAAATTAATTTAATTTTGTTACTGATCACTGTTCAGGCCATTCTCAACAAGTTGATTCGCTTGAATCATTGCAGATATTAAATTGGAAACGAAACTTGTGTCTGTACATTGTGATGAAATAGGTAATATTTATTGAATCAAGTCTTATTTCAAGAGTATGTACACCCCACCGTACAGTATGCGGGTGTTAATATGGCATATTGAGTTTTAGGAGAATATCGACTTTTTACAGTCAACCGCACATCAGTGGCTTCACTTGCACTACGATATAAAGGCACTGTCACTGTCAAATTGTTACCACTAATGAGGGGTTGACTGGGCAGTGCGAGCATCATCTCTGTCACCGATACCTGCATGACAGGCTTTTGGCAAAGGTTTCCACCCGCTTGTACACCGTCAAACCCCATATGAAACACGGTGATGCACCATACAGTACTCATTTTGACGTTCACGAACGGCGGGGCACGTTCTGCGAGCATCGTCGTGCCTCCGGACCTGCACGTCGCTTGCTGCTTTGCCTGTGTCGCCACGGTATAGTGGGTGTTAACTCGTAATAATTCATATAAATGATTTCTTTCCCATATGCCGTTACGGTATAGTCCGAGATATTGGGTGGAAACCTTAAAACTCGATGTGTCATACTAACGCCCGTACCTACCTATTAGACCAAAGTTACCTTATCGTGCAGTGGTAATAACCCACCTATCTTACCTATCAATGCACGGATTCTACGTATCTGTATCCTCAATGTCAATTTCATTTGCAGGGGTTGGTGTCACTGGGGTACCACCAGCATATGGGGGAACAGAGATAAATTCCTGCAGTATTACCATACTCTTAGGAAAAACGACACGGGAAGGTAGCAACTTGACGAACTGGCAAATACATAGTAGAACAATTTTTGTTAAGAAAATTTTAAAAATGTAACCTGACAAATTATATTTTAATGTTCGAAAAAGAAAATTTTGTTTTTATTTATGGATGGTGATAAAATTTAATTAGCATTAATATCTGTAAGCAGAAAATGTGACTGTATAGAAAGAAAAGTATTATTATTTATAATAACAACTTTACTGTAAAAATAAAAACAGATAATTAAAAATGCATTTCAAAATATTGACTATATCAATAATATGGTTTTCTTAATTAAGCCTTCAGTATTTTGGCGTGGAAGTCGAAGTGTTCGCCGATGTAAGTGGAAATGTAGTAGTATGAGTGGTCATAACCTTCGCGTAAATTAAGTATGACTGGCACACCGACTGACCGGCACGCTTCCACCAAGTTTTCAGGGAGTAATTGCTTCTCCAAGTAAAATTTGTCACTAGAACCCTGGAAAAAGAAACAAAACATTACATTTTATTTTAGTAAGTATTAGTTGGAACTCTCCGAAAGCAGAGGAAAAACCTCTTCGCTAAAAAAAGGCCTAGCTTTAAGGAGCAACCCACAACATTCAAAATATTTTTGCACAAAAAAGTATTTTTCGGCAAAATTAACTCCTTAAATATTCGTATTTTGAATGGCAAAAATGAAAAAAACAAGGATTAATGCCATGTTATGGAAGTACTTACCAAGATTTTGATTCATTTAATTTGTCAACAAATCTTACCTGGTCAAGAAGTAAAGTGAGTGGGGGTCCATCATATTTCTTGACTAACTCTGTCGCATCCCACTCGGCCCACTTGGATTTGTCTTCTCCCAAATACCCATTAAAGACCTTGATACCCCATGGGCATTCCATTGGGTTGCAGATAGGTGCAAATGCACTTACTGATTTATACAAACCAGGGTTTCTAAGGGTGGATACTAAAGCTCCATGACCCCCCATGCTGAAAAAGTAATATTTATTTATGTAGAATCTAACAAAAAATAGATTGTACAATATGTCAAATACACAGTGGGTATTAAGTATGTGTTTACTTATACAACCCATGCGAGTTAACTACGCAACCTGAACGCACAAGGCGAACGAGGAGTTCCGCGCGGGGAATCGAGATAAAGGCCTCATTCCAGCGAGGTTTAGTTAATTCGCACAGGGTGTAGGTTATATGGTAAGGGAATCCAGAGAGTTTTTTCAGCAAGCATATTTAGCACGAAAACTTGATAGCTGATTAGATGGGACGTGATCATGATGAGCGAACGTCAAAAATATATTTGAAAAGCTTGAGATAGGAGCCCTACATAACAGACAGGGGCCCGCTTTCAGATTTCAAAATAGAATAAAAATAACGGATGTTCACTGCCGTTGATTTTCATCTCGTACGAGGCCTTACTCAAAACGAGAAAATTTTATTTGGATTTTTTTTAAGAGGATATTCAGCACGAATTAAAGTTATTCTCAGTGACAGTGAATATATATAAATATCCGACGGGTTGATGGAACCTTTTGGCAAATCTGACGAAATTTAATTCAGAAAAATACCCAAATGTGGTCATAATTTTACATTAATTATCTCTTAACTCTGAGTCCCGAGGTCGCGATATCAAGCGAGACACAATAGATAATCATTGTCTCATTACGCGGGATTCAAGAGGTTAATATGAACGAACCCAATATCTTTGATTACTGTTTGAATTTGAAGCTGACCCGTTTGCGAAGATTTGTGGCTTGGCAATTTTTTTTAAATACCATACTCTTAAAATTAATTATTAAAAGTTAAGCAGCAAAATTAGAACATCGTCGGGTACTCCATAAACAGACTTCATTATTTCAAAAACATCCTCATTTTATGACTTATCCAACGAGGTTATAATGTTCCAAATGATATTCAGAGATGACCAGTACTTAACTGTTCGATAAAGCTGGCAAACGTGAAAAAAGCACTTATGTACTAAAATTTACGAAAACATTTAATTATGAACTTGTTTACGTCGCGTCGTGACACTTTATTCAAGGTTTTATTATAATGAACCGTCTGTGCTCGATACCGTCCCTAATTCGAAGTCATAGTTTTCTTTTTGTTTGTCAGTTTCATTAAATAAGTCTCAATACTTCTGCTTAGGCTTCTGAATGATCATGAGACACCGATTTATTATGCACGAGCTATTTGCTTTAGGGCAGATTTTTTCAAGTCATATTTTTTATCCATGGAATAAAATAGACCTTAGTCAGTTTAGCCATACGAAATTTAAAATTATTTCTAGAGTATAGATCATTAAGAATATGTACGGTATGCCAAGAGTCATAAAGTATGAATTTCTAAGTCTTTGAGGAGGAAAGATTTGCACTCCTGAGTACGTGCTCTTATTTGAACACTAGAGGCTCCTTCAAACAGGCGAAACACGCGACGCGAATCGTGCGTGACATAAAACCACCGCTCGTCGCACGACATCCGGTACCTTTTTGACGCGTCCGATTCGCGTCGCGTGTCGCGCCTGTTTGAAGGAGCCTTTATTAATTATTACCGGCCAGGTAGAAGCTTGGCCGGTGTAACTACGAAGGTTCAGCTTAAAAGAATAAAGAAAAATACATATTAATGCGTGTTCTACGCTGTGGCAGCATTTTCATTTCTAGTTTACTTTCTGAAGGAAAAAAACGGCATCCAATTCTTTTCCTTTTGATTTTTTTAAAGATTTTTATATATCTATATTATCTAAAGTTACCTATAACATCAATGTGTTTACATAATTATTACACTGTAGTACCTATGTGTAGTCAACCTCCTTTCTCGGAAACCCTATGAGCTCCCTTACCAATAGGAGACCACAGCCTGTACAATTAAGTTACCAATATTGTGTATTAAAAGTTGTGCCTGGATTTACAGACGTGTTTATCTGATCTGGCGGGTTTATATCCAGTTCGGATTAGTAGCCCAACCACAATAAACAATTATTTCACAATACCATAGCAGATTATTCCAGCCTTAAAATGCAGTTTGCCTAAAAATTTAATTGACATAAAATCGAATTGATTAAAATAATAAGTAGATTGGTACATTTTATAGATTTACCTGTGTCCCATAATGCCAATCCTCTCAGCATCAACCACATTGCTAAATGCTTGCAGCACTAATTCATAAAGTTCCTTATTAAGGTAACTGCCCATTCTATAATTCTTTGACCATGGTTCTTTAGTGGCATTGAGGTAAAATCCAGCAGCTACTCCAAAGTCCCAGGAATCATCATCACCAGGGATTTTCACACCTCTGGGAGATGTGTCTGGGCCCACAACAATGATTCCATGCTCTGCTGCATACCTATAAAATATTATGTATTTATTTCAAGTATTACCTGATACGATTATAGTCTTCTGTTCAAATATTTTATATCTAAAACTATTATTATTAAGAATAAACAAGTATTCTTAATGGCTACTGATAAGCTTCTTAATATTTTTGATAAGGACAATAACTAGCAAGTTATCATACAGTTTTACTAGTCTGCACAAGTTCAAAAGCCACATAAACACATTTTTTGTATTGTCATAATGGGCTGGCATAATGATATATATTAAAATAAGTAGGTATTAATAAATGTACCTAGGGAATCTAAAGCCAAGCGCATGTAACACCCGAATACGGGCCGCCTAGATAGGCGGGCACTGCGCTTTTTGGATTGTATGTATGAACCATCGCATGCAATGGCGATGGTTCTTACCAAATTTATGTACAATATATTATCTTGGCGAGTCTGAACATAGGCACTACGAACGTTCGCACATGTTCTCTCACTCACATTCGTTTCATGTCACCATTTGGTCCCTAAAAATTTCTACTTCCGCCTGGAGTTTGGACTCTCCAAGATATTGCGGCCATACTGTAGGGTCCTGTCCACTTGTATCACTTTGGTGTATCGGATCTCGGTTGCGTCGCACTGCCTTGTATTATTATGGCTAGTTTGAACACAAAATTATATGCGCTCATGAGAGTCATTTTGCGTCAAAGCTAGCGATACTAGGATTTTTAAAATCCGTTGCGTTGTGGCGTGCCCCGCCCTCAACTGTTTTAGCCTTAACTGTAGTTATGTTTCTCTTATCCTGTATTAGGCGAATGAGGCCCGAGAAAGGTGAAGACTTCCCTAGGCATCACTAATATTCAACACATCTTTTTTGACCATAACTTTATTGCCTTAATTTCCACATTATTTTGCAACATGCTAATGTTCATTGCATCTTTTGAATCCAAAGCCACTAGACAAAAAAAAACAAATAGAAAAATAGGAAAAAGAAATACCTTTGGAACCCTGATTTAGTGATGAAGTTCTGCTCATTGCAAGTCAGTCCAGAGAGATAGAATATGACAGGCAACTTAACATCACCACACTCTGCTTGAGGTGGCAGGTATACTGAGAAGTTCATCTTACATTTTAGTTCAGAAGACTCGTGGGAGTAAACCTTTTGAAGACCCCCAAATATCTTATTTGATGAAACCAATGATAAACCTTCCATGGTGGTTTTCTGAAATAATAAAAATAGCATTATCACATTTGCATGGGTGAGGGTGGCAGAGGGGAGTGTTCAAAATTATCAGATAAAAAATAAGTAACTTTAGGTGTGCATGACGTATACCAAATGCCCATGATGATATACCCATTCTGATGAAATTTTAGTAAAAAAATTGTTGATCCAAACTATGAGTTGGCATTGTATTTTGTTATTATATGTACCTAGATATAGATAAATAGTATAAAACAAAGTTGCTTTTCATGTCTCTCTGTAGGTATAATCTTCTAAACTCCACAATGGATTTTGATGTGGTTTTTTGTACCATCTTGTTTATGTGTATAATACATTAATATTGAAGTAACAACAAGCTTGTGTATAATAAATAAAAACAAATTAATCATTATAACAAAAGGAAATCCCTATTAACATAATAATAAAGAAATCTTGATGTTTTTTACAGTCGCAAAAAGCATGCAAAGCAGGGGAGGGTCCCTAGTAATTAATAAAGAAGTAATTGAAATAGCAACTGAAAATGCCTTGAGGCAGTCATCCAACAAGGTTTGCAAATATATTTTTATTATAACAAGCAATAAATATATTTGTTGTATAGATAGACAATCATACTAACTAGGTATGCTTACTAAAAGAAACCCGAGACCATGACTTAAATCAACTAATAAATAAATTACTAACATTCGTTTCGGCTAAGCATTCGGCACATCATGTGAAAAAATCTTACTGTGACGTAAGCCTCGATTAAGTGGTATCGACCGGTCAAACTTTAATTAAATAATTTATTCTATTATCTATGTTTTGGGTAACAAATATTTAATAAATAGTACTTATGTGATTACCTGCCTTGTGAGTGTCACGCGAAACTGAGGCACTAAATTAACTGTGCGCCAAATGGGCCGAAAGGCGATTGCAAGTGCGTGAATACCGATATTTCCTTCCAATACCACAGAACTACATCGACTGAATGACATTTAATCATTTAAGTAAAAATTGAAATAAGTAGAATTTTAAGGTTACATTAGTGACACTTGACAAGTTGACACCGACGCACAGTGGAACGAATGTATGGGGTAGGTTGGAGATAGGCATTTCTGAAAAAAAAAGTCTAATTGTGAAAAACGAATAATACCTTCGTATTTGGTTATCAAATGCCTTCAAAACTTGGTTTGACAAATTTCTTTCTATCTCTCGTATTTCGGAGGTGATTGGAGAAAATGAGAAATTTTACTATGAAAATGATTGTATCGAGCTTTCTGCCTATTCTGGCCTCGATTCAAGTTGTGGTCTTTACTATCATACTACACATATCAAGAGCTGCATTTAGTGCTAAGACGCATAGTGCGCCAAACGTACACCTTTTATGTAGGGTGATTTAAAATAAACAAAAAAAATCGCCATTTTTATTTTATCTATTATCTTTATGTACACATAGAAATATTATAATAACTACAACCAAACCATTTAAAAAGAAATTTTAATCATCCTCCTTATCATCATCTTCGTCATCGATGTAATCGATTCAGATTCGAAATCCATATTTGCTAAATCATAGACATCAACAAATTCGGTGTTATTCTTCTCGGAATCCGGTCATAAAATTCCGTAAAAGAAGATTCTTTTACAAACTTATTTATTGTTGGACGAATGATTGTAAGCAGTGGATCAGATTATAAGCATAATATTTTCATTACATGAGATACTCTTGCATTTTCGAGACTACCCCTCTCTATATTTTCGTAAATCTTTTGTTTCTAGTCTCAAATATCTCTTCAGATAGAAATCCAATTGGTATAATTGACAAATTCAAATCAAATCAAATTATTTCTGGGCTGAAATATGTCTGGCCCGTGCGTATACGGGCTAGACATTGTTTAGAATTTGAAGAGAAGCAGGCATGGGTACAAATCTACGCAAAGTTTAGCAGTATCAAAGCAGAAATCTCTGAATTTAATGTAATTTATCTTCCGCCCTGATGAAATACACTGCAAGATCACACAGGTTTTTCTCAATAGTTCAGCGTCTATTCCCGTAAGTTCAGCAGATTTAGAGTAATTCTCAAAAAATTACCGAGTTGCCATTATAGGTAAATCTATTAGTTTCACAACATCGAGAAGTAAGCCCGTTTCTCTTCTTACAGCCTCTTGGATCCTTCTTTTCCTCTCATCAACTTCCTTTTTTGCCACATCACCCTTCGCTTGCCACGAATTTAGGTCTAATTTATAGGAAATGCGAATCAAACATTCCATTGACCGAATCCAACCGTGAAGAGAGCTTAAGCCGTATTTGTACATGTCCTCGTTTACTGGTTTCTCTTTTACCAACTCCAAATTATTCATTTCTTTAGGACTAGCCTTGCATATGTCACACACTGAAGCTGCTGTATCAGACATATTATAATGAATTTTACTATCTATCGTTGTCAGCAGCAGCTGGTGTGTAACACTAATTCCATTCCATCAGTGATGGTAGATGGCATTAAGGCCTTAATCTCGGCTTACATTTCATTAGATTCTTTCATAAATTTACACATTATGGGGTGGCATAATGACGTTGAGGATGGTCGGTCGTTTTCCCAAATTATAACATCGTTTGAGCCGAGCCGTAGAGGAACTAGACTTATCATGAAGTTACTAGCCACTTACCCAGATTATTTAGCTCACTTCTACTTGTCTTTTGATGCAATGGCTGGATGATCTATCAAATCCCCGTGTGCTGGTCAAAACAAGCTGTGGATTGGAATCAACAGAAGTTTAGAAAGAACTTAAATGTCTTCACATGGTCATGTGTCATGTCTATCATGTGATGAGCTTGTAATTTTATTTTTGCAGAGATTTATGTAACTGTCAGATCTTCTTTGCCTGGATAACACTTCACTTTTTCTTTAACCAGCATGTAGGTACCTGGATATTTTAAAACGCCTTCTTGATTCTTAAAATGTCGAAGTATTTTGTATCGCCATATTGATAACTTTATCGAGACGTACAGAGCCAATGCTTTCAAAGGTGTAATTTCCCTAACCTTATTGTATTCCTATGAATAAAGGCTTTAATTTTGGAGGCCGCTTCTGGATTTTCCATTATGTATTACATTACATCAGCTGTGTCTATTTCTCCTGCTTTTCAGCGCTGCTGCTGCTACCACTGCATCCAATAGCATCTTCAGTGCGTCTTCTTTTTTGCCGGTTACCAAAATCCTCAAAGCATTTACGAGGACTAGGAATTGTAGAGGTTGAAGCATCTGATTTAGCCGGGGAAATCAGAACAGAAAATGTAAGTGAAGATATCGAGCACATGCTCGATATCTTCACTTACATTTTCTGTAAAAGAAATTCTGGCCACTGAATTGCATCTTGCAGCCACTCTTCATATTTCTTACAGTACTTATTCGTGCTTCTTCCAGATTGTTTCCTTTTGGAAAAATGCGGTAACAAATCGACGACACCAGATTTTTAATGTTGATTTGGAACTATTGCATAGTTGTACAGAACTATTCTCTTTTAAAATACTGAACCAGTAGTTATAGTCGCGTACTAAATCTTTATGTGCCCGTGCACATAAAGCAACGTAAAGATCAAGAATCTTAGTAAAATTTGGAAAATTCATTTCGAGATTAGCGTAACTCAAAAGGTGTAAATCGTAAATCGTAGGTGTAAATCAATACTGATTTTAAAGCTACTTATGGTGACTTATTTATACTATATCCAGGTACCCTCATTTATTGATTAATATTACACCGCCCTATTTGCTGATAAGGCATGGTAAATTAGTTTATTACAAGCAGTTTGTTAGTGCTCATTACTGCATTAGTAAACCATTAAATAACCATTTCCTTAATCACTTTTCTTAATTACCTATATCTCCTCTAATTGGGTTCTCAGGAAAGTTATATTTTGCATCGATGCTCTTAATATCTATTCCACAATACGGTGCATGTGTGAATTATATAATTATAAGTCTAACGAAACCAGTATACTTAAAATAGTAAGGGCAAAATATGTTTTTGTTAAAAATATATAATTCAAGCTGTATGTCAGAAGGTGCACGTTTAGCGCACTATGTGTCTTAGCATTAAATACAGCTCTTGGTATTTGTATTATGATAATAAAGACTACAACTTGAAACAGGACCAGAATCACGCTATATGTCAGAAGGTGCACGTATGGCGCACCATGTGTCTTAGTACAAAATGAAGCTTTTGGTTTGATAGTAAATACCACGACTTGAAATAGGATCTGATTCAAGAGGCAGAGAGCTTGATTCAGTAAAAAAAAAAATATCAACCTATAATGTCAGAAGGTGCACGTTTGGCGCACCATGTGCCTTAGCAGTAAATGTGGCTTTTGCGATGCGTAATACATTAGTAAAGCCCACAACTTGAAACGAGGCCGGAATCAAGCGATAGAGGCTCGATACAATCAATTTCATAGTAAAATTTCACATTTTCTCAAAGAACTCCTGAAAAACGAGAGATAGAAAGAAATTTGTAGTACAAGTACTGAAGGCACTTGATAACTAAATACGATGGTATTATTAGTTTTTCAAAATAACACTTTTCTTTTTTTCTCGTTAATGCCTATGTCCAACCTCTCCCACACATTCATTCCACTGTGCGACGGTGAATTATTCCTGAGTCAGGAATCCTGACTGACAGCTGACAGACAGTGATAACAAATTGGCACGATTAGAGTCTTATAGATCAAACCATGGGTCAAACACGCGCTCAGACTTGTCATAACTTGCGCGCACTTGACATTGTCTTCTGTTTTATTTTCTTCAAAGAATATTAAATAAACGGGTACTTTTCTTCCAAAAGTCTTGTCTCGATTTTCAATAGACGTTTTATCCACAGGCCGCTTTCTGGTCAGTGGGTGGGGTGGAGTTGTAGGAGTTGGAGTATACGCTTAGAGGCAAAGAAAACTGTTCGCGACGATATATCACCAAATAGTAAATATAGTAGGTATTGTATAACAACTTAGAGTCATGCGTATCACAGTGATTACTTAAGGGGGATGCGCTAAGGTAGCCCGCGAAATTCAAATTTACTTACGGTTTTTGCAATTTGTAGGTCAGTATCCGGTTTTATGTTGATTAAAATATGATTCGCGACCGTAACAAATATAGCTATACAGAATTATAATCATTAGAATTAGCCATACAACTCATAATGTCATGATTTCATGAAATAGTCATTCAATAGGGTAATGTGAACTTAGAGTGATGTATTGATGTTTTTTATGGTTATCTAATATTAGGTCTTTACCTATGAAATTGCCGTTCTGCAGTACTGGCCATTTCAAATCAAAATAATTTTTGTTTGGCTATGAATTCTAATTTCAAATTAATTTTATTTTAAAAACATGGATTTTTTTTTCTAAAAGTAGTCATTTCTTTATTGATTAGTGTTACATTTTCATCGCATTTCAATCTTTTTCGTCATCATGGATACGTTAAAAATTCGAGTAATTATGGAATATGAGTACCGTCGTGGCAGCAACGCGGCACAAGCGGCACGCAACATCAACGACGTTTACGGAGCTAACTCTACAAACCAACGCACCACCTGTTATTGGTTTGCTCGCTTCCGTTCTGGAAATTTCGACCTGAAAAATGAACCTCGCGGTCGTCCGAAGACTTTGGTCGACAATGACGAATTAAAGGCGATTGTGGAAGCTGATGATACACAATCTACGGCTGAATTAGCAGCAGCTTTCGACGTTAGCGTCAAAACAATGCCGCCGTGGGATCTGGAGGGCCGCCGTGGGATCTGGAGGCAAAGGTCCTCGCGCACGTTTGGGAGTGGCGCGAGGAGGCGAAACGCCGGGGCGTAACTCCGCTGCCGCGAGAAATCACGGCACAGCGGACAGAGCTCCGGCGGGATCTCATGGCGGCATGGAGAGTGCGACTGTCGCAACCCAGCGCAGGGCACGCCACAATTGCGGCGGTAAGACCCCTCTTTGAGGAGTGGCTTGAGAGGCGCCACGGCGTCCTCACCTTCCGCCTGACGCAGGTCCTCACCGGACATGGCTGTTTCGGGAGGTTCCTGTTTCGGATAAGGCGGGAGGAAACGCCCGGGTGTTACCATTGTGTGGATCGACCGGAGGACACGGTGGAGCATACGGTGGAGGTCTGCCCGGCTTGGGCGGAGCACCGCCGTGTCCTCGTGGCGGCGATCGGCGGCGGCGACCTCTCGCGTCCGGCCCTGGTTCAGGCCATGGTACGGAGCGAGAGGGAATGGGAAGCCGTCACCTCCTTCTGCGAAGCAGTAATGCTCGCGAAGGAGGAGGCGGAGCGCGAGAGGGAGAGGCAATCACTGCGCCCTCGCGCCCCTAGCCGCCGCAGGAGGAGGAGACACCCTGGGCGTCGGGAGTCGATTGCCGACTCCCGGCCACCGTAGGCGCGGGCTTGCGGACGGCGAGCAATGGGCAGCTCGCCGTCCGGTAAGGACCAGGCCCGGGTCGACGGCGCGTCGTGTTCCACGCGCGCCTCAAAGAGATGTCAGCATAATTGACGGGGTCCGATAGGACCGATGCCTGCCGGGGTCGCGGATTGTTCGAAAGAGTTACCGTGGCCCTGGCGCACAGGCAACTGAAGGAACACGGGTGGGTTTTAGTCAGTAAGAGTCTGACACGCCCTTCCGCTCCGCCCAGAGCGGGAGACGTCATTTGATGATTTCCCACCCAAAAAAAAAAAAAAAAAAAAAAAAAAAAAAAAAAGCGTCAAAAAAAAATTGGTCCATTTGCGTCAAATTGGCAAGGTAAAAAAGCTTGACAAATGGGTGCCCCACGAACTCAATGATCGCCAGCGCGAAGTACGCGTCGAGACGTGCCTTGCACTGCTCAACAGACACACAAATGAAGGAATTTTGAACCGCATTGTTACCTGCGATGAAAAATGGATTCTGTTTGATAACCGTAAGCGCTCAGCAAGTTGGTTGGATCCTGGTTCAGCACCTAAACAATGCCCTAAACGAAAACTTACCCCTAGAAAAGTGATGGTCACTGTTTGGTGGTCTAGCGCCGGTGTGATTCATCACAGCTTCTTACCAAACGGGGTGAGCATTACTGCAGATGTGTACTGTGAAGAACTGAACACAATGATGGAGAAGCTGGCGCATCTCCAACCAGCATTGGTCAATCGCTCGTCTCCGCTGCTCCTGCACGACAACGCGCGACCTCATACTGCACAGCAGACGGTCTCCAAGTTGCAAGAACTGGGGTTGGAAGCTCTCCGTCATCCGCCCTACTCACCAGACCTTGCGCCTACAGACTACTACTTTTTCCAGAATTTGGATAACTTCTTGGCGGGAAAAAAAATTAATACCCGAGAGGCAGTACAAAATGCCTTTGAAGAATTTGTTGCCTCCCGTCCAGCTGATTTCTTTAAGAAGGGCATCAATAAACTGCCACTGCGATGGCAAAGATGCATTGATTGCATGGGTGATTACTTCGATTAATACAAATAAAAAATTCATGAAAAAAATTCGTTTAAATTTTTTCATACAAAACGGCAATTTCATAGGTAAAGACCTATTATATAAAAATCTCGTGTCATAGTGTTTGTTATCGAACTCCTCCGAAACGGCTTGACCAATGTTTATGAAATCTTTTGTGTAGATACCTAAACAAAAATTTTGAAACCGCAGGGCGCAGCTAGTAATTTTATAAATAAATATTTAACACGACCGCGAATCATAATATTTAGATCAACATACAACCGGATACTGACCTGCGAATTGCAAAAAACGTAAGAAAATTTGAATTTCGCGGGCTACTTTGGCGCATCCCCTTAATGTGGTTAGCATCAGAATCGTATCGAAATAGTAATTTTACGAAATAATAGTAAAATAAAATATTGTAAGTCTAAATTAAGTGGCTATCTTAGTAGATATTTATAATTTTTCCCTAGCCCTGGACCTAACATTCAGACATCCATGAGAAAAGCCTACTTAATTGAACTAACAAGTTGTAACAATAGTAATCTAGGTATGAATAATGTAAAATTGGTTTAACCAACATACGTTCTGAGTCAGACTGAGGCGGTTCACACATTGAAAAATCTACCTATATAGATCCTATGTACAGTGTTTTAAATATTAGATTTCTTTATTTAGTTCAGTAGACCAGCCTGAGGGTTCTGCGTACAACTTTGCAATCAGTTAAACACTTTTCACGTAATTTAGCATGTAAGACAGTTTTCTGTTAAAAAAGTTAGTTTTTACCTACAAACATTGGTTAGGAGCCCGATGCTGAGGAAGGTAGTGAGCAGTGTTCATTTTTCTACGAATGAAATGTGTGCGGTGATCAAAGGCATGGTGTGGGGTAAATCCCCGGGTCACGACAACCTTAGCATTGAGCACCTGCAGCACACTGGTATACCTACACCTACCCAGAGTGCTTTCTATGTTTTGTACCGTGTTTAGGCCACTCCCACCTGCCCGATAATCTTATGCGTACTGTAGTTGTACCAATCATCAAAAATAAATCTGGTGATACATCAGATGTAAACAACTAGGTCAGCATCTGCAGTGCTATTCTGTAAGGATACAGCCTTGCGCGCAAAGCTGTATCCTTAGAGAATAGCACTGCTGGATAAACACGTCTCGCTAAACGTCGCGCATTTCAGCTTCAGGCTCGGGCTTTCCACCGAGAGTGCTATCCTTCCTGTGGCTCAAGCAAACTGTACAGTATTACACGAGTAGAAAGACCCCAGTGTATGCATGCTACCTTGATTTATCGAAAGCGTTCGATTTTGTATCGTACGATATTCTATGGGGTAAAATAAGGAATGAAACTTGTCTACCTAGAGAAATTGTGCTATTATTATGCATTGGTATAACCATATAAAAGAATTTTGTAACATGGGCAGGCGCTCTCTAGAAAGAGTACGGGCTGGAATGCGGGCTGAGGCAGGGGGGGCTGACCTCTCCCACGCTCTTCAACCTGTACGTCAACCGACTCATCGATGAACTCAGCAGCACCGGCATCGGGTGTCATATAGATGTAGTGTGTGTGTGTGTGTGTGTGAATAACATCAGCTACGCAGACGATATGGTGCTGCTGAGCCCATCGATTGGTGCCTTACGAAGGCTGAAAATGTGTGAGTCCTATGCCTCCTGGCCCTGCAGTCTCGACATGAATAGCGACAAAAATCTGTCGCTAAGTCGTATCGATGTCAAATAGATTTTCAACTTTATTTCCAAAGTATAAGCTTGAAAATCTATTTGACATCGATACGACTTAGCGACAGATTTTTGTCGCTATTCATGTCGAGACTGCAGGCCCTGGGCTCAAATACAACACGAAAAAGAGTGAAATAATGGTTTTCAAGCCGGACAACAAGCGATACACATTCTTTCCGAATTTCACCTATGTGACAGCTCTAAAAACAGTTGAGCAATTTAAATATTTGGGCCACTGCGTCACTGAGGAGCTTAAAGACAGTGTGGATATTGAAAGGGAGTGTAGGGCGCTGTCAGTCCGATGCAACATGTTGGCCCGCAGGATTTCACGGTGCACTGGGACTGTCAAAGTTGCGCTTTTTAAAGCGTTCTGTCAATCCTTTTAAACCTGCAGCCTGTGGGTTAACTAAACACAGCGGACATACAGCGATCTGCGCGTTCAATACAATAACGCGTTCCGGGTGCTGATGGAGCTGCCGCGCCACTGCAGCGGCTCCGCGATGTTCGCGGCGGCTGACACAGACGGCTTTGCGGTCTTCATGCGCAAACAGCGCAAACGGTGCGCTTCTATCACTATCATGCGCCGCACGCGCAACAGCCCCAACACCATCCTGCGCGCGCTGGCGGACTGGTGAGACTGGCTCGCTGGATATCTACGGCTGCACGCAGTCGTATAGTGATTTGTCACCATCATCGGGGAGTCCACCCGGACCTGCCACTTACTGTTTAATTAATTATGCAAAATTAATAAAATTGTTATTTCGTTTATTTATTTTGATACTTATTAGATACATTTTTAAATATAATATTAAAACATTTTTATTTTTAATATAAAAAAATTGTGATCCGTCGGTATCGGGAGCAGGGTCCAAGCTACCGGTGGTTAGGACTCCAGAGGCAGGAACCTCCTCACGATGCGAGCCTTATCGAGGAGTACTACCTTCTGGATCAGGCCCTTGATCCAACCGCCTAACGAGAGCCTCGAGATATGCTGATCGAGGCTTTCGGCCATCAGGCCATTGGCTGATACGACAATCAGCACAATGATAGCCGAGCTCACATTCGAGATATTTAATTTGTTTCTCTTTCTCAGCTTTCACGAGGTTCTCGTCATGCGGAATGGTAATATCGATAATCATTATGCGACGCGCTAATCGATCGATCAACACTATATCAGGCTTATTGGCGACAATAGTCCCGTCCGTAATGATAACCGATCCCAGATGTAATACAGTACCTTAGAGTCCACTAGTTTATATTTCAAAGCAAGTTGCTGGCGAATAATCCTGGCTACTTGGTTACGCCTGTGCAAGTACTCGCCGTTAGCTAGACGAGAACAACCAGTGATAATATATCTGATCGACTCACCCGGACGATGGCATGCCCGACACACGTCAAGCGTCCCATCTTTTATAATATGTCTCCGGCAGCTATTCGTCAAGATAACTTCGTCCATAATTACACAGACGAAACCTTCAGTTTCCCCGAAAAGGTCACCAAAACGTAGACAGGATACGGATGCTAAGAAATATACACCGAGCTCATGAAGAGCCCGATAGAAGCGCCCGTGAAGCTCCTTGCTTTGCCATACCTTCTTGAGGTCATCGGTAGTAATTAATACAGGTTTGCGCCAGGTTCCCTTTAGCCATGGAAAGCGAGGTGAATCCCTTGTCCACAGCGACAACATCACGGTGCATACCCACTTCGGCTTTATAAAATATTCCCTGATACTGCAGACTTCACGGTTGTGGAGGGTCTTCGCATTTAAAAAGCCTCGACCCCCGCACTTCCGCGGTATGTACAGTCTCATCACCGATGACCGTGGGTGATGTATCCGGTTTGCGGTCAGCAGTGTACGGACCCTCCTATCCAGTGCATCGAGTTCGGTCTGAGTCCTTTTGAGTATGCCGAAAGAGTACATCAAAACCGGCATGACCCGACCGTTGAAGGCGCGTACCTTATTTCCGCCTGAAAGAAGACTAATTAATACCTTCTTCAGCCGACCAAAGAAGCGCTCCTTCAAGGATTGCCTCATGTCAGTAACGTTGATGCCTAACGCTTCCGCCATTCCCAAATACTTATAGCTTTCGGATGAGGAGAGGGATCTAAGATGTATGGAATCCGAAAGTTGAATTCCCTCGGATTCCATAATCTCACCTAGCTTTACATTCATGACTGCACACTTGTCCACACCAAATTCCATCCTGATGGCGATACTGAAAGTTTCAGTTACCTTCAGTAGCTCCATCAGTCGCAATTTGTTGGGGGCAAAGAGTTTCAAGTCATTCATGTAGAGGAGGTGAGATATGACCTGACCACCACTCCTCAACCGATAGCCTAGACCTGAATCCTCCAGTAGTGTGCTTATAGGATTCAAGGTTAAGCAGAACCAAAGTGGACTCCGCCCTGAAATATTCCCCGTTATATCCATACAGTTCCATCATTCCCTTGGATCTGTCGACACCCTGGATAACGAAGAACCATCCTCCATTGCCCCATACACGACTCAAGGAAGGTGCGTAGAGTTGCATCTATCTTGTATAACTCCAGCACCCTCATGAGCCATGTATGTGGCACCGAATCGTAGGCCTTCTTATAATTTATCCAGCATGTCGACAGATCCTTGCGGGATCAACGAACTTATTGGCTAATGGCTATGTCGATGAGGAGTAGCTCCTTAGTACCGCGGGACCCGTTCCAACATCCATTTTGAGAGGCTGACATAATCGAGTTACTGTCAATGTGCGTATTAATTTTTGTTCTCAAAATGGATGTTAGAAGTTTGTAGACAGTCGACAAACACGTGATCGGTCTATAATTCTTGGGATTCGTGGGACTACCTGACTTATGGAGCAGGTGGGTAACGCCTGTCGATAGAAACTGTGGAAGCGACCCGGTTTCTAAGGATGACTGGAACTGATATGCCAGGCAGGTGTGTGAATTAGCCATTTCAACCAAGTTATTCTGCAGGTGTTTAAATTACAGCTTTTTGGAGTGTTTTGTAAATCGAGTCTTTCAGGTCTATTGGCTGTGGTGGAGGTGATTGGGCATAACACCCGTCATGGAGACAATAATGGGTACTACGTAGACATTTTCCTGCCTCCAAATTCTGGTCACTTCTTCTTTCAGTTCAGCATAATTACTGATTTTCTCACCTATTGTTTTTTGTAAATTGTGTATTAGGGACTGCAATATCTATTTGGTAAGTATGTCATTTTATTATCTTGAAGGGTTATATCTGCGGGGTAATTACGTAACACACTAACAGTAGGAATGGGTTTCATTTTGACAGTTCAACAACATTCATTGCGTTATTTACGTCGTTGAGCAGATACATTTTTCGAACATATAAAGCAATGGTTTAGCAATAGGCTTCAAAATGATTCAGATTGTGATAGATCGTTTGTTACGTAATTAGGGTGCTGGTCTATTAGGTATAGTGAACGGTCCTGTCGGTTAGTAGGTACCTACTTATAGCGCGATCGTAGTAGTTTATGTGTGTGGTATTTTCTAGGACAGTTTGTCGTACGTACTTGTACTTAATAAAAAACTTTCGGCCGTCGGCGACAGTAGCTTTTTGTATGATCGTATTCTTGGCAGTTTGCACATTGTGGGATTTCACGATTGGGTCGTGGTTCTACAAAAACAACGCAGCAGTGAAGCAGGTCCTTTATGTCCTTATTTTTGTAAGCGTATGTATACCAACATTAATAAACAACAAAAAAAAAAAAAACCTGAATTTTATACCTACAAACCTAAGCAAGAAAGAAGTGACAAAGTCATTCCTAAGAAAATTCACCCGTCAACTTGCACTGATGATATTAAAAAAGCACTAACCGAGCGAGGCTACCTACTACAAATATCTGGAATATCAGGACAGAATGACCAAACGGCCCTTGCCAATATTTGTCATTGAATTACAGGCGAACAACAACAATAAGGAAAATGTGAAAATTTGTATGTTTGCGACTCAATCACGCAAAAACGGCTGAACGGATTTGGATGAAATTTGGCACACAGATAGTTTGTATTCTGGATTAACACATAGGCTGACACAGAGACCGAATGATTTTTAAAACTCATTTAGCGGTAAAGGAGTTTGATAGATCATTCTGGCTGTCATCTTCAAACATTTGACAGAAACGGAATTATGTTTTTAACTCGATTAGCGCTAAACGTGTTCATTGATTGGCGGTGCAAGTGAGGATGGTATGAAGGCCATCAATGCGAGTGTCAGCATTCGGCAAACATGCCCGATACGCTGCAGTGCTTAGACAGCCGCATCAGCATCCTAAAGGCATAGTCATTTCCGACATCCACGAGAGCGAAGCCGCGGCCAAAAGCTAGTGTATTTATATAAACAACAAAAAAAAACACGTTAACTAACAAAACTTGTCTTGTCCTTTCAGCTAGGTACTAACATTGACAAATAACAACTAGAATACCCACTGACCTCTAATATACAGGGTGTCCCGTAAATAATGGATCAAACGTAACGGGTAGTCAGCTCACCTGATTTCCAACAACTAATTTGAAAAGTTTTTTATTATTTTCAATTTTGGTCTTTTCACGGTGAAAAAAAATCTTTTCAATTTAAGTTTTTTTTTTCTAAGGCAAATTAAACTTTATTTATAAAAATGGTATCCTATTACATTATTAAGCTATTCAGAAATGTTTAACAAAAATCATACCTAAAAATGTTATCATTTGCAGCGATAGCATTAAAAAAACGGAATTCTGGTAAAAAAAATGGTGAAATTCGAGAAAAATTATGTCTTCAATAAAAAAAATATATTATTGCGGTTTTTTTTAAACTATTCAAATTAGTTGTTGGCAATCAAGTGAGCTAGCTTCCTGTTACGTTTGATCCATTATTTACGGGACACCCTGTACACGTACTTGTATATTAGAGGTCAGTGAGAATATCACAGTGTAAAGTTCCGACGGCTCATCTTGCTGTGCTGCCGTCACCACATGCATGACGATAGAAGAATAGTCGACATCGGCTCAGTTGACAAAACGTAAAAAAAAAAGTTGTAGTCAATGTGCTCAACAATTTATTTGCCTGACTTTACATATGTATATTTGAGTTATATCTATACAAATAAATAAAATTAAAGTGTCTGTAATTCCAAAATTACAGCTTTTTACTTAATGCATATGACAGTATATACAGTACTTATAACAAAGAAAAAATATTTTTAAATTTTGTCTGTCTGTCTGTTTGTTCCGTCTAATCTCCGAAACGGCTGGACCAATTTTAACAGGACTATCACTGGCAGATGGCTGATGATATAGGGAGTAACATAGGCTACTTTTTGTCCCGGTAGCATGTTCCCATCGGATAATTTCCGACAACCACATAGGCCAAGCCGCGGGCAGCAGCTAGTAATTATCTATAGTGGTGTGTAGAAAACAGATTTGTTTGCCATTTATACACTATGAAATAAATAACAATAAATTTATTTCTATGTATAATAATGTTTCATATTGTTGTTAGATGATAGTGATATCAGATGGTGTGTCATGATCTCATGCCACCATCTGATATCATTATCTCAGGTCAGGGTGAAATGTTAAATAAAACACGCTGTATTTCTACCATATCATTATTTAATAGACAAGGAAGAAACTATGCATAGTAAACATTATTTTGAGATTGTGTTTAATCTGCTATATTTATAGAAAGAAAAAAAGTCTTATATACTTAATACAATCTACAACAAATTGAACTTAAAAAATTACATGATTAAAAGTAATTGAAAAAAGTTTTTACTTTTAATGCCAACTATTGTTCAATCACTCATTGTTTGTTTGTTTTCCAGGACAAATATGTATTCCAGAACAGAGCAACTACTTGAACTAATAAAACTTGATATTGGAGGGGAACATAGGTAAAATTTACTATCTGTACCCATGGCCAAAGTAAATAGTTTGACTTTAAAACATCTAAGTAATTGGCTTCTAAATCACTGATAATATTATCAGAGTCCTTACCTTGCATAAATGCCACTGCACTAAGAATAGCAAATAAAAATAATGGTGCAAATACAATCTGATCAATGAACACTTTCTTCAAGGCTACAGTTGTGCCACTGGAACCTACATACTTGTACAATGCTCCATACCAAACACGCAACGCAGGCCCCTAAAATGATAAAGCAAAAGGTATAATGTGTTAAACTGTTAGAAACATTAGCATTATTCACAGATGGCTCAACCTGGACGGGCCTTGACAAGTGTTCATAAAGGTTTAGATAAACTGCATCCTGACTGCAACGTTACTGCAACCTGGTGCTGTGCAATTTAAATATGTTTATTGCATTGCAATTGCTTGAAAACCTATACTTTATATTCTAAGCCATAGCAGTCTGTACAGTGTTATTGATGAGACTTATAAATGTATTTATTACTAGCCTCTGACTGTGACTTTGTTCACGTGGAAGTTGTAAGATACACAATATACTAAAATAACAGCCACATTTTTCTAAAACTCCCTTGGCCTCCTGACTAACCGTGTCGCATCACATCGCCTACCCTCACTATTAATATTTTCGCTTAAAATTCCTTCTGCCTTTTTTTCGTTTTTCTGGGCTCCTAAGGGTCGTAGTGTAATGTTAAAAAGCCTATAACCTTCCTCAAGAATTGGACTATCAAATGCAAAAAGGATCTTTTAAATCCAACTGGTAGTCCATAGATTAGTGCGTTCGAACAAAAAAAGAAACCTTCAGCTTTGTTGTATTAGTATATATAGATTATTCTATGGTTTAAAATTAATTCTCATGAATTACATTTTTCAGACTGCAATAAGACGGTGGCGTAACAGTAAGGATTCAACCCACATGTATAAGGGATTAGGGACAAGATGTTGGATACAGCTGCGATGCTGCTCCAGACTAATATTACAATATCAACAAATATTTCTTGTTTGCATGAACCAATGTTAGATTTAAAAAAGCACCGTTTTTCGATGCTGCAGGAGCGTGACTACAAATGATTTTTTTAAACTGTCCTTGTATAGGTTACTTACCCCTACGAAAAAGCCTATAGAAGAAAACTTTAACGTCCTCATAACATCTACATGTGTGATGTGTTTGCGCTCGATGAAGGTCTGACTGATTAAATCACCCGAGCCCATCAGAGCTCCAGTCTGTACTGCTTGTACTAAGTATGGTCTTCTGCGTAAAACGTCTTGGTACAATTTAAATAAACCACGCAAATTCATAATTGCTTGAATCCTCACACATTCATATCCCAAAAATAACTAGACAGACGAACTGTTCTAAGAAATATTTATGGTTCAAAATATCCTGCTCGAGAGTTTACTTAATCGATCCATGGGCACGATTATATTGGATTCACCTAACCTGATCAGTTGACCGATTGGTTTTACCCGGGATAATCGAATTACCGAAATCACGAATCTCCGAAACTCTTTGGAAATCAGAAATCACTGGTCGAAATTCATTCATGACATGGTCAAACAGAGTTACATGGGCAAAAAAAAAAAACACTTCTATAGGTTTCAAGTTCCAACCACTGTTCATAGTCTAATGCTACGGCTACATTGTCGCGATATAGCGAACTACTCTTCGCGAGACTGGTCCCCTTTAGGGTATATATGTTCTGTGGACTGCGGTTGGAGTGTAGCACAGAGACATTTAGATAAAGGAGTGTAGTCCACAGATTACTAATATGTAGCAAGCTAGTGTAGTCTTAGGAGCGCTATCGAGTGAAAACTTACAAAAGTGTCAAAGACTTAAACCTAAAGATAGAAGCAACTACCAGTATAATAATGATGCTCTGTGGAAACACCTAAATTATTAGACTACTGGTTTTATGACAGCTGCGCGCACAAATTATTAAAGGCCAGCGACGCATGAGTCGTTGTCCGGAATGTTACCATTTTATAAATATTATGTTTATAATAACATTTAGATCTGGGCTATTGGCTATCTTTTTCGTCACATCAATTTGTTACTTTGATATTTCCGTATGCTGCACTGGTTGTCGTCATCACGTCAACGCCGGCTGTCGCTGAAAACCAGCGCAGGAGCTCTGTCTCGCATAGGGTCATAGCATTATGGTGAGCGATTGCCGATTTGGGTGGATATGACGCATATTTTCCCCCAACTCGGTTTCTTTTTGGATTTATGTGTTTTTCTCTGCATCATGTTTACCGCAAATAAATGTAATTTCTTTCATTGTTTCTTTTCTTTAAAAAAAAAACGTTTCTTTTTTTCGGATATTTACCAATTTTATTGCAGTATTGGGTTAAACTTGTCTATAGAATCCATGAATTTTTTGACTACCATGGTCCTACGACGACGCACCGTGTCCGATACCTTCGAATATTGTTAAACTTATTGAGAAAAAGAAAAAAGAATTAAACGAAAAAAATTGAGCCGTCGCGGGACGCCTGAACGATGTGAAACATCGAAACTATGTTGTATAGAAAATATAGCATGGCGACTGGTCGCCAAGCCAACAATCGGTTTTACCTGCGGCTATACGGTAGATGTTTCACATCAAAAATTTAAGGCTAAAAGCGTCTTGGTGTTTCTTTGTTTACGATCAGTCGTTTGTCGTAAAAATTATGTCGAATGTATCCTTTCAGAACTTAGGATGCAAGAGCGAGCGTAGCGAGCTCAGGACTTGGGGCACCCCGACTCGGATAGGTTAGGTTAGAAGGAGATGGCGGGGTCTAGTGAGCAAGCGAAGCGAGCTAACAAAGACCCCGCCACACACTGGTCCCGAATGATAAAAAAGTGGACATTAAGAAATTTTTGACAGAAGGTCAACGGATTCGGCTGATTTTTTTTTTTGTAGACAGCTGATGCAATTACAAATCACTTTTATAGATTGAGTTTTTGCCAAATAAGCCGTATTTTCAGAGAAAAAAAATATTGAAATATTTTTTGTATGAAAGAAATCCTAATTTTGTCTTTATCTTCCAAGATTCAAACGTATTCAAAATAAAACTTAAAGCAGCTTGTAGAGATGCTAATTGCTCACTACTTTGTCATAGACACTCAACTGCGATTTTGTGCTCCTTTTGAGTTACATGCACTTTAAATATTTTTTGTATGAAAAAATCCTAATTTTGTCTTTATCTTCCAAGATTCAAACGTATTCAAAATAAAACTTAGCGCAGCTTGTATAGGGGCTAATTTCTCACTACTTTGTCATAGACACTCAACTGCGATTTTGTGCTCCTTTTGAGTTACATGCACTTTAAATATTTTTTGTATGAAAAAATCCTAATTTTGTCTTTATCTTCCAAGATTCAAACGTATTCAAAATAAAACTTAGCGCAGCTTGTATAGGGGCTAATTTCTCACTACTTTGTCATAGACACTCAACTGCGATTTTGTGCTCCTTTTGAGTTACATGCACTTTAAATATTTTTTGTATGAAAAAATCCTAATTTTGTCTTTATCTTCCAAGATTCAAACGTATTCAAAATAAAACTTAGCGCAGCTTGTAGAGGGGCTAATTTCTCACTACTTTGTCATAGACACTCAACTGCGATTTTGTGCTCCTTTTGAGTTACATGCACTTTAAATATTTTTTGTATGAAAAAATCCTAATTTTGTCTTTATCTTCCAAGATTCAAACGTATTCAAAATAAAACTTAGCGCAGCTTGTTGAGGGGCTAATTTCTCACTACTTTGTCATAGACACTCAACTGCGAATTTTTGCTCCTTTTGAGTTACATGCACTTTAAATATTTTTTGTATGAAAAAATCCTAATTTTGTCTTTATCTTCCAAGATTCAAACGTATTCAAAATAAAACTTAGCGCAGCTTGTAGAGGGGTTAATTGTTCATTACTTTGCCATAGACACTCAATTGCGATTTTGTGCTCCTTTTCAGTTACAGGCACTTTAAATTTTTCGTTGTCGGATGAGCTTTACTAGTTTTTTGTAGACAGCTGATACAATTACAAGTAACTTTTAAAGATGTATTTTTTGTTAAATAAGCCGTATTTTCAGAGTTAAAAAATTAATTCAGGCGGATTAGAAATAATCTTGTTAAAGATAGACTAAGATGTAATAACATTTTCTTCATTAATAAGTAACTCTTATAAATGTCTTTCTATTAAAAAAAGTCTTATTTTAAATATATCAAATAAACAACTTGGATATCTCAAAACGTGTACAGACATGTTCAGGTACAGGTAATTTATTGTGTGACTCATATTCAGATTATAAGCATTTTTTGGTAATGAGTCATTGCTTAATTAGCCGATTACTTAAGCTTAACTTACTTAATCGGCTAATTAAGCAATGACTCATTACCAAAAATGCTTATAATCTGAATATGAGTCACACAATAAATTACCTGTACCTGAACATGTCTGTACACGTTTTGAGATATCCAAGTTGTTTATTTGATATATTTAAAATAAGACTTTTTTTAATAGAAAGACATTTATAAGAGTTACTTATTAATGAAGAAAATGTTATTACATCTTAGTCTATCTTTAACAAGATTATTTCTAATCCGCCTGAATAAATTTTTTAACTCTGAAAATACGGCTTATTTAACAAAAAATACATCTTTAAAAGTTACTTGTAATTGTATCAGCTGTCTACAAAAAACTAGTAAAGCTCATCCGACAACGAAAAATTTAAAGTGCCTGTAACTGAAAAGGAGCACAAAATCGCAATTGAGTGTCTATGGCAAAGTGATGAACAATTAACCCCTCTACAAGCTGCGCTAAGTTTTATTTTGAATACGTTTGAATCTTGGAAGATAAAGACAAAATTAGGATTTTTTCATACAAAAAATATTTAAAGTGCATGTAACTCAAAAGGAGCACAAAATCGCAGTTGAGTGTCTATGACAAAGTAGTGAGAAATTAGCCCCTCTACAAGCTGCGCTAAGTTTTATTTTGAATACGTTTGAATCTTGGAAGATAAAGACAAAATTAGGATTTCTTTCATACAAAAAATATTTCAATATTTTTTTTCTCTGAAAATACGGCTTATTTGGCAAAAACTCAATCTATAAAAGTGATTTGTAATTGCATCAGCTGTCTACAAAAAAAAAATCAGCCGAATCCGTTGACCTTCTGTCAAAAATTTCTTAATGTCCACTTTTTTATCATTCGGGACCAGTGTGCGCCATCCCCTTTGTGGTATTTTTTTTTTAAACCATTAAGATGTAGAAGACCCGAGCGGGGCTCCGTGCACTACGCCTCCGTGCCAAGGCTAAGGGCCATGCTTTTCAGACCCTAGTATCTATGGTCAAGGTTAACCCGATAGAACAATAATAAATAAAATTAAAATTGTTTTTTCTCAGACAACTACAGTCCATAGAAAAGGTTAGTAACATAAATCTTATAAACTATGTTAGTACAATTAAAATAACAATGAGAATAAAATTGGCAACAATATACTTCAATATAATTCTTCACTAACCTGCACCTGTCACATGCAGGTCAGTGAATCGACGCATGACCGCCGAGTCCCTTCTGTCCGCTATCATTTTAGCAATAAAATTGGTAGATTTCCGAAATAAAAAACAAAAAATGTACTGTTCCAAAAAAAGAATTGCTTTTCTTTGCTGCCCATAGTGCCCCTAAGCGTATACGTCAACTCCTACTACTCCACCCCTAAGACGACCCACTGACCGCGAGACGTCAACCGGTATGCGAGAGAGAGCGTGCGAAATGTAGTTCACCTTATCGCTACAGTGTAGCCGTAGCATAAGTCTTCTTTTTAACCGACTACGACAAAGTCAAAAGGAAGGGTTATGATTTGAGCAGTATATGTGTGTATGTATGTATGTAAGTGTGTAAGTATGTTTGTATTTACGTGTGTTACACCGTAGCGCCTAAACTCCTGAACTGATTTTGATGAAGAGGTATCAATAGATTTGTATTAATGTTTCGGGTGACATAGGCTATATAAATTCATGTTATCGCGTCATGTTTGATATCAAAAGAAAGGTCTTGATAAGCACATGACAAATATGTATATGTATCATATTGCCCAAATAAATAAATATGTTTAAATTGTTAAAAACAAGCAAACGTGAGACTGCGCTACGTACGGCGCGGCTGTAAGTACAATGAATACCTATTATCAGTGCCGGATTAACCGATTGCCCGCGCCAAAGGCGGCTCCGCGTATCCGAACCAGCCCATCTCCACCTCAGCGTAATTTTTTGAGTGAAACTTGTTAAGACGTGGAATATAGAATTTATTTGATGCCACAAAAATGTGAATCGTAACACCTTTTTTGACTAAGAGAATCCACGACAGACAATCAGTAACCGATCCTTTCGTTGGCGGAAATAAAACACAGAATTCCATACGATAAACGCACATGTTCTACAAAAAGTCGCTCATATAAATTTGAATCAGCCCGACAATCGGCTCTGCAAAAAGTTTGACTTGTGCGAGGATCCTTACTCGACGCTCAGTGTAGATACGTAGCAGAATTGAAAAGGCTTGATTCAACATGTTGAAATTGCCTATTTATTTGTTAGACTTATGTACAGTCTACATTATTTTAATTCATTGAGTAATCAACTAACCATATACCAATGTAAAAAAAAAAGTTTGTTATTTAAAAAGTTATAAATAAATAAAATATTTCATTAATTTAACGCAGCCAGACATTTTTTTTTAAATGGAATTAGTGAAACAGATATTAGCTATATAATTAGTTGTCTAGACGAGGTAAATGTTGCCCTTATTTTGTATTTGTTTTTTCTTCGGCTACGAAGTTATTTGAGATCCTGTTGGAGTAACGTTTGGGGTTTTGCTGGATCTCTGTAACGGTTAAGCGGATTCTTATCATCTTTTGTACATAACCTCCTAAGAATTAGTTGTAATTAGATGTGCAATAAAAAACCACAATAATTAACCGTTTTAAGGTTATTTAATTAAATATAAAAACACTTCAATAGGTCCTAATACCTACTCTATAGAACAATAACTAAAGCATAGAATGCTTTAGTTTTGTTCTGATAAGAATGAATGAATAACTAAAGCATAGAATGCTTTAGTTATTTTTCTGAGCTAGTAATAACAATAGTGATGCCACATTGTAATCTCTTATACTATTTCCAGAACCAAATAATTTTAAATTCTAAGGCGCGTGAATCTCACACACGTTTTTTAAAACAAATGATTGGTATCTTATCTATCGGTACAATAGACAACTGGCCAATGCTATCAAAAGCTACAACATTTCTAAAAGTTACTCCGGGCACATCGCAAATTATTTGTGAACGAAATTGGCAAAATCGCAAAATTAACTAGGGATTCCCTGACATTGGGCGTTTTTCCACTTGCACGACGGCGGCACCGGCACCGGCCCAGCAGCCGGAGAAGCAAAAATGTATAAAATATGGCATGTTTTTCTACTCGGCGCGACGTTGACTCCCACCGGTGCCGGGACAGCAAGTTTCCCGCTCGGTGCCGGCCAGTAAAATTGCATGGGTTTGTATACGTATTGTAGACGTCTCCGTGTGCGTGTGCGCGGGACGGGATAGGAGGGAGGGAGGGATTTTTGGGAACCATTTTCAACTTTTCGAATAGGGAATGTCCTTTCTAATTATCTTACTTTTAAGATTGAATCAATAAATCCGAAATTCGACTTCTCTGCGTTGATTATATTTTCGTCCTAAATGTAAGAGATATAACAATAAATACGATGACTTGAAGAAACCATTTTTACGTGTTGTATTACATATTATTATTATACTCTTTGACTACCCAGTACTACCCAAAAGAGCCGAGCGTAGACCGGCACTGGCACCGACCCAGTGGAAAAACGGAGTCCCGGCACGGCGCAGGCGCCATGTCGGTACCGTGCCGGTGAGTATAAAAACGCACAGTTTGCCATCGAGTATCGAAACGAATAATCCGCCAATGGGGTAAGTCGGGCAAAGCTAATTATAGATGGCGTGATCATAGCTAAGTCCGTACGGCCTACAATAAATTTGACATTTCGTTCATTCGTTCCATTTCGTGTTCATTCACGGTTAATTTGGTTTTATTTCAATAATTAATTATTTTCGGTGATTCGATTTGATTATTTTAAATTTAGTATTTGACATGGAAAGTGTCAAAATGTTAAATCTTAAATATTTCCTAGTACATAATCACTTTCTTCAAAATGATTCCGACAGAAACTCGAATCCTATTTTTTTTTATCTACGTGTAGCTTTAAGGCGGAACCTTCAGGGTAGCCCGCGAAATTCAAATTTTCTTACGTTTTTGCAATATGCAAGTCACTGTCAGGTTGTACTTTGATTAAAATATGATTCGCGACCGTAACAAATATAGCTTTACAGAATTATAATCATTAGAATCAGCAATACATCTCTCTAAGTTCATATTACTGTATTTGATTTGAACTCTTTACTTCTTCCGTCTCTATGCAACGTTTTCTTTTTAGTCAATTGTCAGTTTATCATTGACAAGTTATGTGTCTTCATTATTATCGCATTTTTAAGCATAATAAAACCTTGTATTACATAAAGGTTTTGTCTGTTATTTCAATTTATTATGCTTAAAAAATCATGGAAAAATATCTAAGGCCAGAAAGGTTTGATGCCGACCCATCGGATACTACCGCATCCAAAAAATGGGAACATTGGCGTAAAACATTTGAATACTTCTTATCAAGTCAGAAGAAGGCGACCACTCTTTCGTCATCAAGGGAAGGCGCACAGTCGACTAAAGATCAATGGGACGAAGTCAAGTATCAACTTTTGGTAAACCATATCTCTCCTAACGTATATGCTTACGTAAGTGAAACTCATAAGTATGACGAAGCGATTGTTAAACTAGAGAAGCTGTTTGTGAAACCCAAAAATATTATAATTGCACGACATATGCTTGCTTCGCGAAAACAACATTCCAATGAAAGTATAGATACCTATTTACAAGTTTTAAAACAACTATCTAAAGACTGTGGCTTCACTAACGTCGACGCTGAAACAAACAGACACGACTATATACGTGACGCCTTTATATCAGATATCTTATCGAATAAATATAGGCAAAGGCTTTTAGAAAATCTTAGTCTAATACTCGATCAAGCTTTCAATCAAGCAATTTCCTTAGAAACAGCCGAGGCCCATTCCAATAGTTTCAATAACCTACCAGTGAACGTAGCTCAAAAGGAAACGGCTCAGGTTGCCTCCAATTTCTCCATTCAACAAGTTGAGCAAAACGAGAATTTCTCTGCCGCTACTCGTAGAAGAAAATGCTTTTTCTGCGGAGGGCAAGTACTTCTTCGGAGAAACTGTCCTGCGTTTGATGGAGTCTGTCAAATTTGTAACAAAAAGGGACATTTTGCTTCAGTTTGTAAAAGCTCATATAGAACAGCAAATTCAGTTACAACAGACAAGAATCATTCAGCATGTATTGTTATGGCAGCATCACCTTCGTCCCTAAGAAAAGCTACTGTGCCTGCGTACATCAAAGGTATAAGAGCAGAAGCGCTCTTAGACACAGGAAGTTCCGTTTCTTTTATCAATGACAGCTTCTCCAAACTCTGTGGACTTAACAAAGCCTAGCTATCAAACAATTTCAATGGCCTCACTTAACCATGTTTCGCAAGTAGAAGGCCAAACTTTTCAAACAATTAACATAGGAGATCACAAATACGAAAATGTGAATTTCCTTATCGTCAAAAATCTTTGCGCCGATATAATAATCGGTCATGACGTCCTTGGAGAACATGCGTCACTAGAATTCTCATTTGGTGGACCAAAGAAGCCACTTTACGTGTGTAATGTAGCTGCAGCATCTGTGCCGGCCGTACCACTTTTTGCAAACGTCTCTCCTAAATGCAGACCTATTACTGTAAAATCCAGGAAACAGCGATGAAGATACCAAATTTATTAAAGACGAGATCGACAAACTTTTAGTGGAAGGTGTGATTGAGGAGAGTAAATCACCGTGGAGAGCCCAGGTCCTCATAACGAAAAATGAAACGCATAGAAAACGGCTTGTAATTGATTATTCGCAAACAATCAATCGTTATACTGAGCTTGACGCATATCCACTACCCAACATAGAGGACTTAGTCGCTAAAGTAGCCAAAAACTCAATGTTCAGCTTAATAGACTTGAAAAGTGCTTACCATAAAGTTCCAATTTTGCCCGAAGAAAGAAAGTATACTGCCTTCGCAGCTATGGGTAATTTGTATCAGTTTAGGCGCATACCTTTTGGAGTGACAAATGGCGTCTCAAGTTTTCAACGAACAATCGATTGGATAACTAGAAAAGAAAAACTTCAGAAGACGTACGCTTATCTTGATGACATCACCATTTGTGGCCTTACTCGTGAAGAACACGACCAAAACTTAGAGCGCTTTATGACTGCGGCCAAAAAGTACGGTCTGACATTGAGTATGCAAAAATGTAAATTTTCTCAAGACTCTATTAATATTCTTGGCTACAACATTCACAACCACATTATCAAACCTGACAGTGAGCGCCTCAAGCCACTTATTGACTTACCGCCACCACAAGACATACCGACACTCAGACGTACACTCGGTATGTTCGCTCACTATTCCAAATGGATTCCTAAATTTTCAGAACGTATTCCCTCTTACAAATGAGCAAAAACAATGCTTTGAGAGTCTGAAAAACGACATTGCTAAATCTTCAATTCATGCTATCGATGAAAATGTGCCTTTTAGTGTCGAAACTGATGCATCAGACCATTCAATCGCAGCAGTGCTAACGCAAGACTCCAGGCCTGTAGCATTCTTTTCAAGAACCCTGAATCCAACCGAACAAAATCATTCTGCTATAGAGAAAGAAGCTTACGCTATCGTAGAATCATTAAAGAAATGGCGACATTACTTTATTGGTAAGCAATTTCGTTTGGTGACCGATCAACGCTCGATTGCTTTTATGTTTAATATGAAACACTCAAGCAAAATTAAAAATGAGAAGATTCAAAGATGGCGGTTGGAACTTGCTGCTTACAAATTTGAAATCGTGTATAGACCTGGCAAAGAAAACTACGCTGCTGATGCTCTATCTAGAATTTGTGCATCTACAGAATCTCGCACTGCCAAACTTATATCACTTCATGAAGCTCTCTGCCGTCCCGGTATTTCACGTATGTCCCATTGGATACGTTCTAAAAATCTACCATATTCCCTTGAAGAAGTCCAAAATATGACAAGCTCTTGTCGGACATGTTCAGAAATAAAGCCAAGATATTGTACGAAATACCAGTGATGAACATAGAAGACTTATCAAAGCAACGGCACCCTTCGAACGCTTGAGCATAGATTTTAAAGGCCCAGTTCCAACGAATACAACTAACAGATTCATATTAACTGTAATTGACGAATTTTCTCGATTTCCATTCGCTTTTCCATGCTCAGATCAGACGTCAGCTCAAAAACAGTGGTCAAACACCTCAATAATTTATTCATGACATTTGGTTTTCCATCGTATATTCATTCGGATCGTGGCACAGTTTTTCTTTCTGCCGAGGTACAAGAATTTCTTCATGAAAGAGGTATCGCCACAAGCCGAACTACTGCCTACAATCCACAAGGCAATGGGCAAGTGGAGAAATTGAATTCTACACTCTGGAAAACAATACTTTTGGCACTAAAAACTAAAAACTTATCAGTTGAGAACTGGGAGCAAGTTTTGCCGCAAGCCTTACATTCTATTCGCTCCTTACTTTGCACCGCTACTAATTTCACACCGCATGAGCGAATGTTCAGACACCAACGGAGATCTACTAACGGAATTTCTATTCCAACTTGGCTTACGAATTCCGGCCAAGTATTACTGAAGAAATTAAACAGGAGTAACAAATATGAACCAATTGTTGAGGAGGTGGAACATTACATAGTAATCCAGATTACTCCTATGTCAGATATCCCGATGGAAGAGAGACTACAGTGTCAAATCGTTATCTAGCGCCGCTGGGTTCAGATGACATAGCTCCCCAGGAAAATGAAACTGATTCTTTTGTTACACCACCTACATCACCGGTAATTGAGAACCGTAACATGACACCTTCTTCATCTACAGAGGCAGAAGAGCCGGTCTCTGACAACAGTGGAGGACGAGTGTCTCAAGAACGACTGCCGCTATCTCCACCACCGGAGACAATTCGTAGATCCAGTCGTGTGTGCAGACCACCAACATTTTTAACTGATTATGTTACAGACTAGCGCGGGAGAATGATATAAACTCTTTACTTCTTTCGTCTCTATGCATCATTTTCTTTTTAGTCAATTGTCAGTTTATCTTTGACAAGTTATGTGTCTTCAATATTATCGCATTTTTAAGCATAATAAAACCTTGTATTACATAAAGGTTTTGTCTGTTATTTCAGTATTGAATGACTATTTCATGAAATCATGACATTTGACGCCAATTCTAACTTAAGGAGTTGAATTGCTGATTCTAACTTTGTAAAACCATATTTGTTACGGTCGCGAATCATATTGTAATCAAAATACAACCTGACATTGACCTTCAAATTGCAAAAAACTTAAGAAAATTTGAATTTCGCGGGCTACTCTTGCGCTTCCCCCTTAAGCCCCAATCTTTTTATTTTAGGATCTTTCGCGAAAAGGTGGACTCGAATTTCGGAGTACGTAGGAATACAATACAACAACGTGTCATTTTCACAAAAATAAAATAAAAACACCTCACACTATACATTATTAGCTCGTGTTGGGAACTAGCTACGACAGCGCCATTTTGACAGTTGCCTTCCCCAGAATAAAGTTCTGTAATTCTGTTAGCTACCAACCAATAAGAAAGTGTTAGATATTTTATTTCGTAAGTTTTCATTTTTAACCTTCATATAAGTACACACGGTGAAAAAGCGCGGGAAACTGCAAACTTGGCGGACGCGGTCTTTTTGAGATAAACTTTAAAATATTAAAAAAAACTTTAATATAAGATCAGTAGTCGTAGTTTTAGTGTTTTATGTTCTTTTATTTGTAATTTCATTTTAGTTTTGGTTAGTTTCTTCGGTAGTGGTAAGTTTTTATTAATTTTATTTATTTAGAACGAGATGAATGAACCGCCTGACCCGGGGGACATTGTGCCCCCGGCAGGTAATTTTGTCACAATATCCAACGAATCCGGCATGGATACCGATGGGTCGTCTTCGGCTCGTCATTTAAAAAGAAGTCGTGTGCATGTTTGCAAACACTGCAATAAACGCCGTCGTACCCGTAAAAACCACGGTTCAGTGTCTTCGGGTTGTGGTTGTACGGAATCAACACTAGCTACTGCATTGGAGCCTAACTGCCCCGAAATAATTGTTTCCACCGATGTGCCTAATAATAAAATACCTGATGTTCCTGCACCGTCCTTAGTTGTTCCCACTCAGATAGGTAGAAAATCTTACGAAAAAACTGACAGCGCGCCTTTTGTTATTCATGTCCAAAAAAAAACTATTTCGCCAGATGATGGAACGACATTGCACCCAATCACATTTGGCAAGTTCTTAAAGCTCAACGCCTTCCAAAACATAATAAACGGTAGCGTCAAAAAAATCGGACGCAATAAAATATCTTTATCTTTTTCCAATTTCCTTGACGCAAATTCATTTATTACTAACAATAGTCTTGAAACCTATAATTATAAAGCTTTTATACCTACTTTTAATGTTACTAGAATGGGTTTAGTGCGTGGTGTTCCTGTGGAATGGTCTCCGGAGGAAGTTATTGACAATACAACAGCACCAATTGGTTGCGGCCCAATTTTAAAAGTCAGACGCCTCAATTTTAAAACCATTGTTGATGGTACAACTCTTTGGAAACCATCCCAATCCGTAGTTGTTACGTTTGATGGGCAGGTTCTACCAAAAAGAATTTTCATGTGCTATAATGCATTACCTGTAGATTTATATATTTTCCCTACTGTACAGTGCTTCAGTTGCTGTCGTTTTGGTCACACTAAAATTCAATGCAGGTCGAAACCTCGTTGTTATAAATGTGGCCAAGGCCACACTGGAGACAGTTGTGAAAGAGAACAGGAAAGTGCATCTTGCTGCCTTTGCTCTGGTTTTCACTATGCTACTAGTAAGTCTTGCCCAGAATTTTCTAGACAAAAGTTAATTAAAACATACATGGCGCAAAGTTCTGTATCTTACGCTGAAGCGACAAAAGTATATCCGCCAGTAACTAAATCATATGCTGATACACTTTTATCCTCTCCTTCCAAAAAATTTGCAGATTCTCCATCTATCCCTTTAGCTAATAGAATGCCTGCTTCAAGTAGTTATAAAAAGACTGTCTTTCTCAAACCACGCTCTCCTCCCAAATCTATACAAGGTTATAATAAAGAGGCTCACAATGCCATTATTAAAGATTTTGACATTCCCCAACCATCTAATGGTTGTGCTTTTTCTAATAATCATATTAATGAAACAAAAGACACAAATTTTTCCATAAACGATTTTCTTTCCGCATTACACAATCTTCTGTCTCAGTTCAACATTTCACCGTCCAACGTTGCCCCTTCTTTTAATGTTTCTCACTCCATCCATAATGGACAACACATCCAAAATAATCCAGTGGAACTGCCGCAGTCTAATAAACAAAAAGAGTGATGTTATATATCTTTTAAACAAACATGAGCCATTTGCCTTTGCTTTAGCAGAGACTTGGCTCAAATCTAATCATATTTTTAAAATTAACGGTTATTTAACCATTAGAGAGGATAGATCTGATGGGTATGGTGGAGTAGCTATACTTATCAAGAATTCTATCCCTTTCTCTATCATTACCTTACCTCCTCATAGTGAGGAAATTTCAATTGTAGCTATTCAGGTGCATCATACTTGTCTTATTTCTATTTACATTCCTCACCCTTCTTCTTCTGTTCTTCAAGAAATGAATAATCTCTTTTCCTTTCTTCCAAAGCCATTCTTAATATTGGGGGACTTTAATTGCCATCACCAATCATGGGGTTGCTCCACTTCTAATTCTTATGGGGATGAATTACTAGATATAATAGACTTACATAACTTATGCATCTTGAACTCAGGAGCTGCCACACGCCGTTCAGATCCCAATCAGAACCAAAGCGCAATCGACCTTTCTATCTGTTCTCCAAACTTAGCCTCTTCATTAACTTGGCATACTCTAACCTCTACTTATGGTAGTGACCATTTTCCAATAGTTATTTCTTATCCTCTTTCCAAATCAAATACACCATTAAGGAGATCATGCTTAAAACATAAACTTCCTAATAGAAATAGTAATAACTGGGACAAATTTAGAAACATTGTCGACAGAAACCTCTGCTCCTTGCCTGTTATTTCTGATGGCAATGAAAATAGTTGTGCTGAAGCTTTAGCACTCATCTTAATAGCAGCGGCCGATGAAGTTTTTCCTGTAAAAAATAACAATATTACTAAAATTCCCTCGCCTCCATGGTGGGACTCAGAATGCACAGAATTGATTAACAAACGTAAAGAGGCTGAACACAATTATAATCTTAATATGTCTGATGTTAATTTTGAAATCGTTACTAACTTAATAAGCGAAACTTATAAAGTTTTTAAGAAGAAAAAATTTGAATCTTGGCGTACATTTTGTTCATCAATTTCACCGAATACTCACCCTACGATAGTCTGGCGCAATATTCGTAGATTTAGGTCCATTTATAACAACCCTTCTCCAATACCCGATTCTTTAGCCAGTGAGTTTTTAGATAAATTAGCTCCTCCTTTTGTTCCTGAGGGTATTAACCTTAACCTGTCTCTTGTATCCACTATCCAAGACACCCGTACAACGCTAGATCTTCCATTCACTCTCACTGAATTAAAAGGTGTTATTCATAAAACTAAGGATTCTGCACCAGGCATTGATGGCATCCCGTATTCCTTTTTTGCTAACTTAAATGATGACGTCCTCAGTTATTATTTGGAGCTTATTAATTCTATTATGAATACGGGAAACATCCCTATTGAATGGAAACGTCAAATGGTGTTACCATTCCTTAAACCAAATAAAATTACATCTGATGTTTCTTCATACCGTCCCATAGTTTTGTCTTCAATTCTGATGAAATTAGCGGAACACTTAATTAAAAACCGCTTAGAATGGTATGTTGAAAGTAAGGGTCTTTTGGCAGAAACACAATATGGTTTTAGAAAAGGTAAAAGTACAACTGACTGTTTAAGTATTTTCACGTCCGATATTCGGTTATCCTTCTCTAATAACCAATCCACCGTTGCAGTTTTCCTTGATATTAATGCAGCTTATGATAATGTTGTATTATCAGTTTTACAAAATAAATTAATAGCCTTACAAGTCCCATTGATTTTGTCAAATTTCATTATTAATATCCTGAGTGAACGCTCTGTTAACATGTTAATAGGAGATCATGAGGTAACTCGTCTTGTATGGAGAGGTCTCCCACAGGGTTCCGTGCTGAGTCCCCTTCTATACAATATTTACACTTTTGATTTAGACTCGTCCTTAACTAACCATGTTAAGGTTATTCAATATGCCGACGATTTATTATTGTATTCTTCAAGCCAATCTGTTGAACAAGCTACCTTTGCTATCAATTCTGCTTTATCTACTTTGGAGTCATGGTTACATCTAAACGGTTTGGATGTATCCACGTCTAAAAGTGCAGCTGTTTTATTCACCCGGAAGAGAAATATTCCCCTATTAAATCTCTTTTATAAGGAAATACCTATTCCAGTTAAAGATAAATTCAGGTACTTAGGTATAATAATCGATTGTAAATTAAGTAGTGTTCCTCATTGCGATTATATTGTTAACAAATGTGAAAATCACCTTAACATGCTTAGATGCCTCTCCGGTGTGTGGTGGGGTGCACACCCCTTTTCTTTGAAACTCGTTTACAACGCAATCATCAGAAGCACTCTGGATTATGGATTGTTCGTTCTGGAACCTGCTAGTGTTATGGCTTTTAAAAAATTGGATCGGATCCAGTCTAAGGCATTACGCATTATTTCAGGTGCCATGAAGTCTAGTCCCATTAATGCACTCCAAGTTGAATGCGGGGAAGCTCCTTTATATCTTAGAAGACAATTCCTTTCTGACAAATATTTGTTCCGGATTATTCAGATCTCAACTCATCCTCTCATTCCTAAACTGGACTCTTTAGTGTTGCACATTGAATCTTCTAATTACTGGTCCCATAAACGTACTCCCTGTTTAGTCGTCAGCTATAAAAAATTCCTTTCACTTTCTTCTCCTATTCACCGTTCCAATAAACTTCCCCTATTTAGCAGTAGTTATGAGAGTTTACAATTCAGTCCTATCATTAAATATAACTGTGTAAGTAAAACAGATGCCGATTGCCATTTAAGTTTTAATCACTTTTTAGCTGAACACTTAGAGTACCACCATATATTTACAGATGCTGCCAAGCGTTCTCCGACGGGTTGTGTTGGAATAGGTACTTACCATTCTCAATACAACATCGTACAAAAAATAAAACTGCCTCCGGAGACTTCTGTTTTTACGGGGGAATGTTTCGGCATTTTAAAAGCCATAGAATATATTCGTGTTTTAAAGCTTAAAAAATCCATTATTTTTACTGATTCTCAAAGTGCTCTTCTAGCCATCAACAAATCCCCTTTCGAACACAAATCGCAGTTGCCTATAATTTATTTAATAAGAGAATTTGCGTTCAGAACCATATCTGAGGGTAATACACTGCAATTTGCGTGGATCCCGGCGCATGCTGGAATCCATGGCAATGAAGTGGCTGATACACTCGCCGGTGATGCGGTGCAGTGTGGGGACTTAGTTCCGTATACAAATTTTTGCTGTGATCTCGTGACGTTACCAAAGACTTTTCTTCGGGACACCTGGAAGGTAGCTTGGGATATCGGAAGCAAATCGAAGGGTCGTTATTTTTCACTGATTCAACCCGACGTTCCGGAAAAACCGTGGTTTGGCAGGGCAAAGTTCGGCAAGATGGAGACCTCCATTCTAATACGGATGAGACTGGGACATGTCTGCTCTCCAGCCCATCTTGCCAAACTTCATATTATCGACGACCCCATTTGCCTGTGTGGCGCAGACGTTGGCGACTTAAATCACATATTTTTCTCCTGTCGTTTATATGACCGTTCATCCTTTCTCAGTGACCTCTTGTCTCTCCGTACTCCTTTTCCTACCTCAATACTTTCTTTACTTTGTACAAATAGCTTTCCTGTATATAAATGCATAGTCTCATTCATTATTTTAAATAGTATTAAGTTGTAATTTTTCGTCATTGTATTTAGTTCATTATTCAATATGATATCACTGTAATTAATACTGATCCTATAGATTTAACCGTCCTATCCTAAATCCCGTTATAATTTTTACTAGTAATATTTTCGTTTCCCTAACTTTGTTTTCATCATTTAGAAGAAGTTTTTTCAAACGTGACATTGGCTGAATGCACAAACCGTGCGAAGCCAAAAGAAAAAAAAAAAAAAAAAAAAGTACACACGGTGTGAGGTGAGCCATTCATGAAAAAAAAATTGTTTTAGTAGGTACTGTATTAGTTATTGTTAACTTGTCGGTCGCAGTGTTGTGGCTAATTCGATAAAATACTTAATTTTAAAACATCAGAAGCTATAATTATTGATTTTGAGAATTATTGACGTTGTATGTAACCTGCATGACATACTATGCATGGCATACTAGGCATGGCGTACTTGCTGACAAATAAACGAATTAAGTTTTGAATAATTTTTTTACCACTTTATACTTACGAACCCATAGCAGATCAAGGGCCCCTCGTCGATTGATAGTTTGATTCTTAAATAGTAATAAAATTGTACTATCTGCATAGATAGAGCATGTCTAAACTAAAGTCCGTCTCATGAAAGAAGTCTCGCATACGCGACGCTACATACGACGGTATCATACATTTTTAGGGTTTCGTAGTCAACGAGGAACTCTTATAGTTTTGCCACGTCCGTCTGTCCGTCCGTCCGTAGCTCAGAGACTCTTAGTACTAGAAAGCTATAGTTTGGCATAGATAAAATAAAATCATGAAAAAAAATGTTTTTTGGGTGTAAGTAAGTAAGGGTTACACACGTAAAGTGGGGACGTTTTTTTTTCACGTCTATCCCAGGGTGTGGGGTACCGTTGGATAGGCCATTTAAAAATATTACAGGTCTGTGAAAGCCATTTTTCGATTCAGGGATCCGTTTGCGTAAAATTTAGCTTTAAATTACTAATTTTTGTTAGAGTCAAGTGTCTCCCCCCCCTGCCAGCTAAATGGTTGCTTTTGGATATGTGAAAAAATTCACGGCAGTAGTATATACATATCACGAAATTAAAAGGAAAACTATCATAGCTAATTCCGATCCAGCCTGTCCCTTGCTGCCCTCTCCCAACGACGCCCTAAGCCGAGGCTCGTACCCCGCAGGGAGTGCCCTTAGCGTGTTGTCGCCTAGTTTGTAAGTCTTTTAAACCCTGACTGGGGGCCTTAATTTATTAGGGCAAACATAGGCATGTCCGGTTAAGTAGCCGACAACCTCCTAGGTTGACCTGCGAGAAGCCATTCACAAAAAAAAAACGAAGTAGCCTTTACAAGTTTACGAGTAATAGTCGACCAACCCATATTTGCAGTTGGAACGTATGGGAGAACATGTTTTTCAACTACAATGTTAAGTTTGTTCTTGGGATAAATTCATCCCAACTACGGAACCCTTCGTCGTGGGTGGTCCGACACGCACTTGGCTGGTTTTTATTTGTTTATTTATCTCAACATCAAGAGTACAGGTCAAAGGTACAGGCACAGGTTAAATAAATGCAGAATCTTAAATAGAGAAAGGATGATAATTAGTTCCACTTATTTCCGCGGGACTCCTTTCGTGAGACGGACTCTACGTGCTGTCTATTACGACTATCTGACTAAGACCACGTTCGCACGGACGCAAAAACTGCGGCGAGAAAAAATCGCATGCGGCGTTTGGAATGCTGGATCAAGCAGAAAGCGGTACATCTGTACGCACGCACGCAATGTTTTTAGCGCAGTGTTAGATTTTCAACGGTCGGCGTTGAGTGTTGTATGAACGCGACAGACGAAGTTCTGTTTATTTTTTATAAGCCTGTAGCGGCATCTACAATCGCCACAAGTGAGCTACGCGTCATACTGACGTCACGCAAAATCCTGCATCGCGCAAGCAGAGTTTACCGCGCAACTTGCATATATACAACATCCCGACATCAACCGTTGGGCAGTTGCCCACCAGACACGACATCCGTCTGGTCGGAGGATCCTCCCTTTTCTATAGAGTATGAGTGAGCTTTACACCCTGTTCCTCATACCTCTATAAGCTGGCGGGGGAACGTGGGCTAATCAGCGGGGTAATTACGTAACACACTAACAGTAGGAATGGGTTTCATTTTGACAGTTCAACAACATTCATTGCATTATTTACGTTAATGAGCAGAATAATTTTTCGAACATATGAAGCAATGGATTAGCAATATGCTTCAAAATGATTCAGATTGTGATGGATAGTGTGTTACGTAATTAGGGTGCTGGTATAATGTCAGAACACACGTCATATAGTACCAAAATTACTGTCCGTACAGAAACTTTCCGGCACTGACTCTGTTTGACCAACGCATAATTTAGATCACCCGTTTGCTTGTTTTGCGCTATATGGTACTTATTCCATGGTTGTGTGTCAAGTAACGCCTATTTGGGGGAACCACATACTACATGGAGATACTACGTTTGGGAGTAACATTACCCTAGAGCCCGTTATAGCCGGTCCAAATTGAATGTTATTGCAGCTTGTTTGTACAAATTGGAAAAAAAACACATGTGCACGTTATTAAGTCGTTTGTTTGTTGTCCAAACGAGTGAAATGAGATCATTGTGCTGCGTAGACATAAGTTTAATGTGTGGACTGGATTTTAGATGTTATTTGGAACGTTTTTAGCCTATACCATTAACTATTTTCTAAAATTGTCTTCACACACTAACAATATTATTTACATTACGTGGATTGGCAGATACGAGGCCTCGAGTCCAGGCCTACGCCATCTAGCTAGAGTAGACACAGTTATAAAATATTTTTAATTTATATAAAATCACATCTGGCAACACTGACGTGAGAGTGAGATGTTCGTGTTATCGTAATTCGTAAATTCTTCAGGGATTGTCATAGTTTTGCATTATAATTTCTCGTTCACGTTGCATAAAATCGTTTACTAAATTGGACTATTAAAATGGATAAAAGGAAACTATCGACTGCGGGGGACAGCCTGTATCTAATACTACAAGTCCCAAAAACTGCTACACAAGACGACGTCAAGAAAAGCTATCGGAAATTAGCGTTAAAATATCATCCCGATAAAAATCCTAACAATCCTGAAGCTGCCGATAAATTTAAAGAAGTGAACCGTGCACATACGATTCTAAGCGATGCTACGAAAAGGAATATATATGATAATTATGGATCTCTCGGGCTGTATATCGCTGAGCAATTCGGAGAAGAAAACGTCAACGCCTATTTCGTAGTGACAAGCACTTGGTGCAAGGCCCTGTTTATCGTATGCGGCATTTTGACCGGATGCTATTTCTGCTGTTGCCTATGCTGTTGTTGCAACTGCTGCTGCGGCAAGTGCAAGCCGCGTCCTCCAGAGGAGTCCGGAGATTACCACACGCTGGAGAGGGATGACTCGGACGGCGTGCAGGCTGTGACCGCGCAGCCGGCTGGAGAAGGCCGCCCCAAGGGAGAGCAGGCGCCACCCATCGCCATGCCTGCACCTGCTCCGACTGGAGCCTCAGAAAACACCGGTTTGAACACAGGTGGGGTCAATTATGGAATTTCAAATTAAACTAGCAAAAACAGTACTACATCAAAATGGCAACCCCTTATTTAAGTACCTTTAAGCATCTTCAAAATAATCTTCGGTTATATTACAGGTTACTAACAAAATAGGTAGACATTCAGTGATTTATTAGTCTGTATTACTTTCATATCATTGTTTAAAAAAAAAAACAGAATGGTTGTCGTGAAAAAGCTATACTCTCTATACAGCAACCTTGCAAATATTTAATCATTTAATATGAGTAAGATATATATTTATTTGATCATTACATTGTTATATAATAAGAATAAAAAAGAATATTCATCAACTCTACTTCATGTCATATAGATAAACATAATATCTTATTCATTAGATATCATATAAAGTTTTATGTCCAACTAGTTAGCTGTAAAACTTGATATATAACTAATTACCAATAAATATATTGATATACTTTTTTCTCTATTTATATGCAGGTTAGTGTTTTAATGGTTCTTCTCAAAGATTGTGGTTTTAAAAGATTACATTGACATCAAGCAACATTATCGGCTCCACTGTCACTAATGAGACAATTACTTTCCTATTGTTACTGAACTTAATTAGTTGATCGACAGATGAGGAGCTATATGAAATTTTAAGTTATTTTAAATATACCCCAATAATAATTGAACCTTGATATTGAAATGCCAACTTATTAGATGCATGTCGGAAACATGAAATTAACCAACAAAAACAAAGTCTTTGAAAAAATATCCTTTTTCTAGTGACACATTATTAATTGCAAGGCTTTAAGCATGTGTATATGTATTTGCCACTGTGTTAGCAAACTAGATTCAGTCTGAATGAGGGATTACGAAGTTTGTTTGATTAAAAGCTATAAAATACTATGAAATTTGAAGAAAGCTGTGATGTTGCCACTGTAATGTTCGTGGAACACAGTATTTCCAGTATTGTATAGAATATTTCCATAAATATTGTTTCCATTTGACATAATTATTAATGAGGGTATAATAAGTATCTTGCATGTTGGACACACATGGTGTTGGTACTGGTCTTTTTCCACTACTCTTGCATTATCAAACTAATAACATTTTAGCAATCATGCATAATGATTATAATTATTATAAAAAATACTTCAATTTGGCCTTAAAACTAATATATAAGAGTAAAGCTAGTTATTGGACTAATATTTGTAGTCAATTGAAGATTGTGTAGTATTTAATGAAGTTGACAGTTTTTTAATGAAATCATAAGACATTGATAAAATGTTAACAAGCTCATTAGTGGCAAAAAATCAGTATCGAAAATTGCCTATTATTCCTTTATATTTACCTCACATGTTTGTTATTTGGTGTGTACTATGTGCAATTATTTTCGGCTTGTGTGGTATAATAATTAAAGGATAGGACTTTGATTGATGGTACATATTGTCTTTGAAGAAATTGTTAATTACAGCATTTATAAAATCAAGTTAGACATTTTTAAGGTAGATTAATTAGAGGTGAAAGTAATGCTACTATTAACTCAGTTTGATGATGACATTACTTGACTGGTGCACAATTTATGAGAGGCATTCAAATAATTATGCCATCAAGTTTTAATTAGCTTTTGTCACTTAATCACCATTCACGACATTTGTCAGTATCCAGTAGTAATAGAGGTTTTTGTACAAAGCTGGATTTAAGGTTCATAGCAGGTGGCATTCTGTATTTTCTGCCTACTCCCATGGCAAAAAAACGCTTGAGTCTATGTATGTATATACAACGCTAACTCTAAAGTTTTCATCAAAGTAAAAGGTATTGTGATCTTTGGAGTGTAGGAGTAACCCTGTCCTCCTATCTCGTAAGATATTAAAAAATTAGTTAGCTTTTCATGAAACAGTAAATATCATCAAAACACATGCATTAATACATCAACCAGTTTAAAAATATTAATGATGACAGCATTGGATATACCATCTTATAAATAAAGGATGATTTTGAGCAGTGGGAGGCCTACTTACTTATATCAGTGATCATAATAAAGATTGATGATAACTACAAAGCACCTTATTGTTAAAAGATATTTTATTAGCTCATGAAATGTAGTTGTAGTCATATTTAGAGCACTAGAACTCCGAAAGGACTAATAATTGAGATCAATTATTCATCAGTCGTGATAATAACAGATATGCTCTTTTTAAATAGATCTAGTTATTGGTACCCATGTAACTTTACTCCAATTCAATAAATTGAAGTTAGCGAGAAGTGAAAGTTGCAATTTTTACCTCTTTTTTATGAAATCAATATAATCTTTTTACAATGGTCATGCAGGACCAGAAATTAAAAATGTCTAATAATTATGTTTGATGAAAAAAAAACGAACGAGTAAGGACTCCAAATAAAGTTCCCATGTGAAACTTGAAAACTGGATGAACATCTAACATCTATTAATTTCGTATGCCTTTTTTTTTCTCGTATTGTAATCCTCATATCCTTCGTGATGAGGCGTGCCGAGGGGTCGGTCGTTCTTCAAAAACAAACCTGTATTAAACTCCTCAAATCTTAATGTTTTTTATGCTCAATGTCACATATTTAATCAGGTCCTTGGGGATAGCTCAGACAAAAATAGTAAATCTAGTTTTTCTTTTAGGTATATTCACATCCAGACAAGCCAGTAAGATATAACGTGCTTTCTTAATAAATAAATGATTAAAATACAGTGTATCAATATGTAAAATAAAAATTGGATTTGGTAAATGTATACAATAGTTTAATTTCGTGCATATAATTTGCGTAGGATATCAAGTTGGCAAGTTAATCAAAAATTACCTACACTGAGGGCTAAAGATCCGTAATTATTTTATAGAATCTTGCAAAATTTTAAAACTAACATTCCAACCTAGTATGTGTTGTAAATAAATATTTCATTGATCTATGATCCCGCACTGAACAAACATTTGACCTTGTATTGTTGGGAGGGACGCGGGACGATGTCATAAATTGAGTCGATAATTACAAACACGGCCTGCAGTTGGAACCTCTAGTGATCTCATTCATTAAAACAATTTTGTCGACCGGTAAGTAAGAATTTTTGATATATTATAGGAAGCACTGTACGACTGTAATATTAATACGGTAGTTGTTTTTAGTCGCGAGCTCGCTATGTCCACTAAGATATTAAACATAATTGTTGATTTTGTAACTCGTAGATTATCCCAAACGTAAAAATGTATAAAAGCCATGTTACTTATATCAATAGGAACATAATGTAGTTATATTATTTTTATCATCATCCTCATCTGGTTCCTACCTACTAATCAAAAGGATCACTCCCACTGGGGCACGAACATTATTAATTTGGTATTGTTAGGGTTGGCACATTCCATTCGCCAGTATTTGTTGAACAACAAAGCCGACTCCTAGCAATTACCTACTACATATATTCGGCTCGTGCCGATCGGCAAACTCCGTTCGGCATCCACCTTCACTGAATTTACATGATATAGTTGTTTTTTTACCGCCCGTTTAGGTACATGCGGCTGAACCGAGCGGCCTAATCCAGAACAAAATATATTCGATTTTACTGCCCGGCTGTGCAGATTAATGCCGACCCGAATAGGTGTGTAGCTCACTCCTGATATAATTATAACGCAGATATCAGACGATTCAATTTTTTTTCATTTCAGTTCACACGACACCAACAAAATTCTAAGAAGCGTCTGATATCAGCTATAATGTTAATGATTTTAATGTTGTACCATAACAGCTGTATCTTCTCTTGTATTATTCTGCTATGCGCATAAAAAAGCCTTAGTACAGTTTATAATTAGGTGCACAACAAAATCCACCGTCTGACCCAATTTATTTGAATACAACCAATAGAATTGTATTATGAAATGTGGCCACTGCAGAGGCAGTGTTTCCTTAATTCCCTGCAGTTTCTGTCCATGACATAACGCGTGAAACTGTGAAATTATCCCTCAATATTAAATTAGGGCGGAACAGATGCTAGCACCATTAGCTAGATGAGCCAGATTTTCTTGGCTTTTAGCATGGTTAAATTTGGGACAATCTACATTATTATCATTATTATGGTGTAATTTGGTGTAAGTACTAATCCTGTTTTAACCACAAATGACCACAATATATAATTATGTACCTATTCATAATGGTCATTACTTTTCGTGATTTTTATCGACCTGTATATTTTAGGTGTGGGTATGTACTAATATTGTACCTACTTGGCTTGATTAATTTAAATTACCTTTTACCTTTATTTTGATTGCTATAACTAGCCTTCCAACGTCCTATGTTTGGGGTTTTAATGATTTTTCATAAGCTAAATTATTTTTAGCATAAATATCTAGTTGTCGACCAAATGAAACTTATGAGGTAATTTGTAAGGTAGTAGAAATTACGACAATTCAGTTCGAGTCATAAGACTAGGTGTTATTTGGATACGTTTCCTCAATCTTCCTTCGAAATGTTAACACAAATCGAATTCTGAAAGGATTTTTATGAGCTTTAAATTTTTTTACCAAGGAAATGTTATGTACGCTTACGTGTGAACTGGAATAAGAGAATCCATTTAAGTTTCCTTCACATATCAAACGTTATAATGTGAAACTCAGTTATTATTAGGTACTGTGCTAATAGAAACATACTTTATCTATCTATAGACATTCGATTGTTCTAATTGTATACAGCACCCTTTTTGCCACCCAGATTCATGTACCTATTACCTACTTATTTATACCATAACATTACTTAATCTTTTCTTGCTTGTTTTAAAATTTATGCTAATATAAGTAAGAATAATATGAATTAAATCGATCGTTTGTTATAATATGATAATGATAGACAATGAAGAAGTTACACGATCCACTTTGTAAGCCACGGCCAGTTACGGCAGCTTGATGATTTACAAAATTTTAATGAATAATTATGCTACACATTTTAATATTACACTGTTAACTTTTTGACTAAATATGACCTATATTGCATTAGTTTCAAATGTGTGTGATACTGTAAATTATTGTAGTTGTTGTAACCGTTTGAAAATGATTAGATTTCATTAAATTAATGTTCCACTGGTTCTCGCAGCAGCGCGGCTGCGAGTAGGAAAATGTTATGTCTAATGTGTATTATTATAAAGTTATGGTACTAGTCAACGAGTATTTATAACGACAATGTCAAGAAATAAGAATGTTAAAATGTAACTACACTTATAAACTTTCAAATTAAATAAAAATCTACATAAGAAACGTTAAATCTATTATTGAAATAACCGATACCTCTCACTTTAGTTGTAAGCTTACTTTATCGCTCACAAAACCATAATATTCTTTGAAAACTCGTAATAATTTTAATTTGTATTTTTTCTTATTTCCAGGAAGCAGTATTCCAAAATACACATGAAGTATTTACAACTAGTCTAACATTATTTGTAAGAGAAAAGAGGAACGTACTTGTATAATCACCAGCAATGAACATAGGTACAGATATGTAAGCCTAATTAAAGTTATTGTTCATCATATTAAATATTTTTATACGTTTATTACTTACTACGATTTATAATTTTCGCTTTAAAATATATTATACAACGTAACATTGTTTTTATTGATCAATGATTATAATTTTATAAATTATCGGTAATGTCATTCAACTCTTGCCGTAATATTTTTTAAATTTGGTGATGGTTAGGTATTATTTTTAATTTAGAGAATAATTTATATTTTTAAAGGCCATATAAAGTAATCATTATGTACCTATGTATGTTCATGTAGATATTCATATGTGACTATATCCAATTCTTGCTTCACAAATTATAAAAATTAATCAATAGTTCTCAAATATACATCGTTGGTATGAAATTATGAATACCTAGTTCAATGAATTATGTATTGTAGAAAACGATTGTAGATTATTATGTATAATGTAAACTGCATATTAATACCTAATCTAAAAAATACTCTTTAAAGTTTCGTCCAGGGCTTCCTGCTTAGATGGCATTTGCTTGTAGATTGTTATTGGCTGTAAGCGCATCGATGATACTGTACACCGTACCCATTTTTGTCTTAATATTTATATTCCGTACTGATTATGTAAATAAAATATAATATTACACATCAATATGACCTTGTTACTAATTACAATCAATAGAGACATCGAGATTGACGGATAACAGAAATAGCGAACTACCTACATAAAACTTTGCCAGTGATTTTGTAACATGTGAGCTGTGGCGGGCAGTCTTCGGACCACAGAGAAAGGCATTGTTTTATTATGCATAATTACTGGCAGTTAATGTAAATTAAAGAGACCATACGGAGTAGGTAGGTATTGAGGTGAAAGATTAAATATTTTTGGTCATTTGTTTGGTCATCTTTAATCAAATTTCAACGGTGTTGTGGTAACGATAATTTCAATATTGATTTCATTTAATAAGATATTCTTAAAACAAGCATAACTCATTGAGATTCATGCCACAATCTTTACTTCTCGCAAAGCAGACTCCGCGAGTAAACGAGTTATATTTGAATAATGAATATTAAATGTATAATTAATTTAACAATTTTGTTTGTGGCAAGTGGTGATAATCTAGTGCAAACACGTAATATATCGATGTATGACATTTGCCCTCTATATAAAAAGGGGAATCGTTTAAACATTCAAGACGTAGTTGGAAGCTGGATGACCGTCTACACGCAGCCTAAGCGTCTAGACTGTTTTAAATTTCATATTAGAGCTACTATGGAATTGGTAGGTACCTACTTACTAAATAATTAGTACTATACTGATAATCCAAACAAAATAACACGTCTTCTAGATATTGGTATTTCACATAGCAAAGTAACCCAATCAGAATCACTACTGTTGCTTAAATAGGTACCTATGGTAATACAAGGTTATTTTTTGTTATGCCGTCGGTATCTTAATTTTTATGATGTTACCCTACCCACATTTAAGGATGTGTATTAAAAAATAGACTCACCTATTCCTATAACATACAGTTAATCGTATTAGGTACCTACCTACTTGGTATTTGAATATTATCTAGAATTCTAGATGAATTGAGTGTTATCTGCGTTCACAGGTGAATCAGGTGATGTGCACTTGTTTTGTACTAAATAAAATCTTTCGTTTATTTAGGAACGAGAACAATACATCACGAAGTATGGTGATTTTGGTGGTCGCGTGGAATGGGATCATTGTCTATTACAAGTGGAGACTCCACTTGGTAAACACTTTTTAATGGGCAACGGTACAGAATCAGGACTCATGGAAAATATTATAATCATGGAGAAGGAACACGGTAAAGCAACTATGTACCTATAAGTACCTCCTGCTTATACCGACCTACTTATAACTATATCGTAGACTAAGCAGGACGTAGGTAATGTGCAAGATAAGTAGGCGAGTCTTATCTAAGTATAAATTTCCTGTTAGGCTGATACCAGCTTCGACTCATCAGTAGTAAACGGAATTTTGTCATGTACTTACCGCCTATCTTGATACTAACATTAAAATTTTAGTAAACCCCCTAATTTTCCTAGATTAACAGCTATAGATTGCTTAAGGTTTATTAAAACTACCTAGTTACGTATTTAAATTACCTATAACTATTATTTAATAATTAAATCTGTAAGCAGGTAAATATACGTTACTAGACCAGAGTGCAGACCAATGGGCGGTATTTGGTCGTCGTGGGAGTGAAGTGTTGATAATCCGTGACTGCTATGGCGACACCGCCGCGGCGTTCGCGCGCGCCCCCTACTGGCCGAGCACTCCGGAACTGAGCGCCATATTCCACCGCAGCGGGATCGCGGTGCAAACGCACGGACGACTGCTCTGCGAGCCACAGGGCAACCCCACAGGACAGCATAAAATCAGTGACCCATATCAAATCAAAAGAAATAACTAACTGCAACGGCATTGTATCCACAAACGTGCCTATGTTCTATATTTAGAAATAGGTGCTAGAAAAAAAACCGTCCGTTTTGTTAAAAATTGAGTTTTAGTTTTATATGTATCAATCCTTTTTTAAATTACAGTACAAAATTTCCATTTATAAGGGTTACATTACGCCAGCGAACGAAAAATATGTAGGGTCTATCCACAACGGCTTCTAATTCTGGAGCTTGGTCCCACTCGATACCTGAAAACATACGTAATCAATATTATTATCAGAATAAACATACACTCGCAATGCGATATCGTACGAGATAATAGTTAATTGATTGGTGGCTTATCTAAAACTGTAATGTATGAGTATGAATACGTTGACCACCACCATTTGAGATTATATTTTGTTAATAAATTAATAAAGCTTTTCAGTTTCCTAAATAAATTACTGTGTAACAAAATTTGAAATCTACCACCATAATATAATAGAAAAGGATAATGTTATGTCACGTTATTAAAGAACACGTAGCAAATATTTCAGATTCACAATTTAAGTATATATATTTAGGTGGTGGTAACGCTGACATTATTCGTGGTGCTAATGGTTGATTGAAGTGAAATTAATACACAATTAGAAAACCTAAATGGTAAGACGGGACGCTAATATCACTAAAGCCTACGCAGCCTGTTTGTCCGTCCAAGCTCGTCTCCCCCCTATTAGGTATTAACACAGGCGAAATGTGGGTTTATGTGGGGGCTCTGTCTAACCCTCCGGGGAGAACAAGCATAATGTTATGTTACATTAGAATACTATAGAACCAACTCGTCCGATAACATAGCACAGCGAGTTTAAGAAAAAGTTCGGTTTTGTAGAGCGTCGTGTCTGTCACACACAGGTACAGGCACACCTGCGCAAGAATGTCTTTCTACTTATCTATCGTCGTATCTCGAAATTTCATAGAAATAAGCATTGATATACTTACTGGGTTTTTTGTGTATTAATGGAAATAAGGTCATTTATTTTAATGTGTTCATATTTACACGATAGTAGGTATGCTGTATGAGTAGGAAGATTGAATATAAATAAATGTACCTATGTAGGTACCCACCGTCATCTTTATATGCGTTGCGTCCAGCCTCTGCCCAGAACATGATCCGTTGCACAGCATGGGACAGCCTCAGGGAACTGGCTTGAGTCACGTTGCTGACATCTACTAGTCTCGGTATACCCAACTGACAACAAGGAATCGATAAGTAAGATGAATATCAGTAGGTACCTAGATAAAAACGAAGAAGGACGTCCCCAGACACGGACAGGTCATGTGGGGTAGGAATAAGAAGTTACTTAGGTATATTGTGTAGGTATAGCATATCAGCAAAAAACATCAAATCATGTAACCTAGTTCGCTTTTGTAACATAAGGCTTGGCTTGTTCTCTACTAAGAATATAAACACCCATCCAACTCTACCTAAAACGGACAAAATATACGGACACTCTGGACAAAATATATGGTCAGCTAAATCGACAGTTAGAGATGCCAGCATTTCTAAACTAAACAATTGAAACATTAGTAAGTAATAAGTATTATCATCACCTAACACTTTCATCACGTTAATTTACGCTATACGTTGATCCAAAAAAATGATGGTGAATGTATGAAGGTTAGAACTTGGTTATGCTATAGGTACCTATTATGTTTTGTTTCCAGTAAGACAACGCACTACAGTACAAGATGATATAAACTTTAAAAAATGAGATAGACATACGGCTTGCAATTTATTAGGCAGCAGCAAGGTCATGCGCAAAGTGTAGATCGGTAAAATGGCGGCTACCCTCATAGTTTTCATCTTCGCTGTTATATCTCCGATGCTGGTGTTGCTTACATGTTGAACTAGACCCTTCAGCGAGTTACCGCGAGGTATCAACATCAGGAGAGTGAGGCCCGGAGTTGCATAAGAAATTTCTAAGGCCTGTAATAAACGTGCATTTTAAATAACAGTTCGTTATTCTCCTAATGCACACCTACCGAAACCGCGTGGCGGACAGTGCTAATGCCTTGATCACACGTACCAAGTAGATGGGCGATAGGTAGAGTTACAGAACAGATTCTGTGCTTTGGGTACAGTGCTCTCAGCCAAGTGCTCGGTAGGTATAAACACACATCACCGAGTGCTCGGCCGAGTTAAAGGGCGAGACAGACCTCCGGACCCTGTTCTATTTACTAGACCGAGTGCCCACCCCGCACTGACTCGCTTGCCCACTCAGCAGGTATAAACATGCACTCGGTGCGTATTCGCCATTCGGCACAATCACGTGTCTGAGTCGCTCGCAGCACGCTACCGTACAATTTCAAATTATTTTTTTGTGATCAATTATCTCGCTAGTCTGTAGCGTCGAAGCTCAACTGACTGACTCGGTGCCAAGTAAAAAAATACGTGTAAATACATACTCATCCATCCAACTCTCTCGGCCTAGTATCATTTTGCTGTCTCGCCCATCTACTCGGTACGTGTGATCAAGGCATAACATGTGCCAAGATAGAGCACTCGGCCGAGTGTTTTGTATACCTACCGGCCTATCAGCCGAGTACTCTATCTTGGCATTGTACTCGGTACGTGTAATCAAGGTAATAGAGTAGGAGAAACGATCATAGATCCCAAAAAAAAAGCATTATGACCTGTATTTCAGGTTTCTTAAATCTTAAATTAACTAAAATACCTATAAGTATGAGGCAGGTATTTTTTCTGTCTTAAATCGTGACAGTAAAATAAAAACAAAACAAATTTGCGAAAATTTGAGGTATAGCTACCAACTACTGGAACACAATACACATTATCTGGGCCTGCAGTCTCGACATTAGATAGCGACGAAAAGCTGTCGCTAAGTCGTATCGATGTCAAATTCCTTTAATAGATTTTCAACCTTATGCTTTGGAAATAAAGTTGAAAATCTATTAAAGAAATTTGACATCGATACGACTTAGCGACAGATTTTTGTCGCTATCTAATGTCGAGACTGCCGGCCCTGAACATCAACACTGTCGCATGGTGTATCGATGTCAATATAATATAATAAGAAAGTAACGAAGAATGTTCGTCTGTTTGTCTGAATATGTTACGGATTGGCGCAAAAACGGTTGAACGGATTTGGATGAAATTTGGCACACACATAGTTTATAACCTGGATAACACATAGGGTACTTACTTTTAATCTCGGTAGTATGTTCCCGGGGGATATTTTCCGATATCCACGCGAGCGAAGCCGCGGGTAAAAGCTTTCATACCTGTAATATTAGGCCGGTGCTCCACTGCAACACAGCATGTGTACGGGGAAGCCACGTAAGTACGTCAGGTACATGAAGCCAACTGTCTATATAGCTGCGTACAACACAGAAACACAAATGTCTCTTAAGAGGGCGCAGTAAGACAGAAAAAAATCAAGTTTCACCCGCGCCTCTTTCCCTACCCCTCTCATCAAACACGACAAAAACAAAACACAATCCCTTCCCGCCAGCAGAAACTTTTCGCCCGGCGTATATTTAGGCATTTGAATTTGAATCCTGTGTGTAGTATGTATACGCAAAATAATCAGATGAAACTGTTCTATTCAATGTATGATTGCTGACCTATGTATGATTGCTGTGTACAAGTAGGTATATTATTCAATATTATTGTATGTCCGTGAATCTGTAACCGATGCTGGTAGGTTGTTAGATTGGAGAGTAGACCGACTTAAATGAAATAAAGACTAAATGTTACTTTAAGATACGGCCTATAAATTTTCGATTCCGTATTGAAAGACAAACCTAACGTTGTAGTTGAAAAAATATCGTTCCATACATTATGTAACATAACTACAAATGAACGATTTTCAGATATTTTCCTATAGCTATTTGTGCTGTGAGACCTTGCTTCTTGTCAAATTTCATGATTCTAGGTCAACGACATGTATCTTATGGGTTTTAATTTATTTGCGAGAGTCAAAATATGCGAAATGAATGGCAATTTATGCCAAGATACTAAGTCAAAGTCTTAGAAGCCCGTTTTTTTTTACAGCTCCAAAGGACCGTTTATCTAAGTATTTGATGTCAATTTCAACTTGATACCCCTCACGCATTCCTGAGAAAAGCGGTCAGAAAGATGGATAACAAAGTGGTCCCATAAGGGTTTCGATTTTTTCTTTTGAGGTACCGAACTCTAAAAAGCAAAGCACTTCCATCAAAGTACTATAATACTACTCACTCATGATACTACCTACATGATGGTGAAAACAATTTCGATAAAATTACTTTTTTGACGATATAATAGCATATAATTATAATCGCATCACTTACCTTCCGCTTTTTTACTTTGAGAAAAAGAAATCAATTGAACAAAAATATCAATAATCTAAGAAAATAAACACTCGCAAATAAATTAAAATCCATATGATACATCCCGTTGACCTAGAATCATGAAATTTGGCAAGATGCAAGGTCTCACAGCACAAATAGGTACCTCGAATGGTTTTTCAATTGCAATATTTAAACGAATTATGATCATTGTCCATTCCCTTTATTTTCAATGAAATTCTTCAGTTGGTAAAACATCTGTTTATTTTGCCTATACTATACGCTAAGCTTGAATTCAGAATCTTAGATCATAGTCATGTTTTGGAACTAGAAACTCAATGCTGGCGTGACAAAGTTCAAATTCCAATGCAACCAAATTTTATTTAGGGCCTTGTACAAGTTGGACCTCACGACGTATTTGTGGAAACCAGTGTTAACCAAGTAAAAAAATATAATGGTATATCATGGAAATTGCTTTGCAGGATTGTGCAAAGTCAATTAGCAACAGTGATACCAAGTAAAAAATAATATTGGTATGGTGGATTTTGTACTGTATTGTGCAAAGTCAACTGGCATGTGTCATGAAAACATTGACATAAAATTATATGTACTTGAAATGTTTGCCTATAGAAAAAAAAAGTTATACAAATATCAGGCCTATCGACGCCAAAATCATAAAAATACTGGTATCTCTTTTTAACTTTGTTAATTTTGCGTGAGTGAAAAAGGATAATAGTGTTTCTGACACTAACTATAATGCCAATCCTTCATTCCTAGTGTCATTGAAATACCTATTTGCGGCCGGGTCGCCAATTTATCCGCTCGCTGTTTGGTACAGTCGCCGGTACATCAAGTTACCACAAACTGTCAGATTTTCTCATTCGATTTTGAACTTAACAATCAACATTTTAAGGATTAAAATCGTTTGGGAGAAATTTGTCAATTTCGTGTAGCTTGACCTGCTGGCGACTGTAACAAAGTTGGGTTCATCAACAGTCAAATGCTCTTGAGCTGTGGATATAATTTGTGAATTTTGGAGTAATTTGCTGTATTATTGCGTTAGAAATCGGTTCTATAGTGGAAATCGTCATTAGCAAGAAGCTCAATTTGCAATATAATCGCTGTTATTTTATAGAAATATCAATATGAGTTTTTTTTTTTGGGTGGGAAATCATCAAATGACCTCTCCCACTGTGGGCAGAGCGGAAGAGCGTGTCAGACTCTTACTGACTAAAACCCACCCGTGTTCTTTCAGTTGCCTGTGCGCCAGGGCCACGGTAACTCTTTCGAACAATCCGCGACCCCGGCAGGCATCGGCCCTATCGGACCCCGTCAATGGTGCTGACATCTCTTTGAGGTGCGCGTGGAACACGACGCGCCGTCGACCCGGGCCTGGTCCTAACCGGACGGCGAGCTGCCCATTGCTCGCCGTCCGCAAGTCATGTCCGTCATGTACCGTGCACACCTTTTTTTTTTTTTTTTTTTTGTTCCGGGGTGGAAAATCCTCATGGATGTCCCCCGCCCTGGGGGGGCGGAGGGGTCTGTCAGACTCTTACTGACTAAAAACCACCCCGGTGTTCCGTCTCACACCTACGCCGGGGGTCGCGGGAACGTACAAATCTTCCGCAACCCCCGGCCGGTGCCGGCCCGCCTCTGCGGGCCCCGTCCGGTCGAGGGGGGGGAGTGAGGTGTTTGACTCCCCCCGCGACGTCTAAGAGGGGCGCGCGTGGAACACTACGCGCCGCCACCTCGGGTCCTGATGTATGGGGGGCGACGGACGTCCCCGAGTCCGTCGCCCCTGGACCCCTTTAGGGGGGCTGGAAGAGGGCGTTGTCCGCCCTCCGCCGACGCCCGGTGCACCTGCTGCGGGCCGGGTGAGAGGATGAGATCTCTCGCTCCCTTTCCGCAGCCTCCTTCTGCGAGATGACTGTTTCGCAGAAGGATACCACCGCGTCCCAGGACTCCTCGCCGCCGACCATCGCATTCACAACGGCCGGCAGCGAGAGGTCACTGCCTACTCCTGAGATGAGGGCACGGCGCGGCTCCTCCCAAGCGGCACACTCTGCCAGCGTATGCCGCGCCGTGTCCTCCCGGCAGTCGACGCAGTGGTGACACCGGGCGTCCGGCTCCCTGTTTATGCGACACAGGTACTTCCCGAAGCAACCGTGCCCCGAGAGCACCTGCGTCGCCCGAATCGACAGGGAGCCGTGCCTCCTCCCGAGCCAGTGGTCGAGCACCGGCCGGACCGCCTCGATGGTGACGAGGCCGGCGGTAGGGCGTGAGAGCCTGTCCCGCCATTCCGCCACCAGGACCTCGCGGAGCTGCGACCGACGCTGCTCCATTTGTCGCTGCATCGGTCGCTCGCCCCGCGCCCGCGCTTCCTCGCGCCACCGGTACAGTGACGCGAGCACCTTCGCCTCCAGGTCCCAGGGCGGGGATCCGGCCAGTGCACAAGCCGCCTCGTAGGAGATCGTGCGATAACCCCTGATGACTCTGACGGCCATCGCTCTCTGTGGCTTTCGCAGAACAGAGATGCTGCCGGCCGTCAGGTCAGCCGCCCAGATCGGGGCCCCGTAAAGGGCCATCGATCGCACGATCCCCACGTAGAGCCGCCTACAAGCGGCGCTCTGGCCCCCCAGATTGGGAAGCAGCGTTGACAGCGCCCCAGCCGCGCCCAACAACTTGGGCGCCAGCTGCCGGAAGTGGGGGCCGAAATCCCACCGGCTGTCGAGCACCAACCCCAGGTACTTCATGGTGGGCTCGACAGCGATTCGAACCCCCCCCACCACAATGTGGGATCCGGATGGTGGCGCCCGCCGGGGACCATGAAACACCATGGCCTCCGACTTGTTGAGGGCCACCTCCAGGCCGAGGCGCCGTATGCGGCTCACCGTCTGTGAGACCGCAGCCGTCGTCAGCAACGCTGCCTCCCTGTACGAACTCCCCCGGGCCGTGACCAGCGTGTCGTCAGCATAGCACGTCAGATTGACGCCCGGTTGGAGTTCGCCCCTCAGCACCCAGTCGTACCCGATGTTCCACAGGAGCGGGCCCAGGACCGAGCCCTGTGGAACACCGCACGACATGCTGCGCTGGTTGACGCCATTGCGTCCCACGTAGGTGACACACCTCTCCGCCAAATAAGCCCCAACGATACGGCGGAGGTAGAGAGGCACCCGATGGTAACGCAGTGCCTCCCGAATACAACTCCAGGGCAGGGTGTTGAAGGCGTTGGAGATGTCCAACGACACCGCCACCACCACCCCACCCCGGGACACCGTTTCCTCCGCCAGGACTCTCACCCGCGATATAGCGTGTATAGTGGAGCGCCCATGCCTGAAGCCGAACTGGCTCTCGTCCAGGTCCGGCCCTTCTCTGCACAAGTGGCCGACGAGGCGGGCTGCGAGTATTCGCTCCAGCAGCTTACCCACCTCGTCCAGCAGCACTATGGGCCGGTACGCGGACGGCGAGTCCGCAGGGCGCCCGCCTTCCTGAGCAGGACCAGACGACCGGTTTTCCACAAAGTGGGAAACTGGCCCTGCTCGAGGCACGCTGTGTAGAGTCCTCTCAGCTGGGGCTCCAGCTCCTTCAGAGCGAGGGATAATGCTCGGCCGTGGATCCCGTCGGGCCCCGGAGCCACGTTCTTGGCCCAGAGCCGCATCACGGCCGCCCTCATCTCTGCCTGTGTCACCTCTGGGACGCTAATGGCGTTCTCCTCTGTAGACTCTGCGGCTGTGGGCAAAGCCATCGGCGGCGGAGTATGCTCCGCTCTTGCCGGGAAGAGGGCTGCGACTACCTCCTCCAGCAGCTCGGGCTGAAGACTCTCCGTAAGTGGAGGCGCCGCGGCTCGAAGTTTCCCTCGAACCGCTCGATAAGGGCGCCCCCACGGATTCCCGTCTAGAGTCTCCAGCATCTCCTCCCTGGCTCGCGTCTTCGCCTCGCCGACGGCCAGCCACAGAGTCTCTTTAGCCGCGCGGTACACCTCATACAGCGCGGCTTCTTCGTCAGGGACCCGACGACGTCTCCTCCGGTATCGGGTGTACTGGCGTCTCACCGCCACGCACGCGACGCGTAACTGCGCGATCGCGGCGGACCACCAGTACACCTGGCGCCTTGCTGACTGTGTGTGGACCCGGGGCATGGACGCGTCGCAAATTTGCGTCATCGCCCCGCGTACGTTTCGCGCCTTTTCGTACTTGTGTCCGCCAAAACCCATAAACCCTTTCCCTTTTTTAGTTTTCCGTATTATTTATTTTAAACTCCAATAATATTTTTATACCAATAACCTACCTATATGTTTCAACTTGATTCGGGGGTTGGTCAAAAATCGCTCGAAATGGTTCGTCTTAGGTTACCCTAACACGAAGTTTGTCAACGAAAGTGGGAGTAAACGAATTTGGTTCTTTACCTAATAGTAATAAGATCTAAAATCTCCAGCACGAACTCTATGTTGTAAATTTTCACCGCAAGGAAATTGACCGAAGTGCAGAACAATGGCGGTAGTTGTACTATACCAGTCAAAAATCTGTCAAATAATTGCATGTCATCTTGAGTTTTCAAATATCAACATGAAATTATTATAATATTTTTATTTTATAGTTTAGCCGCGGTATTTATTTGGTTTATCAATTCTTAACGATTTTAATAATCGTTTCGGAAGTGGTTTTAGTGATATTTTCATGTTTTGTATTTCACAGTTTCGTTCCAACAATGTGATAAATTACGAAAATATTATTTACGCAAATAAATTAAATCGCAGAGCAGCAGAAAATTCAAGCGCAGTCCTCTCGTCTCAACAGAGCGACGGCGACTGATTTGTGAAACAAAAATATGCTTGTAGTTCCCGCAACGTGCTACGGAAGATGACTTCTTCCACGAACTAAAAACGTCGTAAGTGCTTAAAGCTTCTATTCGTAATAAAACCAAAAATAAAAGGAATTTCAAAAAATGCCTGCACAATTTTTTTCGCCTTGTCTTGATAAAGATAATCATTAAAACATTATCCTATTAGTAATTAGCATATTAAGTACAAATTGAAAAAACGTGAAAATTAGGGGTAACTTCGTGATGTTATTTTATCGAGAAAATTTTAACGTGTTGTGTTTCTGTTCCACAAAAAGTTTCAAAATATCATGTAGTTACTCATATTATTTTTATTTTACACCTACGTCTTATGAATTTCATGAAAAATTAAATTGAAGATAGGCAATTTTGGTTACTACCCGCTCTTAAGGTACAATTCCGAAGGCGACGCCAGATCGCACACGCCAGCGGCGTTGCGGTTATCAATAAACGCAAGCAACAGTGCCGCTGCGGTTTTGATTCCAAACGAGAAATCACATCTACGACCGCAGCGGTACTTCTCTTCTTCAGATTTGCGAAATACACTTGTCGAACTAAAAATACGTCTTGTCGCTCTGTTATTAACAGCCACTGTCAGCACTTCTGGTATGTCGTCTACAGACTGTCGCCGCTCGACCGCAGATGTAGGCGGTACTGTCACCATGTAAGTAAGTGTTTTTGCTGCGATCTGTCATTGCGGTTAGGTGACGTTACTGCTACCGTAGCCTTCGAAATTGTATCATAATTACGCCAGTTCCTAGGGCGTAATTATAGACGAATGCGCATTTAGTGCAGAGATGGACTGAAGAGGACTCCTACAGCTACGCGCTACGTAACTACGAAAGAGTAGCTTGCTTGCGTAGTCACATAGCGCAGCCACGTGGGCTACACATTGCTCGCGTAGTCGCGTAGCTTGTTAGCGAAGGCGCGTAGCTTGTTAGCGTAGCGCGTAGCTTGTTAGCGTAGCGCGTAGCTTGTCAGCGTAGCGCGTAGCTTGCTTGCGGAGTCGCGTAGCGTAGCTACGTGGGCTCTACACATCTGAATAGATTATGCTTATTGGCTTGTGCCTTGTACATATATTCTATTTGGGTAATGTGTTTAATGCAATTTTACATAAGAAAATAATATTCATGCATTATTTGCCCATAGAATTTTCTCATTTAATACGGGCTTTAAAAAGAACCGGACAGCCTTTATCGTCTTGCCTTAATAACTTGCTGCATGTAAGTGCAGTCATTACGTAACTTATATAGTCAGCTTGCTGATACAACTTTGACTTTGTGTTGGGTGCTGGTAGGTTGGCGAGGAAGAGGCATCGCGCACATTGACCAAAACTTGCGCTCTCGCTACTTTTCTTTCAATGTAGCTCATGACTCAGATGTGATAGGGCGGTGATTCATACGTGTGTGTATAAACTATCAGTAAGCCTGGTAATCTGGTTTTTTAAATTATATTTTTTGTAACTGCTATCGATAATTTTTTCCTAATTTGAAAAGGGAATAGTTTTAAAATTTCCTATATAATCCTGCAACGGGTTTGAGGCCAAATCAGTAAAAAAACATACAGAAGTATGGAACAAATCCACTCAGAAGAGAGAGATTCAGCAGCAGAGTAGAATCAATACAAAGGAACATTATTATAGAGAGAAGACGTTATTTGAGCCGAGAAAAAATGATCAAAGCCATGAGAATGTTGGAAGCTGGTTCTCAGGAACGTGCTGTGGCAATCACTGGGCAGTACGCAGAGTGTTATATGTCGACTTTGGACACGTTACCGCATCACTGGTAGTGTGGCAGAGCGACATTGAGGACGACCTCGCATCACCACACGCAGACAAGATCGTTACATACAAATTACTGCTCGACGAAATCGTACAATGACCGCGATGATGTTGGTTACGACGCTTCATAGCTCTTCAGGGATGTTGATAGCTATCAAACCATAAGAAATCGCTTGCATGAAGTCGACCTCCGTTCCCGAAGGCTGCTACGTGTACCACCTATTGAGCTCCGCAATCGCAGAGTCCGTTTACAATGGCCTCGTGAACACAGAAATTGAGCGGAAGAAGAGTGGCGTTTTGTGTGTTTTTGTGACGAATCTCGCTTTGTTATAGGCCAGCCAGATACTAGGCGTACACGATAGCAGAGGCCCCTGGACGCCAAGAACGTTTAAAATCATGCCAGGAAGTCCATGCATACAGTGGTAGAACAATAATAATATGGGCGGGTATTTGGACTGGCGGATGAACCGAACCAATTTGGATCGAAGGCAATCTCAATGCACAGATTTACGCTGAAACGATTGTACCAGATGTTGTCATTCCTTTGTGGACTCAATTTGGTGCTTCATTTCTGCTTATGCATGATATTGCACGTCCACACACTGCCAGAGTCGTTGCAAACACACTTATCGCAGCTAAGATCAACGTCCTGCTATGACTTGCTTAATCGCCAGACTTGAATCCCATTGAGCACGCATGGGATATGCTTCAAAGAGCTCTGCCAAATATGGATGCAATACACACACCAGAAAATATTTTTCGCCTGTTATAATGGACGTGTGCCGCCATTCCGCAACGTGGTTTGTTTAAACCCATATTGAGTATACCGAATCGCTGCGATAGTGTTATACGCGTTAACGGCGGAAATACTGACTACTAATTGTTTATTTTACGCAATATAAACCTTTAAAAACTTTTATTTTTTACTTTTTATCACATTTTAATGTCTAGATTAACCAAGGTGAAAAATCCAGCATAAGCAAAAATCGCGAAGTCTTTATTAATGCAAAGCAGAGAGTACTTCGTCGATCTACACATACGAAAACATTTTATTTAATCAATCTAAACAGACATTTTTATTTAATCTCAATAGGGCAATAAAATATCGTTATTAAATACTGACCCCTAGACACTTTTGATGTGTCTATTTGCTTTGTTGAGAGTACACTAAAATAGCCGTATATATAGTTAGATACTCGTATAGTAGTTCGTATATGTCATGATTGACTGCTTACCTCCATAAAGGTATAGTGTGATGATAATCAGTTAAGAGGTTAAATCTGTTACTAGCTGCAATATTCGCTCGTCTTCTCGTTTCTCGTCGTCGAACATACATTCAGACACAAATAACAGGCAACATTCTAAAAACTATATTTTCGTCATTAGAATCGTTCCCAGACCCCGTAGCTGTTACATTTAAAAATAATTGTCTATGTACAGTTTTGACTTCGCTCAGACCAATGTTAAACAAAATTGTCGTCGAATATTAATAGAAAAAAAAAATATTATGGTACCATTCAATGTCGGTTTTATATTTTATTTTTTCTTTACACTAAAAGCGACTCGCTGACATAGACGTTTCACGCTAAATCAACGACTTGTGCCCCGACACAGCCCCACCCCTTTTTTTCCAAAATAATTTATTCCAAGAACAAACTTAACATTGTAGTTGAAAAACATATTCTCCCGTACATTTCAACTGCAAATGTAAGTTTGTACGCATAATATTGAGAGATTTACCATGTTATGTTACAACCATTGACTTCGTATAGGTTTTTCTATAATCTACAAGAAAAGAACCCATCTCGTTATTTAAAAAAAAAAAAACGGCTCAGTAGTTTCGGAGATAAACGGGGGGAACGGTCAATTTTCATCAATTTTCTTATATAAAGGTATAAACATTATTTTAAAAAAATATTAGGGACCCACACAGCTACCCCGTTCTTTTCATATGTCACACGGTACAGTTAGCAGAACTTTTTATTTTTTTATTTTTCTACATGCACCTGAGTGACTCATGTTCAAAATTCATTTATTTACGTTATACATGACTGTGTTTGGTTCACCGAAATTCATAGATGTACCAAATTTCAACTTAATTGGTCCAGTAGATTCGGAGTAAATTGGCTGTGACAGACACACGAGTGATCCTATAAGGGTTCCGTTTTTTATTCAAACGTTAGGAACCCTAAAAATAAGGAGGTTGTGCATTCGAAGCATCGTTTAATGGCTGACACCGTTTTCCGAGATATTTGGGATTTATTTCTACTTCCGAAGATATAAACGCAAAACGACTACCCGCTGCTGCTTATCTATCTTTTACGAGAATTTGATATTGATCATTATAATACAGGACGTACAACAGATATACCTACTCGTAGGTAGATAACACAAATTATAACAAATGGTACCAAGTCACAGCTGTCATCTGCAAATGGCGGGTATCAACATTTATCGCAGGGGGCGGCTCACAGTATTAGGTTTCCAGCGAAAATGTGTTGATCTCAGTTAATAAGTGCTTACATTGTCGCTTCAATCATGCTGGCGCACGGTACTTTATTTGCGCTCTGTGCGCTGTTAGCGTTCACTGGGACCCTCGTCACGTGTGACTGTCCTCCAGGTCGCAAAGAAGTCCTTCATGATGAAGCGAAGCTCCACGAGGATTTACTCTGTCCGAGTACAAAAATGAGTGATTTCCGACCAGTGAAGGATCACAAACAAACTGTAACTGTGAAAGTACGCTTTGCGATAAAATATATAAGCTTCGATGCTCTAGAAGAAACGTTCACACTTCATAGTTGGGTAGCCCTGAAATGGCAGGACGAACTTTTAAATTGGAGACCAGAAGATTATGGTAATATAAAAGAAACACAAATGGAAAGCCACGAAATCTGGACGCCGAGGATGGCGCTGTTCAACGCGGATGCTGCCATGTACCCATCGGATCGGATTTACACGACTTGCTTGTTAGGAAGTAACGGCACGGTTACGTGTGTACCTCACGTAACGCATTCCGGAATTTGTCGCACGTCATTGCGGAGCTGGCCTTACGATGTACAAAACTGCACTTTGTATTTTGGATCGTGGATGTACACAGGGGAACAAGTTAATTTTATATTTTATCCAAAGCAACCCGTTGTAAAGGACGACTTCCAAGATGGCCCAGGCTGGAAATTGTTGCACGTGGTAAACGAACGTTTGATAGGGAAGTACAGCTGTTGTCCTAACAGCACGTATCCAATGTTGAAATACACATTTGTAATGAAGAGAATAGCAGCAGGACCAGCAGCAATCGTCGTGGTGCCCTCCATCGTCATCGTGTTGCTCACTCTGATAGCTCTAGCAATGGATGCTAAGGATAACACGCGACTAATGTTGATCTGTTTCAGTTTGTATGGACATTTTATGTTTCTTACCGAAATTGGTTACGATATTCCAAAACACAGTGCGGATACGCCGATCATATTACTTTTTCTTCGTGATTCGATGATAGTGACATTGGTTGGGATCATAGAAACCATATTTTTGATGTTTTTGAGACGGCGAAAGATGCCAGCACCTGATTTTATTGTGACAGTGAACCGATTGGTGGCTAATGGTCCCGGCAAGTACGTGGTATTCACCGAATTCGACCCAAACGACGTTATTGACACTAAAGAGTTGACTGGCCATAGCTCGGATATTACTGCTGACAAGCCGCTTCCGACCTTCGACTGGATACAATTCGCTCATATACTGAACAGACTTAACCTTGTGGTGGTGGTACTCATTTACATTGTGCTGATTTGCACTTACATTCCTCATGATAACTGAGTAACTTAAAATCTCTTTATATGTTCAATCTACTTACTTTCAATATTAATCACTTTGTGCAGGACGCATAACATCTTTCATTCTCATTTCAACTTTCTGTATACAAAAATGTATTATAAATAAAAATACTTTTTAACCAAAGGCGTAGTTTGGTGACTAACCTGAGCATCCCACTCACTTAGGTCTGCATAGTTCATGACGTCGTTGATCCTGATCATGCGTACTGTACGGTTGGGAGCGTCGTCCGCGTCGCGGAAGGGCCTCGTGCCGTTGAGCACGGTGGGGGCGGCGCGCCAGCGCCCGCGCACGTACAGCGTGGTCACAAGCACCGCGGTGACGCCCCCCGACACGTCATCCTCATCGAATGTGTCGTGTATCGCACCACCGGAGTCAATTTCCACCTATATATTTCACATTACATTTATTATGATTGAGCCAACCTGCTCTTTAACAGAGTGTGATGCAGGTACTAAGGACACCTACTTAATCCAGGCGTATATGTAGAACACACCCTATATTATTACAGAATTTACTTTGAAAAATCCTTAATGTAAGTTTAGGAATACGTTACCTTTTGGTTGAGTATGGTAGCGATTGTGTCCGATGTTTCTGTACCGTTGAACCGCTCTACATGCAGCATCAGCGCTGCGGCCGCGCCTGTTTGGAACCGTGGGCTCACTTCTCTCCCTGGCCAAAGCATCAGGCGTGAAGAATGCCGCAATTTCAGCTTGTCCGATGAATTCGGCAACGTTGATATGAAATGTCTCACAAGACCAACTCTATCCTGGTAAGCAAAATTATGTATGCTATTCTCAGTTGTGATACGAAATTATGTTCTTTAGGTTGTTGGTAAAAAGGTAAATGTTTCTGGCTGATAAGTAACCTACAGGTAGGTAGTAGCCGCCATGCTCTGTTGTGAAATAGGAGATCCTGGATGGGGGCAATGCTGGACCAGGTCGTTGTGGCTTTTTAGAGGAGGCCTATGTCCAGTTCGTCTTTAACTGAAATGATCATGTTGAGTGTATATAGGTACCCTCTTACCTACTTTCCTATTTAACATCCACTATAATCTATTTGTATGTGTTGGGTACCTAATATACCTAGCCATAATGACTACGGTGGGCAAACAGATCGCCGAGTAGTTTTCTTTTTACCTGTTTTAATTTTTTTATTGTTATAGTATAATATTTATATACTATTGTCTTAAAATAATAATATGTACAAGTATATTAAAAAAGGAGGGGAAAGAATCATAGGGATAGTAATAGATGTGTTTCAGTCATTACCGAATGTAGTTCGGTACTAGACAGGCAACCTTAGCTTGATTACATTTTGCTACAAACACTAGATTACTAAACTATGTTGATTACCGAAGGTGACCTCAATTTGAATGTAAATTGGTAGTTAGATAGAATAAATACCATGTCCGAAACATTGAATCCAATGCATTGGTCGATTTGAGTCCTGGTATCGGAGTCAACTTCTTTCCAGAGAGTCATCAGGGTCAAGAGTAAAAATAAGCCGGATTGGACGAAGCTCATTCCATTTTCTTGTCGATCTACAGGACTTATAGTTGTTAGCTTCGTGAAAGTTATCTGCAACAATGCCGTCAACTTTTTTAACGGCCTTAGAAATTATGGTCTAAAAATTTAGTAAAGGTCAACCTACTACTGAATCTTATACTATTTTATAAATTACTTGGCATGAAATATATTAAAATGATATATCGTTGATTTCTAACGATGATTCCTGATTTGATTACTTATAATGATACCTGCGTGTGTACGTGTGTGTGTGTGCGTGCATGACTTCATGACCTACATTATAGTAAATATTTATGTTAACTCAGGTCAATGATCAAAGATGTGGACGGCTTAACATTATTTCAATTCCAATTGATAATACAGTAACTACACTGAATTTCAATTTTATAACCACACCGGTACTGATAACCATACAGTGCGGTCGGAATTAATCTATTGCCTTGCAACTAGTTTCAATAACAAACAACAAATCACATTTTATGTGTTTCACGACTGTACGGCCACTTTTGTCACAGCACCTCACTTAATGTTTAATATAATTGTGTTGTTATATGTATAATACGATTGTTGTGTATAGGCGCTTATTGCTACAACGGGTCAGAATTCGTGACATGGTGCCATGATTACTTACTGTTAAAACATAGTGCCTTAGTGAAATTCAGTTCAAGTTCAATTATGAATCCGTGTTTAGTGTCAATATCTAATTATTCATGAAGTTGCGGCTTTAAAAAGTAGATTGATGGTAGTCTGGTGTGAGCAAGAAACAGTACTAGTTAATCTGTGTCGCAGTCCATATCTGTATAACAGTCCTGCATCCGGTGCCGATGATGCTGCTTCTTGATCCTGATCCCACCTACGGTCAGCCAGCTTTATTGTATAAGTAGATGGACATAATACATTTCGTCATCTTTCGGGACTCAAGCTCAGAGCACTGCCGTTGTCTGTATGAGCAGTTAACATCTCGTGCAGGTAGATATGATAGACAGTTAAGCAAGTTGAATACTCCTCAACAAGAGTCAATCTTGTCACAATGCACTTTAATTATCCACGTGGCTTTCATGGAAAATAATCGGTTTTTTATGCGCCACTTTCAATTGATGATCAATGAATCGACATATTTTGGACCTTATCAATGAAATGATATACTTAGGTATAGTAATTTCCAACATTAAACCAATGACTTATAGTCTGAGATGTATAGTTTCTTTAAATTTACCACCTAAATGCTGTTTATCTAAGTGATTAGGTACTAATGCATATCTAATAAGGTTTTTACTAGGAAAGTACGTCGAAAATCTTACCTTATAAAATTGTCGTTCAAAGTCATCTAGGTTTTTGGTAAATTTGTTAATGGGAGACAAGTTTTTATGCTCAATCATTTGTAGTGGAACGCCAGAAACGGCCTTCGTCATCGTCACTGGCGGCTTCAGTCGGTTGTGAGAAACAAAACTCGAGCTATTAACCGCTGTAGATTGCGCTGGCGAACTTAATCCACTAGTATGCGGGTGTAGGGGTGTATTCCACGCAGTATTTATATTGTGCTTTACGTCAGGTCTCGGCAGTGGATTTAGTAGTCCCGGATTATACATTGGGTATGACTTAGCAGGTACTGAGCCGTGCAAATCCGACAAAGGCCGTATGTTCATCATTCCGGTAGGACTCGTCATGTAAAGCCGCCTGTACACCGGTTGTGACTCGGACAGATGTGAGCTTATGATGGAGTTTAACTCCCGTATTCTGTTATGAGGTCTTGAATCATAATGAGGTAAAAACTTTTCTCCAATAATTTTTCTGGTGATACTGTTCATTGTATCATAAAAATTGTTTATTGCTGCGCATTCTAGCCATTTATTGTTAAAAAAACAATATTGTTTGCTTAACCTTTCAATACTCGTTAGGAGAGAGCGAGGTTTGATATGGCTTACATGCCGAAGATTATAAATTGGTATCTCGTTGGTTTTTACAGGCAGTAAATTAATTTGTAAGAAGAATATAATAAATGCACATTCTTGAATCATATCTTACTTCACACATCTGACCAATTAATGAATAACGTTAAATTTTGTTTCAGTGAGATGCCAAAACATAATATGCTTTCATGCTTCTGATTTGGACTTGTCTGCTTTTCACTGAAAAATAATATTGTCTTACAATAACGCAATAATAAATTGCATATATCTATGAACAATAATCTTAGTACCTATATAATTAGCAAGACAGCGAGATAGAGGTGTCAGCACATGATTATCACATTCAAATCACGACCAAGTGATGAAGCTAACACGAGATAGCTCGTTAAAACTACACGAACCGAGAGTTATGACTATACTGTGAGCTCCCTGCCATATCTGTAGTAAATACAGTCAGTTCCGCATATTATTGAACTAAGTAAGCACTTAACGCCGAATTAATGGGAGTAATTAATCCGGCATTATTTGATAACACCACTTTATTCAAACACAAATAAGAATCAGTGTGACGAACGGTAAATTATTACAGTAGCGCGGAAACAAATGGTTTATTTCCAGTACCTAAACTGTTTTATTACCTATATAGTTTGTATCAATACTATCTGGATGGTTGGATTTATGGATTACATAAGCACTAAGGACTGAGGTACAAATATGATCATGGATTATTTACCAAGTACAGTTATCGGTAGGTAACACGACCGAACGATCACCTAGCTGATGGAAAACACAATCTCCATCTACATCCTCCTTTGCAGAGGTCAGATGACATCACTCTTTCTACTTACGCTTTACGGCCACATCATGGAATGCAGAAAATATGAGCATTAGGTAGTCTGGAATCTTCCAATTTTGGCAACAACTCAAAGTATTTACTGAATGTCCTACTTTAACGGCGTCCTATATATGTAAGAAGTTGGTTCTGTTGGAATATGGATAGTGTTAACCGAAAATAAAAGCTGGCTACTAGCCATTTTTTGATAACCTACTTTGGTTAATACATACAAACTGTCCAAGTTTGGACAATTTTTCATTGCAGCTTCTGGTGGTGTACTAGTTATACTGAGTCCCTCAAGAACGGGGAATATGCGACCGACTCGCACACCCTTTTTTTGGGTGGGAAATCTTCAAATGACCTCTCCCGCTCTGGGCGGAGCGGAAGGGCGTGTCAGACTCTTACTGACTAAAACCCACCCGTGTTCATTCAGTTGCTTGTGCGCCAGGGCCACGATAACTTTTTCGAACAATCCGCGAGACTCGCGCACCCTGTAGATAGCTAATAATTATATATTTTTAAAGATTTAATATTTTCTATAATTATATTTTTAAATATTCTAATATTTAAAAATATAATTTGTATGTAGATACATATATATGAAATATTGTAATAATAATAATAATTCAGACAACCACTGATCCATTCAATAAAAATTTACATTTATATTGTTAGTATGAACTTAAAAATCTATGTTAGTAGGTACCTAATACCTAAGACAGACTTAGTCCTCTGGGTGAGGCTCCACACCAGTGGGCTGTTTAACTTATTGCCTACCACATTCAGGATGCTGTTACTGCTCCCACGCAATCTGCTTAGCAGTGAAGCTGTCTTTTTGCGCCAGGTGGCATCAAAGCAGTTTTTGCGTAACTCAGCGAACATTGTTGACGCACTGCAGAAGCGCGGCAGACGTAATAACGCCCTGTAGGCATTGTTAAATTGGATGCGCAGAGAATTGTAAGCCCTTTCGGTATATCTGAACCACAGGCTCGCTGAGTACAAAGATGTGCAATACGCTTTGAATAATGTTAGGTACCTACTTTCACCGCGTCTGTAGATCGAGAGAACCTGCGGGCCAGCATGTTCGCCCGGACTGACAATGCCCTGCGCTCCCTCTCCATGTCTACATCATCTCCAAGATTTTCGGTAACCACATGCCCAAGATACTTGAATTGGTTTACTCGATTAAGAGGAATATCATTGAGTAACACTGGTGGAACAACAGTTTGGCACTTTGTACCCGCCTTGAAGATCAAGCACTCTGTCTTCTTGTTCTTAACATTATAACTCAGACCGTGTGTGGCCGCATACTTTTCACATTCGGCAAGCAACTTCAGCAATGCAAAATCGAGGGAGCCGGCTAAGGTTGTTCACACTGACACCATCTACGTAGCACCCTACAGGCATTTGACTGAGTTCCTCGATTAGTGCATTTACGTATAGGTTAAAAAGCAAGAGCGAGCTTAACTCTCGCCCTTGCTTTTTCCGGTGAATTCGGAGTGCCGCATTCCAGTTTGTATTCACACGACAATTCACCCGCCCACTTTACATTATTCTCTTACATCTCATTATTCTCATACTTCATAATACCGAATACTTTTCTACTCGATTCACGCATATTACTTGGCAAGTATATTACCTGAAGCCACAAACTACAAGGAAAGAAGTATTAGCCGAGTTAAGTTATGATTCATGTAGGTATATATATATGGGCATGTGTTTTAATAGACTAGAACAATACTTAGGCTTTGTGTTTGTACCTAAACTACGTCTAAGTACAAGTGATTATCTACTGTTGCGCTGACTATTGCTATCTTTTACTTTGAACATTATTGTTCAACTCTAAAGTGCGTCTTGTATGTACCTACACGTAATTAATCAAACATTTATTGATTAAGAGCGTGAAGATAAACCGACAACACAATCGACTTTACAAAGATTTTTTCAAGGAAATGCTGAATAGCTAGAAAACTAATTCTACTGGACGTCTGGCAGTAGGTAGTTACTACATAATTATATTTTCGACATCCTTATTATTTAAAGAACATTACCACATATTCCTAGGAACTTATTAATTTGTACATTTTTACTTTAGCTCACTTATAGGCACCTAGCGGCGTAAACTCCCTCATTTCGACGAGTAACTCGAGTTTCAACGTGTAACCAGCAAGAACAACTTACCATGATTGACTAAGGTTGAGAAGTTTGGTCGGATATGTACCTAAACACTGTCCAATTTTGAAATAAGCTGTCCCTTTGGCTTAGTAGACGCCAGCGCCTAAGCGCGGTTCGATCCGCGATTCGGGCAGAGTTATCGCTTGGGTTTTTCTATCAGACAGTTATTAGTAGCAGCCTTTTTTTTTTGGGTGGGAAATCACCAAATGACCTCTCCCGCTCTGGGCGGAGCGGAAGGGCGTGTCAGACTCTTACTGACTAAAACCCACCCGTGTTCCTTCAGTTGCATGTCCGCCAGGGCCACGGTAACTCTTTCGAACAATCCGCGACCCCGGCAGGCATCGGCCCTATCGGACCCCGTCAATTGTGCTAAAATCTCTTTGAGGCGCGTGTGGAACACGACGCGCCGTCGACCCGGGCCTGGTTCTTACCGGACGCAATGGGCAGCTCGCCCCATTGCTCGCCGTCCGCAAGCCCGCGCCTACGGTAGCCGAGAGTCGGCAATCGACTCCCGACGCCCAGGGTGTCTCCTCCTGCGGCGAATAGGGGCGCGAGGGCGCAGAGATTGCCTCTCCCTCTAGCGCTCCGCCTCCTCCTTCGCAAGCATTACTGCTTCGCAGGAGGTGACGGCTTCCCATTCCCTCTCGCTCCGTAATTAGTAGCAGCCTGGAGTCTAGATCTTTGCCCGGTTAATGACAATAGGCTATTATTACACGGACTTAGGTAGTTACAGAACTGGCAACTACGGCTATTTACTGCCCTTTCAGGCGTTATGTTGTCCTTATCCAGCAGCATAATTAATAACCACCTAAAGACAAGTACTCAGATAAAGTAAGGTATCTTACCTACCTACTACCACTCCTTATCTTCTTCAGCTTCACCTCTATAGGAAGCCAAAAATACTGGGTATTTCTTTCGTAAAATCACGAATAATAGCGGATGGTCCCCGAAGAAGTCGAGGCTCACATTTGCAGCTAATCTCACTATTCCAAGCGCTGCAAGTGTTTCAAAATGAATGTAAATTACGATTTCTTATTAGTTATTTAATTACCTATCTAATCCTGGCACTTCACTTTATGTATTCGTCAAAATATTCGCGTTACTTGGATGATACAAAATATGCCCTATAGTCTTTGAAATAAAGTTAAGTTTGTATTAACGAAATAACGTGAATATTTAGGCAAATACGCCAAGTGTAGGGCCAGAATTACTGTTAACTTTTCATTGGGTCTTGAACTAAGGAATACCTACCTAATAAATATGCGATTGAAGAGTTTGGTCCCCAGATATATTGTAATCTAAATTTCTGTAAGTTAGGAACATTCAGGTATGTACCTACCTATGCAAATTACAATATCTACCTACTTATAGCAAATACTTTTAGTGACCTAACGGAACTGAGTAATTTTGTGTGCAGTCGTAATTAGGTCAGTGGGGCCAAGTATGAATACGGTCACGACATTCAAATAGCTGTAGAGTGTAGGTGTTTTAAGGATTATGGCTCGTTAATTTTTATTTGGTTTCAAGGAGCTTCCACAAAATTACGTTACCTATTGTTACAAGTAGTGCTGGCACCATATCTGCAGCAGGATATAATATGTGGGTAAGTAGGAATATCTTTGACCTTCCTCCAAGAGTAAAATTATTTTAGACGACGTAATAAATTCCTATCAGTGTCCAAAGTAATGCACCTGCCAATAGGAAGGATAGTAGGTAACCAATATCTCATTAGTGTGTGTTTATTACCTACTTACGTGCTGTTAAAACGACTTTTATAAAAGCTTTTACATCTTTTACTTGTTTTTTGTTTGCTTGCAATTTTCCAAGTCAATTTGAACTAGTTCCATATGCTAGGACTTAGGTAGTCTAAGTACACACGCGGTGACTCGCTGACGATTTGAAAATCTCACGTCCATACACAGATTTTCACAGTAGAATTGTCGCAAGCGATTTCAGTCTATGTGGACGTGAGATATTGAAGTCGCCAGCGACTCACTGGCGCTGCGTGTGTACCTAACATTAAACTTTTTCACTGTGTAAACATTATACTGTTTCATTGTTTCGTCATGTACAATATGCAATTTCTTTTTCAAAAAATTATAAAAACAATTAAGTTTAAAATAAATTTGAATTATTTAGAAAAAATATATATATTACTAGCTGCGCCCCGCGGTTTCATCCGCAGCGGTATGAAATATACTTTACGACCTATTCTCAAACCTACCAAATATACACAAAAAATTTAATAAAAATCGGTCAAGCCGTTTCGGGGGAGTTCGATAGCAAACACTGTGACACAAGATTTTTATATTTATATTAGAAGATTAAGTGAATATAAACATGGTAAAATAATTTAATTCATTTTAAATTTGAAATGTACGGTATAAAAGTAAAAACATTGGGAGAGTTAAATTGCTGCAGAGCAACGCAAGTAACCGTGCCATTGTTATTTTTCGCTTCCACAGTACGCTGCGACGAAGTGAGGAGTTCTTCCAACAAGGAAGGCTGCCAGGAAGGGCCGGTTAGCCACGAAGCTTGGCACCGGCGCGAGGTTCACCATGGCAGAAAGCGCACAAACTCCAAACGCTGGAATACAGTAGGTAGATAATCAGGTGTGTCATGCCATTTTCGAAGAACCACATATTCCTAGACCACATTTAGTGACGTATTCAAACAACAAACAACTTACGTTAAAAGCCGAATCAAGGCAGAAGCACAGTGCGAACCACATCAAGTTAACCAGCAAGCATTCCTTAAACCGACCAAGATAACCTAACAGTTTTCTTAGATTTCTGGAGTGTCACGTCACGTTGCTTTTGTTTAGCGGACTTAGGACATAAAACACAGGGTACTGTTGAATTTTTTCAAAATATCATTTATAATCTTCTTAAAACCTACCTATTGAGTAAATACTCTAGGGGTAGGACATGCGAATGAAAACCAAAGGTAATTTCAGCAAAGTTTAAATTTTATTTACGTAGAGATACATTTTCCTTAATAGGTTTGCTCTTATTTAAAAGCCTAATGCCATGGTGCTTGTCATTGTTCATTGCCGCAGTACGCCGCCATGAAATGAGGGACCCTCCCAACTACGATTGACACCAGGAAGGGCCGGTCTGCGACGAAGCGGGGGACGGGAGGTTCATTCAACATCGCACAACACATGGAGATGCCCATTGCTGAAATACAATTACAAGAAGCATCAAGAGCTTTTACAAGGAGCACCAATTCCATTACCGTAGACAACCAAATGATTCAGCGGCCAAAGCGGACCAACAAGCAGTCGACCACGAAACTGATGTCGTACCATCAAAATAACCTTAACGACAAACTAAAGCAAGAACAAGTAATTACCTAGAGCATACTGTATAGCTTGTTTATCATAAGTAACCTACCTATGGAGGTAAACGTGTATACATCGTCTAATCGTTCTTCAGTAAAACGGTGACAGACGGGACAAGACAAAAACGGAAGTATCACTGGAATATGACTAATTGACTATCTTGCAGTAAGTAGTAGGTAGTGTTGAACACTTACATGCAATTTACCCCGCAGTTTAAAAATGGAGTTATTTTCATCACTTTTTCTAGGTACGTGGTAGGTACCAAAAAATATAAAAACACTTACCTACACAATAAATTCTAATCTTTATCTTTATATATATAAAAATTACGTGTCACGTTGTTTGTCAGCGATGGACTCCTAAACTACTGAACCGATTTTAAATTTGATTTGCACACCGTGTGCAATTTGATCCAACTTGAAAGATAGGATAGCTTACATCTCAATTTAAAGTCGCAATTTTATTTCATTACAAATTATTTGTCTATTATATCTCCGGTGACATAGGCTATATTATATTATGCTTTGCTACCCGGGCGAAGCCGGGGCGGGTCGCTAGTAATTTATAAAACGTAAACTATGCCTGAAAGCCTTATAAACCGCAGCTGAGAGAAAACTTAAAAGCTCGCTTTTGTACGGTAAGCAACAAAAGGGAAGTCGTATTAAAACATTCTGAGCAGTTTGGAAATTAAGATAATATAAGGCATGTATTTAATCGAACCTCTAATAATTCCCATTTTGCGCTCCTAAAAATATTATTGAAAAGTATAATATAATTATTGCGCCTCTTTTTGTGAACCTCAAATAATTCATATTTTCAGGTCCTGAAATACTAAATAACCAAGTAACTGCAACGAACTGTGAAAAAGGGCCTGAAAGTTAAAGAAAAGTGTCCATCGTTAGAAGTTTAAAGAATCGCAGTTAAATATTTCCCATAATATTTACTCTTAGCTATTACATGATATGCTGAAAAGCAGTAAGTATCGAATTATTTTTTGTAACTATATAGTTGGATGATAATAAGTACAAGTAACAGCGTTTATCACATTTCGTTGCTGACTGTATAGTCGGCCTCTTAATTATTGCTTAACCACTTTTTACAACAGCTCCCAGTAAATTATAACTTTACTGAGTTTGAAACTATGTGTCAGCCACATACACAAACAAATATACCCTGTCGTTTTATGATGTGAAATTATATTCAACCTTATGGTGATAAAGAAATTTCGAGGTCGATAATAGTACATTATGATACAAGTGTGCTATGTTCGTCATCAAAGACGAGGCGGTATTATTCGCGCGAGCCGCACGCGAGCGCGATAAGGGAGCCCAGTGTGTAATGATCAATACACACGCGTTTCATACGACGTTTTTCAACACACTTGTAAAAAAACGGACTTGTATTGTTATTAACTTTTAATTATTGAAACAGTGAAAGTACCATTCTCAAAATCATACCGAACAGTTTTTGTTGGCATTGTTACAGTTTGTGTTATGGTATTGGTATCTATTATTAATAATTTCGATATTTTCATTTTCTTGAGTAAATGTTAGCGATGATGATATATTTTTCTAGAAGTTGGATGAATGTTGTAAATAGGCCGTGGCCCTGCCTCGATTAGTATTTCCGGCGGGGTCAAATCTACGTATTTCTCTTCTTCCCTACGTGAAGCCGACATTTTTGATAATAATTAGCCACACAACGAAAACGTTAACAAATATTTATGGAAAATGGCGCGCTGGTTTTGTTTTTTCCGCGTGTCACGCAAACGATGTGCGTGCAGGTGCGCACATAAAGGCACGGGCAAAACCGCTAAACAGCTTATATAAAAAAATTAATAAACACAAAATAATGTTTAAATTACGCAAATTGAGGTTAATATGTATTGAAAAATATAGAATTTATTGAATTGATGATAAATTTGACGATTGATTTATCGTTATGTAACCTAAATAGTTATACATATTTATTCACAAAAATATTTATTGTTTTTATACATAAAAACTGCGGAGTTTGAAAAAAGAAAATGTAATGTAAAAAACACTAGTGTGGTAATGTACAGTAAAAAACACGAGTGTAAGTATAATAAGCTGAATTATGAACCAAAATGCGTTGCTATAAGAGTCACTTTACAAGCAAGTGTGTTGAACATTTGAATTAATCAAGGGATCATGTTATTTAACCGACGAAAAAAAAGGAGGAGGTTCTCAAGTCAACCAGTATATTTTTTTTTATGTCTGTCCACGCAAATATTTTACAGAGTAATCCGATTTGGACGATTTTTTATTTGAAAGGAAATACCTCGAAGTTGGTCCCATTTATAAAATTGAACACAAAATCCACCCTTAAGCCAGACAACAAGCGGTTGATGTATTTTTACCTACTGAATTTTCACTTGTAAACCGATTTTATTGAAACATGGCACACATAGGTAGTTGATGACACTTTAGTATAATTGAGATCTGGAGTTGATCTGATGATGGAGATGGAATACAGTCGAGAAAGCTCCTCATCAGTTTACAGCAGTTACATTGTGTTTGGGCTTATTTCATCCATCTCGATGAGAACTTTAGACTGGCTGGGGTATGACTGTCATCGAAGGTCTGATGTTGGAGACGGAAGGCTGTCAAGGGAAGTTTCAACTATTAGCTGTGAGATCATACTCAAAAAACTGAAAAGTTTAGAATTTAACAAAGGTAATATTTATTACAGCTTGCACGGTAGATAGTGTCCACTTATGCTCATATACAGCAAATCCTTACCTTCTTGTATTCGATTTTGGAAGATGGCAAAGATGATGCCTATACATCAAAGAGAATATAACTATACATAAATCGGATAACAATGGCAACATAATAAATTATAGACCCATCTCAATTCTTTCAAACTTTGCCATAGTGTTTGAGTCACTTCTCTGCTCGCATTTCCAAAACCATCTAAAGCTATTCATTAGCAATCTTCAGCACAGATTTGTTGGATCACGATCAACAAGTACTAATCTGGTTCTATTTGCAAAACTTTTAATTGGGGCTGTTGATGCTGGTCATCAGGCTGACGTCATTTATACTGACTTCAGCAAGGCTTTTAATAAAGGTTCCCCACAAAATCCTTTCTTATAAGTTGCGAGCTTATATGGTATCAATGGTAGCTTACTTGAACGGGTGATTTCATATTTAGCAGACAGATCTTTCTTTATGGGGCTCCAGGCTAAGTAATAACTGCCACAAGGGTCAATCGATCTGGTTAAGCTACGCTTTCCGCAGTCGGTCCGTGGATGAGTTACCATCTTTTCATACCGATACCTCTGCATGCCTCCGAAAGCACGTTAAGCCGTTGGTCCCGGCTGTCATTCGTGGATCTTTGACAGTCGTTACGGGTAGTCAGAAGCCCGAAAGTCTGACCACTAGTGTTACCAAGGGGTATCGTATTACCCAGTAACTGCAGTAACTGGATTGTGGAGGTCAAATAGGCAGTCGCTCCATGTAAAATACTGGTATTCAGCTGCATCCGGTTAGACTGGAAGCCGACCCCAACAAAGTTGGGAAAAGGCTAAGCAAATGATGATGATATTCCTTGTCGTGGTGAACGGTTATTAATCTAACGTATATAATACCTCCTTTGGAGTCCCACAAGTCTCACATCAGGGGCCAATTGTATCTATTTGATTAATGACATTCCTAGCTGTTTGCGGCACTCCGAAATTTGTACGCATGCGGATGACTTAAAAGTTTCTCAGATTAATTAAGTTTGTTAGACTCCTCGCTCTTACAGATGGATCTTAATGGTCTCATGCAATGGTGCAAAAATAATGAAAAGCATTTGAACTCAAAGAAATGTTCCCACGTTAATTAAACAAGAACAAATAATCTTATAAAGACAGTGTATTACATGAATGAGGAAAAAGTTAACCTTTGAACCACGTAACTAAAAAAGCGTCCAATATGCTGGGTTTTTGTCATAAGACAGAGTACTTTACTATAGTTTGCTATGTAGCATATTAGAATACTGTAGAGTGGTAAGGCGGCCGTACTATGCTACGAATAGTTTGCATCTACAACGAGTTTAAAAAAAGCTTCGTTAGCCTTGGTTAGCCTTTTCTGTTAGCATAGCTAAAACAACTTACAAAAATAGATTGAAGTTCTTCAATACTTTAGTAGTTCGAACATTTATAATCAAAGTAATTTTTGTATGTCATTTATTAAAGGGATTATTTAATAATCATCCCTAAACTGTCTCACCCAGATACGTTACTTAACTTTAATAATAAGACAGATTGAGAACATTTCAATTTGGTTGTAAAGTGCTGGTCTACAATGATAGGCTGGTCAATTAAAGTTAAAGAATAATTATTTTTAAGTCACAGTCCCCAACCCTGGTGTTAGGGACTAAACAATGGGGGAAAGTGTGTATGGCAAGTCGTAAGACATTTTTCAGTCCTGAGTACTGTCTACTATCTTTTATAGAACTCCTATATAATGGTTAGGGATTAATTAACAAATATATTTAAATTGCCTATCACAGTCTTTGATTACCCGAGCGAAGCTTAGGCGAACGCTAGTAAAACAGTTATATAATAATACCCCTGATTATGTTTATGTAGCCAGGTTTTCAGTATTTTATTCTCTCAACAATTTTTTGATACACGAGTCTTTAATTCCGGTATATGGCCAGTAAGTGTAATACCCTCTTTACGAGGATTGCGACGGCGAACGTCAGGCACAAAACGATCTACCATCGAATTAATCATGATGAGCACTGCTGAAGTAAGCGTTCCAACAATCGCAAGAAGAAAAGGCGATGAAAGTATTTAACTTTTCATTACTCTTTCCATAAATTTTACATCAAAATAAGGTTATCAAAATGCTTAGTACGAAGTTCCAAACAAAGCAGAGCTCGTCTTTTATGACACAAATATTTTTACCTATGGTATGTATTGTGTTGTGATAGTGTTGATTATTGATTGGCTGGTAACAGGAGACAAGTGCTGCACGGTGGTGATTGGTGGAGGGTGGCGGATGGTTTAATAAAGGCTTTGCTCAGTTTTTTTTAGTTACATTTTCTTCGCCCCTGGTTGTGTTGTCCGCTGGTTGCTGGTTGTCAATGGAACCTTATGTGATATTACCACTAAAATGTATTTTTGTGTGTATTGGTTTCAGGTGAATTTAAAAAATATATAAAAAGATTAAACTTTAATAAAATCTTACTTAGTAATATCGTAGGTACAACAAATTTAAAATATTTTTGAGATAGGTTAACATTATTAATTGTTATACACGGTGTTAACTATTAAACGGTAAGTATTGCTAGTCGAGAGTATAATTTTATTTAGAAACAAGTCAGTTAATTAATACAGGTTATTTTCTGTCGCTTCTATAGTTTTTAAAGCTTCAGGTTCGAAAATAAAAACTAACAGATCAATGATGTTAAAAAACAAAAAGTAAGCGTGTTAAAAATGTTCATTTGTTTATTAACACCGTGTATGTGTCAACGTGTGATCAAACCAAAATGCTGTCTATAACGGATACCTATTGTTAAATCTTGTGTAAATGATTCCAAGATAGGTTACTGACTTCTAATCGCAGTTTCAAAGAAATCTGTTATAGATACCATTAGGATTTCTTTAACTTTGAGTGCTTTGTGCCACGAAATGCCTAGAGCGAATTTCTAGTGTTGATACTCGTACGCGCTAATTGTTGCCGCGATATGCTCCGATGAAGAGCGGGGCGCGATCGGAGCCGAGCAGCAGGTAGAGGAATGGGCGGTCGGCGCGGAAGCGCGGCGACGGCGGGCGCGCGCAGCGCAGCATCATCACCATGCCTGCGCCACACACACCACTATAGTTCATCGCGCGAGGAAGTGGACGCGCTCGCGCTCGGCCGGTAGCTGGCCAGCAGCACCACGTGGCGCGCCGCGCACACCAGCCACAGCGCCGGCCGGTTCGCCTCGAAAAGCGTCGGCACCGAGCGCGCGCGACGCGTCGCCATCGCTGCACATCCACACACCACACGACACAGTCAAACGATCCACGACTTCACAACGCACCAGCCCAACAATAGCATTCAACAGCACACCACTAAGCATAACAAACTAACACAACGCCACATCACAATGTACAAGTAGGTTTAGGCAGATAGTAGAGTGCTGCCAATCCCGTAATATAAAGCCTCTATTTTAGAACTATATGCATTAAGAGTTAGTAAGAAGCAGAAACATAGAAAGGAAAGTTATGGAAACATTAAAATGCATTAGCAGTCAATATAAATTACGCTAATGAGCAGGGTGGAGTAAGCCATGTTTACTTTTCTTATAATCAAGTATTTATACACTTGTAAAAAAAAATCCTTTGATCTACATGATGACAAAAATTACCACTAATGCCAAAATGGCTTGATAAGCATGAACCTTATAAAGGCTTCACTCGTATTTGGAGTATTAAAATAATACAGTATTTTTATATCTTGGTTACAAAACAAACTGAATACACCAAGAAGTATATATCAGTTAGATTGAATATATCTTAGAAAAATGTGCAGTGTTATTATTTTACACACATTTTCTGTTAATAAAACCCTTTCGGGAAATTGTAATATGAACCCAAGTCTTATGATTATATTGAAAAATTACAGTACTATGTGGCTTAGCAGTGTAAGATATATTATTATACCTAATAATAATTGCCACCTCGAACACAATAAGTTAATTTATCTTGTGCCCTGCCCAGTTACTAATCAATCATGTAATGTGTGTTATCAAATATAATCATATCACTGACCAATGTTAATTAATTTCAATATAAATTCGATGTTAGTAATCAAAGTAAAGATAAAAAATAAAAATGTTAGACGTATCTTTCTATAGCACCTACTAAGACATGTAGGACTAGGGTTGCCAACCATACTTTATAATAACGTATTCTATTTCATTTTTTATAAATATACTTTATACTTTTGCATAAAAATAACGTATGCGAAAGAAAATACTTTATTTCTAATCTCCACCGTAATGCGAAAAACTAAACACTTATCAGGGTAATTTAATTACTGAACTATCTGTCGATACTGTTGGGTCAAAAAAGAAAATCTATTAACATTGATAATTTGTAGAGAAAAATACCGTTGACACATGGCAATATCTGATAACTAGCTTTCCAAATGGAAAAAAAAAACTGTTTTTATTTACTCTCTCTTCTCGCCTTCAGCTCTCACTGAGAGTTTTTCGGTAACGAATCTGAAGTGACAAGAAGAGAGAAACAGATCGTCCATAAAAACGATTTATTCATTTATTTAAATCTAAATTTTGGTTAAGACAACCAAAAATTGTTAGCGATTAATTTGAAAAATCCTTTTTTTTCTGTTCAAAAAATTTGATACGTTATTTTTCTCGTAAAAAATGGGCAACCCTATGTAGGACTATACAAATATTATAACGCTTACCGGTAGCCGCGGCCGCCTCAGCGCCTACCTCGTTCACTTCAATGAAGGCTTTCTGCACTGCCTTCGATACAAACAGAGGTTCCTCGACGTTCAAAATCTTTGTCAGACCCGAATTTTCTTTGTCGAAGATCGCTTGTATTCCGAGCTAGAACAAACAATTGAGCATTATAGACTCCATAATCTGAAGTTGTTATACAAGACGTTCGCGTCATGTCTATTTTAAAGTACTCATTATAACAGTGTACCTAGACTGTTGACAATGAAATATGACCTTCATTAATCCCAGATAAGCTGTAGTCGCAAAAAATGTAGATATTAAATAATTCCAAGTATTGTGTGACGCATCGTTTTACGTGTAAAGTAAAAAAACAAACCTTGGGGAGCACTTCAGTCAGATCGATTTCTGTTTCAATCTTGAACTTGGGAATAGTTACTTGCACTTTAGTTTTGTACATCTTATCCACCTCCGACATGAGATCAAAGCCAGTAGCCAGTTTGGACAAAACACTATCAAGACCTTCGATTTCATTTGGTAACACGACGAGCATCGACGTTTCTCCGCCTTGGTAAGGCATTTCTAACAGCTGAAATATAAAAATAATTCACTGTAGCGCTTTTTATTACAATAAAATAAAGCTGAAGGTTATTCACTATGTCAGGTCAAAGGAACTCATACACGGGTCAAGGACCAATCAATAATTTTCCATAAAAACTGAATATTGTTTTATGAATTTCGATTCAATCCCACATAAAATAAACAATTCAATAGACCATTTATACTACAAATATTGGGTCATCGAATATTTCTCATCTCATCACTTGGTATAAAGACTCTTCAAGTGACCTAGCTGGCCTATTTTTAGCTCAAAAAATCAGCATTGCCATCCAACGTGGCAATGCTGCATGACTTTTGGGTACTTATCCCAATGACAGCGATGCGGACGAATTTTTAGATGTCCTATGAGCTCTTCCCTTTGTTTTATTATATAGTTGTACATAATAATTATATACTTATATATTTTAGTGTTAGCTTGTATATTGTAATCTATTTAGATCGATTAAATAATTATTACTATCATATCACAATGGAAACATGATAATGTTGTTGTCTGCCAGTAGTGTAGGCACTGTTTGAAACAGAAAATTCTCGGCATATTCGCGAAATCGATAAGACAAATATTATTCTGGTATGTGAGTGTTAATGCTATCTTTTTATTTTTAAAACAAGCATAACAAGTGTGAATTACATTGGACATATTGGCGCGTTTTTAGTCTAGGCTATATTTATACCTGAGCCTCAAGGTCGCCACTATCACCGTACAAATATTCATCCTCTTTGTACATCATAGGCACGTTCACTGAGGAATTGATAGTAATGTGGAATGGTTGGTCCATTGTGTTTGCGGGATCAAACTGCTTCTTCCATGTACCCTACAAAAAAAACGTTAGATACAAACTAGTAAGAAGTTATTCATACTGTAAGAAATGGTATGAAAATTAAGACTTACTTTGAAGTAGAGAGCATTAATAAGAACTAGACGAGTGTCACAATCCACACTGTCTGAGCTGAGTAGATCTTTAATCTTGTGATTGGTCTGGTTTTCAACCTGAAAATACATCCCAATGAGATTATTATCTTTTTCAAATACTCAGCATGCAGTATAGATCTGCCGGTGATTATTTATAAGCACCACTAGGCACCTACCCATTGGTTGATGGAATTGACAGCAGCTGCCCCAGTACTGAAGTCCAGCTTCTCTATGGCAGCATTAAACACCTTAACTGCATCTTCTTTCAACTTAGGCTGTAGATCATAAGGACCCTCCTGTACATACACCCTATTTGCAATGTTTAGCGTGACTCCCTTCACCGACTTCAACTTGGATGACACTTCAGCGAATGATGAACGAATCTGAAATAGAAGATTAATCATCATTTAACATTGTGCAAGAGGAACGCTCACAATTAACACAGCTGCTGGAGTGTTCATGACAAATATGTTCAACAGTTACCTAGTCTGATAAATATATATATCATCACTAATTAGTAGGTAATAATTGGTCACTTTTATCAGTTCCAAATACAGTCATGCATGGTCAACTAATTAGGGACAGTATGAAATATGTAAGATATTCGTTCATGACGAGGTTTCTAGTTTATTTAGGGGAATTTGCTGCTAATGTTAGGTTAATATATTTTGTTGTTGGTTGGTCTAATAGTAGACTAGCTTCTGCCCGCGGCTTTGCCCGTGTGGATGTCGGAAATTACCCCACGGGAACGTGCTACCGGGATAAATAGTATCCTATCATCCAAATCTATTCAGCCGTTAAAGCGTGAAAGGTAACAGACAGACAGATAATAAAAGCAAATAATATTTTTTTATTTAAACAGGTTTTTATGATTTTAAACATCTAACTTAAATTTTTTACCACCACATATAAACTACATATTAGCCAAGTTATTTTATAGCTTCAAATTGTAACAACTTTTATGTGGGTGGACAGATATAATGAAATAAATACTAAAATAAATAATACCTCAAGATATGGATTCTGAATATGTTTCCAATTACTTAAATCTCGTAAAAAGAGGTACATAAAAATTTCTATACCTATATGAATTTTAAATTCATTTCCTATTATAATGATTTTACAAAACTGCTGAAACAAATATTTTATTATTTCTCCATAAATATAAAATTACAAATCACTAACTTAAAAAATGCTAAGTTTCCCATACAAACTTTTATCCCCTACATCACCCCCTTTTAGGATTATTATTGAGGCTAAAAGTAACCTATATTTTTTCCTAGGATACCATCTACCTCCTTACAAAATTTTATTGAAATCTGTTTAGTGGTTTACGCTTGAAAAGGTAACATACAGACAAACAGACAGAGTTACTTTCGAATTTATAATACGAGTGTGGATAAGAAAACATAAATCTGTAGATTTTCTGGAAAGCTTATTTCAAATATAATTTTTGTGAATGTTTATACATATACGTATTTAGTTAATACTTACAGATTTGTCATCAGGGAACCCAAGTGCTGTTAGTAGCTCAGAATGTGCCAGGTCAGTGGTGCCCAAAGTCAGCAGAGCTAGTACAAACTCTGCTGACAGGGGTGATGACACCACACTCTTGCCTTTCTCTAGTTCCTAAGGAATTAATACATTCCACATATTAAACAAATAATGGGTATTAGAGTTTAAGGCTTGGGTAACTAGTAAAATCAATTAGTTGTACCCCACACAACTAATTATTGACTTTACTAATTACTCAAATTGCAACTATGCTTAGGATTTATAAAAATTTAAATTATATAGTTTATTTAAAATATAATTTGTTTTTAATAAATTATGGGATATTCAAATAAAAAATATGAAATACAATATTGTATTTCATATTTTTTATTTATTTAAGAATATTAAAAAAAAAAAACTTAATAAAATGTAGAAACACCAAATTAGTTGCTTCGAAATGAAAGTATAATTAGGTCTCTACAGAGACCATTAATAATTATTGTTGGCATCAGCACTTGCTATCAAGGACTCAACATAAGTTTATCAGAATTTATCATTATCATTTCAAGTTTTTCTGAACACTCACTGAAGCACTTAGTGCATAATTGATTAAATGTAATGATTGTATACAGAGCATTCTGTTGTATTATTATGTATTCTCAAGTCTGTGAATGGATTAGGATAGCGGAAAAATAATGACATGAAAATGTTCTCCTTATGGTAACAGAAGATCTTGCCATAATACAGTACCTATTTTGTTAACAGAGAATAATTATTGAAAGTGGAAAAAAATATTGCAAAAGTTCTCATAAAATAATAGGGTGTGCAATTGAATTTGCAACACTCATAATAGGATAGAATAATAATACCACCATTTCACCTCAAATCAATCAATTTATATGTGGGTGGATGTTTGAAACTATAAATAGAAAACCATAAAACCGTAATGGTGTACTCCCAAACATAGGTATGAAACTAAAAATTTTTTCTGTACTTACATTATACATAATTATAAACATACTGTTTTGATTCACTATGATATTTTAAATAGTAATGCAAGAGGTAGAAGTAGAGTCAATAGGTATGATATGAATACTTACAACACAGAATTTGGCTGAGAATTGGGTAATAGCAGAAGAAAGGGTTTTTGAATCCATGTTTGCACTGGTATTGTTAGCTTCTAACACCGAAAGTAATAAAACTGGAACAATAAAATAATATGCTAAGTACTTAGAGCTTGTACTGACGGCGGCCACACACAAACACTACCAGAATGTTTATGACATGACTCAATTTGCGGCGCGGTCGGTGCCGCCGGGCAGCCGGCCTTCAACGCTGAACGCCTCATTATCGCCGAATGAAAATGAATCACGCCAATTGGAGGGGATACCACATTAAAGGTAGAGTATTCAAGGATACTTATAATTATTATTATGGACCACCCAGGTAGCTCCGAACTAAGCAAGTAACAGTAGAAAAAATAAATAATCTACAACTCACGTAAAGTACACGTTAAATCCCACATCGATAACTATGATAACTGACAATATCTAGAAAGCAACATAGTTTCCGCATTACACTACAAATACTTTCAAAAGATAACTGCTGACCAATTTTTATTATATCTTATCAAGTTATTATACAAATACATTCGTGATGTGATGTGGGTAAAGTTAATCGTCAATACACTACATATTCGTGTTCCGAAATTATTTGATCGGCTACACGGAGTATCAAATACAATCCAGTTTTATATAAGATTAAAGACAATCTAAAATGGCATTACAATACGAAAAGATTTACTACTAAGTTTATTTCAAGAACCCAAAATTAGGAAACGTGTTGTTTGTATATCAATCAAAAATTAATGTCATCCTATAATGTGTCATTGTGTCAAAGTTTGATGTTTTCTTTTCTTTTTCCTTTGGCTTCGCACGGTATGTGCATTCAGCCAAAGTCACGATTAGTTTCTTTAGTAGAAACGACGAAAACAAAGGTAGGGAAACGAAAGTATTATTATTATTAAATATAACGGGATTTAGCATAGGACGGTTATATCTATAGGATCAGTATTTATAACGGTAATACCATATTGAATAATGACGAAAAATCACAACTTATTAATATTTTAAAAACTTGTATTTGTATAAAAACTTCAGAAAACTTGGATTTTGACCTTCAATATCTCCGTAACCAGAGGGTTCCCATGTATGGTCCAGTACAATAAAATTATTACATTGACGGGGAGTACAAGCACATGAATAAATAACCGAGTAGAATGAGAGCTTCTTAACAGAGCTCAAAATTCTTACCTACTTTCCTAGAGCTGTCACTCGGTTATTGAAAATTAAAAAAACCGCGCAAGTGCGAGTCGGGATTCGGCAATGAGCACAGACGGATGGCGGACGGATGGACAGACTGACGGACAAACGGACGGACAGGCACTGTGACTGAGGTGATCCCATAAGTTTTCCGTTTTCCAATTTGGTGTGAAACATTAAAAATAGTGTAGCTTTGAAAGACAAAATGGTTTATAATGTTAACAGTTTGTTTAAAATTAAGTAGGAACAAAAACCAAAGAAGGTTAAGTTAGATATTTGAGATCAAAGTGGCCAGTTCGACAAAATGCTAATTTCTCGTAAGGACCTATAAAATTACGGCTTGTGTTTAAACGCCTAAAAAATTCGAAATACTCACCAAATTGTATCCACCAGAATGGATAAATGCTCACCAAATTGTGTTTTATAAAGTATTGTAGAAATGAACTTATTTTATTTTATTTATAAGGCGTAGTTGACGAAGCCCCGCTTGGCAGGGCTCTTACTTCTGGGTGGTTTAAAAAAAAAATACCACGAAGGGGATGGCGGGGTCTAAAAGACCCCGCAAACCCATTCTAACCTAACTTGCCCGAGTTGGGGTACCCAAGTCCCGAGCTCGCTTCGCTCGCTCTTGCATCCTATCCCACCCTTGCATTTTGAAGCAAACTTATTTTTGGTGAGCAACTTAAACAAGATTTGTTGAGAATTTATCCATTCAATAAAAATATAAATACAACAAGTACAATTATTCTGATGAGTGTATAATTATTCTGAAACTTAAAACGTTGTTCTTTAGGCACCTCGGTATAGAGTGGGTTTATTTTATTTGAAGTTAACATATTTTACATAGTACTTACTAAAAAATATTTTGGTGAATACCCACTCACACGCGCAGGTCAACGCGTGACCCGTGTGTGGATTGTCCCGGTACATTTTTTGTCGGCGCGTCACGGGGCGCCCCGGCTCTTATACACGACTTGTAAACAAAAGATTTCTATGAACCGATAGTAAACAAATTACTGTTACCTTTTATGGACAGACCAGGCCTAATTATGCAACATGTTTTAGAACAATAGAAACATTTTTTTTTTACTTTTTTATTAAGTATAAAAAATAAACTCGTTTTATTCCAGACATAATCTTGGTCAGATCATGTGAAGACCATGTAGATTAGTTTCTGAAATGGTCTTTTGAAGAAAGAACCACACAGATTGAGTGGACTTGTCGCATTTGTCAGTAATCGTGCAGCTCAACTCGGAACTTATTCTCTCTTCTCTCTTTTAACTCAGTTGCGGCCAAGTGGGCAACTGCAACCATGCCTTTTCAAGTTATTTATATACGAGTATATTGCTGTGAAGTGGATTGTAGTTTATTTTCGTAACAAGTGAATGTTTTTTTTTGGAAAAAGTGAATTAATATTATTTTAATGAAAAATACTCGCGGACAAATTTTGATTGGCACCTTGATAAAAATACATTTCTCCATTTATAATTAAACATAAAAATTTGATTTTAATTACATACACGATGAACGTAGTGATCTTGCAGCCGGATCTCGTACTATTGGCTTTCCTACCATTACGAGTATTTGTACACACAGTACAACAGTTTGGCATCTTAAAAATATTTTAAAATTATTAAAACAAAACGTCCGTGTCGTATTGCTGTGCTGCCAGTGGCACACCATAACTTTGTTCGCTTGCTGAGCTGGCTTAAACTGGTTTGTACCCGCGTGGGCGCCGGTGCACGCCCTGCGCGCCTTATCGCTGACAGGTCACGCACACATAGTTGTGCGTGTAGTAGTGTACCCGCGCACGGTGTTAGTAGAAGCTTTCATTCTGGTCGGTTTTTTATTCATCTGGTACAATTGACTCTCGGCTTGGTTGAGTGTCATTTAACACCCGTTATGTGTCAATCAAATCTAAGAAAGTGTATAACTTGTAATGCATATGAATTAATATATATTAAAGTACGTAGCTTACCTTCCTACTTACTTTACTAATCTACCTGTATAATTTTTGTTACAGGTTGCCTGGAGTTTTGGAGTGAATGGCGTTTATCGTAGAAATGAACTCTTAAGGGAGATCATCCGATGGGCCGTCCATACATTTTTCTTAGCAGTATACATATGCTTAACCTACCTACCTACCCTACCTACCTACCTACCTCCCTAACTCCCTACCCTACCTACCTCCCTACCATACCTACCTACCGGTATAAAAAATAGATGTTGGCCGATTCTCATAGATACCGGATAAGCACAAAAAATTTCATCAAAATCGGTTAAGCCGTTTCGGAGGAGTACGGCAACGAAAACTGTGACACGAGAATTTTATATATATTAGACTAGCTGCCCGCCCCGGCTTCGCACGGGTTGCGGTACTTATCTACGGCGTACCCTACCTACCTACCCTACCTACCCTACCTACCTACCTACCCTACCTACCTACCCTACCTACCTACCCTACCTACCTACCCTACCTACCTACCCTACCTACCCTACCTACCTACCCTACCTACCTACTCTACCTACCTACCCTACCTACCTACCTACCCTACCTACCTACCTACCCTACCTACCCTACCTACCCTACCTACCTACCTACCTACCTCCCTAACTCCCTACCATACCTACCAAAAAAAAAAAAAAAAAAAAATAGATGTTGGCCGATTCTCATAGATACCGGATAAGCACAAAAAATTTCATCAAAATCGGTTAAGCCGTTTCGGAGGAGTATGGCAACGAAAACTGTGACACGAGAATTTTATATATTAGATGTTGACTTGACAGCATGGCAGTTGAGACTATGTCATGCTCACTTAAATGTCTCACTGTTGGTGGCGCGTGTATTGGATCATTCGGTTCCCTACAAAATGGTTGAGCTGGATGGTGCTAATCCACGTGTCATGTTCGTGAACGGGCGCCGTCAGTTGAGACTGATCATCTCTTAACTGCCACGGCTTATTTTTATTATTAATCTTATATTTTGAATTGTTTCTTTATATATTTTTTTCATTGTTCTCGCAAGAATAATGTACCCAGGATTTTGTAATATCTTGATTTAAAAAGAGTGTCCTTGGAGTTTCTTGCCCGTTCTTCTCCATATAGATCTACGTTTTGGAATGGGCAACTAGCTTCAAGTTTCTGACTAACTGACCGACTCTTTGACAATTCAAAAGTGCCTGTAAATGGTTTAATTGAAATAAATGCTTTGAGTTTGAGTTTGGATTAAGTGCGGAAACCAAAACCCTAAAGAAGAAGTGATTTACTTCGGGAACTGGATTTCAGCGAAATCAACAACGATTTTTCGACGAAAAAAGTTTGGAAGGTTCCGTTCGTTAACACAAAAATTTGATTTCAGATAATTCTCGTTTTCGATTAAATTTACATGTTTGTTAATTATGCTAAAAGAATATATTTACTTGGTTTCACAATAAATTATTTATTGAAAAACTCGAGTGATATTCATTTTATTTAGAAAATAATTTGGGAGGGGGAGGGGTCCACTCCTTTGATGCCCCAAGGCCTCCAGACCACTAAATCCGGCCCTGCTTTTTATTGTCTCGTAGTTTGTGTGAAAAGTAGATTATCCTCCTCAGGTTAAACGTGCCTTCGTCTTGTGCAAGCTTGAATCCCTCGCTGCACTCAGGATTCACGACTCCCTCGCTCCGCTCGGGATTTAACACTAGGATCCTTCGTTATGCTCGGATTTCAATACGGCGCCGGAGACATAAGACACTGCTTTATCCTCTTGGTGGATAATCTACAATTAAGTTGAGTGTTACACAAGCTCGTTAGTGGCGAGAAACGCGAAGCAATAACCAATCTGCCTAGTCTGTTCCCAATATGTCGGGGACGGCTTCCAGTCTAACCGAATGCAGCTGAATACCTGTATTTTACATGGAGCGACTGCCCATCTGACCACCACAACACAGTTACTAGGTACGAAAGTGTGGAAGTCGAGGCCTTTAAACGCGAAGACCCTCCACAATCGCGAGATATGCAGTCTCAGAGAATACTTCCTAGAAGCCGACGTGGGGATGCATCGAGATGTGATCGCGGTGGACAAGGGCCTCACCCCGCTATCCGTGGCTAAAAAGAACTGGCGCATGTAGTGCTTGACACTAATGATCGCAGGAAGGTATGCCAGAGTAATGAGCTTCACGGACGCTTTTCCAGGGCTCTACATGGACCCTATGTAGATCTACTAGCGTCCGTAGCCTGGCTATGTTTCAGTGACCTCTTTGAGGAAACCGAAGGTCTTCTCTGTGCAATTATGGACGAAGTTATCATCTCGAACAATTACCGGAGACTTATTGTGGTTGACATCTGTCGGCCATGCCACCGTACGGGGGAATCAATCAGACACATTATTTCTGGGTGATCTTGTCCAGCTAACGAAGAATACTTGCATAGACAACCTTGTAGCTAGGATTATCCATTAACAACTTGCTCTGATATACAGCCTTGTGGGATCGGAAGTGCCGTACCTACTACAGGTATGTGCCCGACCCAGTTCTCGAAAATGGAAATATCACATTGTACTGTACTGCGATCGATCCATCATCTCTGACAAGACTATTGTTGCTAATAAGCCTGATAAAGTGGTGGTGGATCGAATAAAGCGGCGCCCAATGATTGTTGACATAACGGTCCCGCATGACGGGAACCTCGTGAAAGCTGAGAAAGATAAACAAATCAAGTATCTTGACTTGGCTTACGAGGTTGACGACACGTGGGATGTGGACTCGGCGATCATTGTGCTGATAGTCCTGACAGCCAATGGCTTTATAGCCAAGACCCTCGACTAACACTTAAGGAGGCTCTTGTTGGGCAGCTGGATCAAGAGCATGATTCAGAAAGCGGTACTTATGGATACGGCTCGCATTATAAGGAGGTACCCCTCTCTGGAGTTCTGACCCGTAGCTTGGACCCTGTCCCCGATACCGGTGGGCTACTATGCTTTACACTTAATTTTAAAAGTATTTTTTAATAAAAATATTTATGAATGTAATTTGTAATTACTTAAATAAAATAAAGGAGATAATAATATATTACGTTCTCCATCAACACCACTGTACATGCACACCGTTAAAATTGAACCGCCGCGTTCCCACGGAGCCCACCCACGTATCCACGCGCGGTGGGTGCCAGTCGCGGGCTTAACGTAGTTTCTGACACTTTTTTTTTATTGTGGGACATCCTTAAATGACTTCTCCCGCTCTGGGCGGAGTGGACGGGCGTGTCAGAGTCTTACTGACTAAAACCCATCCATGGTCCTTCAGTTGCCTGTGCGCCAGGGCCATGGTAACTCTTTCGAAAAATCCGCGACCCCGGCATGCATAGGCCCTTTCGGACCCCGTCCATGGTGCTGACATCTCTTTGAGGCTCGCGTGGAACACGACGCGCCGTCGACCCGGGCCTGGTCCTTACCGGACGGCAAGCTGCCCATATTAACCTAGTTTCAGACCTAAAAGTGCTGATTGCGTACTGAAAACAAGTAAGTGCGGATTTCGCCAATGAGGTGACGCACTTAATTGTTTTTTTGTATTGTGCCACGCGCAAAGAGTAAAATAAGTTAAATGAGACGTACGATGTTGGGTCCAAAACATCTTGCTGGTGTGCCCATGCCTGCGAACAGAGCGGGACTTGTCGTTGTGGCAATTTTTGGGTGAACCCCATGTCTAGTAGTGACGTCTTTAGCCTGAAATGATTCTGGTGATGAACTTAAACGTCATTCAAGCTACTTTTCACTGGCATGCGGTTTTACAATGTTTTACCATTTTTTTTTGTGTCTACACGCCTATTACTTTTTTTTGATGATTTACTTCTGTCTGCTAAGAACCGGTTAAATTATTCAGCAAGTAAAAAAATATAATTATGACAGCTATTTATAACAAGTCACATCATGTCACTGATTAATAGTGGTAAAGATCACTAATCTGTGGAAAAAGTTATATTTTCGGCTTTCATCATAGTTTTATAACAAAATTTTACGTAAATACAATGTAAGTAAGTAATATAAAACAAACCGGCAAAAATAAATATTAAAAAAAATCGTGAGTAAATATGGGCTTGGGTTTTCGCAATACGGTCAGATATTACGGGTACTGTAGTTGCCCTCCGCGGCCACCACCACGGTGCGTCTGTGGTCCCTGTCCGTGCCACCCGTGCCGGCCCATCTGTCCCCCGGCAGACTGTCGCCCTGGACCTATTCCACCAAATCCATGCTGCCCAAGATTTCCTGGTAAGGGTGCCTGGAGGAAATACAGAAATTTGTTTTTCTTTCTTTGTCTCCCGCTTATAATCCTTCAAACTATTCACATGGTTGGACACGAATCATACCATAAAGGAGTATGTCGTGACTATGAATACATGCGAAGACGTACTAAGAGATTCCCATGGGGTAGAAAAGGTATTAAAAGTTTGTTCCACAACCCTTGTGCTAATCATCTACCTGGAGAATGTGAACCTCCGGACTTGGATTGTGATTAATTTTTGATGTTAAAATTAATTTTGCAACTTTTTTAAACCTATTTGTTTTTTTTTATAGCAGATAAATAAAGTGAACTTATTTTGATTGAGTAAATTAATTTGCAGTACACATCAACTGTGTTTCACGCATTTGCAACTGCACTAATGGAAACCTCTGCTTAGTTTTTTCACAAAACCACAGATTAAAATGTTGTCTCCTACCCAACTGGAAAGGAGACAACATTTTGGACAGATGCATGGACCACATTTAATATACACGAATATTAGTGGCTGCCCACCTTCAATTATGGGAAAGTGGGGTAAAATCGGGCCGCTAAGGCAAAATATTCCCAAGTAGCACATTAGTGAATTTTACAACTTATCTTATGGCTTTAAGTTGCGAATGAGTGGTTTAACAGTGTTTGATAAAACTTATAGCTTCAAATACTACTCATATTTGTATATGAGTACCTCCTATCACTCATAGTTGTTTACCAATGTATTTTGTTACTAATTTATTTCTTATGGTTGCATAAAGTAGATATTGTTACTTAAAGTTGAAAACAGGCTTTAATTGTTACTGATTTAGAAGCAACAGTGGTATATGGGGCCTTAAAATCACTTGTAAGAAACTGTTACATATAAGCGGTAACGTACCCTTATTTGGCACTTCTATTTCCAAATGTGTAGTACCTATAATAGAGTAGTATATCACCTGTAGTGGCTGAAGGGATCGTTTTGCAGCCCGTTTGGAACCTAACATGATTGCATCTTTAAGGCCTATTGTACTCTAATATGCCACTCCAACGCGTAACTAAGTTTCAATAGGGGGTTCTTGAAAACCAAAAGCAGCTCTTTCCACTTATTTAAAACCACTAACGATCTAACAGTTCCAAAAATACATCCTAAAATACATACACGCATCGCTTCACACAGTTTGATTATTTTACTATAATCGTGTATTTAAGATTAAAAACAAAAAAAAATAAAAAAAATAATACACATGACTTTTATTTTTAATAATCTGACATACAAACTACCTTATAAATTTCGGCATTGGAAATCGGCAAATAAATTATTTACCTTCTTCGATTACGATTTTTGGACTATTCTTGAGGACCCCTAATTCATGGGCATTGGGAGATCTACAAAAGAGCAAATAATTACTGCTGGTGTAACATCCACTGATTTGCCACTAGCAACATACAAAGAAGTGATTTTTAAACCTTATAGTTCCAAATAGAGAACAAATAAGTGAAAATCAAAAGCTATAAGCTCCCTTATACATCGCCAAGTTTAAAAAATGGAGTCCTTGAAAATGTTTTGTTTTGCACAGTGTTTTATCACACTGACACATAATCACTAAGTTTTGTTAATTGTAACTGATGTATTTTGAGATTATACTGTGTAAAATCATTATCTTAGGTTTATAACAGTTTTATTTTTTATACTAATATTTCGTCAATTGACTTAGCACAGTTTGTTTAATTGTTCGTTATTTAATCGAAGTTGCTTCGAAATTTACAACGAAACCATACTATAATTTCACAGTAACAAACCATTCGCAAGGATTCTGTGCTCTAAATCAATGCACGCATTAGTGAAGTACACATGAACTTTTAATACTTACCAAATAGATATAATCCAAAATTAAAATGGCTGATCACAATACAAATTCAAAGATAAATTGACTTCTCGCCACACAAAAGAAGTTTGGCGTCTTTTTTATCACTCAATGACTGAATTAAACATCTTATCGTTCAATCAATCGCGTTCACTGCACAACTTAATCCATATAGTTCTAATTGTCACTTAAAGGTGATCGTGAGAACTATGAATTCCATTTGGGACCAAAATTAAGCTGCAATTTTTCTCCCCGTGGTTCTATAATATTTGCATAAGGGTTCTCTCCACGCTTATAGAACTTAATCATGGCTGTATATTTCACCCAATTTTACAAATAGATACGATATAGAGCTATTTTACCACGTTCGAAAGAATATAAATAAACTTTAATAGGCTATATTATGTTTTATAAATACCTAACCTATTTTGCAATCGAGATCACTTTTTTCGCAATAACAAAAAAAAAATTCATAAAAGTTATGCTTTAGGGTTTTGCCCAGTGCCTTGTGAAAAACCGGGTAGGTATACCCAAAATTATCCCTTAACAGTGGTCACAATGGAACTCACCAAGTTCTTTGGGATCACAACCCGTACAGTTTTCATGAGCGCATTTAAGACAATACACACATGCACGGCTCTTTTGCGTATATTTCAAATAAAATAATAATAAATGTATTAGGTAGTACCCGATATTACCCCGTACGGTTTTGGCCCAAACGCACTTTAGAGAGACAAAGACAAAAATAAGCTAAAAGCATGGCGCATTCAAAAATTAACTTTTATTCATTAACACTTTAATGTATGTCTTTGCTAGAAAAAAAAATTTCACTTACCTTGATATAAGACTATAATCAAACAGATTTAAGACGTAATCATTTAATATTTGACTTTGTTTGACAATAATGAAACACTTGTTGAGTCCTAGGAATATAACACAAATTCACCCTAAAAACATTGTTCTTATTTATTTTCGTCGAGCGTGCACCAACGCCATTGAATGTTTGTTGACAAACTAATCAGAATGGCCAGCTGGAACGGACAAGCGAGCTCGTTAATTTGAAACATGTAAGAAACTAAACTGCCTTGTCCCGGTTTTACCCCCATACCCGGTTTTGGACTAATTATTATTATTATATTAATTTATTTCAGATTTCCAAAAACATCCATATAATTGGTAGTAACACTGAAATGCTTATGAGAAACTAAGGTTAGTGTACCGGACGGGCGTGATCGCTGGATGCGATGTGGGTTAGGAGGTTGTATACCTATCCAGATTATTAAGGCATGACGATAGGCCCCTCACTGTCCTAGCGGGTGAGCGTCAAAATGAAAAGACCAAATCTTCAATGTCTATCATATATACCTATATATAAAAAATAATACCATTAATCTACTATTTCCTACCTTTGCTATAATTTTAGCTACGTCATCATATACATAATATTTTAACAAAATGGCGGTCCCTCCATCATGATATTAAGATGGAGGGACCAAACTGATAGACTGCTCCCTGGAAAGTTCTACCTACTCAGTGTTATAATACCTTCATTCTACCTTAATATTATTGATTTTAGCTGCCCGAAACATATATCGTTTAAAGACATCGATTATATAAGTTGGTCCCTCCAAATTGACGATTCAATTGTTTAGTGCAACAGGTAAATTGATCTATTCCCATCCAATACCAAGAGCTAATACCATTTGGTATTAGTTTATTTCCGAATTTATTTTCTATTCCCAACGAGTACCACATTTTTTTAAATAAAAAATCTATTACTAACGAATGCCAAAGCGTGACTTTTTGTACTCTCAGCTACACAAAGTTTTATTTAAATTGCGTTTTACCGAAATCTAGGGTAATCTAAATATAGGGTTAGGGTTAATAAGCTGGTCGACGGAGCCCCGCTCCGCGGGGCTCCTATTTCTGTCTAGAGGATTTAAAGGAACCTAACCAACCGAACCTCGGGATGCCACTGACGTCGACCGTCTAGGGTTAGGATTTTCGGGAACATTTATTATGTTTTCGGAAACTTAGTTCGTCACTCAAAGCATTTTAATTTTACTGAACCTGACTGCAGGGCTTTAAATACCGGTAAAATGTTCGTAACGTTCCCTCTATTTGACGGAGTTACCGTTAATATTTAAATAACGGTAGTAGATTTAACGTTACTTATGCTACATTTTAACGTTAATCTTTATTAACGTTAATTGTTAAATAACGTTAATTTTACCGTTATTTTTTATCTGTTATCTTGTTAAGTGGAAGTAATGGGGGCGGAGGTGCGTGGCGGGCCACTCGCCGCGCCGCTGTGGCCCTCTCACGCGTCGCTCTGATTCTTACGCGTGAGTAGTATAGTGAGCTGATTTAGTCAGTGTTAAGTGTGATAACTGACAATTTATCCAATATCAAGATGAGTGAAGACAATAATCAAAGTAATTAATTTACTTATTTATAGTTATTACAATAGTCGTTGTAAACATGCAGGATCTAATAGTCTAACGCACCGCCACGGCATGTCGACTGTTGTCACCGACCGCCGCGTACCGTTCGTATGTATGAGCGCTTACATTTACGCATTTCAGGCATCCCCCGATCGCGAGGAGGCTAAACGCCGGGGCGTAACTCCGCTGCCGCGAGAAATCGCGGCACAGCGGACGGAGTCCCGGCGGGATCTCATGGCGGCATGGAGAGTGCGACTGTCGCAATCCAGCACAGGGCACGCCGCAATTGCGGCGGTAAGTCCCCTCTTTGAGGAGTGGTTTGAGAGGCGCCACGGCGTCCTCACCTTCCACCTGACGCAGGTCCTCACCAGACATGTCTGTTTCGGGAGGTTCCTGTTTCGGATAAGGCGGGAGGAAACGCCCGGGTGTTATCATTGTGTGGATCGACCGGAGGACACGGTGGAGCATACGGTGGTCTGCCCGGCTTGGGCGGAGCACCGCCGTGTCCTCGTGGCGGTGACCTCTCGCGTCCAACCCTGCAGGCGTAGCATGACGCTTTCTATTTCTTGGAAGACAATACATAGCTATTTCTATACAAAGTGACATTTCGTTTCTCTATTTTTGACATTGCACCGTAAAAATCCTTCTACAATCTGTCATTTTGTCTTTCGTTTCTTCCGATCGCTGTCTAGGTCCTTTTATATGTAGACTATTTCAGAAGAAAGATTTCTATCCCAAACGTCAAAATCACTCTGACAACTGACTGTTGTCTAAGGTAGTGAAGACAATTTGATTTTGTAATCACCATGCTAAAGACATTAGACAACTTTTTACTCGACGGCCCCAAAGTATAAAATTGGAATGGAAAAATTGAATTTTTCACATTTTGTATGGAAAATGTGAAAAATTATTACCTACATGTTCAGTTTTAGGGGTTTAAGGATTTCATAAAGGGGGTCGAAATTTTCATTATTTTTGCGATAGGACACACCATTTTCGAGATATAAGCAAAATAAAAGAAACACGTGAACGTTTTACTGAATTTCGTAAAAAGTGCAGTTGACTCTTTCTACTTTGCTGCCGTCGTACTGTCTTCACGGAACGTAATTTTTGTCTATTCTTCCGTCGACAAAACCAGTTTCTATAATAGTCATGCTACGCGTGCTGGTTTAGGCCATGGTAAGGAGCGAGAGGGAATGGGAAGCCGTCACCTCCTTCTGCGAAGCTGTAATGCTTGCGAAGGAGGAGACGGAGCGCGTGAGGGAGAGGCAATCGCTGCGCCCTCGCGCCCCTAGACACCACAGGAAGAGACACCCTGGGCGTCGGGAGTCGTTTGCCGACTCCCGGCCACCGTAGGCGCGAGCTTGCGGTAAGGACCAGGCCCGGTTCGACGGTGCATCGTGTTCCACGCGCGCCTCAAAGAGATGTCAGCACCATTGACGGGGTCCAAAAGGGCCGATGCCTGCCGGGGTCGCGAATTGTTCGAAAGAGTTACCGTGGCCCTGGCGCACAGGCAACTGAAGGAACACGAGTGGGTTTTAGTCAGTAAGTCTGACACGCCCTTCCGCTCCACCCAGAGCGGGAGAGGTCATTTGATGATTTCCCACCAAAAAAAAAACTATCCCCGTGATGCCTGAAATTTGTCATAGGTAAATGGGCTCAATTAGGGGTAAACCAGTTTATTTTAAAGTCAATAGCAAGTTATCGCTTGCCCTTCAGGAAGAAACCTTGTCTGAAATACCCAACCAAAAATGTTGCATCTCGAACAAACCAACTCACTGTAGGTATTACACACGAATGAGGCGCGACGGCGTGGCGGCGGCGCAGCAAAGCGGCAACAGTGCATCTATAGTGATCCAACGCTATGCCAAAGCGAGCGCACAAGAATGTAAATCTACGGAACGGCAACGTAGCTAAATTAACGGTAAAATTAACGTTACTTGTGAATTTTACGTTAATGTTAATTAACGTTAAATTACTGTTAAGTTAAAAAAGTAACGTTACATTTTTGTAACGTTAGTAAGGTATCACATTGAAATTAACGTTACTTAACGGTAATTATTTTGTTATTTGGTAACGTTAACAAGCCCTGCCTGACTGTATCTGATTTCTTCAAACTTGTTTTGGTATTGGTTTTAAAATGTGGTACTCGTTGGGAATAGAAAATAAATTCGGAAATAAACTAATACCAAATGGTATTAGCTCTTGGTATTGGATGGGAATAGAGCGGTAAATTGGCGGTTTATTTTCGATCTTCGAAGGATAAATATTTAATACCTATTTACTACCTTCTAATCGTGCAAAATTTCTTACGCTAAAGTTTATTTTGAGCCAAACACAAACTCTGCTTTAGCTCTGGTCCTCAAGCGTTATGTTAAAGATTCTGTCGAGCGTCACATGGTGGCGCTGGCGTCCCGATTAGTCAAAGACAAACGATTTATTTAACTTATTTCCGACACGGCCATCTTGCTTGCACACGTCCTCGTGTGTTAAGTTAACCTGCAACCAAAAACTCAACAGCAGTGCGTGTTCGAATCGGCCAATTCTGACCATTTATGGCTTCAAACTTTGAAATCACAAAACTTTATCCTCAATAATTTTGTTTTAATAAAACAATTCTTCTAAATAAATAAATTAACTAATAAAATAATACATTCTAACAATAGTAAGCGATCATAAGCTATAGGGCAAAGTGAATGACCACGGCTATCCTCTGAACATCACTATGAATATGCAAGTATTAAATAAAATTAAATACGGAGTCATACGTGTTAGGGCATAAAACGAACAGATTACGTGTGACTTCGTCTTTTTAATGTTTATATCTGTGATGTCTTGTTTTATACCTCTTTAGTTGATTTTTTGTCGTAGTTGGGTTTTAGTTTTAATATCTTTTTTTTTTTTTTTAAAGTTGAATAGGTAATAAAGAACATATGGTTAGTGTAAATATTTAATTGAATACAAAAAGAAACTCGTTTTTTTACATGTATTTAAGTAAGTACTTCAAAAAATCAATCTGCCTAGTGTTTTTCCCAACTATATGTTGGGGTCAGCGTCCAGTCTAACCGGATGCAGCTGAATACCAGTATTTTACATGGAACGACTGTCTGACATCCACATCCCAGTAAATGGGTAATACCCCCTGGTACTGGGTAATACCCCTTGGTAAGACTGTCAGACTTTCGGGCTTCTTACGACCCGTAACGACTGCCAAAAATCCACGAATAACAGCCGGGACCAACAGCTTAACGTGCTTTCCGAAGCACGGAGGAGTCTCGGAATGTAAAGATGGTCATCCACCCACAGACCAACCCTGGCAACCGTAACCTTTTCGAGAGAAATAACGATAGGTAGAGGAGAAAACGAATCCAGCAAATTAACGGTAGGATGATTCTGCCAACTTCTTACAAATATGTTCACTTGCCTTCACTTTAAAAGATAACCGTCTGGTTGCCATCCTGATGTTCAGAGGGATTCTAATTTGCGTATAGGTATGTACTTCTTGTCATCATTTGATTAGCAATTAAACTCATATAGGTAGGTACTCATACAGTAGTGTATAATTTAGCTTATTGAATTTAATGTTTTCTTTTTGACTGGCAAATGAAGGGGCCTCGCAAAGCTGATGTCGCCTATGTCCACGTTTGGTCTAGCGCCGCCACTGATTTGCACTTTCTATGTCTTCCACCAGAAAGGCGGTTAAACATATTCAAACTTAAATTTCCTCGTCCATTACTTTAATTTTGTTATGAACGAACGCTAGGACTTCATTTATCACAATATTGCAGATTTTATATTCCACTACTTTAGTGGCCATTTCACACAACAAACTTCCGCTCGTTAGCGTGTCGCGCGGGACGATAATCTCCCCTAAATAGGGTTTAGTACCTATTTTAATATGTAGGTACGTCTCCATTCACATAGACCGGCTCGGAGAGCGTTTGTTTTTTACGCAGACCGGAGGTGTTGGGGGCGGATTTATGCACTCGGAGCCGACTAAGCTGTTCACATAGATCGGCTGGAAGAGCATGGGCTGGGAGCCGAGCGTATACTCTTGGAGCCGGATTCATTCCTTTAGAAACTGTGGCGTCGACACAAACAAACAAACAATCGACTGCGCGGGTGTTAAAGGTCACGCAAGCAGAGCCGTTCGGCTGCTGGAACGTAAAAGAGCATGCGAACAGGGAGAGCCGCCTAGCCGGTCGGCTGCTCTGCTCTTACTGTTTTACACTGAATGCATTGCCTACGGCGACGTAGCTTATTATCGACTTATGTGAAAATTACTGTGTGGTGTGAAGTGAATGAGCCCTGCCCGCGATGTAACTAGCATTGACTGTGCCTGCTGCGGTGACGCCTACAATGAATACGCGCTGCCCAAGACTTCGACGAGACGTAGCGATCATCGACTACGCGCCTGCTACGGTGGAGCCCACATCGATGCCTACGACGTAGCTACTATCGACTACGCGCCTGCTACGGTGGAGCCCACATCGATGCCTACGACGTAGCTACTAACGACTACGCGCCTGCTACGGTGATGCCCACCTCACCGCCTACGAGACGTTGCTATCACCTACAACGCGTCTGCTACGGTGATCCTATAACGTGACTACAGGTAGGTAAAAGTTTTCAAGTGTTTATTACTTATTAATAATGCGACTTTACGATACGCCATTATCAGTTTTCAAGTTTACATTACGACTTTCACCAAGACAAAAACAAGGTTTTTCTTGGTGAAAGTCGTAATGTAAACTTGTGGAAAGGTATGAAAACTCGGAGCGCGGCCGATAGTGGCATCTGTTAGATCAGGGATGAACTACTTAGAATTAAGAGAGGCATGTCACATTCGTTTTGTCGGTCACTCCTAAACTTATTACTGCTGAGGCGGATCTTCATGATCACTGAACGATGTTGCATATGTAACTTTTATTTAGAATGTATATATTCTACTTACCTATTATTATAACAGCATTTTTAACAGTCTACTGTAGGAACGATTAGTAGGCAGTCACCGCCAAACTCTCGTTGGCCACTAATTTACGTACTTAGCTTAGCTTACTGGTCGTTAGAATAATTGATCTTCACCTGACTTCAAACTTCAACTGCAAAAGTCGTATGATCAGTAACAATTTAGCTATGAATCTCTAGCACGGTACCGTTCGGTATAACATGGTGAATTTCAGATGAGCGCATTATAAACGTCACTGAAACGTCCAATGAGGTACCTACGCGACCTGTTTTATCTAATACCTGGAGTTGTGAAACATCGACTCCTCCGTGAAACATTTGAATCGCAAAGTTAATAATTAGATGTAAGCAGCTGGTGAGTAAAGATGTGTACGTAGATCGTTGCATAGTTGATATGCGCACGCATGTACGTGGAGGCGTGGGTAGAGCGCGCGCGGGCGGGGTGTGCGACCGGCGCGCCCTGCCGCCACGATCAATAGCCGCGCTGACGTCAGAGCACGGCGGCGCGCCATTGGCCCGCCCGGCATTATTAAATAAACCTCCGAGTGGAGTGGCGCCGAGCTCGCGCCGCGGGCACAGCACCGCAGCACGCGGCGGGCCCGCGCCCCGCACGCGGTCGCCGCCCGCCATGGCCGATATGCCGGACCTGTCGCACCTCACGCCCGAGGAGCGCGCCATCATCGAGGGCGTCATGATGCGGCAGCGCCAGGAGGAGCAGCGCGAGCACGAGATCATGAGGTGTGCCCGCGCCCCCCACCACCCTCGCCCCTCCCGTGTCGCCTAGGCACATTCGACGTACTGCACCACTGTTATTCGTGAAAGTGCCGTGATCCTATCCCTAACCATTGTTCTACTCGGGTGGTATTCATAATAACTATTGCATACACGTCGCTGCATATTGGCACCGCCGCTATTGTGTTGTCTGATCCTGTTCAGTTCCTGCTTTCGAGCGCAAACGTATCCCGTGCGAGGCCGTGTTCATAAGTTCGGTTCAGTATTGACGTAGATAAACAGTTTTATTTGGTGCTTTACTTTCTTTATTTCAATACTTCTCTATTACTTTACATAATTTCCTTCGTGCTCCTGTTTGCCGATGGCAGGGATATGACTTGTTATCGCGCGTGTGGAGTGTCGCATTAAACATGCAGTGGATTCAATGACGCATCAATATAAATTATAATACAATAATTCAATTACGTCCTTTTTTCTCACTAACGATACATGTTTACTAACTGTGAGACATTTTCTTTTCGGATTAATTTTAATCAATATCGAGTGAGGCGCTATATATTGCACAACGGGGTATCTATCTATTTTTATCGAGTTAACGTTTCAAAGATACGTGCGGAAACTGGAAATACAACTTAATTAAATTGAGATGCTGACAAAAACTGATAGTCTTATATTCGCCCTAGTATGTAGGGAGCGTAGTATTGCAATTTATTTATCTGACCTACTTTTTGACCTAGATAAGAGATAGCTTAAATTTTGAATAACATATTTATTATGTAGTGACATAACAGAAAAGTAGAGGCATAACAAGTAATAGAAAAGTTAATATTAAATTGTTTTCGAATTACATCCTATACCATATTCCGACACAAATTTAAAAGGAATTTAGTAATGTATTTAGATAATTTTGCAAGAGTTTCCGATTGCTAACAAACCTAAAATATTTTTTGATTAACCAGGCGGATAATGTGCTACATCGTTGTTGTGAAAAGTTGAAACCAAGCATTACTATGTCGCAGACCTTAACAGTAACTAGGGAGGTACTTTACACTGCTCACATTTGTATTGTGATTTCTTGAATTTGAAACTGAAATTCTCCTTTTTTCATCCATTCTTTGGATTCTATTCTATATTTTAATCAAGTTTGAAATCCAATAGGGAAGTAGTAAATGCGAAATGTTGATGTATTATAAGTACACCGCTGCCTAAACCTTAGAAGATTACAAGCTTGATGTTCATACATATGTAGGATAGTACTAGTAACATCAAATTGTGTGTAGGTATATACCGACGAAAACGATGGATGGATTGTATGAAAGAGTATATGACTAGAAAGCAGGGTATCGAGATGGCGGCTAAATAGACATAATTATATGGAAGAAGACATGCTGGGCCGATCCTTAAATTAATTGGGATAATGTGCATGTGTAATGGCAGGAGCATAATGATGTGTACCAACATTTAAATAAGACTAGGTTCTATTAATCGCGATTTCATAGAATAGAATAGAATATAATACTCTTTATTATGTACACCATAAAAATTACAGATATAAATGTATGAGACGTTTTACACAGGGTGACACAATGGGCGGTCTTATCGCTAAAAGCGATCTTTTACTGACAACCTCAACCACCACCACCTCAACCTTTTCATTGTAAGGTTGTACATACCATATTTATGAGTGTGCTGCAGAAATTAAAAGCGAAATCAAAGCGGATGCACAACGAGCTAATATTAAATTTTATAGTACCAGCATATTATTATACCACTGCAGGTCAAAGGCCTCTTCACATACAGAGCTTTGATTACCATACTTGCTGAAGGGGAATTCGCGATTTCAGATTTATAATAGTTGTATGCCCAGGTTTCCTCACGAATCATGGTGTATTTCTTCACCGTATGTCAGTGAAGTCGCAAGATAAATTTAGATAATACTTACCTATTCTTATATATGAATTTGAACAAGTCATATTGGTACTTATATTGAACTTTACCACAGACGTAAGCAAGATGAAGTCACGGTGCTGGAGCAGACGATCCGGACTCGGAATGAGATGCACCGCGCGGCTGGAGTAGAGCTCGCGGCCACCTGCCACATCTGCCTCAAGACTAAGTTCGCGGACGGCGTCGGCCACTCGTGCCACTACTGCAGGGTTAGATGCTGCGCCCGATGCGGGGGCAAAGTCACTCTTCGCTCTAACAAGGTCAGCAATATTTAAATAAACAACTATTTATTGATATGGATTTATCGATATTATCAATCATACGTCACGTCACTAGCGGTCATATATCGACGACTTTGGCGTGTGAGAACACTCCTTTTTAAACGTTTAATTTCTCCTTTTTTGTCATCAAATTTCTCAATATCCACGGTATAATTTAATTCGTTTCAAGCAATTAAATATGGACAAGAGCTTAAATATTTAAAGTATACAAATAAATATACACAAAAGTAATGATTTAATTGTTTATTTCGTGATAAAGTACTACCAATAAGGTCCTCGCTCTAATCTTTTTCTAACTTTGTTTAGGTCAGTTGGCAATCAAATTCAAATAGACATACTGCTTTTTTAGTTTCATGTTAACAAATACAATCCCTGAAAACGTGATCTCTTGACCACTCGTGTTTTCAACTCAAGGAGTAAGAACTTAATACATTTTACGCATCACCATTTTTTTTTTATAAGTGTCCGTTGTTACAGGTTATATGGGTATGTATACTATGCCGCAAGAAACAAGAATTGTTATCTAAAACCGGACAATGGATCCACAAAAGTGCTGGACAGGACTCTATGCTATGGCGCATGGAAAACGATCTCCGAGATCTACCGCCACAGCCTGACGGGTCATTCGATAAACGGCCGAAACTAGAGAGGGCACATAGTGCCGCGGAGAAAGAAAATCTCCCACTTCAGAGATCAGGCAGCGCTCTTCGTCGCCAATACAGTCAGCAAGAGCAGAGATGTTACGGGGAACTTGAAGGATTGGCTAGAACTCATCCGCACCTCGTACACCCGAGACAAAAGGCTGCATACGGGGTGGTCGAATCGGGGTTACCTCCCCCATCCCAGTTGTTGCCGCTCACGCCAGCGTCACACCCCCTCCTCCCGCCTCGGTCTTCCTCTTCAGATGATGAAGTTCCAGAGTGTGTTTCCGATGAGAACGACGAGTATCGTGATCGCGGTAAGTATGCACGCTGGCCTAACACCCGTCACCCAATCCTTTCACTTGTAACACTACAAGATCCTTTCCATCCAAGCTAATTTTGTTTATGAACCCTACACACAACACTACACCACAAATACATTAAGTAGGTACATGTACTTTAACCGTATACGTAACGTTTGTCATGTTCATCTCTGGCATTACGCAATGATAAAGTTAAGGTGTTCCGTGCGAGGTGTTCATTAATTTAAGTAGCCTCAGGTAATTGTGACTGTTAGTTATCTAAGTATTATATATCTCACTGAAACTGATAGTGTTGAGCACCTAAACTTATCTGTATCCATATATGTATTCCATCACGTTGAATCATGTAGTTAATTATAATCGTGTTCCATTGTAACATTTAGAGCCCGAATATTATTACATTCAAGACATAAACACTTGTTTGCTCAAACAGTCTTATTTTCAGAGAACTTCAAGTCTTAAGGCTTCAAACCTCGCACACAGGAGTCAATCAGTGTGGTGCTAGGTTTGGAGCATTACTATTACTATACATGTACGTTTGCCGCCGCGTACGTTTCACTTGTGAGCACTATGCCCTATGTACGCGCCCGGTACCAGCCGGGCAGCCCGGCAGCTCGGCCCCGCGAGACATACCGCCTGGCGCCTGCGATCTGGTGACGAGTGGCCCTCACCACGCCATCCCCTGTTCGCAGGTACAAATAATGATAAGAGCAGTTCCGAGAGTTCCAGAAGCCAGCGTCAGACGATGTTAAACGAGAAAATGAATAAATTCTTATCGGTGAGAGGGCGTTTTATCGGGAACTTATCTAATTATGCGTTGTAATTATATTGCTGAAGTTTAGATGTGATGATCAGTATTACTGTTGCGTATAACACTTCTTTCTCTGGTGGACCAATTGTGATGGCTGTTAATAACGTCCTATCTCTTCGAAGACACCCGTCTTCAAACCTATCTTAAGAAGAGCATTCACTCATTTTTATCATTTCCTTTGAAACCATTTTGTTTTTAAGTTGAAAAAGTATGTAACAGCATTTCTTTTAAATGACACGATTAATCAGTAAATGCTCTTTTCATTTTACAGTTTTCTGTTGTTTGAACCAAAAATTTCGATATTTTACCTTTACATATTATAAACACTGTACAATTTTATTTTAGTAGGTGGCTTCTGCACTAAATTTATGGTTCAAACAAACGCATGCTTGGGCGAAAAGAAGTGTACTTGTTCATATTTTTTACTATCAATCCGTTAGAATTGTTTGTGGTCGTGTACTTTATTTTATTGTTGCTGTTTTACTGTCTTAGGACCATTAGGACCAATTTTTCAATCGTCCGACAACTTTTATCTACAGAATAAATACAGTGGTTTGACATATTTTTATACAGAATTTGCCAACCGCAATTTTTGTTCCTCAAATAAAAGTTATCTGAAGAATGAAAAATCTGCCCTTACTCGGATAAGTTTGACACATTCTTTCCGCTTGTGCGTGATGATCACCGCTTTCGATTACTTTATTTTGAACCGGAGAAACACGCAGTTTTAGTTTATTAAAAAATCATATGAAACGTTCAGTAAGTCTTCTTACAAATGTCGTTACTGAGGTATTACTAGAATAGGAATCCCGAATTGTGTTGGAAAACAAACATTGTACTATTGATAAATACATTTTGGTTCCGGGCGCGTACATGCACGTTGGTCCATAACAAACGGACGCGGGCGATGACAAAGATGCCTTGTATAGGCAAACGTTGTTATTCATTCGATATCATTCTTAGGACAACTAGAGGCATGTGCTCCAGTTCGGCACCCGCATCTGCGTAGCGCCAACGTGGCTGCCAACAATTATTACAATTTGATTAATCATTCGCCGGCCGATTACGAGGCAGAGGCTTGCGGTCCATTCGACGTGGCGAGGACCGGGCCGTCAGGCGGACGCAGTTTCGATTCTGTGACCGATTGCCGGTGGCGGGCCCGCGACGATGGCGAAGGAGCGTACCTGCGCCCGTACGCACCAGAAGAGGGCCCGCGCCCAGATCGAGCTGTGTATAAGAGTGCCTATTTGTGGGAAGACTCCTCAGACAATAGACGGTTCACTGAAAGGAGAAAAAAGACCGTTCGCTTTGACGGGCACGAAGGTGCCGCGACATTCCCGCGCGGGGGGCGCGACGCGTCGGGCGCTCCGCACGACTGGGCCGCGCTGCGCTGGGAACCCGAGCGCCAGACCAGCCAGGACTCCGCCACCAAAGACTCGGGCATCGATACCTCTAGCACCTTCACCTCCAGTGAAGATTCGAACAGAGGCGATTGCCCTAAGGTACAGACCGCTTCACATTGTGTCGGTTAGTTGCTTCAAATTAGTACTCATTTATCTATTAGTTCAGTTTGCGGTTGGATTATGAATAATATGTAGGAAATGTTTACAGTTAATTCAGTTGTTTTAGTTATTCTGTATGAAAAATTGTCTTGATTGCGTTCAGCGTACTTGAATAGCAAATATAAAATCCACGTTTTCCCATCTGTACAACAATTAGGCCTTATAAATTTTACATACTTTACTCAAAAGTTTATAAGTAAGTAGAATACTTGATTGACTACTTAAAGTATTTATTTTATACGAAAAAAGTAGAAAGCGTGTTTATGACGATATTAATTTCGATGGATATTGTTGGCTGTAGCATGGTTGCATTGGCGAGCATGCATTACATCCTATCTATGTTGAGTGTGCACTTCCTTGTAAATTACACGGTGTTAAAGCTTCGTGGACTAGCTGTTACTGTCTTGTAATGTACAAGTTTTCATAAAACAGTAAAAAACATAATTAATAGAGGTTTTTAGTGTCGAATACTTTAATGAAGCTGATGATACAATAATTAATGTAATAGTGTTGTGGACAGTTCCCGCTGAGCTGGCAGGTGTCGGCGGACGGCACGCGCATGATCGGTCACATGGTGCTCCGGAAGAGCGTCGTGGAAGGTAGCTCGCACTCTTCAGCGGCAATTCTCGGGCTGAAGGTGGTGGGGGGCAAGCTCCTACCAGATGGCACGAGAGTCGCAGTGGTGGAAAAAGTCAAAAAAGGGTCCATTGCTGACCTAGAAGGACAACTTAGGATAGGTAAGTTGAGATTTTAGTTACTGATGTGGCTCGATCCGGTGATCGAGGTGTTACGGTGCATAAACTACATAAATCTGTACAAAACATTTTAAATTGTTCACATAAATAAACTAATCGCCTTTAAATTTTCGATATGTATGTACAACGATACTGCAATATTCAGGTGACGAAGTCCTCCAATGGAACGGCGTGCCACTCCAGGGTCGGAGTGCGGACGAGGTGGCAGCGGTGGTCGCCGACAGTAAACATGATCTGCACGTGGAGCTAGTGGTGTCGCGACCTCTCACTGCCACACGCAACCCTGCTCTGCCGTGGAGAACTCACAAAGGTACCCTCTGAGCATATAGGACCTACGCAGCTACCAATATCAACATTAAGAGTAACAATAAGAATTAAGTTACTCGTTATAAAAACCACGCTTGCACCAAAAATCACTAGATGCATTTAACGCTAAACGTATTTAAATATCGTTTCGTTTCTGTCAATCATTTGAAAATGACAGAGAAAGATCGATGTTTTAAATATGTTTAGCGCTAAATGCACGTAATGAATTGTGGTGCAAGCGCCCAGCTTAAATAATTTCGTTCTGGCAGTAGGTTCCAGCTGTATTATCGTTTAGGGTGTAAATTGGTATCACGACTTCACGAGCTTCTGAAGAATTTCATTATTACTAGATTGACGAATTGAATGGATTGATGGATGTATTGTCAGTTAAGAATGTTGAAATTGAGACCCTTTTAAAACAAAACCATAACTGTAGGCTTGGCAAGAACATTTTCCTGTAAAGAGTTAAGTTTGTTCTACGTACGCAGAAGTATACACGGAGGTGATGGGTGGGTGTGAGAAACCGAGCGTCCTCGTCACGTCACCGGGCTCTCCTGATGTGCACTCGCGGCGCCGGCCTGCTCGGTACAACCACCACAACGCAAATGTTACTGGACGTATCCAGGTTAGTGACTTGTACGAGTAACTTTTAGCCTAATATGATTTTATTTGTATTACGTTTAGGTACTTATCGGCAATGACCTAGCTCAGGACATGCTGGTTGGTGCATGCATGTGTGCTGATATGGCATCATAAGAGAAGGAAAAGGACAAAACACTCTGCAGGTTTCATACAAAAATAGGAGTGTGTCCCGTTTTTATCAAAATGGGTATCCATTATAGCCATGAAGCCAAAGTCCCAAATGTTTAAGAATGCGAGCCAGTCACTGTAATCGGGCGAAGTTCCAGGGGCGAGCCTATGTTATTAATCTGGCGCAATTCCAATCCCAGCTTACTCGTTTTTATTGAGGTTTTTGTAACAAAAACTTAACTAGGTCAAATTGCCCATCCGCAGTGAGCGGCTTTTGCAAATACGTTGTTTGTTGGGAAACAAGACAATTAAGCCTTGCTTTAGTATCGTGTAACCAATCGATAGAACTTGTGACTAAGTAGATATTTTGTTCTTCATTACACAGCTCAAAATATACTTCGACGTGAGCGCTACTCAACTGTGCGTTACAGTTGTATCGGCGAGCGGTCTCACTCCCCGGTCTGATGGATCCCCTCGGTGTCCGTATGCGAAAATATTCCTACTACCCGACAAAAGCGAAAAGAGCAAACGACGAACGAAAACCTTGGCTAACACTTTAGAACCACGATGGAATCAAAATTTTATCTACTGTGGGATTCGTATCACAGATATAAAGAGGAGAACTTTAGAGGTAAAAATGTTGCTAGTAACCTAAGTGTGACAGAATTCCTTATCAGTTTCTTTTTTGTGACACAATCTATTTTGTCTCAATTAATTATTTAGTTGATTTCCAACTAAAATAAACTCGAATCAAATTTAAATTCAACCTCTGAATCTAGAACACTAGCAAAACGCCTAGAATATATTGTGAAGGTAACACATGGAATGTTTTAAGTGCAACATGAATTATCTTTTAAGGTAACCGTGTGGGACTTAAATCGTTACGGCCCAAACGATTTCCTCGGTGAAGTCCTTCTGGATTTAGACAACATAGTGATGAACCACGAACCTACTTGGTACACGTTGAAGCCGCATGAGGAGATGGGAAGCTTCAGCGTAAGTAATTTGTTTGTTGTTGTTTAATGAACGGAAAGAAAATTTGTTTAATGTTTTCACATTTCTTACTACAAAGGTGACTCTACACTATAGCTATATTGCACCTAGGGTTTCTGATCGAGAGTTTCCGAAGCGACGATTCCCGGGAAATCTGGCATTACTCGAGACGAGAAAAAACGTCGAGAACTCGAGAAATCGCGTTAAGATAATGAACCATCCTAACTTTCGAGTTTTAAGTGATATAGACTTTCGATACAGCAGCTACTGCTTGTTTGTAATGCCGAAGGTCACATAACCAGAAAAAATCGCTAAGTGTGAAAACATAATAAAACTGTGTAACTGTAATATGAAACTAATGATCAGGTGGATGTAATTTGCTTTTTAAAATAGAGACCAATGGTTAGCAGTTGAAGCGGTTTCCCGTTTTGACCTAGTTTTTTTTTTTAATAATTGCTAGTCTTCTTTGAAGTTTCTCAGTGTTTATATGTAACTAACCAAAGACTGGAGGCAAAAGTTTTATTGGCAGATACTCAAAGTAGACACTTTTATTTTATTTGTGTTTAATTACAACACTGAATAAAACTGCTTATTTATTGGAACTTCAGGTACCTAGGTACAGACACGAGCATAAATATATTGCTATGGATAGCTCGGAAATACTATAAAATGATTTCATAATTCATGCGTTAATACACAGGGTGACTTGTAATTTGACGTATTCCTTCCAGGACATGATAGTGTGACCCATTTGCAACGATTAAGCACCCCATAAAGCCAAGGCGAAAATTCATGGAATTCGAGACAACCCAATTTTTATGTAATTTTGAAAATTTCTCAGAATTCGTCACTAAATATCATTTTTCTCTATACTCTCAAATGAAATAGCCTTCATTGCTATTCCATTGGGTACCCAATACCTTAACAAACCTTTCGATGCATCCAAATGTTTAAAAAAAATCAAACAGTTAAAATTTTAAGGAAGAAGTTTAATAACCATTTTCAAAAAGCCATATATTACATGAAGTTTGACACCAAATATCTCAAAATTTTACCATTGCATTAAGCGTACAAATTACGGGGAAAACATCTTCATTTAATCAGCTATCTAACAAGGTACATAAGTTGACAAATATTCAGAGGTGCCGATGAAACAGTCGATAATGCTAGCAAACGTCGAATTTGCAAATTGTCGAAACATTTAAACATTGAGTGATAATCGTATTAATTAACTGATTTATTCCTTTGTGTTATCCCTTTACCTTCCACCAAGCAATTCTTTCCACGTTATATAGCAAAGTCGCCGCGACCACGTCGCAAGTTGAGACACCACTTCCGAGTGGTTAGTATTACTCGCAGTCGATGAGCTAATCACTGATCACTCGTCGCTTAGTTCGCGTGTTTTTAAACGACTACACACGTACAATACAAACTCTTAATTTTTGAACATGCTTCGGTTTTTTAAACTTTTGACAAAGAATCTTTTATTTATCATGTCATTAATCTGCAATGTAGACTCCTCGCTTCATATTTTTGTTGTTTAAGAAAAAGATCAAGGCCGTAATCGTTGACCACGGATTGGTAATTGTTGTTAATAGATCAAAAGAGTTCGCTGCTGCCAACTTTGTGCCTATGGAAACTTTTTACGACATTCAGTAGTAATTGTTCAATCCCCCAATCAATTAACTCAGTCTTTTGCTATTCACAGCTGTACCTTGATCTCTCCCGAGCTACTTGCATTGATATAAAATGATGCCCAGCCCTTTAAGAAACAATGAACACGGTTGCAGTTTGTTTCTTTGAGCATCTTAACTTGTCTGTTACTGCCAGTGCACGTTTTAATACAAGGTTATTTGTTTTACAAAAGCTTAAAAATTCGAAGTTTATTAAATAATTATGAGATTGTACGTGCAAAGTAGTTAAAATACGCGAACTAAGCGACGAGTAATCAGTGATTAGCGACTACGAGTAAAAAAATGTCGTCTAATGAGTAAATGGCGTCTCAACTTACGACCTGGTCACGACGACCTGGCTACATAACTTAGAAGAATTGCTTGGTGGCGGGAAGGTAAACGGATAACGTAAACCAGTTAATTCATTCAATTATCACTAATTTTTTTAATATTTCAACAATTTGCAAATTCGACCTTTGCTAGCATTATCGACCGTTTCATCGGCACCTCTGAATATTTTTTAACTTATGTAACTCGTTAGATAGCTGATTAAATAAATACATATATCTTCTCCGTAATTTGTACGCTTAATGCCATAGTACAATTTTGAAATAACCTGTGTCAAAGTTCATGTACGTAGATGATTTTTGAAAATAGTGAATAAACTTATTCCTCTAACTTTTAACTGTTTAATGTTTTAGAAAATTTGGGAACAGCGACAGGTGTGTTATAGTATTAGGCACTCAATGAAATAGCAATGAAGGCCATTCAGTTACAGAGTATAGAGAAAAGTGATATTAAAGTGACAAATTCTGGGAAATTTTCAAAAATACTTGAAAACTGGGTTTTCTCGAATTGCATGAATTTTTGCCTCGGCTTTATGGGGTGTTTAATTGTTGCAAATGGGTCACACTTTCAGGTCCTGAAAGGAATACGGCAAATTACAAGTTATCCTGTATAAATGACAGCAAATATATACAGGGTCAAATTAAATTAGACATGTCCGTTAATATTGTATTGACAAATATTTTTGAACCCGATGCAGCATCTTATTAGTGCACTGAGAGTGCTGCTGCGGCTGCCGTGGCGTTGTAGTGCGTCAGGGATGTTTGCGGATAATAATATTAATGGTTTTGCCGCCATTATTAGGAATAGATGTGCATCCCTGATGACACGTGTTCGCGGCAGCACCAACAGTATTCTCAGTGTATTCGCAGATCGGTGGGTTTCCCCGATGTTGCGGAGGTGGATGCAGCTCCACGCAAAGTTTTAGTCGTAGTATGTTGATTTGTGTCTGTAACCTACTAACATTAGAAGTTAAGTAAAATTGTTACTAACCCTATGGACTCATGTCCGAAATAAAAGTATTCTATTCTATTCTATTCTATTATTTTGGTTTCGCTTGTCTCGCTAGATAATTTTGGTGTTCCTTAGATGGCCATATTTGTGCTGCAACTTGTATATATGCCTTCCACAAATTATCATATATATCTTCCGTCAATGGATAAATCATGAAATCAGATATGATTGCCGAGCTGTCTATAGCTATATAATAGGTCTTTACCTATGAAATTGCCGTTTTGTATGAAAAAATTTTAACGAATTTTTTTCATGAATTTTTTATTTGTATTAATCGAAGTAATCACCCATGCAATCAATGCATCTTTGCCATCGCAGTGGCAGTTTATTGATGCCCTTCTTAAAGAAATCAGCTGGACGGGAGGCAACAAATTCTTCAAAGGCATTTTGTACTGCCTCTCGGGTATTAAATTTTTTTCCCGCCAAGAAGTTATCCAAATTCTGGAAAAAGTAGTAGTCTGTAGGCGCAAGGTCTGGTGAGTAGGGCGGATGACGGAGAGCTTCCAACCCCAGTTCTTGCAACTTGGAGACCGTCTGCTGTGCAGTATGAGGTCGCGCGTTGTCGTGCAGGAGCAGCGGAGACGAGCGATTGACCAATGCTGGTTGGAGATGCGCCAGCTTCTCCATCATTGTGTTCAGTTCTTCACAGTACACATCTGCAGTAATGCTCACCCCGTTTGGTAAGAAGCTGTGATGAATCACACCGGCGCTAGACCACCAAACAGTGACCATCACTTTTCTAGGGGTAAGTTTTCGTTTAGGGCATTGTTTAGGTGCTGAACCAGGATCCAACCAACTTGCTGAGCGCTTACGGTTATCAAACAGAATCCATTTTTCATCGCAGGTAACAATGCGGTTCAAAATTCCTTCATTTCTGTGTCTGTTGAGCAGTGCAAGGCACGTCTCGACGCGTACTTCGCGCTGGCGATCATTGAGTTCGTGGGGCACCCATTTGTCAAGCTTTTTTACCTTGCCAATTTGACGCAAATGGACCAATATTGTTTTGACGCTAACGTCGAAAGCTGCTGCTAATTCAGCCGTAGATTGTGTATCATCAGCTTCCACAATCGCCTTTAATTCGTCATTGTCGACCAAAGTCTTCGGACGACCGCGAGGTTCATTTTTCAGGTCGAAATTTCCAGAACGGAAGCGAGCAAACCAATAACAGGTGGTGCGTTGGTTTGTAGAGTTAGCTCCGTAAACGTCGTTGATGTTGCGTGCCGCTTGTGCCGCGTTGCTGCCACGACGGTACTCATATTCCATAATTACTCGAATTTTTAACGTATCCATGATGACGAAAAAGATTGAAATGCGATGAAAATGTAACACTAATCAATAAAGAAATGACTACTTTTAGAAAAAAAAACCATGTTTTTAAAATAAAATTAATTTGAAATTAGAATTCATAGCCAAACAAAAATTATTTTGATTTGAAATGGCCAGTACTGCAGAACGGCAATTTCATAGGTAAAGACCTAATATTTATGCTCGTGACTGTACTATTTGTTTTACTAAAAGATTGTGATTGCAAGGTTCACTTTCCTCGTGAAGGAAACTAAGATACATATGTATTGAAAGCACACCTACTAATAAACGGACATTTAAAAAATTTAGGATTTAGTTAGTTTTGTTACAAAATGTGTATGTAATTGAAATAATAATGTAAATAAGACTTAATTAACAATTAATATTGATAAATGTTATTAAAGTTTTTAAAACTTCTCGAAAAGTTGAAGTGCAATAAATAAGTCGAGAAACCAGAAATCCTTTTTGTCGGCTTCTTTATGAGGAAATGATGCATTTTTTTTTTAAGATTAGGTACGAGTAATTTGGTTTACTTACACTACAAGTATTCCTGTTTACCCCTCCAACAAAGCTTAACGTGCTTGTGCTGGGTTCACATATAAATGATGCAATAAGTGCCTGTTGGTGCTACATCACCGCTTAAGTCACAAGTTGTTTGCAAGTTTGTTTGGCTTGGACCACCGCAGTAACCTCTAGATGACAAGCCAAATTGTGTTCAGCACGTAACGTCCGTGTCTTTTTTTAGTCATCTCATGTCCCCGACATGCTGGGCACAATTTGGCTTATAATCTATTTGCCACTGTGGTGATCACGAGGTCCGTCGGGCTGTTGGAGCTTAACGAATAATAACTAAGCGAATGTTAACTCACCAGAGGTATCGTGAGGACGAGGCGGACGGCGAGCACCTGTCGCCGCCGTCGACGTCTACGTCACGCTTGTCCGACTCGGATACGCCCAGCGAGTGCGACCTGCGCCGCCATCACTCGCTGTCTAGCCTCGCATCCAGCTCTAGTCCGCCACCAGCGCACGATGTAAGTATTCTGTAATAATCCTAATTTTATCCTTAATATGGCACATCGAGTTGTACAGAGAAAGCTCTACAAAGCCACTCTCTTTGAAAATTTAAACACCCTTCTAATAAGTAGGTACTAACAGTCAAACAAAGTTCGAGCAGCCACCTAAATTGTGAGGTTGATGAAGCAAACAATGAAAGCGTTCAGACTACTTATTTGAATAAGGATTATAGAAAAAAAAATACAAAGTATGATAAATGATAAATGATAAATGATTTTATTTCTGTAAGTAGGTTTGTACAAACACTTTTACACGGCAATCATATTTTAAAACTAGATGAGGTCGGCGTTTCCTATCTGACTACTCTGAGAAGAAAGGCCGAAACAAACTCAGAGGTCACAGTCTCTTTTAAAGTCCAGACATAATCTTGGTCAGATCATCTGAAGACCATGTAGATTTGAGTCTGAAATGGTCTTTTGAGGAAAAAATACCACACAGAATGAGTGGACCTGTCCAGTCAGTGCACGCATTTGTCAGTAATCGTGCAGCTCAACTCAAAACTTAAGGAGCTCAACGATTCGACGAACAATACCAAAGAAAGGACATTTGGGTAGGCCGCATAAATTACTCAAACTGCCAGACTATGATTAAAACTAATCAAGAAAGAAAAAATTAATAAAACAATGATCTACATAGTCTTTACATTCACAATAATTAAAATAATATACTATTTTACAAAGTAAATATTCATGTCAATATATTTATAAAAATTCATCAATGTCAACAGGTATAAAAAATCCTGAAATAATCTTGGTCAGATCATTTGAGGACCATGTAAGATTGGTGTCTGAAATGGTCTTTTAAGGAAAGAACCATACATTTGAGTGGACCTGTCCAGTCAGTGCAAGCATTTGTCAGTAATCGTGAAGCTCAACTCAGAACTTAAGGAGCTCAACCATTAGACGAACAATACCAAAGAAAGGACATTTGGGTAGGCCGCATAAAGCACTCAAACTGCCAGATCATCATTGAAACTACCTGAGAAAGCGGAAAAAAAAAAGAAACTGACGCACATAGTCCTCACATTCACAATAATTTGATAATAATGTTATACTTCAGAAAGTAAATTGTCATGTCATTCTATTTGTAATAATTATCAAATGTCAAATTTTATGTAAAATACAAATTTTAAAAAAATAGCAAAAATAAAAATAACAAAAACAACATTCAGTATGCAAAAAAAAAAATTGGAGCAACTATATGGTTGGTTGGTATATATGGTTGACTTCTGCAACACCCACAAAACAAAATTGTATACCTGCCTACATTGAACTATAATCCTACATGGGTAGGTAGGTACTCTTGGTCAGGAGCAACGCGAATCAGTTTGGTCTAACTTTTTCTTTACAGCGAATGGATATGGACGGCGCGCGCTCCAGCCGCCGCGACATGTCTCCGGCGGGCAGGGTGAGGGCCGGCATGAACAGAGAACGCGTAAGTTGTCCGGATTATAGCACGTACCCACGAACCTACTTATAATACTGAAGTTTAACTTACTTGAGCGCATGATGAGGTTTCTTAGACCCCTTCTGTTCTATGGCCTAAGGGTTCGAATCCCACTTAGTAACAAATAAATGCTTATTTGCATGACTTCCAGATACAATTTCCCTGAGGAACTTTAGTCAGTATTCCTTTGAGGACAAACGATCGCATCGACCAATAATCGTGTTAGCAACCAGTGGCGCATGCTTGCCCATTAATTTTACATTACGTGTAACGACTTATGTAAGTACAATTTCTAGCATCACAATTACAAGACATATTGCAATGTCTTAACAACAGGTATTTCAACAAGTAAACCACCGTACATTTCACGTTTTTTCTATAGTCATAGAACACTGCGTAGCCGTAGTAGCATTCATTTACTGATTGAAAATAGTCAGTAAGTAAAGTAGTAGCATAGTTGCCTACATTATATTTTATTTGAATAAACACAAAAGCGGGCTTACTAATCAGAATATTATATATTTTTACTATAGGTTTTTAATAACAATAGTATATTTTGTTAAGTTAGTTGTCAGTAGCTAAACTGTAAGGGCTGGTGTTTGCGTAGAGCGGCGGGTACAGCGTGGCGCGCTCGCAGTCGGCGGCGGGCGTGGCGCGGCCGGCGCGCGCGCGCAGCAAGTCGCCGCGCCGCTCGCTGTCGCCGCCCAGCGACCGCGACGCCTGGCGCTACACAGGTGCCGCCCCGGCGCCCTCCGACTCTACCCACCAATCACTACCACGGACGCCGACATCTGACCCCGTCGGCGCTCCAAACTTTTTCCGATTGGTCCGTGGACGTCGCAATGACAGCGGGCCTCGACCCCGCACGGAACACTGTCGTCGCGACACGCACGTTCTTTCGCCGCGTCCGCTCATCACCACTTTACTGCCACTTACTGTTTCACCTCCTAGCTCTCTCCACTTTGATTTTGTTTCATGCATCTTCCGCTGACCTCGTCCTTTTCTACCTGATATGAGCACGCTATCCATTATGGGTGTTTTTTGTGCGTTGTATTCTGATTCTGCGATTTCAAGTTAAAAATTAGTATGGAAGCAAATCTAAGAAAACAGCGCATTAATTAATGAATTTTAATGTAATCCATATCATATGTCTAATAATTGCATGTCATTCTGAATATAATAACCTAATGATTGATTTATCTTTCAAAGGCAACCTTCGTAAGTTTGTACTTGTTATGTATGTTTCAAAGAATATCTTGTTTGTTATGAATGTATTACTATTATCAATATGAATAAAAATCTAAGTTTCAATAGCATGTATTGTGAGAATTTGTAAGAGGTATTCGTCGATGAAAAAGCAATGAAATGTGATATTGCAGTGAACGAGGACCGGGGTGACGGGTCGCGCCTGCCGACGCACGCGTACGCACCACGCTTTCAGTCTCGATCAGCCACGGCCACGCCCACAACGAGTCCCAAGAAGCGACAACTGCCACAAATACCTCATCACCAGGTACCATATTAATTTCTAAATGGTATTTGCTACTAGTTAGCTGAACTTGCCTTAGTACTTAACAACTGCAGATCCTAAATTAGGTGAAGTGAGCATGTCCGTTAACCCGTACCTAGGTACAACTGCGGTGCCATTCTGTAAAAACTTAGGTGAAGTGAGTTTGAAGTGAGCCGTCAATCCCTAGCATCAGGTGGAATGACAGTCCACTTCAAGCTCACTTCACCTATATCTTCACGGTGGTATTTTTACAGAATAGACCGGCTGTTTTGTTTACTCAGGCAAATTACTAAGAAATTGATTTGTTTTTGGCCTCTACTTAGATCACTGTTTACAAAAACAAGATCAATAAAACAACTAAAAGTATTTCTTGTACCCGCAGGGTGGGCAGAGAGCAGTACGCGCGCAAGTGTCGGCGGACCTCGAGGAACGTAAGTGGATCGCCCCGCATCACATTGGCGCCACACTCACGTACCGCAGCACGCCACAAGGTCAATACACGCTGCCCTGCCCCAATAACCTGCCACCACTCTATAAATGTGCCCGTGCATCTACCGGTGTACCTGACAGATAAGGTCGCCTGTCGAACCCAACGTCCAAAATACTAATGAGAATGCATGTGTTATTTGCCACACACATAGTCAGTAATACCAGTGCAGGTGGAACTGTCAGGCATACCGTCGCGTGTATGGTCAGCTTACTAACACTTCACACTGTGTCACCTCGTCCTAGTTCTTGTAGGTAACACCTAAAACCTACACTACCCCTTAAAATAAACAGAGTTGATGTCCACTTAATAACAACAGAGACTACGGCAGCCAGCTGTGTGATTTAAATATGTGCCTATTAGAATTTTAAAACACTTACAATATTATTTAACTAATCAACCATCAGTTTAATTACTGACGTTAAAATATAAATATGTTTAACAACAGAAGTGTGTTTCACGAATGCACATAATAGAGAAACAGCTAAGTGTAATGGTATCATTAAACTTGTATATCAGTGAGAGCAATTATAATGTAGGGTGGGAAAGACATTACGCAGGACTATCCGACTCCGAGCTGGCGGCGCGCGGGGGAGGGGGCGCGGCCGCGGGGGGCTGGGCCACGCGGCGCCGCCTGTCGCCCGACACGGCCGCGCAGGATTCCGACCTCGAGTCCGTGGCCTCCGTCACGTCTAGCGCCTTCAGCACGCAGTCCGAGCGCCCGCGACCCACCAGGATGCTCAGGTACCATACAACGCACCTACATCCACGAGCTACCTAACGCAGCATGCCTACAAATATAAATATAAGTATTTTATTTCGTTTACTCCTAATACACCCAATATGAAGAAGTTAAAGTAAAAAAGTTATTACTACCATAACTTTACAGCCGGAAGCGAATCCTCCCTCCTCACAGTACATCTTCTTCTTGCGATAGTGCTACCGCTGTCTCTTACCCGTACCGATATCGCCGTACTGATCCTCCCCCTCACCGGCTACTGCCGTCCATCTGTATCCCGGCGGGTGCGGAGCGCGCGGTACGCCGGCGCCTGCGCTCCCGCGCTTACACGCTTCCGCTGTCGGCGCCGGCGCTCCGAGCGCGCTCCACGCGCCGTTTGCGCCGCATCCTCGCTCGCAGCCGCTCCGCCGGATCCTGCACTCGCGTACACTCCCACCGGCACGCTTACGAACGAAGTCACAGTTGCCCCGAATACCCTGTATACACCAATACGTATAAAATTACTGAAAACAAAAAAGATTACATTTTTCACATGGCACTATCCCGTACAACAAAACCATCGCTTATCACAACTATATCTATCAATAGAGAGCAAAGAGCTTTACCGGCTAACGTTTATTATGGCCCAGTGCCGACAAAAGCTAAAATATTTATCCATCCTAGCAGAAAAAAAGTGCAAGTTCAACCTGAAATTAGTAACTGGTATTCAGAAAAGCCTTTTAGTGTACCGACAGATAATTATCAACCACATGTAAGTAAAGGAATTAGACGAAGAAAACTCCCTAACGTAGAAAGTTTACCTAATCCGCGCGTAAGATCTCTTCCTGAAATTCCGACTGTTAACATAGGTAAAGAAGATAATCAGAATGCTGCAATAAGCAGTAGTACTGTAGATTTAGTACAAAAAGAAGAGATACATTCTCAATATCACGGTTATGACAGCGACGGCAGTGAAGCTGAAACTACAATAGATGTTAGCATCGAGAAACCGAACAGTTTAGATATAGAGAACACCAAATTAAATACAACTCACTCGTTCGAAGCATCAGGTTCACGTCAATCGATAAACTTTGCCGAGTTTAATCCTATTATATCTCAAATTAGTCGAAAAAAATTACTATCTCTCAATTTGAAAACCAACTATGATCAAAAAAGTCCTAATCAAACGAAGTCGTTGGACGTAAATACAATTAAAGAAGTAGCCAACAGTCCCAAAGCGGACACAGTACTGGCCAAAGTAGATAGAAAAGATAAACCTAAAATTGAGCGAAGACGAAATTCTGACTCATTAGTGGTACTGAAAAGCTCACGTTCAAGTTCACCCCAAGATTTATCAACACCCGATCAAATTAAAAACATGTTTAAGAGAATGAGTATAACTTCAAAAAATACTTTAGACACGCCTACTGATTCCAAAGTTGAAGATAAAAAGAAGTACGGAAATACTGTTAGTATAAACGAAGTTCCCACCTTCCAAGAATATCGTTCACCCAACTCTCTTTCCCCGCAATCCAGTATTGATTTCTCTTTCAAAAAACCTTTGCCTTCCATTATTAAGAAAGCTCGCACCCGGTCGTATTCTTTAGCAGCGACATATCATTTAGATCAAGAATTTAGTATTATGGCTAATTCTTTGTCTGTTGCTCTTTCTCCCACGAACCTCGGCTCGCCCCGTCGTGCGCTCACTCCCGTCGCCTCACACCTGCCACTTGATGACACTCATCAAAACATTCATGACGCGGCGACGGACCCCTCCTTGGACGACTCGACTGCCTGCGCTACGCCTCAATCAACGCATCCGGCGCCTCAACCAAATTTTCACCAACGTGATTTAAACCTCTATAAAAAACAATCGATGAAAAAACATGAAAAACCTTCGTACCGCCGGAATTCAAAGCGCAGTAATGACTACGGTGGACGAGAGAACGGACGCGGCAATGGCAGCAGCCAACAACATCAGGCCCTAGAGAGACGAGAGTCGCGCCGCGGACAATTCACTCGAAGTTTGAGCAACGCAGATGTGCCACCAGATGAAAAAGCAGGTAACTCATAAGATATTATAAAGGTGCTTTGATACCTCAAACTAACATAAAAAATAAGGTGTAACTTTTACCAAAGACGGCAGCCTCAGCGACACTGCTCTTGGTGGGGCGGGCGAACTGGAGCCTACCAGCGACGATGTGCTACTGAAAGCGGAACCTAGGGACTACTTCGGTCCTGGTATGGGCAAGAAGAGCAATTCCACTTCGCAATTGTCAGCAACAGGTGAATTACATCATATCACTATTGATATTAACTGACTTATCCCTTAAATGCATTTTTGGGCCTTTGAATGTTAACAAAGGTTTATATTTATTTTAATTTAGTAAACAATTCAAGTGTTGGTACGATAATCGCAGGACGGAAACGGAGATTAGGTTTTGGTAAACGTGGAAAAAATTCGTTTACGGTGCAACGGAGCGAGGAAGTGGGGCCCGAAATGCGAGGTGGCATGGGTGGCGTGTCACGGGCCTCGTCAGCCTCCAGCGAGAACGACGAAGACAGGTTCGCGGTGCTCGGCACAGACAGCATTGACACAATAGTGCACTCGCCCGGGGCGGTAGCTCACTCGCGTATTATTGGTCCGTATTACGAAGGTCACCGAGAAATGACAGAGAAGCCATCTGCATTAGCATATTTAATAATTATGGTTAATTATAAAACACAGCATGTTACAGTCATGAAACAAATAAATGTGCAATGTCGCTTATGTAAGTCAGCTAATGTAGAGCTTTATTTGGTAAATGTTTTAAAATAAAATGGAAAGTAAATGTCCCAAATATGTGTACCCCCTGTGAGAGCTATACTTATACAGTTCCGTAGATGATGTAATTAGTAGAATTTTCGTATTCGGAGAACTACCAATTCAATTTAACCACTGAGTGTTTAAATTTCCATCGTGTCATGTGATACGATAACAGTTATATTGTATTATGAGTATGACGCTAAAGTTTTTAGTTTTAACCAACCCCTAAAATAGATCTTTACCTATTTTTTACCGATGCATATTATTAATGTCTAAGTTACATTGATTGGCCATCCAAAAATTTTAATATACCTACTTGAATGATAAATACCTGTGTAAATAATCGCACTAAGCTCATAAAATCAGCTACTGTAAAATGGATAACACTACGGTAATTCACAAAATATCAAATAATATACCTATGTGAAATAATTTGTATATAATAACAATAATGAAAAACTAGAATATTTCTTCAAGTTTCAAATTGTTAAAGCTCGGTTTCAAAATGAACGCAATGTTTCGCAAAGGTATGACATCCAAACTAAGTAGTGTAATGTGCTTTTCAACGGGTAATAAATGTATGTTGCGCCGGTGTTCTCGGCGGACTGTGCGACAGCGCGCGTGTCTCGCACAGAGGGCGGCGGCGGCGCGCGGCGCAAGCGCTCCGGCACCACCACCACCGCCTTCAAGCGCTCGCACGAGGTGTGCGCCACCAGCCTCGTGTCCATATCTAGCTCGGAGGGATCCTCGTAAGTCGCGCTCGGCCGCTCCGTTTTAAGCCGCAGTTCGCCAGCTGCCTGCAGAGTTCCATTTTTATATGTGCGCCTCGATGTTGCTCGTCTTCTACATACTTTACCCCTCTCTGTGTGCCTTTCGTCTTGTCAAAGCATGATTCCAGTTAAATTGGTGTTTCACTCATCTTTTCTGTTCAGCACGCACGTGTCTTCTCTTGCATAGGCATCGCACCCTCTCGTTAAGTAGGTAACATGAGACAGCTACATTTACCTCCAGTGTCTCCACCTCCGTGTCCGACGTTTGATAACATTTTCAGTCACATGCGAGACGATGTCGTCAGTCGAAAACGAAGCTGCATTCATGATGCACGATTGTGATTGAATGATAAATGTTGCCTGAAAGCCTATGATGTATGCACTTATTTTTTTGGTCTGTTACACACAATTTTGTCTGATCGATATACACACATACCTACATCAACAATCATGCATGTTTCACCGGAATAATCACTAGTAATTTTCCATACCAAGTTATGCATAGGATGACTAAAATCTAAAACATACTTTGTTTAAACGTGGTTTTGGAGAACATAGGCATCAGTTTCTTTAATGACAATGAAATGAGAAGATAAAAGAAGAGAACAGGTTGGTTGTGGTGTTGGTTATGGGTAATTAGAAACATCAAACATCACAGTACATGAAATAAAATTGTAGATAGACTGATACGAAGTTAGAATAGAAATGGATTGTGTACCAAACTTCATTACTATTATTTTCTTGAACATTGCCTTCATAGATTTAATCTTTAATCCACTATTAAATCTACTACCTATCTACTTAATAGATGCAGACCATTCTCTAGCGTTTCTTGCACCTTTATACAATTACATCTACTAGTTAGATGTCTTGATACTTTATAATAGAACCTAGTACCTGGAATTCACGTGCTCTGCCTTAACTTTACCAATCGATGCATCCGAACGACTACCGCCCTCTTCTTCACTATTGTATCAATGTTGTAAATGTTGTATTTTATTTTATTTTTTATAACTATTCCTTTGGTAGTGGCTAAAAAGGTCTGGTCAACTTTTGTATTATTACATTACATACATTTACCTTTTTATGTGATACCTACCTACACCTTGTTTTAAAATATTTTCAATAACACAATTGCATTTATTTCAATATTTAATCATTTTTGTAAATTGTTTTTATTCATTACACTTTTAACTAATAGGTATATAAAGTAGGTATCGCTTATATTCAAATTATCTTATTGCTAAAATCGAGGGACCTTTACCCAGTTGCAGTGGTGTGGTGTAAAAACCGCTATGAAGATAATGAGCAACACCAATTCCTAATAATGGAATCCGTTTAGCTGATAATAAGTTACCTGTATAAACTATAACATGATACCTGTTTTTAGATGGTCTCCTGGTATGAGAGGGTCTGGCTCGGACGGTGGCGGCCTGTCAGACTTCATCGATGGCTTAGGTCCAGGACAATTGGTCGGAAGACAGTTGCTCGGAGCACCTACGCAGGGCGACGTACAATTGTCTATGTGTTACCAGAAAGGATTTCTTGAGGTTAATGCATGATTTTGTTGAAGCACACAAAAAACAATTATTATATAAAAATAAGACATGCTTCTTTAAGATGCAGATCAAAAATCTTTAAAAGAATAGCGTTATTATGTACTTTGTACAACCTACCGCAAACTTCTCGGTCTGTAAGGTTCGTGGAACGGTTAAAGGAGCGTAGCCGCTGCACAGCCGCGACGCTTACGACGGAACTGTTTCTTGCCTTACTGGGCCAAGGGTGCAAGTTTACCCAGTCTTCACATCATCCGAAAAAGTCTCACCAGATAAATATACCTAGGTTTTGTCCATCTGGAATTCAAGTTTTTCCTGGAGTACTAAGGCGACGTGGCTGTTTCAGGTGGAGGTAATCCGTGCTCGAGGTCTGGTATCGCAGCCAGGTAGACGAACCCTGCCCGCGCCGTACATTAAAGTGTACTTAGTGAGCGGCAAGCGCTGCATCGCTAAAGCTAAGACGAGTACGGCGCGCCGAACACTCGACCCACTTTATCAACAAACGCTTACCTTTAGAGAAAATTTCAAAGGTTGCGTGTTACAGGTGAGCTTGTCTAATTATTTTTTCAAATTCTGGCACTTGACTTGGCGTATTTGTCAAAATATTCGCGATAATTGGGTAAAGCAAAATATATTCTTATTGTATAAAGTTATTTTTGTATTAACTAAATAACACGTATACTTTCACAAATATGCCAAATGTAGCGCTCGAATAAACACACAAGCGGCGCTTACTAGTCTCATGCTGATCGGCACATACTGGTCGCATGCTGTCCGATGTGTGTAGTCGGATGACGGATGCCGCGATATTTAGTGGCACTCCCAAGACGAAAATCCATACAGAAAAGCGGCTTTCCTCCGACACTAACGTCGGATGCGCATGCCCATCACATATACAGCGTGTCCTTTAAACTTTAAAGCACTGCATTGCGACGCTGACGTCCACGTAGCGTGAATAGTTTGGTTTCCAGTCACTATAGACAAGAGCCCGCCCTGAGACTATTAATTGTTAATGGATTATATTACTTTTAAATCTCTAGCTCCATCGGTTAGCTCACAATCCGCCAAGTTAAAAAAGCAAGTACGATGTAAATTGTTTGCATACACAGGTGACAGTGTGGGGCGATTATGGACGCATAGAGGGTAAAAAGGTGTTCATGGGGGTGGCGCAGATCATGCTCGATGACCTTAACCTCTCTAATATCGTCATAGGATGGTACAAACTCTTCGGAACTACTTCATTGGTAAGGCTTTGTTATTTAATTGAATCAAATACTATTTGTTGGTGGTAAAGATCAATTTAATCAAATTAAATATTTTTTGTTTTCAGTAACCAAGGTTCTACACTGTCTACAAGTGCCAGGCGAACCTATATCACAATAAAAAAATTATAACTTGTCCAAATAATAAATCTAGTGATACTGCTTTAATATCATGATAAAACGCAAAATATCTTGAATATAGGAAATTTTCTATAAAACGAAAGATATAAAATAATATTAATAATAATAATTTATATTTTTATTTTCTTTTGGAATGCCTACCGGAGTTTTGAATAGATAGCATTTTATAGCAATGAAACAAATGTATAGTGTACTCAATAATATGTAATTAAGTATTAAAAGCCAAATGGAATTCATGTATATTTTTTATCCTTAACAGCCAATTTCACTACTCTTGAACAAGTGGTATAGATATCTTAAATTTTCAACTACAATTCATTCTAGAAACTTATAAATTAAAGCTAACGTGTGGTGAAATTGGCTCAAGAACCCAATTTTATATTTTTCATATCTTTTAGGCATATCCAGGTCGATAAAAAAAATAAAGTCATTATTTCCATATTTATATTCCACAGATATGTGTATAACATTTCCATATTTAGCAATCCATCTCATTGCGTCTAATACATCAATCAGTCTATTATTACCGCCTGACGTCACCAACGGTAACGAGTCCATAAAATTATAGTTTACAATCAACATTATTAATACTAGCTAGAGGAAAGTGGCAAAGTCAAATGTGTATAAGGATTGATAGGTAAAGGTTTCCGTGTTTATAAAATCGACAAAATGAGATTTCACTCTCAATGGTGACTTATGCTTAAATAACATAGTTAGTTAGGTACTAACCTTGATTTAAACAAAACTTGTTGAATAATCTGTAGTCCTGTACAAACTAATGTATTGGTCGTTAAACGTCTAAAAACTGTCTCAAACTCAACACTTAGTGCAACATTTGCTTGGGTTGTTTGGAAGGTGAAGCACCCGGTAACCTGCCTTCGCCTGTCCTCTTCACCCCCGTAGATTTTATATCTGCAAGAAAAAAACGTATGATTTTAAGACATTCATTCATTTTAAAATACCGACACGCCGCGGCCGGCGGCGTGATAGCTGTCATGCATTCACATGGAAGAAAATATAAAACCCCGCTAGCAGTATAATGCTGCTCAACCCTACTAAAGCCCATTTGTATGAGTAGCTTTGAATGGTTTAGCCATCGAATTTAGTTTACAATGAAAATAAAACTTTATCATTTTGCCAGCAATACACGAACATGTTGCTGAAACAATGTTGTGCAACTATTATTTCTGATGAATACAGGGCTTTACGATGGCATTAATTTTCATTTTGACAGTTCAAAAAGACAGGAATGAGTTATCACCACAATGTACAGTCACATCCGAAATATGTTCGTCACCTCAAGGGCTATTTTTGTCTGCTTATTACACGATATAACCTACTTCACTCAGCATTTAAATATTGAGTCGTAATGTCAATACCCCAGAATCACATTCAGCCATATTTACATGTCAGAGCGAATTAAAAATCAGACTCATATGATTTATCCTTACTAATATTATAAATTCGAAAGTAACTCTGTCTGTCTGTTACCTTTTCACTCCCTGTAGGATGTTTTTTCCACCTAAGAATTTTTCAAAATATTTTATTGAAAATTCTTAGGTGGAACAAATTTCCAAAGTTGATTGATATGAAATTGATGATTATTATTCAGTAAATATATCATTTCTACAGTCTCGAATTGCATTTTGAAACGACGTAAAACTGAGCTGCAATTTGCAAAAAACCAAGGAAAAATTGAATTTGGCGGGCTATAGCTGAGGATTCACCTTATCGGATTTGGATGTAATTTGACGCACAGATAGATCATGACCTGGGTTAGAACATAGTATTGTTTTCACTTTTTGTCCCTGTATTACGTTCCCGTGGGATAATTTCTGACTTCCACACGGGCGTTGCCGCGGGCAAAAGCTAGCATTTCATAAAATGGCCAGGCCATTCAAAAGATGTTAGGTTGATGTAAACTCGACATTGGTCAAAGGTATATGCTATTTTGGTCTTTGTTATCAAGTAATTAAATACCGTTTTCAATGCAATAGTCTGCTCGGTACCGTAGCTTCAAAAAGTATATTGTGCCCTGACTTGTAAAGGACAGAATTTGAAAACTGACGAAGATATAAAAGACTTGACTGTACAAACATCCCAAGAAAATTACACGCTTCGGGAATCATCGTCTATCTTCGGAAATACGAACGCGCGATGATGCGCTCTAATATAGAGCAGTTACAACCATAGAATTATTGGCTCGTGGCTAAATAATAACAGCCGCACGGGTCGATCGAAGGTTAAGCTACGCTTGCCGCGGTCGGTCGTGGATGGGTGACCTTCCATTAAATATCGTGACCCCTCCGTCGGAACGCACGTTAAGCTGTTGGCCGCGGCTATCATTCATATATCTTTGACAGTCGTTACGGGTAGTCAGAAGCCCGAAAGTCTGACAGTGTTACCAAGTGGTATCGTGTTACCCAGTAACTGGGTGGTGGAGGTCAGATAGGCAATCGCTCCATGTAAAACACTGGTAAGCAGCTGTATCCGGTTTGACAGGAAGCCGACCCTAACATAGTTGGGAAAAGGCTAGGCAGATTGAAGTATTTGCCTTTTTAGTATTACCATGATTACAAAATTATATATTAACAACTCTATGAACAACAAAAAAAACTTTTAGAGTCAGTTGACGAGCTGCGACAGGAGTGGGTAACCCGACTAAGAGAAATCTTCATACAAACGCGTATTGATATGTGCAGTACTACAAAGCGCGGTAGTACACAACTTGGAAGCTTTGCCCCTGTGGGGGGTTACTCTGAGGCACAACGTTCGTGCTAATTCAAAAAAACGAAGATAAAAGACACGCATAGCTTTTCTGGTTTAACTTACAAGTTTGTGTATTGCCAAAACAAACGCTATTAATTTACATTGCAAACATGTTACGGAATAGGGATGCAAGGGTTTGTATCAAAAAGGTACCACCCTCACCCTGTGTCCTGTGTAGAAAATACAAAAAAAAAAAAAAAAAAAACAATAAACTAGCCGGGCGCAAAAAAAAGGTCCTCTTTATGAGTACGTAGTTCTATTTTCCCCATACCTGAACCCCTATCTCAGAAGAGTATCTCTCCCTTTTATACGACTTTTTTTGGTTCTACTCCTAAGCTCTATATACTGGACAGTACAGTTTTCTTACAACAGTCGCATCAGAAAGCTGTTCTACTTGAAGAAAAATAATAAATAAATTATACAAATAAAAATACATGGTCCTACTTTATTATTAGTCCTGGTCCACCAAAAATAAAAATAATACAAATGAATGAAAACATCATATTAAAATCCACATTTTCGGAGCACATTACGCAGTATCGACACGTGATTGAAGTGAACAATGAAATCAAAATAACTCGGTAAAAGTGAACATTTAAAACGGCTATCTACGTAGCTTACCGACGGCGACCGTTGACTCCGGCCCGGGCAGCTAATCGTCCTCGGTCGAATGCGCGGGCGGTGTGTTCTTGGATCCGCCCTCTCCACCTCTGTTAGTCGTTCGTATTTTTGCGAAAGTACCTGTAGTGTACACATGGTTGTGCAAACGTTCAAACGAGCTGTCTGAAAGCACTGAAAACTTCACCGAATAGAAGGACCTACCTTGCAATTTCTAAAGTACTGCCGCAATGTGATTACTTGCACTTATCAATACATTCCAATAAGTAAAAGTACGCTTCGTTAGAGTACGACAGTCGACTTGGTAACCGCTAACCAAAGTGATATTATTATCACAGATTACCTATTTGCAACTAACTTATGTTACTAATGATAAGCGTAAACGACTCGAACGGAAAACCAATTGCAAACGATTAACCTAGGGTCCTTCCTAGGTAAGCAAGTATGTGGCCGTGGTGGCAGCTCATTGACGGAGAGGACGCTTGACCGCTGTCACATAGCCTACACATATGTGCGTAAGGACGGTTTCGCAAGATAAAGGTTTATTAAAATAATGGAATTTAGAAATGTTAATCCATATTACAGCAATCAGCTTCTATTAACGAAGTTAGTATCTACTCTAGTAAATTCTAAACTAGGAACCCATCTGGGTTCCTTGTTCAGAATTTATGAAAAAACAAATCAATAAATCGATTAATAAAAAATAAAAAGATTAGGGATTCCTACATCTGCTTCGATTTTCATCTTTAATACAAAAAAACATTGATTTGTTTATACAATAGTAAACGTGTAGTCGCTCAAAGACAAGCATAGAACTTTCATAAAACTGGCCAAATGCGAGTCGGACTCTCATACGAAAGGTTCCGTATCACCGTACAATATTTATTACTACATTTTTTTTTTAACACCTCTTTAAGTCTCTTGTATAGGGACGTCCTTTAATTTTGAATTTAATGTAATTTGTTGTTATAGCGGTCATAGTAGTACACACTGTAAAAAATTCAAGTGTCTACCTACTACGGTAGATACAAAGATACAGCCCTGTCACTGACTGACTGACAGACAGACAGACAGACAGACAGACAGACAGACAGCCAGCCAGACAGACAGACAGACAGACGGACGGACGGATGGACGGACGGACGGAAGGTAGGTCGGTCGGTTGGTCGGCATTTAAAGCTGCGTTTTCACTTAGTCTTCTGAATAGTACTGAGCGAGCTAGCGTTTGTTCACGCGGTAAATAAAAACACTTGAATGAGCGAACATGTTTGTTCAGTGATGAACGATTAGACTCCGCGAACGATAGCTCGCTCGCTCATTAATTCAGTGAAAACGACGTCACCGGCGAGCAAGCAGTTGCCCTAATACTCTGTGCATTCGCTCGACGTTGAACTTGCTCCGTTGGTGTCCGATATTTTTTTAATATTCTACGCGAATATGGAGTGGAATCAAGATTTTTTTTTACAACTTATTGAAAATTATAGAGCCTATCCATGCTTATGGGACCCGCAAACCGAAGATTACAAAAAAAAAAAACGCAATATAAAACGGTGCTTTAAAATACATAGCCAATATCACCACTGGAAGTCAAAAAGAACATTGAATCATTAACCGCTTCTTTTCGGGGTGAAAGATCTAAATCGAGCCAAAAGCAAATCAACATAATGATCGTACATATCAACCGAATGAAAATGAGAACGCAGCGGCGCCAGCGAACTGTTCAGCACCAGCTTTTGTTTAGAACTAGTGTTCGTTTTCTCGTTATAGTGAAAACGGATGCTTTCTGTTTTGACCGAACATCGCCTGAACAGCAAACATTTGCTCAAAACAAACGTTGGCTTAACAGACGACGTTCTTCTAGCGCAAAATGTTTTCATAACATTATTTTAGCGCAATGCGTTTTCATAACATTCTTTTTGCGCTTCCATAACCTTATCATAAGGCATCTTTGCTTTAAGCGCCGGTATGTGATCCATACTGTGTTGTTGATTTTCACGTGCAAAAAGAATGTCGTAAAATTGCATATCGTCTGTTACAGACCTAAACCAAAGTTCCTGTAAGGTTTCCTCCACTCCCTTTCAGTTCAAATCTTGTTTATGATTGATATTCACTAAAAGAGACCGGGACTAATAAAGTAGGACCTTATACCAAAATGGATTGTAAAAAGTATAATTATCTCAATGAGAAACATTTTTAGACATACCTTGCAACCACCTGACTTGAGTAGCCGGGCCGTATCCTTTCTCGTTTCGTGCGGCGATGCGGAATATGATGGCTGGCTTCGTGGAGGAGTCCACGTGCGCGGCGCTGAGCGAAGCCTGTGGGACAACGCATGTGTTCGCCTTGCCACAGTACACGCGCACAAACGCTAATTGTGATTTTGTAGGCTCCTAAAAATAAAAACCTTGTTATTTCATATTGCAGTATTATATAGGTACCAGCATTACATTTTTTGTAATATACCTCCGTCCTTTAAAACGTATTCAACCTGTTTTGAGCTTTGGTAGACCGGTAATTTAATTGTGTTCTAGATTTTTTTGAAATTTAGAGTTCAGTATTTGACAAGCAAAATTTTCTTACAATGGATGTCATTGCAGAAAAATTCGTAGAACCAAGTTAGGTCAGTTGATTTTTTGATTAGGCCAAAATTCTCCTAGTAAAATACAATAATGAAGTCGATTGAACGGTAATCAATCGATTTATCCAATGAAGTTATTACTTATTCCATTGTTAACTGGGAACGTTCAGTGAACGCTTTGCATCGAGTGCCTTATAGCAATAGGAATCATACCTTCAACAAATCGGTATTGACCATGTTTATCAAGCCGAATTTCCGTCTCACCTTCACGGTTTATTGTCTAGCCTATGAGTCGTAATAAATAACCTTTCGGCCTGCGACGAGACGGACACTGTTAAACCTGGTATTCCTGTCTTGACGGCACTCGACGATCGCAGCATGACCCACATATTTATATTTTTATAGCGACCCGCCCCGGCTTCACCCGGGTAGGAAAGCATAATTTAATATAGCCTATGTCACCCAGAGATAGTGTAGCTTCCCAACAGTGGAAGAATTTTTGAAATCGGTTCAGTAATTTCGGAGCCTATTCAATATAAACAAACAATCATATCTTTTCTCTTTATAATATTATTTCACTGTATTTCGTTTATTACAAAATATATTTAGGTTATACCTTAGCCTCAGCAACACGTGGTGGTTATGCTATTAAATTGTAGCTTATATGAAACGTTTGTATTTTTAACATAGCGCCATCTATTGAATACTTACTCAATCCAGTCAACAGATATCGCCATCTGTTAGAATCGTTTAGAGCTAACAGATAATTGTGACTGTCAAATAATAGACAAATAATTTGCAATAAAATAATATTGCGACTATAAATTGAGATGTAAGCTATCCTATCTTTCAAGTTGGATCAAATTGCACACGGTGTACAAATCAAATTTCAAATCGGTTCAGTAGTTTAGGAGTCCATCACGGACAAACAACGTGACACATAATTTTCTTATATAAAGATTATTCTAAACAAGTCTTTTACCCCTTACATTATATTTCCAGGCCCTGCAGTCGCGACATTAGATAGCGACAAAAATCTGTCGCTAAGTCGTATCGATGTCAAATTCCTTTAATAGATTTTCAACTTTATTTCCAAAGCATAAGGTTGAAAATCTATTAAAGAAATTTGACATCGATACGACTTAGCGACAGATTTTTGTTGCTATTCATGTCGAGACTGCAGGGCCAGGGCCTGGGAACCTTATAATTAACGTGCACGTCCTTAGAGTACCCATTGCAGTCGAGCTCTTTAGGATGTATAGCGAAAACAAGACTAAAAGGTATTAACGATCTTGTGCGTGAAGTTTTTCTCGTGTATATTTTTTAGTAGAATTTTTTATTCGTTTTTTTTTATTTGATTATATTTTTTCTTTTTATATATTGGTATATGGTGTATTTTTTTTAACAATTATAAATTATACGTGTTTATCTGGTGAACTCCTTTTTTATTTTGCTACATAATGTAGTTAGTAAGAAACGACGATAGTATCGAGAGTTGAATTAACGTTCGTTTGTTTTGCACGCGTGGATTTAGAATTATAACTCCATTTTCTGTAGCATAAGTGGTAAGACCACCAATCAACACGTGATAGAGCTTAAAACTGACATTTTATAACACAAAAATAATTAATTACCTTTGACGGTGTAGTAGACCGCACGGCTAGGTACACTGAATATTCAAATATTCCTTCAGCAGCCACTTGTGGAGGTTCCCACGACAAATGTGCACCCTCCACTGACTTCGATATTTTGATGGCTGACGGTGCACCGGGAAATCCAGGTAAACAGGTCTTAAATGCAGATTCCTATGAAAAAAGAAATAGTATTGTGACGAATATAGCGATAATGTATATTTGTCAATCATCCCATAACAGGAAAAGATATTAAGGCTTAAGGCGATTCTATTTTACTCACTTCACTATACTCGCCGCGCCCACACGAGTTGATCGCGGCTATTCTGAATTTGTAAGCTGTGCCGTGTTCCAGCGCCGTAGTGGATAAACCAGTTAAGTCCGGCAGATTATCCAGAGACAAATTGGACAAGTCCACATTGGGATCAGAAATGTAGTTTTGGACCTAGATTTAAACAAAACGGATTAGTAAAATACATGAATAAAAATAAAAATATATTCCATACGCGGCCGTTAATACAGTACATCGATTTAAGTGCGGCTTTGCCTCTTTATGCCTGCATGAGTCTCTTTCTGAAAATCGATTCTCCATACTTACGGCCGAGTTTGTAGTTCAAATAATTACCGTAAAAGAGTTGCCCTTCACGATCCCGACAGTGTACCACGCATCTTCGTCGTGTTGCTTCGGCTCCTCCGACTCAGCCTATAAAAGTGTATCAGACAGTGTTTATGAAAAATCAAACTACATTCTCTAAGCAATCAAGATAAAAACACTTTAAACCTATGTGTCTATGCAGAAGCAGAACTCAAAGACAACTTCAGGCCATGACCACTGCGAAGTTTGAAAGAAACAAGATCACAGTGATGCATATCTTTATTTATTAAGCTTTGAAATATGTACAAGGATAAAATATTGGAACCATAATATATTGAATGACCAACAAATGATGTTGTTTGATTATTATCGGTCCTTTTTTCCGCTAAATAATCACCTGCCGCATTTGGCGGTGAATCATAGAAAGGCTTGCACTTGTATTATGTATCTGACTAAAAATATTTATTGTCTTAGGAAACCCAAGCTAGAGTAGTCCAGGGGTTAAAAATGCCACAATTGCTGAGGGGTTGTGTACCACAAAGACTGAGAATAAGGTTGCGTCGGTACCTGTTCGTGTTGGTGGTGCAGCGCTGCGCTTGCGAGCGTGGCGAGCGCGTGCGCGGCATCGCTGGGCGGCAGCGGCGGCGCGGCCGGGCCGGCTGCGGCGGCCGGGCCCGGCGCCACCGAGCTGCTCACAGCGCCCTCGCCCTCGCTGGCGCCCCCGCTGCCCTCTGCGGCCACCGACGATGACACGCCCGCGCCGCCTTCCTCTCCTGGTACAATCAAATAAACAATACTTACAAATAACATCCATTATTGTCACAATTCTTCTTCATTTATGAAGATTAACAAACTGAACCAAGTAACTTTCTTTCTCTATCATAGCATTTCAAACAAGGGCAAGCAAGCTAGACTTGCACAATTTTCAAAGATTATTTTATTTAAGCATTTCTGTATATTAAACTTAAAACTCGACTTTTCCGATTTGTGTGACATAAAAGGGCATTCATATGGCCACAAAAATATATTACCTGTTAGCAAAGTAGGTGACAGCAGTGCAGAGCCATTTGCAGTCATGGTGAGCAATGGCATTGATTCACTTACTGTCGGCATCGTGTCGGCTGCACCTTCCATTTCGGACGTGTCTGCGTCGCTAAACCTAAAACACGACATAACAATGAGCCTCCATATCAAAATTGGCGAAGATTTAGATTGCATTTAGACGTAGGCGAAAACTTTTGTGTGGCGCTACGGTCTCGTATACATTTGTGGCGAGTGTAAACTCTAATTACTTAGGAACAGCATTGAATTTCCTCGGAATCATCAAACCGTTCAGCCGCTGCAATGCTTCCGCACGATAGTTTTCGTCGACGCCCGGGTTTACCATTCCCTTCCTTATACACTACAGTCAGGTCAAAGTCGCTTGCTTGCTTGCTCATTCAATTCGAAACAAATTGCTAAATAAGTAGAGAGTGTATGGGACTATTTTGTTTGCTTTATCATAAATTTTATACTAACTCATTGGGTTGATGCTGTTGAGGTGCAAGAGAGAATGAGTGTAGCACTGCAGGTCCGTTGGCAGTGGAGGAAATAAGAGGTGCTTCTGTTTGACCACTGCTAGAAATATCAGCGCCACTCTCTGCTGTGCTTGAACTGAAGAGAAATTGCATACATTATTAATTAATTTGAAATATGACGTAAATAATAATATTTATGATGTAAACATACCTTATGCCAGTGCTGAGAACGTCCTGTGCCGCACTGCTAATGTCGTTGACATCGTCGCTACTTGCAACACCCTCGCCACCACCCATATCTTCGTCCATTGTACTAGATTCATCTGCAATTTAAATATTTTTAACACTAGGCACGTTTTTTAGGCACTTTATACACAATGCATTTCAGGCAAAAAAAAAGTACAATTTTATACCATCTTGCACAATTGGTGCACCATCCCCCTCACCAACTCCACTATCAGTAGGCATTGCCGAGCTGATGGACTGGTCTGGAGACTCCTCAGCTGCTTCTGCAAGGCCTTCAGCCTCATCCAAGCTTTGTTCTTTCATCATTGGATCCAGCTGGCTCTCATTGTCCTATATAAACAAGGTGTTGCAATTAGGCATGGAATTTAAAAAAAAAATGTTATTACAAACAGCAGAATTGTCCCAACAATTAAAGTTTTATAGGCTTTGATCAAGTTTTAGCTATAAGTCTTGTGATAAGTATATCAATATCATACAGGTGTAGACAAGCAGTTGTCTCCGATATAGGCAGACTCATCTGCAACCGTTCCAGCTGTAGTGTCATCAATGTCCATTTCTTCCTCTGCTTCAGCTTCTGCTTCTGCTTCTGCTTCTGCTTCAGCTTCTGCTTCAGCTTCAGCTTCAGCGTTTGCTAGAAGTATAAATAAAGGTTCACTTCGGTCAAATATTCAGAGCTAAGTCTTCAGAGTACACAATAAAATATAAAAGTTGGAAGACATGTATAGAGAATGCTGATCATGATGCATCTCTAACCAGCCCTTAGAAGGAATCTTCATAACATCTGAGATATTCATCCCCATCTCTACAAAGTTAACATTTGAAACTATTATGTTATTGTAATAGAAAATGCAATAATTTATAAACTTCATACACATTATGAAGTTCATAAATGATTGCATTTTCTGAAGAGCCTGACGTAATCTATAGCAATTCAAAACTAAGAAAATGCCAGCACTAAACTATCATCAAGACCATGCAGAAAGAATATTAAGAACATGGTTTGCTAACACATTCAGGTTTTAATTCTATTCCTAGAATTTCCACTTTTTTCAATAATTTAAATCTTTAAGTTGAAATGAAATCTCAACCAGACCAAGAAATTTAAACATAATCTATAGTTTAAGACCTTTCGTCCTCTTTCACAATGTCATAGCATGTCTTTCCTCACTCAATCATTCAGTACTCTCTGAAACTAGAAATTGTAAAACAATAGGCTAATTATGGAGATCTAGTCACCTTGTTCAGCCTGTTGTTCTTCACCTTCTGCTAACTGTGCCGCAGCATCAATGTCCAAACCATCACTGCTGCTGGTAGGGCCTCCATTTGTTGCTACAATAGTATGTTATATTTATTTGACCGCATTTAAATCGTGCATCTTTACTAATGCTATTAATTGAAAGCACGATCACATAGTTATGAAATTGCACCACAAAAACCAAAATGCAAATCAAAATAACGGTGTCACTTCTAACAAGAACTCATTGGAATTAATAAAACTAAACAATGCCACTTATAATTAAAGATTACCTGACTCCTCAGCGGCAGCGGCTTCTTCGTTACTTGTTATATTACTATCAGAAGCTTCGACAGCTTCTCCAGCTTGGTTCTCTTCTAGAGGCAACACTTCCGCGCCATCAGGTACATCAGCGTGAAGCGCAGAATCCGACTCCATTTTTACAAAGAATTATACTTTAAAATAACATAAAATTGAAAAATATTGAAACTTAACAAGTAATTATAGGGTAATAGTCAACATTTTCAGAATATTCCGAAAATAATTATTTTTTTTGACAACTAAATTGCCATGGGTAGCCTGTGGGTAGCCATAAACCATAGAGTTCAGTTGGCGTCTTCTCTTTTTTTTCTAATTCTTCTCAAATTAATAGACAAAATATTAAATAAACAATAGTATTTTAGGCGTTAATGATACTATCCGTTTAGTGTATTTTAAATGCAAAATACACACGCAGCAACTTTGATCGCCAACGACACACGTCGACGCGCGCCGTCTCGCCAGTTATTTTAAAATCAAACGTCCACACCACACAACGCATAATATAAACCCGGGTAGTAATTTGACAGGTGTAATGTCAAATTCCTATACTAGAATGCGCGCAAAATACGTCTGCGCGCGTGTTTGACTTTCGAGACTATATCCCTGCTAACACTTTTAATCACTTTCGGCATAATGATGGCGATTATTTACTTTGGAAAACTCGGAACACAGCACACTCTCTTGACAACGTCGAGATGCCTGCACACGATTATTTCCGACTTTGGCTACATGCAGACTTATTTTGCGCGCACTTTAAAAAGCCAACACAAAAAGACTTGAACTGTCAGATTACTATCTGGGATTAAAAAACGAACTTTAGACAGATTTTGACATCACTAGTGACAAATCGGCTGTCAAAATCGGTGTGTGGACGTGGTTTTGAATCGTCAGCGACTAAAGTTGCTGCGTGTTTAGTGTATCTTACAATGATCAATCCTAACAAATATTATAAATGTGAAAGTATTAGTTTGTTTGTTATGCTTTCACGCTAAAACGGCTGAACGATTTGGATGTGCACATGGGGAGATCTGAAGAAGGACATAGGACACTTTTTATCCCGATATTCCCGCGGGATCGAGATTTATTTATTCGGTGAAACTGCAGAGTGCAGCTAGTAGTCTATAAATCCAATAAAAAAATGGATTGCGATGTATCAACGCATGTATGTACCCAATTCAACGTATGTGTACAGCCGCCAGCAGGTCAAGCTACATGAAATTGTAAAATTTCTCCAAACGATATTAAACCTTAACCTGTTAGTAGTTAAGTTCAAAATCGAATGAGAAAATCTGACAGTTTGTGGTAACTCGATGTGCTGGCGACTGTACATACGTAATTCCGAGTTGTAGATTTATTAACAATTCCGACGAGCCGTCCTGCAACACCAAAGTGGAGAACTGGAGACTCGAAGAACTGGCTGAGTCGATTGTTTTTTTAATTTGTAGGTGTAAAATATATCTTGAACAATTTCGATATTCGGTATTCTCTGTATTCTGTCATATAGAACTAGTATGTACTTGAAAGTACAAAAATACAATAAGGTACATCAATACTTGTCACTAATGGGGATATAACTTCATGATAAAAACTGCCACTTGCTCACTCACTTCAGATGTCGCTGCTATCCACAGACTACATAGAATACTACGTATCTGATATCCAACGTACAAGTATTTGACAGCTACCTCTAGCTGTCACTATCCATATTTATTTGTAAACAAGGGATTTCTTTTACGCATAATTAATTAATATTTCCCGTAACGCAGCTGTTAACTGCAAAAAAAGTGGGGGGGGAAATGGAAACCCGATATGTCATCGAGACTATGTGCTATTAAGTGATTGCTAAGTGACACAACTTAACTATATTTTAGTTCGATGGCACTGAGTTAGTAATTTTGTGAAAATTACAATTTTGCAATTCTGAATTTGACGTTTTTCACCTAAAATGTTGGTTGTCTAACTAAATCTGGCTATTTTTAATCGCGATTAAAAAGGTGTGGAATAAAATTAGTTGTCATGAATTAAAGTCCACCACCACACCTCGACTTCAGGTGCAAAACCAGTACTGTATATTTACTTTGCTTTTATCTCGAAAATCGGCCCCCTTTATAAAGTCCTTAGACCCCTAAAACTCTACCTGTAGGTAATAATTTTTCATATTTTCCATTCAAAAAGTGTAAAATTCCATACAATACACGTCGACACTACCTCAATGCGCGCCTCTGGTTCTAAAAAAAAATCACGGGGTAGGGCAAACACGTACCACGTAGAGTCGCGATTGTCAAATTAAATCTTAGTTGCGTCAAAATTATTTTTAAATTTTTAGGTATTTTTTTTTGCAGAATAGCTTTAAGATTCCGTAGCCAAAAGTAAAGAATTTTTAGTGATAGTTTAGTTCGGTGTATAAGAGAATCGGCTCCAATGTCGGCTATTCCTGTCGTACGCCTCCAGTCTTCACCAAAAAATGAACTTAAATTTAATAAATACAAGATAACCTATCCAATCCTACTTCCTACTGTAATATTATAAATGTGAAAGTTTGTGAGGATGGATGTATGTATGTATGGATGGATGGATGGATGGATGGATGAATGTATGTATGTTTGTTTGTTTGTTTGTTACTCTTTCACGCAAAAACTCCTGATCGGATTTGAGTGGAATTTAGAACACAAGTATTTTATAAGCTGGATTAACATGTAGGATACTTTTTATCCCGGTAGCACGTTCCCGTGGAATAATTCCCGACCTGCACGCGGGCGAAGCCGCGGGAAAAAGCTAGTAAATTATAAAACATTCATAGTTTATTATTTATTCATCATCATTCATTAATTCTTATTGTCAAAAGACAATGGTAAAAAAGCTGCTTTAGTGGAAAACCACTAAAGCAGCTTTTTTACCAGTGGTAGACGCTTCCATTTTCCTTAGCTCGTCTTTAAATAGTGCTACATTTCAAGTCTCATACATATTTACCTAGTTTTCATTTAATTTGTGATTGACACAAAAGTAAACATAAACAAAACAATGGCGATTCGTAGACGTTGGACGTTGGACTGTGCCAAAGAGTATAATAATAATATGGGAGGACTGTGCTGCTAGTTATAACTAGGCGAGCTTTCAGTTTAAACCCCATTGCTAGCGCTTGTCAGTGTCAACTGGTGTCAAGACTGTCAAGTGTCAACTATAGACGACACTGTGCTGTGTACTTTTGTATTCTTGTGTATTCTGTGCATTTTAAGAAAAGTACTTTGTGAGATCGGATGAAAGGGGGGGGGGGAATGGCGGGAATAACATGAAGGAAACTAAAACAAAAATAAAAAATAATTGTAAATAATGGAAATCGTTGTCAAGAAATATGAAAAATAAGTACCTAGCTAAGTATTCTTTGTTCTTTGTATCAAGTTTGTACCTGGAAAAGTGGAAACCAAAATTATCAAGCCCAAACCAAAGATTGATTTTAGCGAGTGATTTAAGTGAATTGTGTAGTGAAAGTGTTGTGCTAAATAATACCTCCCGCCGCTTGACAGAATTATTAATAAATAAGACTTGTTATCGAGCAATATATAAATATATTAAAAACACTTTCGAAGAAATTGAGTGAAGGAAATTAAATAAACTAAAGACTTGGCTAAAAGGTCTTAGCAACCAGGCCATAAAAATATTTATAAAAAAAAAAAAAGTACTTTGTGAGTGTTATTATCAGTGGTCATCATCACTCATCAACATTGATTTACCAACAGGAACAGGAACAGTGTGTTTTTCGTTTCTGTATATATGTAAGATGATGGTCATACACCGATTCTTCATCAGCTTACTTTGAAGAATAATATTCTAAAATCAAGACGAACGATGGACTAGCTAGGCAGACTCCTAGCATTAATAAAATCCTGACAAGTACTAAGGTAACAGATTACCTGCTGATATAATTTAAACTACTAAATTAAATCATGGAGCCGAAAAATAAACAAGAAAAGCCTGGCGACGGGATTCGGTCGATGAGATCGACAACAGCATTTCGAGTTATTAATTTTGAGCTATATGCGAAGCCTGTAAGTTGAATAATATAACCTATACAATCTTTATGTAACATTATTGACATTAATAATATTCCTGATTGTTTAGATGAACATGTAATAAAATAATTTTAGGTTTGTTATATAAAACGAAAAAGTGTAATGTTAGATATACAGCGGGAAAAACTAAATCACATGGGGGGGAAAATACAAATCATAAATAGCTAATTTTACTCAAGGTCTTTGGATTAAATTTTAAGGAAGTCAAATATATTCATAGATTGGTGGTATGGTACCACCACCAATTTATACATTGATAGGTAAATACCTAACAATAAACACTTCTACTAAACATGACCCAAGCACACCTACCCAACATTGTTTTTTTATAAATAATTTTTACTTTGTGAATTTCCTAACAGGATTTTTTCATGTTTGAATGTATTTGACTCTTGTTTCGGGAATAAATGTTTCCTTTCACTAATAAAAAATGCGTTAGTGTCGTGGAACAATCCTTTCGTAGTATATTTAGAACATCCATAGAATAAATTTGATTACCATAAAAAGGGTTTTAATGAGTCAACCTTAAAAGATAGACATATGCTTACGCGGCCCATTTTTTTACTTTTAAAGGGAAAAATTTCTGTCATAGATGATTTTTGCATAACTTTAACCGTTTACGCAGCGCACGCAACAAATAGAATTGAATTGAATTCTCTTTATTATGTACACCATAAAAATTACAGATATAAATGTAGACATTTTACACAGGGTGACACAATGGGCGGTCTTATCGCTAAAAGCGATCTTTTACAGACAACCTTTGGATGAAAAGCTCTCAAAAGGAATAATTTTTCCTGTATTTTCAACATTTTCCATTTATGTTCTGGTCCTTTTGGACGTAGCGTGATAAAAGCATTCCTAAAGCCTTCCTCGATAAATGGACTATCCAACACAAAAATATTTTTTCAATTCCAACCAGTAGTTCCTGAGATTGGTGCGTTCAACCAAACAAACAAAGAAGGGGTTGTGACGGAAACTTGTGATGGAAAATTCTTACACTTTTTTGGCCTAGCCCCCATTCGTCAAGTCCGTATCGTTTGATGAGGAACTACGTTCCAAAATATCCATTAAGTAAACTAGCCACTTTATTATGAGAAAATCTTTCACATGAAGATGTGACTTTTTGCCCTGTTCTAATTTTATATTAAAATATTTATTGATATTTTTTTGTTCCAGAATATTGTTATTATGGCTATAGGGTCTGCATGTTTCACTTTTGCCCTTGGTTATATGGCATATATGAGAACAAAATACGAATCAATGGGATACTATGCTACTGTGGATCAAGATGGAAAAGAATTTTTTGAAAAGAAGAAATCAAAGTGGGACTAAATGGATAATTTTAGTAAAACCAGTGTATCTACGTGTGTAATTACAGTGGTTCAGCACCCACAGACTTATTAACATGTGTCCAAAGAAATATCAAGTATGAAAGTAGCCACAGCACAAGATTTTAATAAAGTTTTAGTAAAGAATGAGAGATTTCAGAAAGTCTAGACAACATTTTTTTTTAATTTTATTTAGTTGTAACGACAGTGACAGTGGTCTAGGAGAGCAGGACAACCGGGCAACATCAGCAAGTTGTTTGGACTCCATGTATGAAATTTGAAAAAGAAAAGCTAAGGGGCACTGAAAAAGTGATATGAACTTATACCAGATCCTTTACCTGTATTTGGAGACGACTGAGCATTAAAATACAAACTTATAACATTTTTTTATGAAACCAACATACACTGACCCTATGGTCCTAGCATGGCTGTCTGTTGTTGCTGCCTGCCCACTTGAGAATAAGGCATGAGCTTATCTATTAATGTTTAATGGTGCTGCTGATCAACTGTAAAAAGTAACGTAACAATATGTATATTCATGTGCACTTGTAAAATTATATATACCTAAGTACCTACTTGTAGTTAAATAAATTATTTTAGTAAATTAAACTAAGTTGTACTAATGAACATTTACTCCTTTTATAAATAAATGCAGGGCAAAGTTACAACCAGCCGAATAATTGCTTAACACACTAAAGCAATGGATTAGCAATATCCTACAAAATGATCCAGATTGAGACTGATAGTGTTTTAAGCAATTAGGGTGCAGATTAACCAAGTTTAACCTTCAGATTTAGGTATGCATATATTTTTCGAATATTATTTTTGGCATAATATAATAATAATAATAATAATACTATATACCGTATTACAAGTATGTGCCCGACCCAGTTCTCGAAAATGACCATATCACGTTGTACTGGGATCGATCTATCATTACTGACAGGACTATTGTCGCCAATAAGCCTGATATAGTGGTGATAGATCGTTTAGCGCATCGCACAGTGATTGTCGATATTACCATTCCGCATGACGAGAACCTCGTGAAAGCTGAGAAAGAGAAACAAATTAAATATCTCGACTTAGCACACGAGCTTGTTGACATGTGGAATGTTAACTCGGCTATCATTGTGCCGATTGTCGTATCAGCCAATGGCCTGATGGCCGAAAGCCTCGACCAGCATCTCTCGAGGCTCTCGTTAGACGGTTGGATCAAGAGCCTGATCCAGAAGGCAGTACTCCTCGATACGGCTCGCATTGTGAGGAGGTTCCTATCTGGAGTCCTAACTGCCGGTAGCTTGGACCCTGCTCCCGATACCGGCGGACCACAATTTTTTATATTTTTAAATGTTTTTTTAATGTTTTTATAAAAATATTTAAAAATGTATTTAATAAGTATATAAATAAATAAATGACATAATAATAATCATTTATTTGCTAATATGGGTAATTACATAAAGTTATTGAAAGTATAGCACAGTCCAACCATATTACACCTTGAGGCATGCAAATTACAAGCTTTACTATTTTAATCCATTTTCTTGCAAAAATTATTCATAATTAATAACACAATTTAGTTTATTCATTATATATATATATATATGACTCTACATTTTATTAATAAGGGGTTAGGTACTTAATTAATTATACCAAGTAATTAGTTGTGTTATTTTATTACTTCAAATAGAAATGAAAAGAAAATAGGTACTTTTAAAAATTTAAAAAAAGTAGAAGAGGAGTGGAGTGGTAGTAGTAGTATCAAAATATTTTCACGCATTTCAAAGTACTTATTAGCTGACCGCGGCGGAGCCCTACAAAAGAAACCTGAATTCGCGAAAACAAATAATTCCTCCATCTTCATTTTGTACATATTTTCATTTTTTATGTGAACTGAAATAAATGGAGCAGCTGATTTCTTTTTCGTGTTTTCAGGGTTGCTCCCATAGTAAACGTTCATAATAGCCCCTTTTCAGTTTAAGGGAAAACGAAAACGAACGTAGTTGTAATGGATAGACGACACGGTTGGCGCAGTGGTTAAGCGATTGACTGCTGCGCTGCGTGTCGCGGGTTCGATTCCCGCACGGAACAAATATTTGTATGACCTACAAGTAGTTGTTCCGGGTCTGGCTGTTTGTGTATGTGAGTTTTGAATGTTTGTAAACGCACCCACAATACAGGATAAATTCCTAGTGGGGGGCAACGTTTTAAAAAAAAAAAGAATAGATAGATTGAACTGATTTCGGATTTAAGGTCCCCAAAAAACCATGAATTTTACAACAACAAGAAAAACAACTATCTACCTTCGTTTTGTATTTTGTGTTTTATAAATACCTACTTATGGGCAAAGGTTTTATTCAGATTTAAGAAATTTTCGCAGAGTTATGGGAATTCCGAAATCAGCTAGCGTATTATCTATGGACTACATAGGTACGTAGTATTGTACTACGATGCTCTGTGATGATAGGCATTGAGAAATATGTTTAGAAATCAGTGGTGATAGGCTACGTAGTATTGTACTACGATGCTCTGTGATGATAGGCATTGAGAAATATGTTTAGAAATCAGTGGTGATAGGCTACGTAGTATTGTACTACGATGCTCTGTGATGATAGGCATTGAGAAATATGTTTAGAAATCAGTGGTGATAGGCATTAAGTACAGTCCATTGACAGATTTTACCTCCGAGTTCGCATCACTGTCAGGGCCGGATTTAGCGGAGGGCATCCGGGGCTACAGCCCCGGGGCCTCCACAAAAGAGGGCCCCCACAATAGACTTAGAAAAAAAAACCTTTCAAATTCCGACGAGTAAACACTAACTAGTAAACAACTTTTCCTTTGATTATTTTTTACCTATAGTACTTTGTACACACATGATTATATTGTTCTTAAAATCTTAAGCAATAATTAATCAGTAATGGCACAACCATTACAATAATTATTAATCATTCGTTAAAATCCTTGATAAAAATCCCGCAAACAATGAACGTTCAGTACATATTTTGACATCTAGAGACCTTACCCTACACTAGTGCCTCTAGCGGCGAACTCAAGCGCGGTAGCCCTCATTGTGGCGTGCCAAGCAATGGGTTGCGACAGTTACACTCTCCAAGTCGCCATGAGATCCCGCCGGAGCTCTACCCGCTGTGCCGCGATTTCTCGCGGCAGTGGAGTTATACCACGTCGTTACGCCTCCTCGCGCCACTCCCATATGTGCGCGAGGATTTGCCTCCAGATTCCATGGCGGCAATCCGGCATGGAGGCTCGCCGCCTCGCCGGAGCCCGTGCGGTATCCCTGGACCAGCCGGATGGCCATGACCCTCTGGGACGTGTTCAACCGACGGGCTGGTCGGCGCCTCAATGAACGCATCCACACCGGTGCCCCGTAAAGGGCCATGGACCGGACAACCTCCGCGTAGAGCCTCCGGCAGGAGGCGTTTGGACCCCCTAGATTGGGCAGGAGCCGCTTCAAGGCAGCCCCGGCCAGCTCCAGCCTGGGAGCCAAAGGTTGGAAATGCTCCACGAAGTTCCACCGGCTGTCGAGGACGAGAAGAACGACAACCTGACACTGGGCTACAAATTGCAAAAAGCGAAGAAAATTTGAATTTTCACGGGCTACCCTGGCGCTTTCCCCAATACTTTACACAGTTATTTTCTTTGCAATCCGTATTTTTCAAGCGACCAGATTTCATTGACTATCTTATTCTTTGCTAATATTAGTAACAGTAGTTCCATGGTCTAAAAAAACAAAGAAAAAAGCGAAGAATATTATTATACCATGAGTAGTACGAGACACGAGATAACAAGAGTAATTCTATTTTGCCCTCGTTTTGTTACAAACAGTAAAAAAAAACACGTTCGGCAGTTTTTTTTGTTTATGTATAATTTCTGGGACCTAGTACCGTACACATAAAGTATACTTTGACCTAGTGGCCTTTTAATTTGGCTTTACTGGCCCTGGATGACGAGTATTGACAAGACGATTAAATAATTTATAGTTATATCTATAATATAGTCAGTAATATATCAGTACATTTTCAGTATAGTATAAAGTACTCTGTGCAGTACATAGTATCATAGTATATTCTTTGGTTTATTTCGTTATCTGTGGTCTGATCGCTGTCGATGTCGAGTGTTTTGTATTGATATAGATAGAGTATTCTCGTCAATATTTTTTATTTTACTTTTGAACAGCTGATATTGATTTCTTTTTCTTGCAGCTAAGTGTTATGGTATATTTATATATATTTTACATGTTATTTGTTAGCTAAATATCGAAAAAGAGAGTCAACAATGTTTTCTGCTCTCAAAAAACTAACTAGAAGCGGCGATGATCGCTGTCCAGCTCCTTTGCCTATGTCTTCTTCCTTGCAGAAGAAATTTTCGAAAGGAGTTCATTTTAACAGTAAGTTACTTGTGTGCATGTTACTCTACAATCTTGTTTAATACATGAGGTTAATAAGGATTTATTTATTGTAGTGAAAATACTGATAAAAGGCGACAGAAACGTTGGCAAATCGTGCCTGTTGCAGCGTCTACAAGGTGGACCATTTATCGAAGACTATGCACCAACTGATCAAATACAAGTTGCTCCTATACACTGGACATATAAAAATACTGATTACATTGTTAAAGTGAGTGAAAGTACAAAGTAACACAATATAATGTATGATTGGTTTGTTTTATGATAATAAAAATTACATCTTGCCATTGATAGAGCTCCTAACTCCACACTACACTAAATATTAATGATTCATTAAAATTATTATGCAAATTGCACAAAGAATCAAAAGTTTATACAAAATGTGAATAAATTATTTTATTTCAACATATCAAAACAGGTTTTGAATTTGGTATGTTTTATTTTCAAGGTAGAAGTATGGGAAGTAGTAGATAAAGGTCGTACAAAGAAGAAACCGCCCTTGGGTCTAAAACTGGAAAACCAATCTGCTGCAGCAGCATCTGAAGACGGCTATGAAACACCAGTTCTTGATGCCACATTCTTAGATGTATATAAAAATGCTAATGGAGTGATACTGATGCTTGATATAACAAAACCTTGGTATGTATACTCATGGCCAAATTGTAATAATTTTGCTTATAAAATACAAAAAGAAATCTTTTTATTTTATGTAAATTAGTGATATCTTAAAATTTTACTTTCACCGTTCTTTACACTGCCCCTGTAAGAAAAAAAATGGTAACACAGTCAAAGTGAGTTTTGAGAAAAAAGGATTTTGTTAAAATAGATTTCTAGTTACCTTAATGACATATATTTTAAATTATTTTTAGCCAATTAAAAGAGTCATATTTGCTACTGATATGTTTAAAATAAGTACTAATATTTCTATTATTTTAGTATATTTTTTAATGAGACACCTACCACTATTTTGTTTAAGATTTTTTGTTTTAAAACTTTTGAGATGCTGCTATTAGTTCTTTTGACTGTACCGAAATCTTCATACAAAACATAACATTGTTGTTTGTATTGAAAAGCAAGATAAAATAAGTTAATATATGCTACATGCACTTTAATATTCTCACACAGTCATATTAAAGTTATCACAAGTATTTTAATGTATGTAAATGTTTTCTATATGTTATATGAACAATGATAATATTTTGTATGAAGCATTCTTTTCATTAGTGCAAATCTAGTTCAATAATACTTTTAAGAAGAAATCTATTTGCCTTAAGTTTTTATCCAGTGACTGGCCTATTAAAGCAGGAAAAAAGTAGGGAAAGACCATTTGATCTGTATGGCCTTAGGCACCTGTCCCACCGCCGAAAATTAGCGCGAAGCAAGCAGAGTTAGCACCTAGAAACGAGTTGGCGAGCAACGAGCAGCGAGTGTGTAGTACGGATAGCTCTGTCACTGGGCTATGAGAGGGTGCGACAAGAAGAATGTCTGCCCAGGCAATTGCTGGTATGCGTGTACCAAGCAAGTGTTCTGTCTGCCCGCCATGCGAGCGTCGCTGAGCGAGTACTCTCTTGATAGCTCTTGTCGCTGCGACAAACGAGTACTCGCTGGCGGCGTGAACAGTCAGCGGTCAATTGTTAATATAATATGACATCACATATATTATACAGGCTGGACCAATAGTCTCTTAACATTTGTGTAGGATGCTGCTCAGGGCTTGTTAACGTTACCAAATAACAAAATAATTACCGTTAAGTAACGTTAATTTCAATATGATACCTTGTTAATGTTACAAAAAAGTAACGTTACTTTTTTAACTTAACAGTATTTTAACGTTAATTAACATTAACGTAAAATACACAAGTAACGTTAATTTTACCGTTAATTTAGCTACGTTGCCGTTCCGTAGATTTACATTTTTGTGCGCTCGCATTGGATCACTATAGATGCACTGTTGCCGCTTTGCCGCGCCGCCGCCGCGCCGTCGCGCCTCATTCGTGTATAATACCTACAGTGAGTTGGTTTGTTCGAGACGCAAAATTTTTGGTTGGGTATTTCAGACGAGGTTTCTTCCTGAAGGGCAAGCGATAACTTGCTATTGACTTTAAAATAAACTGGTTTACCCCTAATTGAGCCCATTTACCTATGGCAAATTTCAGGCATCACGGGGATAGTTTTTTTTTGGTGGGAAATCTTCAAATGACCTCTCCCGCTCTGGGTGGAGCGGAAGGGCGTGTCAGACTTACTGACTAAAACCCACTTGTGTTCTTTCAGTTGCTGTGCGCCAGGGCCACAGTAACTCTTTCGAACAATCCGCGACCCCGGCAGACATCGGCTCTTTTGGACCCCGTCAATGGTGCTGACATCTCTTTGAGGCGAGCGTGGAACACGACGCGCCGTCGAACCGGGCCTGGTCCTTACCGCAAGCTCGCGCCTACGGTGGCCGGGAGTCGGCAAACGACTCCCGACGCCCAGGGTGTCTCTTCCTGTGGTGCCTAGGGGCGCGAGGGCGCAGCGATTGCCTCTCCCTCACGCGCTCCGCCTCCTCCTTCGCAAGCATTACAGCTTCGCAGAAGGAGGTGACGACTTCCCATTCCCTCTCGCTCCGTACCATGGCCTGAACCAGCACGCGTAGCATGACTATTATAGAAACTGGTTTTGTCGACGGAAGAATAGACAAAAATTACGTTCCGTGAAGACAGTACGACGGCAGCAAAGTAGAAAGAGTCAACTGCACTTTTTACGAAATTCAGTAAAACGTTCACGTGTTTCTTTTATTTTGCTTATATCTCGAAAATGGTGTGTCCTATCGCAAAAATAATGAAAATTTCGACCCCCTTTATGAAATCCTTAAACCCCTAAAACTGAACATGTAGGTAATAATTTTTCACATTTTCCATACAAAATGTGAAAAATTCAATTTTTCCATTCCAATTTTATACTTTGGGGCCGTCGAGTAAAAAGTTGTCTAATGTCTTTAGCATGGTGATTACAAAATCAAATTGTCTTCACTACCTTAGACAACAGGCAGTTGTCAGAGTGATTTTGACGTTTGGGATAGAAATCTTTCTTCTGAAATAGTCTACATATAAAAGGACCTAGACAGCGATCGGAAGAAACGAAAGACAAAATGACAGATTGTAGAAGGATTTTTACGGTGCGATGTCAAAAATAGAGAAATGAAATGTCACTTTGTATAGAAATAGCTATGTATTGTCTTCCAAGAAATAGAAAGCGTCATGCTACGCCTCCAGGGTTGGACGCGAGAGGTCACCGCCACGAGCACACGGCGGTGCTCCGCCCAAGCCGGGCAGACCACCGTATGCTCCACCGTGTCCTCCGGTCGATCCACACAATGATAACACCCGGGCGTTTCCTCCCGCCCTATCCGAAACAGGAACCTTCCGAAACAGACATGTCTGGTGAGGACCTGCGTCAGGCGGAAGGTGAGGACGCCGTGGCGCCTCTCAAACCACTCCTCAAAGAGGGGACTTATCGCCGCAATTGTGGCGTGCCCTGTGCTGGGTTGCGACAGTCGCACTCTCCAGGCCGCCATGAGATCCCGCCGGGGCTCCGTCCGCTGTGCCGCGATTTCTCGCGGCAGCGGAGTTACGCCCCGGCGTTTCGCCTCCTCGCGATCGGGGGATGCCTGAAATGCGTAAATGTAAGCGCTCATACATATGAACGGCACGCGGCGGTCGGTGACAACGGTCGACATGCCGTGGCGGTGCGTTAGACTTATAGATCCTGCATGTTTACAACGACTATTGTAATAACTATAAATAAGTAAATTAATTACTTTGGTTATTGTCTTCACTCATCTTGATATTGGATAAATTGTCAGTTATCACACTTATCACTGACTAAATCAGCTCACTATACTAGTCACGCGTAAGAATCAGACAATGTTTTTATCGGCACGGCATCACAGCGACGCGTGAGAGGGCCACAGCGGCGCGGCGAGCGGCCCATCGCGCACCTCCGCCCCCATTACTTCCACTCCACAAGATAACAGTTAAAAAATAACGGTAAAATTAACGTTATTTAACAATTAACGTTAATAAAGATTAACGTTAAAATGTGGCATAAGTAACGTTAAATCTATTACCGTTATTTAAATATTAACGGTAACTCTGTCAAATAGAGGTAACGTTACGAACATTTTACCGGTATTTAAAGCCCTGGCTGCTTCCGTGCGGGCGAGTGTATCGGGGAGGGGAGGGCATGCAACGCGAGAGCGGCCATTAGGGATTTAGTGCCATTGCGTCATTCAGCGGAGCACAACGTGCGCTTTGCGTTTGCGAATACTATCGAAACAATGGTTTTGCGACCGAAACTAGGCGGAAATTTTGTTCTTAGTACAATATATGGAACGCAAGCAAGCTCCAACGATCCTAACTATTCAGAAGTGGGTGCGCAAGTTCGAGACGACGGGTTCGACTTAACTCAACCAAGATTCGGCCGACCAGGACATCAAGAGAACCGGAAAACATAGAGCGTGTACGAGACTCTGTTCGGGAGCAACCTGGCCTGTCCACTCGAAAGCGGTCTAGCGTGTTCAATTTGCCTAGAACATCATTAAATCGCATTCTACACAAGGATTTATATTTACACCCTTACAAAATTCAAATTGTACAGGCATTGAAGCTTAGTGACCATGCTATGAGATTGCAGTTTGTTGAAGAAATGCTGGAGAGATTTACGACCTTCAATAACATCTTTTTCTCAGATGACGCGTACTTCCACTTAAATGGTCACGTTAACAAACAAAATTGCAGGTACTGGAGTGACACTAACCCACAATTAAAAGCAAAGTTTACATCAGAAACCCAGAGTCTATTGAAGAATTAAAAGAAAACATATGCAATGAAATGCAAAACCTTTCCACAATCACTTGTCGGGCGGTCATGGAAAATTTCCGGTCCAGGTCGGTGTAAAATTAACAAGGTTCACATTTGGATAATGTTATATTAAAAAAATAAAATCCTAATTTGTCTTGATTAATACAAGGTGTTTATTTTTTTATAGCCAATTCAAACGTTAAGAGACTATTGGTCCACCTGTATTATGTCTATCTTTTGTACGTTTCTTGAGCGAGAAAATCATTGATAGCGGCTTCATCGACGGGGCGCGGCGGTGGGACATGTGCATTGAACTGTAATAGACGGAAACTTTTATAAGTATGTTGCTACTTACTCTTAAACTTAAAAAGATATTTGCAAGGCAGCTAGAGCTTTATACGTCATACTTATGTCATTACTATATTATCAGCAGACAATAAAATAAAGACAATTTGGAAAAAGAAAGTTAAAAACTGAAACCCAAACTACGACAAAAACGCCGATTAAAAAGGTAAAAACAAGACATCGTAACAAAATAACATCGGTTTTGGTTTTCGTATAACCGCAGTCACACGTACTAATCATGTAATTAAGGCATAAATCAAACAGATTACGTGTGACTCCGAAAACTGAAACCGATCTCAATAAAACCCAGGCCCTGCAGTCTCGACATGAATAGCGACAAAAATCTGTCGCTAAGTCGAATCGATGTCAAATTTCTTTAATAGATTTTCAACCTTATGCTTTGGAAATAAAGTTAAAAATCTATTAAAGGAATTTGACATCGTTACGACTTAGCGACAGATTTTTGTCGCTATCTAATGTCGAGACTGCAGGGCCAGGGCCTGCAGTCTCGACATTAGATAGCGACAAAAATCTGTCGTTAATTCGTATCGATGTCAAATTCCTTTAATAGATTTTCAACCTTATTTCCAAAGCATAAGGTTGAAGATCTGTTAAAGAAATTTGACATCGATAGGACTTAACGACCGATTTCTGTCGCTATCTAATGTCGAGACTGCAGGGCCAGGTTTCCTTTTCTTTTTCATAATTTTTGGGTTGGGAATCATTGAAAGCAGGTATCAAATTACATTTGATTAGCAGCCTACTTAACATTTTAGAAGGGTTTTTAGTGTTATTGAAAATAGTCAGTGTGAAACACAATAATTATTTTATTCCTATTTGGAGTTTCTGTATAGGTAACCAATATATTTTCAAAAAGTACCTACTCTTGAAGACCTTTCATATATCAAACACGTTATATTAATTCAAAATATTTTATTTTTCATCCGCTGTAAGCCGCACTGTTAGATTATATGTGACGTTATAACCCGCGAAACATCATGACGCTTCCGACGATACTTCGTTTATCAAAAATACGACGTGTAGTTACGAGTTACCAGGGAACAAATGAACGTAAATTCATACACATATAACCTGCCAAAATCATAACCCTGCTTTGATCGTTTTACCAAATGGTGTTGTACAACTGACGCCGGTGTCACCTTATTTAAACACATCTTTAACATAAGGGAAAAGGCACTTGTATTTTTTGCGACCTATCCAAGGCATTTGATTGCGTGAATCGCGAAACACTGGTCTTGAAACTTGTGCATTATGGACTGGGTAAACTTGCGCTTAGCTTAGTAAAATCATGTTTGAATTATAGAAGACTGTAGCAAATTCAAATAATCGGTTTAAATTCATTGGGTTTAAAAGTAAAAATGGGGGTACCGCAAGGCTCAATATTGGGTCAGTTCTGGTACACCACAGACTACCTGCATTATTGTCTCTTGTTTAATCCATCCAAAGGTTTTCTTTAAAATATCGCTTTTACCGAAAAGACCGCCCATTAAGTCACTATAAATGTAAAATTTCTACTTTTAGGTAAGTATATCTGTAATAGGCATGACGTTTTTTTTATTTTAAATTCTAAATATTTGTTTGTAAATAGTGCAATATTATAAGAACTATATAAACTTTAAAAAATTGCCAAATTATAAACGTTTTAAAATAACTGCTAGATAAAGACGGCACTCACAGAAGTGACGTCAAGACTATGTAACCTCATACAAGCGCCATACATTGTCCGTACCGCGCGGAATAATCTCTTCCAAAAACTTTTAAAGCGTGTAGCTTCTCCATATTTCCAAAGATTTTATATATAGGTTTTTTCGATTATCTCATTTTACTATGCCTTCTTCGAAATCACCTTATTTGTTCGAACATTTCTAATATTAGACCTCATCTCTATTCATTTGGTGGACATAATAAAGAGTATTCTATTATATTTCGTTCCTCTTTTTTGTAAATGATTACCACATTTATTGCAAAACCGACCACAAATGTTGTTATTTGCTGATGACACATCACTGATTTTTAAAGTCAGTAAATATGCACAGGAGCTCGACGACACAAATACTTGTTATTATATTGTTGTTATTATATTATAATACTTGAATGTTAGAAGTAGTAATAGCATTCGTCGGAAATACTGTTTTCCTGGGGATGGGTTATTCTGTATACATATATAAACGGAATAACCGCTGGGATCACGCATAATTCAAAGCTACAGTGGGGTCCTCACTTAACATCACTTGCAGGTCGGCTAAGTTTAGCCACTTATGCTCTTAGAAAAATCCGTTAATTAACAGACGTGGATACCGCGACCGCGAAACTGGTTTATTTTCTTTCATAGCTACCAAAAATATCAGTCTTCCTTCAAGCAGTATAGGATACTGCCCTGTTGGTCTCGCGGTCGCAAGCGCGACTGCCAAGCATGGGGTCCTGAGTTCGATTCCTTTGTCAGGCATAGTGCTAAGTATTGGGTTTTTCCATTAGGAATTTCAGGATATCATAGGGTACTTTATGTTTTTTTTTATTAGTGCAACTGTTAAACATTTTGGTATTCAACAAGTCTCATACTGTTAAAACAAATAGACACTTTAGTGTCCCACTGCAAGGTAAAGGCCTCCCGCCCCCCTTAAATAATTTTGTAATTGCTTATTCAGCCCTCTTTTATCACTTCACTCCAGTAATGAGTAAATCTTGACTAACTTACAATATGATAATGCAAAACTATGTTTCAGGACATTTGACTATGTGGTGAAGGAGTTATCTCAAGTACCAGCAGATATACCAGTTGTGGTGCTGGGGAACCATTGTGACATGCAGCACCATAGACAAGTTCATCCCCACCACATTGAACAAGCCCTTCATCATGCCAAACTTATCAGGTATGGTAGTGACGTCAGTACCTTTTAATCCAGTATCTACAGATATTGTGTAGAATCATAATAATCTGTTGTGAAGGTTGAAAGGAGAATAATAATATAAGGAAAATAAGAACTCATTCGCCTCATAAATTATTTTACTTTTATAGGACTGCCCCCGTGCGTTATGCTGAGTCCTCAATGAGAAATGGTTTCGGACTAAGATTACTCCACAAATTCCTCAATGTACCGTTTTTACGACTTCAGAAAACAAGTTTATTAGAACAGCTTCAGAGAAACCAGAGAGACGTGGAAGAGACTGAAAAAGAACTTGATGATTTCCAGGTTAGTAAATATAAAAATATTTCTTAAAACCTGTATCAAGAACCAAGTTCATTAGGGTTAGTTGGTTAGGTGGTTTAGGGTTCTTAGTAAAACAAGGAACCCTTATAGTTTTGCCAAGTCCGTTTGTCTGTCGGTGTCGGCGGCAGTGGCGGCGCTAGACCAAACGTGGACGTCGGCGACATCAGCTTTGCGAGGCCTTTCCCAGTCGAAAAGAAAACGTTAAATTCAATGAGGTAAATTACCTCTACGGGGCCGCCTCCACGAGCGAGAGAATCGCGACGGATCCGCACTTTTACGTAGGGTAATCTCCACCCAGGACGATTATTCCGCTAGCGTATCGTCGCGACTCGTAACGGAATCGCCGCGTTTCCGCGACGAGGCGTTTTGCAATAGTTTTGTTGAAGAGTTAACGTAACGTCCTTGCTTGGCAGACAGGCAACGCGGACATGACGCGGGCGGGATGCCTGCGTTAAGACAGCGCGCTCGCCGCGCTGTCGCTGCGAGAGCGCCACGGTCCGCGGCGAGAGCGCAACGTGCGCGCCGCCAGTAGCAACGAGCACGCGGCGATGCAATGACGTTTCGCTCGCACTCACTCGTCGCATCGCCGCGATTCTCGCTCGTAGAGACGGCCCCTAAGAGAGTGTATAGAAATACGTTTCACGACGATAATATCGCCGCGATTCTTTCGCGGCGAAAGGATAAAGGCGGCCCCTACATGAAACATTCATGTAGGGGCCGCACATATGTACGTACACATACATATGTGTACCTACCTATATGAGTTTAATTGCTAATCAAATGATGACAAGAATTACATACCTATATACAAATTAAAATCCCTCTGAACATCAGGATGGCAACCAGCCGGTTATCTTTTAAAGTGAAGGCAGGTAGGGTAAGGTTGCGATTATTGGACCACTTAACTTTTAGCGGTTATAGCACCTGAAGTATGACATTTAAGGGAATAGTGATTATCCAATTTTATAGGTCTTATACATATGTCCTCGTAGGTGTGTTTTCGGATTTTTTGTTTGAAGCATAAAGGAACAAAACAGAAAAAACTGTTTTTGTGATAGTTCCCTTATTTGGACCACAGTCTCTTTCATTGGACCTCCTAGTTGCTATGATTGGACTTAGGACATTTTGTCTGCTGGTCCATTCAAGGTGCCCAAGGAAATTGAAATAAAATAAAATATAATACAAAATTAAAACACAGTCTTTTTATTAATAAGAATCACAAGTAATCACAACGTCTTAATTTAACGGTGAAATGAAAAATTTAAAAAATCTTAACGAAGTAATTGGCTATTAAATAGCCTATTATGAGGTAGGTTAAACAATCAGTCTAGTCTTAAATGTAATAATTGTGAGCACTGGTTAATTAACCACTTAAAATAATAAAATGGATGAAACTGAACATTAAGGCACATGTTCCACATTATAAAAAATCAACATAGAGTATAATATTAATACAATACAATATAAATTTAATATGAAATAACTGAATTATTCTTAGTTATAGCAGTGAATAGACACATTAAATGATAATAATTTTGGTTTTAGAGATCAATCAGTGACATGATGGACAAAAATATTACTTTATCCCCTGTTTTAATGTCGCTTTTGGTACACCATATATCCTGCTTGCTTCGTTTAATCCGACCTCTTTTTTACTCAAAGCTAGTAACGCTAATCTCATACTTCCTTCATTCCAGTCATAATACTGGCCTCGTTTTGCCATGCTAAAACAAAAAAATATATATTAAAACCGAAATTTTTGAAGTTGCCTTCATTGGACCGGTCTAATCAAGGAGCCTTGCACTGGTCCATTGATGGCAATTCGCTGCTATCACATTAAAATATAAATAAATAAAAAACTATTAATCTTATGTGCCATTGGATTGGTAAATTAGCTGAACAAATAAATATGTTATGCTAATAAAAATAATCACATTGATAAACCGAATAAATCTGTACTTACATGGTAAAGTATGTCGCGCAAATATTATATTGGGAGCTCTTAAAACACACCAAAGCACGTTCTTCCCGAACGAAGCTCACGGAGACACTGGCGGTTGAGGGGGCGGGTGGGGGGTCGAATAGGCAGCGTTTCGTCATAAAGGACAATTATTATTACAATTCGTTTTCGAGAAATCAAAGCGGTCCAATCAAGGCGCTGGTCCAATGGTCGCAACCTTACCCTAAACATATTATTAGACTTCCAGCCCGCCGGTTGAACGAGTCCCAACGGGTCATGGCCATCCGGCTAGTTCGGGGATATCGCACGGTCTCCTGCGAGGCGACGAGCCTGGATTGCCGCCATGGGATCTGGAGGCAAAAGTCCTCGCACACATTTGGGAGTGGCGCGAGGAGGCGAAACGCCGGGGCGTAACTCCACTGGCGCGAGAAATCGCGGCACAGCGGACAGAGCTCCGGCGGGATCTCATGGCGGCATGCAGAGTGCGACTGTCGCAACCCAGTGCAGGGCACGTCACATTTGCGGCGGTAAGTCCCCTCTGAGGAGTGGATTGAGAGGCGCCACGGGGTCCTCACATTCCGCCTGACGTAGGTCCTCAGCGGACATGGTTCTTATGGGAGGTTCCTGTTTCGTAGAAGGCGGCCGAAAACGCCGACGGGAGGACACGGCGGAGCACCGCCGTGTCCTTGTGGCGGCGATCGGCGGCGGTGATCTCTCGCGTCCGGCCTTGCTCCAGGCCATGGTAAGGAGCGAGAGGGCATGAGAAGCCGTCACCTCCTTCTGCGAAGCAGTAATGCTCGCGAAGGAGGAGGCGGAGCGCGTGAGGGTGAGCAATCGTTGTGCCCTCATGCCCCTAGTCGCCGCAGGAGGAGACACCCTAGGCGTCCGGAGTCGATAGCCGATTCCCGGCCACCGCAGGCGCGGGCTTGCGGACGGCGAACAATGGGTAGCTCGCCGTCAGGTAAGGACCAGGCCCGGGTCGACAGCGCGTTGTATTCCACGCGCGCCTCAAAGAAATGTCAGCAATAAATGACGGGGTCCGATAGGGCCGATGCCTGCTGGGGTCGTGGATTGTTCGAAAGAGTTACCGTGGTCCTGGCGCACAGGCAACTGAAGGAACACGGGTGGGTTTTAGGCAGTAAAAGTCTGACACGCCCTTCCGCTCCACCCAGAGCGGGAGAAGTTATTTGATGACATCCCGCACAAAAAAAAAGGTTAACATATACCTAAGAAGTTGGCAGAATCATCCCAGCGATGATTTGCAGGATTCGTTTTCTCCTCTATCTATCGTTCTTGCTCTTGACAAAGTTTATTTTCGTTATATGTATAAATCTATGTACTGGTATTTTCCAAGTTATCTATCCCGTATGTTGCACTTCCATGTTTTGTCTCTACATCACCCTAGGGTTGACTGGCAGAAAATGCCTCAGGCGTTAAGTTCGCCTTTGGACAGTATTTTTTTTACTTTTGCATATAGTTTTATTAAATAAATAATAATATCTTTTAAAATTTAAAATAATTAAAAAACTAGTTTTTCACTCATTTAGTAATAAAAACGACAAGATAATTAACAGTACACTGTTGCCTGTGAAAACAAAACTTCTGCTTGCGAGTCTGCGAGGTTTGACAGATAATTGAAACAAATAATTGACGACTCGGAGATTCTGCTAGTCTCGCGCGCGGTATCACTTTTTTTTTTTAAGTACCTTGATGGCTTTGGATTTTAATTCTTTGAGTCCGGGACCGCTCAATGGCCAAAAATTAGATTTTTTAATAACTTTTATAGTGTTGCCTAGAGGACTCTGCGACGCTGGATAAATACAATTCACGCATACGAATACGTAAACTTTTATTAACTTGTAAAACATTTTTGCGAGAACGTCGGGGGCGCCGGCGTCGCCGACGCCTAACGCCACCACTGGTCGGCGGTTTAACTCGAGAGACACTACTAAAAAGCTGTACTTTTAGCACGGATATACATAGTAATCACAACTTTTTTTCATCTTTTCCATTGTCTGGTATTGCCGTTGCAAAAGGTCGATATGGTTCTGGGACCCGTTTGAGAAATATTAAGGTTTGAAGTTTGGTTATGTGAAAGTAATCACGATAGTTGTACGAGGTGCATTCAATAAGTACCTAGCCTCATCGCCAGAGGGCGCTGTAGTTTCAAAAGAGTTTTACCACAGTGTAGCACATTCTTTTTTAATTCTTTTTTCAAATTTTCATTCCAATCCCTTCATTTGTTTTAATTTGACAACTTATGGAAGCGAACGTGTCGATCGGTTTTACAAAAATGGAAAAAGAGCAATATCGTTCGGTGATTCGATTCCTATTTTTGGAAGGGAAAACGCGCATCGAAATCAAAGAGCGCTTGGATGCTGTGTACGGTGACTCTTCTCCATCGATGACCACCGTCAAGAATTGGTTCAACGAGTTTGCACGTGGCCGTACGTCGGTTTTTGATGAACCACGTCCAGGTGCACCGAAAACAGCTGCTACGGAGGAAAACATTTAAAAAATCCATGATCTCGTATTGGCAGATCGCCGATTGAAGGTTCGGGAGCTAGCTGAGACTGTAGGCATTTCAGAAGGAACAGTGCATCATATTCTTCACGAGGAACTCGGCATGAGAAAGCTGTCGGCGCGATGGGTGCCGCGTTTACTCACACCAGAAAACAAGCGCAACCGTGAGACCACATCGGAGACGTGTTTGGCGCTGTTTAAGATGAATCCAGCGGAGTTTTTGCGTCGTTTTGTGACCGTCGATGAAACCTGGATCCACTGGTACACACCAGAGACCAAGGAGCAATCAAAACAATGGATCCAGACCGGGGAACGTGCTCCAAAGAAGGCGAAAACTGTAAAATCGGCCGGAAAAGTTATGGCCACCGTTTTCTGGGATTCACAAGGTGTGATCTACATCGATTACCTCGAGAAGGGTAAAACAATTACAGGGCTTTACTATGCCGATTTATTAGGCCGATTCGACGCCGAATTAAAGAAAAAACGACCCCATCTGGCGAAAAAAAAAGTGCTGTTTCACCACGACAACGCACCGGTTCACACGTCTGCCGTTGCCATGGCCAAATTGGTCGAATTACGCTACGAATTGCTGCCCCATCCACCGTATTCTCCAGATTTGGCCCCTTGTGACTTCTTTCTGTTTCCTAATCTGAAAAAATCACTCGCCGGGAATAGATATGGATCGAATGAGGAGGTCATCGCCGCCACGGAGGCCTATTTTGCAGAGTTTGACAAAAACTATTTTTCGGACGGGTTAAAAAAGTTGGAGCATCGCTGGGCTAAGTGTATCGAACTAAAAGGAGACTATGTTGAAAAATAAATTGCCACTTTTCCAAAATTTTCGTTTACTTTTTGTAGGCTAAGTATTTATTGAATGACCCTCGTATATACAAAAAAGTTAGTGTTAATTACACAGCTAAGAAGGCTCTACAAGTTAAAGAGTTATGAAAACTACATAAATGTACCACTGCTATAAATTTACGCTTTCCTTTGCGGGGTACACAGAGAGGATCGAGCGGCACATAAGCGTATAGAATACTGTTGGAGCCCATAATTAAAAAGATTATTATCTTTCTAAGTGACTTTGCTATTTATGTATGTCAGCAGTTGGGAAATATTTTCGTTATATTTTTGTGGACGATAAATGATTTTATTTCTGTAAGTAGGTTTGTACAAACACTTTCACACGTCAATCATATTTTAAAACTAGCTGAGGTCTGCGTTTCTTATCTGATTACTCTGAGAAGAAAGGCCGAAACAAACTCAGAGGTCAGTCTCTTTTAAAGCCCAGACATAATCTTGGTCAGATCCATGTGAAGACCATGTAGATTGGTATCTGAAATGGTCTTTTGAGGAAAGAACCACACAGATTGAGTGGACCTGTCCCGTCAGTGCACGCATTTGTCAGTAACCGTGCAGCTCAACTCAGAACTTATGGAGTTCTACGATTACTGATAAAAACAATACTGTGCATTAGTAAATATTCATCTCAACTACGGAACCCTTCAATGTGCTTGGTCCGACACGCACTTGTCCGGTTTTTTGTTACAATGAGTGATTATTATTTTCAGAATTCAGAAGAGTCCCACTATAACCTGTTTGTGGATCGTCTTGCAAATAAGCGGAGACAGAGTGCGGGTCAGCCGGAACCTCGTCCTGCTAGTGATCGTTCCCCCAGCATTGTGCTTGGTGCGGGCAAACCTATTGTGCCCCCTAGTGTAAACCCACTTGTGAGTATTTTATTGCATACTACTACGTATGTACATTTCAAGTTCCTATACTTCTTATGTTCCTATTCCATATTTTTATTCATCATTATTGCAGGTTGCGCAGTCACTAGCCGGCAATGGATTGAAAACGCCGAGTCAAGTCACACAAAGTCATTATGTTAGTCCAGACTTAACGAGGCCTAAAAATCAAGTTAGCATGGAAATGACGCCACATCGACTGCCGCAACAAGACAGGTAACATCACTCTTTAAATTAACCTGTTACTATTTTTAGGAGTGGGTTACCCACGGCGATCTTTTTTGCAGCGATTCAGTCACAATACAGTCGCTAACTGTTTTTAACCTACTTCAAGAAGGAGGAGGTTCTCAATTCGACAGTTTTTGTGTGTGTTTATTTCGCGATATCTCCGGCAATAACTGTGGATCGATTTTGGAAATTCTTTTTTTAATGGATAGGGTATGCCTCAGGGGTGGTCCAATAAAAATGTATTCTCACATAATTAACTTTGCTTGGGTAGTTTTCAGTTAGCTTAAATAATACGTATTTTTTTCCACTTATATATTGATGATGTTATAAAAACTTCCTGTCACTGTTATTTGCATAGCAAGTAGTGGTATATGATTTTTTTTGGGGTAGGTACCACTACTAAAAAGTGAAAACTGTTCGGAAGTCGGTTCTTTGGTTTTGTTTTTTGCCACCGACTTCCGAAATTAAAGTTATGTATTAAGTTATGTGTGTTGTGTGTTTTTTTTTGTAACAAAGTTTTTCGTTAGTCCGCTTACTTTACAGCAAGTGTCGCGATGCAATCGCACGTTTCTATCGCTGCAAAAACTGGCCGCGTGTAACCACGTTAGGATACAATTATTTTTATTTTTGTTTATTTGTGTATTTTAGCGGACAGAGTACGCCATCCGGTGCCAATGTGTCAGCCTCATCTGGATGTCTAGACGAGTTTTATGCGGGAACTTTAGACAGTAGCTTTTTGGAAGACCTTCCTGCAATATCTGGCCCTAATCAAGACGTTGCTTATGACACTGAAAGGTAGGGAACCTCTATTATTTGGATAAACACGAAATGTACTTGAATAGACTTCTAATACCTATATTGTTATTTCAGTGACGATGAGAATATTAATAATCCCAAAGTAACAATTGATCAGGAAGATTTAGACTTCGACGTTAGTTCGTCAGTGCACATTAGAGCAGAGAAAAAATTATCAACAGAATTTACTTCAAGAGCAAATGAAGAAACAACTAAACTTGACAAAATTATGAGTCGTGTTACAATGGACGAAGAGGACGATATTGATAGCGTAGATATAGGAAGTATGCCTATATTTGAAAACAGTCGTCACATTGACGCACAAATACCGTTGGATAACGATTTCCCGCTTTGGGCTGGTGATACTAGTGCAAGAAGATCGCCTGAAGGTAACCGTGACTTGAAATCAAATAATCGTATTAAATCATCTATAGTTTCTCGTAATAATTGTCTTTCTAACTTCTGAACTTTGCTTTAGGCGGCGAAGATCCAGACACTGCTAAAGAACCTAGTGACAAGGTAATAGCTGAATCTTTATCAACCATTGTTATTTTAAAATATTTTTTATTAGAGTTATGCTAATGTTATTTTTTGTAACAGGAGAAAAAACACAAGAAGAAGAAATCAAAGGACAAAGATAAGGGAGATTACAATGAGAAATCGGAGAAAAAAGAAAAGAAACATAAACATAAGAAATCTAAAAATGATAAAAAAACGACTAATCCTCAACAGGACTTATTGGAACCTTCACCTGCAACTGAGTTTAACTATGAAGAATATGACAGCATTTAACGTATACCTACTTACTATTTTGAACTTCTACATTCCATTCGTCTATTTTCGTGGCTTTATTATAAATGTCTGTATATGCTTAATTGTTATTTTATAAATATTAATATGTCACTGAGATAGTGACAAAAAAATACACATAGCTATAGATTTTTTATGATTTTGGATGAATCCAAATATTTTATGAAGAGAGTGGTCTACATAAAATCGCGAAGTATTATTTTAGGAATCTCAAAATTTAATTAAATGTGGCGCAAATATGAAACATGAATTGAATAATTCTGATTTAATTTAAATTATATTGAAATTTAAAACCGGATCTATGTTTAATCGCGAAATGAAGAGGTCGCACTACATAAAGTTTTACTTCCATTTTTTTTCGACTACTTAATTAGGGTTCCGCACCCAAAGGAAGGGTGTAAACAAAACTTACTACGCCGCGCCGTCTGTATCTTTAGAACCGTAATAGCCAGTCAGTTAAAAAAAAATCATAGAATATCATTTGTATAACTAAGGTAAGTAATAATAGTTTTGGTGCTACGGAACCCTTAGGGCCGGCGCAAACCTGGTGAGGCGTGGTAGTCACTGCCAAACAAATATCAACGTTGCTAGCCCAAAAATAAAGTTGACAATAAATAACTTGAGACGCGCGTCCCTTTCCACTATTAGACGCGCGTCCCTTTCCACTATTAGACGCGCTCTCTAAGCATTTTCAACTTTATTTCAATTGGTGCAAGATCGATATTTGTTTGGCAGAGACGAATGCGCTGCGTTGCGCCTCGCCAGATGTACGTCGGCCCTTCGTGCGCGAGTTCGACTAGAACTTGCCCGATCTTTTTTTTTTAAGCCAACATTAGCACGAAACTTACAGTTCGGAAATGAGATAATAATTTGCCTATGGCGCGGAAATGCAAAGTATTTGACAGTATTTAAAAGAGTGTACACTCGAAACAATAATGGATATAGGCTATATTTTTAGGATCCTAATGAATAAATATCATACTAATTATTATCAGACCGTAACACACCGCAAACGCTGAGATGCGCCCGCCCGGCTTACTTACATCTATTATACTGCTTCAGAAGTTTCCCAGATAACTTTCTGAGTGTCTGTGCTGACTGCGCTCTGTTTGTCCTAGCCTATTATTTAAAATGTATTGTGCCAAAAGGGGTTCTATTTTGTTCGGGTTCAGAAAATACCTGCCTTAATTTGATTTTATTTTAGAGACATTCACATAATGTATGTATGAATGACGAGCCACCAAGTCATTTCCCTTCAACATTACCTTCCGACTTGTAGCAATGTCGAATATGTTAAATAATTATGTGCAATGCAATTTGTATAATGTTTCTAATTATAAGTTTAAATTTAAAATACATTAGTACCTCGTTACAGCATAAAATATTTTATCACGTTATATGTATGCTTGTTGTCTAAATAAAATGTTTTTAACAACGCGTTTCTATGTTTTCATTTGCTTCACTGACAGGTTCTTCAGTATCAGTTCTCTGTCAACAACACTGTACCCTGTATTGCAATTTGCAATACAAGTGATATTTTTTTCTAAAACAAAATGCTTGTTTTTGGTTTCTTTAGCGCTGTATGCCATACTATTGATACTATTCGATTTTCACCCTTTTCCCATCTCAATAATTCACCCAAGGGTTAGCAATTACCATGTTTCAAATCAATAAGTATGTTATACCTAAGCATAAAAGCGTGGCATTACTTTGGCCGTTTATGTTTTTTATGGAATTGACACCAATTCGTCATACTTACACTGTGATTATTATACTTAATATTCAAAAGTGGGATACATGGATAAAATAGATGGGATGATGTTTCTCAACAAAAGAAGTTTAATAAATAGTACATTCTATTCAAAATGTAAATGTACAACCACATCGATATTTTATTGGTTAGATTATAAAAATTGGACCACCTGTAAGAAGTCCGCTTCGTAGTGTAACAATATTACAAACAAAAAATCTCTACATAACAGAACTTACAGATATTAGTCAACTTTATTTTATACATACTATAGTACACGATTATTTAACATAATATTTACCTAATATTATATTTATACATTCTATGTATAGAAGATAATAATTTTTCATTTTTTAATAAGTTAATAAAACTATAAAATATCTCTTCAGTTAAAAGTTAGGCATTTATAAGGCTAATGTAGGTATTGGAAACAATATTTGGTGGTTTTAACGGTCTCTTTAAATACAACACGAAGTATGTACCTATGCAATATATTATACATATAATTTATAAAAGAAGCACTTTGTACTTGGCTTTAATTTTAAAATAAATATTTACTTTTGATATTTAGATTTATCTTCCTATAAAAATCTAACTTCATTATCGTCATTAATAAAAGTATAAAAATATAAAATGATGTTAGAAAGTCAAGCACGTTTTTTTTTTTAAATGTATACGTCGCAGTGGATCTAGAGCTTTAATTCCATTGTAATACTCATTTCATGATTTGCTGATACTGAATATAACTGCAGGTGTTTATTGAGATTCTTATTCCAATTTGACAACGGTGCAACTCTAGACCCACGCCGCTATATTGCAACAACATAGGTATTTGAAATAGATATTTATGTTTTATACAATTATAATATTTCTAAGCAAAGTAAGATGAAACTAATATAAAGACCAAATATAATAAATCCTGAACCTGACATTATAATGCAAGGGTTGATCTAAATTATCAGTTATTAATTTTTACCAAAAACTTAAAATGCAACAGAAAGTAATTATTAATATAACGAGCACTTGTGGTCATCATGTTTATTATCAAAACAGCATCATTTGTTCATGTTAAACCATGACAACTGGCTGATGCAACTACAATAGCTAACTCACAAGATTTGGCAGCCGAGAATAATATCAATCAGTTTTGATCATGCTTTCAAGAAAAACGATCTATTGAGAAGACGAAGGCCAGACATTAACACACGATTTGAATTATGGTGTTTGTAAATGAATTAATGATGCTGAGTGTGATCGGATCATTTAGCTCCACAAGTACTTTCACAATAGCTAGCAATTTTAGCTGCACTAGTTTACACAGGTAACACTCCATTTAGAAATTCTACAACACAAATACTTCAATAGTGCAGTAATTGGAATTGGTTTTTTTTTGTGAAGTATGGGAAACGAGCTCAATATAATTTATAACATGTCTATAATTTAAACTGACTGCTACCAAATGGTCGAATCATTAATAAAAATGAGACCCTCAGTTACTGGAAGCCTGGTCAAGTCTTTATTTATTTCTGTTGTTCATCTCTTGCTAACTGATGTGGTGGCCTCAGAAGTCTTTCATAAGAAAATATATGAACACTTTGATAATATACAAAGTGTGTGTATATTATATTAATCACATAAGTTGACACGAGATTTGCCAACAGGTTAATTTGAATAGACTTTCAGATACTGGGGTAAGTTGTTGGCTAGAGCTTGCAAAGTTTTAACAACACTGTGGAAATATTAAGGGGCTTATTTACAAACGTTGCTGAAAGTGACGTTTAAACGTCAAAAATGTATGGTTAAACTGTCGCTAACCATTACTTAACTTTAAGCAACGTTTATAAATAAAGGGGTAAATATATAATAATCACATGCAACCAGTTCACAACTTTTTCAGAATCATAATTATGTATTACATCTAATGCCGTCAGACACCTATTGCGGTATTTTCTTCTCTATGTATTTTGAGTTATAAACCAAATTATGTAAACTTTATACCTATGTTTATGGCCTACTCTAAAGCACGTCAACAATAAAACTTTTCTTCATTCATTGTTAACACAACAATTTCTAAAATATCTAACAACACAAATAAATAAGTAAATGTTTAGGGTGTCGGCAATTTTGAGAGAAAACAGTGTTATAAATAAACAATTTTACAAACTGTAAAACGGAATGTTTTTATGCTATTGTAATGATTTAATCAAAAGGTGAACAAAACAAACAAATTTTCTTGTTATTGAAACCTTTTGCTGAAAAATGCTATAAAACTTAAAACTCAAAGCAAATAAAATGGACAGAAATAAATTAATTTTGGCCTTAGTTTAAACAGGTTTTGGCATTTTAAAACAAAGACTCATTTTAAAACCTAACTCATGAGTATGTATAATCCAACAATATCTAAGTCGATGGATAAATTTTACTATCCTTATTAATTATAATTTTCTTATCTTTTATATCATCTCATAAACTATCGGCTGCAAAATAACATTAATGCATTCCTAGCTTCATTACTCTTAATTCTAACTAAATAAATCTTATTTACAATGTCTATAATATAATTGTTCAATCATTATTAAATACAACATCACCCTATATTCCCCAACGAAGGAATTTATCATATTTTAAAATATTTTGTCCATAACAACATTCAGTTTCATTTGAGTTACTAAAACAAAGGCGGGCGAGAGCGTCATTCTACGCGAGACGTTTCTGGGAAGTTGTCGTCCAAATAGCTCTGTAACGAGTGTGCCTGATGTCCTAAGTGAGCACTCAAGTCGAAACTGTTCTGATCCACGAAGGTGTTGTGCACATGGTGCGGCTGTTCACGGAATTGACCAAAAGTCCACGGATCACTTAGATCGTCATTAGGTCTTTGAACACTACTGTCGAACGAGGGTAAACCGGGCCATGTCTGTGGCGATGGCGTGTTGAGCATCGCGGGAATGTTGTCAACTCGTGGCGGCAACGGAGCCGGCTCCGTGCTGAATGATGAAGCTCCCCACACCAGTGACTCGATGCTTGCGGTTGTGTTGGCGCTACTGATCTGATTAAATCTGTCTATTCCCCAGGAGTTGGGAATCTCGGGTTGTGGTGCACTACTGTGCATCATATCGAGGGCTTTATTTACAGTTCTTCCATATATGTCTTGTTGCCTTCCACTAATTGTAGGTCTTGCGGTCGAGCCTCTATCCGGACTAGGTAAATGACAATCTGGTCGCATCATCGGGCTGTAGTTACCGACTCCAGGGCTCTTTTTGTTACTATAAGTCACATCTACACTAGGTCTGGGTGAATAAGGGCTATGGTGCATGCGGTCTTGTCGCGACATAGGACTATGTCCCGGAGTTTTATTTGGATTGCTTCGAAGGTTATCGCTTTTTAAACCGATTCCAGGGTCGGGACTAGCATGGGTTGATGGATGAGGTGAAAATGGTGGATGATGTTTGGGCATAGGACTATAGTTTCCAGTGTTCCAAGCACTAGACTTCTGTAACTCTGGTTTAATAATTTGACTTGTATCTGGGCTTGGTTGTGCCGAATAAGGACTAGGCTGTGAAGAATATGGGCTCGGCTGAGTCGAATACGGACTGGGCTGTGTGGAATAAGGGCTAGGTTGAGCAGGACTTGGTTGAGCTGAATAGGGACTCCTTTGGGAGGAGAATTGACTGTCTTGACGGGGCATAGGACTATAGTTACCATAATTCCAGCTATTAGGATTCTTCATATTATCTTGTTTGATACTATGGGTTTCAGGACTAGGTTTATTATCGTGTGAGGTGGTTGGACTACATTGCTCTATAACTTTACCATGTTTTAGTTTAGTGTGACTTTCTAACCTACTTAAAGGACTGGCTTCAGACTTATGTGTGGGTGTGGTTTTAAACTGTCCGAGATTCCATGAGTTACTGCTTTTTTGGCTTTGATTTAATAACTCTGTCTGAATATCTGGACTATTTTGTACTTGACTGTCTGGTTTTGCGACTGGACTGAAATGGGGGCTTCCAAGGTCTTTGACGGGATCCGACCTTGGGGTGGAAGAAGAATCTGGTCTTGACTGTGTAGCGGGACTTAACAGTTTTGGAGTGGTTCCCCTTGTAGATCTTTTCCCTTCAGGTATCATACCTATCATTTCTTTGTCGGACTTTCCTTCAAGTGTTTTACTATCTGGAGAAGATCTTACTGGCGTTCTTTTTGACGCCGATTCCTTATCTGCCACAGCCGAGGGTGACTCTGAAAAGCTTTTCGGTTCTTGAAATACGGTAGACGAGGTTGTATCCTTTGTAGATGTTGATTCTGTTTTGATATCAGATTTATCGGAAATATCTGCAGAGAGCTCTTGTTTGGCAGCTTCGGATTTGGAGTCAGCTGCTGACTTTTTAACGCCTTTCTTTGTCTTTGCACTCTCCTCTTCTTTTTTTTCTTTGGCTTTTATTTTTTCTGGATCTAAGCTATCTTTGAGGTCTTGTATTTCTTTCCCCGTGTACAAGCGTTTCATTCCCCTTGGAAGAGCGCGACAAGAGCTAAGGTTTATAGATTCAATATGGGGACATTTGAGAAGAACTTTCTTTATGGGTTCCAAGGAGACTGATGACCCACACAAGTTGAGTACTCTGGAATAATAGGGACATAATTAAACATGAATTCATCGTCAGAGTTATCTTATTCTAGAATAGCGGCACGACACTGCTTCGCACGGTGTTTACGACTTGAGAAAACTTCGAAATTTCTTTATTATAATATGAATTTATTATTCACATAAACCTTCTGAATGAAATTCTCTAACTGATGGTAAAAGTCACATCAAATTTCGTTGCGTAGTTTGGAAGAACAGCGCGGTCACGCTTACAGACACGACAAGCGATTTTAATTATAATACGTATAGCTGATTGCGACATTCCGAGTGTAGCTTATTTCCTGATTTTATAATATGTATAGATTATATAAAACCATCCTATTATTGTCGCGCTGCAGGGCACAGGCCTCTTCTAATACAGAGAAGCTACGAGCATTGATCACGACGTTTTCTCAAGACGGTTTGGCGATTTCAGACCTTTATTTACTAAAAGTCCAGGTTTCTTCACGATGTTTTCCTTCACCGATGTCAGTCATGTGGTGAATAGGACTTACTTGAGCTTGCTGTCGGGCGAGTCAGCGAGCGCGGACACAGCGTCGTCCAGCACGCGCTCGGCGGAGGCCCACGACAGGTCCAGCTCCAGCAGGCTGTGCGACCACTTCTCACAGATCAGCTCCAGGCACGCGCTGCTTTGGCGGGTCACGTTGCAACCTACACATACAATTTTATAATAAAAATAATAATACCATTTCTTTCAGGCGACACAGCTCCGGTTTTTTTAAAATGTATGAATGATGATGAACTATATGTAAGTATACGGTATGCGTTTGAATGTAACAGTAATGACCGTTTGCACTAATTTATAGCAACGCCTAATTAGCTAAGGTCTAACCTAAGCAACCACACCTGATTCACCGTTCGTTTCTCAGTAGGCTCCTCGTAAGCTTCGAAATCTACAATTTTTGTCACTTGTCTGTGATGTTTTAAGTCAAGTACGGTGCCCATTAATTTTGTTAGAAATCGGTTGCTAGACAACCCGCAAGAGTTGTCTAAGCTTTTTGATAGGCGAATCGGTGTCGTAATTTTAGCGATCGCCTAGTGGCTGGTTAAATACAGGGTGGCAGGAACATCGACGAACAACCTGTTACTATGGATTCAGTACATGATGCCGAACACCCTGCGTTGAAATTTTCCGTCGATAATATTTAAAAAAAATTGCTCTGCCATGAAACAAAAGATTTAGTTTTGGAAACCAACGAAAAATTTCTACGCTAGGGGTCTCAAAAAAACTTAAAGCATTTATTTCAATTAAACCATTTACAGACACTTTGGAACTGTCAAGGAGTCAGAAATATGAAGCTAGTTGCCCATTCCAAAGTGTAGTAGGTACGTATGGAGAAGAATGGGAAGAAACTCCATGGACCGAGGTGGCCCTGGAAAAGGATACTTGGAAGGATTTGGGGGAGGTCTTTGCTCAGCAGTGGGACAGTGTAAACTACGTATCAAAATTAGTAATTGCTTAATATCTACACATTAAATTTAGATGTCGTGCATTAGTATGTTATCAATTGAACAGCTATGATAACCGGCCGTTTGAGAAGCATCTAATTCTTTGTTTACCAAAATCAGGACCAATCTGTTTGTGCCACGTCTTACAAAAGCAAAGGTGCATTAAAATACATAATATTCAACAGTGGCGAAACTCGTACAGGAAGAATTTTTAATCACTATCCAAATTGATATGATAAGATCTTTGGTGAAAATAATAACATACTTACGTGTTTTTTCTTTAAGTATCACGCAGTACTAAAATATTGAGTATCGCGCCACAACGTTGTCTTAAAAAGTCTGTATTTGATATGACAGAAGACGACAAGTGTATGTTACCGCCAAGGAAGAGGTGTTGCAGATCCCAGGCGGGCACCCGGACGAGCCCGGAGTCAGTGAGGCGCTGTAGACCGCGCAGGTCTAGCAGACGAAGTCGCGTGGCGCCTCGCACCAGTCGCGCCAAGGCGTCGTCGCCGAACCGGTACTCGCCCACATCCAAGCGCTCCGTCGCCGCCTCGCCCGCTATCGATAATTCTTCCAGCTGTGGCCAGCCTTTGCATTCCATCTGTGAATAAATGAGGTCCAAAATAATAATAAGTTCAATGTCTGCGAATAGCAGTACCTTGGGCTTGTAACCAGCGGGGTAGTTACGTAACACACTAACAGTAGGAATGGGTTTCATTTTGACAGTTCAATAACATTCATTGCGTTATTTACGTTGTTGAGCAGACAAATTTTTCGAACATATGAAGCAATGGATTAGCAATAGGCTTCAAAATGATTCAGATTGTGATAGATAGTGTCTTACGTAATTAGGGTGCAGGTCAACCATGCTGGTAACTGATAGTGTCCAAAATAAAGATTAGTGTAAAAATAAAATCTAGGTTATAAAGTGCAAGAAACTATTTTACGCAAACCAAATAATAAATTACGTATATAAGACTTTTTGTTATTTTTATAATTTAAGGTAAATAGTATTTAACCAATCAATTTTAATACTGAATAAATATTTATTTTATTTATTATTTATTTATCTACATGATTCCTTCAAACTCAATGCATTTATTTCTATTAAACCATTTATAGGCAATTTTGAATTGTCAAAGTCAGAAAGAAGAAGCTTCAATTTCAAAGCGTAGTAGGTTCCTATGGAGAAGAACATGCAAGAAACTCCATGGACACTCTTTAAAATAATTTTGTTAAGTATAAACTATTTGTTTCATCATTATTGTTGAATTTATAATTATATGCGAGAACGATGTAAAAAGACGTGCATGTTAAAAGCGTCCAGAGTAAAAGCAAGAAGCAACAAAAACGTACAATTCAAAAATAAAATATTTTTTTAAACTATAATATTGGGCTTTAGCCCTAGCGGGAATAGACGATATATATTAAACGAACCTGCTGCGAGGTGGTGGCATTGGCCAGCACTAGCTGCGAGTTTGCAGCTCGGAACACCCTCATCTTGGGACAGCCCTTCTGCAGCGCCTCCAGCGGCACAGCGGCCGGGTGCGACGCCGCCAGCGTGCCGGATATGTCCAGCACTTCCAAGTTGATGCAGTAGCTCTGGAAATATACACAGCACTAACTAGTTAAAAAGGCGATGAAATAATCAATATAATTATAACGGGTGTAAAAATACCCCGTCAAGCGATCGCCTACTAGAAGCAGTCTCCTTGTAAGTACTCAACGGTTCCGATGATTATATTTGTTGTCTTTTTTAGTGCAATTTTCTTATGCACAATCACCGGTTCATACGACATTTAAAAGGTTAACGAAAACGAGAGTCACTTGTTCTTCCCGCTATTATGTTTTTTTTTGTACTTGACTATACCTAGGAAACCTTCTGGTTTCCGAGATATCGAAGATCAAAGTTCCAACTCTTTTTTACATTTTTTAAGAAAACAAGTTTTAAATGTTATGACTTCCCACGATCCCTGTACCGTTGCATGCACCCAAAAGCACAATGTTTTGCGTGCGTTACATTGTACGCTACCGTAAACAACGATTTTTGACATCATGAAATGTCTTATCCCAGCTATTATTTTTGTACTTAGTTTGATGTACAGAATGCGTAGATGACGGTATTTTTAAAGCCTGTACCACATACCTATATGAATAAGATAACACTGACAGGGCCCGCCTAATGGCGGGTCAATGCCTGCCATTGTGAAAGTTCCCACCGCCCGTCCCGAGGTAGTTGGAGAAACACCGTGTAGTGAAAGTCCTTATATATAATAAGGATCTCTACACAAAAAAAGGGATAATCAGGGAGGAACCTTCACACAATGCGGGCCCAAGGTAACAGTCTTCTGTATCAGCACCATTTACTGACAGGATTATAGGGACAATAATTGTTGAATTCATATTCCACATGGCTGGTGGGTAGCCTCATGAGCAAGGTAGATATTAGTAACTACTTATTAATAATATATGGCCTTGTAAATTAAATCTTTAAACATTAACAACCCACAATTTATGGTTGTTTACAGTAACACTCGTGACGTAATGGGATTGCCCTTCTAATTAATCAGGAAATCCCGAAATACATATTTACCTACGTGAGTAAAACTAAAAAAACAAAGTATCGAACCGAATGTTACTTGAGGTATAATTCAGTAATTTTTTATTTAACCACATTGTTTAAGGTATTTTTTTCCTGTCACGTTTCAGTATTAGCCAGGGTTCGGAAAGACATCTGGTTGAAGTAATGACACTAAGTTTCATTGTAATTATTGTAAGCAATTGAGTCCCACTGACAAGCAAAGATCTCCCATTCTCTCTTCCCACTTTTCCTGGTCTGCTGCAATTTTGGGGAATGCTTCAGGGGAGGTTCATGCTGTCAGATCTTTCATACCGAGATTCTGTTTCCTGCTTTTTAAGACCCACTGTATACTTAGTTGTTTTAGCCCAATGCTCTTCCAGAATTGGACCAGCTCAGTTCAACTTTAATCTATACTTAAAAATATTAATTACTAGCTTTAGCCCGCATCTTCGCCCGCGTGGATGTCGGAAAATATACCACGCGAACGTACTACCGGAATTCAAAGTACCCATGTGTTAATCAAGGTAAGCAATGTATTAATTCCGTAATACATTGTCTTCGTATAACTCTATTGGTTTATGCTGCGCTCGCCGGTAAAGCTTCCAGTCGGCATGATTTTTTGTAACATCTTAAACAATCATCGTCATATTTCAGCAAATTTACATAACTTTTTAATGAATTATACACATAAACTTTCCTCATGAATCACTCCGTCTATTGGTGAAACCTGTATGAAAATCTGTTCCGTAGTTTTTGATTTTATCGCGTTCAGACAGACAGACAGACGCGGCGTGGGAACTTTGTTTTATAATATGTGGTTATTATTATATAAGGTAGATTGTAAACACATACCGCTATCGACTGCAGTATCTGCGGCATAGCTATGAACTTGTTGTTCGCTAGCATTAGATGCGTCAGTCTTGCGCCGAAGTTCTCCGTGATGCGCGCCATTGAAGCCGCAGACATGCACGTACTCGAACCACCCGTTTCAGACTGTAACAATACATACAATAATTACTGTATTAAAGTAACTTAGCTGAGAGGGGCTCGTGGCTAAATAATAACAGCCCTACAGGTCGATCTTCAGGGTTAAGCAACGCTTGCCGAGGTCAGTCCGTGGATGGGTGACCATACATAACACACCGAAACCCCGCCGTGAGTCGTAGAGCACGTTAAGCAGTTGATCGTCATACGTAGATCTTTGACAGTCGTTACGGGTAGTACCCCATTGTCTGACCACCAGTCATGCCGAGGGGTATCGTGTTACCCAGTAACTGGGTTGTAGAGGTAGATAAGCAGTGCTCCACGTAAAATACTGGTATCCAGTTGCATCCGGTTGCAACATAGCTGGGAAAAGGATTCGCACATATTTATAAAGTAAATTGACTGGCAAAATATTGCTTACACTTCTGCCTTTCCCTTCGGGGTCACCAGGCGTAATGTTAAGTTATATGTAATATAGTTAGGAGCGATTGGGAGGGTATTAGAACCTATATTTTCTGTTTCCGTCATTGAATAGACTATACAATAAATTAGAGCCGGGCCACACGGCGCGTTGCGTCAGGGTTGCGTCGACGTAGCGCTGTCGCTGCGTGGTTTAACATACTAATAACTATAGTGTACACACGGTGCGCTGCGTCGACGCAACGCACACACGACTGACTGCAGCCCCGACACGAAGCGGGAGGTGTGTACTCATTGCGACACCGGAGCGGCATGCGGCAGCACTCAATTGTTTGAGCGTTGATATGGGAAGAGACACACGCAAGCTCATTTCGTTTTTTTTACGTATTTTTGTATTCAGTTTTATTTGTAGTGTAAAATAAGTACCATTGAAGAAATTGACATGGATTACTTCATTGCATTAATTCAGGAAAGAGAAATTATATGGACTGTGCGTCGCCGCTGCGACGTACGGAACGTTACGACTGCGTGGTAGCAACGCTGCGATGATACAACGCCTGTCTGGCCGGCTATGCGTCAAAATATTGGACGCAACGCACCGTGTGGACTGGCTCTTAGCTAATTGCTTGGCTAATTTGAAGCACCAAGATTATAATGTAAATCATACTTATGTATCATCAATAATTATACAAAGTTATGAAAGTGGGAATGTATTAAGACGATACTTAGTAATTATAATCGGCACATCTTGGGCATAATGTAGTAACGAAAAGGATTATCATCTCCATGAAGGATATTAATGCAGCATGACCTGATATAGCCTGAGATGACAAATATCATACCGTCAGCGACAAGTCGATCCTCTGCAGCTTGGGCAAGGCCTGCATGAGGTCGAACAGTTGCTCGGAGGTGATGCGGCTCCAGCCGGCGACGCTCAGCTCCACCAACTGAGGGCAGTAGTCAGCGACGCAGGCTAGCACCCACGACACGTTGCTGACTTTCCAATGAGCTGTAGAGTAGGATGAAACTCGATTAGTATTAATAATTTGTGAACGATGGGCATAGGGCATCGCTGTTAACACTAAACTGGTTGCATCTTCTACTTTGGTTCCAATTACACTCATTCCTGTGAATGATACTGGGCCTTCAAAACGAATGAAGGTTTTTGGGCGAGCCTAGTGTCGGCAATAAAAATTAAATAACATTTCTTGAAATCGAAAAAAATTGCAAGACACCAGTAGAAGAAAAAGTGGTATAGGTTATGTTAATACAAAAAATACTCTTTTTAAATGTATCTCGCAACAAAGTAAACCAGCACAATTATTCACTTACCAATATTTAAGGTTTGACATTGAGGTAACCGGTTTTCCAGGAGCCACACCAGTTTGTAATCTGTTTTACATTTTTCACTAGTATATTGCGCAAGGTCTACATTCTTCCACAATTCTGGTCTACAGCTCACGCTGTGCCATAACTTACATACTCTACCAATTCTGGAAAGAAATATAAAAGAAGAGTGAGTATTTTGTATAAAGCTTAGTCACATTGTCAATATAGATTGCTTGAACGTGTTTACCTGATCACAGAAGGCAATGTGCCCTGAGAGGCCACAACATATTCAAATATCTGCAATAGAATCTCCTTAGGCATAGAATGTCCCCAAGGACTTTGTGGTCCAGTCTCTTTACTTTCAGCTCCACTAATTCTAGTTCTTTCAGTCTTTTCACTTTTCTCTGCAAAAATGTAACATTGAAGAGTTAAGATATGTATATATTGAAGATTGCTGCGTATCAATATAATGTATGTAATTGTAGCTGTTTGTGAAAGTATTGTGCACTCGTTATTAAGAATAGGCTGCAAGGTAATTTACGTTATAGTAAGTTTCTTACATAAGGATATCAAAAGGCATCGAGACCGAAAATACTCATACATATATGATTGTAGTGTACAAAGCCTATGCTATCTTGTTATCTTCTGGCGGTTATCAAATGCAAACATGCAGCTGAGGTAGAACGGATGCGAGTTGCGGTGCTATTTGGGAGAGCCCTTTATGCTTAAAAATAGTAAAAAGATTGTAATAGCTAAATATAATGAGTTGTGAATGTACTTACTTTGCTTACTTTTAGAACTGGTTGCTTTCTTATTCTTAGGCTTAGGAGTTTTGGGCTGTGAATGGCGCGGCTTGGGTGCGGCGACGCTCATGGCGGCGGCTGTGTCACCGCGCGACGGGTCATACTCCTCACCAGAACTCACGCTAGCCGGCGACGCCGCCCGCTTCTTCTTAGATTTCCTTTGGCCAATATCGGCAACCGATGTTGGCGTTGGTGTTACCTGTAATAATAGGTTTATTAGTGTAAAATGTGGTGTTTTCTAGAATGTGTCACTAGTTACAATACTATAATACTTATATCAAGTTGAACGAAAATTCTTTAAAGACAAGACTACAGTGAACTGAACTGTGGTTTTATTAACACACTGCCTTATCCATCCGAAAATAAAGACGTGACAACATTATGTTAAATAATAAATATAGGAAGTAAACAAGATACAAGAAATCAACTGCTTTTCATTTCAAGCAAGTTATTAAGTCCATTAAAGTAAACTGGCTAAGTGACCGTCTGGACCAACAAGGCCAGCGTGCATAACCGCGATTGTTGAGTGAGTCCTGGGTCGATCCCCAGGTCAAGGAAAATATTTAAGGTTTTTCCATTACGAATTTCTTAGTTGAAACCTGAAGTCCAGATTCGTGGCTTGATAAGGCACTGGACTAGGGGAACATGAGACTTGAACATAACTAGCAAATTCTGTTTACAGATGTAATGTTGTGTTATCAAAATAAACATTATTTATTCAGTACATTACAATATTATAATATGGCTTCAATTTTTAAGGACATGCAACAGCAAGTGTTATGATTGCGTGGGTGGCAAGTGAAGACTACTGCAATGTTCAATGGTATTCTGCAAAATACTGGTTGTTTCGGTATAGTTAATGGTGGTATTCAATTTAATTTTTTTATCACCCTACCTGTTTTATTACATAAGCTGGCATTGTATGATCATAACTGGAAACAAAGTTCCCTTATCAATATAAGGATAACAAGCGAGGCAGTGAAGGGCTAATTGCTAGTGAATGATCCTGAAATGAGCCTTACATACAGTAGTATGGACAATGGCCATTTCAAGGTAAGGTAACAGAAAAAAAAAATATGTCATAAGCATTGTATTATCTCATTCTTTTTCATTCATATCATAAATGGGCATTCAAAATAATAACATTGAAAAAAAAAGTTATCTTAAAATTGTAAAAAAGACGAACTCACTAGTTTAAAGGTCAAAGCGCGTCCCAGTATCACCCTTGGCTGCGTTGTCATTGGTACAAAATAAAATAGTAAGTATATTAAGTCATAGCTACACAAGTAAATAAACTCTTTTTACAAATAAATTCATAAAACTAGAAGCCCCATCAAAATAAGCCCCAGTTTCATCATAGCATAGATCTTTTTTGTTGGCAGTTTAATAACTGAGTTGCTATGCTGCTAGTTTTCTACTTTCTCCAATTAATTATTTCATCATTTATTATGGGCACAGCAGATGTTAAACTTAAAACAGACTAGTTTCATAGAATCGATACTGCATAACAATAGTAATATGTAACAATCTAACTTGTTCAAACATAACTCGAGTTTATTTTGTGAATAAAATTGGATGGATTCATACCTTTTGAAGAATAATCTAAATGTATTTAATTTTTTTTCTTGTTATTATTAAATTACTTTGCAAGTTTTGACTATACAAAGACAACAAGTATGTAGTGTAAGTGTAAGTATGGACATAAATACATCATATATGTATATACCAATCTTATTCACGGCTAAGTCAAGATTACCAAAACTGTGTTACAGTCTTTGTTTGCCCAAGCATTTTACACTGCAATGCTTCCGCTTTTTGTATCATCTTTTGATCACACAGCTGTTTTTTGTTTGTTCTAAAATGTTGTATTATCATCCAAGCAAATAACCTAGATCTACAGATATTTAAATAACCATGGGATTATTATTTAGTTAATAATAATCTCATGGTTGTATAAGACTTAATTAACTGGCAAAATGAGGGTGTTACTCCCTTGGGGAAAACAGATGTCACTGATGTAATGATTTATGCGTTTATCATAAATTAAGAACTCATCTGAGACATAGCTACATACTGCAAGGGTCATAGAATCTCTAAATGTTTTCATCACAATACTCTTAAATTATTACAGAAAATGTATCCATAGTGAAAACAAAGAGGCTAAAAAGGACACAGACTTGTATGTTGAAGTGATACACCTAAGTTTGGTTTTTACTTTTAAGCATTAATCTAAGAATAAATCAAGAACAATGTATGTGCCAGCTGTTTGTATTTACTATCCTGAAGGAACCTGCAATAACAAGCAGTTATGTACTATAGTAACCTCACAGTATCAATGCCAATACACATTTAAAAGTTTTACCATATAGGACCAATATACTCAACAATAAATACAACAAAAATTGTTTGTAACAAAATTAAGACAATTTGTAGTAAACAAATGTTTATGTAACCTGTTCAAAACAAGTTAGGTGTAACAACATGGAAGTTACAGTTGAGAATGGAAAGTGAAGCTCACTAATATGCACTTTGTTTCTCTTACATTCAATGCATTGTAAGCAAATATAGCAGTTTATGTATTGGCGATTGATTGAGCAGATTGCAACAATAATTGATATTCAAAGAGGTTTACTTTGTCTAGGGAAAGTGTAATAATAATGCTGTTGTTTTAAGATTATAACAATGAGTAGGTATTTTGAATAACTATAGAATAGTAAAATGTTACACTATTATCTAAACCCCCAAATCCTAAATATATTGTATAATATTTGTCAGCATTTTGCATCTATATCATGTGCTTTTAAAATGTATAGTTCTGTGATCTAGAAGTAATTCATGTACATATAGTAATAAAGTAATAATTTCAAGTAGCATCATTTAGTGAAGACAATCGCTAGCCAACCGTAAGTTAAGCAGAATAAAGCAATTACTTACAGTTTCATGAACACTTGTCCTCCTAATCTTAATCTTCATAGAGTTAGTATCCACTATCTGGCTTCGATATGTGGGTGTGCTGCTCTCAGACTTCTTCGATTTCTTTTTACTTCGTGAACTGCGAATGTCCAACATAGACCTTGGCTTGCCACTACATGGTATAACTGCATGAGCTCTACGCTCTCTAGACTCCTTTTTACTCTTTTTTGTTGATAATTGACTAAGTTCATGACTGTATGGTTTACCACTTTGTCGCGGCATATTAGTTAATGGTAACTTTGAATTGCGCTTGAGCTGTTCATCCTCTGAACTTTCACTATCATCGGCATCTTCTTCTTCCTCCACTTCCTCCTCCTCCTCCTCCTCAGCCTCGTCGTCGTCGTCATCATCCTCCTGGCACTCACTACTACTCACTAAATTCAAGTTTTTACCACCTTTCACTTGTGACACAACACTATGTTTAGAATGTGTTCTATATGAAGAATCTTTTGATGAGTCTTTTCTCCTTTTACTTTTTGGAGGAAGACAACCATTCACGGTTGAGGATTGAGAACTCTGTCGGGAGTGGTGCTTGTGTTTCCTGTGTCGCGGCCGCGTAGGACACGGCAGTGCCCCATTAGCCACTTGCGCCTTATGACTGGCGATTTCGTCTATACTCTGTTCGAAATCAGTCTCCAGCTTAACACCAGAGCCTGACTCGACTTCTTCTTGGTCGGAGTCAACTTCAGACCCATCAGTCGCCAGCTTAGGTAGACGAACCTCCGGGAAGAGGTCCTTGCGGACGGTGAGCCTTGCGGCCTCGTAACCGCCGTTCACGGGACTTGATCGATCAGACATACCGCCCGCCTCCCGCCGCCCTCGCGTACCACTTCTACAAACCACTCACCTGTCCGCGAGGTAAACAATCAGTTTGACACATCACATTTTCACTTTTGTGACCAAGCAATTCACCGATCGTTAAGCGATGGCATGAAAAGGTAAATGATTGTCGATAATCGATGTGCGAAACATTATAATTACTTCAGTTTACACTTCTTGTGAGTCCCAAACATCTTTTTTTCTTCACATATTCGCATTTTAGGTCATCCATGTTCATGTAACGTTGTGATTGCGAAAAACAAAGTACAGATCATTTTCGCGGACACTTGTACTTGAATATTTGGTGATGACACATAAACTGTACGATTTTTGAAAGTATGGACATAATACACACTTATTTTTAATTATTTTCGTTCACTACGAGTTGATGAAAACTGTTGACCTTGTTTAGAAGCTTATTATGTTTCAAATTTTAATCAACAGATGCAGACATTGTCACAAAAAAAGTTGTACTTGTTTAAACGCAGTAGCCTTGGAGCAACGTTTACTTTACAGAGTTAATAAATGAAAAATTATTAGAATCCAATATTATGTAAGTTTCAACCTTGTTTATATTTTTTTCTATTTATTAATAGATTATGAATGAAATTATAAAATAATACTTCACAAAATCATGATACTCGATTCATAAAACATTAATGATATTACCTCCTTTCAAGCATAATAGCTAATGTCAAACGGCTGTGTTTCTATTTCATCGCTAAATGTTGTTCATGAAAATTCAGAGATGGCAGCACTCGTTAAATTTACAGAAATTCAATACCAAGAATTTGTTGTTTTTAACGTTGCTTCTCTTTCCCTCAAATCTTATACGTTATTGTCTGTAGTAGAAATTAGTTACATTTGTTGTATCTAAAATGATATTGGTTAGTTACATTGTTTAGTATTCATTGAAAAACTCGGAAATGTTAAAGTGTGGGCGATTTGTGACGACGTGTGTGTTCAATGTATTGTGTGTGACGTTCATCAATAGTGATAATGATAACCTACACGGTCTTTCTGTAGCAGAGTACATAACGGGTGAGTCATATTTATATTTATTACATTTGCTGTATATACATATCGATGATCTCATACATAAAATTGTAATACTGGCTTACTCTTCATTGCTATGCTTATTATGTTTCGTCAACAACTTTATGCTTAGGCCACTGACTGGGTACCTGTTCATTATTTTGTTTCCTACTAATAATAAATCTAAAGTAAAATAAAATAAGTATTCTGTAGGTACTTTCCTACCTAAATATGAACACGAAGCTAATTAGTATTGAGTAGGTAATCCTTATGTAAAAGCAATACATTTTGTAGGTAATGATGGCTGATAGAGGAAGGTGATAATTTAAATGTCTTTGGTGTAGCTACCTACCAACACAGTAACCGAATAATTTAAAAAAAAACACTTAAAGTAGGTAGGTAGATACCTACCTATTTAAGGTTTGTTAGCAAAATGTATTGATGAATAGTAAAAATCTCAGCCCACTCTATAGATCTACATAGGTATACCTATCGTAGTAATTTATGTAGCTACCTTACCTATATAGGTACCTACCTACTTACTTTGTAATTATAATAAAATACGGGCCAAATTCCGTGTCGGAACACGCACAGTGAAGGGTTCTGTTGTCGGGAATTAGGGATGAATATATTTTACGTATGTACCTACTACCTTTATTGATTATAACGACAGTAAACAAGAAAATGTTCATAGAAAGTGTTTTATATGTTCTACCATCTCAATTTTTTTCGTTTACCAAGGTACATACCTACCTACCTACTTAGTTTACACGAAGGAGGGACACATTTCTTGCTTTAGAAGCGCATTATATCTCACCAACAATTGCAAATAAAGAAGTCAGCATAGAATCATCATAATCTTTCAAATTATGGGATCCAACAATACTCCACACGCGTATGTGTGTGTGTTTGCATTGTTTTTTCTTCATTCTTGCGTGTGTACGGGAGTGCCACCCCCAATTATTTTCTTGCAATTTTACTAAGTACACCATTGTAGCCACGGACTAGTTTTTCTAGTCCGTGATTGTAGCATTGTTCTCGTGAGTAAAATAGCTGTGACACGGACGAACAGACGGACAGGACGAAATTATAAGTGTTCCGTTTTTGCATTTGGCTACGGAAACCAAAAATATCCTTCTTTACACATATTTATTAGCAAGTTTATAGGTACAGGTTTGTACGACGAAAACCTGAAAATTTTGAATAAGTAATAAATCATTCAGAATTTCAAAGACACATTTGCCTTGATGTCTGAGGACAGTCTGTAACGGTTTACCAACACTCGATTGGTCCATTAACCGTTGGTGAACAGAATCTTTAAACCATTAACTTTTCATCCAAAGTACTTTTCACCCACGAACGTTTCGCCAACATCACGGTCGACGTCAGTGGCATCCCGAGGTTCGGTTGGTTAGGTTCCTTTAAACCCTTTAGACAGAAATAGGAGCCCCGCAAAGCGGGGCTCCGTCGACCAGCTTATTTAAACCATTAACTTTTTATCCAAACGACTTTTCCACCCGGGAAAAAAAAAGGTTAAGTTAGTTATGTTGGCGAAACGTTCGTGGGTGAAAAGTACTTTGGATGAAAAGTTAATGGTTTAAAGATTCTGTTCACCAACGGTTCATGGACCAATCGAGTGTTGGTAAACCGTTACAAACTCGTCTGAGGATGATGTGAGGTGCTGACGGCAGGTGGAGCAAATTAATTACGAAAAGATGGCTGAGAGTCACAAGAAGCGTAGATAGACCAATGCCAAATGAGTCGCGGACAGGCCGATAATACTGGGTTTCTCAAGAAGACTTGACCAATATTAACGCAAACGTGGGAAGCTGTAGTTGGTTGAAAATGGCTGTGGATGACAAGTCGTTTTTCCATTCTGATATTCGAGGCAGCAGCCCGGAGTCAAGATTTGTGGCCCGCGGTTAGTGACAATGGGTTCCCCCTCTATCACAAGGGACTAATGGATCGGAGTTAAAACTTAACAATTGTGGGAGTAACTACTTACACCATCTGCTGCGTACATCGGCGGGGAAGACAGGGTTTATGTGGTTATGGCATGAAGATAAGGTAAAGAAAAACACAATTTACCAGTGCTGTCTTATTGATTACATCCCATAATTTGAGTGATGTATCTAGGGCCAAGTTCACGAGTATGGCGATGTTCAGCGCAGGCTCTGGGGTAGAGCGAGAGGAGCGGTCACTCTAGGCGCCAGATGGCGAGGGGCACCAAGAAGCCAAATGCGAAAGTCAATTTCTAACGCAAAATAAAATTTTGATGGCGCTTTTTGAGAGGCGCGGGAGCAGTGTTGTCAAATCAGATTTAAAAAATCCGTAGAATGACGCTGAAAAATCTATAGATTGCCTTTAAATAAATCCGTAGACCTACAGACTTTTTCAAAGGCTAAATCCGACTGTTTGGAGCGGCTAGAATAGCCTTGAACCTAGTCCGTAAACAGCGTTTCTTGTAAAATTACATAGGTGACAGCTCTTTTGTGCACAGCTTAAATCCGGGCTTCATAACGTTATGATAAATAGCGGTATAGTTACATAACGTTATAAATATTTCGTTATGATTCAACAATAACATTTTCGTCAAAAATACAATTAACGATATCCAATCGCGTTACAGATGCCTTGAGTTTATTATGGCACCCGGGAATCATAAGGGCGTGCAAAGAATTTATTTTCGGGAATTGACGTATTTATGATCTAGAAGCATAAATATGCTTGCTATGACAAGGGCGCCGAAAGACGATCTCGCTCTACACTGAATCAGGATCATAGGCTAGGGCCGTCGCTGGCGATGTTGACCAACTCGGAAACTCTGGTTGGATGAAATGTCGACAGGTCACAGGAACTAATTGTAAACCACGAATAGCTCTCAAAAGAGAAAAATCTAAAAATTCGTAATAAGAACTGTCGTTTGTCGGAATGCAGTGCCGTGAAGAAGACGGATGAAAAATTGCATGCAGCTGAGATCAGAATGCTGAGATGAAGTTGTCGAGTGACGAGAAAGGGTGGAGTAAGAAAAGGAACAGAAAGAAACAAGGAATTAGAGGAACTGGAGGATTGAAAGTAGCACTAATACACTACAGTAACACTAGTGGCGGAAAAGTTAAAAGAAAATCGCTTTTCTTGGTATGGGCATGTGATGAGAAGGGAGTAAATGAAATGAAACACATGTGACTAAGAGAGTGATGGACTGTTAATTTTGTCAGATGGAGAGTAAGAGATAGACCAAAAACATCTATGTACTAATTACCCATGTTTACAAAATAATAAATAATTTGATTTGACCACTAATAAGACTGATGGAGTATGATTGGGATGTGATGTGTGAGGGCTGATATCAATGAAAAGACAGTTACTGATAACGTGACTTGAAGGGGTCGAATTGAAGGGAAAGTAATTTTACTTGTGAGTCCAAGTAACGTAGCACAAGGGCAGGCAGAAGGAAGAAAGTGCTTGTGTTGATTTAGAAAGGCCCGAGCTGCTCTTTAGTTTCTTACTAAACACATAAGTCTAACTTTTGTAAGCGAATGTGTGGGCTAGGCTTTCAGGAATGTATCTATTTAGCGCGGAGCGTGTACTATAGAGATCTGGCTGGCCTCTGAAATGTGAATAAAATTACGAAAAGGTGAGGTCCTGTCTTCTAATATATGTATATAGGTAACACATACATCAGAAGACAGGACCTTGAATGGGGCCTGCGTAACATAAAGCAGTACAAGAAAATAGGGAGCCAGACGGCGTCGACGGGGGTGACGTCGCGTCGTCGGCGGCGTCGCCGTGAAAAATTATAGAATATACTAGCTGTTGCCCGCGACTGCGTTAGTGATCCACGATGAAAAGTAGCCTATGTCCTTCTCCAGGTCATGGTCTACCCATGTGCCGAATCGCCGCTTGGTCTGAAGAGAATTGCCTGTCGCTAAACCCAAACAAAACGAAATACATGGTATTTGGCATAAGACAGCAACTAGTTAAACTACCAGCAACGTTTTACCTGGAGCTAACGGGCGAGCCAATTGACAGAATCTATGAAGCCCGGAATCTTGGTCTTATTATGGACAAAGACCTTCGTTTCGAAAATCATGTAGCCGACTCGGTAATAAACTGCTTTTACCGCCTGAAAGTTCTGTGACTTTATTTTCTTATAATATTTTTTTATTTAGTTTTATTTATCTTAATAATCCCCTAGTGGGATATATAAATGTCCGTAGGTGTGTCCGTGGCATCACAGCGGGTCCTATCAGAATACCAGCGCTGCGGTATTTATTTTTTAAATATCGTAGCATTATGCTGAGATAGGAGCCTTTTTGGCCTCGCACAGGTTTTTTACTTGTTTATTGTTGTTTTATTTTTTTTTCCTTTTTCTTTTTTATTGTTAATTTTGTTAGTTTTAAATGCTCCTTTTTTATTTTTTACTCTTTGTATTTCCTGTGCGTGTCCCAAATAAAATATTTTTCTTTCTTTCTTTCTTTCTTTCTGTGCAAAATTAGGCCGCACTTGTCCGAAACACTTCGGGAGCAGCTTGTTGAAACCCTGGTTTTTTCTAGGCTAAACTACGCAGATACAGACTACGGCCCGCGCCCGTTGGCTCGCTCAGATCGGCTCATTCAAAAAGTCCCAAACGCTTGTGCTCGGTTTTGTTATAAAATTCCTCCCAGAAGTCATGTAACTCCATATTTAAACAGACACTTCACATTGGTAATGAAATCGAGACGCAAGCTACACTTGGTGTGCCTTCTGTTCGGTGTAGTTAAATACCAGAATCCGAACACCTGTACGACAAGTTGAGTTGGATAGCGAGTAGACGAGAATGTGGGAGAAGGCAATGGTCGCAGCAACTCTCGACCCAGTCGCATAGTACAGCCGCTTTTAGAGGTAGCTTCCGTTATACGGCTTCCAAAGTGTGGAATAACCTGCCACCACCTATTCTAGCAATTAACACGATCGATACATTTAGAAGACGCCTACGGCAGTACCTCATAAATGTGCAACGGAAGCTAGACATGATCAATTTGAATGTTTCATTGATATAAATTTGTAATATACGAGTATGTACATTTGGTTATTGTAATAACGAGACCGGGCGCTATCTGGGAAAATTTTCGGTTTGTTTGTACCTTAGTTATCTATCCTTTATTGACGACAGTCCTTTGTTTCTGGTGCAACCTTACCATTTTATTTCTTTTCATAAACACCAATATATTATTATCTATAATTATGTTTTAAACAAATATCTAATCGATTTTATTATTATTTGTTACACATGTATGTATTTCTATTTTTTATTTAAATATTGACACACACTCTAAAACTGATTTACATCCGTACAAGACGTTCTCGTAACATAAGAAAGAGTCCAGTTGAAAACCAGCGTCAGGCACTAGTTGTCTGGCATTTATGCTGAACTGGGCCTACATAATTGGCACAGGCGTGAGACACACAATACTGTTTTTAAGTTTTTTTAAATTTTTTGTTTTTGTGTGAATATTGTGTACCTTAACCTGGGTCAAATAAATTTATTTATTTATTTCTTTAAATTTCATCCAAATACGTTTAGCCGTTTTAGCGTGACAAAGTAACAAACAAACATTAAAAAATTCAAATCTTTTCTCTTTACACTATTAGTGTAGAAACGCCTCAAATCATAGTAGATTGGTTTTGAATTTTGCTCTATTTAGGAACCAGGTGTAGGTATTTGTTTTGCTAACTCACATATAATATGAGTGTGTTTTGGTAATAAAACTGTCTTATATCTTTATTAGCGTGCTGTTGAAACTTGTGTGTTTATAACTTACAGCTTACAATTAACAATCTAACAACACATTATAACGTAAATCACTGCCGGTAAGCAGTCTAGCACTCAGTTACTTTGAAAGGAGAGAATCAGAATTCTGGCCTTTCGTCTTTTCCATCGCTTCGAAAGGATAGCTCGAACTCGTGAGAGTTCACGACTTACGACCATGGACGCCGAAAAGGGGGTAAGAGGGTATTCTTGTACCCCACGGGCGATAAATAAAATTCAAAAAAAGTTCTGATATTAAAGAAAAACCTTAAATAATAATACACACCAAAAGTGTCCAGGGATCAAAGTACTTAAAAAGAAAATTGCGCTATTGGAATTAAATAAAAATGTCTATTTAGATTGATTAAATAAAATGTTTTCGTATGTTGTGTAGATCGACGAAGTACTATCTGCTTTTGCATTAATAAAGACTTCGCGATTTTTCACCTAAGTTAATCCTTACATTAAATTTAAAATGTTATAAAAAGATAAAAATAAAAGTTTTTAAAGGTTTTTATTGCGTAAAATAAACAATTAGTAGTCTGTATTTCCGCCGTTAACGCGTCTAACACAATCGCAGCTATTCGGCATACTCAATTTGAGTTCATCCAAATCACGTTGCGGAATGGCCGCCCACGTTTGTTGTAACAAGCGAAAACGATTTTCTGGTGTGTTTACGGCATCCATATTTGGCAGAACTCTTCTTTGAAGCATGTCCCATGCGTGCTTAATGGGATTCAAGTCTGGTGATTGAGCTGGTCATGGTAGGACAATAATATTAGCTGCGGCAAGTGTTTTTGCAACGACTCTGTCAATGTGTGGGCGTGCATTATCATGCATAAGCAGAAATGAAGCACCAAATTGGGTCCGCAAAGGAATGACAACATCTACAATCGTTTCAGCGTAATTCTGTGCATTGAAATTGCCTCTGATTCCAATGAGTTCGATTCTTCCGCCGATCCAAATATCCGCCCATATCATGATTGTTCCATCACTGTATGCATGGACTTCCTGGCATGATTTTAAACGTTCTTGGCTTCCGGGGGTACTCCAATACCGTGTACGTCTAGTATCTGGCCTCATACCAAAGCGAGATTCGTCAGAGAAACACACATAACGCCACTCTGTTTCTGCCCTATTTCTGTGTTCACGACCCCATTGTAAACGGGTTCTGCAATTGCGGGGCTCAATAAATTGACTGAGAATGTAGATTGACTTCATGTAAGCGATTTCTTATGGTTTGATCGCTTATTAACATCCCTAAAGAGATATGAAGCTTCGTAACCAACATCATCGCGGTCATTGTCCTATTTCGTCGAGCAGAAATTTGTATGTAACTATCTTGTCTGCGTGTGGTCAAGCGAGCTCGTCCTCCATGTCGCTCTGCTGCTCTGGCAGTGATGCGGTAACGTGTCCAAAGTCGATTTATAATACTGAGTAGTGCCCAGAGCGATTATCCCAGCACGTTGCCGAGAACCAGCATTCAACATGGCCACGGCTCTGATCATTTCTTCTTGGCTCAAATGATATCTTCTCTCCACAATAACGTTCTTTTGTATTGATTCCACTCAGAAGTATGGCAGAAATTTTACTGATTTGGCCTCATACCCGTTGCAGGATTAGGTATATAGGAATACGACTTGACAGAAGATTTTCATCTTTTGACCGAAATTCAAAAACGATTCCATTTTCAAATGACGAAATTTACTAAAAAAGTATCCAAGGGGTTAGAAAATATAAGTATAATTAAAAAACCTGATTTTTGGTAACTCTTATGCTAGTTACTAAAAATCTGTTTTTTTTATTATATTTTTTGTGCTTGCATGCACATGCTTAATCTCTAGACTCTTTTGATGTGTGTATATCCGAGGCGGGGTGTTAAACATTTTCGAGCTTGCTCATGTATACTATATTTTCACACCATAAGCTTATCTACATGAGTCAACAAAGTTAGGTGCCTGGAGTAGCTACCTTACTTTGTGGACTATTTTTATATGAATGGATATACTGTCATGGTAGGCAAAAAGTTTCAAGCTCGCTTCGTGGAGCTGAAGATGCAGCCCCCCGAACATAATCCTGCCGGCGCCCATGCCTACACAAAACATCACTTAGGTTCAACTGTGAACCGCGTATAAAACCGCATAGAAGACTTATTTTTTCAAGTATTCCAATCCTAAATAGATACTGAACAGTTTATAACTCTCAGCCAGTACAATCGGCAACACTAAACTTTTTGCTGCCTAAAATGCCTTTTATCCAGATCCTGTTACTCTAGTTATCTAGAATATATTCAAGTAGGCAAAATATAACCAGGAATGATGCCATACCGGCACGGCATGATAAAAAAAGCTGATCAGAGCTTTTTTTTAAGGAAACTATGCCACACACAACTATACTTACAGTAATTCGCACATGGCTGCTAATGCTGCTATATCTTCGTCAATTCGCCATCCGACTGTTCATCAACTTGCACACACTTCACTTTATTACAGTGAAATGTGTCCCATTCAATGTGTGTTAGCTCTATATTTCTGCAAATGGCCCAGCCCACATCAAAAAACCTGCAACCGCAAATCTATCTATATCAATTTGACTTTGACAGATTCTTTTTCGTAGCAGTAAGTTTCGTAGCAATTTTCGTAGTTCTAGTATGAACTTGAACTACGAAAACCGCTACGAAACTACGGTCAACCGGTCATCTGTTTTAACACTTGTAACCAACTGTTGTTCTGGATAACCGTACCTTATGTGCCGACAAAGCCCAAGCAATTCGTCCTTTTCGACACCAGATAGTAGCCAGACGGCCTTTTAATAAGAAAAGGTCAATTAGGTACAACGAGTAAATTTCGTAAGTTGGGGCCGATACCACTGGGCTACCACTGCTTAGGAGTTGTAGGTTGTGATTTCGAACTTAGGCAAGCACTTTACTTTGTGTATTCATCAGCACTGCTTTCAAAACGGTGAAGGAAAACATCGTGAGGAAACCAGCATGTCCTAGAACCAAAAATTCGAAGACATGTGACTTCTGCCAACCCGCATTAGACCCGCGTGGTAGATTGGTGGCCTGTGTCCCACCAGTGGGAACGTTATAGGCTGATTATGAGTAAATCTGTAGAATTCATCGATTTTGTTGGATCACGCACGTGTCGGTCGCTACAAATTAAGGTTTGTACATATTTTTTTAACAAAATCGGCCATTAGCCATTCAACAGATTTTCCAAAATCTTCCTAGTCATGTATGACTTGGAAGATTTTACAGGTTACTGTAGTAACTTTGTTTCCTTTTCCTTGGAATTCACGGGTTCCCCTTTCCCCTTTAAGAGCTTTACCCCTTTAGCAGTCGGTGACAGAGGTAACATATTAAACCACTAAACAACAAATAAGCCACGCATAGGCGATTTAAAAAAATAAAACATAAGAACGGGTAAATAATTTTTAATAAAAGATTAATGTCATCCCCCATCCACACTACGAACGCAAGTTTTTAAAGACCTTTTATTTATGCTGTAGTTATAATGAAGTTTTTGTTTGTTTCAGGTCATCTATGTGTTCTGGATGTATAACCTTGCAATCGTCGGTATAGGCGCAGTATAACTTTAATTTGAAACCCCACACGATTGTATCGTATTGAATAGCAACCTCAAGTGATCAGGTGTCCGGCAGGCAGGTTGTGAGGGTTCTGTATGTACATTGTGATGTCAGTGTGGTAGTGGCGGTGTGGTGGGTGGTGGTGAGGTGACGGGGCGAGGTGGCGAGGTGGCGCGACTCGCAAGTGATGCCCATCGCGGTGATGCAGAGGCATGGTAGACGCGGCTGCGGAGCGCCGGGCCGCCGCCGCCGCCGCGCGCTGCGATGCTACCTCCAGCCTCACCAAGTGAGTGTTTACGATACTCGTATTTATTTTTACTATTATTTGATTATCAAAAATTTTACTAGAAATTGTCTCATTCCTCATATTATACTTTGAGCTTGTTAGTAGAACGTACTCCCTCCCGAAATAGGCAGGTGATTACATTTTTTTTTTTTGTAAAAAGCAATTTTCTAAATCAAATTCGTACTTGAAAAATAGACTAGTATTTATGCAACGAAAATGTGCAATGTAGGGCGTTCATTAAATTGTGATGCGATCAGGATTACACACGTTAGCACCACATGCTCACGAAACACTGCAAAATTAGTAATCATTGATGAATACATAATAAATCATGTTTTTTTACAACTTTTGGTAAAATGACAACCAAAGGTAATAGGTAATAAGTAGGTGGTAAATATGATATTTTTAAGATATACTCGTAGATAACAGATCCATAAGGCCCTTGGGATATACAGTGAAAATAGAAATGCAGCTTTAATGATATCAGTCCTTCATTTAGACACAAGCATTACCATTTAAATTAAACGAGTTACGTCCGACGACCAACATAAACAAAATATTCTTGGCAGTGAAATAACAGTTTAATTGATTGATTGCTATTCAGTTCGGATGTCAAGCCATCATTATTGACCATTGGCATCTCGCCGCTGACCCCGGTGCTCTGCAATCATTTTATTGAGCTCACATTATTGGCAATCCCTGTCAATAACTAGAACTTTACAGTATTTATATTCTCTTACAGTACGTTGCTAATTATGTTTACGCGTACTTGCATGGGATGCAGCAGTTCTCGACAGTTACAATTAATGAAAAAAAAAATTATATCATATTGTTGTCTATATGTTTCTGCTTGCATTTTCACTTCATCATCATCATCAGAATCATCTTACAAAAAAATATATTGGGTGGCGGTGACATTTTATTTTATTTTTCGTGTTGGCACGGTTGACTCCTGTTTGCGTCGTAACTTCAGTGCAACAAATTGTTTGATTGGGTGTAAGCCGAGCCGGGCACGCAATACGAGTTGGTTGGTTAATGAGAGCACCGATACGTCTCGTCAAGTCGTCACGGCAGCGCGTTATCAGGGCCGTGGGCGACTATGTGTGCCATATTGACTACGTAGCGATTTGCAAATGTGTGCGTCCATAGTAGCGCTTCCAGGAAACGCGAGTAGGTTTCTCGGAACCGATTCACTGTCGCGCGCGTTTTCAGCAATGAATGGCTTAGCAAAACGTCTTCACAAAAACATTTCACTTAAAAAAAAAATGATTAACGCGGCGATTGCAGCGTTATCTTATCGTTCTGCATGGCCTCATTCATAACTCGTGAATGTAGAGACCATTTTTGTTGTACCTATACCTACTTACCTATTGTATTACCACTCATGAAGCAGGCTAATTGCTATAATAAGGCAAAGATTCTCTGAAAGCATACCTATTCTGTACAATGTCACCTTGTCAAAAGATTGATAACCATTTGGAGCTCACACACGAGATTTAAGGTACAATTCCGCAGACTGCAAACAGCAGCGGCAAAACCGCCCAATCGCAATGACAGACCGTAGCTACACCACTGGTTTCTATACTATTCGTATAACTCTATGAAAACGCTTCTGTGGATGGTGACATTACCGTCCGCTGCAGAAGCTTTTCTAGCGAGACAAAACAAGCTGAATAACAAAAAAATACATTACGTGTGCAGGTAGCGTACCAGTAAGTAAGTGTACTAAGTGATTCTATCAATAAAACGATTAAATATCGTGATATTTGGTTTCATTCCATGTTTGCAGCTTGATGTTTCTATGTACCAACCTTCCTAACTATGAAGGACTCACTGACACATTATACTATATCACCAGTATAACCAGTGATGGTGAACAATCATCATAAGAGTAGTCTCCTGAAATTTTCTTAATAATTTGGCAGCATACAATGAAGTACGTAATTCATTACGCTATTTGTATTTCGGAACAGTCTGTGACGATCATGTAATAGTGGTTGTGGCGGCATCTTCATCGCCACATGCGAATTACGCATTATACTTATGTCACGCCAAATCCTGCATCACGCAAGCAGAGTTTACCGCGCGACTCGCATAATATACATCAACGCCCCGACATCAATCGTTGGGCAGTAGCCTTCCAGATATAAAACCAGTCTGGTCGGACGATCCGCATTTTTCTATGGAGGATAAGTGAACTTTACACCCAGTTCCTCATATCTATACGTAGGTCACTAAAATCTTTTGCTCCATTCTTTTTTTTCCTTACCTTCCAGACCCAATGGAAACAGCCAAATAATTCTTTAAACCCTGATTAAACCAATTAGGCGAAAAGGTTCGTGATTTCAGGATCAGAAAACTTGTACTTCTTACTTTTAGTAAACGATTGGACGGTCGACAAACGTTTCTACTTGCTCTCAGAAGTAATTTTGTAAAGAGCCCTAGAATAACCGTCGTAATATGATTTATACAACGTCAAATGAAATCTTTGAAATTATATTTAATTTAGCTAAAGTAATTTGACACTATAGGAAGGGTTTTGAAGCAAATAACTCACAATGTTCGAGCCGATTGGGGTCCAAGTACCCTCTTAGTTTTTCGAGACATCGCCAAGCAGATGGTCGACTCTTCACGTGACCAGAGGGCTGGCCTATTTTTTGGCCAAGAATCAGCTATGCCATACAACATGGCAATGCTGCCAGCCTATTGGGCACTTTACTTGTTGACAGCGATGCGGACGAATTTTTTGATGCCCTGTGATTCTTTCCCCTCGCTTTTTTATATACTTGTAAATATTATCTATACATATAATAAATCTGTAGCCAAGGAGTTTTTGTACATTGAAAATAAAATGATTGGTGTGTTAAAGGATAATATATTATAACCAACAGATGCCATTTTTCGGTCTGTTGGTCGGTTTGTCTGTTTTGATGTGAGTCGGTAATTTTGAGTCAACGCGTCATCACCGTCAAACGGGATGAATAGGGATGCAGGGGTGAATCGGAACGAAACTTTAGAAGGGATTTTAACTTTGAAATAATATAGATTGTTGCTAAAAAGGGCTGTAATGTGTTTACTGTATTATAATTAACGATTAAGTGCCCTTGTTGGCAACAAACTATATTATTTCAATGTTAAAACCCCTTTTTAAAGTTTCGTTCCGATTCACCCGTACATCCCTATTCACCCCTTTTGACGGTACACCTTTTCTAAGCGACACATTATTGTTTTCCGACATCCACGCTAACTAAGCCGCGGGCACAGCTAGTTATTATTATTTTTATATACTTACATATTTAGGGACCATGGGATCCCGGTCCTTTGGAAGGCGTATGAGGGGCCAAAGAGCGGGCCCCTTAGAATTTTTTTAATGGAATGAGGCACCAACCTACGATAATCCCTGTTCGCACTATGCAAGTGCACCCAAGGACAACCCCCGGTTGGTGTAAGACTATTGCAGGATATGAAAACAAACATATTGTATTATGGGTTTGGGTGGCTAAAGTGAACTGGTTATCTAGGACTATGGAACAACTATGGCCCCTGCCTGACCTGCAATGTTTTATATAAAATACACAGATAAAATGGCAGGGGGTGACTAGCACACTCAATAATGGGCCCCCGAAAACGGTCGCTAGCACATAAGTGTCGTAGCGACAAGGGGGCAACATGTCCTGAGGTGTTTATGAGGAGTGGAGAGGTATTCCATGGCTATCAGGACAATCCCGGAAGTACGGTCTAGATCCCTACCAGCATTTTATTGGAATACTTCCTTCCTTCAAGCACGTTTGCTCTTGCGAATCTCCACTCAAGCCAATAAAGGCAAGAAAGAGGTGGGAGCTCTATGCCTCATCACTGTTCACTCCAGCCGGCCAATAAAGGCAAGCCAGAGGTGAGGAACAAGACTTGTCCCGGTTGATAGGGTCCGTGGGGTCGCTACTGCCCAACAGTTCGCCACATGCTGCCCTGCGGGTTTATGTATCTCTCTTGATCTGGCTCTTCACCCTAGACCTGTTTCGGAAAAGTAAACTCTATCAGCACCGATCTGGATTTCAGGAGCGCGCAAGCCCCACACCGACGTAAACGTAGAGATACAATGTTGGAGGTTATTATTATTTTAAGACTGTTAGTGTTTAGACATTAAGACAGTTAGTATAGGTATTATGTAAATAAATAACCAATAGATGACCCAAATAGATAATTTACCTGCAGTCACTACGCCAAGTTAGAGTATCTAAACTACGAAGGAAAACTTCGAAAGAACTATGAATTTTTCGTAATTTATAATGGTTTCGTTCAAAGTTATTCATAATTTGGATAAAAATAATTGCGTTGGGTAGTTTTTCAAAAGATTAATTCGTTCAATAACTATGATTTGTGTTCACAGAGAAGAACATTATTCTATAAAAAAAAATAATAACTATTTCCATGGTCGGCAAGTTGGCAAGTTTACATCAAAAATAAATTTTAATAAACTACCACCGAGTACGTAAAATAAGTATTTTTAATACATACTACTTACCAGTTCAGCTTTTGGTCGAAAAGTGGAAAATATTCATAAAATTTAAACGATACCTATCTCGAAACCGTTTATAATGTCTAAGTAACAATAGCTTTTTGAAAAAATAATAACTAATTTCCAGTCGTCCAGTATACCTAAGAGAATTTGATCTTAAGTAACCATCACCGCCAAGAAACTAGAGCACTGGGACCAACTGGGGCACTGAATCTTGTAACAGTGAAACACATCTACATGGGCTCCACCAGTATTTCCAACCACGACTCCTGCCTGACTGAAGGGCGCAGAAGGATACGTATGTGTAAAAACGTTATTTTATAAACCCGCTGACAAGAATCCTTTAGAAAGATAGAAAGGTAACAAAAAGCAACAAAAAACCGAAGTCTTGTAAATTCTCCATAATATATTCTTCTAAAAGTTGGACACTCACAGCAAATGACCGCACAGGTACTTTCGTTTTTTGATGCTAGAGGAGAATAGGAGAATGCTGCGTTTCTGGCATTATTATGGATGACACTAGGACAAATGGATCGATATCTACTTCGATGTGACGACTGGGTTGTCATCCAGTTGCCTTCAACGAGTATTTGCTACTTAATGTTGCGAAGTCAAAATTCGTTATGAAATTGCGAAAAATGCACTTTGTAAACGGTTTTTGTTCCTCCTATATGTTATGGTGTGGAACCCTTAGTGCATGACATCGGCTCTACTCGTCTTTTTAAGAGGATGTTGAATTAGTATTAAGTAAGGAAGTAACATCGCTGAAAAGTCGCTGGTATCTGGCTGGTACCTTCCCTTCTCATCCTTAACAACAATCATACTCATATTAATTTAAATAAAAGACTGTGTAGAGTAAAAATACGTTTCGCATCTTACCCCTCAGAGTGTCACCCACTGACCGATGCTGGAGTGGGGTAAAAAGTCACACTACCTTTTTTAAATAAATGATCACATCAAACAAACGTGGGTCGAGGCTTCGAAGGTTTAATAAGCATTACTAAGCATCACTTTTTCGGACCGTAATCATCCACACAGTGACTAAAGACTTCTGTATAAACAACAACGAACGAAAGAGAAAATTTTATTTTGGATGGCAGGCAAACACCAGGCTTTACTGGGAGACGAATTAATCTTTAGAAGACTGTCCATTATAAAATTAACACAGCCAATAATCGCTAATCCCTTAATCGCTTTGTACCTGAAACTCTTTACCAGAGAATTTGAAAATACAACATCGTGTGGGGTATACCGATACACTATAAAATAAACAGGCCTTTGAAGACAGCACACAAAGCTTTTTAAGTTATAAATCTTATCTGCCTTTATCACTAAAAGTACCGCTTAACTTAGCAACCTTACCGAAACTAAAAAAGCATACACATTTAAAAAATAATACGGTGTAGATTCAAAGAATATCTATAACAGGATTGCATTACGTCAGATCATGTAAATCTCGTAATCTGCATCGCTGTATACACCTGCGCCTGTTCCTGCGGTCAACAGGCGACCATCTGAACTTGCAAACGGATTGTCTTTGTTGGGTTGGCGTGGCTGGTCGGTGCCGGTGCAGAATGCCGACCGCTTCGCTCGCTAATTCGGTCGGTGACGAGGCGAGGGGCCGCGGTCGGTAGCGGGGCGGGGACTATTTTCGTCTGGCGGCCACGTTTGGAAAAGGCGCGGTGACGTCACGATCCTCCATGGCGATGATGCCATCAGGCGCCCGCGACACGCAGGTCGACTTGCCAAAATATAGCAGCATGTTCCCCGCAATGTGCTGCGATCAACTTTATTTTGGTCATTGTCCGACAACGGATGTTGTGTTAGTGCCTCGGGCAATGCATCTGCGTTGTTTGATGGATGATTGTTTACACAAATAATGAGAAAATAAAAACGTGTACGAAGTAATGGGTGTTGTTAATGTCAATTCAGATTGTATAGTGATCGTACACTTTTTCAAATAAATAATATGGATTAACACAAGCTTAGCTTTGCTCATCAGGAAATTAACTTTATGCCAGTATTATTTTCAATCATTCATTAATTCGTTTATACCTAGTAGGTATGTTTACATTTCCAGAAACTAAACTACTTATCTGTCAATTCTCAACACTCAGTTCAATATACTATCTACGTTTTAATAATTTAATGACTAGTTTTTTGCGAAAAAAAGCTTTGTTATTAGACCCATCCGGCTAGGCTTCCCCCCTTTTGAAATCATCTGATTTCTGGGACGTACTCCATCACACAAATTATAGAAGTTGCTTACACATAGTATCCTTCTGTATTATAAGAAATTAATGTAAATTATAAACGTATGGACTAAAATGTTGGCACAGAGAATAAGAATTATGACGTTTATGTGTAGTTCCGAAATGTTATTCTAAAAAATGTATTTTTTGAAGGAAGCTACACGAATGCCAATTTTCATTTTGATCAGACGTGGAAGCACCTTACAGTGATATTTTATTCACAGTCACGTAAAGCTTGTCAAACAGTTCACTATAAACGAATGTTTTCCTTTTTATGAGCTGTTGAAATTCTTCTGTTGCGTTTAGAAAACTAACTGTAAAATTCAACGTGCAGTTCATGCGGCGTGGCGTTGTTATTGCATAATCAATCTCACATCGCACCGTTACCATGGCATTTACCAATTTGTTCCCTGGCGTTTCACACAAGCTAGAGAACGGGTCCTAGGATAGTACCCTGAGGAACATCAGTTTTTTGTGATAATTTTAGGAGACCTGCTACAATGTCAAGAAAAATATTTGTCACAGACGATGACTGGACAATATCACGAAGTCGACAGTTGGCCAGAATCCTTGACCTTGCCCTGACTCCTATTTTGAAGAGGCTGAAAGAGGCATAACCGTCTCAAGAATTCACCCATCGTGCAAAATGTTAAAATAAATAAACACAATGAAACAAATAATTTCGACTGGCATGTGGTTCATGATCACGATACACACTTGCTGGGCATGGTAATATTTTAGTAAATAAGTAAAACAAAAGACTCCTTTTCTTAGAATATTTTAACACATTAACTTTCAATTTCTTCAAATATATGTGCCTATATCCAGTATAAAGTAAAAGTTTTTAAAGCATTTAATTATTTGACGAACATTAGCCAATTTCCTGAAAGCAAAGAAGTAGAGCGCTGATATTTTTATAATTTTTATTATACTTTGACATTGGCGTTAGTGCTACTCGCTTACAAAGTCATTATTTCAATAGTAATGTCCTTCTAATCTAATGTCGCAACAGTTTGCGTTGAAGTGTTGCAAGAAAAAAGTACAAAATATTTTATAATTTTTGACATTTTGCGTTTTTCTGTCTGATTCTATCTTAATTTTTATGATTTCGGGGTTTCAAAGACTACGCATACCCAGAGGGTGTTTTTTTTTTTTCAAATGAGCCTTTGCCATATTGAATGTATATTCAATTCTGCCCTGATCGTTTTGAAAGTATTTTTGTTTCTTTTTTAGATGTCTTTATAATTTTTGTTTGTGTTTGTTTTTTATTAATACATTTTCACCGTGAAGGGACATCCGTACCTAACTTATCAACTACGTAATTAAATGTAGCTGAAGTAAGTACTTAACGAATATATTGTAAAGAATCAGATAGAGGTGGACGTGTACGCAGGTTGTTATCAGCTTCGGCCGCCGAGGCTACAATACAATGCTCGCATGGTAAGCATGCTTGTTAAGCGTCGGTGCCCGCTGGTACAATCAGTTGTAGCCGCGATGGGGCCGCGAACGGCGCGGTACTCGGTGTTTGCGATGCTGTTGCGTCAGTGCGTCTCGTCACCGGTTTTGTGGTACCAGTCGTAGGGTCGGAGTGTCGCTATCGTTCGCCGGTCACCAGTGCTGCGCGATCAACTCCGCCGCGTGGTACATGCGCGGACACATTACGCTCAAGTTTAAAAAAATCGCTAATTGAACAAACATGCCAGTTTATTTGCAGTGACGTTGTGTAAAACTGATTTATGAACATAATATTACAGTAGTGGAAAACTGCCATAGCTATGTTTAGCTTATACGGGTGAATAAAACTAGAAACATACTTTTGTTATGTATGTCAGTAATGGATGGCATACTGTATACTTACTGATACTTGTATTCTGCTCGTTATCGAATTGTGGTGAGGGATATGTAAGGCTTTTATGAGAATTGGGTGGTGCAAGTGCTGCTGACTCGTCACTATGTGCGTGGGTATAAACACATAATACATAATTAAGACATTTACTTGTTCAAACGCTTAGTTTCGACTATTTAGTTACGCTGACGTTAATTTGACCGAAGTTTGGCAAGCCACCAAAGACCTAGGTATCATAATGTTTCATTTTTTAACAGTCTCTGCATTAATTTATTTTGAGGTTCAAAATATTGTTAGTTTTATATTTATTTATTTATCATCATTTTAACAAATAACTGTCACAAATTTAGCTTTAAACAATGACATTAAGTTATGTTAGATGATTCATAATTTCAATAGGAAGTAGCGCTGCGGTTAAATTATTTACATAATATTGGTTAAGTTAAACTTTAAAGTATAGATACCGTATCATTTTAGAGAACATTAGGTACCTAACGTATGCAAGTTTACTCATAAGACAAACTACAAGCTGTTCAAAGAGGGACACCTATTATCAATAACTGATATTCAATATTGCAACAATATCATCAGGGGTATTATACATATCATATCTCTATTATGTACATATGTATGCCTACTTACATTCAGTACACAAGTAGAGTGTGATAAGGTGTATCTGACATATGTATGAATATTCATTACACACCTCAGTTGACATGTTCATATACAAATGTACTCTTGAATTATTTAAACAATTTGGAATGTTTGTTCAGTATACACAAATCTACAGATACACTTAGTAATGTTGAAATTATTTGTTTGAGATTGCATAAACTTCACAGTTTTGAAAATCAATCTTACGTCATTGACAAAGTTCTTCTAGTTGTTACAATTTTAAACAATTTGGAGGCCATTTAAATCGTTGTAGAATGTGATATTACGAGCGAATGATCTAATTACGTTTTGTCATAGAATTCTCTCGGAGTTGAATGACCAACTCAATTCGCAAAATAAATTGCAGGCATACAATACCTACCTACTTTATCCGGTACAGTTTATATCTCCTCAGGCGATGTTTTTACTAAATTATTTTGATTAAAAGATTTGTTTCTCTAGGCACTTATTTAAAAAAAATAGGCAAATGGAAGTTGTCTAACTATCAATGCAAATACCCGACTGATTATTCACAAACAAATTTTAATAAGATATTAAGGGAAATGATGAAAAATTGCTATTTTTGATTTCCTGCATAACATTTCTATCTAGGATTTAATATATTACGTATTTTATCATTATCAGCTACATACTGATTTCTTAGTGCAATCATACAGTATGGTACTTTTTGCAACAATGGACTAGCTTGCAAACTCGGGAATCAAATCACAACTTTACAAATAATACATACCTAACCTACTCAATACTGTTATATTGCACCAGTCGAAATCCGTCGACAAATATGAAATTCGCCATGAAATGTTTTCCAGGGAATAATAGGAAATTGCTGGTTTGCCTAGTTCACTTTCATAAAAAAAAAATACACACCTTTTAAATAATATCAGTTTTCTCAAAACTCGGGTCAGATTGTAGAAAAAAGTACTTGGTCGTCTGCATGTGTACTTAATAAATACATATAAGTAATTATAAATCAATCTAATCTCTAGTGGTTCTAGACCAACTTCCCCAGTCTCGTTTCAAATTATTACGTCGAATAAAATAAATGTTGTAGAGAAAATCGCTTTTGACAGACGGACACTGAAGTGATTCTAAGTGTTCTATTTTTCCAATAATGATACTGGAAAACTAAAAACAATGCATTTTCACAGAGTAGTAAAGTATCTGAAAAATTAAACAATAATGTTAGTTTTTCCTTAATTTTATCTAATAGATAAACGATATTGACATTAATTGGTTTTCCTATTAAATGAATGACTTCATTTGTTTGCTATGGCCTCATTTGTTAACTTTAATAGTTATAATAGGTCACTTAAACTCAATTATATGCTTAAGAAACCATTAAAAAAAAGAACTCTTGCACCTACTTCAGGAAAACAATAAGACTTGTTGAATATAAGTACATTTATATAATTACTAATTTAAAGTAAATATTCTTTGTTTCCCTCGTTACGATTTTGATTTGCAACGGCTGGCTGCCTGATTCCATGCTTCTCGTATTGATGACGAACGTCGGCACCGGCAACGATGACTCCATTGGTCATGTGCCCGTTTTTTGTTAAAGTTGCTCATGTACGGGTTTGTAATATTAACGTGAACCTCGGCTAATTTTTCTTTAGAAACCAATACGAGCAATAGAATTCATCGGCTCAAGCTTCCAGTTTTTGGAACATATCATTTAGTTGACTAGTGTTTTCAAAAGTCTCTACTGTAGTTCATTTTAAATGTATATTGTTTTGAGAACATACAACGTATTCCTCTTCGAAAATTATGTAGGTTACCTACTAACCACAAATGTTGATTTAAGGCTCCCACAGACAGGCGCGACGCGACAGCGCGGCACAAAGGCGCCGCTCGGCGCGCGACGAGCGGTGCCTTTGTGTCGACCGAGATTCGCGTCGCGTGTCGCGCCTATTTGTAGGAGCCTTTAATTACTTTTCATTATAAACAAATTAGGTACATTCGCCCAAATATTATGTCACCTTGAAATTATTTCAGATCCGATAGCAGTACCTACATGTGTAGCAACTTGATGAATTCAGAATACGTAAAGACGTTATTTAAAATGCGCCATTTTCATGATAAGATAAATATTAATTCATGCATGATTCGTATAATACCTACCAACAAAGCTACGAATTATGGTTTCAAATTGTTGTCCCCTATGTTTACCAACTAACTTCAATTTCCTGCTTGGTTCCTGCTCACTGGCAAATAAATAAATCAAACCACATCATTATACTGTGTGACTAATAGAAATACCTCATATGGCTGCAAACAGAATCCGGAATACTAATACTTAGCATTCTATTTCGAGATTTACATCGTATGAGATAGGCGCTCCGTGTGCCATGTGGAGGTCGTATACCTAAATCTGAACGCTTAGCTAATAAGCAGATATGAGCAGTTGGATTAGTTAGTCGTCCTTTGACATTTATAGTAAAAGTTTAGGACCAAGATCTAAACGAAGACTGTGGGTTGTTTAATACATACACAACCTGGTTGTTGTCTCCTAGCATAAATCTTGGAAAACAATTACAAGATCCCTTATGTGTAATTCAAACTAAAACGTCATATTACTTATTATTTTATTGTTACGTAGCTAAAGCTGGTTAAGATGATGTAACAGACCCTACATTTTTTAGGTTAAGAACAAGTGGAGAACACTTCAGGGCCACTTCAGCCTAGCGAAAGGCTACGCATGTTGCGGCAACTTGGAAAGTCAGATAGGGTGAACTTGGATAAGTGTCTTTTTCTAACCCTCTCAAATCAAATTTTTAAGCCATCGTAAGAGACATTTTAACTTTTATGCTCCGGTTACTAGAAGTAATAAGAAACATCAGGAGCTTCAGGTCCAATGTTTTCAAAAATCTTCACGAAAAGTGGTTGTCCACCCTAAATTGGGTGTAAGAGAAATGTTCATTCACCAAAAAGCATTTACAGATTCATATACCTGCTGTAGCCTGGATGTCGCTCAATGCAAAATACTGATATTCTGGTACATTCGGTTAGACTGGAAGCAGACCCAAACAAAGTTGGGACAAGGCTAGGCAGAATGATGATACTGTAGCCTGAATTGACTTTTCGACCGCTTGTTAGTTGACGTTATTGTGCAAAGATTGCGAGGATGTTCTGAAGTCGTTCTTTAGATGAGAACACAATCGATGTGCCACAAAAGTCTGACCTCGGACCTCTATTGTTAGCGATCAATGGACAATATTTAGCCTCTTCGCAACAACTCGGCACAACCGTTCTCAAATTACCGGCCACATCCGCGTCCACACCACGAGATGCCGTTAAACCTGTTTAACCTATTATACCAATTGTTAACACCTAACGGTTTGGAAATAGCTATATTTTTCTCCGTGTCTAACGTCTGAAATGCGTTGCGTCTGACTGAAGCGCACATGTTCAACCTATCGATTAATTACGTACAGGTACGGCTATCGCCAGGAGTTCAAATATAAGTGAGTATCTTTTTGACTGTATCAAATAGCTGTGCGCATCTCGCTGGTCGATTAACATCGTGTCATGAATTCAACGGCTTGTACGCACTACAGAACACACCACCCACGTATGCCGGCGGGCCGGCGCGGCGGCTTCGCGCCGCATCCGTCCCGCCGTGATTGATAAACCAATTTGACATCATTGCCGTGGGAAATGTGGGGATGCATAGTGCTTTACGTTTCATCAACAGAGCCATACAACACGACAATTTAACATAAAACATGATTGTAGAGTTGCGATCAAAGGGTCCTCTGAGGTTAATGGGAACATAGTACTAATGGTATCACCTCTAATAGTTAACTATTCGCTATACTAGAATACTGAATAGAGAACACATGCGTACAATGCAGATATTGTGTTTGTTATTTGTGTTGAGTATGAGTATTTAGGAAGTTAGTTCATAAAATGTATTATATGTAGTATGTCACTACGTCTGAGACACACATTATATGCGTTGTGTGTTGAATTGGGGCAGAAATGTTCTATTTTGTAAATGTAGTTCCTCGAAAACATATCTTATACACCTGTTTCGAATTGGCATCATCTTTCTAACTTGTCCTACAGCCCTAAAGCAGGTGTATGAAGTTTGATATTGTTGTAGTCTGGATACCGATCTGTTATGTACCTAATCCGTATCCGTGAAGATGTAACCAAATGAGAAATTTTGTAATATTAACTATATAATCAATTAAAGTCCCAAACGTTGGTATACTTGCTAAACTCGGTGATCTCTCGAATTGCTAAACCTTTTATCGGAGGCCTCTGCTAAAGTTTAGATTTTATAATCTGATCTCTAAATGACATTTTTATTGTCATTTCAGTTCAGCATGCTTGCTAACGGGTATCTAGTTAGTAAAATTAATTGTAATCATCTTCTGAAATAATAAAAGGTACATTTTATTATTTTTCCTAGTCTTCTAACACAACCGCCGATGCTTATTAACTGGTTAATAAGGGTAACAATTGTTAATGAATGCTAATTGTTATGAAATTAGATAATAAGCGGTTGTTGTGGGCGATATTAGCCTTGATCTCTGCTGGATAGCAATAATAATTGATTTTATGGTTAATTTCTTGAAGAAATATAGCCTTGGCCATAGTTCCACGGTTTATGTATTACAGTTTATCATACTTTCTGTTGTAAAGTAGTTGGTAGTTTTAATAGCTCTGCAAAATATTATTGTTTACCAATTATTTCAAAGATATTCGATTTCATGAGCACTTTAGTCTATGCGGTCCGTGAAAAACATGAAATTAAGTATTAGTTTCCCTATAAAATAAAATATGTTATTGATCATAGACTGAGATGAGCATGGAATGAGTGCAATCTGTTGAAGAAAATACATAATATATTGTGCGTATGCGGCTATTGATTTTCAATAAGTTTAAAGCAGTTACGGAGGGGAGGTGCGGGCGCGCAGGCGGTACCCAGTGGAAGGCAGTCGACGGTGATGTAAGATCGGCTGGCTCCGGCGGTGATGTCAGCGCGCCCACGACTGCTCCCCCCTCCACCCTCCGTCAGACCTGCGGTTCCACCGTAAAGCCTTCCGCAAGATCGTGATCCTTTCATGCCGTTAAAACATAAAAATATAAATACTGAAATATAAAGTAACAAATGCCAAAAATTCATGATTTTTGCAAACTCATTCAGTAACGATGTAAAAAGTCTTCACAATGACGTTCACGACGTTCTTGTACGAAATCGATGCCGCAGTGCAGTCGAGCATGCATCTCGCCAAGTAGACCGCAACGCCACAAATTTTGCTAGCAAACTACTTCGCTTTACCGTTCGCCTAGTGACTTGTGGGTGGTTAGGCACATAAATAATATCATATTTAGTCATCAAATTATACTTAATTACAATACCTTTTAGCTTTTATAGATTAAGGTCAAGTTATACAAGATAATGAACTAAGATGACGTAGTTCTTCGGTGACTTGCAAAACTGAATCCCACCTCACATTATTTTAATTTTAAATGAGAGCAGGATCTTAATGTGCGTGTGATCAGTTTATTTATACATCTTGCGTGATCTATTGCTCACACGTTGTTTCGGATATAATAACAATCGAGAAAGTTATTTAAGTTTTTGAATTCAAAATATAATCAAGAACTTTTCATTATTATTCTTTAGTACCTAAGTATGTGAACAAAAAATAATCTTAGAAGCACTTGCACCACCAATTTTTTATTAGGTATTTGTTAGAACTTACCTAACGCCCGAAATTAATAATCAATCCTGATCCAATTTTTGACATCTATTCTAGATTGACATTTTTTAAAGAATTTTTAGATGAATCTTGCCAACCCATCCATGGATTGAGTTTACCATCTTTAATCTTTGAAAGGGAGAATCACAGAATAAATATTAAAGAATGACAGAAAATAGCACGCGGATACGAGATCGTTGGAACGATATGCAGCGATCTTTGGCGTCTAGATTTGAGATACATTATAAATTTCGGGCGTCACCCATTATCTTCGTATTACTTTTTGGATGGCTAGTACAGTGAAACCTGGTTAAGTGAGACATCAAGGGACCTGCAATGTCGTTTCACTTATAGAGGTATTCCACTTACCCAGTGTCTCAGATATACAGGTATAAATAAATATCTGTCTCATTTACAGAGGGTTCCATTAATAGAGGTGAGAATACAGGTTATTTCAGTTATACAGGTGCGATCATTAAATAAAATAACGTGTTATGTATGTAAATGAGTTTTAATAAAAAAAAATTAGTAGTTAAAGGTAATCATACAAATGTAATCAACAAAAATGTATCAATTATAAAAATCTGTTATTTTAGTTTGTCGTTTGGAAGTATCAGCCATCAGATGTTTTTCGATGTTATAAATTTTATCAAATATGCTTTGGTCACCAATTGATGACATTTCAAAATAACTGTGCAAAGTTTCTAGTGCTTTTACTGCTTCGCGTTTAGAAATTTTAGCGTTTTGGAATTACGTGTGGAATTTGTGGGTAGAATAAGAATGAGTAAACAAACAATGTTATCTCAGTTACAGAGGTTTATGCATATAAAATTTGCTCGCTGTCTCAGTTATAGAGGTAACTATGATGATAAATCGAAAGAACAAATCCCAGATATAGAGGCTTACCTTGTCCCACTAACAGAGGTAATTCAGTGCCAAAGTGTTGGGACCTCAGCATTGGTTCCAGTTATGGAGGTTTCTCACTTATCCAGGTCCCACTTAACCAAGTTTCACTGTATATCTAATAGGGAATGTGTCAAAATGACCTAAGTACATAATTATGTGAAATTAAGTCAATTTTAAAGTTTATATTTCGTCGCCTTCTATGAATTCATGATGACTGTCGTGTCTAAGACTGCAAGTGGCAAAATATCAACTTAATTATGCCCCTGCAAAGAAATACTGGTTATCCTTAAAATATTATGGTAAAATAAAGCTTCACCATAGTAATTTGACGTCTCTTTGTATAGAAGGTTGAATACAATGAAAAGGACGGCGTTGACTCCAAAAAGGATTGAGACGGAAGTATAAAGTGCTGACAAAATAGACTAAAATGTATTTAAAAAGGTGATGTTAACAGTGATGAAGTGGTTAAATACCACCATGGATTCAAACATACATTTAGTGCAGTGAAAGTAATGTGGTTGAGGAGATGAAGATGGAGGGCGGTGTACTAAGTGTTTCAAGTAACAACAGCAGATTTCGATCCCATCTAAAGAATGCAGCCAGTGCGTTATGTGCAAGGACATTACCAAAACAGAGGCGTGGCGAGCCAGCCGCGATCAGCAGTGCTCGCCACCATACCTACCCGCGAGCAACGCCGCCTAAACGGGCTGCTATCTCTTGTCGGATGGAGCCGCTTGCATGCGCACCACCACTGCATGCTACTACGTTCGACCCGCCCCAACCCATTGAGTGTGAAGTCATCGAGGACCAGACAACGAATAAACCTAACGGTTTAATCAAATGGAAGGGAACATTAGCCAGGTAAGACAAAATTATGGGAATTTAATTACGTACTAGGTTAATAAGTCAAACAGCTGGACAAATAAAACAATATGCAACTTACTAGCGAGACTGCATACATTGACTTCCTTAATTAACGGTTCAATCAAGCACATAAATATTGTTAAGAATGTGCGCAGTTATTGGACGTACAATCAAATCTTTGAACTAACTTTTGGCAATCCGGATTATATTGTAAGTTGGAACATTATGCTCAGTGGAACAACAGGCTCGCGTCTTGTGCTTAGGTCAACAACATCAGCAATGCATGACATCATGGTGAGTTGTTTACCCAGGTCGCGGGGTGGAGGTGATGTCGTTAATTACGATGCTACACCAATTGTTGATTTAGCCGCGGATTATATTTATTTTTATGACTACACAGATGTTTTTTAAGGAGTGATGGATGTCCTCTTCTGCTCGCAATGACATTTTAAATTCACACACCTTGTGCAGTGAGAATTATTTCGATATTATTAAAATTTGCAAAGAATAATGTGATCATTAATTCATCTTCAGCCAATTAAGTTGAATCACACTTCCTAGTATTTATCTGTGATTTCTGTGATTCTCTAAATATTCAGATTATTGTTCGATCTATAAAAAAACTCATTAACATTTCTAGTTTGATAGTTTTTGTTGCAGTTGTACGTATTCTTAATGGAAATATAAACATTATAGATATAGAAATTAGACATGATATCATCGCCATTTGTCATGTTATCCTTTATGTATTAGGTATATTATTTTCATTAATTTTATGACCGTGCCGGATGATGAAGAAATTGGGTGTTTAATAAATGGCTATTTCAATTAAATCTAATTTATCTAAACTACCTAACTTGTAGATCTCTTCAGGCATAAGACAAAATCTAGTATCTTATCGATTATTTCAAAATGAAATCTGGATGGACCCTTGGTTATGATCAATACTACGATATCATCATAAGTCTGTTTTCTGCTATACCTGCAGTGTAAGCGCAAATACTATAAAGTTTCTAAAGTAACCAATACCTGTCACATTTCCTACAAGTGTTCAATTTCGAAGCACATAAGTGAATTTATACAATGATACGTGGACGTGAACTCAGGTCAACAACTTTGAATGACGTCAGATCCAAAAGCTTTCTTAGTCATGGCCATTATGCTTCCAGCATTTTTGTCGCCTACAGTGTAGACAGTAGACACTATGTGACGGTGACGTCATGTACTGAGTACAGTTAATAAATGCACAAATATTTTAATAATATCAATTTATGACCACAGTTAAACAAATGACAGACTTACATTTGTGATTGAAAGGAGACGGCACCGAACTATGGGTTTATGCCCTAAAGCCCAATCGCCATAAGATATATACCATTGAAAAGAGCTTTTCAAGTAGAACCTTTGCTACTTACACGACTTTTGTCAATTGTTAGTCAGTTCGGAGGTAACGACCTAAATAGGTGACAAGTTGGGCGCCATAGTTAAGGAATTCTTGGCGCCGAATAGCCATAATAGACATACCTATACACCAATGGAAAGAACTTTTCAAGGAGAACCTTTGCTACTAACACGACTTGCCAGTTGTTAGTCAGTTCGCTGTTAATGATCTAAATAGGTAACATCTTGGGCGCCGAAGCTAAGGAATTCTTGGCACTGAATAGACATGAGAGATACATCAATAGAAAGAGCTTTTCAAGGAGAACCTTTGCTAATAACACAAATTTTTCAATTGTTAGTCAGTGCGGAGTTAATGACCTAAATAGGTCACAACTTGGACACCGAAGTTAAGGAATTCTTGGTCCCAAATAGCCATAAGATATACATCAATGCAAAGAGCTTTTCAAGGAGAACCCTAGCTACAAACACAACTTTTGCCAATTGTTAGCCAGTTTGGAGTTAATGACCTAAATAAAACTGAATGACTACTTGGGCAACGAAGTTTAGGAATGTTCTTGGCACCCAACAGCCATAAGTGACATATCAATAGATACTGGTTTTTAAGATAAATAATTGTTACTAAAACGAATTTGGATGGGACAGCAATCCGACAAGACTTGGGGATCAGGAGAAATAAAATATAATACAATATGCACTGCGTTACAAAAACATGCATTTTTAAAGTGGCTTTATCGATAAAAAAATTATGTTGCTTGCATCTAATAGGTTGGAACATAATTATGATGAAGGTAGTAAGTACTACGTTACAAATCAAACAATTTAACTGTTTTTCAAACACTCTAGTCAATGTTGTATTATGGTGCGTGCTATACGACAAAGGAAGACTCTTACTCTTGGCAACGTAGTGTATGTAGTTTTGGAATGAATATACTATTTGAAATTATTTATGGATTAACATTTGTAACACATTTTATGTCATTGAAAAATTATAACACCTGATATCAGTTGGCTTCAAGTCTTTAAGTTGCCTCCCGCTTTTGATCCCATTTTTCCTTGGACACTCAGTTTCGATCGTTGATTTGACTTTGTTATTGCTTCTATCGTAGCTGTATTGAAGCTAAATGTATGTATGTAATGTGTGTATGTATGTATGTATGTGTGTATTATGCACGTTAACCTTCGGGAATAAGTTTTCTAAATGGTGGTGAAGAACACCACCCTGGTGTGGTGGTGCTGGTGGCTCACTAAGAGTAGTTTAAAAGAACTAAACGAACACACACAGATAGACACGAATATCGACTTTGTTTTATACTTGTATATAGTAGAGAACATTTTGGCTAAAGAGGTATTTTTACCTCTGTAGCCGAAATGTAGTTGTACATGTCTGCTTATCCTTTAGAATCAAGCCTGGAATTCAGGCATGATGTTTTTTATGTTAATTTAATAATGATGATGTTCCCAAGTTACTGTTTAATAATTAGTTAACTTGTGACTAGTATTAAGCGTTGATGTTAATGTCACACTTAGGACGATTTAACACCGAACAAACTAATATTTTAGACAAGGCATAGTAGTAACAAACGTTCTTCTAAACGAGATCTTTGCAATTAAATATATCTTAACGGTATTGGGAGTTTCGGCATGTTTAACATTAGAAACATTGTTCCTAAAACGGCATACGAGTATAGGCAGCCATGTTTTAAAATGGACGGTGATAGTCTTAAAAGATGATGTTTACAAGGCACATTATTAATTAAAGTTAAATAATAGACGAAATACCTGAATTTCAATAATGCTTAATTACTCATATCTACTGACTAGAGGTCTGTAGCTCCAGACCCTAGAAATATAAAAAAAACAGATGCTCCAGACAGACTAATAATCGAGAGAAGTCGTCATATCACGAAATATTCCCCTTAAAGAGATATTTCCATTGGCATTTATATCTTAACTTACCGCTATTGGGGGATGCGGCAGGCTTAAGGTTCTGTCCGGCCGACCGACTCTTAAAAACATCGTTCCTAAAACGCCATCTAAGAGGCTAATGTTTTAAAATGTTCGTTTATAAGCTTTAAAGATGATATTTGCAAAGCACAGAATTAATTAAAGTTAATTGTCGAAATACCAGAATTTCAATACTAATTAATCACTCACATTTAGTGCTCTGTAGCTCCTTACGTACTAACAGTAAAGAGAAGTCGTCATCATAATAAGAAATTTCTCCTTGATTAGATCTTTCCATTGGTATGTATCTTAACTCTATTGGGCTTCAGGCTTCAAGGCAGATTCGCCCAATCTCCTTTAACATTGGAATTGCAAAGCTATTTACTCAGTCATTGTTATTGTAGACATATGTACATAGTAAGTACATGTGTGCGAAGTAGCTCAATTATAACATACAAGTTTCTATTATGATATTTTAATTGCTTGATTAAGAACCTAACCATGTGTTTCTTATAGTGGTTGGTAAACCTATTTGAGCATTTTTTTTTAAAGAAAACAACTAAACTTGACTATTCCTAAAATGGAATGTTTCAAGAGGCAATTTTATTGCGCAGCCAAAAATAAAGTAATACCTGCCTATTTAATATTATATTCATTATAATATAATATCTAATTTGGCTTACATGATCTCACACATCAGAGCTGAACAAAACAACAAGCAGTCGTTAACTCCGTTATCCGTCCGGAAATGGGGCATGACCATTTTTTAATTTGTAGTAGGAACAACTGCTTTTAATGTGGTAAATAACTTGAGTCGTTTTCATCGACCTTGTTTTGTAAAACCATCTCTTAATCGCTATTTGATGTCGACTGCCAAATCGAACATACATAATCGAACACGAATGGAGTAAATGCACTCGTGTATTTATAAGCGTGCCAGTGCGAGTGAGACCGAGCAACACGTCTCATTCGCACACCATGATGTCATGGTATATTTTTGTAAGCACTCAACTCGGTCGCACGCGCTTTTCGGTTGTAGTTTTACTATCGGTATCGGTATTGTTGAATGTCATTATACCATTCCATTTTGAGCTGTAGAAAAAAGTAAATAAGTATAAAACTTGCTGCAATTGAGAGCCACGGCTTCATTGGAAAATATATATTTAGCCATGTTAGCTAGAGCAACTTTGCGCTAATTTACACAAATAAGAAGTTTAGCTTGAATTCTAGATTCAGTCTTTTCATAAGCTCTATTTATGACCGAAACCAATAGAAGCAAAAATTAGCAACTACTAAAAATTATTAGAATATTGTACCCGAGCGGTTTAGGTGATTTGCTGTTGGGTATACCCACGAAGTGTCCCTCTATACTCCGTGGTTATACCGTATACTGTAAAACGTCCGCACAAAATCCTGCTGCAGTTTAAATTATATCCGACCAGCTTCTGTTCGCGGGTTCGCCCGCATTGATGTCGGAAATTATCCCACGGGAACGTGTTACCGGGAGTAAATATAACAGTGTCCTTCCCCAGGATGCCAGCTATCTCCTTGCCAAATTTGATCGAAATCCGTTCAGTGGTTTAGGTTTGAAAAGGTAACATACAAATATCAGACAGAGTTACTTTCGAATTTATAATATTAGTATGGATGGCAGCGCGGTCACTGACCCGTTCAACTTAGGTAAAGGTACAATGTTTTAAGTGCCCTATCTTCAACATCTGATATTAATACATCTTATTAATATACGTTTTGTATTATATTATATTCTGATTATATTGTATCTCTTTCTTTCGCATTGGAAGTTAGTTCAGGGCCGGTAGTCTCGACATTAGATAGCGACAAAAATCTGTCGCTAAATCGTATCGATGTCAAATTTCTTTAATACATTTTCAACTTTATTTCCAAAACATAAGGTTGAAAATCTATTAAAGAAATTTGACGTCGATACGACTTAGCGACGGATTTTTGTCGCTATCTAATGTCGAGACTGCAGGGCCAGTAAAGGCTTTGACACCTCGTAGACTCACCACGGGTGCGACACGTTTTCACGCCAACATATAAAAAAAAATGTTTATAATGTACAATCGTGATGGAAACAAAGAGTATGATAATAGTCATTTTAATCAGTTGATCAAAAATTTACGCAGTGAGTGATTTCTTTTTAAGACGAATACCAGCAATATGTTTTCCTAGTTAGATTTCATTTTGTTAATGATACTTCGCACGGCGGGCGTCTAACCCGTGTCTGCACAGCATTTACGCTGTGCCTACGCAGCGTCTAGACAGCGTCTACATAACGTCTCCCCAGCGTCTTAAACCACGAGGTTTGACAAAAACACGGTGTGGAGACACGAAACAAGACGATTACTGATTATTTAAAACGTACGCCTTTTACTTGTTTGGAAAATGGCCCTCTACTGAAAACTGTCCGACCATTTACTTTTCGATGACTCGATGAGATAGCATCGTACTCTCGTTGCAATATAATGTAATAGGTAACATGTAAGATGTTTACCCCGGAAAATCGAGTCAGAACCACTGGCAGCGCCATATTGTGACGATCATAGTTACCTCCAAATTAAACCGAAGTTTTCAGCGACTTCGACTTACCTCTATTTGTCTTCTTAGAACGTTAAATTGAATGATTGAGGGTTACTCATGCACTTAATCGTTTAGTTTGAAGGGACTGACAATGAAATGTCATTATGACTAATGTAATGGTCAACTTTACATTCAATAACTGAATAACTGCCTACCGCTTATTAGATTACTCATTTAAACATGAGGTCTAGAAAACTCTTAACATGTTTCATTCCATTAGGGTTGTTTATTTACTTATGACATTAAATCATCATGTAACTTCCTTTGAAAATTCCAACCAAATTTTTAAACGCCCCGTAAATCACTACAAGACCCAAGCCCTTATGGAGTGAATCGAAATGAAGAAAACGAAACGAATTTAGGTTATCACTATCAGGCAAGCAATACAAATAGCTACTTACTTACTCTTTTCAAATGATGTTTCTTGTAAACACACATTTTTATTGCCTGCAATAACGTCCTAATTTGAAAATAAATAAATATTGTGTAATTCCTTAATATCATTAAACTTAATTTAACAACACTAGAAAGAAAAAATAAAGAAAGAAAAATAGCTTTATTTGTCACAGAAACATGTGCAATCCACTACACTACACTCCACTCATACCTGCCTACATACCGTGTGCATAGTTGCTGAAATATGTACCTATTTAATTTAGTTTTGGAAAAGGAAAAATAGCCGTAATTATATATTTATCAAACGGTTATCGCTAGGGTCAATATCGAGAAGTAGACTGGATGCGAAACGCGCTAACGGTACTGCGAAAAGATTATTTACTTCATAAATACGTACAATTTGTCTTTACGAACTCAGTAGACGCACTTAGGCACCGCCCCGAGGGCGTATCTTTTAATATCCGGCTCCAGTGATATACTTATACAGAAAATAATGAAGTTATTATTTACAAGTGCATTTTTTATTTCATTTTATGTTATTAATTATAAAGTGATTTTAACTTGTCCCAATTCATGTAAACATGGATTTTCATTTGAGTACTCGTAAGTTGAAAATGTAATTAGTATTGTAAGTAAGCTTATAATCTGTAAAATATCTTGTAATAATAAGTATTCTGTAGAAGTGTAAATAGTAGGGACTAATATTCTAGTATAGCTAGTGCCGACAACAAGTTGTGGCCAGGTTTCACAAACGAAAGCGGCTAAGCTACAGAACTTAGCCTTAGCTACTGGCGCACTTAATACTTTCTCATACTAACTGTGCCTTTAACTCTACAAACCCTAAAGTATCTATGGTATTTCTCTGCAAGTTATCACCTGTTTGTTTCACGTGGGAACATTCGATATCCCGGGCGCTATCGCCTTTTATAGGAAACCCAACGCCCTTAGTTAATGTTCTGTCTGCCGACCGCCAGAAAACTTTGTTTACGGCTGCGATTACACTCGGGATCGAAGAAGTGTGGTGCTGATGCAACAGAACGGAAAGCTGTCTCGCCTTCCCACATCTTTATTATTGCGTAGGTTTAGTTTGTGTAACGTTTACAAGCGGTTACTTTGATATCACGGCGCGCGGCGTGGGTGTGGACTTCATTTATTTCCCATGAAAGCTAGGTATGCTGATTATAAAGTTTTGTTTAATTACACTTACGGTGTTGATTTAATTTACTTATTAGTTGGTTATTAATAAATTAATTAAATAGGATTGATTTATTTGCAACGGGTGTGCTTTTTACATATACAGTCCACTAAACTAACTGAGTTATGAAAGATAAGGATCCGTGTCCCCGGTTTTCTAGTCGTAGGCTGAAGCTGTCCTTTATTTATTAAGGCTTTAAACCTGAAGATTGTTACCAGATTTATACTATTGCACTAATTGAATGTATAATTTTTATTTTTCACTGTACCTTAGTATATTTACTGTATACACACATCAATTGACACTATGCTGTCGATGACTTTAATGGGGTTGTGGTTATTCTACTAACATTCATCACGTAATTGCACGAGTACGTAGTAAAGTATGTGAGTACATAGTGTATGGCGTGGCGTCACATGAATGACTAGCCCGCCTGATTAGGTATCTAACAATATTTATAGTGTTGCCTTATCTTTGTTCTTCAGTTAACACCAATATTTGAAATACGTTACAGACTCTTACAAACTGTTTCGTGTCAAAAGTGTCTCTATTTTACTTACATTTTAGCTCGTTTTCATATTGGTTTTGTGATAAAACAGTACTTATTTATTGAAAGTGACAAAAGTAGATTGATCATCATAATCTTTTTATTTAATTACTTATTTGATACAAAGTTTGATTGCATTTTCAGTATGGTGATACTAACTTTATCCAGTGGTAGTAGGTAGGTTATTAATGGTGATGTTAGATAAAATCAGCATTACAGGAGTATCAGATAAAGTAGAGTACATATCTGTTTGTGTAATAATATATGAATGAACGTCTGTTGTTGTTACAGGGAGGTAGCGAGTGCATGGGAGTGCCGGGTGGGCCCGCCCGACGAGCCGGCCTCTGCCGACCGCGTGCAGAGTCTTTTCAACGACATCGAATTATACCCTACTAAGACTCAGGGTAAGCACCATTTTGCATACATTATAACCAATCATATCATCACCAACATGCTCGTGTAATAGGCTACGTCTGGACCGAGACCTTTTACAGATGTCTTCGACTTTAGTCACACAAAACTATAACCTAACCGTTCAACCTGTTACTAGCTAATGCTTATTTTTAAGACTGACATGTTGCTTGGTTATCCCGCCACATTGTATAGTCTAGGTAAATAAAAGGCATAATTACATCAAGTAAATACCGGCACTAAAAGTCATTAAGAATGAGCCATGAAATAACTGTAGCATTTTTGCTTTGACGGAATTATAAGAGTTGGGCTTCCGGTTTCTCCTAGGGTATAAAGTTGACGACCGCGTAGCATTTTATTTAATAGTAACTTACGGAAATGTATTGCATTCTGAATTTCTGACATAAATATTTTTTTATACTACTAAGTCAGGTTATAGAATACAGAGTTCAGGGTGAATTGAAGTTGTAAGCTACATTGGCTTTTCTTTGGGTTCCGCACCTGTGCGGCGCCGTTCGTTACCAACCAATACCAATACCCAATACTTACTTACTTAAGATTTTTTATCTCAATAATTGCTATTGTAAGTCTAGTGGTATATTCAACAAACGACGTATAAACTTTTCTAACGATCGTTGATAGGATACTTGCTGGCTATCCGTAAATTATAAACCGCGATCACTCAATTTCAACGTGACTGACGAATAGGGTTTCTTTCCCGGTTTCTCGATCCCAGGAAAACGGTCGCATCCGATTTCGAGAATTTTCTGTCGGGAATTCCCGACCTTCGGGAAATAAATCAAAAGTTCAAAAGTTTTTATGTTTTTGCATTTTGTAAGACTAAACAAGGATTTCCAACTATTTGAGCACTCCCAAAAACGGACTCCGAATCTGGAGTTACTGTATAAAACTTTGTTATCTACTAAACCGAAATCCACAGAGAGTGTAAGAGTTTTTTCGATGGCAGGAAATTTCGCTACAAAAATTAGAAGTCCGCTTTCCGATAAGTCGTTACCAATGCTTTAACATGTTTGAAGGCTTATTTTGTTCAAAAATGAAAATACTGTTAAGAAGTTTTTGATTTGATTTTTTTATTCCACTCGCACCGTCGTCGGTGTCGGTCAGCGTTGGTCCGTTGACCATTCGTAAAGCAGTATATGTAACTCAAATCCCACAGAATCCTCTTTCAATGGTAATAATGTATATTTTATTAAATTCTCAATTCCCGCGAATTCCTCGGTTTTTTTTAATGTTCCCGGGTCCCGGGATTGATTGTCCAAAACCCAGGAATTGAGATGAAAATCACCTTAATTCAGAATTGCTTAATTAAGTTGTAGGTAAAACTTAGGTATCAGTAGTACCTATATTGCCAGGGATTATATAGTATAAAGGAAGTGCCCTGTACACGCTCGCTACAGTGACGCAATGACCTCACCGACATTTATTATTGTTTTGGCATTTATTTCTAATGAATAAGTAGCTAACAAGATAGAGTTTATCACTGGTCGATGATAAAGTAAGTAATTGTATCTTGGCAGTGATAACGATGGCGTCATCAAATATTTTGTCAGTGATTGACTATTTGTTAATAGCTTAATAATCATTTTTCATGCACCTGATAAGTACCTGTTGTGAAGTTTCTGGATCTTCAGTGGAATGCGTATCAGTTCCCTCAGGTGTCTGATTAGGCAACTAAAGTCTACGTTTTGTATTGCGTAGTAAAAAACGGATGCCTGCACGCATATTAAAAATATCGATATTCGATTTTAGTTTCGAGTCCGGACTTTAGTCCAAATTCTGATTTGTATCAGTTGACAAAAATGTTCAAATAACCGGCTAACTAATGACTTTTGAGCCAGCACCCCAATTGCGTAACGCACAATCAATCAGAATCTGAATCATTTTGAAGGATAATCTAATCAGTTGCTTCATTATGTTCGAAAAATTTGTCTCTCAACAACGTAAATAACGCAATGAATGTTGTTGAACTGTCAAAATGAAAGCCATTCGTACTGTTAGTGTGTTACGCAATTACCACACTGTATGTTTTACAACGTATTCGACCGAAGTTCGCTATCTTGTGCCAAACGATGTTATCAATATTTTTCAATCTCTGTTATCACAATGGCATCTCTGTTATCAAAATGGAAGGGTGTGTAGTGCCTATGCAAGGGCAACTTTACCCTTGCATACGCACTACGCACCCTTCCATTTTAGATCAAAAAGCTTCTAATAGAATTTCATTATTTTAAATCATGCAACTAGCTGATGGACAGACAGGAACGTAATTTATAGAATTATTAATGGGTATTGATCTTTGGCGTATAAATATAAAGCTCCAATCTATTTACTTAAACATATCTATTTTGACCCATCTATCTAATCATTCTAAGTGATTAATACGAAACTAATAACATTAATTAAAATCTTATTGATCTTTCAACAAGTTGTGTCACTAACCATGATCCATTATCTTGGTTCCTGTCTTACACACATAGCTATGTTAAAATATGATATCATTGATTCGTAGCATACAGCAAATATATATTAGGTATGTTAACGTTTATACTAACCTATTACCAACGCATGTATAAAAGGATTTTTTGATTAATACTTTTTTTTTAACACGAATGCGAATAAAATGGAGAGTAGATGCAGTCATGTGGCGTGATTAGTTGAGTATGCGTAGAAGCTAATGATTGATACGCTTTGATGAAGGCTCACCTATTGGATAAGCGATACCGCGGTGACATCATCATCATCAGGCTGATTCAACAGCAAATGTCAATACGCCAGTAAAAATTACACATTTCAGTTCCGCATGTTAGCAATTGCTGCTAGTTAATTGCCCAGTATGATATATTGCAACAGTTAGTACTGCACAGATAATAATCGGGTACTTATTCATTGCATTTTATTATTTATCTGCAATCAAAGAATAAACGTGTTATAAACGGTTTAATAAAATATAGGTACTGATAGGTACTACAGTTATTTCAAAGTATTAATTGTTATCTTTGTTTACTATGAGTACTTGTTGACTCAAACACATTTCAAATACTGCGTGTAAGTAACCCGAAATATCGATGACTCGCTTACTCATTTTAACTAAATACTTCTATTGTAGGAATTTATAGTTAGTGTTCTTAGATATCGTAAAAAATAACAATAGCTTTCAAGCCTACTTATTATACTTATCATAATACACTGGATTTAGTGTTAATAATATACCTATCCCTAGGTGTTTCGGAAGGCTAGTTTGTCTCCACTATTACATATCCCTATTTGAACCTGATATGCACATGGACGTATACTCGTAGTACACATATGTGCCCCATTCTCCGCTCCCTTAAAAAAGCTCTCAGAAAAATTATAAGTAAGCTTGTTTTTTTAAACACGTATATAGGATAAGGTAGGCAAAATACAGATAAACATTCAGACAAATAACAATTTTTAATAACAAGGATTTTTTGTAAACCCGTTATTAGTATCTGATCGCTACAAACCCAATAGTTTTGTTTCCTCTTCGAAATTATAGCGACCCAAAGGACGGGGCGCGCGCGGCGGTTGCGTTACTACTACACGGCGCGCCTACGGTACTGTAGTCCCTCACTGCGTAGCAGCCGCTCAGACGCTGATGTGCCATATCCAACTAATGCTACGCTTTACAAAAACTCAGTACGAAACCTCTCTTTACTGCGGATTTCAGTAACAACGGTGCCGGTGGTCCTTTAAATTCCGATCTAGGAATTTGACAGTGATATTATTTTAACGAATATTGATCAATATATCTCTGAAACGAGCAAACATCTTGAGTCGGCGGGCGATGGTATCGCAACAGAGCAAATGTATTCTATGATTACTATCTGCCATATAAAACAATTTACGGGCTTGTCACGTTAAGCTTCGCCCCTTTAGTGTATTTATCGTCCATAAATCTAACAACTGCAATCAACTCACAGGTCACACAGTTAATGACCGCTAACAAACATACAAGTTGATCTACAATGTCTTTGTGTTACATCGTTTCATACATTGAAACTCAAAGTATCTGAAATTTTCCTGCCGTACTCAGAATTATAAACAGATACAATGTTACTTTCAGACAGTTTGACAAATACTTGGCATTTTTTAACGAAACTAGATATTTTAACTGTGTTTAAAATTAAAAGCGTTTATTAAAGTCAACTTTTTATGATTAATCATAATACTTATAAAAGACACAGTTCTCTGAGATTCTAAATTGTAATCTTTATCCTAATATACTGACTTGATATCCATAAATTTCCCGGGGTATTGAAATATTAAGGATCTTTTGGTTGAATCGTATATTATGTGTATATATTTTTGTAAAATTTTGCATAATATACAAAAATTTACGACATATTATGTCGTTCCGAAATTATGAATGTAGTCATTTGCTAATCAATAATCCTTCTATGTACTACGTGGCAAACAATTAGTCTTAATATAAGCTTTTATAATAAATCGACTTTAATCATTTTACTGCGACACATAAAAAGTTTAGTTCCCTAGTTTCGTTAAAAACTTTAAATGGCGTGAAATTGAGGCCCTTCTAGGATATCTAGCATAGGATTGCTATTATATTGGCTAATGGTGGTGATGATATAAAAAGTTATTTATGTGTATATTCCAAAAAAATAAAGATTATTATAGTAAAAGGTTTTCCAACATCAGCTTTTGAAGCTGCTGTTGGAAAACCTTTTACTAATTTTATAATAATTTTTTAATTTTATAATAATTTATAAAGCTATTTGTAAATTCGCGTGATTGCTCAAACATCCCCGGTCCATTATAATTTTCGCTGGAACTGGGTCATATCGTTTACGTTTTCTTCTAGGTTTTGGATCAAATGCGTGATGCCTAGATTATTTTAGTCACGCAACAATATTATGTTCTATTGGCTACTTTAATAGTCAAGTCGAACTCCTTTCTTCTACACTTTTTTGCTCTTTGGTAGGTAGATATAATGTATGTAATCATAGCAAAAAAAAAGTTGAAATAACTTCATCCCAACCACGGTAAACATGAACAGAAAAGCATGAAACATGAAAATATTTCCGTCTGAAATCATAGCTGATAATATCGATCTTTGGTTGGCAGCCCCGCAGGGTAGGTACAGTAGGTACAAGTGGCACACGATGCTATGATTTCAGCCATAAATATTTATTGTTTCATGATTAAATCAGCAATTAAATAAGATACACCGTAACAGAATAACTCTGTTCTAACTCTACCGCACCATGCAATCTTGGTATTCTAGTTTAGATGAACAAAATCATAGTTAATTATAAACCAAATGGCTTATTGGCAATCATAACGATTAATAACGTAATCGTTATTTTACGCTTGGAATAGGATACTACGTGTATAATTACGGTAGATATCCGCTATTGTTGTTGTGGCAGGTGTGCGCGTGCTCGTCCAGTGATCTCACCGTTATTGCTCACTGATGACCAATTGCCGCCGAATGAGTTCATGACTCCACGTTTGATTCGCCGACTGTTTATTGCATACTTCACATGGACGTCCGACTCTGTCCTTTCATTATTTATGAGATTAATATGTCTTTACACACTCATAATTTTTTATTGCGTGTCAATATTAAGTTAATGCTGGTTTATCCTTGAGATATGTTGATATTAAGCCTAATATTTTCGTGGGCGTAATAGTTGGTACCTACACTTACCTGGCTATATTGGACACTGTAATTTGGTGTGGACATCTAGCAATGGAACAATGTTCCTTACCTTAATCGCGTCTTGAAGCTCGATACTTTAGACGGAGAGATAGAATATTATGTCCTGGAAATCTTGTTAGTCTACTTTTTTTTTCCGTCGTCATTTCTTTCGACAAAAGTAATGTTCCGGCACTGTTTTTGACACCATTAGGATTCACAAAGATGTTTTTTGGCAAGTGCCCCATCCATACCATGTAACCCATCCTGGCTACGCCCCATATTGATTTTTTTCTATAAATTTCTGCTTTGTCGCAAATGGCTTGTACTCGTTCACCAGACAGCAAGGCATAATGTGTGTGAAATGTTCATCACTTGGAATAGAATGTTCCCTCATTTCCAGGCAAGTCATCTTATCTCACTATAATAAAATGTTTTGGTAACTTGAAACGCACCGTAACAATTTAAGTTCCTCGATGGTTCATACCTATATGTATAAATATGCACAATACGTCTTTTGGTCCGAAAAATTATGTGCTTTTCACTAGGCGGATCTGCAAACGCCGTCGACGGTTCTGAATCGCAAAATATTATATACCTATTTACTTAAATATTGTTCAGAAGTTCCTAAAAACTTGTATAATAAATTAATAATAGTAAAATTGGATGAATGTCTTTAATGTTCCTATTCATTTAATTTATGTAAATATGAGTCCTTAGATAAGTGTATGTATACCTAACTAGATAATTGTCTTTGTTATCCTCGCAGTTGAACTCGTTGTAAATAGCAACCGGTTTCGTGCTAGTACATAATATTGAAAACTATACAATTTAAAATCCTGATCGTCTCATCACGTTGTTGTTGGAATTGTAATAGTGTTGTTGTTCATAAGGCTGTTCTGCTTTAGATCTCAAATAAATTTTTATCTAAAATCTATTGGACAGCCACATACTTAGGCTTCATTAAACTTGTTAGTCACTTCAATCAGGAAAGGATATTATGCTGGGCTCTGGGAACACCTACCTACATATTTCTAAGTTATGTTTAAACAACACAGTTATTAATATCTAAATTAATTGGACTTCAATCCTCGTCGCCCTCGTAGGGTGACGTGACTGTGCAAAGTTTATTTATTATTCGAAATGAGTCTTGTCTCGCGTGGGTTTGTTGTGGAAATTAGAAACATTTAATTTGTATTTAAATGTTGTCCAGCCGGTGATTCTAGATTTCGAACCTCATTTAGGATAAAATAATCACGGATGTGAACTGGCCGTAACTTACCACGAAACAATAGGTAATATTCCTAATAAGTTGAGAGTTCTTAATTTATGTTTTGATTTAATAAAAACCAGAAATATGATCTGAATCATTAAGTTTCTTTGTAAAGTTTGTTTTATAACAAGAATTTGGTATGACTACTGCTTTATCATTCTGGGACATTAAATTTACATAATGAGATACGTAGCATCCGTGTACGCGTCGAAGACTCGTGTACCTACACATACTTGTACCTACTTTAGAACCTATTACCGTAGCCAGTGACAATAAAAAATGAAATTATAAGAATAGGATAGGAGTTACATTTCCTCAGTTGTCCATGACGATTTATTTGTTGATGTCATTCCTGTGTTCCCCCTCCCCAGGTTACATTTGTTTATGATTTAACATAATTGTTATTGTTTAGTATTCGAAATGCTGGTCTGCGCGCGGCAGTGTTCCCGCCGCAAGTTGCTCACTCTCACATTCGGAGAATTCTGCGTGTTCGCAGCTGAACTGCGTCGGTGTTCGAGGCAAGCCAGGCAGTAAGTGTTCCATTTGTTTCTACTTCACACTTGTCCATGATAATTCGAAATAAATCGCGAAGGTCCTATTTTAATGTTAATATGTCCATTTTAGAATTTTACACCGTCAATCGATTCATCCAATTGTAGTTGTATAGGTACGTAGTACGGTGGCGTTAGTTTGAAAAAGTAATTTTATACAGGCTAAAAATCATACCTAAAATAGATTTTCCTTAGTGCATAATAAGTCTGAGCGTCAGCTGCTCCAATAGTGGGGGAGTCCAAAGTTAAAGCATGTGAAAGTTGTAACAAAAACTTATAAAAAAAAGTCGTTTCATACCGTGCCAAAACCTTATGGGACGATTTTTGAGATCATCTTTGACTCAAAAAATAATTGTCAGCTGCATGGAAGTGAGGGGAATATAATATATGTCCGCTACTTCAATGAAGATGGTTGTTGCGTTGGTACATCAGGGCCCAATTTAAAACTATAGGATGTAGGACAAAGTATTCAAAGCAACCATGACCTCAATTTTAAAGGACAATAAAAATGCCTATATTGTTTTTTGAAAAAGGCTTTCTGCCTGAACCGCAAAACGAACACGCGGCTGACATAGTATATTCCCCCCACTTCTATGCTGCTGTCAACTTATTTTGTGTTGAAGATAATCCTAAAAACCGTCCCATAAGGTTTTGACGCGGTACGACATGACTTTTTTATACGTTTTTACAACTTTCACATTCTTTAACTTTGTATTCCCCTTGGTTGCGACGAGTGACTCTCCCGTTCATGATTATTGAATATTAAACCACTACTAAAAATTAAATTTATTCCATATAAAATTGATCCCAAAAATCGAGCAATACCTCCTTTACTATTACCTAGCGTACCGTGAAATATAGGTACCTACTTGCCTAATTTACAAATAAACCTCATCTTTGACCTACCTCATGTTAAACTTCTTGGCGCCCGTCACCTCCACCCAAATATCCATATTTAGATGGAGTTGACGGTTCTCCCTTGCCCCATATTTCAAACTATTTTGCATATCGGATACTTTGAAATTCTTTAGAAAATAATTTTAGTCACTCGGCCCTTGTGATGCGACGGGCACATGGTTGTTACAGAATTAGTCAGTCGTTAGTCAGTTTCTGCTAATTAACCGTTTCGACCCACATTATTTCCTTCCGCCCCAGGTTGTTCCAGATCTTTTGCCAACATCTTTTTCTCTTTTTTGCCTAAATGAAAAATACACTTTCCCATGTCAATAACTTCTATACTTTCACTATAATTTGGTCACAGTATGTGACATGGTTGCAAAATGAGCCTTGAAAACAAAAATGTAAATTGTTTTTCAATTAAGAGATATTATTACACCGATTTCACAAGACGTCGTAGTACTTACCTTTTTTTTTTGGGAGGGAAGTCTTCAAATGACCTCTCCCGCTCTGGGCGGAGCGGAAGAGCGTGTCATACTCGTACTAACTAAAACCCACCCGTGTTCCTTCAGTTGCCTGTGCGCCAGGGCCACGGTAACTCTTTCGAACAATCCGCGACCCCGGCAGGGTCGTAGTACTTACCTAAAGCCAAGAAGTTTAGCAGAATGTAAAAGGACTTCATGAATCAAAACTTACTTAGTAGACGCTTTGTCTGCATGCATTTAGATAGCCCGAATCGTGATTCTATACAGATAATTAGCTCAATTCAGTATTATAGGAATTTGATAACTGGGAGAAGTTGCTAATGGCGCTAGCTCTACCCACTGTTAAATCATAGTTATAGTAATAATGCAATTGAACAGGAAAATTTTAAGTAACTAACAATAAAATTTACATGAAAATTCAATTAACGTAAAATAACCCGGTTAATGTTGTATTGAAAATACCTACTTCGACATAATTAAAGACCCAAGCAATGTCCTTATTGTCCGCAGCGACCACGACATGAATCAGGTTAATTTTACCGATGACGTAAAAATGATCGTTCTCCTTTTCTTCGATCTTGAACTGAGGACTGGGACTACGTATGACGCGTACGTTGACCCTTACACGCCAAACAATAAGATATTTGTCATGCAAGGAATCTCTGCATATAAGGACAGCTTTTGTATAACTTCACCCTTTAGAAATGATTTCATTCAATGTCTGCGCCATTCATTGCACTATCATGCGGAAACGCCTACGTAAGTTCATCGATTGTGTTTTATTTCTAATTTCAGTTTTCATTCGCAGGAGTTCGAACAAACCTGAGTCGCCACAATGGAACGTAGACAAGGAGCTCAGAGATAAGGACAACATTTGTAAACACGTGAACGGTAAGAATATTTTGTTATATCTTAGAATAATAACAACGGTTTAATATACAAAAAATAAGTGATCTTATTCAGGCCCGTCACGAAGTTACTGAAATGGCTATAAAGGCTGACTGCGGAAAGTTTGTTTTGAATAATAAAATTGTTGGCTTCGTCTGGGGCTCCCGTCCCCGCTTCAGGATGCACACTCGTGCTGCGGAAGGTCGATCGTCCCGTGATGAAACAAATGGTGACTAAACTTTCCGCACGGTACCAATCCAGAAATACACGTTGGTAGTCCCTATGGCTACGCAACAATATCTCATACACTATAAATTCGGTGTCGCCGTCCACTTCCCACGCTATTCTATCTGTTATCAGGCTGTCCGATAGCTGCTGAATTACTGATTTCGATTGGTCAATATTTATCGAAAATAAATAGATCTTAAGCTTACCTTTATCGAATAATGACTCAGAGTTGATTGATTTTTTCAATTTATTATAAATTCCTACATGGCACATGCATACTACCGTCGTAATTATGGAATGTGTAATTGATTTAAGATTTCCTTTTCATCAGTTTGGATATAGGTCTGACTCGGGTGATTTATAGCACATCAACTACTTGTTTACCTTTATAAATCATATACGTTAGAGACAGTGATAGTAGTTCATCAAAGACGGCGAAGAAATAAATAATTTATAGCTACATATCTATCAGAAGCTTATCAACAGTTAGGTACTCGCTCCGCTAAGCACACAGTAAGATGACAGCGATGATGTTCATATTCATAATAACAAATAGGAACTAACTCACATTCGTGGGGCATGTGGTCATCACTTATTGCGTATATCTATGTTTTTAATTGTTCTGCTATTAATGCGATTGCCCTATGCTACAGTCATTGTACGTTCGCTCCTATTTGCACCCGCACATGTAATGCTCGGATTTGCGTCAATCTCCCGGCGCATCTGACTAATGTATAATATTAGAGACAACTAAATTAAGCATCTGAAGCTTTAAAAATATCAGACATAAACCTCTTTTCCTATCTTTGGAATATTAGAGAAAGTTTAAGTTTCATTTTCATTATATGGAACGAAATGAAGCGCTTAGATGTGAATCTCGTAATACATATCGGAAGGAAGTTCCGCTTTCGCACGGTAATTCGTAAAAGACAGAGATCACTAAGTAAATATGATGCATGGCCTCCCAGGCTCTTCCGCACATACTATAAACAGAGTACGGAAGCGAGGGCGCGATGCTCCGCTCAGTGTACTACGCGCCCACGAATTCGGCCGCAAAATGCTACGAAAACATAATACAGATGACATCGCACTACTACAACTACAGATATACCTAACGTAAACAAACGATGAAACGATACTGCGTCAACTTCCTTATCTCCCGGAAGAAATATTCTGTCAAATGACGACTTCTTGAGAACAAACAATGGTAATTTTTCTTTATTTTCTATTTACATAGCGATCTTTGTACTACACTGAAATTATTCTACGACGTCTTTAGAACCTTCTTTCAGTTTTTTACGTATATGAAAATTTTGAAGACTCGTGCAATTTTTTCAATTAGTGTTATTGTAAAAAATTTCACTTTCATCACGAAGTCACGGATTCGTAGCAATTGAGATAACTTTTTTCTTATTTTCATTAATGAAACATCATTGGGGCAAAATGATTGGATTGAGTTGAATGCATAAATAAATCCATCATCCATAAAATAAATAGTATGACTAGGCTAAAATGTAACATACCGTCTTTTAGTGTAGTTTGATTCTTTGAATGATGATGTTGATGACATATGCTCATTAAAATCATTTGTGGATGAGATGAAAAATACAGGTTTGCGGATGACTTATGGTCAACATCCACACCATAAGTCTTTGTGCCATGTCTTTGTAGTGCTATAGAAATAACGGAATATTTTAAAATGCGGAATTGGCTAGTACTTGGGCGTAGAGATGTAAGTTGCGAACGGACGCCAGTTGGCCGCCGACCGTTCGCGGGTGGACAGCGTGCACGCAGTCTGCACGATACATCCGCAACCATGCCGCCGACTACAATGATTGTGCCCTGTGCGTTTCTCACATACTTCTATACTATTTTCATCAATGAAAACCTGTCCGATTTACGACATCGTGTACATTCCTATTTCCTATAATGTATAATCAATTTCTCCGTTATAAACATCATGATTTTCTCCCACAATGTTCTGTATCATATATTTTACTGAGTGACACAAGTAAAAGAGGATGGCTGTGTACACTGTGGATTTCGGTACATGTGTCGTGAGTTCACGTTGAAGTTGGGGCAATTCAGGGACATTCTATTCAAATCTGTGATCTGTGTGCGGGCGGAGCAGCCGATGTTAATAGTGCGTTTGTTGATCTGCCGTTGTGTTTACGTTTTCGTTTTGGCATTGAACGAAGATCCCGAATTGGATTAATGTGTTTGGTTGGCCACGTTTTATAAACTGCAGTGTAAACATGAATGAATACTTACCTGTGCGTGTCGTTCTGTGTTGTGGATCTAATGTGTTATTCTAAAAAAATCTAAAATACTATGAATATTGATTATTATAGCAGATAGAAAATGTTGGGTTGATCAAATCGATATACACAGTGCAACTTTGACTGTTTTCATCCCGGAGTGTGGTGACTCAATTTCAATATTACCTACTTGAATATCCATTACAATCATAATGCGAGAAAGTTGGAAAGTGATGGATTATTCGTTAGAAATAAAATTGAAAAGTTTAAGCAGAATTGAAGAGAAAATCCAATTTGTTCCAAGTTGGAATGATTGTATGTGTAATTTTTTCAATTAATAAATATATTCTCACTGATCAATAGTGCTATACAGAAATAGACTTCGAACACCACGGGATGAATACGATAAAGATGTTACGGTGCATAGGAAGTAGGTACGAACTTTTTGAAGATCATTGTCGATTAATTGGTCATACATAATGTGACCAAAAGTAGAACCTACCATAATAATGATATTTTTTAAACTTAAATTTTGTGTCGGCCGAATGGGTGACCTTTTATGGTAATCATTAATCTACGAGTATGCCAGTAGGTGTTTAATGTAGTACGGCGGTCGGCCTACATATGTGCAGCCTACGCAGTCGATAGGTCGATACTCATCAATCATTGACGATGAGTATCGCTGGTTGAACGAACCCAGCACCGACACTCGCCTGGCCGTGATGCTTTCTAATCTACGCCGTATGTACCCATGTTGCTATCAACTATCGTTTGATCCATTGATCATCAACTATCATCATGCAGATAGATTTCATTTGCATATTAATTGATTATCACTATTTTTGGTATGCATCTTAGTACTTTGTATCGCGTATGCGTGTGTCGGCGCCAAGGTTTCGAATTGTTATTGGATATAGAATTTGTTTCAACGTAGATCCGACGTCATGTATTAAACATAAGATACCGGTTTGTATAGGCCACTCATGAATCTTCAACAAATACTGACAAACCGCTGTGGTTTGAGCTCGTTGCTTGCGTGTCCAACCGCAGTACAATTGTTAACAATTAACAGTAGTTCTTTTGCGTGCCTCGGGCCCATGTTAGAAATAGGGTCAACTCATCCTATTATGAGTTGTGTCTCAAAGAACACATCAAATATTGTTCACATGGTGATTGATTGTTTCGTTCTTCATACAATATCTATGGAATTATTCATGTTGTTGACGTAGACGCTACGTTAGACATGGTGTTTGCAATGAAAAGCGTGGGTTGATAACCACGTGATAAACTGTTATGTGTACATCAGCTAGAATAGATTGATAGTGGGAGCTTATTTCAAAGCACAAATAAAATCAATAGATTCATTGGTATTTTGATAGGATGAAAAAACTTGAATACCTACTTACGAGTATGTACCGTTTTGTTTAATTTCCGGTAAAGGGAAATCAATTTATTCAGCAGTTACCTCGCAGTCTATCCTCTATTCCAATTATGTATATGTATGCCTCCATATTTGTGTGTACCTTGTGACAATTTTTGACGTGTGGTGTTGCGCAGGCAGCGAGGCACCTCCTCCGCCCTGCGAGGTGTTCCTGGGCGGGTCCTGCAACCCCACTACTTGGAGATCGGACATAGCTATTCCGATGCTGAAGAAGATGGGCATAACTTATTTTAACCCGGTGAGTTGAACACTACTATTGCAGTATACCTAATTATAAATCATCGATACACGTCTCTTCCCTTCGTTTGAGAAGAGGCCTTTGCCTAGCAGTGGGACAACATAGGTTGACATGTTGTCCCACAAGAAGGCAAAGGGAAGGGTCAATCAAGGGGAAGAGACGAGTATCGATAACTATCATCATCATCATTATCATCACCATGACCATCATCATCACCATCATCATCACCATCATCCTCACCATCATCATCACCATCATCGTCACCATCACCTTCACCATCACCATCATCCACAGCCCGACTTCATCCACAGTTGAGCATAGGCCTCTCTTTTCTTCGATCACTATACCACATCTTAATTGATAAAGCGTGGTACGTACACACGCATGGCTACATATCGAGCTATACATTTCCAGTATAAGCTGATCTCGCATTGTATAGGATTTCCGTACAAAGTGAGGTCAGCTTATACTGGAAAATATAACTTGATATGTAGCCGTGTGTACCTAATCGATGGTCATCTCACTCTGATTCCAGGTATCCATCCTTACGATGTTTTCCTTTGCCATTGGTCAATAGTGTCTAAGATTACCTAACATGGAATGTTTATGGGCAATGATTTAATGAAAGGTCACGGTAATATTTTACCAGTTTATGTACGTTGACTGCTGTCACTTCCACATGACCGTGTAATGTCTATATTAGATACTTTAGCACTCACTATAAAACGCTATCATACCGATGTGTTTAATTTCATAATAACTGCGTAAAGCCATGTTGGTATGTAAATAGAGATTACGTATATCATTGATAGAGTATAGTGTGATATTGTATAGATAGTGTCTTCGAATGTTCAGTTTCAGCGTTCTTATAGATCAAAGTCACCTACAATAAGCCATTACAACGATGTGTATGTAAATGCAGTAAACAATCGAACATTGTTCGCCATTACGACGTGATATGAAGTCAATTAATCGTTGAACAATAGTGGAAATGAAAACCTGTAGGTATGATATAATTCAAGCGTGATTACAGGTCAGCTGTTGATTGTCGGCTCGTGTCCAATTTAATTTAGATGAAAAAATAATGTACCATATTGAGCAAGTCACATGTTGTGGTGTGACACGCGCAGCTTCAATAAATTAGTTAATTTGTTAACCGACGCTGATCCTGGCGCAATATTTATGGTTGAGCTATAAAAATGTATACATACAGCGTTTAGTTCTTCTCATCAATGAATATCGGATTCGTTCGATATTTTAAAAAGTACAATAACATTTAATGACTGAGAAAAAACAAAATGGTACGTTTATCTTGTATTTATTTTTTGCAACAGTGACTTAGTTCTTTTCACTCAAGTTTATCAGCTAGAATAAATATTAATTACATACTGACAATGACGTTATCAATTTGCAAATTGAATTCGTAAACTAGTTTGTTTTTCTTTCGTGAAATATTTAAACAAACTATAATTAGGTACAATTAATACAACAATAAGGTGTGGGCGACCATTAATATTCATAACGTTGGTTGTTATTACAATAACATCGGGGCACAACTTTAAAAGGCCACAGATAATGGATCGATGGACAGAATTAACTGGGCTTACGTGCGGACATAAAAAATTGAAAATGTGTTTACAAGAAGACCATTCCTTCAGTTAATAACAGATAGATAATGCGTATGATAATGATAACGCATGCTTGTTTGACAGCTTCTTTGAATGAAACGTGCTCTCGATAAATATGATTTTGGTAATTAGATATGACACGTTCTATTGAAACGTCTATCATACAAACGTAATAGATATCTATTCAAAGTAAACGGTTTCAAATACACATGAAATCATGTACTTACGTCATACCCACTTACTTTTTAGCTGAACGCTCGAAGCCAAAGTGTTTTACGATATTGGTTTATCCATTCCTATTTCTGCTACGTAATAACTTTAACGTGACTTTACATAACTAAGTGCCAAACACATGTACGGGAGCTGCAGGTGACCCACCCTTCTAATATATTGTCTTAGAGAAATAATATAATTTATACTACTGCATCCATTATAACTATTGCACTATGTGAGCAAGGGCGCGTGCCCACAGTAAGGTTCCGCAAACAGGCGCAACGCGACTCTAGTCGAACAATTCCTATGAAAATTTAATGGAAAATGTTCTACAAAATTCGCGTCGCTCCTGTCTGAGGGAGCCTATAAGCACTGTAAACTGCTTCCCACCCGCCCGACACCATAATAATAGATTGCGTCTTAGATAAACTTTTATCTAAGGATTGCGTGCATATTTTCTCGGATAAAATCGGAAAACCTACAGAAGCGGTTTACCTCTGCAAAAAACCTATAGCCTAGAATATAAGATTTTTTCTTCTTTCTTTTAAGGCCCGCTACGTTTTAAAATCTTCCCCGATTAAATTGTGGCTTCCATCTGAAGAGAAGATTCACGTAGAGTAGCAATGTGACTTTTCAATTTGTATGTACTTTCTGAGTTTATCTTAGTCATTACTGACATCGGTGAACGAAAAACATCGTGAGCAAACCTGGACCTATAGGTAATAAAACTGTGAAATCCCTAACCCGTCTTGAGAAAGCGTGGTGATTAATGCACGTCCCTTCTCTGTATGAGAAGAAACCTTGGCTCTGCAGTGCGACAAAAATAGGCTGGATTAATATTAATAAAATTTTATTCGCATAAAAACTAATCATGTAATGTCTTGCAGCAAGTCGAAGACTGGTCGACGGAACTGATGGAAGTGGAGCACCGCGCGAAGGCCGCGGCTCGCGCGCTTCTGTTCGTGCTGGACAGCGAGACGCGCGCCGTGGCCGCCTGCGTGGAAGCCGCGCACCTGGCCGCCGCGCCGCGCGACCTGCTGCTGGTGCTGCGGCCCTACACGCGCCACCAGAACATCGGACACGAGACCATCTCTGACCAGTGAGTATCTACTCCGTCCAAACAAACAAACGAAACAATCCCCCCAAATAGATTCATCGAACCTTCCCAGACAAAGCCAGTGTGCCAGTTGCCAGTGTGAACCCCCTGGCAGGACATGGCTCACCTTCTTTCTTCCCTGCCTATCTAATGACGGAGCTGTCCTGGTAGTTTTTTACTGGCCGGAAAAAACTTGAGTAGTGGTCAATTGACGCGACAAGAAGAATAAGAAGGTTACTATTAGCTACTTGCGCCTTGCTCTTTTAGCTGTTGAATATTAGACGAAAAGTGTAATGTCATGTATTTTGCACATCAATTGTAAAATATCACCTTGACCTGTCGTGCGTTTATATGGTTACGAGTACGACTCGTCAAGTGAACCCGTTGAACCTTGACTAGTCTTGAGTAGTCCTCTGTGGCTTCTGATGTAGATCGAGCTCAATCAGAATGTTATAATCTACAATTGATTCTTAGCTTAGTCCACATTTGAACACACACGTCTCTTAAAAACAATAGATAGATTAGCAATCGCAAAGCCAAGCAGGGCAAAAAAATTCAAATGATTTATTTGTCATCAGTCGATCGTCATAACGAGTATTAGAATGATTCATGTCTTTGAAGTTGATGCGCGATTTGATGAGCGATAGCCGTTCGTCATCATCTTGTCTGACTGACTATCTTTTTCCTGGTGTCAAGTTCTTCGAAAAGATAAATTATCTGAGAAGTGACTCTACCTGGGGTAACTATCAGAGTGACTAAAGCTACTTTTGTGTAATTATGTCGTTTGGTATTGGTCGGTCGGAACCCATAACTGAAAGCTATATAGCACGTCAAATGTTTGACATGTGTAAGTAAATAAATTTACTTTTAATAGTAACTAAGGTCACCCGGGGCGAAAGCAACTATGAGGCTAAAGCAACTAATTCAATTTTCTCTCAATCTAATCATTTTTGTAGATAGCTCTATCTATTGGAGTAAAGCGGAATCATAGTTTTTTCAAATAAAGTACAGATCGCATCATTAGTTCACCTACTGTAGTACTGACAGATAATTTTCTGTCAGCCGCCATTTTGGAGCAATTTGTTGCTGCGTCCTGTGTTTTGTTTTATTACATTAAAAATATTTCAAGTCGTTGCAAGGAAAAATAGAAGTGCATCCTAAAAATAAGATAAAACGTAAGTGTTTTTGGTATATTTGGTTAAAGTCTAGGTGTTATATTTAACATTTTATTGATATAGTTACATTAACCTCAACTTTTCATACACGTGGGTTATTGCAACTATTTTTGCAGTTACAATCGCCCCATGCTTTTTGTACGAAAACTGCAAATTACTAGTGACGTTCCGTGTCGATATTTCGATAAGTGAATTTCGCGTATTTGCATAAATGTTTAGCTGCAATTAGTATGAAGTGTTTTAGCTTTTGCGTAGTCTTAACAAAATGAAATAGATAGCTTAAATAAAAAATGTACTAAGTTAATACAAAATCCAAATTTTGTTATCAGATGGTCCGAAACTATAAAAGAAAAAAGGAGAAAACTTATTGCTCTGAAACACTTCTTGAAGCTGTACAAAGTAAAGGAAAAACAGTTAACCAGTTATGCTGCTGCGGAACGCTTCAATATTCCTCGTTCAACAATAATATCACATGTATAAGTTGTTTTTTGCTAAGTACAAAGTTCTGTTTAGACTGTTTTTGTTTATGTTATTTTACCGATTAATACAGAATTATTAGTTTATTTGATTTTGACTGAGAATTATCCTAAGTTTTTTTTTTCTTTGAGTAATAATTTTTTAAATAAACTTTCAAAATACAGACAGAAATCGCTTTTTTTTTACCTAAATCCTAAATATTAGATTAGGCATCAATGCGTACTTATCGTATATTTGTCAAAGCATTTTACATACATAAGTCACAAGAAATCTTTTCTTGCTCTTATTTTATGTCCTAAATTCCATTAATAAAATAGAATTACTCTAGCTGAGTATAATATACTTTATTGATCTTATTCAGATCGATTTTGCGTTTTTTTACTAAGAAACCTATATTTAAACCTTTCATTATTGTTAACTATCGAATGTCTTCACAAATATTTATCGATAAGTAGTAGGTACTACATCTCAACACTAGTCAGTATGGAAGACAGTCGCATTCACCCCATAAAAAAAGAAAAGTAAATTTGCTTGAAAGTGAACTCTATCTCAGCGACTATAGATAGCTTGTACAGATAATTCTGTGTGCATCTACATGTACTCTTGACATCAACATTTAGAAACAGATTACAACTGAGTTATAACGAATAGTCACATTTACCCCAAAGTGGGGTGAATGTAACTTTTACTGGTCTTATTCAACAATAATGCAAATTAATGAAAAACCAAAGTTTATTTGTAACTTAATTTATGTCGAAACTGTTCATCGAAAGCTGTGCAATGAAGTACGTTAATTAGAATATCCCTATTATTTAAGTAGCTCATGGTGGAGGGAAGCAAAGTTTCAGATTTTTTTTTTTTAGTTGCTTTCGCCCCGGGTGACCTTACCACAACAAACATATAGTATCACTTGTCTACAATTTTTTGCAAACATTAGCACGTTAAATCATTCGTAACAGTCGATAAAGGTAGAAACACGATCATCTCGTTAAGTATTGACGTCAGTCACTCTAACCCCCGGAGTAAGATCACGTGCAGCGATCGTTGCTTCCATTTGCCTCTATTGTATAATTTTTTTATGCAGAGTATAAACTCTAATAAAATGATCTGTGTGACTGCAGCGAGTACGTGGAGCTGTCGCGTGCGCGGGCGACGCTACAGGAGGCGGTGGAGAGGCGCGGCCTGCCCGCCTTCACCGACATCCCCGCCGCGCTGCGCTGCGCGCGCGCCGTGCTGCGGGGCGCGCGCACGCACCCGCGCCACTCGCTCGGCCACACCATCCTCCGCCTCAAGCGCGCCTACGACGCGGCGGGCGGGCGCGGCTCGCGCCTGCCGCGCGCGCGCGCCCTGGACGCGCTGCGGGAAGCCACGCGCGCGCCGCGCGAGCTGGCCGAGCGCTGCCTGCCGCCCGCGGCCGACCCCGTCGACTTCGAGACATTTTGCGCCGCCGTCGCCGAACTCGCCGCCGACGCAGGTCAGTTAGACTCCTACTTAATGTCCGTAAAGCTCGTTAAAATGTTGTCGTCTTCTGCCAATGTACCGGCCATAAACTTGTTTTAATGTGTCATAAGCTGTTTATGTTGTCGCTTTCGATATATTGCTGCATTTTACATGGACGTTTTATTGTGGAAACATAGCGGAAGATTTGGCACTGTTTTTACGATTCACGGTACGAAACGTCGTATGTTTGGTTAAGAATATTTGGGTGGCGGGTGTGGTAAGGGGTGGTGTTTGTTGAAGGGCGCAGTAGCCCGTGCACGGCGGCGGCGCCGGATAGCGAGAGCGTGTCGTCGCGCATGCGCCGCGCGTTCCGCGCGCTGCGCGCTTACCTGTCCCCGCCGTCCCCGCCCACTCCCGGTGCGTGTGCGCACTGCTCACTTTACATCATCATCATGTCATCCGCAACGCGTCCACTTCCGGACTCACGCCGCACTTTCATAAGGAATGGTTTTAGAGCCGCTTGCATTCAACGTCTACCCACGATTTTAACTAAGTCGTTTGTGTACGTAACAGCCGTCTCACACTCCACTTGTTGCATACAGTTATCATTTTCACTATTTCTGTATTTTGGGTGCTACTTGCCTACTTGTTTTAAATTTTATGCTAGCTTGTGCAGTTTCATGAATTCTGTTTTAATCACTTAAATATGGCAAAGGTTTATTAGTCATTACAACCTTTTATTGCTTGCAATCTTTTTATATTCTAAATCAAAAGACAACGTTATGATTTTGTTTGCTGTTAATATTAAATATTTTTTATTATAAAATAGATATGTACCCTGTAACACTTCTCACTCACACAGTAGGTATACACTCATTGCTCATTGCAAACATTCAACAAACGAGAGCAATTCATAATATGAACCATTAGTAGTTTTTTTTCTTATTGTTATTTGTGACTGCTGTAAATACGAAAGGTACCCCTTTGTCTTACGCACTATATGATTTGACTGTTCTTTACTTACAGAGTCTCTAAGTCGAAACGGTACGGAGGTGGAGGCGACGGGCGGCGACTTGAGCAGTGAGCCGCGCGAACCTGCCTCGAGAGACACAAACAACGGACTGCGGCTTTTCAACCCTAGGCTTAAAGCATACGGACGAAAGCTTGGTTTATTCATTCCTAAGGTAAGGGACAAACATTATTCTGTAATTATTATCGTCATTCAGCCAAAAGACGTCAACTGCTGGTAATGGCTCCCTCAAACATCGCCACAACGACCGGTCCGATGGCTCCCGCATCCAATGGATGCCCGCAACCTTCACCAGGTCGTTAGTCCACCTTATAGCAAAAAGACGAATGCTAGAAAGATCCTCTGGCATACATTTACATGAACGATCATAAACAGCAGCTGCTTCTAGATTTTTTACGAAAATTATGAAGTGCCCTTATGATAATTGGGCATGGTAATAGTTATTCTTCGTCTAACTTAAGTTAGTAGGCCTAAGAACTTTCGAGTCGCTTACTTATCGGTTGTTTTTCTGTTTCCAGAACGGCGGTCACCGGCCAGCAGCAGACAGCGCAGGCGCGGGGCCCGTGGGGCCCGCGGGACCCGTGGGGCCGGCGGGGCCCGCGGGGGCCTCGAGCGGGGACTCGGTGTTCACGCCGGGCACCGAGCGACGCCTCGAGCGACTGCCCGCCATGCTGGGCGCGCCCACGCATGATGTCTACCTCGGCGGGACCTTCCCGGTAAATAATAATTTTGTGAGTTACACGAGTGCCTGCACAAAAATGTACCGACAATTTCGAACGCACGTCCGTAGTAATAATTGACGTCGTTGACAGAAACAAGTTGATTATGTAGAAAAGCGAAGTGGTTGACTTCAGCCTGCCTGATTTCCTGAAAGACATTCAATTTTCATTTCATAGATTCAATTTTCAACTACTTTCACAAAGATCCATCTTACCAAATAAATCCATACTTCTCCAGATCCACAACACCAAACCAGAAGAAGTCCTACGAAGGGAAGGCTTCACATACGTAGTGCCACGAGCCAACGACTACACCCGAATGTTCTCTACCCCTGCCCGAAGGACCGCGCCCGCGCACCCTGAGTCACCGCGTCGCGATAAAAAGCCGCGCCCTTCCAGTACGACGTTAGAACTGCCCGATGACGTACAGTTAAGAGACCGCACGCCTGATGATAAAGCCGATAGGAATGATCGACTCAGTGCGTCCGACTTCTATACTGTCACGGAAGATGTTACGCCGCAGCCCTTCAAAGGTAACTTATTGTTTTGTTTCTGTTCTATTATATATGGCACCCTCATATCCACGCATACCCTCGCCATTATTCGTCATCCCTAATAATGATAAAATATAAAAAGTATTAAGAATAGCTCATGGTGAGTAAGACAGTCGAAAACATTGTAGCGAGGCTGACTGCAGAGGGTTCGCCGTCATAACATGTAATTCATACCTAAACAATGAGCAGTGGTGGCCCAGTGGTAACGGCTCCGACTTACGAGTTGGAGGTCGTGGGTTCGAACCCAGGCTGGCGCTTTACTTTGTGTAAACAATTTAATCACCACTACTATCAAAACGGTGAAGGAAAACATCGTGCGGATGTCCTAGAACCAAAAATTCGAAGACATGTGACATCTATCAACCCGCACTGGGCCCGCGTGGTAGATAATAGTCCACTCCCTGTCGAAGGGAGGAGGCCTGTGTCCCAGCAGTGGGAACATGGGCTGATTATTTATGCTAAACAATGAGCAAGTTGGACGGGTCGCTGACCAAAAAACCAGCCAGTATAACAACTTGCCAGGTACTGCGAGATGAGTCTCTGACAATCGGCAGCATAATATCAAATCAGGCCAAAGCGGGTTAGCCGAAATTGTTACTAGATTGCTATTCTTTAAAAAAAAACTTGTTTTCTCGACTACAACCATAGAGCCATGCACTTTAAAAAACAAAAAACTCGGCCACCGTCATTGTGCCTTGCCACTCTCCTAATAAGCTATTCCGTTACAGGAACATACGACGAGGACTTATTACTAGGCTCACGTGTACTAGTGTTCGCGATGAGTGCGGATTCTCCTTGCTTCGCTGCGATGGTACTGGCCGCACACTATATGGGACTGCGTCCGGCCAACACCGTGCTTTTAGTGCAGCCCATGGACCCGCAGAAAGCACATGGTGTAAGTTGAACCTATATTTATAATTTTAATACCTTAGCAACCCTGCGGAGTTATTGCGCAACACACTTATCAGTAGCAATGGCTTTCATTTTTCCAGTTCAACAACATTCATTGCGTTATTTACGTTGTTAAGCAGACAAACATTCCGAACATATTAAGCAATAGATTAACAATATCCTTCAAAATGATTCAGATTGTGGTTGATAGTGTGTTACGCAATTAGGGTGCTTGTTATGGTTGCACTTGACGTGTCAATGCAATTTAAACCTAATGTTAATGATATTAAAGTCACATCGTTCGTGATTTGCCCCAACTATACTTAGTCTCACTTAGAGCAATTATTATCTATAAGCACCTATATGTAAAGCTGTGTCTTCACTCTTGCTTACGTTTGTTGGCTTATCTTCTTCAGCAAAAGTGCTAAAGTACCTAGGTCTGGTTGATTATATTAACTTCGCAATAAACATACTCATGAAACAATTCTGTCTTTACAGTATAGTGAAGCAGCCGTCAAGGATTACAACCGGGGTCGCCACTATCTCTCAGACTTAGCGAAACGCTCCGGAGTGCCCGTGTTCGACAACGTCGACTCCGCGATGGCGTGCGTCGTAAGCCGGCTCAGAGCAACGCTATAGCATCAATAAGTGATAGTCCCCGGGACTCACATACCTTAAATCTATTGATGTATGGATGATAACTGTGTTATACACCCGAATATCGATTGTTATCGGTATATCGGAATCATTTTAATATAGGCAGCAGTGACAGCCGCCTGTTAAGTAAAGTCCGCCGCTTCTAATTATAGTAATAGAGTAATTAAACACAACGCCAGTTGAAGCGAATCTCATCTCAAGCATTATCACATTAGTTGTGATCGCGATTTGATTTCGTATTCGTTATTTCATTGCGATGCTTAGAGAAGCGGCCAATCACAACTCACGTAATAAAGACATCACAAATGTAATTCATCATAAAACAATCATAGGGTAATTATTTTTACTTGCGTGGCGAAGAGTCTCATAAGAGTGTACTTATTAATTTCAAGACGTTTAGTTTAGTACAAAGAATGTCTCTCTTTATTTCATCACTCTCTATTGCAGTAATGTAATATATAGATATTAAAATAAATGTATGTATGAGCGAGAATGGATGGTGACGGTAATAAGGTTATCTTGATGAGGATATAACAAATCTCTGTGATGAATTTGTCTAGGAAATTTTTATAGTGAACTTTCAATGCATAAGCATGTAATTAGATGATAACTATACATATTAGTATTGTTGCAAACAGGTACACGTAGTAGTCACATGTTGGCGCGTTTGGAGGAATATTGTCATGTCGGATGTGCACAAGAAGTTTTACAGGTAGAGGACTCGGAATCGGAAGACCTTACTAAAGTTGTAAAAATTGACCTGAACTCAATTTGGTCCCTCTAATGTGACTTGCGCCTTATTTCGAAAGAGTATGATACACATAGGAGAGTGAGTACATTGTGGTTAGGACCATACTTTTGGACTTCTGATATTCAACTTTAACTTTTACCTATAAACGTGAATGCACAGTGTTATGTTGATCATGATGTACTGGGGCTGACATTGGTATTGATTCAGTAGCCTAGTAGTCCTGGGTACTTCGCACAGTGGGTCTATTAGCCAATTTCTAAATCTTGTTAGTACTAAATTATATTGCATTGACGAATGCTTATGTAGACATCAGCACTTTAGGAAAACTGATTGAAGAAAAGTACAAATATCTTGCTCACGTAGCAATTTTAAGAGGTTTTAGTAGTTATTATTTGAATTATGGCAATGCAAAGTTAAATTTTATAATAATTAACATCTTATACTCATTTTTTTATTATAATAAATTGTACCTTTTCTAAAAATATCTAATATGCATCAGAGTTAACGCTTGCAAGTGGATAATGATGAAATTAGGTTATGATAGCCACAATTCCATACCTAATTTAGGTATAATCTATAATATTGAGTAGTTTAGTGGTAAAAATATTTGACCCACTGTCACTAAAATTTAATTCGTAATTATAAAATTCAGCAAATATTATTTGCTAGTCACACGCCCAATAACATTTTAAGTACTTTGTTAATATTGATTGATAGTACAAATATCTAATTTATAGAAAAATATGTCATATATTAATTGTAATTTTATGCCATGTACGCTTATTTTAAACTAAACATCACATATGTAAATATAGAAATTTGTAATTATCTAAGTGTTTCATTGTTGTTGCCAACTGGCATCCGCTTCTTTGACACCACTACACTTTCTCCTACTGTGTTTCACTATTGTGGCGAAACAGTCGTCCGTTGCACCGTATCAAATACATTCCTTTAAAACTTTCGAAGTATTTTGATTTATACTTCTGACACCATGTATTTGTGAGTAATTAATTGCATAACATTATCACAACCTTATTCACTCAGGTTTAACGCAGAGGTCAGAGGTTTGCCAGTTTAAGGCCCATAACCTACGTAATAGAGAGCGAGCCCATTCGCCCATTGCTATTACCCTAGCAGAAATCAGACCTCGTGCTCACTCTCTTACTTATAAAAACAAACCTAACACTGCCCAACTGCACTCAAGTTATTAAGTGGCATTTCATGAGCTACTTACACATTGTGGAATGCAAATAAATTATTGAGTATTGAGTACTTTTCAACGAATGAAGGGGGATCACGTCACTGCGCTATGGGGTCTCTTCCACAAAGCCACTAATGAAGAGTTGATGGTGAAGTAGTCCAGATGGCAAGTCTGTAAGCTTATGCAGAATTTGTTTTTGGACAGTGGACTGTAAGGTAAATGACTATGTATTGACAAATCGTAAGTTACATTTCGTTTTGTCTGTAGCTCGAATAATTTGAAAAATAGGATTTATATGACACCTACCTACCATATTTTTTTAACCGACTTCAGAAAGGAGGAGGTTCTAAATTGGTCCGTATTTTTTTTTTTTTAGTTTGAAGCGAAATCTTCGGCAATTGTAAATCGATATCGAAAATAATTATTTTAATGGATAAGGTATGCTTCAGAGGTGGTCCCATATTCATTGTATTTACTTTGTTTGGGTAGTTTTTCAGTTAGCTTCAATAATATGTATTTTTTCCACTTAGTGTATACCTGTCACTGTTATTTACATAGCAAGTAGTGGTATAAGAATTTGTGTGGGGTAGGTACCACATCTAAAAAGAGAAATATAAAACTTTACAAAGAAAAAAGAAAAATACTTGCTCACATGGAATTTGTTGATGAAATGTATGCACTTATACTTATTACAAAAGTGGCTTTGTTTATTTATTGTCTCAGTGTGCCATATATACTTTAATCTATCGTTAAAATATTGAAAGACCAAATTCACCAGCCAGTCGGATTCAAAGAGCAAGTTAATTTTACATTCACATTCTATCAACCCCAAAAGTTTCTAAAAAAAAAAAAACGAAAAAGACTCTTATTTCATAATTTATTGATAACATTTACCTTTATTAAATACTTAAATTCGAAATTGTCCTAAGATAAAACGTTCTGTTAAAAAACAGTCAGTTTCTGTTTGTCTTTTCTGTGTGTTTGCTCTTTAGATATTTGATTTTCTTTCTGCACAAGATTATTCAATTCTTTATTTTTCTCTGCAATCTGCATATTAATATTTTTGTGACCATTGGATCCAGATGCATGTCTGATTAATGAACCATTCAGTTTTACTATCTCCTTTTCAATTCGTTTTTTGTCTTCTGTAATTTTGAACTGCTCAATGTTTAAGTCTTTATTTGAAGACTGCTTTATATCCAGAGAGGCTTCCGGTTCGTTTTCTGCTTCGGTTTTATCGCCTAACGTTTTATTAAGGAAATTGAAAACATTCCGTCTTTCCCTCTCTTTTTCACGCTCGTATGCTCTTTTGTTACGCTCTTCTTCCTTCTTCTGTAATCTTTTCAGTTTCTGCTCTACCTATAAGCAATGAGAGAATGTTGTTATAAACAATAGTCTAGAAAGAGTATTTATATCATCTACGAAATGTAAGCTATGAGATGATCTTTAAATATGCTACCTTTAATGGATCTTGAGCAGCATGTTTCTCGGAGATAGCCATACACTGGTCAAGACTCTTCCCCACAGGTAGAACGCGCGCTTCAACCGGCTGAACACGACCGTCGCTTGCTGCGCCGAGACCAGTCCCCGCAACATAGCCCATTGCGAACATTATTTTCGAGCCAATACCCTGTAAAATTTAAATTAACTGTTATTTTTATATCTTTAAGTGTAGCAGTTATTATAAATTGTTATAAACGTTAATACATACTCACTCTAGTATGTTGCTCCCACTGCCCAATAGGGGTGATGTTTTGGTTTAGAAGACTTCTTTCAACAAGAAGTGCATGATTGTCAACTGCTGTTTCTTCACACATAGCTTTGCTTTGTGGATATTCTTTATCGCTTAAACTCTCATCAGAGTCATCACTTACTTCATTTTCAGCTACATGAAAAGTAAAAAAGTTGTATAGTCATAGGTCAAACAAAAGCAAGTTAATACATTTATACCACAAGTCACTCAAGTCAGCCACACTCGTTTATAGTGCTAAATCGTGACTTTAACACTGAATAACTCACTTGAAACATTTTTATAATTGCTTAAGATACTTCGCTTCTTATAACCCTCATAGAACGTGCAATTACCCTGAAGGTTATTAAGCAAAGAATGTGGGAATTTAAATTCTAAGAAACTTACTGTTCAATGGGAAAATTTCCTCAATTTTCACTCTATATTCATCAGTTCCTTGTTTCCTTTTCTCACCTGTGTGCACACCATGCTCTAACTTAACAGAACAAGTTCTTTTCTCTGTATCTATACTCCTTATTATTGCTCTATGCCATAAGTGATACTTTTCAGTTGATTTTTTTGCTGAACCGATTTCCTGTAATTAACACGAAACATGTATTAGAGGAATCATTCATCAGGAGTAAAAACTGAAGATGGGCCAGATATGCAACATAATGACCATTTCAAAGGTGGGAAGACGACTTGAAAACTATTGCGGGAGGGACATGGAGGAGAAAAACTCCAACCCAGAGCTATGGAAAAACCTGGAGGAGTCCTATGCTAAAGAGCAAAGCAATCTGGAGTTTTCTGATGTCTAAACCTTTAATTTAAATAAATTGTAAAACTACTTTTAAGATTGCTAATAAAGACTATTTGAAACTGAAATGTATTAGAGTTGTTTGTCATATGTGAAGCCGTAAAAATGATGGTTCGAGACTGTAATCTGATCCATAATAAATGGTTTATTAGAAACTATAATTACCTCATTATCAGGTGGCTTCAGTTTCATCAATATTCTACTACCTACTTTAATTGAACTAAAATCAGGTTCTATTGCTTCTTTTAAATTCGATAATTGTACTAAAGCACCATGTGAATATCTGAAACACCAATAAAATCAGATTTAATTAAGACTCTACATTTAAGGTGTGGTGCACTGTTTTAGGTAATTATGATATGACTCACCTACATTGTTCATCACTGAATTTACATTCACCATCAAGGAAGAAAGGACAAGGCAACATCTCAGCATGTGTTGGATGAGTGAATAGAACACGGACCTGCAATGAAGGAAGAAAAATTTGTACAAAACATTGTGCTAATTTAATTTCTGATTTATGGTCACAGACCTGAAATGAGGTTTAAGATAATCCCTGCACTGGTTTGAATAGTTAAAAGATAGAGAAGGCTTTGTCTTAACTAAGAACTAGAAATCAAATAAACTATTTACAAATAAACTGTTTCTCTCATAAGACTTATGCTAAATCAATAATAATTTAAAAACAAATTATATACTAACTTGAAGGTCTTGGAACTGGTCCTCATCCTGTCTGGGCACTACAGAACTGACCATAGCATTGTAAAGACCTGGCTGGCCACCCCACTTGTGTGTGTGATATACTGCACACTTCATGCCCAGTAATGAAGACAGCTCATCCTGTGAAGGTTTTAGATTATTTAGTGATTCCGAAGCAGAAATTATATTTGCTTTATATAAAATTAGGAAGTGTTAGTAGTTTAGCAGGTATATGAAGATACTTTAACCATTTGAATACTATACTTAAGTGATCCTAGTTAATCATTATTATAGAGCTCATTACCAGAAAACATCTGGTATTTTGTCTCCTCTTGTATAATATCTTGTGCAATTAGTAATTGCATGATATAAGAAAAATACCTCAATATCACTGTCAGCATTGCCTGCATCCTCAGAGTTTTTAGATTTGTTCCCTTTAGCTTCTTCATATGCACCACTTTTAGCCATCTCTTGCTGAAAACAATAAAATATTAGACAGTGCTTCTATAATACAAATATTTGACTGTATTGACAATGATTCCACATATTTACCATGAACAAGGCATACTCATCATCCAATTCATCTTTAGGTTCAGTAGATTGAGTCCCAACCGGCTGATTGTCTTTAGGAACCAGGGCCTCCAAGTTCTCTCTAGTCAGTTGGATAAGTTGTTGCAAATCTGACTGCAAAGCTAATAAGGATTCTCTTTCCGTTGATTCATTAACAGTTTCGAGGGTTAAGTTGACCATTGTCAGCTGGAAATACATTAAAATAGTAATAAACTTGGTAAAGTTCTTAAATAATTTACATATAGTTGTATTGTTAGTACCTGTTCTTCATATTGGTTTAAAGATTGATGTAAATCATCCATGTTTGATAACTCAAATTTTTGTTTAAATAATCAAATGAATAGTCTCACACGGAAAATAGTAAACTGATGAACAAGAGCAACAATAATATTAGTTTATTCTGCAATTTGCAAATTTTGCTATATACTGATCCCTAGAGGAGTTGACACCACCCATCACTTTGACTTAACTGACAGTGACATCTTCAATTCTTTGCTTTTGACAGATAGTGAGGTGTTTTGATGGGTTATCTAAGGGCTGATGGAGATGGATCCTTTAGGTTATATAGGGTTGCCACCCGTACTTTATAATAAAGTATTGTACTTTATTTTGGGCCAACGTTCTTTATACTTTATGAAGGCAATAAAGTACGTGAAAATACTTTATTTTATATATATACTTTTAAAGATTTTTTTAAATTATTTACTTAAAGAACTACAATTAAAGTTTAGGCTATTTTTCGCGTGTAACGGACGATACAATATTGTTAAATTTGAAAGCTATCAGAACTTAATTATTTTGTGAGCTTAGAAGAAGACTGTCCAATGATATTAAAAAAATAATTATTGCTGAAAAACAGTGATATATAATTATGACTTGATAGATGATTACTTTAATTTTTATAGTCACATGCTGAAAGTATTTAATAAAACTTAAGTTCTAAGAAGAGAATAAAATGACAATTTTAGACAAATACAATATTATGCACAATCTAAGGAAATAATTAATGACAAGAAAAGAAAATCTCTTCTTTGGATATGAAACTGGAAAAAAGATAAAAGAAATTGAGATGTCTTCACTTGAAGTTAGTAAAAAAATTCATAAGTTTCATATTGTTCTTGGACAAAACCTTAGGGTATCTGGATAAGTGGTTCGATTTTAGTCACACAAATTGGTACTTTTCACTGTTCAACATAAATTTAAAAAGTAATCTTGAATATAAGCATTTTGTTCACATAGTTGAAACTTTAAAACCGCTAAAACGTAATATTAATATGTATAATTTCTATGAAGAAATTACCTTATTGAAGGCGTTATACGCATAAATTAATCATTCTAAAGATTTTTCGGGACTATCCACATCACAGAACTTTTTTTTTTTTTTTCAAGGTGAAATGTTTTTGTAAATAGGTATATACAAAATTATGTCATTTCTGCTATCCATTCCTGCCATTTCAGCATTTATACAGAGTTTTTTGTCTGATAACCGAAATAGACTGTCCCTATACTTAATAGAAAATAAACTATTTATATACTTGAATTAAGACAGTCTGTAAATATGGTGTTAAGATATTCACTAGTAACAAATATTTTTTAGGTATAGCTAGAGCCAACAAAAAATATGCATGGAAAAAAATTGTAGGGCAAATAATTACTTAATACTTTATTTTCAGGTGTTGTACTTTATTTTTTAACCTTATAAAAGTAAATATACTCTCTTTGCTTAAAAAAAGGGTGGCAACCCTAGTTATATATGTCCTGTGAGGTGGACTCAGACAGCCAAGTCTTGGCCGTACCCGTACCGTACCTTAGAATACTCCTTAAGTCACTAACTCGCACACCGGTCAATCAATCTGCTTAGCCTTTTCCCAACTATGTTGGGGTCGGCTTCCAGTCTAACCGGTTGCAGCTGAATAACAGTAACTTACATGGAGCGGCTGCCTATTTGACCTCCACAACCCAGATACTGGGCAACACGATAACCCGTGGTAAAACTGGTTGTCAGATTTTTGGGCTTCGGACTACCCGTAACGACTATCAAGGCTACTTTTCGTCATTTTGCTCGTCTCCTAAGGGTCGTAGCGTGATGTTAAATAGCCTATAACATTCCACAAGAATTAGGCTACCAAATGCAAAAGTATTTTTTCAAATGTAACTGGTAGTTCTAGAGATTAGCGCGTTCAAACAAACTCTTCATTTCTATTATATTATAGTATAAAAAGCGGAAGAAGTCGCGAGTGGAAGCCAGTATTATATTAGTATACTAGCTTCTTCTCGCGACTTCGTCTGCGTGAAATTATCACGCTACGACCCTTAGGAGACGAGTAAAAAGAAAAAAAAAGTCAGAAAGAACACTAAGCGAAAACGAAGTAATAGCGCGGGCGGGCGATGCGATGCGACGCGGTAGCTTGGGAGCCGAGGAAATTTTATAAAAATGTGGCTGTTATTTTGGTATATCATGTATCTTACGACTTCCACGTGAACGAAGTCCTGGGCAGAAGCTAGTAAATACTATAATAAGAGTAGAATAAATGGAATAATAATACCAAATAGTAGAATAATAGGGACCAGCCAGGGCAACGTTGCCATGTAGACTAGATATAAATTTATTTGTTGATTTGGTCTCCTGTAATTGTTAATTAATTTCAGACAACAGGTAACCAATAAAAGAAAAATATATCTTTGATCCTCAGTTCAGGAGTTAAAAACGCCTGGTCCCATAAGGCTGAGACTTCATTGAGGAGGGGCAGCAGAGCGTTGTGAAATGAATTACTTCTAGTACAGTATTATTTGATGATGGCTCTTCTCCGCTCCGCCGCACTAGTTAACCTACTGGTTACCTTTTACAATGCTCTGCCTCAATGGACTGTCAGCCTAATTACGGCTTTCACAAGAAGTTATCTAAAATAAAAACATATTTAAATTCTTCTCATATGTATAATCTTGATAATAAGATTTTTGAGACATGTTCATATAATATCAGTACAGCTGCTTGATATAATTTTATCAGTTATACAAGTCATACGTCTTATTTACACAGGCTAGTTTAATTTCTTTAATTTAATATTATATACAAATAAAAAGTTATTTCTGCAATAAAAACATGGAAGGACTGTTACTTAGTGGCGACATGGAAACAGCGAGAATAACCCAATAAGATTAAACAAGCAGTAAATTATTACAGTTCACTTAATGTCTGTATAGTTATTTTTTTGATTACTGCTGCTATAATTTTCTTGATAGTTTCACCTGTGTAACTTTCATTGTTATCAAAATTTACAGATATAGTTTGAAATGTATCATTCATTATGTTTTTTACCTTATCACCAATATTATCAGCACTTGTACTGGTGACTAAGTTTTCATATTGCTTTCGAATGTCTGCTAATTCCTCATATTTTTCTTTATAACTTATTTCTAAATGATTTATTGTTGTTACTAATTCACTTTCATTATTTACATGGTCAACTTTATCTTGAGCATATTTTGATTTTAAAAGTTTGATTTCTTCCTGAAGGTTTAATACTTCTTTGTTTCTATCCTGATTAATCTTTTCGAATTCAGTGATTTTATTCTTTAATATTTCAACTTGATTGTCATTATTAACATGTATAGATGTGGTTACATGCTCAATATTTTGATCACTTCTAGATTTCAGTAATTCTTCATATACTTTAATTTTATTTTCATACTCTGTGAGCAACTTCATCCAAATATCTGTTTGTACATTTGTATTTCCTTTTTGTTCAAAATGATTAATTTTGTCTAAAACTGCATCCACTTTGTCTGTTATCCTATTCATATTTATTCTTAACTCACTGTTGCTTATTCTTTGTTCTGATATAAACATGCCCATCTCATTACAAGGGCCTGTGATGAGATTGGTGCTTGTCATGGGCAATAACTGCCCAGCATGGGATGTGTATAATGGAATGTTTCCAATGGATTCTGTTTTTGGCACTATTGTTCTCTGATGTGACTCGGTTATTTGCTGTGATTCAGACATGTTTTCCAAATTCCTTTTAATAATACTTTTAACTGGTTTGTGTCTCACCGATTTTGGAAGGGCTTCAGATTCCATTGTGTCTGATGAATCACTAGTTCTTTCTACAGGTACAGTTCGATTCGGCAAAACTGAATGACCCATATTGGCCATTCGATTTAAAATGGAAGCCTTTGTTTTTCTGTTAATTGAAGAGTCTGTATCACTTCCTTTATCAATTTTCTCACTTTGTTCTGAAGTAACATCTGTCTTAACTTCAACATTAGTAGGTTCTGGTGGGCCTTGATCTGTGTATGATGAATATTGGATGTTTACTTCAAAACTACTTAAATGTTCTGCAACCTTTTTCACTTCCTCTTTTGTACCATATATGCTCCAATATTTTCGTAGATTATCATAATAAGAGATATAAGTATTGTTTTTAATGGTGACCTCTAAATTAGGTGAAAGTGTGGTACATGACAGTGTAGTTTTATTAGAGTCATATAGTACAATATTATGAGCACCAGTTTTCTGAATCTTAACAATGGCAAAGCCTAGTTTTCCTCTTGACGTGTAGACATTGTTGAACCTGAAAGTTACAGAAGGATAATCATTATAATGTGTAGAATGAATCTACAAAGATGTGCTAGGGCTATAACTCTATGTGAAACATCTCTAAATGTCTTCTTATGGATCTGGATAACAGCATCATCATATTTATTTATTTAACTAAATAAGTAAGTGCTGGAATGGTGTGAAAAATAAAATAATTCCTGGTTTCTAAAAGTTCATACTAAAATTATTATCCACCATTTAGGCTAACATGGTTTAATTTATTCCACTTGTCTTAAAAATGTAAATGGTATGCAAATAGACCTAATTGTCAGTTCAGTAGTTTAACACACATATCAACTTACCACTCGTGTCCAATAAGAGCACAAGCAAATATGCATTCTGTAGTTTTTATTTGTTCTTGTTTTGGTAGAATGCTTTGAGGCTTCGGAGGTACATATTTTAATGAGTCATTTGCTTTTCCTTCATTTCTTTTAGTTACATTTCCAAATATATTGGCCAGAGACGTGCTGAAAAGATAACATGGTGATAAGTTTGAGGTGTGGTATAAATGTCCTCTCTTAATTTTAATGAAATCAACCAGATAGGTTTGGTGTGGGTATTATAGACTCTCATAAATTAATGACTTTCATTTCACCACATATCATCCTACTTCAATACTTCCAAAATTTTAAACTTACCCAGCTACTGGAGTAAAAAAATCATCATCAACTTCATCAGTTTCCAACATCCTGACACTTTGAACTTCTAATGTATTTATGAAGATTACTATACTACTTTAATATTATTACACTACAGTGATAAGAGGTCAATGATTCCACATGACGGCAGAGGCAACTTTTTATAATTATTTTGTAAACCTTTCCGATTTCTTTCTACCAGTGTTTCAAACATTATCTGTGTCTGTCAGACTGACAGACACGGAATTGGGATCTCAGAAAATTATTGTCTATGGAATGTCAAACGATATTATTTGCCCAAAAATATACTACGTTTTCTTTTTATATCGATTTTGTTAAGTACATTTTATTTCACACTGACGCTTACCGCTGAGGTTCTGTTGCAAAACATGGTATTTAGTTTCATACATTTTGATTAGTTTTGGCCATGTTTTCGCTTGCGGCAGCAACAAAATTAAAAATTAGCGCCGCAAAAATTATTTCCACAGATTATTGAAATCGTTTTTTCTAGGTGTTGTGTTCAGAGTCATTGAGTTATGACTTTTTTGTTCTGATTTGACGTTGTTAACATAAATAAACTGCTTAGATTTGGTAAGACGTAAGACTTTGTAAATTATATTTGGAAGTAAAATTGTGGTATTTCCGCATACAATCCAGCGGGGTAATTACGTAACACATTAACAGTAGGAATGGGCTTCATTTTGACAGTTCAACAACATTCATTGCGTTATTTACGTTGTTGAGCAGACAAATTTTTCGAACATATGAAGCAATGGACTAGCAATAGGCTTCAAAATGATTCAGATTGTGATAGATAGTGTGTTACGTAATTAGGGTGCTGGCATTGCGATACTATATACTATACATCATGAAAATATGCTACAAATAGCATAAATCCAACTCTGATCAGTGGCCAAGTATCAACGGGTCCTGTCTGACACTGACACTGTTAATAACTGATTAGGGGCAGATTATGGCCATACCGGAGGGCCCTACCTGTCTACGGGCCCTATCCACGGTAAATGCCGGTCACAGATTACTAATTTGGCTGGTTTGAGAAGGAAGATTAAATTATTGGAAGGTTATATTGGATTAATTAAAAAATCTTATTGTATTTATACCTTTTTTGTTTTTTTACTATGTACAGTAGTTTTACTGCATAGACAATTAAAAAAAGAGTAGTAATGATATATTATTTATACAGAGAAAAAGAAATAGTGGGACAGAGGATAAACAAAAAATAATTTATTATTAAATATAGACGATTGTGCAATTATTTTGAGTAATGCTCTTCTGTACACTGGCAACCATAGATTCTGGCAATTGTCTAAATTTAACCGTCAATGTCAAATTAAAAATTTGAGCAAATAGTGCTGCGCCTGATAACAACTACTGTTTGCAGCAATCGACTACATATTTACATAAATAATATTTTATGCCATATTTCAATGTTTATTTGCACCATGTTTAATTCTTTGTTTTGATATAAAGATTCAATTTATAAACTATACGCTTTTGTGGTTTCTTTACGTTGTGATGACCTAGTTACTCTTTGGCATTATTCGATTACAAAATAAACGTGGTAACAGAACTGTGCATCACTAAAACTGCGACGTACTTGTGCGTTTTTTTGTTCAACTTTATCAGTTTTATCACCGTAACCACCGTTCCTTTTAATTTTATATTAAAATCTAACCAATTACTAAAGTCAAATCGAATCCAGTGTTCATTTAGCTGTGATTACTTCTAGTTGTGAATTGTAAGAAATAAGTAACAATGCCAGACACATTTACTTGTATAACCTGCCAGGTGATGTTCAAAACGCCTGAATTACAACGTGAACATTATAAAGAGGACTGGCACAGGTATAATTTGAAAAGGAAAGTTGCTTCAATATCGCCTGTAACTCTTGAGGAGTTTGAACTACGGGCTAAAGAACACAGAGAGCAGAGCCAGAACTTAAATCGTGATGAATCACAGTACTGCAAGTATTGCTCTAAGCTATTCAACACAAAAAATGCTTTTGACAATCACTTGAACAGTAAGAAGCACAAGTTGTCTCAGGAAAGATATATTGAAAATAAGGAGGAGCACAGTGGTAATTCAGATACAGACAGTTTTGTGAAGGTTGAGCCTAGAGCAAATGCTTCCAGTGTGAATGCTGCCAGTACAAACGTTTCCAGTGCAATTGGTTTCAAGGAACCAAGCAAGTTTGTTGTGGTGTCTGCAGATGACTCTGGAGAAGAGGACATTGAAACAGATTCTGAAATTGAAGAGGTTTGTTTTACCATGAATGCATGACTATCCAGAATGTATCTTATAATATGACACTTATTGCATTATATTTTGAAACAGTATTTTAATTCTCATGGATTATGTTCCTAAATATTAGACAGACACATATCCTATCTCCTGAAAAATATTGATATACAAGACTTGACATTAAAAGAATGTCCTATCAGTTTATTAGATATCTACAGCAGAACTACATATTTTAATACTACTACTTTTATTATTATTAGGTACTAAGTTAGTTATGGAAAATCTTTAGTGTTAAAGTTATTTAATACTGGATAAGTTGAATCCCTGAATGATAAGAGGTTGTCTACAAAATAATGTTTTTATTTTCAGCTTGACTCAGACGAGTGGGAGGAATGTCGAATCGGGGGCAGTGATTCTCTGATCAAGCCTCGAGACTGCCTGTTCTGTGGCCACCACAGTAAGAACATGGTCAAGAATCTCAAGCATATGTCTGAGGTCCATTCATTCTTCATTCCCGATGTTGAATACTGTATTGACATGAAAGAACTTCTTTTGTATTTAGGAGAAAAGGTAAAACCCAAAGTTATTGAACTTTTTCTGAGGTAATTTTACAGAATGAGATAGCATAAGAATGCAACCTAATGTATTTTCTTTCTCTGCGCACATATGTATCAACATAAACATGTTTGTGTTTGTTTTTGTTGAGTCACACAATGTGCTATGTAATTCACACAACACTACAAAACTGATGTAATATTCACACATTTATTCTATCATAATAAATTTTACATTTATTTGTAATGACAACATATTAGATTATTGTTTCAAGGAAACAGATTGCTAAGTAGCAGGATATAATAAAAAAAAAAATGAACTAGAAAATGGTATCATAAATAAATAATTACAAGGAACAACAGAGTCTTTCTTTGCCATTTGATATGTAAGTAATGTTTTTATTTATGTTCCACAGATTTCACAAGGCTACATGTGCCTCTGGTGCAATGATACAGGCAAAACATTCTACTCTATGGAGGCAGTCCGGGGCCATATGATTGACAAGGGACATTGCAAAATGTTGCATGAAGGGCTTGCCTTAGCAGAGTATGCTGATTTTTACGATTACAGGTAAAATCAAACTTTTTCAAATACTTAGTATTTAAGTTGTACTAATCACAATCTTGCCATGTGATTTAGGATAAAGAATTTGGAAAATGAATAATTCATTCTTGTTCTCAACATCCCTGTGGATGTCTTAAAAGAAAAATCTCTAAACAATAAATCAATGATTATGTCCATAGAATTGACAGCAGAATAACATGATTACATCACATACAGTCAGTCTTCTGTTCCACATACTTATTTACAGAAGCACAAAATAATTCATTAATCTGACTCTTCTTATTATCTTGCAGCACTTCATACCCAGACCATAAAGATGAAGACGGCGATGCAGGCATGGAGGTTGATGAAGAAGTAGAAGGTCCTGCAGCACTGCAGGGTGATGACTTCCAACTGGTGCTACCTTCCGGCGTCGTCGTCGGCCATCGATCACTTATGAAGTAAGTTTTGTTGTAATAGGCGTTTATTCTAAGTATGTATTACTATTTGATGTGATGGTTATTGGTACATACGAAATGATGACCTCCACCGGGACCTAAAAGTTGAGTTCATCGAAAAAGTGATCCAAAAACTTGCAGAAGCTCACAAAAAGAGACTTCATCAGCATGTGAACGACGAGGCAATCTAGCTTCTCGACCACAAGAACATAGTTAGAAGACTAAAAAGAACAAAACCTTTCGAACTAGTGTTTAGTGTTCATGAATAAAGTACAAAAGTGCCAAACAAACACAAGAACAAAGTGTATTCGCCTTAATAGAGACAATAAGAAAAGTGCTATTGGACACATTCTTAGGAAAGACAATTTAATAGCTTAGGTTATAATTAAATTACTTATTAGTCTATTTATAAAGCTAGATTGTAATAAGGTTAGGGTCCATCCTATTTTTGTACCCTAGGACAAGGGAAGAAAATGTGATGGTTATTGATATCTTATGATGAGCAAAGAAAAATCCATACACATCATGTGTGAGAACTTTAGCCTGAAAATTTAATTTGTCCTTGTATAGAGAAATGGGTCTCACACTCAATCGGTACCTCCTCTATTGTTTATTACACCTAACAAATGGACTATTGACTGCAAGACAACTGTACACACAAGACGCATTTGCAAGCTCTTTTGTGCAACTGGAGCCAAAGGTTATGTGGCTGTACAGTAAACCCTACAATTAATCCTATTTCATATTTGTACCTGTGGCTTGATGCCCATCGTCATTTGTTTTTACCCTAATTAAAATAAAATGAATCAGTTATTAATAGTACAATAGGTATTGCGTAGTTCTTTACGCGGAATTGCAAACAGCTGCAGCGCGTGCACGGCTTTAAAGTATGTGACCTTCGCATCGGAAAGTTGGTTGGAAATTAATTACAGCTCAAATAAAATTTTGTAGTTATTTTCCTTTTGATTATGTAAGTTGTTATGAATGTTAAAATATTATGAGGTATGATGTTCTCTGATAATAGTCAGAGCAAAATAGTTCACGTCATATTCGTTGGACGTTGATAAACTACTCATACACTGTCTTATCATTTGATTATGACATTTATTTTATTGTACCTCACTATTTGAAATTCTGAACTATTCTGCCTGTATGTCTAGGACCTTTGCTGATGAACCTTTTTTTTTATTGCTTTTCAGATACTACAAACAAAACTTGAGTACGAACAGTCAGGCTTTAGTGAAGAAATCGGACCGCAAACTGCACAGGTTACTCGGTGTCTACCGGGCCCTTGGTTGGGCGCCCAAAGAACAGGCTTTAGCTGCAAAGTAAGTCAAGTTATTAAAATAAAAATAGTTAGCGTCACTGGCTGCTCAGCTATTATTGTTGTTTTCGAATAATTGTTATCCATTTGGGATGGCTGATAATAATTGTAATCTTCCTATTTACTTAACCACTTATTTGACGCCTGATTACGGCACGCACAAAACGGATCTAATACCGTATTACTTTGTCAAAATATTCGCGTTACATGGGTATTACAAAATATACCCTATCCTAATTGGAATAAAGTTCATTTCACCAACTATATTGTCAGCCAGTTCCAACATGGAAGTGAGTTCGGGACATTTTCAGGTCCCGCATTCCATCGCAATTTACTCTGCAAATACCTACATGAGTTCTAATGTATTATTTTTTTACAGGAAAGCACGTGACATCCACTTCATGAAACGCGTACAGGCGAAATGGCAGATGAAGATGTCACTTAAAAATAATAAGTTCCAGAAACATTACCGAGCTCAAGTTAACTTCTAAACCAATGTAGAGCGTGTTTTTATCTATGAATTATTTCTTTTTTGTTTCATTAGACATTTTAATTTAATTTGCCACACCAGTTGATCCCTTATCTGTTATTAGTTCAGCCATTATTATTTATTAACCTGTAGGTACATGATTGTCCTAAACTTGAGTATTTTACCTATTTTGATAGCTAACAACAACATAAAATACATTGTCTTATACCGACGTCTTCAAGGTAGATTTTTGTCACATTCAATTCGACGAAATTTTGAAATGCATGAAGTTACTAATACCTAGACAAAAAATCATTTAGAATTCGATTCGATTCAAAGATGACGGGAGTAGGACTGCTTTTTAACATTACATTTATTATTTCAATTAATTTAAAGGGCTTTTTGTTGAATAGTGCATAATTATTTCGACTGATATATGATATTTTGGGATATCCTTACTGTTACGTACCTAAATCTCTCTGTAATGTTAAATGGGCGCTTGCGACGATGTGAATGTAGCCAGCAGCTCCAGTACTATTATTGAATAATTAATAATGTATAGTGATTTCATAATTTATTATGAATATTTTCGTTGGTGCTCTAATTATGGAGATATCTGCCAGTACTCGTGAGTGACGAATGTAGTGTGAATGTTACAAACATGCAATTATATAATACAAGTTTAGGTAATTTTAAAACCTTTATTTTACTTGTAATTAAAACTGTTATCATGCCATTATGCCTTTATCATGTTTTCAAGGAAGGAAAATTTTAAAGTTACATGCAAAAAAAACTATGTAAAGGAATATTTTCAGATCTATTTTAAGAGTCATTACCATACTTGTCAAAGACCTGAAATAGGGTTTGGTGTGCATCTAATAGGATAGTCGGCTTAAACATGTCCATTGCTGTGATTTTTTTGTTATTACTTTAGGATATGTCGGAAGCAGGTCTTCTTTTGATGTTATACTTTGAAAAAATCGAGTTTAAAATGATTTGGTAGTTTTATATAAACATGTTCTATTAATAAATTACATACGCACATAACAGTGAATTGATAATACGTACCTAGTACCTACATAGATAAGTCGTTATTTATACACAATTTTCTTACAAATTGGTATATTTGTATCCATCATGTAAATGACAAGTCTTCTGATGTAATCAACTTTAATACTTGAATATGAGCCAGCATGTAAATAGAATGTACTGAGTAACATCAACACGTTTCGTTGAGTTGGAACTGTTAGTACGTAAAGATGAAATAAACAAGCAATAGAAATAAAAGAACCAAACAATATGTTTTGTTTTATTGTATTTCCTTCAGGGGCGGCGGCGTCGTGGCGGGCGTCGTGGTGGGCGTCGTGACCGTCGATGATGTTTCCGTCGTCGTATTCGGCTTCTTAGTCGATGAATGAAGAATTGATGACTTCACCACTTTGTAATGCTTAACGTGCTTATCAATTTTATCTTGTTTCTCGTTGGAGTGGGCCCTCTGCATTACAGTATCGCCTTGTGTCTCTTCTACTGCGTCTAAAGTCCATGGGATCTTCACTGGATTTCTATCTATCTTCAAACTTATCTTGTACAGGGGTAGTGAAGATATCTTCCCTTTAAAATAGTGATTTATCACGTCTGATAACTTGTCGTTGATAACGTATTTTGATTCTATATCGGGCACTTTACTCAAGTATTTGCCGATAATCGTTTTTATATCATCAGTTATGTCGTTGTTTACTATTGGTGCTAGACAGTTCACTACCGTAATCAAACTTATAATCTGTAAGCATTGTGTAATCAATAGTAATCATATTTAAATAAATACAAAGGTGATCTTATGGTTATGGTTTCAGTAAGTACGACCACCCGAGTTCCTTGGCCACTCGCCTTAGATCATTTAACATACCTAATATGATCTCTACGTGACTCTTTAACTCGCTATCAAATATCTTAAGCGTTCAGCGAACGGTAGAAATGAGCAAAGTTCAAGCACCTGGGTAATCATCATTAGCAGCCTTGTTCCACCCATTGCTGATTATAAGCCTCCCCCCTTCGTGCCATGTTTCCCTGGTATGTGCAAGCCTCATCCACCTGGGTAATAGATGTCGATAAAGTAGCTTTTCCCATTCTAATACGGACCTCTTTTTTTATAATAAATAATCAACCAGTTAAATCAGGCACTCACCAGAATCACAATCATGTTGGGACATTTAGAAAATTAAATAGCATGACTGTCTAGCCAACTCAATAGAAAAGCCTATAAAATTCAGTTTATGATTTCAATTCTTACGATCGTTACGCTGATTTTAACTTGGCTCTTTGGTTAGATCGTTAGCAATAAAACAATACTTTTATGTAATACTTTATTGTGAGTCACTGCTGTATTATATAGACGCGCATTCAATGTTCCACAAGAACATTATTATTCACCAAGTGCATACCTAGATATCATAATCTTTGGCGTCAAACATGCATGTACGATCAGCAACGAAAGTCTACACTGTTACTTAACAATAACGTTTGTTTCATAAACATTTTACCTCCTTTACGATTGTTGTAGGTAAATATGTATTTGGCTCAATAATTATGGTTTAAAAACTCAAATTTGATCTAATTTTATTGCTGACCGTACCTATCTGCTTAGTTAACTTACATGCAACAAAATACTTAGCTAATAACAGTAGTGTCTAATGTAAAACTGCACGCCCCTTCATTAAAATTTCTTTACACATATTTGAAATGTTTATGCAACAAGTACGAGTAGTGCAGGCGTGCAATTTTAAATTGGACGATCTCTGCCTACCTACCCCAGCCGAACATAATAATTATGACAATTCGAGCTTTGCAAAGGTCAGCTTTGTAGTCATATGTCACTGTTGTGAGACAGACTCTTTCTAAGATCGATGTGCCTTAGTTACCGCCGGGCTTTGTATGTGGGCTTACTATGTAAAATGTAGTTTTTCTTAAAAACTTACTATGTGCACTGTACTGAAAACATAAGTATACCTACATTTATAAATATTTGGCTAGTATAGGTAAACAGTGTCATAGGTAGTATCAACCTAGATTTACGTGCTAATCAATTATCGTTTCTAAGGTTCAGGGTCCTGAATGGGCAGGTCCAACACCCCACGGGGAGCAGTGCCTCGTCTCGAGAAGCCCAATGCTGCCTTCAGAACACACATCCCTGCTTCAATAGTCTGCTTCCTGTCGGACTCGTTGCCCAGAGCAGGGTTTATCTCGACCAGGTCCACAGCCCGCAGGCGACCAGTTGCGTGTACTATCTCCATTAAATTGATGGCCTCGCGAAGAGATAGTCCTCCGCGAACTGTAAAATATCATCCTAAATAATATTATAAATGCGAAAGTAACTTTGTTTATTTGTTACCTTTTCACGCCTAAACCACTGAACCGATCATCATAAAATTTTGAATATATACGTTGTCAGGGGTACAGAAAAGGACGGTACCTTTCATCCAGGAAAAAAGTACTGTTCCCGAGGGAAAGAACAATAACTTTCGACAATCACAATTGCTTCAGGACGCTATATGTCGCTACTTGTCTTTCTAATCATGATTGAGTAATATTATTAGAAACTTTAGTAGTGTGTTAAGAGTTAATAAAAAAAAAATAAGTAATACATTTTGTGAGTCTGTAATCAACCCAAACACCGTTTGACCAAACTCCATGAAAGTTGGCACGTAGGTACCTAAGCATATATATAGGTATATGTATTTTTAATAGAGAATGAATTATAGGATTTCTTTCGACCACCACGCAGGCCAAGCCGCGGGCAAAAGCTGGTATCATATATGTACTCAATCTGTAGTCTAATATGTTCTACAGTCTGGAAAAACACACACATTAGCTGACCAGCGGGATAATTGCGTAACACAATAACAGTAGGAATGGTTTTCATTTTGACAGTTCAACAACATTAATTGCGTTATTTACGTTGTGGAGCAGACAAATTTTTCGAACCTATAAGAAGCAATGGATTAGCTATTGCTAATCCATTGCTTCTTATAGGTTCGCCTAGGGTAGATTATTGGCTTCAATATGATTCAGATTGTGATAGTGTGTAACGCAATTAGGATGCTGAACAGACAATCAAATAGCATGGAAATGGTAAAGGGTGGGCGTTTTTGGGGCTCTTTCAGTCTTTTGCAACTTGCCAATAGTTGTGTCATTCACAAAGCCCGCCTTTTTTCTGTAGCCTAATTTAACTCAAAAAAGGAGATTGGGCGATTCTGCCTTGAAGCCTAATAACTTTAAGATATATACCAATGAAAAGATCTCATTAATATTTCTTATTCGGACGACTTCTCGTGATGGGTAGTACGTAAGGAGCTACGCAGCTCTAAATGTGAGTTATTAAGTATTATTGAAATTTTGGTATTTCGTCAATTAATTAATCTTCATTCATTCTGTGCCTTGCAAACATCATCTTTTAGCGTATCAGCCTTGAAAACATGGCCTCCTATACTTGTATGCCGTTTTAGGAACAATGTTTCTAAGAGTTCGTCGGACATACAGTTAAAACTGCCGAAACTCTCAATACTCTCAATAAAGATCTCGTTTAGAAGAACGTTTGTTTGTCTGAATTATTCGTTTGTTCGGCGTTAAATCGTCCTACGGCGTTACATCAACACTTAATTCTCGTCATAAGTTAACTAATTAATAAACAGTAATTTATAATAATCATGATTATTATATTTACACATAAAACATTACGCCCGAATTCCGTAAACGGTAGGTACACATGAATTGTACAACTACATTTCGGCTACAGAGGTAAAAATACTTCTTTAGCCAATTGTTCTCACGCATCATAATACAACATTGACTACAGCGTTTAAAAAAAGTAAAATTGATTGATTTGTAATGAAAACCTTCATTTTAGGCCATGCTCCTACCCTGTTGCAAGAAACATAATTTTCAATCGATAAAGCCACTTTCAAACTTGCAAGATTTTCCATTTAAGAAAAAGATAAATGGTTCTATTTCTTGCAACACAGTGTATTATATTTTATTTTTCCAGATCTCAAGTCTAGTCGGAATCCTCATCCAAATTCGTTTTAGTAACAAATATTTATCATAAAAAGCACTATCCATTTGATATATCACTTATGGCTATTGGGTGAGTAGAACATTCCTAAACTTCGGTGCCTAAGTAGTCACCTATTTAGGTCATTAACTCCGAACTGACTAACAATTGGCAGAAGTTGAGTCAGTAGCAAAGGTTCTCCTTGAAAGGCTCTTTCCATTGGTGTATATATTATGACTATTGGGCGCTAAGAATTCCTTAACTTCGGTGCCCAAGTTGTTACCTATTTAGGTCATTAACTCCGAACTGACTAACAATTGAAAAATTTGTGTTATTAGCAAAGGTTCTCCTTGAAAAGCTCTTTCTATTAATGTATCTCTCATGCCTATTCAGTGCCAAGAATTCCTTAACTTCGGCGCCCAAGATGTTACCTATTTAGATCATTAACAGCGAACTGACTAACAAATGGCAAGTCGTGTTAGTAGCAAAGGTTCTCCTTGAAAAGTTCTTTCCATTGGTGTATATGTATATTATGGCTATTCGGCGCCAAGAATTCCTTAACTATGGCGCCCAACTTGTCACCTATTTAGGTCGTTACCTCCGAACTGACTAACAAATTGGCAAAAGTCGTATGAGTAGCAAAGGTTCTTCTTGAAAAGTTCTTTCCTTTGGTCTATCTCATAAGGCTATTGGGCTTCAGGGCAGAAACCCATATTTCGGTGTCCATTCTCCTTTGAACCATATCATCCAATACGAAAGTTTACCTACATATGGGAGACGTCTTGTTTCGAAACAAAATACCTGTTATTGTGAATACAAACCTGGTGTGCCAGTGCTCGGCGCTTCTAATGCGTCTAAAGAATCTATGTCGAAGCTGACGTGGATAGGCCTGCGCCCTTCAGGGTCCAGCCTCTTTAACACGTGCTCAATTGACTTCTTAATCCCATACCTAGAATGATAAGTAAAACATAGTTTATTGTTGAAGATCACAACTCCATAAAATAATACTAGGTACTTTAAGTAGGTATAGTTAGGTACTTACTCCTCAACGTCCTCCATAGCAAATGTGGGTACGTTATACTTCTCTATTGCAAGCCTTTCATAATGGTCCACAGAACGTAGGCCTATATATCCTAAGCTTTTTATGGAGAATCTGCAAAGGGAAGATAAGTTTTTAAAGAGTCACCCTCATAAAAAAGTGCTGTAATATTAACCATATAATATGATGATACACCACTTGCAATATTAATAACACGTTACTTGCATTATCTGGGGAGAGAACCAAAAACCATACTTATATAAGAATGGGATAGCTTCAATCTGCTGAATCATTATAGCCGTAGCTTATCCAAAAGTTAAGAGGCACCTAGCTACTATTTGCTAAGACATGTAGAGCTATCTGATCGGGATAAAGATTTATTTCTCTACATCAAAGTGGTTATTTTTTCGATTTTACATATTTATATTAGTGAATTTCCTTACAAGGGTTGTTGCCAGTCCATTGTGGGTAGGTACGGCCAGTAATGAGAGAATTCCTTGACTAGAAGAGCGACTGGCATTCCGTGTACTGAGCCAGAATCCGATGTTTTGTTAGTGTTGATATCTGCATGAGCGTCTACCCAAATGAGGATCATGTCATTGTTAACTTGGTAGTGCCCGTCGACTGTGCCTGAAACGTTGCAACAACCCGGATCAAAATGAGGGACCTAAATAAAAACTGCGGATTTAAATGTAAATACTTCCATATAGTTAAACCAAACAATTTATTCATGTGATTTATGGTCCCGGAAAGACATACATAATTTATTTAATGCATTGAGAAACATGTTACTCAATACTCAATTCTTTTATTGCATTCCACAATGTAGGCTTAGGTGGTAAACATTTATTTGGAAACAATCGTGGACCCTGTCGGGCACAGCAAAAGTAAGTTTATGTGGAGAGGGCTTATCATTTAAGTATCTTATAATCTAACTTACACTAAAAAAAAAAAAGAAAGTTAAAAATTCATCGCATATCCATAAAATTGTGAGTTAAACAGTACACAATTAGGTAGGTAAGTGATGTCCTTACCGACTCCAATGGAGTGGTCCCCTCCTATAGTGACAGCGATCCTGTCGTCCTTGAGGACTTGGGAGACCTTGTGCGACAGCTTCTTGTTGCAGGCTGACACCAGCGCTAAATGTGCCATGTTCTCCATCTTCACTTCTTCGATGCCAGGCGTCTCGATGTCCCCATAATCTTTTACGTCGAGGCCGTCTGAATTTTAACAATGGTATGTAATTGTATACTTTATACTATTTTATTTTTCAATTAGTATACATCAAGTTTATCAGTTAATAGCTACCAAGTACTAAGAAACTAGTAGAAGAAGGAAGTAGTGCCGTGTCTTGAGTTATGGTACCTACTCAAGACACGGCACTCATGTTTAGGAGATCTTAGGGTTAATCATAATTTGTTTGTTTCAATACAAGAGTGTAAGTGCATATACATAAACGACAATGTTTTTAAATTAACGGTGCAACAATAAGCTCAAGCCAGTTTCAAAATATCCCCTTATATAAGTCGTTGCAAGACGCATACTCGTATTTTTTACTACCTTTTACTCATAAATTGTGACTGGCTGACAAAAATCGTTTATTAGGAACAAAAAACAAATACATTCAAAGACAAACAATGTAAACGATGATAGCTGCAATGGTTAAAACTGTGGCGCAGCGACCAACGGCCGCCTGCTAGTGAGAGGGTAGGTTGTTTCAAGACTAATACATAACTAAGGTATTTGAATACAAATACAGATATGAATATGACAGTGATAAAAAACAAGCTAGCAACTTTCCTCTTTTACCTAAACTGGAAATCTTTATATTAAATTAACTATTAAAATTAACATTTTATAACCTGACCTGACTAAAACTATTAACAAACTAAAATATAGCGTCGAAAAATTCCTCCGCATTGCTGTCGACTGTTAATAAGCATTGCATTGCATTGCATTTGCATTGCATTGGTGTACATAGTAAAGAGTATTCTATTCTATTCTATTGCCACGTTGTATGGAAATGCTTAGACTCTGGCCAAGGTAAAAGCCAGCCCTTGGGTCACGGGCATTGTCAACCAGGCGTTTGGAGATTTCGTTGAACAAACCATGAGCACTCGGACCCCACTGCCCGACGGTTTCAACCCTAAACGACTCTAAAATATAATACCGATAAGGTTATTATACTTTCGCTGCTTAAGGTTTTCCGCAGTCGCAGCAGCAGCGCCAGCACAGCACGTCGACCCAGGAAGATGGGATGGCGCAAGAGTATCGACGCACGTTGCGTACACCTTCCATGGAAATAAAGACATGACGTCCGGCGGTTTCTTGCTATCGTCGAATTCCAAGCCATTAGCTTCAAATGCAGTTCGTCGGATGATGTCATTAAAGTTCGTGTGCCGCGCTAAGCGGCCCGCACTTCGGCTGCAAGACAGGCGGTGGTGTCTGAGGCTGTTGACAACTTCGCCACAGTGATCACGATGAGGAGAACAACAATGAGCTCCTAGGCGCAGGGAAGCAGCGAGGCGCAAAGTAGTTTCGGCGAACAAAGTGCCTATGTTCGACAACGGTAGTGCATGAAGTCAAATACCCGACTCTCACTTACTCAAAGCCAGCAGGCGTGCATGCTGAAGTAGCAGACGTGTCAAGTAAATTGTTCTGTACTACTCTGCAGAGCGGCTCATTCAACCGTCTCTAGGAAGATGGATTGTCCGGTGGATCTGAATTCGGGCAAGCGAGTTTCCAGGCATCCATACCTTCGGTGAAGCATGACACATCAAAATTAGCCAGTGTGGAGGCTATTTCATATATCAGTGTGGTGAATTCTCCTGATTAATTTATTAGTGCCGTATTTTAAGAGGCCTTTCCCGGTCCGTCTATCGTCAACGCGAGCATGATTGAAAAACTTGTTGTTTCATCCAATGCAATGTTTGAAATAGAAGCTAGAGTGAGAACGCGATAACATCGAACGTAAACAGCGGGCAAAGATTTCACAAAACTTGTTCCAGGAAATAAGTGTTTTTGAAAGAACCTTAAATTTTTGGAAAAAAAAATTGTCATTTAGAATCTTCATTACACGTGCGACGTTTCTATGAAGATGTTTTCTTTACTTTTACAATTTATGAGTACATTATGGATGGCCAAAGTTCAGGTAACATTTGTGCAAAAAACCAGATTTTTGGAGGCATATACTGAATTTGTTTCTCCAAATTTTGATTTTTAGCTTGCATAGAAACCTAGATAAAGTGCACAAGATACCTATTAGTTAAAAAAATTCAATGAAAAATGTGTGAGAACGCCATAATCATGTACGAGCGTTTGTATGAAAAGTATGACGGGTTGGCCGCTCTTAACAAATATTTAAAGAAAAGAAAATTATATAATAATACATTTTGAGATAAGTGCCGTGTGTCTGAGTACCTGATGTTGAGTAAGAGAGGGCGAGGGCGTAGGGTGTGTGTGCTGTGTCGTGTCGTGTGTGTGTGTGTGTTTTCCAAGATGTTCAATTTCCACAAGTTTTTCTGTTGCATCATAACTTCATAAGTAAGTAATTTTAGTAAAATCACGAGTTTTTTGTTGCATTCATTTCTGGTAACAGAATAGATGTAGATATTTTTATTTATTCTACTTACTTATTATATATTTTTGAGCTCATGAAGGTAAAATAGCGACGTGCTGCTACGGTTGCACGAGGCTTTACATCACAAACTCGATCAGAACGGCGTCTACTGCTAGATCTAACTGATTCATAATTCAGCTGGGTATGCTTACGGAGTACTGCATGAGAAATGAACAACTGACTGACCATTAGGACCTGGCAGAGAGTAAAGTATGTCGTAGGAAAGCGGATTGGTTTCCTAGCAAGGACTTTCAAAACTGCTATCTCAGCTCTTTTAATCCACAACATTGTTGTTCTGTGCGTACCACCCCAGACCGTCAGGCAATAACCTAACACTGACTGAACAAGTGCATAATATATGCTAAAGATTAAGTTCATAAAACCCGGTGAGCCTCGTTTCTTCAAAATATACAAAAGTTTTCATAGGTGTGCCACGACAGAGGCAATTTGCTGATGCCACTTAAGTGAACAGTCAATTACACTACAACACCAAGATATTCAGTAGCCTGGGAGCCTTCTAGTTTAGGGCAGCCACAGTGTGAGTCGGAACTAGGGTTTATACAAGAGTGAGCGTGAAGGGCAATAGGTGTTAGGGTTTGAACTGACTTATTTATTTATGGAAAAACAGATGATTTTAGTCTTCTTGACATTCAAAGTAAGAAGACATGTGGCTAACCATTTCATAACAATAGGTGAACTTAGTTTTATCGACATTTATAGTAAGAATATTTGTGCCTAACCATTTCATGACAAAACTAAGGGCTAGTTCGGCGTTCTAACTAGTTTCACTCCAATCGCGGCCATGAATTATTAGAGCCGTATCGTCTGCGTAAGTTACTATTATGCAGTTAGGGAGAGATCAGCGACACAGCTTATTCACATAAATTAGGAAGAGGCTCGGCCCAAGCACATTGCCATGTGGTACCTCCTTTCTACTTAGGTGATTATCAATATATACGTAGGATATCCTGGGCAGTGCCGGGTATAACATCTTTCAGCTTCGAGAGTAGTATGTAAAAATATAAAGACCGCTTTCATAAAACTTGTTATAATTGGAAACGTTTTGGTTAGGGGTGTACCAGTGTACCTACTACCTACCACAAATCGGTGAACTATCTAGAAACCATGCTCTACAATTTTCAAGGTGAGTTCTTAATTTAGAAAAAGAAGAGATTTACCTATTTCTCTCAGTTGTTCTAGAAGACCAGCGTACCGCATCGCGGCAGGCGCCACGCTCACTCCGTATTTCTTCTGTCCCTTCTCAAACGGCACTCCAATGATGCCGACCTTCCGCAAGGGCTGCCATTTCTTCTCTTGGCTCATTTTTCGCACTAACACCTTACAAAAATTCATTTTCGTTTATTATACCTAATAAAATTCACTAAGACAGAACAAGATTTTCACAGACACATCTGACGCTATGAGATAACTCACTGGATACTAAAACACAGTGGCTTATCATCAGGGGTCCAGAGTCAAAGGTTAAAATTATTGTTTTAGAGCTATTTTTTAATAACATCATCTCATAATTTTATCAATATGATTAGAACTATCAGAAAATCATTGTGTTTGCTTTCTAATTAATAAGTTGATCAATATAACTTTGATGAAGAAATAAAAACTATCTGCATATGAATGTAAGTATAAGTGGTCAGTTTACTTAACGTGTTTACTATGATTCATAATTTCGTTATTGCAGATTAATAGCAGGTATTCATTTTGTATGTATAAACACTTATTTTGGAGTTGAAATTGATACAAACCACTAGATTTTCCTGACTGCACTACACTGTGTTTAGCAGACGAGCACCGCTGCAGTATATTTCTCAGCTAATATCTCTCACGCAATTATATCGATAAATACCAGTGCAATGCACCCTCAACATATTAAAATAGGCCCTGACAAAGTAGCTATCTTAATGACTATAGTTTGAAATGTTAGCAGAACATGATGTACTTACAGGATCGCGTTCAAACAATGTCTGAGCTACTACTGTTTCTTACCTCTTTTTTATTTCGTACCTTTGTGTTGTTTACAGTCGCAACAAGTTCTAGGTCGTAATATATGCTAATTTCCGATTGAATATTGGCGAATAGTGAGTCAATATCATAAAAGGTGCTAATTTAACCATTTTAGTTCATAGATCTGATAAATAGGAAAAAACTCATTATTTCATAAAAGTGCTTTACTAATCACTAATAATGTACACAAAAGTTTTAATAATAGACTTGGTTGCAGGTCGGTGTCAGCACTAGTGGCCCGCATTTGTAATTCTACTGGTTTGTTTAGTGATTTCTCTATCCACGGTAGGTACGGCCCGATTACGGTAAAGATGTTATATTTAATTCCCAAGTTTTTCATCGCAAGTGTTCCACAAGGAGTAGCGGTGACACCGACGAGTTGGTGACCGAACAGTACTGGCGCTCCAGTACCGAACTCGTAACTATAGGTCTTCGTGTATGCTGAATACTCGATGCCACACACGCAATAGTACCACTTCGGGTTCGTGCATGGGGTCTGGTGGTATGCTTGGTACTGTAATGCTACCATGTCAGACGTACCGAGTCTCCCATAACCAACTGCTACCAGTTTTTTCTCCTTTAACTCTGAAGCATAATAGTTTCCTATATCAGCTGCAATAACAAATAGTTCCAAGACGGGGCGCTTCAAGAACACCAACCCTATATTGCTGTGCATTCGAGTGACATTGGGATCGGACGTTTTCAGATCGAATATATAGTCTCCGTGGAGCTTGGTGTAGGCCACGTCAAATACAGTATTGTTATTAATTTTTTTGTTGTATAACGCTGCATTTGTTAGGACATATTTAGGATCGTAAGATACGCAGCTGCCCGACGTGAGAACTGACCGCTTGCCGATGATACTACCCGTGCAGATATAATCTTTGGTGCCGCTCAACAGGCCGACCAAGTATGGATGCTCTTCTGCTAGGGATTCTATTACATTCCAGTCTTGAGGACTCGGCCTCGGGTTTATCCTGAGCGACGACACGTGACGTATACACGCTATAATTATAAAGGCTTTGGTAATATGTCGCCATGTCAGAACCATGGCAGGTCAATAGAACGAGCATTTGATAATTGTACCTTCTAATTTAATTCTAGAAGAAAACCATTTCTCAAAACAATTCTATCAAATATATAACTGTCACCATTTCATAAAAGGTACTCTGTGACTGTCACATGACATCTGCCACTCCGTTAGGAATAATAAGGTGATCAGTGCTCTGCCATCTCTTCGTGATGCGTTTCTTGAAGGTAAAAAGTTTAGACGTGTAGGTATAGCGCTACTAGGTTATTTTGGCGCGTGTCCAAAATCAGAAATAACGCCGCCATCTTGTTTTTTGATTACATTTCAAGTGACATTTCGCAAACAATGAGGGCTATCGCGCTTGAGTTCGCCGCTAGAGGCGCTAGTGTAGAGTAAGGTCTCTAGATGTCAAAATATGTACTGATAGTACAGTGTTTGCGGGATTTTATATCTCGGATATTAACGAATAATTCATAATAACTGTAATGGTTGTGCTATTCTTGATTAATTATGGCTAAAGATTTTAAGTCAAAAGTTAGAATCTAATTTGGAAGCACTTGAAGAAAGAATAAGATTTAACTGCTTCATGCTTACCAATTTTAGGAACATTATAATCTAAATATTCATTTGAAGTTTTAAAATTGTAATAAAATAAACATACTTACTATGAATATAAGGGTACTTAAACATATCCAAAACATCAAATAAAAGTACTGCAACAGGACCTTACTCGACGATGGCGCCAACAGGTGAGCACAAAAACGATAGCCCCCATTGCGCAATTGTTTACCAACAGCGTCCCTCTGTTAAGGAGGAATCACCCGGGTAGCACGCGAAATTTAAATTTTCTTACGTTTCTAAGTTCATATTATATTCCTATTGAATGACTGGGATTATATGAACTTAGAGGGTTGTATTGACGATTTTAATGATTATAATTCTGTAAATACATACTTCTTACGGTCGCGAATTGTATTTTGTTCAACATACACCCTGACACTGACCTGCAAATTGTAAAAAACGTAAGATATTTTGAATTTCGCGGGCTACCCTGGCGCTTCCTCTTAACGTCATTCGAGTGCCAAAAGATCCTTGTAGTAGTGTAGTACCTACTCCTTGTCTATGAGTCCAATTTTTAAACTTGTCATAATGGCTGGGATTTTTAGGTAAACAAAATTACCGGCCGACAAGGCCGGACAAGCTGTATGTAAGAACGAACTGCTCCAAGTACCTAGCAATTGGCGAGTTCCATCTTTTTTTAATTCTTTGTTTACACAGCGGTCAGCACAGCTCGGTGAAATTTCGTAGTGCTTTTAAGCAATTGCAATTACAACTAGGCACTTATGACTGGTTGATCACAAGTGTGTAGTTTTCAGGGATCGCCTAATGTGTAAGAATGATTCCTTTGCCACCGCGTTTGTTGATGGTAGTTACTATATAGCGAGTGTTCCTACAGCTTATAGCTCAAAAGGTTGATGACTGCATGAGCAACCGTTGACAAAATAAAGTAATGAAAAAGTTGTCAAATTCTACTGCAACTATACGAGATGATCTCGATACTGTTTACCCTCCCAAAGCTGAACATAAAATACCTTTTACAAAAAAAAAAAACATTAACGAAAATAGAAAACCAAAGACACCGACTTCCGAAATTAAAGTAATTTTTCACTTTGTAGTATTTTTTTTGGAGGTCGGTTGTTTTTTTTGTAAAAAGTTTTTATTTTTCACTTTTTAGTTGTGGTACCTACCCCACACAAATTCATATACCACTACTTGCTATGTAAATAACAGGGACAGGAAGTTACTATACCATCATCAATATACAATAAGTGGAAAAAATACGTATTATTGAAGCTAACTGAAAAACTACTGAATCAAAGATAATAAAATTTATATGGGACCACCCCTGAGGTATATCATATCTATTAAAAAAAGATTTTTCGAAATCGATACATAATTGCCCGAGATATCAGGTAACTAGCATTAAAAACAGTTCTTTTTGAAGTCCGTTAAGAAAGAAAGAAGTTTTTTTACCCTGGGACTGAAGACGGGTATACAGGTATTTGTTTTTATTGTATAATGCCCTAACTAGAAGGACATAAATTATGTAAAAGCACATCAGAATGAGACACGAATACTATTATGATCCACGCTTTCTTTTGAGTAGAATGAGCGAAAGAGCGCCAGCGAATCTGCTGATTGCTGATGCTGTTAATTTAATTGTTATCACTGATAGTGTAATTTATGACATGATCATTATGTGACAGTTTCGGTATGGTTTCAGCCATAGTATTGTTATCTATGGTTTCAGCAACATTTTAATTTGCTGTATGGAACTAGTAATTACTTTGGTTTGCTGAGGATGGTTTGGGGTGGTTCTTTAGACGGCATTGTTATGCGTTATTTTCTTATTCAGTTTTGGCCCGAAAACACACAAAAAAATTATGAATTAACTAAAAATAGGCCTCACAATTTTATTCAAGAAGTTAAGACAAATACAAACAGAAAAGCAGAAAACCTTCTTTTCTTACTTTAAAGATAAAGCTAAAGGAGTTCTGGTTATATTAAAAAGCAGGTATTCTTGGGGTCGTGAAGTGTGCTTGTATTTCCATTTCGCCAGTCAGCACGGCGCGGTGCGGCTGCGTGCCCTATCTAGACTATCTTGGGTTGTAAACTTCTTGCGGTGCACTCCACACGGCCGAGACTCAAAACTTGCGCAACTTGTGCTGTGCCGTTAGGTACAATACGACGATTTTATTATGCTGGCATATTGAAGCACTTGCAATATTATGACTGTCGCACGACAGTCAGTGAGTACAAAATATAGGCATTTTATCCTCATTTTTTTTAGACCGCTTCTCTGTTGTTATCATGTAATTTGATATCCTCAGGTCAGTTGACGATAATGATCAATGAAGTGGTTCCGGTTGGTGTTTTTTTACTACGTCTGGTTATGAGAAATTGTTACCATTAATTTATTACAGGGAGTGAATTGGACGTAGAATTATCATGTTGTTTAATTGCTAGTAGGAAACTGCTTTTTGTTAGTCAATTAATTATATCATTAAGTTAATATGATGTAATATTATAGAACAATGGATACAATTGGCTGATCCAACCTGGCTGGTATACACAGTATGTATAGGTGCTGACTTAAACGTTGCCTTTGGTACGTTTGCTTAGTAGGTACCTTACGTATGAAGTTCCACGTTTAATTTGCAAGGTAAGTAAATTCTCTATGCATATTCCAACGTGTGTGTTTGGAATAATTGGAAAGTCGAGGATAGGAAGGAATGATTCAATATCATTTTTATGTCGAGTGAAGTTTAAAGTTTACCTGGTGTTTTTACTCTGATAACTCTAGAGAGGTAGGTAAGTACATTGGATGTGTATTGAGAAAATTCAAAACAAATTGAAAGGTTCGATATTTAACGTCATCGGTTTAGGGTGAACAGTGCCAGTGCGTGCGACTTTTCTTTCCGTTCTGCTTCTTTTCATTCAATAAAAATGTTAAGTTTGAAGGGCTCTGACGTGTTGTATCGGATGAGCGCACGTCAACATGTTGAGAATTTAGATATAGAGAGGAATTTTTATTACTTTATTTTATTGCTTTAGCGTCAGGAGTTGCGTTTCGCACTGCGCCCGAATCGAATTCGAGAAATAACGGTCTGAAGTGCCCGTAGTACCATTTGTACCAAGGGTTGAGCACTGGATTCGAATACCATCCGTCCGAATTAAGAACATTTTCAATTCCTATGGAACTTGAATCTCGAATTCGAATTCGGATCGGATGCAGTGCGCAAACGAAATTCTGGGGAAATACTGTACTTATTCGATATTTTCTATGTGGATTATTACGTTCAAAGGTTTATAGTAAAAGATGATCAATGATGAGTTATCGACATCTATATGGTTTGATGTGTCTTGCCGTAAAATGTCTAGCTTGACTTCTCTCGGCTACAGATGTAACTTCAAATTAAAATGCAAATGAACACATCAAAGCGCGACATTTGGTAATCATGTAGGCCTGCACCATCTTCCGAATAAAAATATATGTAACCACATTGCGAGAAATATGACTTTTTGATTAGAATTTTCTTCTCCAATTTGTCTAAGGTTCTTCAAAATCTTTCTTAGACCTTACAAATTGTATATTTGCTCGGCTTGTCTTCAATCGATTGGAAATTCCGTCGGTAATGAGTGTACAGAGGGAAGAAATTCTCGACAGGAGACTGAAGGCACGCCCGACAAGAAGTCGATGCGAATAAAAAAAACTAATTTCCGCCTGCAGAATGACAAACGAATGAAATTACTTACGTATCTAGAAATAGGATCCATATGCTGGGAATAGGAAAAAAACTAAGAACTTAGGTAGGTATGAGAGGCTATACAAAATTTGAATTATCTTTATGTCTGAGCCAAAAAGGCTCCTAGGTGGTGGGCGTTGTGGTGTAGACTATTTTTAATATATATAGAAATACATACATAAACTCACGCCTTCTTCCTACGAGGGTAGACAGAAACAACAGAACGCCACCTGTTACGATCCTTACATATACTCCCTTTGCTTCGTTTATGTTCATACATTACTGGTCATACACGCACACCGCCTGACCTTTCTGAAGAATTAAACTAAACTAGGTACTATTAGACCGTTTTTTCTGATGTTGAATATGTACAGTATCCCTCCCCACTCTATACCACCACGTATTTTCTTCACTTTCACCATCTCTTTTTTCACTTTCTTTTTCCTCATCTCTACCTAACATGAACATGAAACTTTAGTTTCATGTCATTAAAGATTCACATTCCTAATTCACATTAAAATATTTTGCGGAGTTTCATAAATATGCAGACAACCGTTATAAGTGTCCTTAGTGAGCTCTTGAATTAATACTAAGCAGCCCTAGAGGCGACGAATTTTTAACCAAGAGGTACTAATTACATTTGCAAGCCTTCATTACGACGTCTCTCTTCTTTAGCGCAAGTTATATTTTTGTAAGTACCTACTTTGTTTTACTTTTCATCTCGTCTTGGCAATGAGGTTTTTAAACGAAACGTTTCTGTACCTAATGTTTTTAGGGTTCCGTACCCAAAGGGTAAAAACGGGACCCTATTACTAAGACTTCGCTGTCTGTCCGTCCATCTGTCCGTCCGTCTGTCTGTCACCAGGCTGTATCTCAAGAACCGCGATAGCTAGAAAGTTGAAATTTTCACAAATTATATATTTCTGTTGCCGCTATAACAACAAATACTAAAAACAAAATAAAATAAATATTTAAGGGGCGCTCCCATACCAAAAACGCCATTTTTAGCCTATTTTTGCTCGATATCAATAAATGGTAACAAGTAGGCACCTAATTTCTGTACCTAATGTTGTTTACCTAGTCAATGGTACGGAACCCTTCGTGCAGGAGTCGGACTCGCACTTGGCCGGTTTTTTTAGATTTTTGTCACTTCTTGGAGTATTTTTGCTACAGTTTGTGTGGTCTACTTACTCCCGTATCAGTAGCAGCACAGACTGAATGCTGCACGTAGCTTTTCAAACATAAATGATCTTGGTCTACTCGGTTTTAATTATACCGGTGAGTTTTTCTACACATCCAGGTATATCGACGATGTGATTCCTTAGAACTTTCACTACCTGCACCCTAATTACGTAACACACTATCTATCACAATCTGAATGATATTGAAGCCTATTGCTAATCTATTACGGCATGTGTTCGAAAAACTTGTCAGTTCAACAACGTAAATAACGCAATGAATGTTGTTGAACTGTCAAAATGAAACCCATTCTTACTGTTAGTGTGTTACGTAATTACCCCGTTGGTTTCAGAGTTGTCCATACTGACCTATCTCAATGATTCTGTAGGTATAGTACGTACAGTTGTACCTATATAAAATCAGTCGTCTGGATATTTTTTCGTGCTTGACTTTGCATGCTTATTTCCTCTAACATAAAACGATTCAGATAACAGCATTTCCATAATAACTTTGTTATTTTTACGTCGTCTATTGAAAACGTAATTTCTTTATATCAATAGCATACAACCAAACATAAACGTTCCAGTATTTATATAGATTTATGTACAGTCAAACGTCCATTTGCGAGGCTCGTAATTTTATTTTACCCTCCAGTGTTAAAATTTGATATAAAAGGTACACTAATGGAATTAATACGAGTTCTATTCGTTCTTTTGTCGCAGAACTTTATTGAATAATAAAAAGTCAATTGTTGTTGAGTAGACCGATAAATATGATGCTAACGTTTTTGTGATGCTATATGCTTGTGCCGGCGAGTTTTTCTTCCACATATTATTATGTAGGCATGTGTCTACACTATTTTTTCTGCATACAACGTAAGAAGACTACACTGTATGCGAGTCGATGTTTGTTTAGGTTGTTTAAAACATAAAATCAAATACAAAAATCGGCCAAGTGCGAGTTGGACAACGTACAATGAAAGGTTCCGTAGTGGGGATGAATTTATGAGATTTTCTGGGAAATATTCTCTAGAACGTTCTCGCTCGGAAGAATTTACTGAGAATTTAAGTCATGGAGTAAATTTTTTGACGTCAACTTCGTCATACGTTTAGATGCACTCAAAACTATTGAATTAAAAATAGTAGTGTCCGACCGAAACAGGATTTTCAGCCGAAACCGAAACCGAAACCGAACCTTCGGTCTTGGTCTCAGTTTCGGCCGAAACCGAAACCGAAACCGAAACTTATTTGAATTTTGATAGCATGTTAAAATCTATTGTATTTTTACGCTTATATATGTATAGACAGTTAACACATGTAAAAACATAAAATGCAAGAATTAAAGTATGTAACAAAAATAGTTCTCTAATTGTAAAATTAACAATTTAAATAAAAAAAAACACAATCAACATATTTGTCAAACTTTTTCAAAAATCAACATTAATTACTTATGTTTACAATAGTCTTAATGATTAGATAACTTGTGTTGTTATTTTCTAATGAGATCTAGTATTTAAATTAGTATTTAAATAATTATCTTACCGTTATAATTAAATTATCAGTGATAATTAATATTTATCAGTCTCAATAAAGATGAGTATATTTTGTACGACAATCAAGTACTTTTACGATCACGATCGCGCCGGCTAGCGAACTCAACTGGCAATCACGTTCACTCATTCGAAGTTAGCCAAATGATGCGCGACAATTCACTAACACCTGGTTTCGGCGGGGCCGAAGGTTCGGCCAATTATTGGCCGAAACCGAAACTGTGGCCGAAACTAGATTTTTTGGCCGAAACTAGCCGAAACCGAAACCGAAACCGAACCTTCGGTCGGTCCTTAAAAAATCCTAACTAATATTATAAATGCGAAAGTAAGTTTGTTTGTTTGTTTGTTACCTTTTCACGCTTAAACCACTAAACCGATTATCCTGAAATTTTGCATATACTTTGTTAGGTGTACAGAAACGGACATAGGGTACCTTTCATCCCGCAAAAAAGTACTGTTCCCGAGGAAAACAACAATAACCTCCGTATGATAATAGATGACGCCACGTGTCTTTCGAATCATGATTGAATTATAAACCGAAATGATAGTCAAAGTCTAAATTAACGCGAGCGAAGCCGCGGGCAAAAGCTAGTAGATCTATAAAACATGGGAGGGTTCCGGGATTGGGACCGCAATTAATTGGGACCGCGGTCCCAGTTGCCGGATCCATTTCTCTTTATATTTTTCTTCCGGCGATTGGGACCACCCATAATTGATTTAAAAAAATATATTGTTTAAGCGAAAAACAGTACAGTCAAACGAAAAAATGTTTAAAAAACTGTTTGATTCAAAAATATAATTTATTTTTTATATAATTAATATAATATAAAAACACCCTGTTATTACTGTTCTTGTTATGTAAAATTTACGTCATAAAAACATACATATAAATCATCCTAACAATAATCAACAATTTACAAACAATTAACAACAAGTAAGTAATTATCTATCACAAAATCAGCCATAACGAATTTAAAATATAATAAAAATATACACATAAAATCACATTAAAAATAATCAATCAACAATAATCACAGTCAACAATCACAATTAGTTCAAAATGAACGATAGCTTCACATAATCAGGATTATTGTTAGGATGATTTATATGTATGTTTTTATTACGTAAATTTTACATAACAAGAACGGTAATAAAAGGGTGTTTTTTTATATTATATTAAGTATATAAAAAGTAAATGATATTTTTGAATCAAAGAGTTTTTTAAACATTTTTTTCGTTTGACTGTACTGTTTTACGCTTTAACAATATATTTCAAAAAATCAGTTATGGGTGGTCCCAATCGCCGGAAGAAAAATATAAAGAGAAATGGATCCGGCAACTGGGACCGCGGTCCCAATTAATTGCGGTCCCAATCGCCGGAACCCTCAAACAGAGACATGTTTTTTTTAATTCTCGTAATTTCTCTTCCAGCAGAATATTCTCGAGAACTTAATAGCAAAGTTCTTATTAGCAGAATATATTCGAGAATTTATGATCAGCATCGCTAATAGCGAGCGATAGGCGTTTTCATTACAGTACAACCTTTTCGATAGCTTTCTTATTCTGAAATAAACTCAATTAACATGTTATTAAGATTGATACATAGGCTTTTGATAATGCTCATACCTATGGATTACCATAGCACATTTGCGTGGTCTTCAGATGTCTGTGAGGAGGATAGTATTTTGAACATTTGTTTTTTTCATATCTAGAAACCTGGAACTGGAAGAAATCAATGTATGACTAGTTCAATGAAAATGAAAATGTTCTCCTATACATATATCGATAGAGGTCACGGTCAATTCTCCAGTTGCAAACGTAAGTGAACAATAGCAAAAAAAAAAAAGATAAATCTACAAATGAACTATTTTCGGACTTTTTCTTTACTTGTGCTACGAGCCCTTTCTTCTGGCCAAATTTCATGATTCTAGGTCATAGGGAAGTACCCTATAGGTTTTGATTTATTTGCGAGTATCAAAATATGTTGCATAAATGGCCGTATTTTTTTATGACGTTGACATAGAAGCGTGAACCTGTTTTGAGAGCTCCACGGGGCCGCAGAGCTACGTTTGTGATAATAATTTCAACTTTACACCTCCACGCGTTCCTGAGAAAAAGGGTTTGACAAACAAACCACGAAAAGTAAAAAAAAAAAGCAAAAAACAAAACAAATCATTTCTACATTCATATTTGTAATTTTTATGGTGTACATAATAAAGAGTATTCTATCTATCTATCCATCCATCCATCCATCCATCCATCCATCCATCCATCCATCCATCCATCCATCCATCCATCCATCCATCCATCCATCCATCCATCCAATACAGTATACGAACATCATATTTGTCTTAAAATTGCAGATACTGAAAGGTAAAGACAAAAAGAGAATATGTAAGTACTTATTTTTAGACGATAAAATGTAGGTAGATGGCTATATTACATATTCACGCTTTATTTTTACGACGGCGCGTGATTATTCAATAAAGTTCGCCAATGTTTGCGTTTCCCTAATTAGGCAATTGTTAATTAATTATATGCGAAGGCCCTTCGAAATGGACGATGTGGACAACATAATACATAAGTATATGTTTATTTTACAATGAATAAACATGAATTTTCAATGTATTCTTAGGACTTGTTTTAAGAGTAGAACATTAAATTAGATTAATTCGCAGATAAACCTTATTGACATTCTTATTGAAGTGGAACAAATATGGAGCTAAAGTTGTGCGAGATGAGATTTGAACTTATTAATCCATGGGACATTTTTGATAAGTTTATATACTAAAGTATAGGTTCCTTCTTAGGTAGAGCACATTGTTTCCCGAATGCGTTACTGTAGCTACAAGAGAATCATGACGCCTACCAACGTACCATGTGTCCGTCTATGTCATCGTAGCAACAACGCAATCACATTATTAATTACTGGTGCAATCCTAAGTAATGAAAAACCTAAATAATTAATCACACAGCCTGTATCTACCCTACTATGTAGATATTATAACTGAATGCACTGAATGTCTAAATTCTAAATTAAGAAGTGCTTGCTCCATTGTATAATTTTATTGCTACGTAAAAGGTATTCTTTATTTTCAAAAGAAGTAAAGGACGAAGTAAGAATTTATTTCACTCGTCACATTCCAGGAAAACTTGAGATTGTAAGCGTAGAAAGAAAGCTTGAAAAAGAGAGATATTTTAAAAATGAACAACAACGTGACGCTGCAGGCATTTCCGTCGTTCACGAGTCGCGCCGAAGCCTTTAAAACTGCAGGCGTTTGATTTTATTTTATTTAAACGTGGAGGGCTTTCACGCCCGCTGCCGCTAGCAGACACAACACGACACCTCGATTGAGGTGAAATATAAACTTGTCTTTGTTCTTAAATACTCTTTGAATTGAGGATTTTCTATTATTAACAGTTTAGCAGAAAAATATGATTATGGTCAGAAATTCAGAATACAATTTCCAGAAAGTTGTATGCAAGGCTACTTGCGAAATGCTACAAGATGTCATGTCCAGAATTTTCTCGTGAACTTTCGCGTACCACAATAACCATGTCCCATACAATATGTAGGTATAGGGATTTGAGGTCTGAATATATTTTTCATCATGACATGCATTCATAGAGGTAGGGACTTGCGGCATAATAACATCTATTCGATATTAAAAGCACTTGGGCCGAGTTGGGCCTTTCTTTCCAAAGCGCTCAAGGAAAGGGCTTTGGGTTTTCATAATACACAAAAAGAACCTTTTATAACGTAGCACAATGAAGCCCAAATCACACACGTGCCTATCTTAGGAGGGACAGGCACGCGATTGTTCTCCCACGGGGTGCCGCAAGATTTTCACAGCTTTATATGTATCCAGCCTCCCTCGGGCACAGCTTTCATTTGAATGGGTCGTCAGATTATAATAACTTGTGCGGCCGCGGGAGGGACGACGCGATAAAGCTGGAAGAACAACTTTTTGCGTCCACCACTCTCCCGCGGGTCGCGACTGACCTGTATTAGGTCCAGAACGCACTAACGCGATTGTTTCACTTCAATTATACTTATCCCAAATTCCAAACGCCAATATGACTGTGGCTAATATGAAAATGCTGCCACAGTAATTATCACATTAAATATTTAAGTTGTCGAAATGATTAGCTTGTATTTTTTACTATGGTATAACAACATGACGATATTAGCGTCGGAGAGTAGTTGCATGACGATATAATTAGACCAATTTAATATGTTACGTGCTAAATTCCGTCCGTTTTCATTGCTCACACAGTCACATTTCCTAAGGTGAATCCTTAGCGTTATGAACCTTTATAAAACTCAGCCATTCGAATGGGTAAACTTTTGCTCTTTTAAGATGCAAATATATGGGGCGTTCGTCATTTCTATATTCGGAGGGGCCGAGCCAGTTTACTTTCATATTATACTGTGCTTATGTGTAGTGCAGGGTGTGTTGGTCAAGCCGGTGTTACTTTGATGTTTGAAAAATACTATAGAGCGTAAACCTGTAGGATCTCTTATCTACTAACTCTACTAAGCAACTTGTCAGATCATTCCCTGAACATCTTAACTTCGCTCCTTCATTAGAATGGTTAGAAAAACTTTACAGGTTTGAGACTATTTAATTTCCTCTCCGCAGTCCGTCGGGGATTTGCTCACATTTAAATAAGAGGACGTTTCGCTAAAAAGAAAGCTTCGGATCGGGAGTTCGTGTAATTTTAGTGGAACACGTAAAACAGAAGCGGTTGAAGGTTACCGGGGCATGATGCGAAATGTGACTGAAGTAAATGCAAATAGCGTGTCGGAGATTTTATACGAAGTCGAAGTATCGCGGTTTATTGAGATTTGTTGAGAGGCTCTCGAATTTAAAGTATGCCAAAGTTTTTGGAACAAAGGGTGCGGCGGCAAACTGGATTTCTATTTGATCGGTTTTGCAGACACAGGGCCTTCCGCCCTCTACCTATCCTACTATTACGGACGCCATAGACCTAACTGCTAAAAGAATACAACCACCAATGATTTAATTTACTTAAGTACATTTTAGACTAGGTAGCGGATGTGGCGACCCACAAGTCTTGTGTAGATTTTGTAGAACTTAACCATTATTCCAATGTCCATAGTTGAACATCCTGCTGGTCAGACATTTAACCGCCACAGCGAATATTACTGCGACAATATTGCTGTAATAAACCTCACAGCATGCCATTATTTGTTCACAGGTGGCTGCTGCATTGCTATTGATCATCGTCCTTAAATTCCGCGGTGGGTTGTAATATTTACCTATTTAGGAATTTTGTTGCAGAACACAAAACTGTTTTATGTTAGTTCAAACTGCTGCTTGTTTTTGTTTATTTTATCCGTGAAAATAAGAAAATGTAACATATTTCTGATATTACCCTCGCACCATACAAAGGCGTAAAAGAGAGAAAACAGCAATAATAATTATGTATGTATATTCATCCTCACATTCTGTATTCAAAACCTTTCCATTGATATCGGAGTATATTGCTTCGTTTGATGTTCGCTTATTGCCAGTGTTGTTGTGAGGAAGGTTTTACAGTCGCAATAAACGGCTTCGGTGAAATACAACTCTCTGGAATTTTCGGAAGTGGGCCATGGAAAGGAAAGTTTATTTAGAGCGTCCCTATTTCAATACATCCCACGTGACTCGTCCTCTATGGCATCCTTTTGATTGCTCTCGTTAGAAAGAAGGACGCAACAACGTAAGGATGTAAGTGAGTAGGCGACTTAATACGATTCTCTGAAAGGGTCCGACGAATAAATACACAACTGTGCCCAGATCTGTGATGATAATTTGATTTTTTCTGGGCTGGGATTTCAATGTTATTGTGATATTGGAGATATATTTGTACGCTTTTATCATTAAATCGTTTTCGTTTCAGAACGAAACGTGATCTCTTTCATAAGGATTTCATTATAGAAATCTTAAAAGATGAGTTACTTTAAATGTAGCTACAAAAACAAGCTTCATTTTAAGCATTTCCTAAGATAATAACAAAACAGTAAATGCACGTACGCACCTAATCAGCCTTGAGTGCTAATCAACGAAAGTTAAAAGATTGATAACGCCTCGAGCGGCTCGAGCTCTATAAAAAGGAAATTAACTGGGAACCCGTTTCTAATTAAAGTGGAGACGATGGAAAAAAGGTGGCGTAAGTAGGTTTGGTAGGTACTTACAGACAAGGGCAGATTTAAATGAGAGAATCGATCGTTAGCGTAGCAACGAGAAATGAACGCGTCGATTAGAGTAGGATTTATGGCACCACGTAGAACGTAGCAATCGTTGAAGAGAACGATTTACTGCTACCTGCGAATGCGATACGCTGCAGTGGACTCCAGTGAGATACAATGAAAATAAAGGGAATAGATCCATGACACGGAAGCCATTTTGTATTGTTTCCTTAGAGAGTGCGAACTTCCTTAGATTGTATCATTGTAGTGCACGTTTGAAGTTTGATTGGGATTCAGTTACTCGACATAGGAACCTACCTATGTTTTATTAGTTCTGTACTTGAGTAAGATAAATAAAGTGATAAATGTAGTTAGGTACCTACAGACACTTACATCAGAATTATTCTGAACGTATGAGGGGCGTTCAATGTATTCTCGGTATGAGGGTGATTTACTAATGATGTGGGAATTAGACTAATTAATTAATGACGTTATCTAAGGGTATAAAGGTAAAATTTCATATAGTTGCAATCATTAGTTTGCTAGTTATCCTTAGTCAACGACAACTGGAATGGCTAACGTGACAATGTTGAAGAAAATCGAGCACCGCGCTGTTATTAAATTTCTTACCAAAGTCAAAAATCAATTCTCGAAGAAATGGTGGCTGTTTACCAAGATTTTACACCTTCGTTATTTACGGTTCAAAGGTGGCCAAGTAAATTTAAAAGGGGCAGAGAGAGCATTGAAGATGACACTCGGTCGGGCGGCCCGGTTACTGCCACTACGGAAGAAAACGTGAAAAAGGTTGAGAAGCTTATACTGCAGGAGGATGCCTGAAAGAAGATGAAAATGATAGCAGAGATAACCCACCTCTCCGTTGGTACCGTGCACACTATTCTTCATGCCCTTCTTTACCTTTCAAAAGTCAGTCCAAGATGGATACCGCGAATGCTCACGGAGCCTCAAAAACAAGTGCGAATCGCCTGCTGTAGAGTTTTTAGAGCTCTGTGGGGAAGTTCCATCGAGTATTTTCGATCGAATTGTTACTGCAGATGAAACGTTGGTTCATCATTATGACTTTCAAAGTAAGCAGGAGACCATGCAGTGGCACAAGAAGGATACTGCGCCCCCTAAGAAATTCAAAGTCGTTCCGTGTGCCGGAAAAATCATGGTCACAGTGATTTAGGACTCAAAGGCAATTTTGCTGATTGAGTACACAAAAAGAGGTGAAAGCATAAACGCAAGATTCTATGCATCCACTTTACGAAATTTACGGGAAGCAATTAAAGAAAAAAGACGGGGTAAACTGACTACCGGTGGGTTGCTTCTTCACGACACCGCCCCGGTCTACACGGCGCGTGTTTCCAAGGCTGCCGTGCGAGATTGTGGTTTCGAATAAATGATTGTTATTTGCATCCAAGTGAACTCCAAGTGATTATTATTTGTTCCCTATTTTGAAAAAAGACCTTCGAAGGAAACGATTAACCAACAATGAAGAAGCTCAAGGCGGCAATTTTTGCGCATTTTTCGGAGAAAGAGGAAAGTTATTTTATACAGGATATTGAAAAGTTAATTTCGAGATGTAATACATTGGGTAATGGAGGATTACATTGAAAAATAAAATAAAATAAATTGAATTTACGTTTTTTTTCATGCCGATACCGAGAAAACATGGAACGCCTCACGTAGGTATATCTTACAAATTTTATTGATTCTATCGTTTTTAATAGCTTACATCACCTTAAAAATTGTTATAAATAGTTAACTTTTTTTTTGTATAAAACCTCAATTTATAAAACTGGTTTGAATTTGAACAAAACAGCCAACTTTTTTTTAACTTCCTAACATGAGTAAGCGTGCCTGTATTTCCGTTCGTCCCACTGCCTTCGTCGCACTGGTGCTGGGATGAACAAGAATTTAATAAATAATATTAAATTTATTCCCGTTCGTCCCACTGATTTTATTAGTAGGGCGAACGAGAATAATTTAGTAATTTTATTTTTAATTCCCATTGGTCCCACTAAAAAACTACCAACTCAAATTATATCACCATTTGGGTAACAAAACACTTGTTTATCCTACCTAATATCTACATATTATAAAACAAAGTCGCTTTTCATGTCAGTATGCTTAGATCTTTTAAACTACGTAACGGATTTTGATGCGGTTTTCATCAATAGACAGAGTGATTGAAGAGGAAGGTTTATATGTATAATACATGCATGTTATAGTAGAGAAAAATTGAGAATTTCAGGGATTTGTAATGTGATGTCATAAAAAACATATTTTTGTTCGCTTACATTGCAAACGCTGGCTAAACTTTACGAGATAGATTAAAATAATATACTACGGAATTGTATATCTTAAAAACATCTACAAAAAAGTTCGCGATGGTATATGACTACCTCCTAAGGATAGCCGAAAGTACCCATTTTCATCACAAAAAAAAAAAAGGGTTATTTACGTAGCTATTTTAAACAATACAGTATTAATCCTTACCCAATTAAATACGTTAAATACGTTGTGCACTTAATGTAGATCAAAATTACCCTAAGTATATCATTAAAATAAATATCTTAGAAGATATCACAGATATAAAAGTGTAACATCCAACAGGGGGTTCGATATAGACCACTTTGGGTATCATTGGGTAGTCATATTTAAGGTCCAGAAAGCCGTTAACATTTATATAAATATATATAAGATATATAGTATAATATAGTGTTCTATTATTAGTATAGTCTAATCATAATAATAATATTATTAATCACTCCACACTGTCCACACTGACACCACATTAGTATATACATTGCACCCGTGCCGTGCGAAGCCGGGGCGGGTCGCTAGTATTATTATAAATGCGAAAGTGAGTTTGTTCGTTTATTTGTTACGCTTTCACGCAAAAACAGCTGAAAGTATTAAGATGAAAATTGGCACATGGGAAAACCACGACGTAGGTTAGGACAAAGGATACTTTTTTATCATTACTAAAGTTAGTAACTAAATTAAAGTACAAAAAGGTTGGTACCTTTTTGTGCTATAATTTAGTAAGCACTTTTTTTTCTTTAAGGTAATAAAAAAAAGAAAACAGTTTTGATAGCTAACAAAATTGGCGGGTTTAAAAAAAGTTGCCGAAGGTTGTATTTATAGTTAAGTTTGTTTTGTAATTATAAAAAAATCTATTGCAAGAATAATCGAAGCTGCAGTTTTACAGTAACTTATTGAAAATAAAACGTAGGTACTTTTCAGATAATTGAAATTGAAATTATTGTTATCCTGTACATTATGTACTTACTTATGTAAAATTCCTTTGAATAACTTAATTTTAAAGTTGTAGTAGCCCTTGTCACGATGCGATGCAACACGAACGTGAGTTTGAATCGATAACTTATAATAAAGATATTTACTAAAACTGAAGGGTTAATTATCTAGTGCTAATACTACGTTTGCGGTGATATTTTAGGTATTGTGCGCGGGTTCATTACTAATCACGTGACGTGTTCGAAAAGAGCATTCGTCGCTGAGGAAGGGAGTAAGGACTGACCTGGAATAGCTGGCTCCGTTAGTCATGTGGCTTCATTAGTCGCTGTTTTCTTTGGCACGAGATCACTGCACTTCACTCACGAATAAGGTTCACTCAAATTTGGTTGCAGTATTGCTTTTGCCAATTGCTTTCACGCGATGATGCGCAAGCGGTGCGCGTCTCTGGTGCGCAGAGTGCGTGCGGGGCAGCGCCAACACATTCCTGGCGATGATCGCCAACAGACTGGATTGTCCATATATCCGGCAATGCTGCAGCAGACATATTGTTACCTTGTGAGTGTCCGTTTTTGCCTGTGCTTGTTATCCAGTCTGTATCCTTTTATGTATCTGTTTGTATATGAGTCTTGTTGCTTGAAATAAACAAATTTTATTTTTTATTTTTATTTATTAGCGGCCTTACATTATGGCGGTTATAAAAGTTCCAGAAATTGCATGCGCACACGTAAATACGAGTGTGCGATTCCAGCGGTGTCTTGATGCGCAGTGTCGCGACCGAAATGCTCTCATAATGACAATCTTTAACATTTTATAGATTCATGAATTTGAGTACTTACGAGGGTTTTCAGACTAAGAGTAAAATTATGTTATTTAAAAAAAATTGGCGTCAACAAATGTTAGCCCTGCTGGTATGTAAAACAGAGTACCTAATCGACTTAGTGCTTACCCAAAAGTTATAAAAGCGACCGGCACTTAAAAGAGGCTTGAAAAAAGCATCTAGCCGTGAAGAGGTAAACATCATCACTGAAGCAAATTAACTCGTTGGCTGTGAGGGGTTCGCTCGGGTTTTATTAGGACACTCTAGTACCTACGCGGTACTTCAAAATCACGGTACGACGGTGGTAAAGGGTCGTCCTTTAATCACGTGAGGTTCGAACAGGGTGGGAGGAGTTTAGCAAAAAAGATAAGGCAATTTAAAGTGGCCTAAAAACCTCAAGTGATTAAAGAATGGCCCCTGAGGTGTAGGCCACATCTGTGGCCTACACCTCAGGGGGTATCTACGCTCAATATCGTCAGCTCTAAAATATGTAAATCAACGAGAAGCGATACGAAATTTCATTCACCTAAAACACGACCGTGAAGTTGACAATCTATATCTGTCTCATTCCATCTTGTGTATTTGACATACAGTTTCGTTCTCTCGGCAATAATGTTTCAAGGTTAAGTCGGGATCGCCAATATTTGGGCGGCCATTTTATTAATTCCATTTCATTCTGAATGCACTCGTGGTGATCTATCTAAGAATTTTGTTTTCTGTTTCTCGGCATTATTTGTTGAAGTTTTGTAATTTTTCGTTGTTATTTAATAATTCTTACATTGTGAATGTGATTATTACAGACTACAGACTCAGAAGAATCGGCCCTCAGAATAAATAAAATATTTTTTCATGAATAATGTTTAATTTTTATCCTCATTTCTATAAAAACAATATTATTCCCTTATTAAAAAAAAATCTACATTATACAATAATTCACATTATAAAAACCACAAATTTATTTAAAAAAAATCTAATTGTATGCTTTCAATAACAATAATAGTAATAGTTTTCAAAAAAGTTACGTAGCCCTGCATTTGCTTATGATCCTGCATTGACTTTGTTTACATTTGGTATCGCTTCTCGTTGGCCGTACTTTACTTATAATGTAGGGTAATGCGGTTAACAACTTGTAATTACCAGAGAGATTCAATTATGGCAACGGAATTTCAGAAACTAGAATATTGTATCGATAATCGATTTTGTTTACGGCGACGGAAAATGTCAAGGTTAATGAAGATAATGTAGGTTGCTTAGCTAGATTTTGGCTGATGGATAAATCAACTATATGACATAAGTAGTTCTCGTCAAAATGCAGTAAAGGACACGATGTCATGCTTTTAAAAAATGAGAACAGCTTTTTAATAAAACAGAGTGTTTATGAAGGGCTTCATCAGATTTGATGGATCAAGCAATTAATATGATTTTATCAATTAAAATATAAAATGCTCTTGCGGAGGAAAACACCATGGACTTCAGTTTCTTTCGAAGAAACCCATGATGATACTTCAGGAAGAGCCAAGATGCGTGTGAGTAAAACAGCAAAGTTTGACTTTTGTAAAACTTTGTAATTATCGGCGCAGGGAATTAAGTCTGTGCTTAAAGCAGAATGTTCTTTATTACCGCACTTGGCGAGTAGTGGCGTACCGTGAGCATAATAGTGGAGTACTCGCAACATGTGGCTCGCAACTCGTTCACTTGTGACTTAATTAAGTGAGCACTGCGTACCCACGCCCGAATGCCATTAGCTTCTGGTTACGATGAAGTGGCTTCCATGTCGGTTCCAGATTTCTGTAACTGTGTGTAGGTATGCCTTGGAGCTGTCAAAGTTGTCGGCAATTTTAAACGATTTTTATGCCCACATTGTTGAATAAAAAAAAGCGTAGCTTTATGTTTCAAGTTAATAAATGTGGGATTCGAAATTCAAAGATAGACAGAAAAATATATCGCCAACTTTATAATTTTATTCTGAAAAATTCCCGAGCGCTGGGCTTGGAACGAATGCCTTATCCACAATGATATTCTGAATTCAGCAAGTTCAAAGGCGACCAACTTGGCATCGGTTATCACGATTTTCTCGATGCTTAGTCAGCTGAAAAATGGTCGACACGATCCGGATCTCTGGACTTGGCTATAGTCATTCATAATAAAACAGGCTGAGATGTTCTTCGCGTCTTTCGCAGTAAGGTAAACTGAATTTATAATTACGTCATTATCGTTTCAGAATCATTCAATTCTGTATACTGCATTAACTCCCTGATTTATTGAGAACAATGATACTTTTCCCAAAAATATTACGTGCTATGAAGAACTTACATGTAGCGTTACCACTTAATATAGTTGCATAAAATGCTTTATGTATAAATACAGGATATTCTGCAGTACATACGTTATGCAAATACGAGGACATGACTTACGGCGTTGTTGTATATCAAGTTCAATTTAACATTTTCATATAAAGTGTTAAAGGCAGTGTGGCGGTGCTGCGCGCGCGCGAGATCTGTCATCGACTGCGGATTTATAGCGCATCGTTCGTCGGGATTTGCTTTTGCTTCACGTAATGGATTGCTTTAGAATTCCAACGGTTCCGCCCGAATATATTTTTTGTCCATTTCCCATATGTCTACTTCAGTGTGAAACACCAGGGTTATTGTTTTCCTGATGTATTGGATCGTTGGTTTTATGGAGGTATAAACGACCAAATATTTTCCTATTGTGCTTTTACCAAAAATATTTTCACACATAAAGCTTGTTTCAAAATGTTTTAGCCTGTATATGAAACAGTCATAAAATACCTGAAGTAAAAATATGTATATCTATTGAAAATGTGAACAATGAAGTGGTATTTTAAACAAGCGCAGTATTTTTCACTCAATTACAGTTTTCCACTTACACTCGATACGTATCCGAACGAAGTTGGCGTGCAAAGGAAAAAGGAATGTTTATTCATGTACTCGTAATTGAATTCTGTTGGGAGTGCGGTTGGGCGCAAATTGAAGTGGAGACGGCGACGGGAGGCGGCCAAGCCGCGGCGGTCGCCGGCCGCTGCAGGCGACGCGCCGCACCAGACATCGCCCTTGATATTTAAAGTACTACTGTTTCGTGCTAGCCCCTGTTTGTTTTAGTTCTACTTTCTTTTACCTCGTTTTGAAAATATGTAATTAATTTTACATTTCAGAATATAATGAAGAACATTTTTGCAACAATGTTTTTATTTCAAACAAGAGAATGGCTCGCTTAATTAAAATATCACAAAGCACCTATTTCAGTTGTGTGGGTAAAATATTTTAAATTAAGGTAACAATTCATGGAAATCCTTTGTAAGAGATTTCTGAAACTAGAAGTAAGAACGTTATAGGTGGTAAGATATTTAATTAAGCGGCTAGCTCGGAGTTCGGAGCTGTTTTCGTCCGCCGGCTGGTGCGGCAGCCTCGTTATTAAGATATCTTCGGATCTCCGCTAATAGTCACCCGGTCAGTGCACTGCAGCTGCTACTGAAATTCATGCTAAGTACAAATTCAGAATGAAAACGACCGGCATATATAAATAATTTGCGGAGATTTACCTGCTCACAGATTTTGTTTGCATAATTACGTATTCTGCTGCCTTTGACAGCTGCCCTTGTCAGCTCATCTCACTTTTTATGCTGTGTTTATTTTCTGCACCATACATATATTTATTTTATACAGACATTCATTTATTTATCGAGTTAGATGATAATTTATCTATGTTATGGGAATTCCTAATATGAGATAGTATGTATACTTTTATCAATGGTGAGCGGTTGCATTAAGTTAACTTAGATAAACCACAACCGATTTGGGGTCGCTGTGTGGTTAGCCGTAATTGTAACAGAATTAAGGGGTTGGATTCGTCTTGAACTTATTTTTATATCTAAGTTAATTTATTATTTCATTTCATTTTAAAGTACAAAAATCTGGATTCATTTTGGAACAAAAATTTTCTGAACGCTTTCAACACAAAATTGTGACCTTCCTCGACTCGAATTAAGATTTAAAATGTCAGTGCAGTACACAAGTAGTGTAATGCTTTAAAATATCTAGCAGGCTTCCCGTGCCGGTCGTCGTAAAGAGATAAGCTGCACGGAGCCCCTACATTTTCCCTGCCTCACCAGCGTTGCTGCAAATGCAAAGCCAATGAGACTCCCTATGCAGCACTCACGATACATGTAATTGAAATCCTGTGTGGATGTATTGATCAGAGAACATGTTGAATGTAGGATATTATTTAAATATTAGTGTCAATTATTTTCTGGAACGATAAAGCAAATAAACAGTACAACCTGACCGAATTTCGTTTTCGGTTTTCGGCAATTTTCGGCTAAAATATAAATTGTCAGCAGTTTCTGTTTTCGGCCAAAAAAAACCTGCTATTCTAAAAATTTTGGTACAAAATTACCTATCATTGTATACATATAATTCCTTTCGGTTTTCCGTTTCGCTCATGTTTGACCCAACTTATTTTCTTGCGCTATCTAAACTACCCATACAGACTACGAACACAGCAATGAAACAATGTCGTCGCCAGTCAAACAAAGCCAAGACATATCCACAAGCGTGCAGAACATTTTAACATGACGGTGTCCTAACACTAGTAGTGTAACACTTTCAGGAATAAGTTACAAATGTACAGTGATACTACAACGGTCACCTAGGGAACAGTCTTGTGTTGCGTGACTTGAAAAGTAAAACAAAGTAAAGTTATGTCAGTGGATAAACGAGCATCCGGCTGCTTACTTTCGCGAGATCCCGCGTCGTTCCGTAATCCCGTAAAGCCAGCTAAATGCGGGACTTGAATAATCCCGGGGACAGGTGAGCTGGCGTGCTTCACTTCGAGGATTTGAGGCCGATAGTTTGTTTACATTCTGCGCCTTTACAAACTTCGGAGCCGATATGTAGTGTAAATAGGATGTCAACCAATTTATAGTTGGCAACCTTTGTTGTAGACAGAAGTATGGGTTTTATAGTGGGTTTTTGTGTTATAAATTGTTCTTTTTATAGCTAAGTATTGCCGTTGGTTAAGCACTTGTTCAGTTCTATCTAGTTCACATGTTCGACTCTCAGTTGTATATTTGGGTAGCTAGCACACTTAATATTAGGAAGGTGTCTGTCAAGACCACAACTTTATTAATATCCAAACTTAGTTTACCTCAAAGGAGAACGGGTTGCTTGGCGACAAGTTGCTTGTAGCTGCATGTAGCGTTCCACGAAATGCAATTTTAGTTGGCCGTCCGACGTGGAGACCGGAGGTGTCGCCTCTTGCAACTAATAATGTACGTCGGACTTGAGAGCAGTTTACAACTTCAATCACAACTTGCTATCGCTTTTCGCAGCCACCTTCCTATTTTCGCTCTCCACAAAATATATTATTTTTATAAATTACTCTATAGAGGTATGCGGAGCAGGGTGTAAAGTTGCACCAGTGCATAGTTGCATAAGTGGGCAACTGCCCAACGATTAATGTCGTGACATTGTATATATGCTAGTTGCGCCGGAAACTCTGCTTGCGCGGTGCAGGATTTTGCGTGACGTCAGAGTGATCTGTAGTTCGCATGTGGCAATGTAGATATCCATATATTCATATTCATTTATTGGTGTGATGCTACCACAACATCTATCTCAACCGTCTTTAACTTGTTTCATTTAAACTGACAATTTAAGTAGATTTTACTGAAAAAAATTCCCATTTCAGTTCCGAAGAACACCGTAATGGGGATTACTTGTAGCTTATAGCCTTTATATACAGCCATTTCATTTTCTCGGAATGCGTAAAAGGAACCGGGCCCTTGGTACATACACGTTTTTCTTTTGTGTGAAAAATTACGGTTTATTCGCCGTGTGTAGGCACGGTCGAGTAGATCACTATGGAAACTTGTCGACAGACACGGCGGCACTACGGCACGGTGCCATCGCCGTATGCGTCGTGTCTGTGCACGGCGTGATTCACGTCAGTGTTATATGACAGTTTAGGGAAGTCCACAGAGTACTTTATACTATACTGGGAAGTCTGTCGACGGCACCGGATGTTTTTACAGCGGCAATTATTTTCGTGACGGCATACATACGCTGATTTTGTTTTAAAATGGAGATACATCAAGAATTATTAATTGCATTGATTCAAGAAATATGGGATAAGCTGCCCGGATGTATCCAAAACCTTCTTTGCCTTTTGATTTCTTTTTTGTGATTTCTATACCTACACGTAATAAGCAAAGATGATCTTTTTCTTATATGAATTCATGACGCACGTCTGCAGCTTCGCACAGAAAAAACAACTGAGCCGTGCCTAGCCGTTGTCTCGTCCGGTTGTATGCCGTGTCATATACAAGCTCACACATTTTCTCTATCGGCGCGATTTATCGCCATACAGTAAGTCCCCGTTCACACGACGATGATCTGTACGACATTTTACGATAAGGAGTAGGAATCACACGTGAATACCCCATTACTCATTCGGTTAAAAACAAACGCAGTATGAAACTACCATGTGATCCCAAAACTGTACAGTAAAATATCGTACTGGTCATCGCCGTGTGAACGGGGCCTAAGGCCCTTTGTTCACACACGTTTTTCTTGCCGTGAAAAACTACGGTTTTTTCGCCGTGTGTAGACACGGTCGTCAGTGCTGTATGGATCACTATGGAAGCTTGTTGACAGACACGTTTTTTCTACGGCGCGGTTTATACGCCGTACCGTAAAGAAACCGTGCCGTGTACAAAAGGCCTCAAGAAACCGCGTCGTGTATAAAAATCCTCGAGAAAGCAGTTCCTTTTTATTGATAACCGAAATTAAAATATCTTTGAAGTTATTATCTCATTCCACGGTTCTTATAAGTGACATTTTTTCGGGAAAAAAATTATTTACCCAAATAAAATAATTTTCAAGATAACAAGAGGCCATTGAAGTATTTCATGACTGTTATCTATCGGTACAAACAATGGAAGTGAAAGTTAATAGAACATGCGTGGTCCATACTTATTGCATTGTTTCAGAGTCACGTTTTAATCACATCTCCACATTGAACCAGTTTATGACGATCCTCGATGTTTCAGGAAGCATTACTGGAATCCTATTACCAATGCAGATCAAGAGAGTTGGTCGCCATTGCACATGATGAATTCAATGATTGCAGTTGACATCGTTTGCGGCGAAATTGGAATAATTAAGTCAGAAATCAAGCAGACTGTAACACTGAAATGGTAGTTGGTTTATTATACGGCGGTAACGTGTTTTGTTTACTGTTTTTCTATAGACAGGATGTTTCTACCACTGTCATTCTGTATCATCTCAATAATAATATTGCGATAGATTTTAAGACTGCGTCATTAGTTTGAAGAAAATAGATAAGCGGCGTGTTGGGACACCGATTTCTATAATCGTATTTATATTTTAATAATGTCTATCTACCTAGAGCCGCTCTGAAGCAGTCTGGAGCATGTAGAAGAAGCAATAACTGGCAGTCTCTAGATTCGCTTGAGGCAAAAGGTATCGGACCGGAATAAATAGACAGCTTGGATAAGAAGGCTGGTATTTTGGCTCAACAAAAAATATGCTTTTAATTTTGAATTTTCTATTATTTTCTATTCAAGGGAATAATTAGCAACTAGCTTCTGCTCGCGACTTCGTTCGCGTGAAATCTCTGGTTCCCCCGACCCACCCCGTCGCATCGCATCGCCCGCCCGCGCTATTACTTCGTTTTCGCTTAGCGTTATTTCTGACTTTTTTTCTTTTTGCTCGGCTCCTAAAGGTGCTAGCGTGATGTTAAATAGCATAGTCTATTTAAATTTATTGAGGAACTCTATAGAGCCTTCCTCAAGAATTGGGCTATCAAATGCAAAATATTTTTTCTATTTCGAACGATAGTTCCAGAGATTACCCCTTATTACAAATATACAATACCTCTTTATAATATTAGTATAGATAATAATGGCACTTGAATTAAACTGTAATCATTTAAAATAGTGTTGCCCAAATGCAAGACCAAGACGAGACTTCCAAACCAGTCTTGGTCTTGCGTCAATACACCTGGTCTTGGTATTGCGCTCTCAGTCTTGGTCTTGGTCTTGGTCTTGCAGCAAGAGTCTCGCAAGTCTTGCAAATACCTATTAACCTATTGCTATTTATTAAACACGTTACCTAGTTTAGATCTTAGAACAACGTAACAGAGTAGGTACATTTCGAGCTTAAATTGACATAGGCATAGTGAACCTCCAAATTAATTAAATTAACTTGACAATAATTAAAAAAAATTACGCAATTTAGTACCTAAGCGTAATTACTAACTTTAGGTAGGTACCTATAATGATTTTCTGTACGTGTTTAGTGGCTATCCTAAACTCTTCACAAACAGCTAACGGTTAGAATAATTATCACTTACATACTTTTCATCTTCATCTCGACTTGATACTTCCAACTAATATAATTTGTCGTCAGCTAGACTCTTAAGTACCAGCACAAACATCTAAAACATGAATGAAATTTTTGATACACTATAAAGTAACAGATATGTCATTTTTTGAGCGAGTCAATAACCTAAGTTGATACAGCTGGCGAAGTGTAGATAGTTAGGTACGACGCACGTACGCTGCGACGTAGGTAACTAATTAGTGGCGGTACTACTGGATTCATGCATTTTGCGAATATTACGTTATCACTTCCTATTTTTTTAGTTTTAAGAACTACATTGCTGTGTAGGTTGTTGATGAATAGTATTTTGTAAGTTAAACCACCCGCCTATGGGATTAAAACGATCAAAAGGGTATAATAATCAATACAATACCTTTTAGTGTTATAACGATACGGTTTTGATACTGGGGAACGTCTATCAAAATCGGGATTGAAACCAAATACCTACTTAATAACGCCGAAATCTCAGTTTGACTTAACTGCGAGACGCAAGTCTCGCAGGCTTAGTCTTGTCTTGCTCAAATTTTGCAGGGTTCAGTCTTGGTCATGGTCTTGCTACAATAAGTCGGTCTTGGTCTTGGTCTTGGTCTTGCGAAAATGCAAGAACAAGTCCAAGACTGCAAGACCAAGACCGATTTTGGGCAACACTAATTTAAAAGTAGAAAAGAGTTATAAGTTACTTATTTTTAAATGATTCCTTAGATACAAGAAAATTTTGTTAAATCATGCTTTATTAATGTGATTAGGTAGGCGTCAGCGTAGTGTGCTACGCTGACGACACGCTGGTCCTGGCGCAGGGGAGGTCGCACCAGGCGGCGGCCGAACTAATGACACGCGGGGTTGCGACAGTCGTTGAGAGGATCCGGCAGCTGGGACTCGAGGTGGCCTTGCACAAGTCCGAGGCCATGTGTTTTCATGGTCCTCGGAACGCGCCACTGTCGGGTTCCCAAATAACGGTAGGAGGGGTTCACATCGGCGTCGAGTCGACGATGAAGTACCTGGGACTCGTCCTCGACAGCCGGTGGAACTTCGTCGAGCACTTCCGACGTTTGGCTCCCAGACTGCAGCGGGCCGGGGCTGCTTTGAAGCGGCTCTTGCCCAATCTGGGGGGGCCAAACGCCTCCTGCCGGAGGCTCTACGCGGGGGTCGTGCGGTCCATGGCCCTTTACGGGGCACCGGTGTGGGCGCGGTCGCTAAGGCTCCGGCCAGCCCGCCGGTTGAAAGCGTCCCAAAGGGTCATGGCCATCCGGATGGTACGGGGATACCACACGGTCTCCTGCGAGGCGGCGAGCCTCCTTGCCGGATTGCCGCCGTGGGATCTGGAGGCAAAGGTCCTCGCGCACGTTTGGGAGTGGCGCGAGGAGGCGAAACGCCGGGGTGTAACTCCGCTGCCGCGAGAAATCGCGGCACAGCGGACAGAGCTCCGGCGGGATCTCATGGCGGCATGGAGAGTGCGACTGTCGCAACCCAGCGCAGGGCACGCCACAATTGCGGCGGTAAGACCCCTCTTTGAGGAGTGGCTTGAGAGGCGCCACGGCGTCCTCACCTTCCGCCTGACGCAGGTCCTCACCGGACATGGCCTGTTTCGGGAGGTTCCTGTTACGGATAAGGCGGGAGGAAACGCCCGGGTGTTACCATTGTGTGGATCGACCGGAGGACACGGTGGAGCATACGGTGGAGATCTGCCCGGCTTGGGCGGAGCACCGCCGTGTCCTCGTGGCGGCGATCGGCGGCGGCGACCTCTCGCGTCCGGCCCTGGTTCAGGCCATGGTACGGAGCGAGAGGGAATGGGAAGCCGTCACCTCCTTCTGCGAAGCAGTAATGCTCGCGAAGGAGGAGGCGGAGCGCGAGAGGGAGAGGCAATCTCTACGCCCTCGCGCCCCTAGCCGCCGCAGGAGGAGGAGACACCCTGGGCGTCGGGAGTCGATTGCCGACTCCCGGCCACCGTAGGCGCGGGCTTGCGGACGGCGAGCAATGGGCAGCTCGCCGTCCGGTAAGGACCAGGCCCGGGTCGACGGCGCGTCGTGTTCCACGCGCGCCTCAAAGAGATGTCAGCACCATTGACGGGGTCCGATAGGACCGATGCCTGCCGGGGTCGCGGATTGTTCGAAAGAGTTACCGTGGCCCTGGCGCACAGGCAACTGAAGGAACACGGGTGGGTTTTAGTCAGTAAGAGTCTGACACGCCCTTCCGCTCCGCCCAGAGCGGGAGACGTCATTTGATGATTTCCCACCCAAAAAAAAAAAAAAAAAAAAAAAAAAAAAAAAAAAAAAAAAAAAAAAAAATTGGTACTTGTCCGCTAATGGAATTAAGTATTTATATTAAAAAAATACGTCATGAAGGTGAAGGTAAACTTTTTCTAAATAAAGAAAAGCTTTTCGTTCTTTCCGAAAAACCTTTACTTAGTTACCTGGTCATTACAAACTTTGATGGTAGCTAATGTATGGTTTACTTGTACAGATTTTTACAATTTCTACGGTTATTTTTGTATATCATTAAATAATATCAAATGAGTAAAATATAAAAAAGACACACACAAGAATGACTTAATCGGTAATCGGAAAGTACCAAAAGGTTTTTCTGACGCAGTCTTTTTCTGTTCGTCTTGATCAGTGTTCAAAAATGTCGGAAAATGAAAAAAAAATTGCCCGGAAGGAGATCCATGAAACATTAAATCTTTGCAATTTTTGTGTTCGCATTATAGGCCTTTCGTTCATAGATGACGTACCGAAAGCTTTCTACTACAGTTTAATGTCTTATCTATCGTTCATAATGTCGTCATCTCTGTTGGTTCTAATGCTGGCTGGTGAGATAGCGTATGTTGCCGGACAGCTGATTAATACCGCCTCTGTAGAGGAATTTCTCGGCAGCTATTTACACATCGCTGGGTACGACACTATGAGTGAGTATAAGTTGTCCTAATAGCACATTACCATGACGTTTTTGGCAGTAATTAGGTGATCACGTAACTATATACAAACATTACATACATACACACATCAAAAGTGTCTAGGGATCAAGGTATTAAAAAATATTTTATTGAAATTAAATAAAAATATCTATTTATATTGATGAAATAAAATGTTTTCGTTTGCGTAGATCGACGAAGTACTCTCTGCTTTTACATTAATAAAGACTTTTCGCGATTTTTTCTTATGCTGGATTTTTCACCTTAGTTAATCCTCACATTAAAATGTGATAAAAAACAAAGTTTTTACAGGTTTTTATTGCGTAAAATAAACAATTAACCTAACCTACCCTAACCTATGTATTTCCGCAGTTAACGGGTATAACATAATCGCAGCGATTCGGCATACTCAATATGAGTTCATCTAAATCACGTTGCGGAATGGCCGCCCACATCCGTTGTAACAGGCGAAAAAGATTTTGTGGTGTAAACATACCAGAAAATCTAATGCAGAAAAACGGCATCAATATTTGGCAGAGCTCTTCTTTGAAGCATATCCCATGCGTGCTCAATGGGATTCAGGTCTGGCAATTGAGCAGGCCATGCCGGGACGTTCATATTAGCTGCGGCAAGTGTGTTTGCAACAATTCTGGGAGTGTGTAGACGTGCATTATCATGCATAAGCAGAAATGAAGCACCAAATTGGGTCCGCAAAGGAATGACAACATCTGATATAATAGTTTCAGCGTAAATCTGTGCATTGAGATTGCCTATCCAAATCAGTTCGGTTCTTCCGCCGATCCAAATACCCGCCCATATCATGATTGTTCCACCACTGTATGCATGGACTTCCTGACATGAATTTAGAAGTTCTTAGCGTCCAGGGGTGCTCCAATACCGTGTACATCTAGTATCTGGCCTCATACCAAAGCGGGATTCGACAGAGAAACACACAAAACGCCACTCTGCTTCTGCCCAATTTCTGTGTTCACGAGCCCATTGTAAACGGGCTCTGCGGTTGCGGGGCTCAAAAGGTGGTACACGTAGCGGCCTTCGGGAAGGGAGATTTACTTCATGCAAGCGATTTCTTATGGTTTGATCGGTTATTAACCTCCCTGAAAAGCTATGAAGCCTCGTAACCAACATCATCGCGGTCATTGTACGATTCCGTCGAGCAGTAATTTGTATGTAACGATCTTGTCTGCGTGTGGTGATGCGAGCTCGTCCTCTATGTCGTTCTGCCACGCTGCCAGTGATGCGCTAACGTGTCCAAAGTCGACTTATAACACTGCGTAGTGCCCAGAGCGATTGCCGCAGCACGTCGCCGAGATCTAGCATCCAACATTCCCACGGCTCTGATCATTTCTTCTCGGCTCATATGACGTCTTCTCTCCATAATAACGTTTTTTTGTATTGATTCCACTCAGAAGTATGGCAGAAATTTTACTGATTTGGCCTCAAATCCATTGCAGGATTATATAGGAATACGACTTTACTGAATATTTTCATATTTTGACCGATTTGTAAACAACATTGAGCATTGTTTTTAAGACCTTTGTTACTAACATTATATGGTAATTTTTTTATTATGTCTGAAATAAATGTATTTTATTTATTTATTAAAAAATTATTCTCATTTCAAATTACGAATTTTTTTTACTAAAAAGTATACAAAGGAGTTACAAAAAATATAATAAAAAAAAAACAGATTTTTAGTAACTAGCAAAAACGTGATTAATCCCTAGACGCTTTTGATGTTTGTATAATAAAAACGTAGAAAAAATATAAACTGTACATTTTAGTCCGCTTTCAGCGAAGCAAACATCTTAGCGGTTCGACGACTGCTTTGCACACTTTTGGTTGTAAGTTCGATTTCTAACTTTTGCTATTTTTACTTCTTGTTATACTATTATATGATAGTTCATAGAACGTACACAGAAAAACATGTTGTTTAAGCCTCTTCTGTCATTTACGGTTATAATAAAAATAAATATCTATTGTTAGGTGACTGTTAATGAGAAATCTCGTTTGTTCACAATCTACTGTTATATTATTTTAGTTACAGCCGTTCGTCAGGAATAATCAGTCAGTGTATCAGTGTTGTGCCATTAGGTAAAGTATGCAGGAACACAGGCGTTCATTAATTCACTAAAAACAAATAACTTCGCAAGCAATGGGAAATTGGCTGCGGGTGTCGACTTCAGACCGATCTGCTTCTCACTCGGACGACTGTACGTCGCTTGCTCCCGCGTCACCAGTCCTGACTCTCTGTATATTTTGGCTGCTGAAACCAAAACCAGAAACGTAGTTTATAGGAAATATTTTTATAAAAATTTGGCTGTTATTTTAGTATATTGAGGTGTCTTACGACTTCCTCGAGAATGAAGTCGCGAGCAGATGCTAGTGTGTAAATAACCAGCTTGATGTATACGGTAATGTACCGTTTGTAGGTCAATTAATAGAAAAAGAAGCAAGCCTTGGAACCGGTTCAGTGCTTCTATAGGATAGTCAACGGGTGCTTTCAGTTGGTCCTGCCATGGGCAAGAATGAAATAAAATAATCTAATAGTTTTAGATTTTGTCGGAAAATTCTTTGATGGGTTCTTGTATAAAACCGTAAACAAGAGTGAAGAATAACAATATGTTAAGCAATTTTTTTGACATTAGTTATTCCGTTACTTGCCCGTTGACAACAAAATAATTTATATTCAAAATTACTTCACGAAGCTAAACGTAGGAAAAGTTTGTAAGGAATTAAATTTTTAGAAGATTCAGATTTGGGAGTGACAGAAAAACTTTCCGAAGAAGCTTCTACCTGGTTATTACAAACTTTGAAGGTTCCTAATGTACGGTTCACTTTTACTTATGTTACCAGTGGTTCATAATTTTGTACATTATTAAACAATGAAATAAAGAATAGAAAGTACAAACAAAGTGGCGGTATGGTAGGTAAAAGTATTCCTGACACAACATTTTTATACGCGTCGTGATCAGTGTTCGAAAATGTTGGGCGAAGAAATAGATGTTGCTCGGAAGGAGATTCAAGAAACGTTAAGTCTATGCAATTTTTGTATTCGCATGATAGGGCTTTCGTTCATAGATGACATACCAAAGAGTTTTTACGAAAGTTTATTTACTGATGTAACGTTCATTATGTCGTCGACTATGTTGGTTTTGATGCTGGCTGGTGAGATAGCGTATGTGGTTGGCAAGATGATTCACACCGCGACAGTAGAGGAATTCGTCGGTAGTTATTTACACATCGTTGGATACGGCACTATGAGTGAGTACATTGTAGCTATACGATGTCATAATAGCACATTATCCTTACGTATTAGATAGTTATTAGGTTATCAGCGATGACGTATGTGTAAATAAACAGCTTAATATGAATGCATAATGGTGCATTAGTAGATAAAGGAAAAGAAGAAGCAAAAAAGCCTCGGAACTTGTATCTCATTTGAATAGTACATTAGCTAAGAGCTCTTACAGGACGGGTGCTCAAAGTCAGACGGAATGAGTAAGTAATATTTAAAGTGTAAAGAGTAAGATGACCGTCGTAAAATCGGGGCGTTCGAAATATATAATATCGTCATATAATCTGACAGTTTTTCAGAATATCTTTGACAATTTGTATAATCGAAAAAAAAAAACTATATTTTACTCTACTACCCGTAAGAACCATGATTAGGTTCCCCGACATGCATTTTTTAGTCGGCACCAACAGATTTTTGTTGTTCATTAATTACATTGTTTATTTGGCTGTCGAGTGAAACCGAAACAATATTGATAACCTGTTTGAATTCCAGGTTTTGGCAAATTGTTAACCATCTGGTATAAGAGACATACGTTTAGGCAACTGGTGGTTGAGCTGGCAGAGATATGGCCTGTTTCTATCAAAGACAAAGAGGGGGTTGAGATAAAGCGGAACAGCCTCTCAGCACTGAAACACAGACAATTTAGTAAGTAAGAACTGCGTATATCCAATGATTTGATTTGTATTGCTTGCACAGTAGTTTGATTCTCAGTAAAGAGCCATTTCGAGTGTCGTAAAAGGCGATTAAAGAATTGTTACTACCGACCAAGCTGGTCTACTATAACACAATTCTGTTGACCACTTAGTACCTAATTTTGAAGGTTATCTATAGCAATATGAAATTGAATATTCTATAAACTCATTGGGGAATCCATTTTTCACATATTTCGTTTACTGAATAGTCGCTGAAAAACAAAAAATCACCAAGTGTTTTTCTACGTTCAGAAAAAATTATACCTTTTCCCTCAGCTGCAAGATTCTCGCTTTACAGAACCACAGACGCTTCGCTTTTTTAAAGTTTTCTTCCAGACAGTGAATCGCGTTGAAGTTGATTTTTAACCGACTTCAAAAAGGAGGAGGTTCTTAATTCCTCTGTATTTTTTATTTTTTTGTATGTTTGTTACGCGGTATCTCCAGGAATTGTGGATCGATTTCGGAAATTATTTTTTTAATGGATAGGGTATGCCTCAGGGGTGGTGCTATATACATTTTATTAACTTTACTTGGGTAGTTTTTCAGTTAGCTTCAAAAAAACTTATTTTTTCCACTTAGTGTATATTGATGTTGGTTTAGTAACTTCTTGTCACTGTTATTTACATAGGAAGTAGTGGTATATGAGTTTGTGTGGGGTAGGCACCACAACTAAAAGGTGAAAAATTAATTTAATTTCGGAAGTCGGTGGCAAAACACGAAAATACAAAACCAAAGAACCGACTTCCGAAATTAAAGTTATTTTTCACTTTGTAGTGTTTTTTGGAAGTCAGTTGCTTTTTCTTAACAAAATTTTTCAGTGTACGCTTTTTGGAATATCTTGGGTGTGTGGCTGTACAACTTGACGCCGATCGCTGTGCTCGCTTACCGTAAGATACGCGGCATTCCGTCAGCTCTCGGCTACGTGTGGCAGATGGCATATCCTTTTGATAAAACCAAGCCTGTCATCCATGGCTTGGTGTATATTTTTGAAACATGCTCCGGTTTGTATTTTGTTGAATATTCTTTTGATGTATGATTTGTGATGTCATAATTGATTGATTTATGGTGTGATTGTGATGGCAAAAGGCTATGTAGTCTTGGTAATTTTTTCATGATTAAAATACAATATGTCTGAGCCAAATAAGGGGATTCCGTTTTGTTTCCTATTATGGTACTGATAGTAAATTATTGAAGATGGTGCTTTAATTTTTCCAGGTTGTATATCAGTATGTTGCATGCTGGGTTCCGATCTACTATTTATGACCATGGCAAGCCATATCAGCATGCTTTTGCGTCTACTGCAGGATCAAATACGCCATCTGGGAACCATTCATCATAAAGACTCATTGGAAACTGAAAGCAATGACTGTTATAACGATATCGTCGAGGTTGTTAAAATACACCAGCGACTCATCAGGTGGATCACCAATTTTTATATAAATTTTAATAGTAACTAGCTGCGCACCGCGGTTTCACCCAAATAAGTCGCGATCTTGTTGGAATATCAGGATATAAATTATCCTATGTCCTAATCCAGGTCATGGTCTATCCATGTGCTAGTTTCATCCAAATCCATTCAGCCATTTTAATGTGAAATCGTAACAAACAAACATACAAAAATCCAATCTTTTCTCTTCAAAATATTAAGTTTAGATTTAGATGAATTGGTTGGCGTATCTAAAGGGTAAATAATAATGGGAGATATTAACATTTTAGGTACATAAATGATCTGGAGGACGCCTTTTCAGTTGTGAACCTTATCAATGTCCTGTTAAGCTCAGTAAATATTTGCTGTGTTATGTTCACCATTGTTGTAAGTAACATTAAATAACTATAGAATGAGTTGAATATGAAATATATGGTGTGTTCGTATTAAAATAGTCTTATTTCTTTTACAGTTTCTCGATTCATGGATGGAAATGAGCAATAAGTTTTACCTTGGAGCAGCCTTAACTCAAATGTTCATAGTCTGCTGGTATGCAGACGATATTTACAGAGCTGTGAGTGGCAGTTTTTGTCCATTTGGCTTTTATAAACAATTTTCTGAATTCAATTATTTTTGTACATTTGCAATAAAATATCACAGTCCAATTTAAATATTAGCATAACAGAGGAAAGCAAACATTTCCCTAAAATAACACACCTGCATTCAGTGTGATATGTAAATTAACTTACAAAAACACCCAACTTTTTCCTGCACTCAAAGTAAATTTGTTTGAGCATTTCAATGTAATAGCTTACATGCAAATTGCACCAGACGTGGAATATTTTTAGTGTGTTTTTCAATGAATCTCGCAGAGCATTGGTGTAGCCGACGCGGTGTATGAAAGCGGCTGGTATAAAAGCAACACAAGAAGTCGACGCGCGATGCTCGTGGTACTCCAACGGTACGCTCTTTGACTTTATATTGCAAGTAGTCTTATTTGCTTATTAACTTTAATGACTCGTGTATGTTGCCTCGTTCGTAGCACACTGTTTCTTGACAGTTTTGCCTTTTGTTTACTTTTGAAACCACGGTGTGAAGTACCCGTAATTATTAGTAAGCAAACGAGTGGTATTTCTGATAGAAGGGTAGCATAGTTTACATGAGCTCGCTTAGAATTTGTCACTTAAACCAATATTCTACATGTAAACGTGTTGAATTAGTACTTAGTATTAGTGAAACATCTATTGCCAGTAAATACGAGCCGATCTTATTTACTTTGCGACAAGCCGGCTAGGTGATACAGTAGTGACAAGTTCTAAGGGTCTTATAAACTAAAGAAAGAAAGAAAGAATATTTTATGTGGAACACGCACAGGAAATCCAAACAAAATAATTATATAAATTACAAAAAATATAAAAAAGGAGCATTTAAAACTAACAATAAAACATACACTAGACTAGAGAGAACAACTAGACATACTACAGAGCTAGAATACTTGAACTACACAGACAAATTTATTTACCGTGGATTGAGGTTTTTTACATGGTATTTGATACGTAGATCCCAAATATTCGCTTACGGAAAATACTGTCATTTATTCGGCATATAAAATTGTGAATGTTAAAGTGAGTTTTGTTTGCAGGTCACAGAGGCCTTTGTACTTCACAGCCCTCAAATTCCGAGCTATCACAATGATGACATATAGTTCAGTGAGTATTAACTTTGACAGTTTTTTTTTAATAGAAAAACTTCACAGAGGACAATGCGTTAGTTTACGGCATTTACAGGCTGTATGATATCAATAAAACATTGTTTTAAATATGTATGAGTTATAAATGGAATATTTTTTGTCGGATATACGTATTGTGTTCCGCAATCGCGATTCGAACTGCGTTCTACGTTTTGATTGCCGTTTGGCGTGGTGTAAGTTACCTCAAGAGCAAAATTTGATGTCAAATGGAAGGCTTTCGTCATGTATAAAAAAACAGCATAGGTTTAAAGAAACAATGTCTTTTCCAATAATTTTTAAAACCTTTAAGTGAGGGTAGGTACCTGTATTTCATAGAAAACTAATTGTTTCAGATCCTTACGACTGCGTATTCATACTTCACACTGCTGTACACATCATATAGTCAGGATTAAGCTTATCGTAAGAATTTTAGTTCGTAAATGTCACCAGTAGGTTTATTTTTTAAGGTAAAATTTGTTATTTATTTTTGTTTAAATAATATATGTATAAGCTAACAGACTTAAGTATAAAATATATGGTATATATTTCTTTTTTAATACTAAACTTACTTCTCAATAAGGTAGAAAACCTATTTAGTCTGTCTTCATTTTAGTCGAGAAATAGATTACTTTAAATTGATAAAAATACTTAGTAATGGAAAACTGTCCTTTATTATTAAATTAAGTAGTTACAGATGTGTGTTATTTCTAGATTAAGTTACATTCCTACCTTCTTTTGTGTTCTAAATAATGATAAAGTCTAACTTTTGGCAATCCTATACATTTCAATTCCATTTGTACGCCGCGGTGTCGTCGGAGCTCTACGCAGCCAGTCTTTATTAAGTGTATAAAAAATACATTTTAATAAAAGTTTAGTAGGTACGCTCTGAAGAAAGTATGGTTCAGGAGCACGAAAAATATTTTCATTTTAAAGATCATAAATTATGGACAGCTTCATTTCACTGTACCTAATGGGAATCCATAAAGTGCCGCCAGAAATTACAAGAACTATAATAAACCTTAATCTTATCCAACGTTTTTATGAAGTCTTATATTTTAAGCCCTGTGTTACATTTTATATATTTTTTTTAGTAACGAACCAAAGACTTAAAAAAAAAATGTGTGTATCGACCTTCTTTTGCAATACACGATGTTACGAGTACTTGAATAGATAATATTATCCCGACAGACACAAACTGCTGCCCTAAAAATTGTGAGGTAGTTCAATAGATTTCCAGGTGGAAGCAGGGTGCTGTTGCCAGCAATTTTAATTTCATATGGTCTAGTTATTCAGTAGAACTACGACGTCATATTCTATAATTATCATATAATTACTGAATGAGTGCTATTATAAAGCGGCAACCCACAAACGAATAATTAAATTGTAATTGTAGCGATGGGGCATATCAATGTCGTCCCAAATCACAGTACGCCTATTAAATGAGCATCGAAAATTAGTGAGTTGGAATAGCCTGGTGGTGAGGACGCGCGGCGAAGCGGGCCGATGCGGCGCGGCGCGGCAATCACTCGCCGCTAATGTCCCGGCCTCCAAAGTTAACGTCCAGCCATAAATCAGCGCGTCCTTGCCCATTGCGATCCACCCCATACGACAGAATAATTTCCTACTCTCGCAAAATAAATACGACCGCACTAACGACACAAAATCGTGTGCCAAAATTCCCATCTAAAGATAAATGTGTTATCAAGCTGACGAATTGCGAATTTAATTAAATTTTATAACATAAATCTCTTGTGCGAACATTAAAAAGTAATTCCAATAACACGGTAACTCGGCCCACGTGCCGACTAGTGTGACAATAGCCGACGTTAAATATGAAATGAATCTGAAAAATGTTAATTTCATATATTTTGATGAGTAAGTACGAATTTAATAACTTCATTCTTAATAATGCTTTAAATTGGTTAATTTTCATTTAGTTTAGCCTGTTTTTATCAATTTTGCTGTGTAGTTTTTTAATGTACGTAGTCGAACTGAAGATTTTAGCTATATTGTCGCCAGAATGCAAAGATACATGCTTATTTCATTTACTTAGAAGCATGTTTGCATAAAAAACCCAGCACGTTAAAATATAATTGACTATTTCTACGTATTCCGTTTTGATGCCCTTCTATCAAATTAAATTACTCTTGTGTAGGCTATTTATTACACAAGAGTAATTCGTATATGAGTTATTCTTTTTCTGATTTTAGAAGATTTAATTTAAATATTGACAAATGATGGCATATGAAAAGAAGCCATACAAATTAACGCAACGATAATCAGACAGAATAAGAATTAGTTGCTAGGAAATAAACATAACAAGAGCTAAGAAATAAATAAATAAATGATTGAAATTAATGATTTGACTTTGACTTTGACTTTAAGAAATAACTCTCTGATTATTTTCAGTGTTGTTGATAATCTCTACATTAGGAAAAAAATGCGACGACATAGTATGTTCTAATATTTTCGACGAAGTTTGTGGAATAGCGGAGGTAAAAGACCGCACGCAAATTAAGTTGATCTATAAAAATTATTGCCATATGAAGAAAGCGGAGTGTGAAGAGGAATCTTTTGTAGGTTCGTTAAATATATTAACAACTAGTTGCACCCCGCGGTTTCACCCATATACGTCTCGATCCCGTGGAAATAGCGGGATAAAAAGTATTCCATGTCCTAATCCAGGTCATGGTCTACCCATGTGCTAAATTTCATCAAAATTCGTGAAGCCCTTTTAGCGTGAAAGCGTAGCAAACAAACATACAAAAAATCAAATCTGTTCTCTTAATAATATTAGTTTAGATTCATATTTTATAGGATAAACGAGTTGGTATTCAATTGGATTTGGAGACAGAAACGACTTTGTGGGTAGGTTTTATGTCGAGATTTCCATATTCCTAAATTGGAATCGATATTCGGGAAGGGCGTTTTATGAGTATTTCTTGTGTTAGCTTGATGGTAACTTTTTATTTGCTTACCTGTATATAGAAATTCTCAAAATCATAAAAATAATCGTACAATTGTAATAAATGAATATTTTGTGGGGAATGCAAATAAAGTACAAAAACAGGTTTTCAGATTTAGATTAGCATTAAACACAGGTTATGTAAATATAATAGATAAATATTGAAAATTGTAGAAATTAATCAAGTCGACAATGAGTTGTGCAACTTGACGCACAGGAGGATCATTCCCGATGGATACCAAGATGAGGGTCGTCGTGTGAATGACTTCAGTATAGTGGGGGCTCACCAGGCCTGCAACCACACCTGCCCCACTTTCTGCACCGACACATACGAGCCCGCGTGTGCGCAGATCTGGATGAGAAATATGGTTTCCTATACCCTCAGAGCTATGATCAACCATTGTCATATTGACTTGTTCTCCTGTGCTGCTGGCCTTAGTGAGTATTACAGATTTATATTTATGTTATAAAATATGATGTGATTGTCATCTTTTTCAGTGTATTACCGTATTATCAATTTATTTTTAAACCACGACGGAAAAAGATGGGTGTTATAAGGTTAACGTGTGTATTTGAGTGTTTGTCTGCGGAATCGTAGTTCCCAAACGGCGATTTTGTTTTGTTTGAAAGATGACATGATAGAGTGTTCTGAGATTAACAAAAAAAGATAAACAAAATCTGCGGGGGCTTTTTAATTTTAAATTTAAGTTTCATTGTTACAGATGTGACTGTACAGGCTCTTGGTAAATGCTTCCAAAACCCAATGAACCTCCTGTTCATGCAGAATATAGCAGCTATGAAATCCCTCAGATTATTAGATTTAAGTCCTAAACAAGAGAACAGACGTAGAAGAAACGTGGCTCTACGTGATGAGGCTAGCGAGATCTCATTCAAAAATCACTTGAAAGAAGTCATAAAACGAATTTTCGAAAAATATAACAGATCAGAACAGGATGAATCATGATAATTAATATGAAGGAGATTTTGGGTCTTCTAATTTATTTTCTAACTAATTTTGTAGACGTATCTATACGTTTTTGATATATGCCTGCAATTTGTCTTATTGTCTGATTTTCTAATATTTATTGCCCGTGTCTTTGCCGTGACTACTACATAAGTTTAAAATCTGAAAAGCGACCCAACATTTTTCTGTACAATGCAAAAAGCCCTGATTTTCTTCATTGATTAAAATTACGCCAATATCATCATCATTTTTGAAGAACATTATATCAAATATTAGTACCTAACTTAATCGACCCTAACATTTACAATGCATGCAGCCAACTGCTCAATCGCAGAAGGTATACCTACGTTTAATAAGTATAAACCACAGCAATAGTTTCTGCATTGATATTGGCAATGACCGGGCGTTAAATCGTGGAGCGAGGCTTAAAGCCTCGGCCGCGTGATTAATGCTCCCGTCCGCTCCGATTTACAGCCCGCGGTTTTCAGGGCCAAATTAGCCAACGGGCTCATAAATCCTGGAAAGGTACTCGTGGTGTTTGCCTAGTTGCCATTCAGTGTTTTGCCGCAATAGTGCAATGTGAGCCATAGAAATAGAGGCCCTTTATTTGAACTGTCGCACTGTATGGTTGAGAGAATTTAACTTTACTTCTTGACGCAAAGAGTGAAATGAGCACAAAAGGAAATTATGTTGCACTTGCAAATTAAAGTCCAGATATACCTACTTTTCCTTTTTGAACAGATTTTCACTTTATTTAGTTTTACCGAATTCTGGCAATATTTTATACTGAATTCTGACAATAATATGAATAAAGGTCAATGCAATTTGTTATGTTTTAAGACTAAACAGTTTAATACAAAATATTTGCCTGTAACCGTTTTACTATCCTACTCTCGTTAATTTAAAAGGCCATTCCGAGTTTAATTAAATTTTCGTACCAGAATAACATAAAAAAAATTAACAGCTGCTGTACCTCGGTTTTTTTTTGGGTGGGAAATCATCAAATGACGTCTCCCGCTCTGGGCGGAGCGGAAGGGCGTGTCAGACTCTTACTGACTAAAACCCACCCGTGTTCCTTCAGTTGCCTGTGCGCCAGGGCCACGGTAACTCTTTCGAACAATCCGCAGCCCCAGCAGGCATCGGTCCTATGGGACCCCGTCAATTTTGCTGACATCTCTTTGAGGCGCGCGTGGAACACGACGCGCCGTCGACCCGGGCCTGGTCCTTACCGGACGGCGAGCTGCCCATTGCCCGCCGTCCGCACGCCCGCGCCTACGGTGGCCGGGAGTCGGCAATCGACTCCCGACGCCCAGGGTGTCTCCTCCTCCTACGGCGGCTAGGGGCGCGAGGGCGCAGTGATTGTCTCTCCCTCTCGCGCTCCGCCTCCTCCTTCGCGAGCATTACTGCTTCGCAGAAGGAGGTGACGGCTTCCCATTCCCTCTCGCTTCGTACCATGGCCTGAACCAGGGCCGGACGCGAGAGGTCGCCGCCGCCGATCGCCGCCACGAGGACACGGCGGTGCTCCGCCCAAGCCGGACAGACCTCCACCGTATGCTCCACCGTGTCCTCCGGTCGACCCACACAATGGTAACACCTGGGCGTTTCCTCCCGCCTTATTTGAAACAGGAACCTCCCGAAACAGCCATGTCCGGTGAGGACCTGCGTCAGGCGGAAGGTGAGGACGCCGTGGCGCCTCTCAAGCCACTCCTCAAAGAGGGGTCTTACCGCCGCAATTGTGGCGTGCCCTGCGCTGGGTTGCGACAGTCGCACTCTCCATGCCGCCATGAGATCCCGCCGGAGCTCTGTCCGCTGTGCCGTGATTTCTCGCGGCAGCGGAGTTACGCCCCGGCGTTTCGCCTCCTCGCGCCACTCCCAAACGTGCGCGAGGACCTTTGCCTCCAGATCCCACGGCGGCAATCCGGCAAGGAGGCTCGCCGCCTCGCAGGAGACCGTGCGGTATCCCCGTACCATCCGGATGGCCATGACCCTTTGGGACGCTTTCAACCGGCGGGCTGGCCGGAGCCTTAGCGAACGTGCCCACACCGGTGCCCCGTAAAGGGCCATGGCCATGTTTATGTTTGAAAAGTTCTGCATACGTTAATATTTATTTTTGTTTTAACGGTGAGTTACACGAAACCAACATTAGTTTAACGCAGATTTTAAATAGATGCTGTCACTTTCTTTTTGGTACAAAATGTAAGGGATGGCATGAATTTAAAGTCTCGTTAAACTAATGTTGGTATCGTGCAACTCAACGTAAGAATTGTAGATATACGCCAGTGAGTATGATTACCATAAGTAGATATTTTTTTTATTATTTTTTATTATGAATAACATTTACCGCGGACATGGTCGTCCGCGCCTTTGTTTACAGGTTTAATTGTTTACGAGTTTTACTTAATTTATTACAATTATTGTGCTCCTACGTCGGACACATTACTCTATGTTATACTAAACTAACTTAAATCTACGTGAGTCCATCATAATTATATATATAGTTGTTGTTTTTTTTTTTTGTTATGTTAATTTATGTATATGCATGCTCATGCAATATGTGTTATTATGGTATATATAATTTTTAAATTTTTTATTTAAAAATTTTATTTTTTATTTTTTATACATAGTTTATTAATACACAGGCATTACAATTTTTACTTACTTTACTACTTTTTACTTTTATTACTTACTTTATTTACTTTTATTACTTTTACTTTATTACTTACTTATTACAAATATATTTTTACAGGAATTACAGTTATTATACTTCTTTTGGTTTATTTAATACATAATCTAATACAGGATTACTTTGTTATATTTACTACTATCTTAATTATTACAATTTATGGAGAGAGAGTAAACTGCATGGCAGAGCGAGCCGACCAGTCCCACTAGACGGCTTCCGTTCACGGACATAACGTAAACGTCCGCGCCGTTCAGCTCAACCATTTTTTAGGGAACTCAACGATCGAATGTGCAGCGCCACCATCGGTAGGACATTTACGTGAGTATGACAGACTCGCTCTGCCATGCAGTTTACATATCTGTTTTTATTACTATGCAGGGGGTTCAGACTGGTGATGGTTTATTTTATTTGGTTATGGATTGGGTTGGAGTTTGGATGGGGATTTTTTAGGTGGAGTTTAGGTGGGGTCTGCAAGCCAGGGACTTCGCTAGCCTGAGCAAGGCTTCCACGACGACTTCGTCTCGATGCCGCATGGCCGTCTTTAGGTTGTATTCGATGACCGTTTTAGTCGGCGCATCCATCGCTCTCTTTGCAAAGCGGCCCGTGGCGTAGTCGGCGTTGTCGGTGTAATAGACGCAACTGACAGTGTGTCGCGACACCGCCACTACCACGTGAGAGATGCTGTCGTGGATTTGGAGCCTCCTGGACTTGGCGTTGATGATTATTACGCTGTCGTAGGTCAACCCCTGAGCCTCGTGTATGGTTAACGTGCGCGACCCTTCGCCGGACCCATATCCCTGGCTCATAAGAGAAGCTTTCTCCTCTTGTGTATGAACCAAGAACAGGGTGTTTTGGGCGGTGCTCGGTATTTGCGCTCCCGTGTAACCTTCCACCCTCAGGGAGTGGACCCGTGACAGCGACGACTTGGAGGAGTATATACCGGAGTATGTCTCGCTCAGTGCAAACGCCACATCCATCGGATTACGGTGTGTGCAAAGCAACTCCTGGGTGATACCTGCCACCAGGTTTGGACGGGTATACCTTAACTCGAATAGGTTCTCTCTGTCCAAAAATGGGAGCTGGTTGACGTCTCCGATGAGGACAACTTCGCTTGCTCCAGACAACTTTACTGCCATAACTATGGCCCCAAAATGGTTCATAAGAGCTTCGTCTACCGTGAGGCGGTAGCATTTCTCTTACTTCTTGAACCCGTTGGCTAAGATTGAGGCCATAGTAAACAAATAAAGGTGCGCCCTTTGTTTTTACTCGATCTCCTAAGCGGTGCGCTAGCTTCTCCCTGAGATCTTTGGCAGCTTCGGTCGTCGTGGTTGCTACAACGTCCTTCTCCTCATCGAATTTCTTCACCACCCAGGTTGTCTTGCCGCAACCCGGGACTCCGTTTACCCACCTGATATTGGGTACCACCCAACTTTCCTGCGATGCTGGGATATCTGAAGTCCCCGAAATGGACTGTGCCATTTCAAGGATCTTATCGTCCAGCATGATTTTGGTACATTTGGCGGTAACCAATATCGGGTCGTCATTTGGTGCTTTGAACTTAATTTTGCCTGAGCGCTCCGTTTCTTCCTCGTCCAGGGCCACGAAACCGCTCTTCGCGCTGTAGGCTGCCATGTACGACCCCGCCATTTCTCCTCTGATGACTAGAGATTTGATGTTGTCGTACACTGCTGCCTCTGTTTCCTCGATTAGTAAGTACCCTTAGCAGACCTTCTGTTTCTCTCTGGAAGGTCTGCAGGATATTTCTGCATGTCATGAGATTGACCTCTCTGGTCGCTCTCACGATTGCTACGTACTCGAGGAAGGCGCTCTTCACGTGGTCCGTGGTGCCCGAGTTCACTGCGAGGGTCGGCGGGCTGACTTGCCCTTTGTCGGCTCTTGTTGGCGTAGGCTTCTGCTGGATTGGGTCTGTTGGCTTCCTCTTGAAGAACCTCTCCACTGCTGCTTCCTGCTTCTGGGTAGGTGATGTGCGGCTTGGGAGCAGTGCACTGAGGAAAGTGCCGAAGGCTTTCAGGCGACTCCTCGACCGGGCCCGGTCCTCCGGGCTAGCGGTTTTGCTCTACTCCTTTGCAGCTTTTTCGGCGGCTACCTTCTGCTGGGCTCTCTCTGATCCCCTTTGAGTGGTTGGGTTTGTTGTGGGGCTCGTCGCACCGGCTGTTGGCTGTCTGGGGGCTTTGAGGAAACTCAGAGTTTCCCCTCTGTCCTCATAGACAACTACCTCATGCTGTTCTGAGGCTTGTAAACAGCCGAAGCGGTCTGCGACGTCTCCTCTCTCGCCCTCGATCATCATCGCGTCGATGCTAATGGTACGGGCTGTAACTGCCAAGTACTCCCCTGCCTCCCTGATCCTCTGAAGGAACGAGCTTACTTGAGCAAATGGAGTTTCCACTCCCCACTCGAATAGTGCGATCGTCTTACCTTTGGATCGCAATAGACGGAAATGGTAAGTGGCAACTTCCACTTGCGGCAGTGCAGCATACTTGCTGCCTTTCATCCTCGTTTTCGTGGTACTTCCATTGATCAAGGCGGCAAGGCCTGAAGAGATGGGTATACGGGCTGCAGCTCGGTTTGAGCCTATGCAAAAGCTTATGCCTAACTTTTCCCCTTCTCTGTTCATGAAAAGGGGGACGCCTCGCAGTCTGACGCCTGGGACTCCGTCTCCTCCACATGCCAGGAATTGCGTGATAGGCATGGTGCTAGGGGCTGGTTGTAGGCTGGCTTCTGCTGCTGTTGTTGTTGTTGCTGCTGCTTCCGCTTGTGTGGGCTGTTGGTTGGTGTTTGTGTGTGTGGTTTGTGGTATGGTGAGTGCTGTGGGTGTTGGGTTTCGTGTTGTTGTTGTTTGTGTTGTAACTGTCGTAGTTGTCGGTGTGGTCGTGACTGGTAGTGTTGGATGTTGGTTGGTATTTGTGTGTGTGGCTTGTGTTATGTTGAGTGGCGTGCGTGTTGGGTTTCGTGTTGTAGTTGTAGTTGTTTGTGCGGTGATTGTCGTGGTTGTTGATGTGGTCGTAGATGGTGGTCGGTTTCGACTGCGCAAGGTTGCGTCCGTTTTATTAGCACCTGCTGCGACAGTAGCGACTTTGCTCGCGAATGCCAAGAATGGTTTCCTGATAGCCGGTCTCCCCATGATGGTGTGGAGTGTGGACTGGCTTAGCTGGGTCTCGATCTTTGCTTCCAGCTCCATTCTATCGTGACTGAACCTTGGGCATTCGAAGAGCAGGTGCCAAACTGTTTCTTCGCAACTGGGGTCACAGACGCACGAGGGACTATCTTTGAGATGAAAGCGGTGGAGATACGCTGAGAATCCTCCGTGTCCTGTTAGGACTTGTACATGGACCGGTGTGAGCACTGCGTCTCTGAGTGTCCTTTTCGCCGCTAGGAAGTCTGGGAAGAACACTTTTGTGACAGCTCTTGTACTCGAGGACTCGTATCGCGCTTGCCACTTCTTTATAGTCTCCTCCCGTAACTTCCTCCTCACGAACGATACGGGGACCTTGTTGTAGTCGGCTGTCGCAATTGTTAGGGCTGCCTCCTTGGCCAGCTCGTCCGCTCTCTCATTCCCAGCGGTTCCCACGTGGGCCTTGAGCCAAAAAAGCCTCACTTCTCTGCCTTCCTCTCTGATCTCTCGGACGCTTCTCTTGATATGGAGTGCCAGGTGGTGAGTGACAGACGGTCTCCTCAGCAGGTCAAGTGACGATCTTGAGTCACTTAAGATGCTTACGGAGGCCGCCCTAGATTCACTGACGGCTATGAAGAGAGCGTACATTTCCGATTGGAAGACTGTGTTGTGAGGCTCCGGGCCAAAGGTGCTGGACTTCGACTCCTTTCCGTTTTCCCACCAAGTTAGGGCAGCTCTGACTTTCCCCTCTATCTTGCTGCTGTCGGTGAATATTTGGGGACCGATTACTTGATGGGTTTCCAGGGTTTCGGGAGTCAAGTCCTCTAGGCGTGCGTACTCCGTTGTTGTGAGTTGCGCTGGGTGGGGATTCTGGGAGTGGTGCACGTTGCACTCCAGCTCGCGGCCCGGCGGTATGAACTCTTGTGAATGTCCCTTTTTGATCTTGAAAAGGGTTGCGGCCTCGATTACCCGGAGGTCTAGGGGGAGTTGGCCTGACAGAATAAGTGCCGATGTCAGAGACACCGTGCGGTATGCTTTGCAGATCTTCTGCGTGAAGCCTCTTTGCAGTGAGTCAAACTGATTCCTTGTCATCAGTTTCTCAGCTGCGGGGGCCCACGCACTCGCTGCCTACATCACGATGGGCTCTATCACCGACACGTATATTGTCCTAATTATCTTTCTGTTGAGACCCCAAGTCACCTTTGCCGCGCATGCCAGCTGCTTATAGATGTCTGCACCCTTTTTCCAGGTCGCAGACACGTGCGCGTTGAAGGTGAGTTTGGAGACTATTGTGAGACCTAGCAGTTTGTCCTGTTCGACCAGGTTCAGCCGTATAAGTAGATAATTAGGTCGGTAAAGGTATGTGGCACCAGCACCCTAATGCGAACACCCTATCAATCACAGTCTGAATCATTTTGAAGCCTATTGCTAATCCATTGCTTCATATGTTCGAAAAATTTGTCGTTAATAAGCTAACGCAATGAATGTTGTTGAACTGTCAAAATGAAACCCATTCCTACTGTTAGTGTGTAACGCAATTACTTCGCTGTTTGTGACTTTATTGTTGGTGTCTCAATTTACTGCTGCTCAGCCAATAAGATATTTTTTCTAATTGCTACATACCTGCTCTGCGATACTACTAAGAACTTCTTGTGCTGTTTATTAATTTGTTGGTTCGGATGGAACTCTTGCAAGAGATTTTTATTTAAACATGGGTCATTATCACTATTGGATTTTCAAAGTCTCCTCAGTAGGCACTGCACACTGTCTAGTTCGGCAAAAAAGCAATCAATCGGCAATACCTTTAAAAAATTCTAATTGTGCTACTTGGTATTCAAGGATCACTTTAATGGAAATGTTTCGGACATCTTTTAACAGATTCTTCGTAAAATTCATTCGAATACCAAACCCTTTATACCTTTAAAAGGGGAAAAAAGGTAAGCACGGTTGTAGAAACGTGAAAATATTTCGGAAAATTTATGATAAAGTACGTTGCGAAAGTATCAACAGAAGCTTCCTAAGGTGTATAATATAAGATTTTCCAACTAAATATAAACCTTCCGTAAACTTAAAGTAATTTAACTGTTAATTTATTATTGAGTAGATATGTTGGTTTTCAATTTGAACACGAGACTGCTTTACTACTGCAGAATTTCGAAGAAAGTTTGTCTGCAAATAAACATGCGGGTGAAACGTACGAAACAGCCCGCATTTAACAAGTGGTACAGGTAGAAATGTAAGAGGGTAAACTTTTGTACAACTATCTGTAAACCGATCTAACGCACCCCTCGAACTATGTTCCCCAGTTGTTTATCTGAAGAATCACTGGCATGCGCGACATTACCCTGTCACTCACTCCGTGAATGTTCGCGCTAAACTACGTAAAACAAATGGTGTTTTGTAAGGGCTGAATTTACCAAAGTCAGACAACTTTTATTTGTCGAATAAAAGATAGTAGAAGTATTACAAAAATTTCAAAAATTCAAAATTAATTCACGGGACAAGACTTACCTTTACTAAATACAAAAGTTTGGACGAATTGGCCCTTAGGGGATTCTTCTACGAATATCTTAAATTCCTTTCAGAACGTTTTCAATTTCTATTTAACAATATCTTACCTTTTGTTTCAACGTAAGTACTTTTGTGGAATCCATATCTATACGGTCTAAATCGATAAGGTCTTCGATGTGGCGATCGCAATAATTATTAAAATTTTAGGCAGTTTACAGCCCAGACAGTGCCCCAAATATAATTCAACACTATTGGATTGGCCTTTAGTGGTTAGCCCAGTTAAATCTAGTGAAACCTCATATGAAAGGGTAATATGGGTGTACTTATAGGCCTCTGCCTTACCTTTCGGGGAATACAAGCGTGATGCTATGTTATGTTATGAAATGGTAATATCTAGGACAAAACGAGGCCCAATTCCAGTCTACTTTGATCGAATTTATTTATTTTTAGAGTTTAACTCAATTGTATGAGTCTGATGAACATGATTATCTTTTAATCTGCATAATCGGTGGCTTTCATGGAGTGTCGTAGTGAGTAGATTAGAAGTTTTAGCGAAAAGACTTCTTATGTCTAGAGTATAGGTATATTCAGAATACTGAGTAATTACAATATTGTAAACATACATATAACTTTGAATAATCTGCTACTGATTTTGGTATATAGGGAACTCACCACGTCCAATAGTCAGCTTCATGTTCAACTGATGGCTATCATTAATATAAAAGGAAAATTGAAAGGAAAATGATTTTGCCAAAGTGTGCTGAATCAGTTAGAAAAACGAGTTCGACCGAAAACTATATCGTGTCCTAAATTCCGGATCCCCGATAAAACTGCTCACATTTTCCACAAATTTATTACGTCGAATATCCAGTCGGTTCTAGATTTCTTCTTCATAATTATTGTTTTAATGTGTTAGTGTAACACACTAACACAACACACACACACACACACATCACACACACCACATCACATGCACACACACACATCACATCACATTCTCATCACATTTTTTTTGTGTGTGTGTGTTGGTGTTTTAGTGTGTATATTACCAAAAAGAGAAGATAGATGGTGCATGTATTTCGGAACCGACAAGTAATTACTACAGAGCAAACAAGTCTGAAGTACCCTATTTACAAGATAAACCAACACGTTATCAACATCTTCGTGCATTATCCCCTTTCCCACTTGTAATTGTTCTAACTAATCGGTTAATCAACTGGAATAGCCCTCGTTACCTCGGATTCTTAGAAAAGAGATCGTGGTAGTAACAAACTAACAAGGTAGATTTGTGCTGTCGAATTGTAAGAAAAAGTTGGATCCATCCAAGAATATTCGGTGATAAACATGTGTGCAAGTCTGGAACGTCAATTTGCAGAACAATGCTTTCTCTGAATGTGGAAGTTTTGCACATAAAAGTGTCCTAATACAATTTAGTGGTGGGAGGGAACAATAATTCTTGGCCCGACAATAACTTGGGCACCTTCGCTGCGTTCACCTATTTGAATGGAAGACAGCGATTCAGTTCTTTTGAAAATATGGGTTTTAAAATATAAGAGTTATGATTAATGTTCTAAAGGTGCTAGATCATACATTTTTGTTTTAAAATACACTAATTTGTGCCTACAGTAATAACGATAACATTTTTTTTTAATTATTTGGTAGCAGTTTATATGGTAGGTAACTATAATACCTAAGGAGAAATTCCTGAAACAGGAAAGTGAAGCTATAACAGATAATGTAGGTACTACGTTTCAGTTATAAACGCATTACGCTAAATGCCGAAACGCCGCAAACGCGCGTGGATCGCTGGGAGGGGATGCCCTAGGAGGACATATAGTGACCTTATTGGTGATGTTCTTTAGAAAGGTCAGGTGCGTAGTACTCGCAACCGGCGTGCGTGTATGACCAGATGAATGAAAGTAAACGAGGCAAAAGGAGTATGTAAGGATCGTAGCAAGTGGCGTTCTGTAGTTTCTGCCTATCCCCATGGGAAGAAGGTGTGAGTTTATGTATGTATGTGCATTACGATAAAAGTGTTTTGATGCAGTGCTTAGGCACAATCCCCTAGGGCGGACAAGCACGGTTACAATTCTACATTAGGGATCATTAGCGTAACATTATGTTATGTTTATGACATTATGTAGGCTATTAGGTATGTCTTGTTGTTACGCAAGCTGGACATATCTATGTAATACATTTGTGGATAACCATAATTATGATCTGACTAACTACCAAGATAATTAGGATGTAACTTGCTTTTAGATTTAAGCTTACCTATCAATATTTATTTATTATAAAAATTATACTACTTAAGTTGTAGGTTTTCGTATTCACGACCTCAATGAATACGAAAACATACAGTTGAATGAGGAAATGAAAAATATATTCCATACATTTATATTTATCAAAAAGAAACCGTACAACTCCCGGCAGTATCATAATTATCAAGTTTTTTACGCAAATATGAACATTTGGAGGCAATTTGAGACGTACCTGATAATGTAACTTTATTTTTATGACGCGTATAAGTAACATTCGCCCTCTTTTCCTGTGACAGAAATTTAATTTGGTCGGAGACACCTGGTTGATATCACGGCGCGCAAACATCCTTTATATTAATCAAAGTCGGTTTGATATATCTCTTCGTTTTCCCTTCTAGTGTAAAAATACTGTGGAAAATTTCACCGAGTGGTTTTGGAAAGATACCTTAATTTGTTCATAGAGCACTAATATTGTCGTGAAGGAAAGTATCGAGATGAAGTCAATATAATCATCGTAAAAAGCTGATGTGCTGTCGTAAAAAGCGGTAGGTAGCGTAACCTGTCATGTTGGGCATGAATCATAGGTGTGACGTGAAATATGGAGTGTCAAGCTTTCACATTAATGATTGATACTCGATAAGTCGATATGTTGCTTATCCAGCACAACATGAAGATACGGATTTGGTAAAATAGACCTATACCAGACGATATTTGCATCGTTTTACAATACAAAATAACAATTTTTCACACAACCTGCCAAATCAAATTATATGTCATACAAACTTAACCTAAAGTAAGTCATCAAGCTCTGGAGTCTGTACTGAATTTCATTATGATCCGCTAGTCATATGTGATTTGAATTTGGAACATTGGGACAGCAAGTAAAAATCGCATACAAACATTTTCCATAGTACATACTAATCCCATGCATTTACCATTGCCCTAGAAAAATAAATTGTTCGGAAATCGAACTGGCCACCGAGAGTAGAATACAAATTTAAAAAAATGGAACACAAATAAAAAAAAAGCGCGAATACTTCAAATCGCTTTGCTGTTAAACAACAAATTAAACAAAAAAATCTCACACAAATGTCGAGTGACGAAAGTGATTTGACTCCGGAGTACATTAAATCCGAAGCCATTGGAATTGCCAACAATCTACTCCCAGAAAAATCCAAGGAATCGTACATGAAAGCCTACGACGATTTTTACAAATGGAAAACTATAAAAGGTGTCAAGTCTGTATCAGAATCAGTACTTTTAGTCTACTTCCAGCATTTATCATGTACAAAGAAGTAGCATAAGGTGCATCTATTCTATGCTCAGGTCAACAATAAGCATTAAACATAATATTCAAATTACTGGCATTTAAAAAAATACATACACCAAATTACTGGCATCTTTAATAAAGGAAATCGGAAGGACATCCTGCTAAGAAATCAAAAGTTTTCACAGCTCAAAATGTGGAAAGGATTCTAAACGAAGCCCCTGACCACAGCTTTCTTGCCCCAAAAGTAAGTACCTACCTTATGATTGATTTTTTTGTAGCTAAAATAGCTACATACCTACTTACTTATACTTACTAGCAACCCGCTCAGGTATCGATCGCTTGTGTGCGATCTACTGAAGCGTTGCGTAATGTTTCGACAACCCAAAATGTCGAGATTTTTGCGCTCTATCCGAGTTAAATATTATTGTGAACCTTCGTTAGGCTTATGTGTCTATTATTACAATTATATGTGTCAATCAAATCTAAGAAAGTTAATAACTTACGAGTATAATACATAAGAATTAATATATATTAAAGTACGTAACTTTCCTTCCTACTTACTAACCTACCTGTCTATTTTTGTTACAGATGGCCTTGATTTTTGGAGTGAATGGCGTTTGTCGTAGAAATTAACTCTTAAACATTAAAATCGAAGATATAGGAAAACATTTAGATTTGTTGCATGGTAAATTTGCCAGATCATACAAAATCAAAGAAAGGATGGTCATTCCTAGTCCGTGGAGAATACGTAAGAATTTTCGAAAAGTAACAAGCTCTACGCTCCTCTAATATAAACACTAACAGGTTTTTCGTAGCTTGTATTAATGGCAAGTGCATCAGGTAAGTCATTGGCAAAAATAAGGTCAGCACAATGCCGAAAGAAATTTCGAAATACCTAAAATGTACAAATGCTGAGCTCTACACATCATCATTAGCCGACAGCAGTCCACTGCTGGACATAGGCCTCTTCAATTGCACGCCATTTAGCTCGATTCTCGGTAACTCTCATCCAGCTGCTACCAGCCATCCTGCGAAGATCGTCGCTCCACCTAGCCTGAGGGCATCCTACCTTACGTTTGCCGATTCACGGTCTCCACTCAAGAACACGTCTACTCCAACGGTCATCGGTTATACGGTTAATATGGCCGACCCACTGCCACTTCAGCTTCCTTATTCTGTGAGCTATGTCAACAACTTTGGTCCTCTGCCGGATCACCTCGTTGATTCTATCCCTCAGAGAGACTCTAAGCATAGTTCGAGCTCTACACGGGTCATTGTTTCAGGAGAACATCGGCTACTCTATTGGCGGATTCTGCAGCAGACATGACCGAAATTAAAAGATACGGTGGATGGAAATCTCATGTAGTAGTGGAGGGCTACATTGAAAATTCTATAAGAATAAGTGGTTCACTTGGAATCGTTGGTGACAACATAAAACTAAAAACACCGTCGATAACTTATCTTTGGACACCTTTGTCACCGCAACCATCCACATCAAAACTATTCATCTAGCCCGCTGCCTCAAGCACCACCTTCACCAACTATCACGATCCAAAATGATCCTCAGCGGGGCAAGTTTCTGAAACTTTACTCAACAGCCAATTCGCAAACAAACTCTACCTCCACTTCAATAAACGTACTGAATAAAAACATAACTTTGTGTTTCCACAACGCTCTAATGTATCAAATATTAACTTTAATTTTAATTGTTTAATAGGTCTAGTAACTGTATTGTAATTTTAATAAATACTTTAATTCTCGTACCTACTATTGCTTTTGATTGTCCAGTAAATGGTGTGAAAAGTAGAGTATCCTCCTCGGGGATAAACGTGCCTTCGTCTTGGGCGACCTTGTATCCCTCGCTGCACTCACGATTCTTGTCTTAACTCGCACGCTTTGCTCGGGAGTTAACTCAAAACTCTCTCGCTCCGCTCGGGAGTTAACACTAGAATCCTCCATTACGCTCGGGATTCAATACGGCGCCCGTGACATAAGACACTGCTTTATCCCCTTGGTGCATATTCTACTGTTAATAATTTATTCATAATTGAAATACTTGATACTTCTTAGCAGCCGGGTAAAAAAAACCGTCCCAAGTGCGAGTCTAACTCGCACACGAAGGGTTCCGTACCACAATATTGAACAATATTGAACACTACATATTTAAAAAATAAACGTTTCTAGTATGGGGATCTCTTAAATATTTATAATTTTTTTATTTGTTGTTATAGCGGCAATACAAATACTCATTATATTCATGAGACACCGCCCGCAGACAGACGGACGGATGGACGGAGAGATGGACGAACGGACAGCGGAGGCTTAGTAATAGGCACCCTTTGGGTATGGAACCCTAAAAATGAGATGCTAAACAGAATTTTATTTTAACTGTTTGTAAAACGAAACTGGCTAAGGCCGGCCGTACTTTGGACGCGTTTTTGTATGAATTACGAACGTACGAACGTGGTCGTACGAACGTAGCGCGGTCCATGAATGCGTATAAAACTTACTCGCATCCAGTGTGCGCGCTCCCATTGTACTTAATAATTAAGGTCGGGATTCTTCGTGCGTGTTCGTATGTTTCGCACGACTCAAATTCGTACGAAAACGTGTCCCAAGTGAGGCCCGCCTTACGCTGAAGGCCGTTATAGGTGATTATGGATTTCATTACTGCGTTAGAAGAATAATGTATAATACGTAACAAAAAAAATTGGTGCCTGATGGTACTTGTTCTGCAACTTAGGTACATTATGCCTGCAAATAGTACCCATAGTTCAGTTTTAGTTTCAAAGGATAGTCGGCTGTAGTAATGTACATAGTTGAGTGGCCACCTGGCAGCCATGCCATGCCGGAGTTGCAATATTGTTATATTCCTCGCTAATATTGTTACAGTTTGCAGGCAGGCAGCACGGAATGAGCTCCTCAGTCCGCGTGTTTAACTAACTAAAACATAGCTGTGTGGAGACTGTAGTGCATAAACACAACGTGCTCGGCCAAAAACATGGTTATCTTAAATTTTTATTGCATGTAGCTTTTTTGTATCATGGAAAAAAACAAACTATTAGAATGGTCTGATAGGGTATCAAAAACATAATATTTTGTATGGTTGGACGCATTTCATAACGAGCCTTATTTTACCCCTTTAACTTCTCTCAAATTCTCAATTATAAGAGTTTTCCGTTAATACGGAGTTGCTAATAGCGTTAGCAAAGTTACGCGACAAAACAGCTCTAATCCCTGTTCATCAAAATTAACGTAGTGCGCTCAAACATAACACTAACATCGGCAAAGTTGAACATACTTCAGACAGTTGCTATGGAACCACTTCTTACCGACGAGGCACTTAGGGACTTCTGATCGGGGTTTTTTCAAGATTTTCACGTCGATTAATGTTAGTTGATGTTCTAGTTCGTGCCATGTTTTAATTATCTACACCGAAGGAAGGAAGTTCTGCAACATTGCTCGTAATATAAATTTACATTTTAACGGGCAGTTTTGTGCAGTCGGGCGGAGCGGCCGCTTGAGATATAAGCTTATAGTGCCCGACATGCATTTAAACTGCCTTATGAACGCTTTTAAATTATTATCATACCCACATATTGAATACGTGAACATTTTTAGTTTCCGTGCAGGTAGCTTCTATTCGAAGAACAATTTACTGTAGTACTTTACGATTAAGTGTACGATATCTAGGCTTCAAAGCAAAAAGTTTCGCTTCCAGGCTCGAAGGCAACTACTTCAATTTAAATTGCACCTCTTTGATATAAGTAAAACAACTTTATCTAACTTAATTTGAGATAGTGTCGAGTTTCCGGAACTTATTTCAGTAGATATAGCTTCACAGAAAACTTTTGTGCTTCGGCGCATTTAACAGCTTCAGTGCTGAAATGAAGCTACGGCGACACTAGTGTTACTCACCTTCTGCTTACACTTTTTTTTAACCTCTTTTCTTGGTTTCAACTTCAGCGTCTTAAAAAATCGCCGAGTAGTCGGAAACACTTTAAAACTTTTTTAATCTGTGACGAAACTTCGTTCGCGTTGTCAGTGAACAGCGAGGCTTCAGATTTTTCTGAATTGCTTTTAGGATTGTTAAATTTTTTACTTTCCGAATTGAAAAGGAACTTTTGTAGTTGGAGAACGGGTCATCTCGTTATCTGCTTTAAGTATCTCACTGCAACTTTGCCCAGGAACTGTGGTAGAACTTTTGAGTATGTTTAACCTTATCTAAATTATTCATAGGGATGTATTTACTCGTATCTCTATCATTTAAAACTTGTACTTTTTAGAATAAACTAAGTTAGTTATGCCTTTTACTAAAAGTCCATTATAGTTTGGGGCTGTGCAGAGCTAGTTTGAGGGCCTGTAACGGTTTTTTAAAATTTTACCCGAAGCTAATTAAATTTCGCAGTTGTCTTACTTGCCTTTCGAGTACCTACCTAGAAACTGCATTTATCTAGTGTTCGGACAGTTAGCCATAGTTCTGACCCTGTTAGAGGGCTAATTAAAACGTCCCCGGGGTGAAGCATGTCGCGGCTAGCCGCATGCCTGTCACTGTGACTGCAGCTTCCGCTCCGATAATGCTGGCCTCGGAAATTCACCAGCTCTCCAACAGGCACGTTACATTTTGTGAGGATTAGACGGCTGTCGGACACGAGTGCATGTTGCCAATGATAAGCGGTTACAATAAATTAAGCAGTCTTGTATGACGAAATCAACTGAATGGTTTCCATAATTTTGTGTTTTTGAGACTTTTATTATTTCTGATTGTTTATAATTATCTATCTGTTTTTTTTAAATTATATAATAAAGATTGGCAGGGACATCGACGCACAACCATGGATTCAGCACATCATTCTGAACCCCCTGCGCTGAAATTTATAGCAGGTTATTAAAAAAACAATACTATGCCATACATTTTAAGCGCGTGGGTATTGTATTTTTTCATGAAACAGCTGTTTTTTTACTGCACGACAAAAAAAACTATTTTAGGGTGTTTTTTATTTTCTATTTTAGGGTCTAGAATCATGTGCTAAATTCATGGTATCAGATGGCGCGTCGATGTCCCTGCCACCTACTTTGGAGCTCCACTGCCATTGTCTCGTGTAAAGTGAATTACGAGCAGATATTAGGAAACAAACACGACATAATCGTATTTCCCCCTAAGCTGTTAGAATTAATCACACGTTACGCGAATACGCGTTATTAGCAATTCAATAGGTGCTATGTAGCTTAAAAGTGAGTTAATGTTGTCATATATCTGTAACGGTTTTACAGCGCGCGCAATAAAACGTGATGTTACGATATGTGCTCAAGGAATTATGAGCCAAAATTAAATTTTTAATATCCTGGTAGTAATAACATCCTAAAATTGTTACGATCGTCGTATCATAGTACATTTTTACATTAGGTACTGGAGAGCATTAATCACGAGGGCCAGGCGAGATCGACGGACGGTAAATAATTTACTGCTGATATCGAGCCTTCTCTCCATAAATCCTCGTCACGAAATAGCAACCGGATTGACAGTCACTCGATTATAATCAGTGGTGGCGCCCCTCATCTGATATTCTGTATTAATCACCGGCTAAGATCGTTGTGGGCGAGAGGCTGTCTGTTTACAGCTTAGGATTACTGCAAACTAACCAGGGATCGTTGGGCTTAATAGGAGCGCAACAAAGTCGCTCGTGAAGCATTTTGGTGTGTTGATAATGGCTTGCACAAAGGATCTGTATTTCCAACGGGCTTAGGACCACGTGTGTGCATGCTGTAGCTTGCGATAAACGCGGCTCAAGCGATTGTAAACACGAGGCCTGCAAGGAACTCATGAATTTTGCACGTCGTAATAACGCATCAAGTATAGGAGGCAATCGTAACATGAAGCAAGTAGCTTCAGGCTATATTTACTTGCATGTTTTATAAATATACGTTGTATTTCTTTTCACATCGAGAATTTGCCAGTAAAATCATATAATAATATGTTATTACTTAGACTGGGTTTTTTTACATTAATTTTTTTACTGTCCTGTCAGCCTATGCTGTTTCAGTCCTGGACAAAGGCCTCACTTCAATCCTTCTTTCGCGAGCCCGCGCGTCCTTTTTACAGTTTTGACGGAACCCAACCGACTGGGTATTATAAGAAAAAAAATTACTTGGCAAAAAATCTCATTTATCTGCATTGATAATGCTTCGTTTTTAATATAGCACAAATTTCAAACGTTACCGGAAAAAGTATACACAATAGTACTATCTTCGGCCGAATCTAACAGGAAATTGTGCTATATATTTGAGCGGTACAGAATTACTTACATCGGGGGGATCCAGAATTTTATACACGTAGGAAAATCATAAATAGGAAGACCCTTTCCTCCCTGAATCATTTATCGTCCGATACGATAACTGTGTGTATGTATCGGTTATATATTCTTTGAACAGATCAGTGATATTTTAGCTCTGTGAGATTACGTTCCACTTCGTTCCGTCATCGTACTTTATTAAGAGCAATCTCGGTTGCTATCTCGCCGCTTATTTTGTTACGTAGAAATTATACAACCACTTCACTTTGTTGATGAAATGCGACAAGATTGTTTTATGATGAGGTAAGGAGAGCATTTTACCTTTCCACTATGTCCGATGTGCGACCCTTTTCAATGTCCATGGATGTATGTATTAGTACGTCAAAAGGTCCATAAAGATGGAGGTCCATTAATGGATGGTATCATGAGGCAAAAATATAGAATGTGCAATATGATCAGTGTACTTCTTACACTGATCATATTGCACATCCTATATTTTTATTAACTTAAGCCTCTATCGCCATCCATTAATCGGTTCAATACACATAAATGAGTTGAATTGGAAGCACGTATGTATGTGTAGGGAATACATACCTTCGGTATAGATTGAACTGTTATACCCACTTAGCAACGAGCTTGAAGTCGAGTCCAACTTTAATGTTCTTCAATTCTTAGTTGAAGTTATAAGGAAAGTTAAACAGTTGATGCGTTTCAGGGTTTTCCTTGCTCTCGGATATTCATAAACATTAAAGTTTTATTACCTAGTGCTGCAGATGAGTACAGGTAGTAGTTCTATAAATCACAACATTTTAATATGGGAAATATTTAACTGACCCTCTAATAATTTATGGACATTTTAATGATGCACGCTGTTTTTAATAATTGAGCCTCTATTGAACTTTCTAGCCTTTTCTCACAGTTGGTCGCATTAACTAAGCTAGGATACCCCGACCAAACGGGTTAGGTTAGGTTGGAACCGTGACCTATCACGCGTGAGCTGAGCGAGCGAAGCGAGTGGTGACGCGGTAGCGGCCGCCGAGCGCTACATCTGAGTTGCTCACAGATTATAGGCTATTTCGTATTTTTATTACCCCAAAATAATAATTATTTGAGGTTCACAAAAAAAGGCGCAGTCATTATATTAGAGTATTCAATAATATTTTTAGGAAAGCAAAATGGGATTTATTTGAAATTCGATTAAATTTATACTTATACATATTTAGAAATATTTTCTCAATTCTGATATGATAGAGTTCATCGAGTTGAGAATGGCTTGCTAGTACAGGGGTCATGTGAACCCTGATATTTATTGGTCACGCATGCAAGACATATGGAGACAATAATCTAGTAAATTTTAACCTACAGGTTAGCATCTAGCAGCAACACGGAGATGAATGCTGGACAAAGATTTTGTAGTCAATAAATCGAGTCCGACATATGATTTTTTGGAGATACCTTTAACAAAAAATAAAATCCGATGAGGTTCAACGAGGAGAAAAGGTTTGGTTCTTTTTAAGTAATATTCTATCAGCCCGTATAAATATATTTTAATAAAGTTATTACAACACAAATGACACAGCAGGACAAAAATAGCACAAAGCTAAATATAGCTCCCTCGTAAATTCTACACATATGCACGCGTACCCTCATGTATCTATTTATATCGGTATTATGTTGCGGGAGGCTAAATTTATGTTAGAATTAACTGCCTCCCGGCAACTGGTTTGTAGGCCAGGCTCGTTCGAGCTTCAATTTTGCATCCCGTTTAGATATTAAGGTGTGAGGGTGTAACTTTGAGAAGTGGACCACCTGAGCTCGGTGTATCTTAGCCGAGTAAATAATAGCCTAGATTAATATAGTAATAGAACTGCCCCGGAGTGCGGCCTTTGTCGGTAGAATATTAATTCTCTGGACAATGGGGTAATGGAAAATTATGCATTGCCTTGTGTATTGAGGTATGCCTTTCTCGGGTTCAGATTCATTGTGCTCCTAGCTTTATTATGTGAATATGGAAGCTGAAGGTGAATAGGAGCGTTAAATATGCAGTTTCTGGTTTCATCCCATGGGTACAAATACATGTTTAATAATTTATTGTGCATTAAATAGTTGCGTTATAAGTTTAAAATTAAAATAATAATGGTAGTATGAAATATAAAACGGCATTTCTTCCTATATCTTTCATATAAGTAGTCTTAAGTATTAAGGAATATTCAAGGCCAGGTCTGTTTTTTAGATAAGTGTGTTCAATCGAACAGAGTGAGTAGTATTTTCATTAAACGTTTAATTCAAACTGTCAGTACGAAAATACTAACCAACCAGTAACCACAATACATGTGTCTCGTGACATGAAGTCCGACCATTGTTTATAGAAAAACCAACCTTTAAAAGGCTCTATATTTTGCATTTGAACCGGAATATAACAAAACTGGCCAAAGCAACAGCCAATTTTGGAATTCTGTTTTTCATTCAATACGTTACAAGTTCGAATATGTTATATTCAGTGGGATTTATAGGCAAAACGGGAGGTACATGCAAATGCGGAACAAAGACTAGCGTATCACAAAACAAAAAGCACATAGCTGTGGCATAACTTGTTGGGTGAATCGTTTTAGTGATGCGAGTTGTTGCGGGAAACTACGGGATTTTCCTGCTATATAAATGCGACGAAATGGAGAGCAATCAAACTGCTATCGTCAATCTATTGACTGATATCGAAGTTGAGGATTTTCTTTAATTACTTGTTTAAATATACTTTTTGAAACGCTTAAACTAATGTCACTTACAAAAACACTTAAAAAAAAGTATAATTAAGTGTTTTATTTAATTGTGAAAGAAATGCTAATGAAAATCCAACCACAGATATTACACGTCCGCTGTGTAATAAAATTGCAGCAATATGAGCCAACGCGTAGGCGAGCGTAGCTGCCCTATAATTTGCTACGACAGCGTAACCGGCGTGCTACGCCGTAGTAGCAACATTTAAAATTGGGAAAAAAAGGGTTTATTTATAAACGTTGCTTAAAGTTAAGAGACGTTTTAACGTGTAAAATGTATGGTTAAACAGTCACTAATCATAACTTAATTTTAAGCAACGTTTATAAGGAGAAAATCTTTATCTTTACATATTACAAATTTCAGTCGCTTTTTGTGACTGTCTGTATGAGCGCATTGTTCTTCTAAGCTGTGTAATGGATTTTGACGCAGTTTTCACCATCATTTAGAGAATTTATTCCGGAAGGTTTATGAGTAGATGTATAAACATTATATTATAGCGCTAGTGTATTATATTTTAACGTCAAGGATAGTTAGCTGCATTCTCCCGTCTGCTTTTGCAACTAGCAGTTGCAGCAGCTTGCCAGATGAATAAACTGCTAAATCGCCATAATTACTATTGATTAAGGCGATTTCCCTTTTGTTTGCTAATCGCAGCAGAAACAAGGGTTTATGTTCGCGAACTATCAATATCAATATATTTGGTACTATTTACCTCTTCCTACAATTTTGCAACTAAATATGCCTAACTATCTAAATCTCCGTGTTCGGGGTTAGTATGCTAATCGCGACAGCACTAGGTGTATCGGGCGCGGGTCGTGCGGCCCGCGCTATCTGTGGCGTTTACTCGCTCCGCTGGATATAGTGAAAAGCGTCCGTTGCAATCTCTGCCCACGCTTGAACACTTCGCTCTCACTGCGTATATATTGTTCCCCGCTATCACTTAGATATATTGTTTTATAAATGCTATGTGCCGCAGTACCGCGCTCCACTTCCCCTACGAGGAAAAACTTCGAGCCATTTTAAAACGCAGCAATAAATTATTTTGGAATTTATATGGAACTGAAAGGAAATCGAATAATGGAAAGACTGCCCGTTTGTTTTTTCTGCCCCATAAATGTCCACTGGAGGAACGGAATTACGAGTTGCGTAAGCAAGGAGGTTGAATTTCTTTTTTTTTATTCGTTCGTATGTATCAGATCTGACTAAATATAGGTACATATTTGGAATAAAATGTTCAAGGAAAAGTCGCATGATATTTTTTTTTCATACTAATGGCGTGTTCTGTTCGATGCTGTTCATCATTAGTGGATATGGTTCAGATCAGTCGTAAAGTTTTAACGAGCGGTCCCGGGGGCGCACATACTTATGTAAGCATATCATATACGCATGTCATAGTTACTCATATCTTTCAAGGAACTTATCTTACTGTGGAAGTTATTGTGTATTAATTTGTTAGTCTCATATTATGGATAGCAAAAAACTACATGTAACTTAACAACATTCAATCGTAACTAAACATTTTTTTTTAATATATATTTTTCACTTTATCACTTCGAGACTGTTTGAATTTGAAACCGAAGTCAGTGTCAGTGTCATTTCATTTTTGTTTTTAGAACCTGTTTTACTGACAATACTGAATTTAAGTGTCTTGTTTCTGCCTATGTATAGAATCCCTTTTATATACCTACACTAGCGACCCGCCCCGGCTTCGCACGGGTTGCGGTACTTATCTACGGCGTACCCTACCTACCTACCTACCCTACCTACCTACCCTACCTACCTACCCTACCTACCTACCCTACCTACCTACCCTACCTACCTACCCTACCTACCTACCTACCCTACCTACCCTACCTACCTACCCTACCTACCTACTCTACCTACCTACCTACCCTACCTACCTACCTACCTACCCTACCTACCTACCTACCCTACCTACCTACCTACCCTACCTACCTCCCTAACTCCCTACCCTACCTACCAAAAAAAAAAAAAAAAAATTGATGTTGGCCGATTCTCATAGATACCGGATAAGCACAAAAAATTTCATCAAAATCGGTTAAGCCGTTTCGGAGGAGTATGGCAACGAAAACTGTGACACGAGAATTTTATATATTAGATATTGATGAATTACCACATTGCAGACATTGACTGCAGAAGTAATTACTTCATTTAGTTTGTTTCTCAATAATAGGTGAAGCTAGGTACCCAAGACCACAACGGTTGATTAGTTCTCTGGCTAATAATAGGAAACGCATCGCTAACTAAGTGTTTGTTAATCAACAGAGAGATATCCGTTCATTCTAATTGAATCAGACCAGAAATGTGTTTGACTAATACAGACATAAATGTAGAATAATCGCGTCAGTAATTTCCTGGTGTGTTGCATCGTATTCCAATCTATTTGAAATAAATAATAATTCATAGGACAGGACGTAACTAACTTAACGCGCTGCCCAAACGTAGGACGCCGAAATCGCACAGTTAACTGTATTGGTACATATTGCAAGCCAGAAAAAAATTGAGTGTATTTTCAAACGTTCAAATAAAAGACTTATTCAAAAATATTTCTTAAAAATAAAATAGTATCGTGATAAAAAAATCGTAAAACAGAGCTTAAAAAATATTTTTCGTCGCATAATTCTCAAAATGTTGAGCGTAAACTATCATATTTTATGAAATGATAATAAAGTGAATTCAATCAACTACAGAAATACCTAAAAATTATTCCACTGAGCCGTGCATTTATTATTTTATTTAATTAAAACTGCAAAATTTGGTGGTCATTCGATTCAACAACTATCAAACTCATCGCTGTTTGGAACCTTATTTGTTGCCGCGATGCGCTATTGTCAATTACCTAGAAATTTGCTTCTTACCGCGCCTTAATCTTTGATTGTTATTTTTTTGTATCTCATATACTTAATAATATTATAACATAATGTCACGCCTGTAATCCCTGTAGGGTTAGGCAGAGTTGTAGGTGTTTAGTACACCCACATTTCGACAGTTATGGGGAGCGAGCCTATTGCCATCAACTGGGTACAAATCCAGACTCTGGGCTTCTACTGAGAAATTCCTGATGAAAAACTCAATAACACTTTATCCGACCTGGGAATTGATTCCAGAACCTTATACTCAGTAGGTACTAGCTCAACGAGGCACTAAGTATGTTATATTATTGCAAAAAATTAAAAATAAATCTTATGACTGAAGATGTTATAACTAGGCAGCCATGGACAAATCATTCTAGATGTAAACACATCGATAGCAACTTCGCTTTATCACATATGTCAATAATCTTCTGCAAAGCCGAAGGAGAGCTTATTATATCCTTACCAACAGACATTTATTTAGCTCATTTATCGATTGTATGTGAAGAAATATCGATGCAATTAAGTGTAACAGACTAATTGTGGCTCTGGCGGTTAGGACGCCCTACCCTAGCGTCGCATCAGCCGTCTAAATTAGATTCGGCCATCGCGACCGTATCCCAACTTATTTCGATAGAACAGAATATATTCCAAGCTGATACATGCGATAGATAGGGAGAAAATATGAAGACGTTCCCGAACAGATCAAATATCTAGCGAATATGAACGACCATGTTCGTATATGTACCTAGCTATGTAGGTATATCTGTTCCATATGTATGTAGTTGTGAGTCTTCCTCATTCAGAGTTGACTTTGATGTGCAAGTACTGGCCGCGAGCTAGTTAATTAATGTTCAACCAGTCTTTTCTCATTAGGAGATTGTGGCCGTCTGTGTTTTGTTTTTGTTGATGATTAGTTCTCGTTTTTACATGAGGGTTACCAGTCTTATCAAGGGGTATCGTGTTCTCAGTAACTGGGTTGTGGAGGTCAGATAGGCAGTCGCTGCATGTAAAATACTGGTATTCAGCTGCATCTGGTTAGACTGGAAGCCGACCCCAAGGTAGTTGGGAAAAGGTTATGCAAATTGATATAGCATAGCCTTTTCCCAACTACCCCAACGTAGTTGGGAAAAGGTTATGCAGACTATTGAAATTAACTTTGAATTTGCGACATCCACGCGGGCAAAGCCGTGGGCAGACCTAGTTGACCGAGCGAGCGCCAAGTGCGAGCGAAGTGTCTCCGTTTCAGCTTGGGCAAAAATGCTTTCGTATGTCCGGACCGGCGGATGTCTGTTCTCCTCTACAGATCGCATTTCTCAACCGATTCTCGTGAAATCTTGTAAGCAGGTTTGATAATTATGTGTAGTTTTTTGTCGATGCTGTTTTTCGAAGTTTTACAAAATGGGGGAGATATGGGGGATGGAATGAAAAAAGAAACCTATTTCGGCCATTTCGCGCTTTTTGTTTCAGGATTTTGTTTTAAGGTGTGCCTGTGAACGTTTACTCAGTTTTAAGCTATCCAAAGACAGACTCGTGAGGTCTACAGCTCACAGAGCCACTAGTGTATAATATTTATAGATATAGATGCATGTACCCACAGCATGGTATGAATTCTATCGTAAATTAATACTAGCATTATTAAACTAGTGCCGTTTGGAAGAAGACGGGTCTGTACCAAACAATCCATGATCGGAACAGCGATTGATTCCGCACACACAAATATTTGTCTGCAGCGGTCAATAAGCATTGTAACCGAACAGACTGGTCACTATGTAAGCATACAATTTAATCTAAACCTCGCCATTTATACTCGTAGTTTCCATTACAATTGAAATCTGGTTTGTTTTCATAGCTTTGAGTATGCTTTTACATGTATCGCAGATTTATATATATCGCAGTTGATGTGTGTTTTTTTTACCATCAATATTTCTTTAATATTTCTCTACCACTATAAAACGAGTGTTTATACGTCTAGTATTTTTCCTAAAGATATATTCATTCGTCGTAAAGTGCTATATAGTATCGAGGCTATATGTATAGGACACATATCTTTATTCAATATTTGACGATCATATCAAGCTCTCTCCGGCTCCGTCAAGAGGATTGGTGAAGCGAGCAATAATGCCCGTTTCCGCTTAATGCTTCGATGAATTGGGTAACGTTACGCGCTTCGAATTTGTGGGAACATGATCATTGGCAATAGGTACTACCAATATATGCGAACATTGCCTGAAGGTGTCTGTTAACATTGCTTTTGAACAACTTTATACATTTATCTCATAGCTTTATAAAGTATTTATATTGTTATTAAAACCAAATTGAAACTATTCTAGTATTATTTTACTAAATAAGATAAAGTTATTAAAGCCCGTCTGGGCATCTTAATTTCAATTAATATTCTTCTTTTGATCGAGCGGCCTTAACGACGACATCTAGATTGGTTTTGAGTTCATAATTGCTAAGACAAGCGAGCCGAACACAGGGATAAATTGATCATATCTTTGGATAGACGAAGGTTCTTGAGTTGTTTGCGCGATCGAGTCGAGCTCAAAACAAACGCAAACAATCTTAGTTAAACAATGTTTTGTTAGTTCATTTATCATTATTTCTTATTTATTTGCCTAAGATCTGAGTAATTATAATTAAATTTTGGCGGTATTAATATTCATTCTCTACCAAAAGTGTGTCACTTTTGATAGAGAATGAAAATTAATACCGCCTTATATCTTTATTAGTTTACTATCTTCTGCCCGCGACTTATTTCGCGTAGAAGTCGTAAGTCACCACGATATACTAAAATAACAGCCACATTTGTATAGAAATCCCTAGTTTTCGGCGTTTCTCAGCAGCCAAAATATACAGAAAGTCAGGACTGGCGACGCGTTAGCAAGCGACGTATAGTTGTCCACCCGCAGCCTTCAGTAGAATTTTCCCATTGCTTGCGAATTTTAACGTTTTTAGTCAATGAATGAATGCCGGTGCTTGGGGAAGGACTATGTCCAGCAGTGGACGTCTTTCGGCTGAAATGATGATGATGATGATGATGACAAATGAACGCCTGCGTTACTTTCTTCATGTACTACCTAATTGCACAACACTGATACACTGACTAATACTTTCTTACAGATTATTTCTGACGAACGGGAGTCACTAAAATAATTTACCGATACTAAAATGATTCAATCAGTTTGTTCCGCTTGCGCGGCGCGCGGCGGTGCGGCGCGACTGTCACATAAAATCCCGACGTGGTAGGTAATTGTTTATCAGTCGCTAACAGTTCAGTCGGAAACGATTACGTGGAGATTGGTAGTTGTGTCTTGCTAACACACTCCCTGTCACCTGTCAACTAACGAAAATCTCTAAAGATATGGCACAGCTGACGGTTATAGCGAGTCACACTGATTAGGTGAAAATGATCCGAGAAAAACTGTGTTTGTAAAATGATCTTTATGGCTAAAAATATAGGTATACTGTAGAGATCAATCGGCATGACGCTCATGTTTTGCACTATGGTTTACTACATGTCAAGCCATTACATCTTACAGTATTAGTTCTAACAAGATACTCGTGTTCTGGCTGTTAGATGAAAGTCATCAAAAGTCAGGATGATCTCACGACTATTCGTAAAGTTCGACCAACTATTTTACTTTGCAGAGTCTGTCTTGGTTAAAACAAAGGCAAGTCATAAAAAAGCTCTTTCAATCATAATTAGGAAAAGAAAAAAGTTTTAAGTAAGTAATTACTTAAAAGTTTTTCGTCGTTACCGTTTTTTCTCGTCGTAAAACCTGTAGTTTTTATGTAACGTGGCGCGAGCGAGAAGTCACATCTAAATCCTTTCTGATATTACGGTCGTGGACGAAGCGATGAGAAATATGTATGATGTATGAAGTGTGTAGTAGATATGATAAATGCGAGGCGAATCCAACCTAAACCTCCCGGGACGGTACTCTCCTAAACTCAGGTAGGTGTGCAAGTACTAAACTCATCGCACAAATGGTTTTGTTATTTAGTCCGTCCCTCCGTCCGTGAAATCGCATTTTATCCCTTCTTGCCCCACTTATGGTTGAATTTGTGATCCTTTCTCGGTGTGCGTCCGCGTTATAAAAGGAATGTGCTCGGCTAGTATGTTTCAAAGCCACGTCTTTGCCGAGGTCTGCGAAGTGTCAGATGCACGGGATACTTGTTAGCTAATGATAGTGCACTTGCAACGTTGTTTAAGTTGGCACTGTGGCACTGCTACGGGTGATATTGACTAAAAAATAGTATTTAGTGTTAATGTTGTAATTTTCCTTCGTATTTTCCGAATTCACTCTGTATAACCTGTTAAAAAAAAAATTGAATAAGATTAAAAATACATCAAATCAAAATCAAATCATTTTTATTTCAGGAATACACCCACAAAGAAATTAAACCATATTACAATTTAATTATAAAAAAAAGATAAATTAAATTAATACAAAACAATAATATTAAATAAAATAAATTAAATATTACTTTACATTACAACAAAGCAAAAGATAAGTATTATTTTAGCTGGAGTATTAATTGCTATATACGAAGAAATAATTTACCTCGTTTATGGCCCTCAATATTCCATTGTTAGATATGTTTTTTGTTTCCAACACTATTAAATCGATCTTATTAAATTACAATACATAAACATTAATTTATATTTAAGCATTTTAAGCATTGATCCAGAGGTTTCCGATTCCTAATTCACTGCTCCCTTTGGGAAGGTCTGTCATCATGAATCACGGGGCGGGTCACAATTATTCGCTGGATCTACGGTGATTTTCCCTCAGCACTGCTAAATATAGATCGTTTCTAATGTGACTGATGAATTGTTTAGTCACCCGAGATTGTGGCGAACTCTCACTATGTAAGTAGGTAGCTATGTATCTTGTATTGGATTTCATGAGCGTAGGCGTTAATGTACATTTAATTCAAGCGATTCTATGAAGTTTATTTAAGAGGGCGCATAACGGTACACTAGCGCCACTCCTTTACAAACAATATTATCATAATCATAATCATTTATTTGTCATAATATGGTACATTATAATGATACAGACAGATAACAGCACAGCGTGGTACAGACACGACGCAACAAAATTCGATTCAAAGAAAAGCGGTCACATTCCTTTAGATCGTATTTTGTTGCTTCGTGTCTCAATATTAAAGTTTATAAAACGTTTTAGAAAATTCTAGACACACTTACCGAGGGTCCTTACAAGCCGTTATTCATTATTCCTTCTCAGTCATGAGATAATATTTTTTAAAGGACTGGCGCTAGTGGACCGTTGTGCGCCCTCTTAAGTAGTTGATTTTCAAGGAACCGTTGGTTTTGATCTCTTGAGCTTTTGGATAAACATTATTTTTGCACTGCGATATTTTTGTATCGGATGGAATTCGTGTCGTATTAACAAGCAAAAATGACCAAAGCTACAAACTTCAAGTGCTGATCACACGAGTGCAGCTGGTTTCTTACTAGAAGTCAGCTTACGACCAGTAAAGAGCTTCAGACGCTTATATATTTCGGGTTTGGAAACAAGCAATACCCACATAGGGTGAGAAATACGAAGGCATTAATTTGTTGTTTGTATTTTAATTTTGATAACTCTGATACTTTTGTGTTCTTATTCAATGTTCAAAGGTAATATCTCTAAACTAAATTAAAGTTGGAGCAGTTGTTTTAAGGTGGATCCTCAGCTCGCCAAATTCAACATACGACGTAAAACAGAGCTGCAATTTGAACAAACCTAAGAAAATTAGAATTTGGCGGGCTACAGCTGAGGATTCACCTTAAAACCTCCATGTCCTTATGTAACGTTTTATATGACTATTGTTTTCTCAAATTGGATTAGGTACATTTAATATTTTCAATGTACAGGATCGAAATTGGATAAGATATAAGCAGTAATAACGAACAAACTAACATTATACGGAACTGAAAATTATAGAAATAGAATTTGGCGTGCTGCCAGTAACAACAGGCTCGCAGTGGATTGGTGATTGCGCGCCAATATATGGTCCATTCTATACGTATATTGGCGTAGCTCGATACTGTTTCCGTAAAATGTCATGAGTTTAAATGGTTGAATTGCGGATGCTTCCATTTCTATTATTGTGGCACTGAAATTAGATACACCATAAAGTCAGGATGATGGGGGTAGGGAAAAACATAAAAACGCATGCTTATCATTAATCATCCATTGTTTCTCTTACTCTGGGGTAAGATTCAAAGGGAATGTATTTTTAAGGAATGTACTTTGATTATATGCTTGTTTTTCAAATTATTATGCATTTTGTTGAAATTAAACGCCAAAGCAGTTTTGCAGAATTGCACTATCGTCGTAGTAAACACGAGACCGACACAGTAAGGCCCTTTAACACACACTTTTTTCTTGCCGTAAGAAACTACGGTTTATTCGCCGTGTGTAGACACGGTCGTCGTGTTGTATGGATCACTATGGAAGCTTGTTGACGGACACGTTTTTTCTACGCCGCGGTTTATACGCCGTGTGTATTAGGCACGGTTCGTCTGTGTTGTATGGATCACTATGGAAGCTTGTTGACAGACAGAAATTGTTTTTTCTGTGGTGCGGTTTATGCGCCGTCCGTAAAGAAACCGTGCCGTGTACAAAGGGTCTTAGGATATTTTATTTTTATAAGCTGCAGTTACAGTCGCGGTAGCCGCAGTTATAAACGGTACCTTAGGAAATGTGCATTCATTTGAAATAATTACTTAGATGAGGAAGTGCTTTAGAGAAGAAGTTGTGATTCGCGGCTGGCAATGAAATTCTTCTACAAAGTCAAACAGCCGAAACTTGAGCAATTGCGGTGTCCCGCAATGAGTTGCACTCATGACGCAATGCACTGTTACATAGTTTGCGAGATTTATCCCTTCAATCTCCGCTACATTGGGGGCGCAGGGGGCGCGGCAAGCGGCGCGGCGCAGTCACTCACTCTAATGGGGTAATAACTACACTTGAACGTGGCAATTTGTACTACATTTTTTCGCTAAAAACTTTTTCCTGTTAGTGAGCTTTGAGCTCGGAATGTTGTGTTACTGCGACATAATCCCGGAAAAATATTATATACAAGCTTTTCCTCTCCCGTTCTACCTAGCTCTGATTATAAAATATGTTTAAATGTTCCCCCAGGAGGCTCTGCGCTTTAGTAATTAACGTTTGTTTTTCTTAATGCTGTCTAATTAACATCTTTTCCAGAAAGCAGCATCAGCGCCATTAGTGTAATGAAATACTATTTAAAATTTTAATTAGTTTAATGGTTACTGTACAGTTTACGTCTGTACTTTGTACTGTAGGTATTGTCTAGTGGGGACTTACAAGCGAAGTTCGGACATATATGTATATGTACCATCATCTCATTTGGACGTAATTTGCATACATACATATGTAAGGCCATGTGCATACTAGCTTTCACTAAACCTATTGCATTAATTTATGACGACGACCAATTAAATTATAAATGGGACACAGTCCTACAACATGGGAGGGAATTCAAAATTTCCTCGTACATTAGCGCTGAAGGGTGTTAAGAGAAATATTCTAATGAGAATGCAAATGCTAAGCGCAATACAGCGCACTCTGTTTTGCTGAAACAGAGCTGCAGTTTAGGCAAATTGAAACTATAATCAGATTTAAAAATGAATCCTACTTGTAATCCGCCTTTATGTATATTAGTATTCCCGGGTTAGTTCCCGGAGTTTACCTAGCGGATCTGCGACGTTATTGTCATTGGCTTTTGTCTTGATAGCTTCACTCGTTTCTAAAGTTTTTAAGTAGATTTTGGATTGGCTTCACGGCTTTTTGCTTTTATAACTATAAAGCTTGTTTGAAGTATTATGTAGGAGTGTTATTACAACTATTTAAGCTTTATAAAATATGCACGTTGATGAATAGCATACAAAACAAAGTCATGAATAATTTAAAACAATTCCGGCGGGCAGGTCGTGCATGTTTTAATAAAATTTAATCCTAAACTGATTATTTCATTCAAGCGTTAACATATTGACTATTCAACAACGCTGAAAATATAAATAATGCATTAATTTGAGCTTGTTTGTTTTGCTAATTCGTTTGTATTTGAGTAAACAGCACACATTAATACTTCAATAAAAATATTATATTTGCTTTCTATTATGGTTGTTTTTGCTCCATAATTCTTAACTGAAAAGCATGAATTTTCCAAATGAGCGTTACAAAGCACGCAAAAAAATATAATGCCAAATAATAATAAAATCAATAAATATAAATAAATAAAATCAATATTAATAATCTAGCAAAGAAGAGGTCACTGTTGCCTATCCCTTTAAATGAAATAATCCTTATCTAAGTCGCTTTCATGAAACCGGTGATCGCAAAGTGTCTATTCTTTACCGTAACAGCACAGCAATAGTTGTTTTGTATAAAACAAATGAAATACGAGTTACCGCTCGTCTCTTGTCTCATAAACCTCCGCAGTCTTTACTAAAGTATTATTGTTTGCGATCGTCGGTCGACTTTTTCATAGCTCGGAACACTACGTCCTCCTTATGATAGACGGATAAATAAATCATGTTACGACTACCACTTGCGTACGTCTTTTAATTTTTTTATAATTTTGCTTGTGACTGTACTCTCTCTGCCAACCGCTTTGAGTACAGGCGTGATGTTAAATGCTGTTTGGTGATGGTACAATTTTAATTGGTAAGTTCATTGGTTCAATTCTATGAGGTTTTAAAATTTTTAATGTTTCAGTATTTAATAAGGTGAAAAAACGTTCAAAGGTAAGATTGTTGTCACTCTTAAAGGAACCAGGAAGCAATTTATAAATTCTTTTTTCGCTTTTGGCGGATTTAACATTAACAAGAACCGGTTAGGTACTTGTAATATTGATGGAAAGCTCAAGGAAAAATGAAATTCTCGCAAATAGAAGAGAGAGTTCCTCCCCTAACCAATTTACTATCTAACAGAGAAATGAAAACAAAATAAAAATTCGTCAAAACTGAAACCTCGTAATTGGAAAGGCGGATAAAAGCTAGCAATGTGGATGCAATAACGTACCCTGGAATCGAATAAACTTTAAAACAATGCGAATTTCCAAAAAAACACTTTGATCTGTTGTTTTTCAATTCGTTCTCGAATGTTCGGCTGTGTATTATCCTGAAGGGTAATCGTGTTCAATCAATCACTTTATTAGAGTACGTTGGACGTGGGAACTGTTCCTTGTCCTGATATATTAGGCCCGTGTCAAAATACATCAATGTGCTCAGATGACGGTACGGCTGTTATATTATGTATGCGCACGTAAATTCATAACAATGTAAACATTTTTGATGATATTTTGTCGGATGACAAAGTGGAGGGTTAGTGTTTCATAGGGATGAGGTTTGCGTCTGCGTATTGTTTAGATGAATATGGTGGCAAAAATAATGAGTTTTTTAACTATTGAATAATACCTAAAATAGGTAAAATTAAAAAGCCCTCGACACAAAATAGAGCTAATGATCTTGAAACGGCTGAACCGATTTTGATAAAACAAATCTAAGAACCACCGCTAGAAAACTTGCTTTCAAATAAAAAAACCGCATCCAAATCGGTTCACCCGTTTAAGAGCTACGGTGCCTCAGACAGACACACACACACATAGCGGTCAAACTTATAACACCCTTATTATTGCGTCGGGGGTTAAAAATACCTTTCATTAAGACCAAAAAGCGAATTTAGTACTTTTCTATTTTTTTCATTTTTTTTCCTTTGCTATTAACTGTATTGAAACTAGCATAGCGTCTACGTGATTGAGGGGCTTGTGGCTAAGCAGTAACAGCTGCACGGGTCGATCGATCAGGTTAAGCTACGCTTGCCGAGGTTGGTCCGTGGATGGGTGACCATCTTTACATACCAAGACCCCTCCGTGCCTCGGAAAGCACGTTAAGCCGTTGGTCCCGGCTGTTATTCGTGGATCTTTGACAGTCGTTACGGGTCGTCAGAAGCCCGAAAGTCTGACAACCAGTCTTACCAAGGGGTATCGTATTACCCAGTAACTGGGTTGTGGAGGTCAGATAGGCAGTCGCTCCATGTAAAATATTGGTATCCAGCTGCATGAGGTGAGACTGGAAGCCGATCCCAACATAGTTGGAAATAGGCTAGGCAAATGATGTAGCGTCTACGTGTCAGCCAGCGCAGCGTTAGTATCCATAATGCGTCTACGAGTGGCGTAGCGCTACGCAGGGTCTACGCGGTGCAATGCGGGTTCTAAGCGGCGCTATGAAGTCTCTATGTGGGGTCTACGCGGAGATTTTATAGAAAACCAAGATGTATCGTCTTCTGACACTAATAGACTTTCAAGGGACAACATTTTTATCAGTGTGATGGTGAACTACATATTGGGAAATAAAATTAAAAACCGTACTTGCTTATATTTCTACCTAAAGAATCTAAAAATCACGGACATAAATAAGAAATCCCAAAAGCAAGTGAACCTACCGATTTTCAGGCCTTTACATTTTTAAAGGTTATCGATAACGGAAACAATTACTGCGCCAATGCTTACCGGAAGGAACCGATTGACTCCGAATTATTTTTTATAGCTCATGGAAGGGAATTTCCACATCGATACGCGTAAATAACATCGATATTCGATATCTTTTGCCTATTAAAATCCTTTTGTGAAAGTAGTTGGCACCTTATAATTAGATGTAGTTCTGCCATAATGTCCAATACACATCACTATGTTTTCGAGTAAACGAGGTTTATGTAAAAATTGCTTTGTTTCCACTAACTAAATGTTATAGTTGTGAATGCAGGTTTATAAACCTTGTTTCAGAACCATAGTTCCTTTTTCTCCAAGGTTTTGGAAATATTCGTCAGTAAAAACAATTAGTACATTTTGCCACATTGCCTTTTGTATGAAAGTGGGTGTATGGCGGGGGAAAAAAAAAAAAAAAAAAAAAAATAATGCGAAGATTTACCAACTTTATAGTTTTTTCGTAAAACCTTTAAAATCTTTCTAGTTTGATGTTCAAATTGCTACTGCGAGTTGAAAAAGCTTCAATTATTTTTTTACACTTTTACTAGTTACTACTACTTCATTACACTTTTTTTTAACTTTTTTTTTGACTAGATGTAGGTATAACGTAAATTACAAAACGGGTTGAAATAGACAAAAATCAAAGGACTTTAAAAAAAAATCACTTGATTTAAATCAATTGTTTTGTGCACCGTAACGAAAACAGAAACCAGCTAAAAATGTAAATACAACAATATGCCTGGAAGAAAAAGAAACTGTATGGGCAAATTTTAATTTAAAAAAAGTCCGGTTGCGGCAAGATTGCCAAAGCAATGTGTTAACTTTGTGATAAAGAATTAATTGGCATCGTAGTAATTAGAACATTGAGTTCATAAGAACTACTACTATTGTTTAAAATAATTTATAATATCAAATAAACATTGTTATTTAGTTGAACATAATATTAATATTATTTGTAGATTATGTAAGATATATTATAATAAGGCACTAATTATGTTATGTAAAACAATATAATAAATAGGTTGATTATGTACAATATTGTTTAAATTATTTTTACCTTTCTCACAAATAGTGATCAAAATTGTCCTAAATGAGTTGATTTCGCTCACGGCGCCTTAAGCTTTGGCTAAGTTTTTAGGGTTCCGTACCCAAAGGGATCCAACTGAAGCCTATTACTAAGCCTCCGCTGTCCGTCCGTCTATCTGTCTGTCAGCGGGCTGTATCTCATGAACCGTAATAGGTATATAGACAGTTGAAATTTTCACAGAGTGTGCATTTCTATTGCCGTAATAATAACAAACAATAAAAACAAAATATAGTTCATAAAATTAAAGGGGGTCTCCATACAAGAAACGTGCTTTTTTCGGCATTTTTTTCCTCGTGGTATGGAACCCTTCGTGTGCGAGACCGACTCGCACTTGGCCAGTTTTTTTGTTTAATATTAGGTACGTTGATTTTCTGTTAATTAAAAATAAATGATTATAAACTATAATGATAGCGTTTATTTCTTAAGCTGTCCAACTAAAAACTGAATACCAAAATAAAAAGCTTTTAAATTATTATTAAAATCAATAGAGAGATATAAATTTAAAAAATCTGACGAAAAAAAAGCCATGACTTTTATCAACCCTGGTCACAAACGAAAAAATATTGCAGCAAGAAAAAAAAACAGTTTACGTTTATTCTTACTGATACTGTTAAAGTAGTTAACATAAGTAATCAAAAATGCCAAAGATAAGGAAAGAAAATATTTTTATCTAAGTTGGACAGTTGGTACATTTTGGCAAAACTAATTTCGGTTTTTTCGGCTAACCAACCCTTGTTGGAAGTACCAAGTATTTCTATTTCTGTAAGTATTGAATCAGGATATTAACATACTACATTAGGACCAGCGGGGTTATTGCGTAACACACTAACAGTAGGAATAGCTTTCATTTTGACAGTTTAACAACATTCATTGCGTAATTTACGTTGTAGAGCAGACAAATTTTTCGAACATATTATGAAGAAATAGATTAGCAATAGGCTTAAAAATGATTTAGATTGTGATAGATAGTGTGTTACGTAATAAGGGTGCAGTATGGCGTAAGAAAATCAATTTTGAAATTTTGTGAATTGGTACATTTTAGCAGAACTAAGTCTAATTAAGGTTTGAATAGTTACAACGAGATAGGGTTTTTTTGTACGTATTGGTATCTGAATGCATGCCATTATTATGTAATAAATTAAATAAAATCATTTAAAAAAATATTTATTAAAACACATAAGTACTTATATTGAAACTGAAAGAATGACATTCGTACCGTGATATTTCTTGAATGATCATCTGGCCACAATGGGCCCCTTTTTCCTAATGAGACCATTTAACTGTATTCAATTTAATCACTTTCGTATTATCTTGAGAACAGCGCTAAGCCGCCATTATTCGCCGACGACAATATTTTACCATTAAAAGAATCGAATGCTCGGATTCGAGCCAGTTGTTTGGCTCGAACTAATATTAACTCGAGTTAAAGCCTAATCGATATCGGGGCGTGCAAAACTACGGCTTCGAGTGTAAAACATTATTTCCGATATTAAAAACATTAGGTAAGTATATTCTCGTATATTGTTTATATTTAAATTAGTGAATTGTTTTTTGATTTTATGTATTTTGATTTCTCTTCTACTCATACACACGTTGATCTCTATAACTACTCTCCTATCGCAGGTATGTTGGAAGAGATTTCTTTAGAAATAAGCATCACCTTTGTACGTATTTTTCTGTTCCATTCTTCTTGTCTGTTTATATATGTGTGCATAAATGGTTAAATAAATAAATATTGTGCGGATACATTAGCGTTTATTACGTCTGTTTATGACTAGAGCGAGGGAGCGAAGCGGCCCGCGCTCGAATGGATAAAGGCGCCGGCGAATTATTGTTCTACCACTAAATTATCCATCGGTTGTAGCCAGCCATTTATGTGCTCTTCAATGGATCCCTTCGTAGGTTTTCATTATCGTTAAGCGCTATTAGACGCGTTTTTAGCATGCTTTACCGTTATAATGGGAATAGTTATACGATGATAAGGGTCCCCAATTAACTAAGAATTATGATGCGGTTCAACGACTTAGGTCCTATATAGTATGTTCTTTACAGTGAATATTTCAGCTCATGTCAGGGACTTATGTACGTAGGTATTTATTTTGGAGAATTTGCTTCATCTTTAGGCGACTAATTATAAGTTACCTATATAATCCGATTTAATTTTCTTTATAAAACGTGGTGAATATAGTTTATATCCTATTCAAATTCAAAATTACAATTCAACATACCTAATTACAGATACTAATTTCAAACCAATCATTTCAAGATTTCATTGCTGGCTTGCAATATTTTTTTTTTAAATACGCCCTCTCCCTTAACAGGAAAGTCGAGACTGGGACCTACTTATTCTACCAATTGGTTTGTATTTAAAGAAATAATTTTCTTTACGGAATCCGAGAGCGTCAAATTTTAATTTACCTTCAATATTCCGGCTGTTTTTTCAATAAACATCAAAGCAAAAATTATGTGAAGACACGATTTCGCCTGGAATAATTTATATTCGTAAGGATAAGCCTCGCGCGCAGTTTATTTTATGGTAACGTATGGCCGGGCCGCCGCGCGCCGGCCGCACTGACTTACCGTGCGCCTGTGAGGTGATAGATCGAAGGTATTTGACAAGGGTCACATTACACTACATCCGGTGCCCGATGTTTGATTAAATGTAAGCTGGACGAACGAATTTCGGAGCTACAACTAAATTGGTGAATTGCTGATCCACTTACTTTACACATAGCTTCACGCCTGTATTCCCCGAAGAGTTAGGCAGAGGGGCACCCACATTTCGCCAGTTATGTTTAAATCCATGTAATAGGGGGCGAGTCTATTGCCATCAACCAGGCACAAATCTAGAACTCCGGGCTGCTACTGAGAAATTCCAGGTGGAAAAACCCAATAACACTGCCCGACCCGGAAATCGAACCCAGGACCAGTTACCCAGTTACTTTTATTCAACAAATATGAAGGAACGTAGAGAACTCAGCGCAGTTCCCAGTAAAATGTTACCGGTGGAAAATTCTTCTGCAAACATTTCATACAATGAAGAATTTGAAACAATATATTTCACGGTTTCAGGATGGCATTGTTCACGATACGAATTACAATGTATATAATGGCGGACGTGGTCAAGGCAGCGATATGACAAATATCATGTATGAACGTGAAGAGGGTTTGTCGCTTGTCGCCTTTTCACGAATACATAATGAGGGAAACTTGAAATTACGGACTTTATAATGAAAACGGTACTTACTCATTGGTATTTAAGTAGTTTCGCAGATATTATGTAGATACTGTTCAGAAAGGTTCATGAATGAGTACAAAGTATTTAACAACTTATTTACAAGAGAATTTTGTGTAGAATACAAAATAAGTTGGCTCCTTTCAAACTTACAAAGTATTAACTGTATGAGGACTATAATAGTTATGAGGATTCAGGTAATTTGATTGATTAAGGGTCCCGCAGAAAAGCGCGACGCGACAGCGCGACGCAACTCTTGTAGAACAATTTCCATGAAATTTTCATAGAAATTGTTCTACTAGAGACGCGTCGTGCAATCGCGTCGCGTCTTTTTGCGGAAGCCTTAACTCAGGCATTAGCTACACTAAAGCCATGTGTATTTTTCATTTCCTTTGCAACATAGATGTACCTAATATTTTGCCTTATACCGTTGTTAACAATTTTAATACCTACTAACGATAACAACACTGTTAGGTACAGCAAAACATTGTAAACGTAATCCGAATTACATGCATATACTCGTTTATAACAAACTTGTCATAACATTCAGTGTAGAAGTGCTAAAACAGAATTATTCTTTCAGCACAACGAAGGAAATTTAATTAAACCTGGCTATTTAGATAATGGAAGTGCCATCAGCGCGTCCGGCCGCGCGCAGATTATAAAATTATCACTTACCCCTTTTCAGTGGTGAGAATTGTTTTAAGCCAACCCTATCAATGTAATTCATTTTTATTTCTCAATATTGTGAACGAATGGAACGTTCGCAGGCCCTCGGGTAAAAATTATTCGCGTAACTGTACAACATTTTGACAACGAGCCGGTAACGAGATGACAGATAACGTTGTAAAAGCATTATTTTCTTCGATTTCACAGATCTGTGATAATGCAAATTGTTTCTGAGATTTATTATTTCCGGAAGATCCTTAGTTATTCCTTTTTTATAATTGAGTTCATAAGGTATATTTTTAAGCGATTTTTGAGCGACCCAAATATGAAACCGACATAAAATAATATGCATCCATATTACTGTAAATTGAAAATTATTGCTACATTTCGTATAATGGATTAATTATTAGGCTTTCAATAAACTGTTATTATTTCTTAAAACCACGAAACTTGCACGGATATTCTGAACGTTATTATAAAATTAAATTTAAGTAAAAACCTTTTTAAAAACAAGCTTGTAATTAAATCAAAAGTACAAAATAAAACGTACGTACGTTACGTTACGTAATCATAGAACTCTAATATTTTCTTAAAAGCTTGAGGCGTGAACGTCCTTCTTACTCTTTATGTTTGGGGTGCTAGGACAGGAAACCTCCCCGTGTGTCCGTGGGCTGGAGTTTCCCTTGGATGCGTCTGGGGGAAAGGCCAGTCTCCGGGACGGTGCACCCTGGGGTGCGGGCAATAACTCTCCATTAGGTACTCTGTGCCTAAGGGGTCTTGTTGCCCGTACGCTAATATCCTGTCGGAGGAACGCTCCAACGTGTGTCTCTCTGTTCAGCAGAGACGCACAGCGGCGGAGTAAGAGCGGGCTCGGTGTGCACTAACCCTGCCGCCGGGCAGGCAGGAAGGAGTCTGCTCCTTCTGCCACCGTTAGTCTCGTAGCCCCGAAGATCGTCAACGTCATGTCTCTGACTTTTGACGGGGGTCGAGGGTCTTGGCTTAACCGCCCGGACCGCGAGGAAGATAACCTCTATAAAAAATTCCTCTAATATCAAGTTCTGGTGCGCGGCGAGGGTATGAATGGCTGAGGAGTAGTGTCATCTACAACTTTCCAGTTGTAGGTGGCGCATCAGTCGCTAGCGCACCCCCAGCCAGAGTACCAGTGGACCCTCTGGTTGGGTTAAAAATGTACACTTACCTAGGGACAGGGGGTGAACCTGGGAATGACATTTTATATCCCCCATACTCGTGGGATTAAGTATGGATAAAATTTCAAGAAAAACAAAACCAACAGAAAGAAGTAGTGGAGAGGAGGGGAGCGATGCGGGGTCGGAGTCCGACGCTGCATCTGGCGCGAAGGGTTCTTTCAAGAGCCCGGAGCGCGTAGTGGTGGGAGATGCCGAGAAGAGCCGAAGGCTCTTCCAGAAGCGCCCCAAACCAGGGGATGGCCAGGGGTCGTCCTCTGATGGCGGGAAGGGTGTAACCCGCAGAAAAGTTACTCGGCGAGGTGGAGTACAAGAGCGAAGTACCGGCAAAGGGCGCTCCACCGAGGAGGATAGTGAGCCGAGCCGAGTCAGCCCAGCTGAGCCGGCCCAGCCAGTCGAGAGGCTCGTCACGGAGGGGTACGACCCTGGAGGGGCCAGTCGCAGGGCGGAACTGTCCGAGTCGTCAGGCGGTGAGCCGGACGCCGCTGGCGGCTCGAAGTCAGAGCGACTGGCCAGGCTGGAGGCGGCCGTGGTAGCTGCGCTAAAGGGTGTGGCCTTGAAGAGGATTCAGTCCTCTAAAGACAAGGCCATACCCGCTGCCGCGGCTTCCATTATGGAGGCAGTGAAGGCCATCAAATTCGGGCCTCAATCGGACGGGATGGCCGAGATGCGGGCGGAGATTACTCGCTTGACAGCCACTATGGAGCTCCTCCGAAAGGAGAACGAGGAGCTCCGAGCGGACCTGGCCGGCCTCCGAGTAGCCGGCCACCGGGAAGTTCCACAGGAGGGCGCGCAGCATGGGAAAGACCGGCCGGTGCCGGTGCCTGCGGAGGACCGGGTTTTGGCCCTGGTGCGGCGGGAGCTGGCTGCCTTCCAGAGCCGATTTTCCGCTCTGGAGGCCGTTGTCCTGCGCCCCCCGCTAGCGGCGAGCCGGCAGGTGTCGTTTGCTGCCGCTGCGGCCAAGCCAGGAACGGCAGGGCGGTCTAAAGGCGGGCCCGTGCCGAAACCCGCGGGGCCGCCCCCGGCTAAGTCGGCACCGCCCAAGCCCAAGAAGGGTGGGGTGGCTACGCAGGCGGCGAGGGCCCCAGCCCCGGCGGCGAGACGGCCGCCCCCCCCGCCTCCTAATACTCCTCTGGCCGACGCCGAATGGCAAGTGGCCGGAGAGAAGAGGAAGGCGGGTAAGGTCTCAAGGGCGGCCAAAAGGAAAGAGAGGCGGCAGCGGCGCAAAGAGCGAAGCGTCGCGGCTAGGCTCCGCGCCCCGAAGTCCGCAGCTGTAGTGATCACGCTACAGCCGGAAGCGGAGAAGAAGGGCGTGTCCTACCGCGACGTGCTCACGAAGGCGAGGGCGGCGGTGAACCTGCAGGAGCTGGGCGTCACCAATGGCATCCGGGTAAGAGTCACTGCGACCGGGGCCCGGATGCTAGAGGTGCCCGGTGCGGCGAGCGGCCCGACCGCTGACGCTCTGGCCGAAAGGCTCAGGGCGTCCCTAAATGCGGACGAGGCCCGAGTGTTCAGGCCCACCAAGTGCATCGACATGCGCATTCTGGGCCTGGACGACTGTGTGACGGAGGCTGAAGTGGTGGCCGCCGTCGTCAGGACTGGGGGTTGCTCTGCCGAACAGGTGAGAGCGGGCTCCATCCGTCCTGACCACAAGGGGCTGCGAGCCGTTACGGTGAGCTGCCCCGTGGCGGCGGCCAGGAAAGTCGCCGGGGAGGGCCAAAGGCTCCTGGTGGGCTGGGTTTCCGCGCAGGTGAAACTGCTGGAACCCAGACCTCTGAGGTGCTTCCGCTGCCAAGTGGGCAACCACGTGGGAGTGCAATGCACCTCGGAGGTGGACCGCAGCGATCATTGCTTCCGCTGCGGTCAGCCCGGTCACAAGGCCGGCTCGTGCAACGCCACGCCGCACTGCTTTTTATGTGCGGCAGCTGGCAAGCCGGCCGATCACCGGGCTGGGAGTAAGGCCTGCGCTCCACCCGCCAAAGCCAGGGGCAGGGGCAAGCCCTCCGCCACTGCCGTCACCGCCGCACCCGCCGCCACTGCCGCCGCCGCTGCCGCACCCGCCATCGTAGCTGCCGCAAACATCGCGGCAGGGCCCTCACAGGGGGCTCGGGAGGGGGCTGACATGGAGTGCCAATAATGGCCCCATTACGCCTCCTCCAGGCGAATATCAACCACTGCGCCGCCGCTCAGGATCTCTTACTCCAGAGCATGGCGCAGTGGTCGATCAACATCGCCGTGGTCGCTGAGCCGTACTTTGTCCCGCCCAGGGATGACTGGGTGGAGGACCTGAGCGGCTCAGTGACCCTCATTTCGTCGGCCGCCGCCGGTACCCCGTCGCTTGAGGCAGTCAAGAGGGGACGGGGTTGCGTGGCAGCACGGTTCGGGGAGATTGTCGTGGTAGGGGTATACTTCTCCCCGAACCGAACTCTCGCCGAGTTCCACAACTCCCTTGCGGAGTTGAAAGTCGTCGTCGTCGGGTACCGTACCCTCCCTGTGATCGTACTCGGGGACTTCAATGCCAAGAGCACGGCTTGGGGTTCCCGGTACACGGATACACGGGGCGGGATGGTGGAGGACTGGGCTCTGGAGACAGGCCTGGTCGTCCTAAACCGGGGTTCTGTCCCCACGTGTGTGCGGATGCGGGGCGAGTCAGTGGTGGACATCTCGTTCGCCAGCCCCGCTCTGTCACCGCGTGTCATTGACTGGCGCGTCATGGAGGGGGTGGAGACGTACTCCGACCACCGGTACATCCGGTTTGACGTCTCCGCCCAGACCTCGAGCGCGCTGGTCCGACAGGCCCCGAGTGGTCCGCGGTGGGCGCTGAAGAAGCTGGACCGGGAGCTCCTCCTGGAAGCCTCGATCGTGCAGGCCTGGGTGTCATCACCGGACAGGCCTGCTGACATCAACGACGAGGCAGAGTGGTTCCGGGAGGCCATGTCAGAAGTGTGTGACATGGCAATGCCCCGGGTCCAGCCCGGACGCGCCTGGCGCCAGGTGTACTGGTGGTCGCCGGAACTAACGTCTCTGCGCGAGGCGTGCGTTGCCGCGCGGCGCCTGTACACCAGGCACCGCAGGCTCCGTATCCGCCCTTCGGATACGGAAGCCATTCAGGCGGAGCTGTACGAGGGTTACAGAGTGGCGAAGATCGCCCTCCGAGCGGAGATCCTGCGGGCCAGGGGACTGGCCCGTGAGGAGTCGCTGGGGACTCTGAACAGGGACCCGTGGGGGCGCCCATATAAGGTGGTGCGGGAGAAACTCCGCCCATGGGCTCCCCCGCTGACGCAGAGTCTCCGGCCCCAGCTCGTGGAGGGCGTGGTGAGCGCTCTGTTCCCCTCGCGGGGGGAGCATACTCCCCCGCCCATGGCTCCGCCTCCTGCGGTGCCAACTGCGGACCACAGACCCGACGATGACGACGTTGCTCCTGAGGTGACCGAGGTAGAGTTGAGAGTGGCGGTACGTAGGCTGAGTGCCAAGAATACCGCCCCAGGACCCGACGGCTTACCTGGAAAAGCCTGGGTCCTGGCCTTGGAGGCTCTCGGGCCTCGACTAAGAGGGCTCCTAAGCGCATGCTTGGAGGAGGGCCAGTTCCCACTTCGTTGGAAGACGGGGAAACTGGTCCTCATTAAGAAACCGGGGCGCCCGGCGGACTCTCCGTCCGCTTACCGGCCCATCGTGCTGCTCGACGAGGTGGGCAAGCTCTTTGAAAGAGTCATTGCAGACCGCCTCGTCGGGCAGCTGGTGCGGGTGGGGCCGGATTTGGCGGAGAGCCAGTTTGGTTTCCGCAGGGGGCGCTCCACGGTGGACGCCATCATGCGCGTGCGAGCCCTCACGACGGGGGATGCTGTGGCCCGGGGTGGGGTCGTCTTGGCGGTGTCTCTAGACATCGCCAACGCCTTCAATACCCTGCCCTGGAGTTGCATCAGGGAGGCACTCCGGTATCACCGGATGCCGACCTACCTCTGTCGTGTAGTCGAGGCCTATTTGACGGATAGGGCGGTGATCTACCCCGGTCACCAAGGAGAATGGAACCGGCGAGAGATGTCGTGCGGTGTCCCACAGGGATCGGTCCTGGGGCCGCATCTGTGGGACATCGGTTACGACTGGGTGCTGCGCGCCGACCTCCCTAGCGGCGTCAGCGTAGTGTGCTACGCTGACGACACGCTGGTCCTGGCGCAGGGGAGGTCGCACCAGGCGGCGGCCGAACTAATGACACGCGGGATTGCGACAGTCGTTGAGAGGATCCGGCAGTTGGGACTCGAGGTGGCCTTGCACAAGTCCGAGGCCATGTGTTTTCATGGTCCTCGGAACGCGCCACTGTCGGGTTCCCAAATAACGGTAGGAGGGGTTCACATCGGCGTCGAGTCGACGATGAAGTACCTGGGACTCGTCCTCGACAGCCGGTGGAACTTCGTCGAGCACTTCCGACGTTTGGCTCCCAGACTGCAGCGGGCCGGGGCTGCTTTGAAGCGGCTCTTGCCCAATCTGGGGGGGCCAAACGCCTCCTGCCGGAGGCTCTACGCGGGGGTCGTGCGGTCCATGGCCCTTTACGGGGCACCGGTGTGGGCGCTTTCGCTAAGGCTCCGGCCAGCCCGCCGGTTGAAAGCGTCCCAAAGGGTCATGGCCATCCGGATGGTACGGGGATACCGCACGGTCTCCTGCGAGGCGGCGAGCCTCCTTGCCGGATTGCCGCCGTGGGATCTGGAGGCAAAGGTCCTCGCGCACGTTTGGGAGTGGCGCGAGGAGGCGAAACGCCGGGGCGTAACTCCGCTGCCGCGAGTAATCACGGCACAGCGGACAGAGCTCCGGCGGGATCTCATGGCGGCATGGAGTGTGCGACTGTCGCAACCCAGCGCAGGGCACGCCACAATTGCGGCGGTAAGACCCCTCTTTGAGGAGTGGCTTGAGAGGCGCCACGGCGTCCTCACCTTCCGCCTGACGCAGGTCCTCACCGGACATGGCTGTTTCGGGAGGTTCCTGTTTCGGATAAGGCGGGAGGAAACGCCCGGGTGTTACCATTGTGTGGATCGACCGGAGGACACGGTGGAGCATACGGTGGAGGTCTGCCCGGCTTGGGCGGAGCACCGCCGTGTCCTCGTGGCGGCGATCGGCGGCGGCGACCTCTCGCGTCCGGCCCTGGTTCAGGCCATGGTACGGAGCGAGAGGGAATGGGAAGCCGTCACCTCCTTCTGCGAAGCAGTAATGCTCGCGAAGGAGGAGGCGGAGCGCGAGAGGGAGAGGCAATCACTGCGCCCTCGCGCCCCTAGCCGCCGCAGGAGGAGGAGACACCCTGGGCGTCGGGAGTCGATTGCCGACTCCCGGCCACCGTAGGCGCGGGCTTGCGGACGGCGAGCAATGGGCAGCTCGCCGTCCGGTAAGGACCAGGCCCGGGTCGACGGCGCGTCGTGTTCCACGCGCGCCTCAAAGAGATGTCAGCAAATTTGACGGGGTCCGATAGGACCGATGCCTGCCGGGGCTGCGGATTGTTCGAAAGAGTTACCGTGGCCCTGGCGCACAGGCAACTGAAGGAACACGGGTGGGTTTTAGTCAGTAAGAGTCTGACACGCCCTTCCGCTCCGCCCAGAGCGGGAGACGTCATTTGATGATTTCCCACCCAAAAAAAAAAAAAAAAAACTCTTTATGTTTAGCCTCAAAATTTTAAGAAAATATCAAGGTTCTATGTTTACGTAAGTTTTATTTTGTACTTTTGAGTTACTTAAAACCTCGTTTTTAAAAAGGTTTTTACTTACTTATATTTTTTTTTAAACTTTAGAATTTGTTTAAATATTTGTTCTAAATATCACCTTCACTTGAAAGGTACTTGTAAAGACAAATCCAAAGAACCCATAACACGCCTTTACACAAGTTATGGTGTGAAGCCAACCGAGTTGGACTAACCAATTCATGTCATAATTTAGAACAGGCTATCATAATTGAATGCATATACAAAATTTTGTGCCTGTGCTGTTGACCGCTGAAGAGATCTCTCGTATGAAGCCCATCCAGGATCAGCAGACAGGTCATGGTGTATGAGTACGTAGATAAAATTTTGTCTGTGCGGTTGACCGTTTAGGAGTTCCATCGTCTGGAGCCATCCCCGGGTGCAACAGCCAGGTCATGGTGGAATTTAGAACGGGCTATTATAATAGAGTGCGTATAAAAAAAGTGTCTCTGCTGTTGACCACTGAGGAGTTTCCTCGCCTGGTGCCCATCCTGGGTGCAGCAGTCACGTCATAGTGGACTTTAGAACGGACTATCATAATTAATTGAGTATATAAAAGTCGTGTTTTTATTGTAGACCGTTAAGGAGTTCCCTCGTCTGGAGCCAATCCTGAGTGTAGAATCAGGTCATATATTTGCAAAAATGCATTGGCTTCGGAACAGAATTAACATGTAAAATTTCAACTCCTCAGGATAATAGGTTTTAAATCAGCTTGCAAGATTTGACCAATACATACTAACTAACAAGGCATGTAGTAACAATCGTAATCGTATTAATTAATATTCATGATGAATTTGTATAGGAATTAAGTTGGAACCCCACAAAACACAGGATGTCTTAATTTATATTCGTTTTCATCATGGAACTTTATGGGTCTCCATTACTTGAAATAAAATGTAATATTACAATATTTTTGAAATTAAAATTTCTCTTGAGCTCGTCATTAGGAAACTTTGAGCTATTAAATGTTACAAGAATACTCTAAGTGGGATTGTGCCTATTAAATATGTATCAAAGGAGTTCTTAGCACTAGCGGTATAGCGAATAAGTTGTGTACCTACAAACGTCACTCAGTCTGACGAGGTAGGTGAGAGCAAGGTCTTTTGCTGGAAAGTTGGAAATTATTATTATAGTACGGGCTCATTAATGTAGAATTACTACTTAGTTTTGTAACATGACTTTGAGCCTATTAATACACTATAATAATTATAAAGACCGGACAATTTGTAGTGTAGATCCGCCCTTGTTAAGATCACATTTCTAAAAGTGAACATCTCCGTTGTCATATTTGTCATTTGTGCCGGTGGCTATGTCGTCTTATTATGAGTGGGAGGCAAGTTGACGAGTCGGCGAGCTAATGTAGGTATGTAGATGAGGGCGGTTAACTTCACATCGGCTGCGACGTGACAGGTGTCATGCGGCTACACCGGATGGCGGCCGCGATACGGCACCGGCGCGCCGTTTGTCGCCGGCGACGATTTGTCAGTGTCGCTTAACGCGATGTTACTAGCCGGCGACCTACACGTCACGCCCACCGGATACCAGCCCCGCTAACATCAGATTTCTAAACAAATTTTCACTCCTATTGATAGAGGAGATCCTACATCTCCGAAAATCTTTGACTTCAATCGCTTAGGATTTGACTGACGTTGTTGGAATTGTGGCGATATTTTTTATAAAACTTTCCATCTTTTCTGTAAAATCTACATTCGAATTTCTGTATTCGAATTTATGTAGCAGAAGAGTGTAATAGAGTTTGATCATATCTGGTCCGAAAATTGATTGCCGCTGTTTCATCTGAGAGTCTTTATTTTTCCGCGCCGAGTTAAAAATGAAGAGCAAGATGGAAGCAATTTATTCAAAATAAATCTAAGCTGAGAAAAGCCATATAGCAGCCGATTCTCAATGTGACCTCGATCTCATAAATAAGAATGAGGAACGGCAGAGGAACAAAGCGCCGGCGAGCGGTGCTCAAAGACGATTTTAAAATCTTATCTAAGTCTGAGGCGTGATTGACAAAAGTCGGGCGGAATTCGATACGGCTGCGGATGTTTGTCGAAGGCTTTTTTGTGGGCGCGGCAGGAGACGCTTTCCGCCGCGGAAGCGCACAAAGAGATGTGGCTTTTGGGCCGATCGTAAAATCCCTCGTAACTGCGCGTAATAGCAGCTGGGCTCTCGACGCCGAACACGGAAACAGAAAGTTTCTTCAAAATGGAATAAGGATTGTATGTATATTCTCAACTTTGGTGCATGAATTTTGGTGGAGATAAACAAGTTTTATGCTATGAATATTATGATAAAGTTAAGTTTATTTTGTAATAACGGACATGGGTAAGCTTTAACATTAAAAATATTTCGTGTTACCAAACAAAAAAAAAACAGATTTTGCCACCCAAGAAAACGGACAACGATTTTCCTCAAATCAATAATCCAAATCAAAACGATTAAAGCGAATCGAAAGTAATGGAAAAAAAATATTCGCACCATTAAACCTATTTTACGATTTCATCGAGAAGATAATGTCATCGAAAAAAGTCTGCGGAGCAGTCATCAATCAGGCGGACGCTCTCGAGCCCGCACCGAGTATGTTTTTGTTTGTCCTACAGTCGCGGCTCTCGGAGCGGTAACGCCACTAAAATATATTGTGTTCACTCACTAAACAAATTGTTTTAAAACGGAAGAACGCTCCAGATCCATCGTATTTCGTTTAAAGTTTTGCTTCAACTATTCATCTGAAGTGACTTACGAATTTAGCGAAAAATTTTACTAGTTGCTACCATTTTTTCTTGCAGAAAAGATCTAAATCGTTACTCAAAATCTCTACTGTACCTTTTATACCCTGTTTTTCAGCACTTTATCCCGATTTCAGACAGACATCTACAGAAATTCATGATCTGGGTAGGCCCCTATATTCATTATATCGCACTAACAAAATGTCGGGACCAAGATTGTTATTAAATTGTCCACGTAATACGAGCGGAGGTCGTACACGATACCTACTGATATTGTTTCTCAATTCACTGCGGAAATAATTGTAGGTACGTGATCGATTACCTATTCTGTGATACAAAATGTCCGAGACACGTCTTATCTCAATCACAAACGTAATTATAATGTGCTGTCAAATACACACTCAAGTAACTATCAGGATACCCGAAACCCGATAAACTGGATATTTAATTATAAGCTAATAGAAAACATTTCTGGGATATATCTGATATTATGATTTTCTTATGTATGAAAAACAGTGACCGGTTAAAAAACAGGTATTAATAATATATTAACTGATACATCGATCGTAATTTTAAGTGGCTATATTTAAAATGTAGGTACCTACTTGAGGTGCACCCCACTCAGTCAGCCTCGTTACCTCCTGCTTTTAGTTTTTATCTTTCTTTATTTAGACAACCAGCAACGATACATATACTATACATACAGAGTATGTATTACAGTATAGTATAGCTAATAAAAGGTTTCCCTGTATAACTAGGATAAGTATAAAACATGCGAACGGACTACTAAGAAATATTTAAATTCTTTCTTACGAAACTTTTTACCACTGCATGATCTGTTTTTATAAAGCTTGTGCCGACTGAAGAAGACTTTCAAGACGAATATGAGAAACGAAAAGCTTGTTTTAATGTTTCGTTATTTACAGTACGCTTTAGTCAAATCCGTACTGAGTGAAACATAAAGACAACAAGTGAGCATAAGTTTAAAACTTTATCCAACGGTCTTGGAACTTGTGACGTGATTTGAATATCCACTTTGTAAAGCCGTGCATTCACCACCAGATTATATGCACCCGTTACTCTGAATTTCCCTACTGCCTAGTGGTTACTTTGGACAACTACTGCGTGAGATTTTTGTCAATTGGTGGTCGTTAAATGAGAGTTCATCATCTGCGTTGCTGCGGATTGCACGCGCTTTTCAGTGCTAGTGTCAAAATCACTTTTAATAGCGCTACAACTTCGGGAAAATCCTGATAAGTTATTTACTAACCAAAGATCAAATTCTAATAACAGCGATCGATTTTTGATACCGAGTCAGTTTCCAAATAATTTTTTTAATCTGTTTAGCGTTCACATCTATTTTCCATTACTTTTGAGTCAGTTTCCAGTATAATCAAATGCAAATAAATGTGCTAAAGTGCAATGTCCGGTTGTAAATGGCGATGTCATACACAACCCGCGTTTGCAAACATTGGTCGGTTCCTCGCCTAGTGAATACTCCGCTTTACATGTCCTGTCGCCTGCAGTCAGTGCAGCAAGGGTATATTGCCTATATATCTAACTCATCCCCATAAGTTAGGAGAAATGAAGTACTATAAATTGAACAATTAAGTTGTATAGGATTTAGACGTCGTGTGACGCCGAAATTGGGTTTAAAATGATTAATTTGATACTCAGCAGTAACGTGGGTGTCAGAAATTTCAATATGTGTATACATATATATTCCAGAAAAGAACAGAATAATTTTTTCACTTCAGTAGCTCAAACATGTAGGTTTTGCTGCCTGAAATCAGTGAGCAAAATCGCATTTTGCTCACTGAGTGAGACCAAGTAACTTTTTAATTATTTTTTTCAGAAAGCCGCGAATATCTTATTCAGCCTTGGGTTAATCATACAATTCGAAACATTCACACTCTATCTCTTTCCCGCCACTAGAAAGAGAGAGAGACAGAGACCAGCCCTTTCGAAGTTCCGATTTTTAATTCGACCTCAAAGACAAACACGTTCGGAATTTCGTACTAACTAACGAAATTTTTCAAAAAGATAATTATGTCTTTTAATGTAATTTATTGAATTTTTAACTTATTGTTGTATTTAAACGAAAATAAGTATTTACTGCAAATAAAACTTATATTTAACATGTACATATTTATTTCTAGTTTCAATAATGTTACGTAATATATTTTGAATAATAAAATATCATGGGTGCTATTTCCGAACACGCCTTAATTTAAATAAAAGAGCGGGTTACTTTTAATTTGCAGAATTGCAGTAATTTTACTTTTAACTTTTAAAATGTTCCATTTTATTGAATTGGTACCTCTACCTACAATCTTAATTATTTTGATTCACAATAAATAGTTATTTCAATCTATTCCTGTTTATTATTTTATCTCCTAAAGTGTTCTCGCTGCTGAAGTGAAAAGTTATGTGTGTTACACGAGAGCAAAGTTTTTTGCATCTCGTGCCTTTGAATCCCTCGCCACACTCAGGATTCAACTTTAGAATCACTCGCTACGCTCGTGATTCAATCGTTGAATCCTTCTCTTGCTCAGGATTCAAAATCAGCACTCGCAGCAAAAAACGACTTTGCTCTCTTGTTGCACAAATAACTATTTCTCTTCAGTAGCTCAAACATGTAGGTTTTGCTGCCTGAAATCAGTGAGCAAAATGCGATTTTGCTCACTGAGTGAGACCAAGTAACTTTTTAATTATTTTTTTTTCAGAAAGCCGCGAATATCTTATTCATCCTGGGTTAATCATAAAATTCGAAACATTCACACTCTATCTCTTTCCCGCCATTAGAAAGAGATAGAGACAAAGACCAGCCCTTTCGAAGTTCTGATTTTGAATTCGACCTCAAAGACAAACACGTTCGGAATTTCGTACTAACTAAAGAAATTTTTCAAAAAGATAATTATGTCTTTTAATGTAATTTATTGAATTTTTAACTTATTGTTGTATTTAAACGAAAATAAGTATTTACTGCAAATAAAACTGATATTTAACACGTACATATTTATTTCTAGTTTCAATAATGTTACGTAATATATTTTGAATAATAAAATATCATGGGTGCTATTTCCGAACACGCCTCAATTTAAATAAAAGAGCGGGTTACGTTTAATTTGCAGAATTGCAGTAATTTTACTTTTAACTTTTAAAATGTTCCATTTTATTGAATTGGTACCTCTACCTACAATCTTAATTATTTTGATTCACAATAAATAGTTATTTCAATCTATTCCTGTTTATTATTTTATCTCCTAAAGTGTTCTCGCTGCTGAAGTGAAAAGTTATGTGTGTTACACGAGAGCAAAGTTTTTTGCATCTCGTGCCTTTGAATCCCTCGCCACACTCAGGATTCAACTTTAGAATCACTCGCTACGCTCGTGATTCAATCGTTGAATCCTTCGCTTGCTCAGGATTCAAAATCAGCACTCGCAGCAAAAAACGACTTTGCTCTCTTGTTGCACAAATAACTATTTCCCAGTTTGCTTTCATATTATTGTCTGCTAAAAGCATTGAAGTTGTTGTTCCTCGAAGATAGAGCTATCAATACAAATCAATTGATGTTGGTAACAATCATAAGAAGACATTCTTTATGTTTGATCCAATTTCTAGGAAAGGAATATTTCTTTTCATCACGAAATATAAAGGACAACTTTAGTATCGTTTCTTATCTTTCACACACGCACAATTCAGAAACAGCTTCAAAAGAAAATATAAATACTTACCTCCAACAAATAGAACCGGATATCGTTATTTTGAAATCTGGAAGCGTTCTGAGAATCGTGGCAGGTGGCGCCACCTGTCACGTTGTATCCAGGGGGATCTTCCAACGTAACATGAATACATGACATACCAGCATTCCACAGAGTACTTTTATATGACGCATTCATAGCTCGCTTCTGATGACACGATAAACAGCGTGATGATACTTTTCTATCGCCATTAAAGCGAATTTACTGCTTCGTTTTTCTTTTGTTTTTTTTCTCTCTCTTGGCATGTTTATTTTGTTGTAATCCATACGTGAAATTACTATGAAGTCAAAAGTCATATGGGATCGAGGGTTACACTATTCTTTTTCATTCATTTGTATTTATAAAAGCTTTGGAGCATATTTACCGGTACTTATGAGTACTGAGCGAGGCAAAAACATTTCAAAGAGCGAGATGTCATATCAAAAAGGGGAGCAGAGCACGATATTCATGGGTCGGCAATTTCCGTAAATCTTTCAGTAAGTGAGCTCATGTTGCGCTACACGTACAGGATTAGACTAAGCTCCGAGAACTGTTTTTCCCTCCACGATTCATTCGAGAGAAAGTGTGCCGGATATAAATAAAGCGGAGCGGGAATGCGAGACAAGAATACGGCCTTAGCGAGCGAATTTTCAACGAATTTTCCACGAATGGCCTCAAGCTCAAAGATAATATAAAAAGTATTGGACCGCATCAAAAGTAACACACGAGTTTTCAATCATTTTAATACAAGTTACAGTCGAGAGTGCTTCACAGAAATGTTGAATTACACATCGAAGAAGGACGACGTTAAGACAACCGAAGTTTTGTTGATAAAATTGCTTTCGGAATGTAAAGGAATATTTTGTTTCTTTTATCAACGTTGAGTTCTTTCGCTCTTGAAGCTGAGATAAGTTGTCAAATTATGCGAGCGCTATGTTGTTTACAAATTGTTTCTGAAACGAGTCACGTTTCCATTTAGAGGTAGGCGCAAAAATTGGCCCAATTTAAATAATGTTCAGATCCTTACGTCCCCCCCCCCCCTACCCCGACAGACACTCTGTTTGTTTGGATGAGGTGACAAGATGACACTCGCGCAATTATCCTAATACACTTACATAAATTGACTCTGATTTGTATTTTTTCCAGAGAAGATGGAAATATTTTGTGACGTTTCGTTATATGGTTCACGCGGGTATATTTCATTATTATAGTGTTATGATACGTATAATTTTGAATATTTGGTAAAGTCGATTAAACCTCGGTAAGTGACGTGCATTGTGTTCATAAATTGTTCACGGTTCCGACGTGATTTCAGGCTCGCACGTAAAATTTGTACCTATCAGCGTTAAATTTTCGCTGCACATTGTTCAAAATAATAAACATGTATTTGCATATTGACAGATTTATTATACCATTCATTGGCAAGAAACTCCTCCGCAAAAAACTTGATGAGAAGAATATATTGTTCGTAAATAAATCCCATTTATTTATTTAGAATCTCCAACAAACGATAGGCATACACAACACATGACATATAAATAAAGGGCAACCTCAGGCATGAAGTAGGTATACTTCTTCAATTATAGGAGACCACAGCATGCACAATAATCAATCAAATAAACAACTAAACTATCAAAGTTAAAACATTAATAATAAAAAATATAATTTAATATAATATATGACGGCGCGTGATTAGTTAGTCAATTTATTGTAACACTTTTTAAAAGTTGTAATCGATTATTTTTACTCTGTGGTTTAGAATTTATTTCTTTAGTGGTATTTTTAACTTAGAACGGGTAACACCGAATGGGTTGTGAGTGTCATGGCGGCGATGGCGAGCACTTAGTGATGCGATCGTCACGCGATGCACACGCACAAATCCATTGGCTCTAAATGCAAGTTCAACAATTGTTGTGATTAGACTTAATCAGTGATAATCATTGTCATCATTAAATTCTATAGTTAAGTCTCGTTGCGATATTTGAAAGTAAATTAACTGGGTTATTTTGCGAGTATTATTTTCCAAATACCTGCACGTACACGCCCATGATGAAGGACCAGCAGATGACGGATCAACAACGACACGTGGTGTCTCAGCCGCTCGAACATTCCGTCATATAAATAATAAGAATAAAATATAAACAATAGATAAAATGTTCAAACTTAATATTAAATATATATAGGTACTATATAAACAAATATAAACATAAAAATATATTAAATAAATATAAACTTACATATTTGACCGTCCAAAAGGTTATTCGTCAGTATATGCGTATTGTGCGTAATTGTATTTATGATTGTTTCAAAATGTTCGTATGCTAGAACAATCGTCCAGTTTAGGATTGTTTAAACGAGCTTTTAATTTTGAAGCAGTAGGCTGTTATTTTTGTTTTACAAAGAACAAAGCAATAAAACGTTTGTGAATTCAGCAGCTTTTTCCCTAAATGAGAATATTTGGAACGATTACGTCGCGTTATTATTCGAATGTGAAAATAGGTACATTTTTATTATACCAAGTTTTGTGTGTGTGTTCATACAATTTCGTGTCTCCATGACAGAAGATTAGGTATATACAACATGGGTTAATAAATGCATGTTTTGCCTTGAGTAACATTGTAACTGGTTTAACATCGTTTTCCACTAGTTTTTATGACAAGTCTTTTACAGTTCATGCAGTACGGTTATGGGATGCCTTGCCCGTGTCGATAAGGCGTGCTCAAACTTTGTCCACTTTTAAAATTCTGTTAAAAATCACTTCCTCTCTCCTTAAACATCATCATTACATTTAGTTTCCTTGCTCTTGTTTCATGTTTATTATTGTATATATTATATGTAGATAAGTATATGTTTTATGTATGTACATATTTATTGTATATGTAAATGATACACCACTGACTACCTGCATTATTGTCTCTCCTTCTCCCTTTAATCCATCCAAAAGTTGTCTGTAAAAGATCGCATTTAGAGATAAGACCGCCCATTGTGTCATCCTATGTAAAATGTCTACATTTATATCTGTAATTTTTATGGTGTACATAATAAAGCGTATTCTATTCTATTCTTTTCTATACACATTCTAATATTGTAATAATATTCTGATACCAAAGTATTGTTGTATAAGCAAAACCGAGTGATCACGAATAACAAACTTATTTTGCTTTCTTTTCAGAGATCAAACATAAATAATGACGAGGCTTTCATTAAAAAATGTTTACCCGTTCTAATTTCATAAAAAATTAAACAAGCATTAATGCCTGTAATTTTTTTACTTTCTCAAGAAAGTGACGCTTGAAGAAACTACTTAATTAAAAATACTTTTGTAAATTGTAATCAGTGATGCGTATAGTTTCAAATTAAATAAAACTTCACTTTAATTAACGGTTTTCTTTTGATTCTACGTTTTCCTCAATTTCCATGATAATCCTTTCTTCCTCTTTTAGTCATTTACTTGCACCAATGAGTAATGAAATGGACTCACAAACAAAGAGTTGTTGTTAAAAGGTTCTGCCAGCCTTTTTTTCCATCAAAATGTGAATTAAGGCAACCGCCTTGAAGGGACTTCCTTGTTCTGAATAATAAAGATTAGGAAGCAAAAGATATATTTATCAGCAAAGATGGACCAAAATAAAATTTAAAGTCGGATGAAAAGGGTCTTAAAATTTAATTACAAGCGAACACTTAAGTTTACACGACCGACTTCATATCCTTTGTTTTATAGACAAAGGGGGGCGTCTCACGACTGCTTTTACATTAAGTCCCCGCTTAAGTTCTGTCGCAAACGGCCACGGCTAGTGTATGGAAACGTACGAACTGATATTGACTTGCTCCAGCATTGTGATTCATTTCCCTGATTGCATTCATTTGAGATATGGGAGTGATTTTGTGAACGTTTGTGTGCTTGTACAGGTATCTAATGCATTTTGGTGTAGTTGTTCCTAATTATGTATTTATATTAATTTCCAAGATAAAATTTATATAATTTTAAAAGCTAAGAGTCTTAAAATAATAATACGTATAGGTATGTAATTAATTGGTTATCTTTCCAGTGATTCCAGCCTCAGGGTATTGAAGTTTGTTGATATGAGGGATATGAGGCAAGTTTGAAAGAATAACAAATGACTGCTGCAGCAATAGCAAGCAGGCTTCTGTATGGATATTTTTTCATGGATTGATTCAATGTAAATTAAAAACCTATAGCTAATTCTGTCATATTAAAAACGTTGCCATATTAATATTATAATCTAATACTTACCTATACATAGAAACATACGCCCACAATCAAAAGCTCCGTGAAGTGGAATTTATACAAAAAATATACGCCTTCAAACAGAATTTTCCCATTTACCCTTTTGTGGCCGACGATAAAATGAAACTTTGTAAAAAAATCCGCTCACAAACGTTTTAATCAAATATCAATTTTGGAGGTTACTCACTTTGTTCGAACGGAAATAAAAAGTTATTTTATCTGAGTGCTCATGCCATCTACCCGCATCCATTTGGAGAAACCTCTACACGTAGAGAAATCTGACGATATGCCCGAGTGAATTTCATAAACGTAATATAATAAAGCTTTCACATAATTATTATTTTCTAACCTCTAGGTATGGGTAGAGATATAAAAACTAGATGTTATGTTTGGATTGTATTTCCCTTATGACTGGAGGATAAAAGTAAGGCACATTTCGATTTATCGCCAGCCATACAATACAAGGAAAATAGAATGCAATACCTATTAAAAAAACATCACCTTACTTATTTTGCTATAGAATAGAATAATATTTATTATTATTTATATCGTAGTTGGGTTAGTTAGTTACGTTCACATATAATACGGCAGTCATCTAGTCAGACCCGAGGCAGCCCGCCAGAGGGCTATAACAATAGATAATCAATCGTGTCTCATTAGCGATGCAAAACATCGTAGGCCGCAAATAATTGCACTGTAGCTACTTATTTTTTGGTGTAAAAGCAAGTTTGCAGCTTCAAGAGACCTGTGCTAACGGCGTGATGCTCGAAAAACCTCGAAATTTTCGGACTTCTTTATAATGGTAAGCAAGTGTTTCATTTTTTTTATATAAAACACGTACTCATATAATTTTCAGTACAGTTACTTACGCCGCTGTATCTCGAAGTTGCTACTCTCACTCGATGTTGAAATATGAAAAGAACGTCAGTCAAATCTATGCCCCATTGCGTTGTTAGCTTTTTTTCTTGTATGATGAGCGTCGAGGGAGCCAAGTGTTTCAAACCGAATATTTTTCAACGAAAACGTATCTACGGTCATTTATCCTTGCATTTATCATGCCAACCTCGCCTTTTAACTTTTAGGGTTGCCAACGAATTCTTGAGTGAGGCTATGAAATATGCAGCTTTGGTAGAAACAATCCTTTTTTTCCGTTAACCCTCCTGTGTAGATATGTAATTTCAACTTTTACACAGTTTCATTGACATTTTATGTAAAAGCGAGTAGTATAATCTACCTAATATAAGTATCGCGACAACCCTAACTTCTAAAAGCATGGTTCTGCCTCGCACTCCGTAGGTACTGGGGCTTGTCTAACGAACCGTGTTTAAAGCCTCGTTAGGATCACTTGTCTACGACTGATGATGTACTACGGACTACCAAACCTATTTGCGTACTCAAAATGTACAGACTAATTTGGAGAACATACAAAAAGTTGTGGTCTGTGGCGCGTCTTGGAGTATTGACTCGTGCTGTAAAGTTCGCGGCGTTCAAATGTTTTATAGTGGCATGCGGGTTTAGTGGTCTACTGTTTGTAGAACAAGAATCCTTTGATGGTATTTTTGTTGACTGGGTTTTGTATGATATATTATGTATAAATGTCTCTACATCACCCAAAGTTTGACTGGTAGAAAATGCCTATGCCATTAAGTCCGCCTCTGTCAATTTGTGTGCTTCAAGTATTAAATGTTAAATAAATCTATACCTACATATAATAAAATCGTAGCCAAGTCAAAACTGTTTTTCTTTTTAAAGTAATTTTTGCGAGGTCTGGGAACGATTCTAATGCCGAAAATATAATGTTTGTCTGTTTCTCTGAATGTATGTTCCAGATTCACGAAAAAACTCCCGGATATATTTTGTTAAAATTTTGCATAGATATTCCATATAAGTCTAGTTAGTTTGTAGGCTATAAATTATCACGCTATTTGCTATGGGGGATGAGGAATATTGAAATTTATTCTTATTCTTCTATAGTTTACACTGTTTACAGTAAATTGTAAAAAGACGATCCAAAAGGTTAGAATATTGCAGACAGTTATAGCTTTAACCTTTTAAATGATTATCATCACGCTGTAACTTTATGGAGCTAAGCAGGCTATGGGACCACTGAGGTCTGAGTACTAGAAAAGTCAGAAATCGTAAAAAGCTTCCCATACATTTCATAGGAAATGAGACTGAGATGTGAGAGAACAGAATATAACACAGAATATAGCCGGTATATAACAACAGTCGAATTATTCCATTACTTCACTGGACTGAATAGGGAACGAATACAGCAGATAGTTACAGATTAAACCGTTTAAATGCTTATCATCCCGCTATACCTCTAAGGAGCTAAGTGGTCAATCATGACATAATATAAGAACTGCTATTTTAGTCAACTTTAAACAAAGCAAATAGCTTAAAAGTTTGACGACTGCTTTACAAAACTATGTTCGATTCCCTATAATTGATATGTTTTGTTTCCTTTTGGTTATATTACAAAATTATAGTTTGTAGAACGTCCACAAAAAAACATTAAATTTAGGCCTTTTTTGTCATCTTTGGTTAAAATAAAAATAAATAAATATGGTTAGGTGACTGTTAATGAGAAATCTCATGTGTTTACAATCTACTACTAAAATATTATTTTAGTGATAGCTGTTCGTCAGGAATAATTTGTAAGGATGCATCAGTCAGTGTCTCAGTATTGTGCCATTAGGTACCTAATATATGTAGGAACGAAGGTGTTCATTAATTTCTAAAAACGAAAAACTTCACAAGCATTGGAAAAGGCTGCGGGTGTCGACCTCAGGATAAGCTGCTTTTCACACGGACACCGGTATGTCGTTTGCTTCCACGCCACCAGTCCTGACTCCCTTCATATTTTGTCTGTTGAGACGCCGTTAAAGTAAACAAAATGAATATTCTATATTCAAATTATTCGATACATTTTCATTTGGTACGCTAATTTTATTTATAAGGAAATACCAGTATCGTTGTGGCCATAGTAATATTATTTCTAATATTTAATAAAATCTAAAGAGAATTGACAATATTTGTCATGTTTGCATGACGTACCTACTTACGGTTGACTTATTTTTGTATAGATCTACGATTCAAGAATAATGAGAATTGTTACAGGTGTTATTCGAGCTCTGAAGAAACTCAATCGAATGATATCATAAGCCCGAACCATTGAATTCTTGAGTCGTAATGAAAAGCAAATATTTCAAGAGGTTTGTCCATAATAATAGCTTCACAGTAATTGCACCTGCTCCTTTATTATGAAAGATAGTTATTATCCTTTTGGAGTCATTCGATGGACTGTTCCAAACATTATTATTTGATAAGTTTGTTGGTGTCGACACCTTGTCATCAAATTTCTTTTATGTTGTCTAATGAATACCGAAACTGTTTGAAGTTAAGGCTGACAGTGTCAAACTTTTACAATAATCTTCCCTCTTCATTAAAGAGCCGAACAAAAACGCGGGCTCATTGGCGCCCAACAGGGCTACTCAAACTGGCCTATTGAGATTAACCAACTTCGACAGAAAACAACGTAATTAAGTTTAGTGTTGGGCCTCGGTGATGTTTATTGGATCGCCACCTTACTTATTGATTTTCCAGTTCTCAAGTCCCAACTTATTGCTACCTATAAATAGCTTGTTATATTAATTTGGCAAGGTCATCTGTTGACGTCGTTTACCACGAAACATATTTAATTCCAATTGGTTATATTGCTCTACTAACAGAATCTCGGGAATTTATTTCGGTAGCGATACTAGTTAATGAATTTAGCCGGGGTATCCAACTTGTTTGTTAAGTAATTATTTCAGTTAACAGCAATATACCGAGTTATTTTGAATAGGTGTTATTAACATCTTCACAAAATTCAATATTGTTGCTGGATAACTGACTTGAAGCCTTTCTACTTAATTGTAATAGCACGTTTCTTGTTACTAATTTCTTTGTAACAGGATTAGTTTTCCCAGTTTATGTTCCAATGGAGCTATTTATCCTTTGGAGGTAAAACGTGTCTTTGTGTGACGTCGGCGTCCTTTGTGCAAAGTTTCCTTGTCGTCCACTGGAACGTGATTGAGCAACAAACAAACGAAGGTTGGATCACAGACCCAAATATATTGTACCGGAAATATTCAATCTTTCTTCAAAAACTACAAATTTGACATGGTTGTTTATACATTTGTCTTTTGTATTCAATGAAAAGCCATAGGAAAATTTCGTTCATATAACTTCCATTTGCAAAAGCTGTTAGAAAATTCTCGATATTTTTCTGCTTTACCCAACTAGGTACGTATTTTTTGCACTTATATCTTACTTTTGTGGACCTGACAAGATAATATCGCAGATAAACATGTATACCTTTAAAAGAGCCGCTTTCAATTGTTTACGGGACATAACACAGGATTTCTACCTTCAGATATGGACCTTTGCATATAAAAACACAATCACGCCTATAGCTTTCTGAAAACCTCTACCGGAATCCGGGATTTCTTTTGCTACATTTCTATTTTTGTGAAAGTAAACGGAAATTGTATTACATAAGTTTTTTATGTAATTTGGTATTTATTATTAATATTTTCTTTTAGAGTTAGTAGGTCGTTGATCACGGGAAGTTATGCAGTTTTTAGTTTGTTCTATCGTGACCACTACCTTGCCAACTTTTATTGTACGCTTACTAGGAATTCAAAGAATTCAACACGTGTAAGATGTGATAGACGCAGTACCTATCATACATGTACAGTCGACCACTCGTCTGTGGTAACATCCATCTCCATACGAAACTACCTTTTGGTAGGGGCAACTAAAATAGATTCTATTTTCATGTAAATTTTGACGTTCAAAAGTGCCTATTTGAAATAAATGATTTGGCTTTGAGCTGGCCTAGTGTAGTATGGTCTACACTAGGCCAGCTCAAGGTCAAAGCGTTAAACTAGTATAAGCTGGCCTCTTATTAATAAGAGGCCAGCTTATACTAGTTTTGGTTACCACTGACATGCGGCCTGCTGTTCGAATAAAACTGCCAATTTAGGGCCATACTAACGTTGATAATAATGTCTGTTAAGACTAAGAATATATTACGGGTGTGTGCAAACCTTTTTTCGAATCAGGAATCTGTAAATAAAAAAAATGAAAAAAAAGGGTAAAATCATAAGCTTTCAAGTCCTAATATTTTTTAAACTCAAGTCCCGGCTAAATGGTTGTGATTGGATATGTGAAAAAAATCACGCAATAGGTAATAGGCATTTATAATGAAGTTAAAATGAAAACTATCACATCTATGTAGGCTTTACAAGTTGACGAATAATAGTCGACCAACTTACATTTGCAGTTCATTTGCAGAACATGTTTTTCAACTACTGTTAAAAAACATGTTCTCCCATATATTATATATTATTATTAAGAACAAACTTAACATAGTAATGTTAAGTTTGTTCTTGGGATAAATTCATCCCAACTCCGTTACCCTTCATTGTGTGTGGTCCGACACGCACTTGGCCGGTTTTTCTTAACTTGGCTTGTAAAGTATTTATGGTTGGTACAGTTCCCAGCACATCAAGTTACCACAAACTGTCAGATTTTCTCATTCGATTTTGAACTTAACTATCAACATTTTAAGGTTTAAAATCGTTTGCAGAAATTTGACAGTTACGTGTAGTTTGACCTGCTAGCGACTGTACATGAATTCTTTCCAAGCTGTTGCCGTAGCACACGTAAAACACAATATACTAATACATACATACATATTGGACCACATGACCTGATTATGTGCTGGTCAGTCGGATTCCAATCATGACCTCGGTTCGAGTGCCCCCTAAGGAAATGCTTTTCCTCGACAAGAATTCGTAATTTTTTCGACGCCCGGACTGATTTCCCCACTGCATTCATGGATGAGAAGCCAACTAGAAAACTCAAGGAAGCCTGGGTAAATCTCCAGTAGATTTAAATATTTCAGGTTCAACTTTAAATATTTATCTTCACAGGGAGCCGCATTGTGGCTGTTTTCTGATTAAATATGTATGTGTGTTTCATTGCGATGGTAGGTCTATACCTATGATAAAACAACGTGCCTTGTAAAGTAATAAAATTAAGGCTTTGTTGGGTCTAGAAAAGAAAATAAAAATACCGGTACATTAAGTGCGACCGACGAAGATTAAACGTTAACCCAATCAACTGGAAAATGTAGTGGGTAGTATATTTGTTAAGTTTATTGTTAAGTTATTTCTGTTTATTTTTAATATACTACTGTTTGTTTTCCCTTACAAAATAAAACAAAACACTCTGAATTAACGACATCATTTGAAAACGGTCATTTTAGTACGCCGTTATAATACGGTGATCAGATGGACGATACAAGATGTATCTCTCTAGAGGCAAAGCTTATCGTTATAATACGGTGATCAGATGGACGATACAAGATGTATCTCTCTACAGGCAAAGCTTATCGTTATAATACGGTGATCAGATGGACGATACAAGATGTATCTCTCTACAGGCAAAGCTTATCGTTTTTGAGGAAAACCCTAGATATTAAACAGATAGTCGCTATAATGTGGGCTGTACTTAACACAAGCAATTTTGAAGTAAGACTTTTAGTGGTTAGAGCAAATACTGTTGTTTACTTACAGAAACTCATATAATGGAGTAGTTATAACATATTATCAGTTTTCTGAAGCTTGTAATAAACCAAAGCGTAATTTCTGTGAAGTGTGTTATTTATCTTATTCAGCGCTTCCATTTGCCACCGATCTGTTCCGCGTCCCGAAAGAAACAAAAGCGGTGTGTATGACATTTGTCAATTCTTATAGAGGATACGTTCCTATTTCGGAAATAAAAGACATTTCTGAGTTACGTATTATTATATTTCGATATGGGTCGTTATTCACGGATATCTCTTTTATCTCTATACGCTATATATGAAATCAGTCAAATACTGAGATGCTATCCTCTTTGCGAGGGCAATAGATGTTCCCGATGTCAGTCAATCGAAAGTTGCAACGTTTTAATAAAATGCCGATGTTATTGAAAAACGATAAAGCCCCTGTCACACTATGTGATGTGTTCGTAATATTTCAAACATTGGACGCTTTTAATCAAACAAAAAATTGCATGATTTTAGATGGTTTATTTAAACTAGAGTCCAATCAGTGGCATCGACATGTATGTGGAAAATGGGTGTATTAGAATATTCGTAAAAATGCTTTAATTGGTTGTACATAGCAGCAAGGTTATACATAATAAATGTAGACCGTATGTATATTATGTTCGGTAATCAGACTACGGACTTTATTACCTACCGTGTTTCACTGTTGGTCCAACACCAAAAATGTAAAGAGATTGTTTTTCGTATCGTTCTAGCGCGCTTCTGGGATATGCTTTTCTTTGAGTAGGTACATTCGCCAGCAGGTCGGGCTACACGAAACTGTCAAATTTCTCCAAACAATTTTAAACCTTCAAACGTTGAAAGTTAAGTTCAAAATTGAATGAGAAAAGCTGACAGTTTCTGGTAATTCTATGTGCTGGCAATTGTACGTTATTCTAAAGCATTCTAGAATTCAATTTTGAAAAATTATACTGATTTGTAGCCAAATGGGTTTTGTTCCTAGACAGTCTGTAACCATTATGTATTTCGTTAATACCAGAAATACATTTAATGGCGGAAAGATTAAAATAAATGATAGGTATATTTTTCTGAAACCTCCTTTTTCCTTTGCTCTGTTTTTGTATCTCGATTGTTAGTTTTTTGTACGCAAACAAGCCGTGCTCTTGGTAAATAACACAATTTAAGTTCCGAGTTTTTGGTCATAAATTGCCTACTTTGTATTCCTGAGGTATTGGATACCTGCGAGCGTGGGGGCTTTTAATGAGATTGGAATTATCATCCTGGGAGTATGTTTCGGGTTTATATATCAAAATATTTTTCAAACAATTTGTATTGTAATTATTTCTCTACTTGGGTATGCGCATGTACCTAATTCTAATAAAATAATTTATTAATATGCAAAATACAGATTGAGCTTACATTTTATGTACATAAATATAAATACACAGTTACTCGTAAATAACGATACCGGAGTTTGCGCACAATGGCAAGTCATACCTTTCATCTTTAAGTATGCTCAAGTGCAATCTAAGCCCACTCAAAACGTAATTGTCATTATTACCACAGCTGCCTATTTCCTCAAAATAACTATATCAGAAGGATTTATCTGTACATAGCAAGACGATGCCGACCGAAATTCGGGGCCCGACAAAACAATCTCGACTTGACAAATCCCGGCTAATAATCGACGCTCGTTATCCGCACACGTCCGGCGCTGTCCGGATAGATTCCGACGTATTTGTTACCGGAATTTAATATCGCTAATGTTTTATTGACATTCTGTGTGACCTGCTAAACGTTTACTTTCAAGACACACAGAAAAAAAGATTTGATAAATTTTACTCTAATAAAAATAATACATACGCAAAATTATTATGATAGGCAATTGTAATGCACTGTCTCAAGTCACTTAAGTTACCAATTCCGAGAAACTTATATCCGTTTACACGTAGGTATAGTAAACCGTTGCACAGGAGGGGTTCCGGAATTGGAATTTTAAGAGGAAACGGGACCCCCTCTATGTGCTGATGGTGATCACCGGGGTGGCTTTAGTGAGGTACAAATCCCACACTCTCCGACCTCCCTCCTCAGAGGTCAGGTGCCTTTTGAAGGACTCCCCACGAAAAAAAAAAAAAAGGTATAGTAAACCACAAAACAGTTCAATTTCTACTTCCCCAAGTTTATATACGTAAGTGAAGCTACAGCTTTTGTTTGTGCCAATTAAGTTTATTGTGAGCGCTGTAAAAGATACGTTGAACAAGTGAGACAACTTCTATGGCTCCGACCTACATGATAACTACTTGCGTACTTGTTTTTACCTACCCCAGTGCCTTTCCCAATGTTTATTTGATCGGCTTTCTGGAATCCGATTGAACCTGGATCTTTATATTTTCTGCCTAAGCTAAAGTTATATTAGAATTTTCAGGCTACAGGCTAAGCTATTTTGAAATTCTGCACGTCGGTGCTCGAGATTTTAACAAATAAATATATCACATTAACCTCGGCACGTATATTTTTGTACTCGCGATGTCCCGGGCACAATGCGCATCTACGATTGAAAGATTCGCTATCGGGTCAAAGTGACACATTTCTCTTTGCCGACTATCTTTTCAGGCGGTTTACGTAAGTTCAGAGAACGCCTCATTCAATACGGGAACATGTGTGTTGACATCTGATTAATGGTCGTTTCGAGCTTTCTCCCGTTTGGCTTCCAAGATTAAAAAGGAAAACACGAGAAAATGTTTTTCGCGCATCCCGTTTGTAGGCGCAGTTGTTGTGATGTCCGTCAAAAGATATCCTTTGTTGGGCTCCTTATCTATTTATTAGCTTTCCTTTGTAATTTAACTTACGTATATTGCTATTTGTTATTAGTGAGGAACTGTACGTCAAGGATTTTTGATGAAAAATAAAATCTAATCTTTTTTTGCTGTAATGAATTTACCTTGTAGGTAACAAATTACAGTTGATATCCCGGATATTATACAAGCAATAAACTAGAGTAGAATTTAATATTCTTTTATATTTTAGGAACGAAGTTCTTTAACACAGCTTGCGGCAGGAATAAACTTGTAGATGAATTGTAGAAATCATAATGTAACGAAAAAGTGTTATGCCCCATCCATGCGACTTTTTATTGTTTATAATAGAAAGAGACAGATACAAAGAGAAAGAGAAAGAGAGAGAGGGTGCTGAAGTCAATATTGAGGTCAAAATGAAAATCCATGATGGCGTCTGCGAAAATTTTTTTTTGTCTTGGGTGTTGTTTCCATGGTTTTCAAGGGTGCTAAACCCGAAAATGAGTTCAAAATGAAAATCCAAGATGGCTGCCGCAATTTTTTTCTAATTTTGCATCATTGGTGTTGTTTTCATGGTTTTCGAGTGTCCTGAAGCAGATAGTGAGGTCAAATCAAAATCCAAGATGGCAGCTGCGAAAATTCTAAAATTTTCGAGCTGAATAAAAAGAGTAAAGAACTTTGTTCCCTGCACAAGTTTTTTTTATGTACTCCTACTGCGTTTATTTGTCTGTGTCGATCATGTTGGATGTCGACGACTGCTATGGATACTAACAACAACGCCACTCAGATTTATGTTGTCAATTAATTGACCAAACAGAATGGATTGAACCATCAGCCATCGTTGCGACGCTCTGCTAGAGTGACTGTCACCAGCCATGTGTCACTCTTGTCCGATCTTTTCGATGATTCCATTAAGTTTGTAACAACACTAGACGGCCCTACTTGCTGCGCCGTCATGTATTTTGGAAATTTCTGGTAAATAATAAATTATTGACGGCTTTATCTTTTAGCATGATGCTCATTGGTGTTGTCACCCGAAATGTCGTTTTGTATGAATTAGGTACCTAATTTAATAGAAGTTTGCCCGTTCTTGGACGAAATTATTGCTGACAATACTGATAGAACTTGAGTTAACTTTAAACAAAAAGGTTTCCCCTTCAGTTTTAATATATTTTATGTACCTAAAGATGAAAGCTTAGGCTTCGTTATAACAATAAATAAATAACTACAGCGAGTTTAGTAAAGTTATCTTATGAAAATTAAATGAAAAAGTAATCAGACAATATTTTCAAATGAAAAAGCTAACTATTCTGTTTAATTATCTTTTAGACGCTTAAAAAGAAAATAATTAGCCACATTGTTTAGAAAATTTATTTTTGAAGCCAATTTAAAGATTCGGAATTTCAATAGTAATTTAACTTTGTTCTCTGAAGCGATAATAATAAGTATTTTTATGCAATTTGATCTGTTTTATTTTCTATTTACACAATGAAATAGGTATTGGAGGATTTGTTTATTTATTTTCGTACTTTATAGAAAACGTAATTTACCTTTGTTATATTTATGACATGACGCTCGACATTATGGTGCAACTAGAAGCAGAATTACTGAATGTCTATTTGAATATTCCAGTTTATTTTAGCTGCCCACTTCGTGATTGAAGTGGAGTTCTGTGTAATTTGTACTTAAAGAGTAGTTACTAATGGTACTACATTATTTAAATTCTATTTCTATAAACAGAAAAGGTAATTCAGGTAATTATAATACCGACGGCAAGCAATGGGTAGCTCGCCGTCCGGTAAGAACTAGGCCCGGGTCGACGGCGAGTTGTGTTCCACGCGCGCCTCAAAGAGATGTCAGCACTAATTGACGGGGTATCGGTCCGATAGGGCCGATGCTAGCCAGGGTCGCCGATTGTTTGAAAGAGTTACCGTGGCCCTGGCACACAGGCAACTGAAGGAAAACGGGTGGGTTTTAGTCAGTATAAGTCTGACACATTGACATTTCTCACCCAAAAAAAAAGGTACTTATAATACCAGCCTATTATTTTCCCACTGCAGGGCAAAGGTCTCTTCTCTTATATAGAGAAGGCACGAACATTGATTACCACGCTAGCTCAAGACGGCTTGGCGTTTTCAGACTTATATATTAACTACTAGCTTCTGCCCGCGACTTCGTTCGAGAAGTCGTAAGACACCACAATATACTAAAATAATAGCCACATTTTTATAAAACTTAGCTGTATAGTACGTTTGTAGTTATGGTCCCCGCAGCCAAACTATTAAAAGAGTCAGGACTGGTAACGCGGGAGCAAGCGATGTACAGTTGTCTGTGTGAGAAGCAGCTCATCTTGAGGTTGACACCTGCAGCCTTCAGTAGCAATTTCCCATTGCTTGCGAAGTTTTTCGTTTTTAGTGTATTAATGAACTCCTGCGTCCTTGCATATAAATACTACCTAATGGCATAACACTGGTACACTGACTGATGCATTTTACAGATTATTCCTGACGAACAGCTATCACTAAAATAATATAACATTAGATTGTAAACAAAGAAGAAAAGGCAGAAAGAATAACATTTATTTGGACACTGTTCGTGAAACACAATAACAAATAACAAAATAAAAAAGTGAAAATAATGTTGAAAACATACGGGGTTCCTCATTAACAGTTAGCTAACCGTAGATATTTAGTTTTATGATAACCTTAGATATAACCAGAAGAGGCTTAAAATTTATGTTTTTCTGTGTACGTTCTACGAACTATCACATAATAGTATGACAAAATATAAAAAAAGAAACTGTATATCAAGTGTTAGGAATCAAACTTAGGTTTGCAAAGCAGTCGCCGAACCGCTAAGCTATTTGCTTTGTTGAAAGTTGACTAAAATAGCCATTCTTATAAGATATCATGATTGGCTGCAGCATGGAGCTAACTTCGTAAAGGTAATGATAATCATTAAAAAGGTTAAATTTGTAACTATCTGCTATATTAGTTCGCTATTCAGCCGAGTCCAGCGATTTATTTTGCAATTTCTCACTTATCTAGTATTCAAACCTCAGTTTGGTCCGATAGAGCTTTATGATCCTTATAAGAAACAGGATCGATTGGCATCATCATGGCACTATGGTAAGAAATTCAAACATTATGGTTAGTCGTGTTCGCGTTTTTTTCTTGAAAAGATGAACTATCACTTACTGTATTGATTGTGTTTTAAAAGTGTAACTGTATTGTGCCTACGAGAAGTGAAATAAACTAACTACCTATCCGTATAATGGCTCCTACAACCAGACGCGACACGCGACGCGATTCGCGCGCTACACAAAGGGACCGCTCCACGAGCGGTGCCTTTGTGTCGCGCTGTCGCGTCGCGCCTGTCTGTGGGAGCCTTAAATATCGTTTGTGGACATATTTTCACAAGTGATCTAACAATCGTCACAACAGAGTCTTTTCAACAAATCTAGAGTCGAAACAAACTTGACTGAAAAGCTAATAAACATAAAAGTCAAAGTAATGAGTATGACTCGAGTTCGAGTAACTTTTGACGAGTGAGATATTGTCCTCAATATTGAGATGCTCTCTTGCTCCTATTCCTTTGATACATACATATATTGTTCTCACAGATATTTGTATCCAAAAACATATCTAGGTGCAAGTAAACCAGAAAAGGTATTCGCTTCGGTAATCTTCATGTTTCCGAATTAGCACGAACGTCGCGCTACAGTAACCTTCCAAAGAGGCAAAGCTTCTAAGTTTAGTACTACCGCGCATTGTCGCAGTGCATCTATCATTGTATGTTTGTATGAAGTTATCTCTCTGTCTGGTTATTTACTCCTACTTCGTTACTAGACTTGTCACTCAAAAGTATTGTAGAATTGCATAGAGTTGTTAACCTTAATAGCTACGCTTGCCATGGTCGGTTCGTGGCTGGGTGACCATCCATTATATATCGTGATCCCGCCGTGTCTCGGAAAGCATGTTAAGCTGGAGGTCCCGGCTGACATTAGCAGATCTTTGACAGTCGTTACAGGTAGTCAGAAGCCCAAAAGTCTGACAACCAGTCTTATCAAAAGGTGTCGTGTTATCCAGTAACTGGGTCGTGAAGGTAAGATATGTAGTTATAAAACACAATTCGTCTTTTCGCGTTTATTGGCGTTGTAACCAATAATATACTGCATGTGAGTAGGTATATACTTACCTAGTACCCACAATTTTAAGTGTGTGACTGTGTGTGTAGTGTGTACCAGGCGGTTGTCACACAGCTGAGTGATGCTGGCCCCAAAGGACAAAGAGGTAACCTGATAACCTTTATTTTATTGTGTATGAAGTGATGTGTTCCCACCAGGGAAACGTCTATTTCCTAAAGACTATCATGTAAGCCAATATCGTAAATAATTAGTTTAGTTCTCGTATTTAGCAGAATCTATAGGGATTGTGCGGGATACACTCGTACGATGCACTATTTACAAATTGTTATAAAATGTATGTGAAAGTTTCAAAATTTTCCAGCAAATCAGACATCTATTCCAGCTCATTCTTTAACCTTATCTCTTCGGTGACCTGAACATTAAAAGTAGAGCTCGGTGGATTTAACACAAAGCTCTCGAAATTGGGAAAATATCGGAATATATTTCAGATTCCAAATTGGGTATCTCCGCCTCATAGCCATTGGTATGTAAATACAGAAATTTATATCGTTCCGAAATGTATGTCGCGACATAAAAAAACTTTTCTTTTCTTACAATTGATGTTGATCCCTTTCATATTTCTTCAATCCAAATTGAGTTCTTTTTTAAGAAGAAAAGTGTGGAGATTCTTTTTGGAGTGTTTTTTCAGCCTATGTAACTACGTAAAATATTCATGGCTTTGGTGAAAGGTTAATTGCGTTTTCAGTTAAAGATGTATTTTGAGATGAGACAAAGCTTTGATACCTTCATTTTGTTATCTACTTAAAAAATATTTGATCGAGTGGAGTAAAAATAAAAATCAACCGGGAGGTAGACGAATCTAGCGTTCATATAAATATTAATAAAAGTAAAGCTGACGTCTCTGAGACAATAAATGAAATATTTTATTAAGCTTTTACAAAGAGTAATCCTAAATACTTATACGTGTGTGAGCATAGATATATATTTATATATTTTAATGTACGTACCCAGATATCTACTAAAGCTTAGGATTCCTAGAAGAGCGGTTCCTTCATGTTATAATAATGGTCGGTCGTCATGAAAATCTATAATTTTCACCAGTATTTGACATTAAGGTGTCAAGAAACGCTTTGTATTTGGACAGCCGTTATTGTGCGACCGTTCCCCGCTTTCTTAGAAAATCAAAGCTTAAGTGACAAACTCGGATTTCTCCAAGACCAATTTTAAAGTTCGCTTATACGACTTTTTTACTCTATCATATTTCAGTAACTTTTAAATTCGATGTATAAAAGTTTTCAGCGAAGAACGTCATTTTACGAAGATGTAAATTTCTCTTTTGGCCTTTTTACTCATCTGCTTCTGAAAAGCATTGGAAACTTAATTTTGATTCATCAAAAGGGTGTAAAATAGTGGAAAAAATCGCTCGAAAGGCTTGGGCATGTAGTATCTAGGTACTTGCCTACTTTGAATGACGGTAGCAGAACTCTAGGCAGTAGAATTATAGTCATTAACGGTATAACAAAACTCATAGAAATTGAATGTTTAACTCACCGTATGATTATGAACATCGTTAGTTTATAATCAATTTTACGAGATAATAAACTATCGAAAAATTGTGGACTGCAACAAACCATTTACAATATAACGCATAATTTTTTGATAGTTTATATTCTGTCCATGGCAAACCGACAAATTGTGAACTGATATCAAACTTGCATGCGACGGATCGCACCTTGCGCTAATACTAAATAGCCAAGTAACTGCGACCAACTTGGAAGTAGCGCTCGCCGGCTGGTGGCGCGGCACCGCTCGCTTCGCTCGCTCGGCTCGCGCGTGGTTGGTCCCAGTTCTAACCTAACCCATTTGGTCGCGGTGCCCTGGCTTAGTTACTGCGACGAATTCGGCTACCGCCAAGACCGACAAATCAGAGACGGTTCACAATTTTTCGGGTGATAAAATCGGACAGATTGTGAACCCTGTCGGTAAGTGCAGGTACGTTCACAATTTGACGGTTTTACGTGGATAGATAATAAACTATCGAAAATTAATGCATTATACCTATTTTAAGCAGTATGGTACAGTTTACAATTTATCGACAGTTTACAATCTCGCGAGATCCTAATCCTAACTAATATTATAAATGCGAAAGTAAATTTCTTTCTTACCTTTTCACGCCTAAACCACTGAACCGATCATCATAAAATTTTGCATATACGTTGTCAGGGGTAACGAAAAGGACATAGAATACCTTTTAACTAGAAAAAAAGACTGTTCCCAAGGGAAAGATCAATAACTTTCGACGGTTACAATTTCTTTAAGCTAGATAGCGCTACGTGTCTTTCGAATCATGATTGAATTATATTATTATAGAAACTTTAGTAGTGTGTCAAGAAAAAAAAAAAAAAATATAAGTAATACATTTTGTGAGTCCCCAAAGTGTTTTATTTCGTAGACCACTTGCCATGTTTTTCGGTTTTGGGTAGATTCCAGCTTATATTGCATTTTGTGCAAATTCATCAACTTCAAATGTGCTTTTGACTGATTTCTAACTGTAGTGAGGGGTAGAACGAAAAAACAATAAAAAAAAACACGTTATGTACTTAATGCCTTTGCGAAAGTCTGAAAGAAGAATGGACAAGAACTTCTACTACGCTTACGCGGGTGGGTAACATGATGATATCTGGTATCATGTGCAAGTTTCTACAAATTTAAAGTATATTGCGACCACAAAGTGAATATCCTACTAATTTACACAAATTTACCTCTATAGAGGCCGGCAGGGACATCGATGCACAACCTGTTCCCATCAATTCAGTACATGATTCTAAACCCCTGGTAACAGGTTGCGCGTCGATATACTACCCTGTGTACTAATTCACTACTAATATTATAAAATTGCGATGTTAATATTGTTTACAAAACCTACGACAATACCTACAATAGTACTATCGTCGTCGGTCTGTTTGTTATGTTTTCAGGTAAAAATTAATATTATTATATTAAAAACCTGTAATGTCCCACTGCAGGGCAAAGGCCTCCTTACTCTCTTTCCACTTCTTTCTGTTTAAAGATGCTAAGGACCAGTTCTTGTTGGAAGGTCCAGCTCATCCCGCCATCTCCGTCTAGGCCTGCCGCAATGTCGCTTGCCATTAAGAGGGACCCACTGGGTCGGAAGTTTGGCCCATTGGTCGTCTAACATGCAACAGAGGTATCCAACCCAATTCAAGTGATATCAGTTATCTTTGTGATGGAACGGATGGTCGTATTCCTATCTCGGTCTGTAAGTTTGGTACTCAGAATACTCCGTTCTATTGCCCTCTATTAAAGTCACGACCTGCGGACTCCCGTTAACATCTCACGGTCCCCAATATTTTTTTTCACTCACGTGGTCCTCTTGTAGGTCGTCGCCGACCCCTGGAGGTTGATATAGACCACTTTGGGTATCATTTTCCGATTCCGTTTGACCGAACACCATGAAAGTTGGCACATAGGTAGGTAAGTATATAAAAATGTATTTTTAATGGAGAAGGTTTTACATGATTTTTTCCGACCTCCACGCGGGTGAAGCTGCGGGCAAAAGCTAGTAGGTTATAAAGTAACGGTGTTCACAATCATACGGTGACATATGTAACTGCGTGTAAGTACTTAAATGTGGCAATGAATGTAAGACAGCAATTCTAAGAATACATAGGTAAGTGCTGGAAACTAAAATAAAGGTTTCAATTTCAGTGCAACCCTGTTGCATCTCAAACTCATTGACAATTTTCGTTGTCAAACAAGATAAAAGATTTAATGGCGTCCTTAGCAACCGTGTCGCCACCATTGTTGCGAAACAATTTCCACGCTTTAATCGCTCCCCTGAACAATTTGCCGCTCGACTGTCGCCCGCACGCGGTTACTTATTGTTTTATACTGAAAACAGCCTTTTTGTTCCCTTTGTGGAACTATGAAGCTTTATGAATAATAACAGTTCCACTACAATCATGTTTGTCGACATAATTGGCCAAATAACTTGTTTTTAAAACAAGTGAAGCCTTTTATGTTGTGCATAGTTTGTTTTTGCAGCAATGCTAAAGTTTGTTTTGACGAATGTGTGGCTTATACATGTACTACATATGTACACGTTTTCGCGGTTTTCTCGGAAACGCCACACCAATTTTGTTGGTTCTTTCACTGGTCCATTCCTACTTTATTTATGTAACGTAAAAGGAAACTAATATTACATAAAAGTTGCTGCTTATTTCTGTGGAAACTGCCAGGATTTGCGAAAGAATAATTTGAGAAGACTTTGTTCTTTTTCAGTCGTTTTCAGTGGGATATGTCATCTTTTTTAACTTCATATCTGTTCGAAATGAAGACGTCACTCTTAGTACATTCGTCAAAAGTGTCCAGCGATCAGGTATTAAAAAAAATATTGCCTTAATGAAATTAAATAAAAATGTCTATTTTTGTAATGTAATGTCTAAATTGTCTATTTAGATTGATTAAAGTTTTTTTTTTTCGTATGTGTAGATCAACGAATTACTTTCTGCTTTTGCATTAATAAAGACTCGCTATTTTTCCTTATGCTGGATTTTTCACCTTAGTTAAACCTGACTTTAAAATATGATAAAAAGGTAAAAATTAAAGTTTTAAAAGGTTTTATTGCGTGAAATAAACATTAGTAGTCTGTATTTCCGCCGTTAAAACGTATAACACAATCGCAGCGATTCGGCGTAATCAATATGAGTTCATCCAAATGGAATGGTCTCCCACGATAGTTGTAACAGGCGAAAACTATTTTCTGGTGTGTGTACGGCATCCATATTTGGCAGAGCTCTTTTTAGAAGCATATCCCATGCATGCTCAATGGGATTCAAGTCTGGCGTTCGAGCAGACCATGGTAGGACGTGGATATTAGCTGCAGCAAGTGTGTTTGCAACAACTCTGGCAGTGTCCAAACGTGTATTATCATGCATAAGCAGAAATTATGCATCAAATTGGGGCCGCAAAGGAATAACAACATCTGATACAATCGTTTTAGTGTAAATCTGTGCATTGAAATTGCCTCTGATCCAAATGAGTTCGCAGAAGATTATAATTCTTTGACCAAAATTCAAAAATTATCCCCTTTTCAAATGACGAAATTTACTAAGAAGTATCCATAGGAGTTACAAAAATATAATTATTTAAACAGATTTTTAGTAACTAGCAAAAGCGTGCCTGATCCTTAGACACTTTGATGTGTGTTTACTATTCAAATCTGTTCCGCTTGTCTTGTAAAGTTTGATAATGAAGCGTCATCTTAGGCGTCAGAATAGATAACGTTTGTCAGTCTTGCGGTTAATTAGCACCAGTAAGGGCTCGAAGAAACTGTTTTGCTGTGAAATATTGTAACACCTCTACTCTAGGTCTTAATTAATTGTGTCTCTTGGTAAGTACTAATATAACCTACTTATTTTTTTTTTTGTTTTGTTTAGGAACGTTGTAGTGTTTTGTTATCCGTTTTTGCCGAGTAGTACCTACTTGGAATGATAAATTTTATTAAAAGGGTTGAGTAAAACGTTGAAATTGTTTGAAAACGTAGATTTTACAACAGCTTGGCTAAATGACATGAATATAATATATTTCTATGATTTTTTATTAGAGAAACAATAAAAAATCCACACAACATATTCATAAAATAGTTTGTATCAGTTCTGCAACACATACTGGTACCTACGGCATATATGTAGACAAAGAATTTAGTGCGCGTTCAATTGTTCATTTAGACCCACCCCGAGGGTGTTCTTCGGGCAAATCCCTCTGATGGAAAATGTATGTTGCGGCTGGATGCCCGTTACTGTACAATTAATTTCACCTAAATCTGCCGCCGCAGTGAAATATTCAGTTTCACAGGCTCTAACAAAAAATATAGAAAGATTTACAGCAGCAAAACGGTCTTTTTGATGTCAAAGACCTATATTTATTGAGTTTTTATGAAAGGATTTATGAACTCTTAAATAAATGTACGTGAGTTAAAATATTAAAAGACAACTGAAAGGGCTATGGCGGCCGGAGTTCACAGTGCCGATTTTCAGATAACACGTAAAAAGACAAGGCCTTATCTCAAGACTTTCGGATATGTAGAGGCAGAATGTATTCTAATTCTAAACTAAATGGTTATATATATTAAGTTAGTAACGTCTTCTTGTCCAGTATTTTTTTGCAAATAGTCGACAAGGAACAACCCAACCCGTTGTGGGGGTTTGTTGTTCCATCGTTGAGATGAGATATTCCGGTCGCAATTGTGATAATTAGTGATGCAGTAACTGAAAATGTATTTACATAAATTGATGCAAAATATCTAGTGTCTAATATTCATGTCTGAATTATTTAAAAAATAAACATAGTGCGATAATACTGTTTCAAACAAATGATATCTTGATCCCGAGCTACCGTTTTAAGCTTTCTACCATATTTGATGACAGCATCAGTTACCCGCTGCCGCAGTTCGAATGAGTTCTGAAAAAATACAAGTAATAAATTACTATTAATGCGATTAAAAAACATACTCTATAGTTTTTCCAACTTATAAGTGTACCTCGCACATAAATAGCTGTAAAATTGATTGAAGTTGACAAAACGGGTTAGAAAGGAAAAATTTACTTATGTAACAAATATGTACACCAAGCGAAAACCAAACTAAAACGTCTTTACGGCGTCACTAAAATGGCTGCCGAAGCAGCGCGATGGTGCAGCGTTCAGTGATGCATTTCACATTTACTGCTAACTCTTTTCTTAAATAAGTTATTCGTGTCGGAACAGCTTACCCCCGGCACTTTGAACCCCGACCTCCCCTATTTTCATTTTTACGTTGCCTTCATCATATTTATCGATCTTTATACGAAGAAGATTCTTGAGTTCACTGTTTGTCCCATGTGACCTATATATACCTATGTAGATAGTGTACCTATGTAAAAATTCGTAATCCTATATAAGATATAGGTCATGAAAAAGGTTCACCTGTCCGAATACGTGGATCGATTTAATTTATATTTTTATGCTCGCAATTAAAATTTATGAGGCCGTGTGATAATTGAAATCCACGTTCGCATTTTATTCATTTCAATTAAGATCGAGTGACAGTACGAGGTGCCAATGAAATCTGTGCTACGGGACGGCATTGACGACTTTATACAGCCTTAAATTTGACCACACCTTTCTGTGTATCAGACGTACGTAACGTTTTCAAAATTGGATTGCAAGCTTAATAGCCGCTTTTTCAAAATTTTGTATGCAAACTTTTGTCCTAATATCTATGGTATTTTCTGCTCCATATTCCATAATCATTTTAAATATTGTGTCACTGGTTTAGAAAATGTATTATAAAATGATATTTAGTATAAACGTGATTTTTCCAAAAGAATTTAAATATTAAATAAAACATGTATAAATGATTAAATATCATCCCAACATTTGTAAAGAGAAGCATTTGCCAAATAAATATTGTAAAGCGAGTGTTTGTAAAATAAAACATTTGCGGAATAAGTTGATTATGAAATAAACGGCATACGAAACGTTGGTTGTAAACTAAAAAAAAAAATGTCAATGGTCTTTTGATCAAACATTTGTGAACTGTGGCCTACTGTACCTGACACTTGAGCTACGAAAACCGCCCTTACTGCTGCGAAATAAGCGCTGTAAAATTCATATTGTACCATGAACGTGCGGTCGCCTGTATCTTAGTTATAGCCGGCTAGTACTTCTGTTCTACGACAATATAAAGGCTTTCTTTGACTTTATTGGAAATCTTTCAGGGGCGAAAGTACCTCAACCTACTCACGAACACGAGCAATTTTAATTATTTATGCAATGTTTCCTATTTTCATTGGAAAAGAACCCCCCCCCCCCCCACCTAGATTGCAATTTTGCATGAAACAGCACTTTTCTAATATTTTAGAATTGGTCTGGACTCATAGTAAAAGAGTTGTTTTTGATGAGTTCAATTAACCCTTGAAATATTGCTAATAAATTAAAAGTCAACCTGTAGGTATATTTTACAGGTTGAAGCCCTTTAGTACTTGATAAAACATGTACCTATCTGTTTTACCACGTGTAGTCAATGATCGTGTAGGTATACATACTAATACACCCACGTAGGTTAAATAAAAAACCAGCCAAGTGCGAGCCGGAATCGCACACGAAGGGTTCCATACCATCGTACAATATTAACATTACATATTTTAAAAAATAACGTTTTTTGTATGGGGACCAACTTTAATTTTTAATTTATTTTTATTATTTGTTGTTATAGCGGCAATAGAAATACACACTCTGTGAAAATTTCAACTGTCTACCTATTATGGTTCATGAGATACAGCCCGCTGACAGACAGACGGACGAACGGACGGACGGACAGCGGAGACTTAGTAATAGGGTCGTCGGGCCGTTGCACCCTTTGGGTACGGAACCCTACAAATGAGGCAAAAAAGGGGAGGTTTTTAAACGAAAATTGCTGATAGCACGATTTAATCTACTGTAGATTTTTTGTCGACCTTATAATCTTTTCCCATGGGTGGCGAGACAGCTTAGGGGCCTTAAATTATGGGAGGGGTGGGGGGATTATTACTCTTTGCCACTAACAAACAACACTGATCTTTCAGAAAATACTTTTAAGCTTTGAATTCTCGATTCATTCTAATAATAGGTAAGTAACATTACTTACTTCATTTAAACATTTAAATGAAGTTATAACCAACTAAACATAAACTTAGCAAGTTAGTAAAGTAAATAAATATATTAAAAAAATTGAATGCCAATTAATTACTAATTTCAATTTATTCATATAGTGACCTTATTGGTGATGTTCTTCAGAAAGGTCAGGTGCGTAGTACACGCACCCGGCGTGCGTGTATGACCAGATGTGTGAACGTAAACGAGGCAAAAGGAGTATATAAGGATCGTAGCAGGTGGCGTTCTGTAGTTGCTCCCTACCCCCATGGGAAGAAGGCGTGATTTTATGTATGTGTATGTATGCCAATTCCAATTCTACACACACAGGTCTAATTACTACCCTAACAAGTTCTCCACTAAGTACCTACCAATGTACCTATTTACCCTCACAAACAGTCAAACAGTCTGCCACACGACCTGTACAGATGATTCTAGAGACAATAATTCCTAATGAAGATTCATTTACGAGTATTCAAGACGAACTTCGAAATTAAACTGTATTCAGAGAAATGTGTACGAATACGCACGTGAGCTCAGACACCTCGAAACTGGAGACGGCATGTGTATTACGTAAATAAAAGGCAAATCTACACGTGTTTAGAACCTAGATTTTTGTGGGCTTAATTTGAGCCTTGATTCAAGTTCACGATGAGATACAGAAAAAAGAAGTGTTATCCTTATTTGTTAAGCTGTGTTTACACTCGTAAGAAAACGAAAGGGCAACCGACATTATAATTGTGTAACACACTATAAATCACAATCTGAATCATTTTGAAGCCTATTGCTAATCCATTGCTTTATATGTTTGAAAAATGTCTCTGCTCAACAACGTAAATAACGAAATGAATGTTGTTGAACTGTCATGACATTCATTCCTAGTGTATTACGCAATTACCCCGCCGCGCGCCGGTTAGTGGTTCCTATAAATTGGTGACTCTGTTAACCAATCTAGGTTCCTAGGGTATTTTTTGCGTATAGGTCCTAGTCCTCTGGATCAATCTCCCTTACTATGGACTTGGACATCTAGTAATTATTATTATGACCTTTATGCACAGTTTGTCTTGTTCCAAACATGACCTCTGAGACCAAATTGTTAGAAAGCTCGAGGGCACGCTGTGCCGGCTCCAGTGTAGGTTGAACACTCTAAGGACGTGTACCACGGGAATTAGAAGCCAAGTCACGCTTCAGAACGAGTATTATTATTCCATTATAGGATCCGAGGAGTGTGGATAGCTTAACAGTAATTATGGCGATGTACGTGCTGCGGGGAATTTCTCATATAAGTCCGCACGGGCACGCTTTAATTAGGCAAATGACGAGGCCTCTCAACAGTATTAGTTCAGTTACCTACTTAATTATATAATTTTTGTATAGAAAAAAATAAAAAAAGGAGCAGAAAAATATATTTTTTTTAACTTTTTGGAGGTGCCGTGAAAGGTGACTGAGTGGTTATGTCAAAAGCGTGGCATTGCATGCTTGCACTGCAGCAACATGGAAGCCAAGCGTAGTAATAGACCGATGTATAAATATAACAGAAAATTTTTGGTATTATTAGTTTGGTTCGTTTCAGAATTTAGGTCGATGTTTCAATTAACCCTTTATCCATTTTAAATACAATTTCTGTAAATGTCTGACCCTCAAAATGTTTTCACCCGTAAATATTTACGTGTCAAATAATCGTAATTTCACTATAACTGGGATTCTCCGGGCCGGGATTCTCTCAAAGGACTTAAAATTTATTATAACGAAACTTATTGGACCACCTTTGGATACAAACGCTACAAAATCCAGCGATGCTGACCAAATGGCTACGATTTTCCATAATATGTACAGCCAGCAAAAGAGAAAGTATTCAGGGTCGCCAGATATAGTTGAAGTTTAGCAAGAAACCGATGAATGTTTTCGTATGAAATTTAATTTGATAAATGACCAGTTTGTTTTCCATTAATTTAATTTGAAAATATTCATTGGTTTCTTACTAAACTTCAACTATATCTAGCGACCCTGGATACTTATCTCTTTTGCTGACTGTACGTAGCTACAGGGTATGGATAAGCCCACGCTAAAGTGTACTTGCGAAAGGATTGAATGATCCTTGGCTAGAATCTGTTGAATCATGTTTATTTATTATTATTTACGTTTAGCGTTCGGTTGCAGGGCATTCCCTCTTTTCATTGCTGTCTATGGCCAATCTTTGATTAAAGAGTCGAGTTCGTCTCGCCGTCTCCTTATGGACCTTCCGACCTGCCGTTTATCCCAAGGGACTCCTGTGTGTTGGTTTTAGACCATAGTTTTGCTGCCATGCGGCAGATGTGATTAGCCCAGTTTCATTAAGCTTTTATTTTTCTATCCTATTTATGAATTGTAAACAATAAACTAGGTAGGAAAATTAAAGGGTTCTTTCTATTTATGTCGAAAGTTATAATGAGTTTAGTCTTGTGCTAGTTTGATTTCCAGAGGGAAAACTGGAATAGTATAATTGGCTTTTTCTGATAGACAATTCTGAGTAGTTGCGGGCTGAAAAATAATATCGAATCCAGCCTTAGTTATAAGGTTGATGTGGCTATAGGATTTATAGGCTTGACGTCAAATAGTAGGTGCAGAAACACTATCAGAAAAATTTATCACGTTTATTTAGTCTTTCTTGTATTTCCAAATTTCTGTCAATAAAAATCAGATAGTATCAAATATATTTTTCTTAATTTTAAAAGTTCAGCTGGTAGCCGTTTGCTTTGCTTCTATATATTTTGTAGCCAATATACAAGAGCCATTATTTTCTTTCGTGGCTTTGGGATTTTATTGTAAAAAGTCAACATTCAGCTGAAAGTTTATGATATCATGTGTTACAATTAACATTATTTAAATTACAACAATTGACATCGGTAACTGTTTTTGACACCTCATTTCGCCGGTTATTTTTAAGGGCCTGAGCACACGTACCAAAACCACACCACAACGACAACACGTGGACGGGCGCTAATTTGTATGAAAATGAATAGTTTATTCACACGGACCACATTAGACCGTAAAATCCACCGTTTGGGTGATATCGACCACATCAAGGCCACGTCGCAGCCATAGCGCAACCACCAGCGAGACCGCGCACTAGCAGCCGGTCACATCGCTTACACAGCGATCTGTCTGTTTGCAAACTCTAGCTACAATCAAACTACAGGAAGTTGCAGCGACACTATTCACACGTAACCACTGCTTGCCCACGTTTTGTTGCTGCGATGTGGTGTGGTTGTGGTACGTTTGAACGGGCTCTAAGTCTCACGTAAAAAGTGTTTAGCCTATTCCCATTAACCTGAAAATTCCTAATGGGAAACTTAGCATCACTTTGCCCAAACTGGGAATCAAACTCAAAGCCACAGGCCCAGTAGTTTTCCATGTTTTATTAAAAGTACGTTCAAAAACAAAGATTAATCAATATTTTAGACTAGCTGACCCAACAGACGTTGTTCTGTCCAATTTTCAATATGGTCTTGAGTTCAATAAAAAAATCCTATAGAAAAAAGGACGTTTAGTTTATCCCGAATTTTAAAATTTTCCGGGAAAATTTTCAAATTTTTCTTTCCGTGATAACCTAATTCGGACAACAAACATTTGAATTGAAAACGAAATAGCCAAATCGGTTCAACCGCTGTCAAGCGATGCGCCTACACGAACAGCATTCCAATTTTATTCTTAAAAATACGTCCAAAAGAAAACTTTAATATATTTTTTATTATAATAGAAAAGTATTTCCTGCCAGTATTAATAAAGCTTTCATCTGTTTTCAAACTTATCTCTGCAAAAGTTCGTATTTCTTAGTTCACAATTTAAAGTAGCATTTTTATAAGAGAGAGTAGTAAACGTTAATAGCCCTAAGCTGACTAGAGACAGCGCTTAGCGTTTATTTTTTATTTGCTGCTTGTTTGGACTTCGAAGCGCCTGTCTAGTTAATCTTACTTTTTGCTCTGCAGTGGCGTCAGGCGTCCATGGACTAAGGCAACTATAGACACTAAGCGACAAACATTATTAGGTACTCGTTGAATTTAGTGACTGGTTGCTGGTGAATTCTGGTCAAATAATGAATGTTTTTAAACTAGTTCGATTTTCCCAACTGCAAAGGCGTTTTGTCCGTAAAATTGTAAATGTTTGTACGATGTTTATATTGACACATTGTAATTTTTAGTACTCATGGTTTATATATTCAAAGCTCGAAACCAGCGCCAGTTGGTACAATAATTTAAAGTACACTTTAGGAAAATATTGTGAAGCTACAAACAGAAGACTTAGATAAATTAACAACCTCAATAAAATACGTTTAATTAAACCAAATATAGACTTAGTAGGACTGTTACTATAGTTAACAAGTTACAAATATATTTCTGTAAACAGTATGAAAGTGTCTGGTTAGTTACAAAACATAATTAAGTGATACAAAACTAAACGGTGTTCGGCCTACGCCAACTTCTCGTTCATGACTGTAGCTAGTTTGTTACCATCTACCCTCATTATTGTCTTGAATATTCGCGGCTTCCAGATTATTCCACGGTCCTTGGAAACCTATTATTAATGTAGCTAGTCTAATGGAAAGTGTTATGGCGTCGACTTTTATTATCCCCTTTGCTTATAGTGTGGTGCTGCCTGCTTAGCTACCTTGCTTTGAACAAACATGGGTAGAGAGGTACACCTATGCAAACAGCTCCGTAAACGTTTCCGAGGAGGTATTTTCTTTTTATTGCCGATTTTCGGTACCGTCTTCTATACTTCGTTGAGATAAAGTTTTCTTACCGTACAATATTTTATCGGTAAACAATAAATCTCCGCCCGCATGATCTCGGAATGAACTGAAATGGAATGTGTCAGCAGGCTCGTGATTTAAGGGAATCGGTATGTATACAGTCGTTGACAGTGTTTTTACCCATTGTCTGATTTAAGGTTAACCAGATAACGGCAACCTTTTCGTTTGTATGGTATTCTGCGTCGATTTCCGTGATGTCTTCTTTCGCACCCACGGACTATTTTTATTGCGCACTGAATTTTTAACACACTGATTAACGACGAGAGTTGAAAATCCAAAAGTGTATTTTTTTTACACGCTGGGATGTACTCTGTTGGACCCTCATTGCTCGACTCAACACAAGAGTTGAAAATCCAGTGCGCGATAAAAAATCGTCGCGTTATAAAATCGCCCGTGCGTACTTGGGCTTACTGTTTAGCTGTTGGCCTTTTTTCTTTTTTTTTTTGGGTGGGAAATCATCAAAAGACTTTTCCCACTCTGGGCCATATTTCTTTTCTTTTTATTTTTTGCTTTGGTAATCATCAAATGACTTCTGCCACTCTGAGCGGAGCGGAAGGGCGTGTCAGACTCTTACTGACTAAAACCCACCTGTCTTCCTTCAGTTTCCTGTGCATCAGGGCCACGGTAACTCTTTCGAACACTCCGCGACCCCGGCAGGAAGGTAGGTCCTTTCGTCCACCTTCTCTCTAGGTCTTAAAACACTTCTCAATCTATGATCTGTTTCACTACTACGGCCAAACAAGTCCCAGTTATAATTATCTCTTAGATTATGTCATGTGAATAATAGATAAATAAAAATTGGATTTTTATCTGTAGAATATGGTGCCAGTAGCAGTTTTTACTAGGTCAACCATCAAAGAGCTAACTTGTGATTCGATAGTCGATTTACTGATCACTGATCTGCAGTTGATCGGGTTTTTAAAAACCGAAGGTGATTCTATTACGGCTCTGTTTTGCTTCCGTAACTCCGGGTTGCTAATTGCTTTGCCAAACTATTCCACAGCTTTAAAAGAAGGACAAATTGGGTTTTCATCCTTCATCGTATGTTCGTTACACGGAACCATGTTACGGATATGTCAGCGTCTATTTGCGTGAGTTATGTTCCTTTAATCCAATGCGGATCCGCTAGTGGTTGGAACCTTTCAACATGGACGGCAAAGTTCGTAATTGAGTGTGAGCTATGCCTTTGGGGAAACTAGGTACTTTTTTATATATTTTTTACTAGGTATTTGATGTATCTACCCAGATTTAACCTTAAATAACATGTAAAGATTGATCCACATAATTAATGCATTATTATATATATTATAGTCGAACTCAGATAATATTTATTTATGTAAACTCCTCGCACACAATAACATACAAAGGCGGAATTAATGCCTTAGGCATTCTCTACCAGTCAACCAAGGGTGGTGTAGAGATAAGATGGCAGGTGCTCTGCTTAACAGGCGTTAATAAGAATAAAAAATATTAAAAAGATAACATAATTAATTATACTTGAAATAGTTATACAAGTACCTAAATAGGTTATAAACTTATAATACACATACATACATATTTACTATATTATATAACTACATTATATAATATATATATACAATATATATACACTAAAAGGGAAGGAGATAATTGAGATGACTCTACACTATTTATTTTGAAAATAACTCTGCAATTTTCGCTTAAATGCATACCGACTAATATATATATATAATATATTTACATAATTTAAAAAGCTAACAGTCTTAAAATAATAATATGAACAAGTATATGTCGTAATGGGAGATGGCTTATGCTGTTTTCTACGAGTTTTTATTGTCAGGGATCAGGTTGTCAGGGAAGATACTTGTGTAGGCGAAAGTAATACGCGCCAGTAAGATGGACAAATTGTAAATAGGCTTGAAGTCTTACATGAATTAACACTTACAGTCTTATTACAAAACAAGGTTTTTCTTTGGACATTGTTTAAACCATTGAGCCTGTTTTTGAAATAAGAACATAACACAAATCGAAATACAGTTATTTTTACAAAACTGACAACTAAGTCCGGTCTTAGGTAATCAACTTTGTATTAAGAACTTTACTAATGTCGGCATAAAGTTCGAAATACAAAAACTGGCTCGAAGATTTAGGCTCGGGCTAAAGTTAGATCGTGTTTTGTAATAAGAGGGACTAAGTTTTAGTTACGTCTAAATGCGAGAAGAGGCGTTCACGAGTTCACGGAGCTCAGAACATCGGGAAATACATCCGTGTGAGCTAATAGTTCATCTAGCGACCGTATGGTTCACTTGCCAAAAATAAAATGTCTAAAATCCAAACCCTTTGCCTTTGAGCCTGGGGCCACACTTCCCGCCCGTCGCCCCGTGCCCACATTCAGCAGCAAAAAAAAGGCATGCCCGCCCCTGCACGTCTGCCTACGTATTTCTAAAAAGTACAGTTTACAAAACAACATGAGTGGTAATAAATAATAATAATCATTTAATTCAAGTAATACACAGATAGATGGGAGTCTCCAATGCTGCGACTTTGGATGAAACTCCACACTAAATGAAACTTGTGTGTCTACTAACACTAGTTTTTAAGACCATTGTTACTAACACCATGGGTGTAGCCTGAAATAAATGCTATAATAATATGCTATAATATGCTCATAGTGTTGGTAACAATATACTTACAAACTATGTTAGTATAACATTAACACAGAAACAATTTGTGACATCACTGCTGCTAGGTGACAGGCCCAGCCGCTACCTTGCAGCAGTGATTCACAAACGCACAATATAGCCTGCTTGCTACCATAGATAGGATGATGTTGGTGCTGCCCCGCACCCTACTAACCAGAGATGCGTACCGGGTCCGCATCACAGTGTAGAAGCAGTCAACGCGAGCTTTAGCAAACATCCCTGATGGGCTACAGTATCGGGGCAACCCCATCAGCACCCCGAATGCGTTATTGTATTGAACACGAAGGGCGTTGTATGATTTCTGAGTATAATGAATCCACAGACTGCAAGGGCAAAAAGACGTGCAGTAAGCAATAAATATAGTGCACTTGATTTCTATAGAGGCACGTCTGAATCTGCGGGCAATCATGTTAGCTCTCACACATAGCGCCCTCCGCTCCCTGTCAATATCCTCATCATCTTTGAGGCCAGTGGTCAATAAGTGACCCAAATATTTAAAATTGGTCCACACTCACAAGGGGCCTACCGCTTAACTTTACTGAAGGTACAGCTTCTGGGTACTTACCTCTGACCCCAAGGACCATGACCACACTCTTCTTAACATTATATGCCAGAGCATGTAGTCTGGCATATTGCTCGCAAGTGGCCACGAGTGTCCTAAGCCCGCAGATTGAAAGACGTTAGATTTATGGCTAGTTTATGAAGTGCTGTGGGAAAGGAACAAATTATCGTTTCACCATTTTAATTGACAAACTTAGCCAAGATAACGTTATGAGATTTATGATGACATGTTTACTCTTAATCTAACATTGGTGAATTATACAAAGTAAATAAATAGCATATGAGTAATAATCAATGCTTCAATTATGTACTGCAGGCGTTGTTTAGACTACGGTGATTCGCGGCCTGGCCTGGCGCTGACATAAAAAAGGAGGGAAAATAATCAAGGGACATCAAAAATTTCGTCCGCATCGCTGTCAGCAGGAAAAGTGCCAAAAAGGCTGACAGCATTGCCACGTTGTATGGCGATGCTGATTCTTTATTATTATAAATACATATACATCAAACTCATTTAATAAATTTTAATAATATTGAATTGCTTGAATTGCTGCTTAGCCTTCTTCCTCTCTCCTAATTTTGCTGTGCCCGACAGGGTCCATATTGATCTTTTACCTTGTTAGACCATCTATTCAATTATTATTAATATTAATTATTATTAATCTATTGGGTTTTAGTCAGTAAGAGTCTGACACGCCCTTCCGCTCCGCCCAGAGCAGGAGAGGCCATTTGATGATTTCCCAACCAAAAAAAAAAAAAGACCATCTATGTAATACATATGTAATGCCATAAAGAATTGAGTATTGAGTATTGAGTACTTTCTTGGTGACGTCTCGAAAACTATGTGGGCACTCGGATCCCATGGCCCTAGTGTTTTAACCCCCAAACGGCTCAAACATATAAGTACCAAAAGATTGGAGTATTTGCGCCGTTTGAGGTTTTCCGCATCTGCAGCAGCCGCCCCAGCACAGCCCGCCGTGCTAGGAAGATTGGATGGCGCAAGGGTGTCGACACACGTTGCATCCCTCACTAAAAGGCTACCTACCTTCCAAGGCATTATGGTCATTCCGTCTAGTCTCTTCCCACTGTCGCGTGCCATGCCATTGGGTTCTAAAACAGCTGGTACCCCGGCGGTGACAAGAGCATGACGGATGATGTCATTGATGCTGGCATGCCGTGCTATCCGGCCGGGGCTATTACAGCAGAATAGGCCATGGTATCCGATGCAGTCGACACCTTCACCGCATTGGCAGCGATGCGGAGCCACGCAAGGAGCGCCTAGACGCAGACAAGTAACGAGCCGGAAGGTGGTGTAGTGCCTATGTTGGGTGATGGTAGCGCCTGAAGTCAGAGGCCCGACTCCCACTCACCCACAGCCAACAGACGGGCACGCTCAGCAGTATTGGTGGACTTATTAATAAGATTATTCCGTACCAACCTGAAGAGCGGCTCATCTCACTGCCTCTTAGAAAATGGGTTCACGGGCCGATCTGTATCCGGACAAGTCACTTTCCAGGCGTTCACTGCATCGGTCAAGCGCGGCATTTGAGAGTCAACCAGGGAAGGGGCCAAAATTTTCCCGGTCTTCTTTTCCGTGCTGTGGACAGAGGACAGAAACGACGGGAAATTTTGCGGACGCCGGGGCCACCAAAACGGATGTGTAGTGTGGCTGGCAGCCACGCTCGGTCGTCCAAGGCCCCATTTAAAATGGATGCTAGTGTGCTGCGAATAATTCGCTCAATTTTGTCCAAGAGGTGTGGCTGCTTCCACAAAGGCGAAGAGCGTAGAAAGAAGGGGAAAGAAGGGGAAGAGCGTGAATACCGAATGTAAATTAATTTTGGATGGTCTGTCTGAAATATCGCTGAAGTTTTGAATTTTTTCGTCGATGAAAGGAGAAAAGTCGTCTTCTAAAATTGGGTAACCTTGGAGATGAAGTGATTTTTTTTTAAACACTATTCCATTAAATTTCTCTAGGGTCAATTGTCTGTCGGTAATGTCAGACATGTAAATTCACATTTTGATGAGTTAAGGCCAGGCCAATAGGATGCTGTTTGAGGAGTTGTAAGTCTTTCAAAACGGTGTCTACATCACCTCCTAGCGTTCCATTAAACATTTTGAATTTAGTTTCTGGAAATTGGATGAATAGCTCAGCTGAAAATGACTGGCCCGAGAGAGTAAGTAACCTTTTTGGCATCCTACTGCAGATTTAAATTTTTTTTCTTGTTTAATATTATTATTTGGAAGGCTACCTAAAACATTGCCACCTAAAACCATAAAATTCAGGTACTTCCTTTTTAACTTCAGCCTACAATGTGTCCTTGTTAGAAGAGTTAAAGGTGGTCTTAACGTCGACCTTGATGATGACCTCACCTTTGTTACAGTTTAAAAAGGTGGAAAGGGTATGCACGACATCTTACAGTCCCCTTTTGAGCGAAAACTAAGCTGCAGGGGATTAAACTTATTATTAGCATATTTTGGCTGCCGTACGCCTGTCGGTGCACCCAACGGCGATGGGATGAATGCCGCCGTCTTTCTTGCGCAGGGCAGATAAGTTGGCTCCATATAAGACATCGACGACGGCCTCTTTCACACCGCGGGTGAGCATGAGGTTTACCAAGGCCGCAAGCTCCTTCAAAAGCGACTCGCCAGCTTCCCCGGTGCCTGAACTCAATAGATCCCTTAGATGTCGTGGAGACAGGCCGTCGAGGCCACCGATGGAACCACTTTAGAAGGAAGGAGCTTACGGCTGCAATCAGAGCTTACGGCTGCAATCAGAGCTTACGGCTGCAATCAACTGGGGAGCCGAAACTTTTGGAAGGTTGAATTTAGGTCAGGAGGGCCGGGGCGTCGGAAAAAGTGAGACCGGCCGCAGTCGCTGGGTGTTTACTCGCTAAAGCTGTCAGCGTTTCTGGAGAGTAAAGCGCCACCACATCGCTGCTGAACAGTATCCTGGCGGCTCCCCTTTTTTTTTTTTTTTTTTTTTTTTGTTTGGGAAATCATCAAATGACGTCTCCCGCTCTGGGCGGAGCGGAAGGGCGTGTCAGACTCTTACTGACTAAAACCCACCCGTGTTCCTTCAGTTGCCTGTGCGCCAGGGCCACGGTAACTCTTTCGAACAATCCGCAGCCCCGGCAGGCATCGGTCCTATCGGACCCCGTCAATTTTGCTGACATCTCTTTGAGGCGCGCGTGGAACACGACGCGCCGTCGTCCCGGGGCTGGTCCTTACCGGACGACGAGCTGCCCATTGCTCGCCGTCCGCAAGCCCGCGCCTACGGTGGCCGGGAGTCGGCAATCGACTCCCGACGCCCAGGGTGTCTCCTCCTCCTGCGGCGGCTAGGGGCGCGAGGGCGCAGAGATTGCCTCTCCGTTTCGCGCTCCGCCTCCTCCTTCGCGAGCATTACTGCTTCGCAGAAGGAGGTGACGGCTTCCCATTCCCTCTCGCTCCGTACCATGGCCTGAACCAGGGCCGGACGCGAGAGGTCGCCGCCGCAGATCGCCGCCACGAGGACACGGCGGCCACGAGGACACGGCGGTGCTCCGCCCAAGCCGGGCAGACCTCCACCGTATGCTCCACCGTGTCCTCCGGTCGATCCACGCAATGATAACACCCGGGCGTTTCCTCCCGCCTTATACGAAACAGGAACCTCCCGAAACAGCCATGTCCGGTGAGGACCTGCGTCAGGCGGAAGGTGAGGACGCCGTGGCGCCTCTCAAGCCACTCCTCAAAGAGGGGTCTTACCGCCGCAATTGTGGCGTGCCCCTGGCGGCTCCCCTGTTGTCACCTTAACTTAATTTGGATTCCAAATGTGAACATAAGCCTTTTTGTAATGGGTTATTCAATGCAGGTAATTTTGGATTTGAAATTAAAAAGGTAGTTTAAAAAAAAACTAAAAAAAACACGCTTATATCTCCCACAAAAAAATATAAAATAGTTAAATTGCCCTGTATTCATTCTTTTTTTATATCCAATGATTAAATCAATAAACGTGGAGCACTTTGTTTAAATTAGGTAATTAGAACACACAGTTATGACTTGAGCGGTTTACTAGGAGCCACTGAAGAGTTCCACTATCACTTCTTGACTCCATCATCAGACCCTCGTTGCCTAAGCCCAATATATTGGACTCATCAAAGCGAATCATATGAGCCCAAACTTGAGGGTTTTACTAGTAGCCACTGAAGAGTTCCACTGTCCACTTCCTGGCTCCATCATTAGATCAGCGCCAAGATACCAAATTATACTATTGTCATCCGAACTACATGCATACAAAGTTTCATTTCGATACGCCAATAATTAGAAGTAGGTTAGAATTGACTTCTAAGATATTTTACATTGTTTGTTAGTTACACGTCATAAAACGACAGGAAGGATTTGTTTATTTGACAGTTATGTTATTTCAACTTAGGTACTACTCGTAGAAATTGTTGCCAAAACTGGTAAAATTTACGAGGTCGAGTATAAATAGGTACCAACACTTTCAGAAGATAATAATGATAAGAACTTGTAAGACATTTAATGTCCACGTATTCGATAAAAAATGAAGAGTTTGCAAAATGAGCAACACTTACCGTAATTAAGTTAATTCACGCCACATGCAGCGTAGGCATTTCAACTTTGAATGGGCACTTGAATCGCCAACTTCTAAATCTCTACACAGCCATGACTAATGAGTACTTCTCACTTTTACTGCACTTTCCGAACTAATAACGGTACTTGATGAAGTTTTCCGAGTAAAAACAGCCCGGGATGGCTACATCGACGAACTCGCTGCCTGTGCGCTGTGGCTCATTCGAAATAGCCCATTATGTTGTCACTAGCCTTATCGCTCGATTTCATCTGTGATGAAATTGTTTTTGGGTAGGTAACGGTTTGATAAATACTCCATTAACTGCCCCGTTGGTCTCGTGGATACAAGCGTGACTGCTGAGCGTGGGGTCCTGGGTTAGATTCCCAGGTCGGGCAACGTTTTATTGGGTTTTTCCACTTGGAATGACCGCCAATTTCTTAGTAACAGCCCGGAGTTTGGAAGTTGGCGGTGTGATACCCCCGTGCTTCGGACAACACGTTAAGCCGTTAGTCCTGCGCCTGATCCTCTCCGGTCGTATCGGATTGCCGTCCCATCGGACTATGAAAGTGAAGGAAGAGAGTGCACCTGTTTCTGCGCACACACTTCTCCCGCGCCGAAGGCTAGTTTCCGTTGAGATTGGCCGCCATGGCTGAAATACGGTCTGGAGGACTATATAAATACCCCGATAGCCATTTAACCACAGGATATAGTTACGGGACGTAAAGTCCCGTACCAAGTACCTTATTTTTAACTGGACCACTTATTTTAAAGCATCAATTTTTCATTCTGGCGATTTATTCACTATATATTTCCCAATCAATTCTGTCTGCATTTGAACTGCTATATCCAAAATCCATATATTCGTAATGTTAGTTTGAATGCAGATAGTTGCAAATGGGAGTATTTGTCGTAACATGGCGGGATATTTTCTGCATTTTAACACATACATAAATAGCATCACGCCTGTAATCCGCAAAGGGTTAGACAAAGGTTTATCTATATAAGGGTACCTACAGCCACATTTCGACAGTTATTATTTTAAGTCCCATGTAATAGGGGGCGAGCCTATTGCCATCAACCGGGCACTAATCCAGATTCCGGGCTGCTACTGAGACATTCCTGATGGAAACACCCAATAACACTTTGCTCGACCTGGGAATTAAATCTAGGACCTCATGCTTACTAGTAGTGCTTGCGACCACTTGACCAACGAGGCCTGTATTTTATATTCGAGAATTAACATCAACACGTCATTAAAAAATAAGTATTGTGCTGATTTAATTCAATCGAGCTATAAATATTTAACGAATCAGAATGAAATATTATTCGCTGTTTTGCATCCTTTATGATGCACTGAAACGTTATTTATTTATAGGCAAAAAACAAGCGAATGATTTTAATATTACCTACATATTTTATGTCAGGCCGTCAGTAAAATATGTACGGATCTGAACGCGGTGCCTTTTAAAGAGTACATAAATAATTTCGCATGTATTCGCTTTGTTGTTTCGGAACCGTCACGCCTACACGCCGAGGCCTTAAGAGTAGGTTGTAAGTGTCACACACTATAAAATTCCCTCTTGAACTTCCCGCTTCCCATGTGATCGAAGCCTATCGCTCATTACCTGAATACTGTTAACATGATAAATAGGTTGTTCAAAAATAATTGCTGGAAACATATCTAGAATAATATATTTATATGGATTTAAATCCTTAACAGCAGCAGTTTTCAAAAACTTGATAGATTACTGAGACAACTTCATTCAGTTACTTAAAAAGGTATAAACACACACACGCACCATGACACTTAATTTTATTATAAGAAAACCAAATTTCATGAAAATTATAAAAAAAATAAACAAAAGATAAGAAATCCTACAATTTAAGGCCTAGTCGTGTTCTACGATTTCGTTAAGCTGGAAGCAAACAAAGAACTTTGCGAATATATGGCGCACGTGTTATTGCATAACATTTTTTTGTGGAAGCTTGCCACATGGTTTAATGCTCGTGTTAATTGATTAACTATAGTCCTGATCCTATATCGAGGCGCTCGTGACTAAATGATAACTTAAGTTTAAGATACACTTCGTGGATGGGTGACCATCCATTAGGCGCGAATTATACAGAAACGGCGTACGGTGAAGACGCGGCGCAGGCGCCGAGCAGGCGTGGAACAGATAAGGCACGGACGCGATTTAAATTATATCAAAGAGGCGAAGAGACGCCGCAACTAGTCTTAGTATAGTCGTAAAGAGCTGGATATTGTTCAATTATCTCGCAGAACTCTACATTAAACTCACTATCGTCACGCATTTTTCTGTACCTTCTTTATAAACAAAAGTCGTGCTGCTTGCGCACCTCTCCAGTCGTGACTGCTAGCGACGCGGAACAGGCGACGAAACGACATGCCTGCGCCACGCCGCCGCTTGAGTATAATTCACATCGTGTCGCCTACCTACACTTTGTATTGAAACGTTTTGAAGCGGCAAGATGCCTGCACCGCGCCTTTACCTTACGCCGTTTCTGTATAATTCGCGCCTTACATATCGAGATCCCTCCGTACCTCGGAAAGCACGCTAAGCCGTTGGTCCCGGCTGTTATGTGTAGATCTTTGATAGTCGTTACGGGTAGTCAGAAGCCCAAAAGTCTGACAAACAGTCTTAACAAGGGGTTTCGTGTTACCCAGTAACTGAGTTGTGCTGGTTAGATAGGTAGTCGCATGTAAAATACTGGTATTCATATGCACCTGGTTAGACTGGAAGCTGACCCCAAAATAGTTGGGAAAAGGCAGGCAGATTGATAGTGGGATTAACCAAAAAGAAAGAAATAATATAAGTACTATAGAGGTATGAGGAACAGGGTGTAAAGGTCACTCACACCTCCATAGAAAAGGGAGGATCCTCCGACCAGACGGGTGTCGTGTCTGGTGGGCAACTGCCCAACGGTTGATGTCGGGATGTTGTATATATGCTAGTTGCGCGGTAAACTCTGCTTGCGCGATGCAGGATTTTGCGTGACGTCAGTATGACGCGTAGCTCGCATGTGGCGTTTTTTTTTGTAGATGCCGCTACAGTACGATAAAAAAATTGTATCAACTGTAGCGTTTGGTAATAGTCAAAGTGATATAAAGAGGTGAGTTTACCGATGAATAATAAATCTTTTATGCGATTGATGTGAAGTTTAACATCCTCATCTTTATTTTCTTCAGACGCTGTTGAGTCAGAGAGAGGGAAAAGGCCAAGAAGTAAAGTTCTTTAAATACAACCATCGTATACCCGCACTTCAGATAAAATATCTCAAGAACCTGCTTCTTTCTCACTATTATCATTCTTCACTTATTATTAGTCCATCTTACCGAAGGCCAAGTGCAAAGTGTGTATAGTTTACCTACAGTAACTATAGGCTTGTATAGTACTTCTGACTGACTGCTACTTTACTGTGCGAATACCGGTCGGTATAAGAGATTGGGTTCAGGCGGAAATAGGAGAAGTAGTTGAGGTGGCTAAGGAACTAGATGGGCAAGTCGTATTGCATTGCTTGCATGCTTCCATGATTTTGTGTTACCTAACATATCGTACGAACCAAGTGTGTCTGCATTCCGCTCTATATAAGCATGGAGAGTTTTTGTATGCCGGGTACGTAGATTCTTTTCGCGCCAATTCTAGGTATGACCATAAAATAAGAAACAATGAACTAATCTTACACTGGATTTCCTCGTGAAAATTACGAAATGTTGGTAATCTACTGGACACGGCTGCAAAGACCATAATTTGTTTATATTTTTTGTTGGGACCTTCTCTGGCGCGCACACAACGACTTACCAAAGTTTCATCACGATCGGTCAAGTCATTTTCGAGATTTTGCGAGACTAATGCACGGCAATTAATTTATACGTGTAGTTTTTTTTTTCAATAAACCTAGAGACGTCTTTATGAAATTATAATCCAATTTTTAGATTTTATAGTTTTAGAGTTCCTTTTCGACGAAGCCCACTTGTTTATATCTTTGTTATGAATATATTTTACAATATTTAACACGTCGAAATGGGAAATGGCTTATGCTGTTTTCTAAGAGTTTCCATGGTCAGGGATCAGGTTGTCAGGGAAGACACTTGTGTAGGCGAAAGTAGCACGAACCAGTAAGATGGAAAATTGTAATTTATAGGCTTAAAGTCTTACATGAATTAACATACACTAAGTTTTAGTTACGTCTAAATGTGAGAAGAGGAGTTCACGAGTTCACTGGGCTCAGAACATCGGGAAATACATCCGTGTGAGTTAATAGTTCGTCTAACAACCGTAAGGTTCACTTGTCAAAAATAGAATGTTCAAAATCCAAACCCTTTGCCTTTGAGCCTGGGGCCCTACTTCCCGCCCCTTGCCCCGTGACCACGTTTAGCAGCAAATAAATGCATGCCCGCGTCTGCACGTTCGCCTGAAGTATTTCTAAAAACTACAGTTTACAAAAACAACGTGGTGAGAGGTAATAAAAATGTTAGATTAATGGCTAGTTTATGAATTGCTGTGGCAAAGGAACAAATTATCGTTTCACTATTTTAACTAATTGACAAAACTTAACCAAGATAACGTTATGAGATTTATCATGACATGTTTACTCTTATGAATTTTACAAAGTAATTAACACGTGCGTAATAATCATGCTTAAAAAAATGTACTGCAGGCGTTGTTTAGGCGACGGTGGTTCGCGCCAGGCCTGGCCGGGACAAACAGAACTAACTATTTACACTAGATAGGTACTTAATTACTTAATGACTAATTAGTTAACTATACACCTAAATACAAAAACAAAAGGACACTTCGGCGTCGAAGTACTTATTTAGACCTAAATTGATCAAATATTGAAAATATAAATCACAGTTGAAACAAAAGTAGGTACATTATCTCAAAACGGTCGTATTTGCAATGCTAATGGTCAAGTCAACCTTTAGTTGACCTCGACCTTTACTTCACCAATCGACGACCACTTACGGCAGATTGATCAGATCCTTGCATCAGATGTTCATATTATCGATTAACAAAGCTATTCAAATTATCCATTTTCGTTTTGTTCTTTAATAAATACCATCTTCTGCCTGCGACTTCGTACGCATGGAAGTAGTAAGACACCACAATATATTCACTTCGTTTTCGCTTAGCATTCTCTCTGACTTTTCTTTTTGCTCAGGTCCTAAGGGTCATAGCGTGATGATAAAAAAGCCTATCACTTTCCTCAAGAATTGGGCTATCAAATACAAAAAAGACTTTCTCAAATCCAACTAGTTCCAAAGATTAGCGCGTTCAAACAAACAAACCAACTCTTCAGCTTTATTATTAGTAGGTATAGATAATAAATAATGATAATAAGATTCAGCAAGCTAGTATATTTTTGGGAAGAAAATTTCATAACCAGGAAAAACTGAGCCGTTCCTTGGCCTTCGTAGAACTGAAGAAAGAAACAGTAATTATAAAAAAATCTTCGTGAAACGTACGTGTATTTAGACTAGTAAATAAATATAATAATAATATATCATAAATACAAGTATATCTATGTAAATACCAGATTGAGAAAGAGATGCACAAATGGTATTCTAAGATAAAAGGAATACCTTTCACACCATCGAGGAATAAATGTGATATTGATACAGCCGCGGCTTCGCTTTCCCTAAACAAACATTCTGACTAGTTTTTATTTCCAAATTCCAGCCCATTCCAGGCCCTCGCTACATGTCTCCATAATGCCGGGAAAACCCAACACGAATCGAAAAGGGGGAATTTGTATTAATGCGGGTTGGAAAGCTCAGCAAAGCTTTTATAAGTGATGAGATCTAAGTTCAAATGCTCCAAATTTTGAAGTTTGTGTTATGCAAACTCCTTGGTCAAATATTGATTACCGAAACACGAATGAAATTCGCACCGATTCAATAGGTTCTTAGAATCATTGATGAGACAGAAATAGGTTTTCATCTAATAAAGTACTTATTTATATTGCATGTTTTTGTTGTATTTTGATTTAACAGAAATCCTGTATAAATAAAAAATCGGTAGCTTCCAGCGGATAAATTTTTTCGCATTAAGTACAGAATAAAGGCAAAGTGAACAAAATGTTTTCGAGGGATTTTCTTTACCACAATTCAACTGATTGCCGTCATATTATCGCGCTTCCAGTTTACCTCAACCGTCTGTGTTCCTTCACGTATTAATTAATATGCAATATGTTTGTTATTTCGTAAGGGTTACTCAGCACCCTCGTAATAACCTACGTACCTGCTTAATACCTACAGAAGATGGGTGCGTGGGATTTATACAGCCTCCTCCCTTGGTTAATAAAGATTATGCGGAGTTGAGACTTAAGAGCCGTGCGTGGTTGCAGCTTTCATACAACATTTTAATATTCATGGAGTTTTAAATACATAAGCCGTCTTCATACGCCTATCAGACTTATCTTCTGATTTTCAATCGTTCGTTGCTGCTACATATTTTATGTGAGTTAAAAAAAGTCGAAATGATAATCAAGTATGAAAACGGGACAAATTCAGCCCATTAATTTTTTCCTTCGTTTTTCAAGTAATCTTGCGATCTTAACAGTTTGAGGAGTCTGCTTTGACTTTGTATTCAAATAAAAGGACGCACAAATGTATATTTTCTTTGAGAAAAATGTTCAACGGCTTCCTAGACGAACAATTCCATAGCTCTTTTATCGGCGTACCATTGTTGGATCCCCTTTTGCTTATCGCCATCAGTTAATTTTTCCATGACATAGCTATAAAAGCATGGAGAACTCCGGGGAGCGCCTGTCCTAAAATATTGCCTCCTTTGGGAATCAGAGGGTCGTCCTCTTTATCATTGAACCTAATAAAGTTATCGACGAAATATAGAATGATGTAGATGTTTCTATTTATGGCACTGTTTACCTCTGGAAAAGGAGGATACTTTCATACTCCTTGCAAGGTCTATAAGAGTAAAGTTTATAGTACCAGCATCTTTTCTAAAGAGGGAAAGAAGTGTAAAATCTTCATAAACATATTACTTATGTATTTTTCGACCCATAATGTTGTCAGATTTTAATAAGGCATAAGTAGGTAGTTGGAAATAAACGTAACACCTTACACCCTTTACATTACTTACGTTAATTTGTTTATAAAGACTTGAATAGGTTATTTTTTATGTAGGTTCGTCGTTCATAAACGTTTTATTTTATGATGATTAATAGTTTCCCGGAAAGATTTTATTGCAATAATTATTGACCTACCGATCCATTCAAATACTGCTAAAAACAGCTACATGTTATTATGATACGTATAATGCTGTGAAACATGTAATTAACTTATTTGTAAACGCTTATTAATAGACATAGTTAATTGAAAAATAATTGGCAACGTATTTAGATAGGGTATCTAACTTACTATTAGATATTAATCTTAGTATTTATTCAAATAGCGTGTGTGGGTAATAAATGAAACAACAGTGTACATTATATATATGTATCTATATTCAGGATCTTAATGGTTTACTTTGTCTCTAACTAATCAATAATTAAATTAAAATCTACATGTACAAAAATTGTTTTATATACACGAATTCATGCAATTACTATACTTAATCTAATTGGTAGGTACATAATGACCATGACGCTCGTTACTCGAGGAATTTACAAATACAATTAATATAATATATCTGACGAAATTCATCATTTTGACACATTCAAGTAAATCCAAGTTTTAAAAACTTCCACACTAATTAGGGTTGTTATTTATTTTAAGTAGCTAATCGCTAATTATATTTAAATTACAATTTAACGTCTTGGTGAACCTGTTTGACGATTTTTGCAATAATTAAAAATTGACGATCATCAATTAAATTCTTAAGATTATGAATTTCACACATGAAGATCGTTAACCTAATGCGTTTTCAATGACACTGAGTATGAGTAAAAATGATCGAATAAATATCATTTATTCTGGAAATGGGAACACACAACATTCCACGTAAACAGTTCGCAACTTCGCAACCAAGCGCTCGCGGCGCGGAATGGAAGGCCTGTGCAATGGTGGTCCGATATCTATACCCACTAATGTTAATGTCTCTATACGAAAGGAATATTATGTTATATTTACACGCACACACAGACGCACGAACATTTGGCACAAAGAGGCGTTTCACGCTCACACACGGGCCACGGCACGATCCACTACAGGTTCTGAGCAAATATAGGTATGCGGAGAGATATCTACACAAGTACTTCGTAGCCTCACCTATTAGTCTCCACTTATAATATTGGTGAGTTCTTATTCTACTTATTTACATCTCACAATCAGTCGTAAATAGTTAATATTTTGGCAGATAATTTCCATTTAATAACTATTTTTTAATTACAGAAATATTGTTGTTTACAAAATAAATATCAAACGCAACATAACCATCTGGGTTGGCACTGTTAAGTCCTAAATAGGCCGGACTAAAAGCTGCTAAAAATATCATGCAAAATGTAAAGTCGTATCGTATAATATAAATTCAGAAATACGAGTCTAATTTCGACCTAATAATGTTCGGTTTCATAATGATAAAATTATTTCACAACCTGTTACAGTATGTTTTGAAGTTAATGACTAATCTACACAGAATGGATGAAACGTTCTATTCGAGTATTATAAATTAGGGTTCGAGATTAAAAAGGAGATATTGTCAAGATTGTGTCAAGTCTCAGTAGGCGAATATATTTCTAGAAGGGTCTAGAAGTTGCTGTCGTAGTCGGAGCGACGGCGCGAGAAGTGCGAGCGCGGGTAGTCACCCGTGTACCCGTAGACTTGGGAGCCGCCGCCCGTCTGCCCGTACAGCTGCGAACCTCCGCCGTATCTGTCGACACAACACATCTATTAACATACATAATATGTTCCCACATTTAAAACTTGGCCGACCCTGCCCCGGCAGCCAAAGTTTTGCCATGAAACAAGCGGCAGCGGTTTTCCATGAAACAGGTAAGGCGGGGTTTCACTGCGGGAAAAGTTTGTAGTAAAGGTAAGCTTTGGTCGTCTCTAGCGTATTTCAAGGAAAGTTGGACGATAGATACAAAAATTCTACAGTATCGGGCGATACTTATCCGGTAAGCGGGCCCGCACCTGCCGTCTGTTTCATGTGAGTTTTATAAATAACTGAATAAGGACAGGTTTTTGTTTTCTTAGTATATATTCTCATTTTAGTATTAAATACGAATCCGTACCCATAAGCATTTCCAACGGGTCCGTATGTCTGTGAGCCTCGTCCTGAGTCGGGCGTGTAATGCTGCATGTATTTCTGGAGCTGTGGTGTCCATTCTGACCGCCACGAGTCACCCGGGTTAGGGTAAGCCAGCTGCTCGATGAAGGCAGTTGACATACGCTGGACAAAGAACAACAATAATTAAGAGATAGGATAAAATAATTATAACTTTTAAACAAAGGACTAGGATTCAATTTACCTTGCCCGACGGGAGATACGGCAAGTCACGTTCTTTCACTGGATGCACGTCATCGAAGCCTCCCATATGACTCTTATCCAAATCGCGAAGCATTTCCTCGCTGAGAGGTATTGGCTGTTTCGCTTTCGTACTCTTCTGTCGATTAACCAACTGACAAAAACAAAAGAAGAGTTATATTACCAATAACTAACGCAGAAATATCTTTAATTAATTTCAGTTCAGGTTAACTTACTACTGTGACTCCAAATATAACGACGAACAGAAGAGAAGCCAAAGCAATGACAATCACAGCGATGCCCCACTGAGGCAGGAACGATTCTTCTTCGGGAGTTACAGGCGTTGGCGCTTCACGCTTAGGTAAAACTATATTAAAGAAATCAAAAGTCATTTATGTTCAAAAATGATTAAAATAAGTATGTGAGAATAATTTACCCACCTATGAACTCGGTATAAGCGGGGTCCATAACAAACTTTCCGATTTCTAGTTTCCCAGCAGACTTGTCAATTGTCTTAGTCATTTTCTCATTGCTTTTCTTCATCCTTTCTTCATCCGGTTGATCACCTAACATTACGTCATGGTCAAAATCGTCATCATTGTGTGATTCTGTAACTGTTTCAACCACAGAACCAGGCCTGGCATCATGAAGAGATTTGTGGAACATTTTCTTTAAATCCAATGTGTCCACTCTTTCTTCTACCTCTTTGAGTTCAATGAAGTAGTCAACAAGAACGGAGCCTTCGCTGAACCCATCAATTCTAATACCCTTATACCATTTTCGTAGATAGTCTGATTTCGAATAGACAGAATTCAACTGGAAAATAAAAAAGATTTGTTATAGAATAGCTTCCAAAGTCGACGGAACTAATTCTTTGCACCTAATCGTTAATCAAGTGGAGTTTTCTCCAATTATTAATAATAGGTCTTTACCTATGAAATTGCCGTTTTGTATGAAAAAATTTAAACGAATTTTTTTCATGAATTTTTTATTTGTATTAATCGAAGTAATCACCCATGCAATCAATGCATCTTTGCCATCGCAGTGGCAGTTTATTGATGCCCTTCTTAAAGAAATCAGCTGGACGGGAGGCAACAAATTCTTCAAAGGCATTTTGTACTGCCTCTCGGGTATTAAATTTTTTTCCCGCCAAGAAGTTATCCAAATTCTGGAAAAAGTAGTAGTCTGTAGGCGCAAGGTCTGGTGAGTAGGGCGGATGACGGAGAGCTTCCAACCCCAGTTCTTGCAACTTGGAGACCGTCTGCTGTGCAGTATGAGGTCGCGCGTTGTCGTGCAGGAGCAGCGGAGACGAGCGATTGACCAATGCTGGTTGGAGATGCGCCAGCTTCTCCATCATTGTGTTCAGTTCTTCACAGTACACATCTGCAGTAATGCTCACCCCGTTTGGTAAGAAGCTGTGATGAATCACACCGGCGCTAGACCACCAAACAGTGACCATCACTTTTCTAGGGGTAAGTTTTCGTTTAGGGCATTGTTTAGGTGCTGAACCAGGATCCAACCAACTTGCTGAGCGCTTACGGTTATCAAACAGAATCCATTTTTCGTCGCAGGTAACAATGCGGTTCAAAATTCCTTCATTTGTGTGTCTGTTGAGCAGTGCAAGGCACGTCTCGACGCGTACTTCCCGCTGGCGATCATTGAGTTCGTGGGGCACCCATTTGTCAAGCTTTTTACCTTGCCAATTTGACGCAAATGGACCAATATTGTTTTGACGCTAACGTCGAAAGCTGCTGCTAATTCAGCCGTAGATTGTGTATCATCAGCTTCCACAATCGCCTTTAATTCGTCATTGTCGACCAAAGTCTTCGGACGACCGCGAGGTTCATTTTTCAGGTCGAAATTTCCAGAACGCAAGCGAGCAAACCAATAACAGGTGGTGCGTTGGTTTGTAGAGTTAGCTCCGTAAACGTCGTTGATGTTGCGTGCCGCTTGTGCCGCGTTGCTGCCACGACGGTACTCATATTCCATAATTACTCGAATTTTTAAGGTATCCATGATGACGAAAAAGATTGAAATGCGATGAAAATGTAACACTAATCAATAAAGAAATGACTACTTTTAGAAAAAAAAATCCATGTTTTTAAAATAAAATTAATTTGAAATTAGAATTCATAGCCAAACAAAAATTATTTTGATTTGAAATGGCCAGTACTGCAGAACGGCAATTTCATAGGTAAAGACCTAATATACAGCTCACCTCTTCCTTTACATCTGTGGCAAGTCGTTTCCATTCTACAGTATTGTGATCTAATAATTCGGGTATCCATTTCACTCCTGAAAATATAATATCGTTTTTAATTAAAAAAAAAACTAATTACCTATTTCAAAAAAATCCTTTTTTTTTCAAGTACAATACTATGTTACAATATTATGTCAATTTATGATTGCAAACTTATAGCCGTATTTGACATCAATAGAGGTACTAATAGTAAATAAAAACTGGTACCTGAAACGATTTTTATAGTGGCAGCAATGTCACACTCTTTTTTACATAATCCTGGAGTGGTCGGTGGAGGGGGAGCAGGTGTCGTCGTTGTCGTGGTCGCTCGTCGTGTCGTTGCTTCAGTACTAAATTCTGGCAGTGGACTGGTAGCAGTGGCATTCCTTTGAGCTTCAAGAAGTTTTTCTATAGAAAATGGTGTTGTAGACGGTGATGGCCAACCAGTGAATTCAGTAGAAGCCCTGAAAAGATTTAAAAGTCAGTCAGTATTACTGCACGTAGTACAATGAAGTCATTTTAAAATGATAGAAAAATAAAAATACCTTATAGGCCAACCCTTTTGTATTATAGGTGTCGCTGGAACAGGACCCAATGGTTTAGAAGTTGTCGTTTTTCTTTGAACTTTACTGCCTGGTCTTGAAGGGAATACCAATTTAATCATGCCTCCAGGAGCTTTGGTCGTACTACTGGGTGGCGCGGGCGTTTCTTCAATAGTTTCGTTTAATTTAAATCCAGGTGGCAATAGACTTGAAATATCAGCGACTTTGAGCTTGATAAGAGAACCTTCCTCAGTTTCTTTTTCTGTCTTGTTTAATTTAAATCCTGGTGGTAATAAAGCTGATACGTCTATTGGTACAGCGTTTGCTGGTAATTTGAGTGCACCCTTTGGTTTTTCAGTCACCGTAGTATTTAATTTGAAATCTTTTGGCAAGAGAGCAGAAATATCAACTTCTTGAACTTTATCTAAAATACCAGAACTTGATTTGGCACCGGGGCTTTCAGAGCTTGGGGGTTTATAATTAGATGGCAATAATTTACTAAGATCATCCTTTTGTAGTTTTTTAACAAGATCTTCTTGGGGCTTATTTTCTTTAGGCTTATATTCTTTAGGAAGTAAAGATTTATAATCTAAAACAATAACTTTGTTCTTCGTGCTGATACCGGATGATCGACCCTGTGTTCCATTAATGATAGGGACCTCACTAGATGACTCTGGTGCACTAGTAGTTGTAGTAGTGGTTGTGGTGGTCGTGGTGGTTCGTTTGTCTTTAAATGAGAGCCTTGATTTATAACCAGCAGGCAACAGTCCGTCTATGTCATCCATCACAGTCACTAGAGAAGGTTTTTTCCTCGGCTTTGGTGTAGTAGACGTAGTCACACGATGTGCGAATTTTTTGATCTGCACTGGTAATGGATCTGGAGATGATTTTTCTGTTACGGAAGGAGACGAGGTGCTCTTCAATGTAAATACTTTTATAGGCGACGGGGTTGTAGTAGTAGTAGTAGTAGTTGTTGTTGTTGTTGTCGTACTTTCGGTAGTTGATTCAGTTATTAGCTCAATATTTTTATTTTCGTTATTTAACGATCCAGATAAAACTGCACTCGATAGCTCTGACTGAATACTATCCAATTTGTCGTTAATATTTTCGGTCGACGATGGAGTACTCATTAGACCATTTGTTTCTAGTCTAGGGTCTTTTGTTACCGATTCCACGTTATCATCATCTTCTTCAGTGTCGTCCGCTAATACTTGTTTCTTTTCATCTTGCTCCACGGTTGGGAAAGGTAAGAAACGTGCACCTGAAACACTTCTACTTGTTTGAACTGATGCAACTACAATCCAGTTCTCAGTTGTTACTGGAACAGAGGCGTCGCTCATTTGGTTGCTAGTAGGCGAAGTACTTTCTGAAGCCGGACTTAGCTTGGTTGTACTTGGTGCAAAAGTTACGTCTGGAATAGATATAGTGCCATTAACTACACTCTTAGTAGTAACAACTGACACAACTTCTACTCCTACTCCTAGAACGGACGGTGTTTCTATCGACGTCACATCTTCTTCAGAAGCAGGTGCACTATAATCAGTGACAGGAGTTTCTTTTTCATCTTTATGTTTGTGTTCAGTTTGGTCTATTACAGTGGTATCTACAAAATGTTTGAAATTATCATCTTTAACCATCGTGTTTTCAGGCTTCATTACTAAAACGTCAAAAGATTCCGTATTGTTTGCTTTGGCTAGTTCTGTAGGTTTTTCAGGTTCTTCAGTTGTGTCATATTCTTCGTCATAAATGTCAGTAGCATGTTCTATTAATTGTGGTTCTTGAGTGGTGTGTTTCTCTTCAATACTTTCGACATCATCGTAATATTCCACATACTCTCCCTCGTCTCCTGCATTGTCGCTTTCATGATCTTCATCAGAATGGTTACTACTTTCCGTAGTAGTTGTTGAAGTTGAAGTAGTTGTGGTTGTTGATCTGACTGAACTTTCTCTTGGATAATTGTCTGCATTCATAGAACTCGCGTCAGGTTTACTGTCATCAGCTGATTCAGATTGTGTTTGATTGGATTTAATAACCTCGACATCAAAAGAACCTTGAGTATTCTTCATGAGCTCCCTAAATGAACTAATATCGCTTATGTCATCTTCAAGTAAAGGTTCTATATCTAGCAGTCCCTTATATTCAGTCGAAGAACTTTGATATAAGTTAGCATTCGTTTTGGGTGCATTGAAATTGTTATTTTTATTAAATGCGTTGATTGGTATATTTTGAGAATTCGTGTTTTCATTTAAAGAAGGTGAATCTAATTGAGGGAATCGTGGAGTATTAGGTTTAACGTTCAGTCTTTGTTTGATTGCAAGTTTATGAGGATTATAAGTGGTCACCCTGTGATGGTCAAATAAGTCTTGGTTATCATTTTCAATATCTTCATCGTGTGGAATGTGACCGCTTTGTCCGTTGCTCTTTAAGCTATTCCCATCAAATGGCATGTTCTTAAATCGGTTATTTTGTAGGTAGTCAATGTCAGGATTATTTAAAGTAATTTGACCTAGAAATGTTTCCGGTTTTGACGGATCATTTTGATACGCTACAGAGTGTATTTGTGGTACGTCGGGCCTTTTAGTTGAGGCTGGGTGTACGAATTGGAAATTGTACGGTAAAGCTGGCCTGAACCTTGGTCGCTGGGCGGTAAATTCGGGTTGGTTTACATAATACTGCGTTCCGGCTTGGCTCCTGCCCGTCGGTAATTGAAAAGGTGTCGGATTTTGGTTGTAGTTAGGGCTAGGAAATCTGGCTTGACCCTCATTGTAGAGCGGCTGCTGCACAGTTGGCGCAACTCTGTAATTGTCCCCATGTTCGAAAAATGAAGATGGGCGAGTGTTCGGAAATAAAGGTGGTTGAACTTGAGCAAAACTTTTTTCTACCGGTGATAAGTAATAGTTAGCATCTGAAACAAAGAAACAAAATTAAATTAATATTCATATTTCTCAGATAGATATTACAGTGATTAAACTTGTATATACTTGTCTACTAAGTAAGTAGACTAGTATATGTTTTGTAAAGTAGAAAGAATATGTTATCTTTGGCCTTGCACTATGCGATTTAAAGTTTTGCATTGCGAGAAGGTAATCGTAAACAATGTGAGGAATGTATTGTGTATTTCCGCAGAATGCAGATGCGAAAAGTGGTGGTTGAGAGAATGCAAATCTCTGGAATAATAATTATATTGTTTTGTTGGACATTTTAAATGCAGCATATACATATTTAGATGCACGAGCACCTACCTGATAAAAGTATATATTATTTTGGCATGATTAAAGTTAGCACCGGTTGGACAAAACTCTCTTTGTCGTTCTTACGAACGCTTACTTTATTTTCTGTAAATCATAACGCGTCTAGTTTTATATTAGGATTCCGACTGTTAGGTTTGAATTTTAAAATCCACCCCATGTGCCGGCGATATCTATCTTTTATTGTCCCCTTACGCCGTTTGTCCACTACCACGTCAACGGGACGTCAACGAGAACAAGATGATGGCGCTGAAGTAGCGATACATTACATTTACTATGGCTGCGTGTCCAGCGCACGCCGTCACCCAGACGTCATGCATGGTTCTAATAATCTCGTTTTTCGTTGACGTTCCGTTGACGGTGTAGGATGGACCAACGGTGTTATTGCAATCAGTATCTGGCAAATGATCCTAAAGATAATCATTCAGTTAACCGATAACCCAGGGGAAATCCCAATAGACTACAATACAAATATGTAGGATATTAAGGAATCTAAAGCATTAACTAACTAATAAAGTGAGTTGCAGAAAACGTGCAATTATTCAAATTCAAGAGTTAGTTGTTACGTAATATCGAAATATTTCACGCGTTACACGATTCGTGAACGTTACGTGTGTACGTAATATATCAACTGTACATGACTTTGATGTACTGCTCAATTTTATGGAAATTAACTACGTTTTGTTAAAAGCTACTCCGTTTTGGTTTGTATGCATTATGTAGTGTTCGCAGAATACAGAGCTTTTATCAATTACAGCATACTAATATTAATTCTTTAGCATTTCTGCGTGCGAGTTTTAATGATGTTTTTATGCATAATCAAAGAAATCAAGCCTCTTGTTTAGCAATTTGAGAAAATAAATGTCAAACTAATTGCGCCCTTCAAGGCTTATTCGAAATAAATCAACGAAGTTTATCTTAACATAGTCACATACATAACTGTTCCTTAATAGATAAGAAAGTTATTGAATGATACATCACACACCACAGGGGAAGATAATAAATAACGTGATTAATAAAAGTGAGTGAAAAGTAATCCTATTATTCGCCCATAAACCAAGTTAGTGTACAAAACAACTCCTCACTTGTGGGAAACTGGGGAAAAACAATATCGTAATGGCTCCGCAGTTTGTTTTGTATGAATTTTTGTTAGAGTCGGCTTTAATATAATTTTGTGAGTGAAGGGTATTCTTGTATCAGCTAATGCAAACAGCGAGGTTTCTTCTGAGTTTGATACATAGTATTTCATATTGCGTTTGGTTTAAGTAAACTATTTAGGGTCTAAGTACATATTACATGTGACTTAAACATAACTGGCGAAATTTGGGTGTACTATAGGTAAACTTCGCCCAACCCTTCGGTGTAACAAAATGTGATGATGTGTGCTATGTATCTATTTATATTTATCTGTCAGTCAGACTAGTTAGTGAGAGGAGTTTCGTTATATGACAGTATTGTTTTGTGAACACTAGATTTGACTATTTAACAATAAACTCAACGAAACAGAGGGCCTAGACAAAGTAACATTCGATTAGCGATGACGCTAGTAGAAAATCCAAAAAATTATGGGGTTGATATCAGGTAGCGAAATGTCACGTGATCATAGATCAACCAATAGAAATTAGCTAGACAATGTTAACATCATTCTATTCTATGAAACGAATCGACAGCGTTTGGACAAGAGAGACGCAAGAGAGAGGCGTTTCATAGAGATGCGTAGCAGTGGCAGTTTTTGACAAGCGTTATCGCTAGTTTTCGATTCGTATGATGGAAACATTAGCGAAAGCCATAGCAATTGTAATCACTCCGAAGTGAATGCCTTTGTCTTGGCTCTCTGGACTTCTGAGGGTCCTGGGATTAGTAGAAGGCGTCTGGAATATAACAAGAGTATAGACACCATGGAGTTTAATAACGGCTAATTGCAATTACAAATTTATCAGCCAAGTGAAGTGATTTTGAAAAGCTTCCTTAAGCTAGGGTTTCTTAGGAAAGCGGTCGTTGGTGTAGTGGTCGCTAGCACTACTGCTGAGCAGGCTGAGCATAAGGACCTCGGTTCGATTCCCAGGTCGGACAAAGTGCTAATGGGTTTTTCCATCAGGAATATCTCTTTAGCAGACCGGAGTCTAGATTCGTGCCCGATTGATGGCAATAGGCTCGCCTCCTATTACATGGGACTTAAACATAACTGGCGAAATGTGGATGTACTATAGATATACCTCTGCCTAACCCTTTGAGGATTACAAGCGTGATGTTATGTTATGTGTCAAAAAACGCTCTGTATTTGGACGGCCGTTATTGTGTGACCGCTCACCACTTTCTTAGGAAACCAAAGTTTTACACCTGCGGGGCCATGGGGGATATCGTTTTTGTGCTCACCAGTTGGCGCCACTGGCGAGTAAGGTCCTGTCAGTACTTTTATTAGATGTTTTGGATATGTTTAAGTAGGTACCCGTACATTCTAATTATGATAATTTTATTACATTTTAAAACTTCAAATGAATATTTAGATTATAGGTAATGTTCCGAAAATTGGCAAGCATGACGCAGACAAATATTATTCTTCCTTCAAGTGCTACCAAATTAGATCCTAACTTTTGACTTAAAACCTTAAGCAGTAATTAATCAGGAATGGCACAACAGTTACAACAATTACTCGTATGAATCGTTCGTTATAAATCCGTGACAAAAATCCCGCAAACAGTGAAGGTTCAGTACATTTGGCATCTAGAGACCTTACTCTACAGTAGCGCCTCTAGCGGCGAATTCAAGCGCGATAGCCCTCATTGCGTAATAACTAACACTAGGAATAGCTTTCATTTTGACAGTTCAACAACATTCATTGCGTTATTTACGTTGTTGAGCAGACACATGTTTCGAACATGTGAAGCAATGGATTAGCATTAGGCTTCAAAATGATTCAGATTGCGATAGATAGTGTGTTACGCAATTAAGGTGCTGATCATTGTAGCGGTTCCAGTCATTAAGATGCCAATGTTCACCAGTAGATTACACCGCTATAACATAAGATGGTTAACATAGTTTATATTAAAGCATAATAAGGACGAAGGTACCTACAATAACCACCGGGATTTATAGCCGCTACGTGCGAGACTACGAAACGATTAATATAGTGATAAATGGACATTCTCTATCGTAGAATAAATTTACCTTCTCTTTGTTACGCGCATATTTAAAGACTTTCCTGCCATTTTCTTTTGACCTTGTAATAAATAATGCAGTTTTAGTAGACTTTAGTGAACTGCTTAGGTACTTTAAGGATCCTGCTGACAGGCGCGACGCGATTTTGGTAGATCAATTTCCATGAAGTTTTCATAGAAATTGTTCTACTAGAGTCATTTCGCGCTGTAGCGTCGCGCTTATTTTCGGGAGCCTTTATGCTTCTTTATTAGTTAGGTACTCGAGGCTAACAGTATTTTTACTTGAAATATTTTTCGTTCGGACTGCCTGGCTCATTGGTCTAGTGGTCGCTAACGCTACTGCTGAGTATGACGTCCTGGGTTCGATTCCCTGGTCGGCCAAAGTGTTATTGGGCTTTTTTATCAGGAATTCCTCCGTATTTGCTCGGAGTCTGGATTTATGCCAGGTTGATGGCTCGCCCACTATCATACGGAACTTACACCTAGTTCTGGAATAATGTGGTTGTATCTACTATAGGTACTGCGCAACCCTTCTATGAAACAAAGCGTGATGTTAAGTAATATTTTTTGTAAAGAATGACAAAATGTATCTTTCATAGTTATGTTATCTCTCGTATATAATCTGTTTTAGGAATAGTCAAATAATTAAATTAATTTATCGAGTTTGACTATTTATGCTGGCAATTAGGTACCGTCAAATGGGGTGAATAGGGATCCAGGGGTGAGTCGAGACGAAACTTTAACATTGAAATAATATAGTTTGTTGCCAAAAAGGATTCTCGTGTGTAAACTGTATTATAATTAACGATTAAGTGCTCTTGTTGGCACCAAACTATATTATTTAAATGTTAAAATCCCTTTTAAAGTTTCGTTCCGATTACCTACGTAGGTGTATTGTTTTTCTTTACTACCCTTGGTGAGTTACTTAGCGGACTAAATAATGAATGAACGTAATTTAATGAATGAACACTGTTTAAGTTAATTAACAAAGGTACATGACGTTTCTAATTACTTATTTAATTCCATTTCAACAATATATGGCAAAAAACATCCTAGAAATACTAGCACTGAAATAGGGAAAAAAAAGAAAAGCGGAAGAATTTTTGTTTTGTCATCGCCAGTAAAATCTTAAAAAGTTATTTAATCTTCATTATGATTTAGGTCACATCGATATGCGTGCGGCAAAGAATCATATCTCCGAGCGGACCGCGGAGTCTAATCACATTTTATGACTGTTCTAATTTACCACATTCTTGGTTTCAGCCTGTATATCGTTCCGAAAGATAATCTTGAGGAAATTACTTTGTTGTGGATCATATCCCTAATTAAGAATGGCGGCGGTGTTCATCAGGTCTCAAGTGGGAGTAACGTTGGATTAATAGGAAATCGATCAGCCGAATAACTCATAAACTCCAAGGACTCTTCAGACAGGGAAACTTTCAGGCCTGCTTACGTAATGGTGCTTACCCACTTAGAGTAATATACCTACGTGTAGGTACCTATTTTAGGTATACTTTAGGAACAATTAATTTTAAAAAAGGTCCCTAGTTTTGCCTCCCGAAAATGGTTTTAGATATTTAACCAAAATACATCTCGACATTATGTATAATTTTAATGTACGCATATTTTGAATCGAGAGAAGGTCAATGTAAGCATGTAAACTTTTTATATTATTATATTAAGTAATTGCTCTTCTTGCTCATATCTTAACTGTGAAATGCATTACTCAAGTTAATTAAGTAGCGTCTAAAATCAGCACAATTTCCTCGTAATTTGTCTGAAAATCTTAAAGATCCATCGTTTATATCAAGCTGGAGGAAAATTCAAAGCAAATTAAAGAGATTTATGCTTCGATTACACTTTAGGGTACGCCTCTAAGCTCAGCGTTTTTAAATTTAATATTATGGGAGTCAGGAGTGCCATTGAAAGTAAGGTAAATATGGATAAAAGAGCATTTTCATGTTCGATGTAAATTGGCGAACGGTTTTATTCGCATTTGAAATCACGTACAGCATTTGAATCTTAAACGTAGGACTGTTTTTGTAGTTACCTACGAGGAGCCTACGTAAAGGTACCTTCATTTGCCGTCGCTTTATAAAGTTCGTCGAATTCATTATTCCACAAAAAATAATGCCTTTTGTTAGTCGACATGTATTATGTTTTGGAGTCAACTGAGTGTTATTACGGCATTCCTTTTATACGAAGATTTGGCAATGGGGCGGATTATAATAACTGATTGCCGCCTGACCTCGCGAATCCCGGAAAATTTTCGTATTTTTATCAGAACAAATTACCAACCCTAAATATACTCCGGCGAACTGATGGATTAGATTAAATGTTGATGTATTATAGTCTTGCTTTTCTTTTATATGACTGTCAGAACTCTGAGTAAATTCTAATAAGAGGCGAAGGTCGATGTAATATAAAATTTGGTTTAACACGTTAGCTGCGGCACCAATTTTTGCATACTTTCCGTTCCTGCGGCACGAGGTATAATCGGCCCGTACCGTGACCAGACGTTAGGGCGACACGCGGTCTATTAGACCCCACCTCCTTTTACAGACTAAAATCCATTTTCTGGCGCGAAATCAAAGATAAATGAGAATTTTGGTCCTTATTGATATAGACAGTGAATTGATGAACCCTAATCCACCGTCGCCCCGGGATCTGATGGCTAGTTTAGGAATTATTAGCAAAACAAAATATGGGATCTTATACACCTCGTAACGCACTGAAATAGGGCAAATTTTCGCTGCGATTAGTGATGGGAAAAATAATATCGACGTTTTTAAACTGTCTTAACTACGCAACGACTTGACCGATTTTGATCAATTATATCTCATTAGATCGTTCTAAGGGCAAAACCTGGCAAAACAACACAAAGCTATCAAAGGATACATTTTTTTTTAAATAATCTAAATTGTGCTTGAAGGCGCCATAAAGAAAAAAAACCGGCCAAGTGCGAGTCGGACTCGCGTACGAAGCGTTCCATTCTATACCATTAAGAGGCACCTATTACAGACTTATTATTGGAAAATAATGGATTACGGTTTATGCATAAGGTTTATCTTTCTATTTGTATATGAAAATCTTAATGCGGTTCACAGAATAGAAAAAAAAGGCAACCAGAAGTAGAAAAGAAACTGTCCTATTTATTCTGCCTCGGGCTTTAAAAATACAATTATTAGAACTTGAATTAACATTAAAAAATCAGTATCAATATACTTTTTTTATAAAAATCTCAATATATATGTTGTACTTATTTATGAGTGTTTTTCATTGAAACAGGGTAGACAATAAGATTTTTTGCACTGAGTGCACTGAGTCAAAATCTTTTTGGATTTTTTATCAGCTTCACGAGATGGTAAAAATGTGCGTAGTTTTTGGTAACAACCAACACAGGCTCTGTTTCTGGGTTTTTTAAAATTAACTTCTTCCGACATCGTTTAGACATGTTCGGCGCTGTAAAAGGACGTGCTCTCCAATCGACGTGATGCACAACACTGGTCGCGGGAAGCTTGCGTTGAGTGCGGTACGAGGTCAGGGGGGATATGGGACGTTTTAGCCTCGTTCCGCACTGCATTAAAATTATATTAATTCAGTGCGGCACGAGGCCTAAGACATCCGGTACCAAGGTAGGTACACCACCGAGTCCGGAACCTTTAGTGATCTCAAATATATATTTATCTCTTTCCTACACTGGACCAAACCAAAGCTATGCCATTCGCACGACAGAGAAATTCACTTTTTTGCTTGCCGCACCACAGAGAAGTTGCATCAGGGGTGATTTAGGCCTCGCTTCGCACTTAACGTGTTAAGTGAAAGAAATATTGGATTGTTATACCATTCTTATTGAGTGACTAAGAATGGTGTAACAATCCAATATTTCATTTTCTTTGGCCAAAGTCAAAGTTAAGCTCTGTCGTTGACAGGCAGAAACGTAACTTAAACAAGTCTCAAAAGTGAAAAGAGCGTACATAAATCATATACTTATCTGGAGCTCGATATCTAAGTCAATTTCAACATAATTTCATCCTTTTCAAACATCAGCCCTCGCTCAAAAAGGTACAAAATCGACACGCAAGGTTCACCTGATGAAAGAAATACTGTAACATTCACAGTGCCTTCAATATATTTTCTGATTAACTCTAAAGGTCGCAAAAAACTTGAATTTCCCCTGAGACTGGCCGAGTTTTTATCGCTCATGTCAATGTTTATCCGCCACGGCTGATTATGAGAGCAGAGTTGCAATACCCACCTAGTAGGAGGAGTAGGCGTGCGCGGTCCCTTCAAAAGTTTCCTTTATGAATACGGAATTAAACGAATCGCTTATTGGGGCTGTATGTGAGGGGTTGAAGTAAATATGTTACTTTGTCTTTTCTGAATGTGATAATGTAAAATCATTTAGAGGTGTGTATGGCTATAAGATTTTCTGATTTATTTTGGGTGTCGACTGTATTTAGGATCCGTTGGAAGATATAATTTTTGTACTGCATTCGATCAAATAATATAGGCTGTTTTTGTGGTTAACTACTCAGCGGGTTCCAATAATATGATATCACGGGCACCATTTTAATTAAATCTACAGGAAGAAATTTTTACACAAACTGTAACCATGAATTCAGCATATGATTCTAGACCCCTTAGAAAATAAATTTTTAGTTGGTTATCAAAAAAAAAATCTGTTGTTTCATAGAAAAGTGCAATGCCTACGCGGTCAAAATGTATGGAACAACAGTTTTTTTTTTTATAACCTTGAAACATTTTCTACGCTAGGGGTCTAGAATAATATGCTGAATTCATGGTTACAGTTTGCGCACTGGTTAAAATTTCTTCCTGTATGTTTTTTTTTTGTTAAATTGTTTACTTACATCTAGAATTGTAAATAATATTTTTGTAATTGGATCCAGTTGTCTGTTAAATAAATAAATTATAATTATTATTTTAGCATACACGCAACTTTTATTTTAAAATGTTCAGAAACTGGGATACATTCTAATTGCCGTAGCTGGCGTTGCTTTAAACTTGCTGACTCACGCTGGAATGAAAGGGCTTTCTGTAAAACAAACACATGTCAAGTACACGCGTCGTCATGCCAACCTCGCCCCCCGCAGGTACTCACTCACAGCGGCTATTCATGCTAGGTACTCTCAAATTTTGATCGAGTGATTGATACCTATGTGTATTATATAACAAAGGAACGTGACGGAGGTGTGTCGGTTTAATTAACATGAGAGAATTATGGTTTTAGGTAAAATGTTGACTCGCACACGCTTCAGTCACATTGTTTACCTAATGGAATTGAATGTTATTATTTTAGATTTACATAACATCACGCCTAGGGTACGTACACCCTCTAATTTAAAATGTAATAGCCTATTTTAGCCTCAGATTGAAAATTATCTTACACCAAAGTGGAAAAACTCTACATTCGGGATTACCCTTCACATATCCACAAATTATAATGTTTAATAACTCGCAGTATGAAAATAGAATATGTCTCTAATTTTGTTGAAAACTCTTGCTAGTGAGGCCAACGTATCAAAACAACGTTATTTACATAAACATAACTAGGATCAAAATGCGGATCAAAAGGAGGTCTATATTGAGATAGGTCGACAGTATTAGCTAACTCTTCATTAACCGAAATACACCTACGTTATGTAAAGCAAAAATGTTTGGCAGAGATACACATGAAAAATTAACTCGTCTGTATGAAAACGGTCAGGATTTACGAGGCCTTTGGGACTGAATATGTTATGTTATGGTCCCACTAATCTCACTTATCCTTTACCTCAAAATCTATGTTTGTTGAGGATCTTTTAGTAGCGGGTGCCGCAAAATTGGCTCATCATTTTACGTTTGAAAACTTTGTATCTCGGCTTTAAACATTGTAACTGAAAACTGAGCCAGAATGTGTAGAAATAGGTAGCTTGACATGAAATATTACGCACTTTATCCAAAAACCCCGAAGTATTAGAAAGATCTATAAACTCGACATACCGGTGGCGCTAAATGGAATTACATGCGATCAAAAAATTATGCCAGGGTTTTTGCGAACAATTTGAACTTTCATTGGAAGGTCTCTTGGGCCTAAAAACAACATCCATTAGAACAATAAGTTGTAATTAATATTAGGGGAGGGCCTCACGCCGTAAATCGCAGGTAATTAGGCAGGCACACGCGTCGGCTAAGGCCCGGCCTGCACGTGACGTGTGCGGAAAGGGCTTAAAAGCTCTTTGTAATACCGCTGGCCCGATGTGTAGCTCGCTTAAAGGTAAACATTTCACTTTTTATTTCCACCGTAAAATGTTTGCAAAGAATTTTTTCATGAGCTAAAATAAAAACTGGTAGTATATGCCTTGTTTTCTTTTTATTCACCCATAGACAATCTTATCGTTTAGGTTATGTGTGAATGTAAGTAGCTATTAGTAAACTCGAGTATCAAATTAATGTGAATATTCAAGCAACGACCCCAACATTTTATATAGGTTCATGTTTACTTAAATGAGTCTGAAGGTACAACAACTTAATTTTCAGTTTGTAATCATAATATTAGTACCGAAACCCCCAACGGTGTAGACGATTATCCCTAACATTAGTTTCAAAAAGTGCGCTCCCAATGAAGTCGTAACGTGGAAACTGGATTAGACTCTCCTCAGTGCTCGGGTGCCCGGGGGCTTAGGAACTGGATCATAGTCTGACGAAGTGTAATCCCTGGAGCACACTGCCTGCGCTACACGATCACTACTTTATCACCAGCGCCATGGTCTAATATCATTTAACATTAGAAGTCTTCCGACAAAATCTTCCAGCAATTTGTAAAATTCTGCTGTAAACCCATTTATCCCTTTTAGAGCTTCATTATGCGAAAATTTTACCAATTTGCTGACGTCACTAAAGGCTTATTCCTCGCTACTAAAACTCCTTAGAGGACACTGGTTAATCCATTTAATTAAATAGTTTTAAGGAAGAATGGTTGGAATGGTATTAAGTTTTTTTTCTATCAAGGCCCAGACTAGACTAAAAAGCGTTGTATTCATTGAAGGGATCGCTTTGAAGCTAATAATAATGAGATTTAATGGAATAAAGATAATATTAAAGGTTTACTACTTAGTAAATATGTTTGAACGGAAGGCGTATCTTAACGAATATGCGGGGTTATTAATCTTATCCAAATAATAAGCAAAGCTTTGGTACATATCCGAGTTAATTTTGCATACTTCCACAATTCCACATAATAAATTGCTTGTGGCTCTATTAGATTAATGACAAAGCCGACCTCGTTGTGAAAATAATTTAGATTACCGTGTATTTTTTCAAGGCTGGATCAAGTTATAAATCTATCACACTAACAGATATTCGCTATGCGGTCCAGATGCCGCAATTAGTATGCAAACTGAGCAATCTGCGCACGAACCGTTATTAGTACTCGCAAATAGACCGTATGCATCTCGCGTTTTTATATAAAACCTAGCGGCTGACTGTACATTGTCCTACTTTAATACCATAAAAATTCTGCATGAGATTTCAGTTTCTTGAACCGCGAAGTTTAATGGAAATCTTGTAATTATTTTTATAGTATTCTAACTGAATATGAATAAGCAACGTGTGAATGCTGTGTACGTGTTTAATACTAATATTACTATTCCTAACATGTCTCTTTCGTCTGTCCAAAAGGTCCAAAAGCGGTCTAAAACCATTTTTGTACAAGATAAGATCCTAAACGTAACGCCTCTCTCTTCCCAACATTTTGCTCAAAACACCTTTTTATGACGGAACCTTGTTAAAAACTCGCCTATCCTCATTGTATTAAAGATAATGTAAGTAACAAACAAAAAGGAAGCGCATCAAGTTTTATAGGATAGAAAACTTCCCCGTTAGCGAGGTGGAGGCGAAAAGTTACTGGAATATTTAGAAGGTACACCTGCGTTGCAGCCGGGCGTTGCGTAGTTTTACCGTTTTGTAATATTAATGTAACTTACCCGTTCGAATTACCGCCGGTTTAATGGTTCCCTAATGAAGGGGAAAAGGACAATCTTATACGGAAAGGTTTAATTGCTCAGGGCCATTCATCTGGGGAATCTTCAAAAAGGAAAAGTAACTATCATTAGCAGGAACTCCTGATGGGAGGGTACAGTATTATAATTAGCGACATTTAACGTGAACGCTCCGCTTTTCTATTTTCCGTTTCGTTTCTTTTATGTGAAAGGATGTTTTTAATATCTTGAGGAAATTCTTTGGTGTACCAACGAGGAAAAGTTAAGTGCAGTTGGTCCGTTTACTTGGAATGAGGAACAAAAAGTTTGGATTCAAAGAGTATTTAAAAAGCTGCGAGATTTATGCCAAATTCCTTTTAAGTGTCCCTTTAAATTTTATTTTAGAAGTAATAATTCTACACGATATACATTGTCATATTAAATTAGTTAGCGAAACTCTACATACGTGATGGGTATCGATATTTAAACACGATAAAATAAAAATGATTGATGCTTTTTTTTGGGTGGTCAACGACCGCTGGCAGTGTTGTTACTTGAAGTATGAGTTAATAAAATCTGTTTTCTTTTATTTTATCATGTTTAAATATCTATACCAATCACGTCTGTGAAGTTTAAACAAAAGAAAATGATTTTTTAAAACTGATATTTCAAGTGACTGCACTAACGGTGGTCGATGGCCCTACAAAAAAATCATTAAATGTATTTCTTGTTTGTTCTATCATGTACCCATCACATCTGCGGAGTTTGGCTAGCTAATTTAATTTGACCCTGTAGTAAATTACAAATAACTTCGAAAGGTCAGTAGGCACTTATTGATCAAAAAGGTATTATTGTAAGTCTAGACAGAACAATACCTACAAGTCTACTCAATAAACTTCAACTTCAACTACTCACTAAAGGAAAGTAGATCTAACCATTGAAAGTTTATGAGTTTGTTTGTTTGTTCCAAAGTTAGTAAATAGTAAATATTGAACTGATTTGAATTTATTTCTACAGAGAAAACTTTACCGCTATCAACAAACTTTGTGAATTGCGAGAAAATGAGAAAAATGTCATGCGCTGAAGAATATTGAAGGTAAGCTTATGTTTAATTTTATAATGAAGCACGTGAGAAGAAATTGAAAACTCCATTTTGCATGCCTCTAAAAAGCAACATAAAATCATTAAAGTTTCCATACTTCAGACCGTTGGTAACAAAGAATAAATCAAAAATACAATTTAGAATGAATGCGAGAAGAAACAAACTTTGGCAAAGTTTCCCTAAATTACTGTTTCATTATATTCACACTAGCGGTCGATTCTGACTTTGCCCGCACAAATATTTTCGCATGATATTTTCCAACCCCATTTGGAATATGACAGGTAACAGAGTGCAAAGCACAAGTAATAAGCTTGTCAAACATTTGATGTAGGTTCAATCGAGTGAAATTAGCTTGGACAGGTATACAGAACAGGGAAAATATAAATCAAAATGCTTGCCCCGAGCCTATCGATCTTTGTAAATAAGTTGATATTTACCTTATATTAGCTTTGATATTAAATGTATACCTACTAAGAATCAGCATCGCCATACAGCGCGACAATGCTGCCAGCCTTACGGGCACTTTTCCTGTTGACAGCGAAGTCGACGAATTTTCTGATGCCCTATGATTATTTCCCCTCCTTTTTAAGGTTCCGTATCCCAAAGGGTGCCAATGGAACCCTATTACTAAGCCACCGCTGTCTCTCTGTCCGTCCGTCTATCCATCCGTCCGTCCACCCGTTCATCCGTCCGTCTGTCTGACAGCGGGCTGTATCTCATGACCCATAATAGGTAGTCAGTTGAAATTTTGACAGAGTGTGTATTTCTAGTACCGCTATAACAACAATTAATAAAAATAAATAAAGTTAAAAGTTTAAGGAGACCCTCATACGAGAAACGTGTTTTTTTCGGCGTTTTTGCGTTGTGGAACGGAACCCTTCGTGTGCGAGTTCGACTCGCGGTTTTTACTTATTTTATATACATGTACATATTTTTATTATTTTAAGTCTGGTAGCGTATATATTATGTAAATATATCTACTTATTTTATATAGACAGACAGACATCAATATAAGACTTATCATGAAAATGTAAGTAGCGTCAAATTAATATTCTGTACGCGTGGGAATTTTAGATATATGAGCAACATAAGCAAAATATTTTGATCCACATACTCCGTGTAGTATATGAGGGAGCTCCACATTGAGCCACTTGATCCCTAATTAAGTAAGGCCCTCACGTACGCACCTCTGCAAACCTTTGAATAAGAGATGTTCGGAGCCCACACGGTCATAGTTTTATACGCCGGTGTCACATAAATTGCCTTTCGAAATGCCAATTACCTATTGATTAAAATATTTCACACAGACGAAGCAAAGTAACTTTCCCATTAGGGAATTAAAAAGTAGAACCGAAATGTCGAATTTAATTGGGTACCATCCTGCGCACACTGAGGGTTGGAATTATTTTAGATAGGTACGAATTTTATGTTTAGCTTTCAGAGGATGTTGCGAAAACAGCTCAGAACATGACAGATTGTAGAAAGGTACATGTGACATCTTAGCTTCAAAAGAAATTTATCAATTTATCATTTACAATATACATTATTTACACATACATAAACGCCTTCTTGCCATTGGTTAGGCAAGAACTACAGAACGCCACCTGCTACGATCCTTATATACTCCTTTTGCTTCGTTTACGCTCATACATCTGGTCATACACGCACGCCGGTTACGAGTACTACCGTAGTTAGTATATTCACAAGAAATATCAGTTTTTTTTTTTGTTTAAACTTCACAGACGTGATTGGTATCGATATCTAAATACGATAAAACAAAAGAAAACAGATTTTCTTAACTTATACTTCAAGTAACAACACTGCCAGCGGTCGTTGACCGCCCAAAAAAAGCATCAATCATTTTTATTTAATCGTGTTTAGAAACTATACCAATCACGTATGTAGGGTTTCACTAGCTAATTTAATTTAACCCTGTATATCGTGTAGAATTATTACTTAAAAGTAAATAAAAGGGTCACCAAAATTTGACATACATCCCACAACTCATACTTCATGTAACACTAACAGCGGTCGTTGACCGCTAAAAAACATCAAATCTTATTTATTTTAATTATATGTCGATGTAGATAACGATACCCATCATATCTGCGGAGTTTCGCTAGCTAATTTAATTTGACCCTATATATGTACTTCTAGGGCGGCAATTCTATTACGTCGATAAACTACTCGTTCTCTAGAAGGTAGACAATAAACACGACCCCACATTTTATAAATCAAAATCTCCACAGGGTCTGGTTTTCGTAATATAGCGTTATATAACATTTGAATCTACTACAACTAAGTAGGTAGTTATAAAAGCGGTTCATGTTTTATGGTACATTTAACAAAGGTACGTTTTTCTCTCAGGTTATTTAATTTACGTTATAGCAGTAACTTCAAATTAACTAGGAAATTCATTTTATTGTCTCTCTCGCATTTTTGTAATGTCGACTTCATCACGTTTTATTGTAAATTGTTATTAGCAGTAACAAGAGTTATGTTGTACAACTCTCTGTGTTTATTTCGAAAGGTTTTTTTATTCTTCTGTTCTACATAAAGAGTAATTGCAAAGCCTTGAGGTGATAAGGCAGGGCAACGTCAATTTCTGACGCACTTTACATCGTCGTTGATCCGATGGTTTGGTCAGATTGATCATCGGTTGAGGAATGCGCGTTGCATAGTTTGATAAATTTATTATCATGAATGATGGACTTATACTATTTTAATAATTTTCGTCAATCTCGAAAATTGGAGCAGTATTGGAAATAGTGAAAATTCGTCTAAGAAAGTAAAAAAAATAATTTTAGATACCTAATGCAACTTGTTTTTCAATTTCATTAACATATATACCCATATTGGAAAAAAAAACAGAATTTCTTGATTTCAAACGGAGATGAGCATTCCAGTATTTGTGTCGTACTCTCGTGTAAGCCGAAGATAGCATTATGTCTCATATGATAGAGCCTGTCGCAATTTATCGGAAACTGTTCCAATACCCGGCAATAACTCGGAATTGTTTAGTAGAAAAATTCAATTACACTAGAGAATCTAACCAAGAAGCTTTGCAACGTGACCTCATTTTTTTTTGGCTGGCAAATCATCAAATAACTTCTCTCGCTCTGAGCGGAGCGGGAGGGTGTGTCAGATTTTTACTGACTAAAACCCACCCGTGTTCCTTCAGTTGCCTGAGTGCCAAGGCCACGGTAACTCTTTCGAACAATTCGCGACCCCGGCAGGCATCGGCCCTATGGGACCCCGTCAGCTATTGCTGACATCCCTTTGAGGCGCGCGTGGAACACAACGCGCCGTCGACCCGGGCCTGGTCCTTACCAGACGGCGAGCTAGCCTTTGCTCGCTGTCCGCAAGCCCGCGCCTATGGTGGCCGAGAACTGGCTATCGACTCCCGACGCTCAGGGTGTCTCCTCCTGCGGTGACTAGGGGCGTGAGGGTGCAACGATTGCCTCACCCTCACTTGCTCCGCCTCCTCCTTCGCGAGCATTACTGCTTCGCAGAAGGAGGTGACGGCTTCTCATGCCCTGTCGCTCCGTACCATGGCCTGGACCAGGGCCGGACGCGAGAGATCGCCGCCGCCGATCGCCGCCACGAGGACACGGCGGTGGTCCGCCCAAGCCAGGAAGACCTCCACCGGAAGCTCCACCGTGTCCTCCGGTCGATCCACACAATAGTAACACCCGGGCGTTTCCTCCCGCCTTATCTGAAACAGGAACCTCCCGAAACAGCCATGTCCGGTGAGGACCTGCATCTGGAGGAAGGTGAGGATGCCGTGGTGCCTCTCAAGCCACTCCTCAAAGAGGGAACTTACCGCCGCAGTTGTGGCGTGCTCATGCAGCGTGACCTCTGTGGTCACAACCAATTTTATTCTAATTCGTATAATTTTTTATTCTTTCTATTATTTTTTATTCTTTATGAAGCAAAGAAGGCCCTAATTTTATCATTGGACAAAAAAAAAAACCGCCACTTGCTAAAATTATGTATGGAATCCAGTCGATTTCTATTAAATGTCGACTTTTAATTCTAAATCGATCCATGTAAAATTTATTGATTATATTTCACCAATTTCGTTATTATGTTCTGTCTGGTGTACGATATTCTTCGAATTTGGTATGTATTTTTCCTGATTTTCCCTTTCAGCGGAAGTCTTAGGGTTTTCTCTGGTGTAATACCCTATTTTATTTGTCGTATGTGTAGCATCAGTTAAAGAGGGCTGCTTCTGGCCTTTTTTCCAGGTACCGGACTATTCAGTAGGCTTGCGAGCTCTTGGGTCGCTTCTATCAGCCGCATAGAATCCTTGGAGTTCGAGACCAGCAAGTTAGTTCTGGCCCGCGACACACGATCGTCGTATCACATGCGATTCCATCACGACGTGCTATGCTTTGAGGTTGCGGTTCATCAGGATCGACTTGTCACTTTAAACCATTACGATTAACTATTATAGTAGTATTAGTACCTCCAGGGTTAATATTTTAATACTAGGCGATTTTTAACTAGGACTGTTTCTATCGGGATAACTTTGGTTCATTTTTATAAGATAATATTCACTTTAAATTTTACGTAATTTAGTAATCACGAACCATAAACCGATTGCGATCGATTGCCTAGCTCGGAAAGCAAATACGTAACAAAGATTTTCCATCCGATGTACCTTACGTTTTCTCGTAATCTCTTTTCATTTAACCCCAATTACGTGTAACGCAACTGTTTCTTTAATATTTTTTACTTTAACTTACTTCATATTTTGATGCAATTAAAATATATGTATATATTATACGTGTTAAAGTGGTGAATTTTCATTTTTATTTCGCTTCAGCTTGTGCACTGCTGAACTAGGACAATAAGGCAACCTACGCTTTTATACAAAGATTTTATTATGATGCTTCCTAGTAAAATTGAACCTATTTTTAAGTTATTTGAGTAAATACCTAAGTATGTTTTAAAAGTATTAGTGCTTCATCAAACCACAATATCCTTTATAATTAAGGGAAAATTAAAGCTACTAGCACCAACTAATTAATATTCAATCAAACGTAAATCGCAAGTCCGCCAGAAGGTTCTGTCAGAAGTGTCCAACTTTGGCCGGCGCCTGTCCGGAGCTCGTCTTATCTCCAAATCTCCAGCTTTAACAGCAATTTTGGGAGGTTTAAACAAAACACGAGTACCATTGCTACCATGATATCCCCCTCTTTTGTCTTACCAATGCTGTTCTTAAGTGCATTTGGTAAACTTGAGATTCGACGCAATATCCTCAAACAATTCGTACCAAGGTCTCACAGACCTTATGTTTCAATTTAACGGAAACTCTAAAATAATTGACCTACATTTTAATATTGAGCGAGTTACGATTAATTTTGCTAACGAATGTTTTAATTTCATGCAAAAAAAATTACAGCATGAAAATGAAATTGTGGACATGCATTTCGTTTAATTAATTTAACATGGCTACAATCCATTTCCGCAATGTTAATCAAAATATCCTAAATATCAGAGCTGTTTATGATAATTGCAATTAAAATTTGTTGTATAATATTAGAATTTACCGATATTCCTAACGTCACAATAGTTGATTTCAACATTTCCCGTGCGCTCACCGCAGCACCAAACCGCGGCAATAGTAATAAATTATTATTTGTCAAGACAAGAAATGGAAATCTGTAGGAAGAAAATTGTTGAAGTAATGAGGAATAAATTCAGCTTTTCCTCAGCATTTTCTTTGTCAGTGAAGTTTTTATTTATATTCTGCTTTCCCTGCTGAAAAATGTCTTCAACGTCATACTTTATTTTTAATAGTATATGTTACTACTTATGTTAAACTACTTAACGCAGATCAGATGCGATTAAAAGGAAAACCGGAAAATCTTCGCTACTCGATCATATTTAACGTCAAAGAGCAAGTAGTAATTACAGAGCAGGCGTCAAATGTCAGAGAAAAGACACGGTTAGCTAATACCTAGTTTTATTTAAAGAAATATCGCAACAAGTAGGATTTAAACTAAAAAGCTAGATGTGGGTTTCGGGGGATTTAAGTATTACCAACATGGGCACATTATGGATAAACCAAGAAGTGGTCCTAATTTTATATTTTCGCAGGCCGTAAACGGCAAGAAATCTACTTGAAAGCACTGAAACTTGAAGTCGATTACAGGCGGTTGCTATTCGCGGCTCAGCTATTGAATAATAAATAAATAGAGCAGTGACTGGGCGCACGTGGGCGCAGTCACTTGCATTGTCCACCCACGCGACGCTGCACAGCTTGCACGCCATTTTTATGATATTTTACGCCACTTCTGACTTTATTGTCTCCTTGTTTATCTAGGTTATAAAGCCAGTATTGACTCGACCTTTCCTGTGTAGGTAACTTCTCTATTTTTCAAATGACCTTATTCTGCTCGAGCGACGCAATGTATGAACATTGCGTCGCTCGAGTAGAATAACATTTGCTTCCCCACCTACACGGAGCTTTGGTCTTTGTCTACCTAAGCCAATTACGTCACTCGGAAATTCAAAAGGTACGTTAGCTATAAATACATCGATTAAACTAGGTTTTATAATCAATCTCTTTAATTAATAAATTAGCACGGGAAAGTCTGTTTTGAGAAGATCGCCCCAGGGAGAATATTTAATACAAACTTCGTTGAGGGATTAGCTTACATAAAACTTTATTGACAATGAATAGAAAATGAGCCAACTTTAATAATGCTACGTGTGTGTCACACACTGCCTACTAACGAAGATTAACACGTAGTACACCCAGGTAAAAGAAACTAACCACTTAATTAATAAATTAATAAATAGTAGATAATTGTAATCGTCATTCCATAATAACTATTGACCTTACTGAAGATTACTTGCTGAAGCAGAAAAAAAAAAGTTTGTTATAAAGTTAATCATACAAAAAACTTATTTAAAAATAAACAAATGAATTCGGAAAAAAAAAGTGAAAAATAACTAATTTCGGAAGTCGGTGGAGAAAAACGAAAATACAAAAAGCCAAAGACACCGACCTCTGAAATTAAAGTTATTTTTCACTTATTTTTGTGTTTTTTTCGGAAGTCGGTTGTTTTTTGCAAAAATGTTTTTATTTTTCACTTATTAGTTGTGGTACCTAACCCACAGAAATTCGAATACCACTACTTGATATGTAAATAACAGTGACAGGCAGTTATTAACAGATCATCTATATAAGCTTTGTGGAAAAAATACGCATTATTAAGGATAACTCAAAAAGCACTAGTAAAATCTTGATAAAATTTATATGAGACTACACGAGAAGCATCAGCTTTTAAATAAAAATGGAATCATCAAAATCGGTTCACCCAGAAAAAAGTTCTGAGCTAACACACATAAAAAAATAAAAAATACAGTCGAATTGAGAACCTCCTTCTTTTTTGAAGACGGCTGAAATTAATAAAATAAGCAAAGCTAAATAGAATAAGTTAAAAATGTAACCAATTTAGGAAAAAACAAAAACACTTTCCAAAAATATTCCGCTGAGAAAAGAACGTGTTGATCTAAACAATAAATTAAATAACTATCTAATCAAATTAGAAATTTCCAAAAAAATCTTTAAAATTGATACACAGCGCTTTCAGTCTGATATACATTTACTTGAGGTTATACTAAGTTCCCTTTACATTAAATATGTGGGTTCTCAGAACTTAATTAAAGAACTTATTGTTGCTGCTAATGAGTTAGTTATGTGTTAGTGTACTTGTCTGAAGGTTCCAAACCTTGATGCTGTCCAGCCTGAGTTAACGGAGGACCCGTCCCAGACTTTGAGTTTGTCTCAAGACTGTATTCTCAACCAAGATATGTCTGATATAGACAAGATCTATCTCAATTAATACAGCTTGAGATTGGTAGTTGTCCATCTTTCAGTAGTCATGATTATTATCAATCAGTTATGTTCTCAGATAGTATAGGAAGTGGTTTAGGTAAATTAATTAGTAACAACCTGAGTTATTCTACTCAAAATTATTGTATGTCCGGGACAACCTACAACCGAATAATGGAGTCAGTAACAGGAAATGTATATAATCCTAAAACCAACATCACTGTATTTGTAGGTAATAGTGCTAAGGCCAAAAAAGAAGAAATCACTGACTGTGTTGAAGACTGACTATGCTGAGTTGCTAAAGTTAAATTGTAGTAAAATAATATTGTGTGCTTTCCCATATTTAGAAAAATTTACGAAAAGACAAAACTGTATATTCATATTATGCTTAATAAGCATAATTATGCACTTCTTAGTGACACAGCAACAGTACAATGAAGTGCAGTTCAGTACAGTGACATTCAGCTTGTATATTTTAACACCAACAGGTTTGTGGATACTTTAAAATCGACTGCGGATACTGAGTATCTGCCTGTTAGTTTTAGACACATTGTAGCACGGATATTAGCTTTTTATATAAACTCAGACATAAGTAGTATGTCGAAGTCTTGTATTATTAACACCACAATGGTTAGTAATAATACTAATAATAATGTGGTGAGCGTGAATAAATGTAGCTCAAATGCTATAAGTATTTATAGAAATTGTACGAAGGAGGTTCCGTTTCCCTCACTCACTATGAGCTCACTGCCTGGTGATGACATTGAAGTATTGGGGTTAACTCCAGATAATCATTTAAACTAGTTTGAAAGACAACAGAAGATCCCAGTAAGAATATTCCTATACCTAACAACAACAAGGTATATTCTTGCTCTAAAATAAGTAATTATCGAAAAGGAGATCAGCAGAATGCCTTGAAATTATTTCATCAAAATATTCAAAGTATTTCTTTCAAATTATTAGAAATTGAAATGTTTTAAAACCAAGTTTCACATTGTTTGTTTTCTAAACATTGGTTAAAGTTGTTTCGTCGGCACGGTTGGCGCAGTGGTTAAGCGATTGACTGCTACGCTGCGTGTCGCGGGTTCGAATCCCGCACGGAACAAATATTTGTATGACCTACAAGTAGTTGTTCCGGGTCTGGCTGTTTGTGTATGTGAGTTTAAATGTTTGTGAGCTCACCCACAATACAGGAGAAATTCTTAGTGGCGAAAAGTTTTGAAAAAAAAAGGATTACCAAATGCTAATTCATTATGAGAACTATAGTGTGGGCAGTTGTTTTAACCTGTGCTGCGCGCAGGTTCTACTAATCTTGAAAAAAAATTGTTTAAAATCTAAGCAACGTCATGACATAGTTGGTTTCTCAATTGAACATTGCATCGGACTGTCCTGTGTTGAGCTAGATAAGCATGTTGTGGTGTGCGTGTACAGACCCCCTAATTATCAAAACTTTTCTTTATTTGAGTCAATATTGGAAGATGTCCTATCGAAACTTGCATCCAGTAACAAAGCCGCAATTATTTGTGGTGATTTTAGTACTAATATTTAAAAAAAATATATGTAAATGATTCAAATAGCAGTAGATTATTAAGCCTTTTTAAATCGTTCAATTTATCTAATGTTTTTACAAAACCAACTAGAGTAACTCCAACTTCTGCTACTTGTATCGATAACGTCTTCTGCGATTGTGATTATTTAGAGAAAGCCATAGTAAATTATCTGCCGTTTGATCATAGTGGACAAACGCTAACTTTGAAGTTTAAAACACTTTTGCAAAAAGTGCAAATACAATTTAGAGACCAATAACGACTAGCAAATTAAATAGATTCAATAGTACCCTAAATAATAAGTTACATGTTCTGGGCCATAACATGGACGATAAATAAATTGTATGAGGATTTATTTGCAGTAGTGTACTATGAATTCAATGAAACATTTGAAAGAAAACAAAAAATTTTTTGCCCTAATTATATATTTAGTGACTGGGCAACTAGAGGTATTAGGATAAGTAGGGAAAGACTGTTCGAGCTGTATGGCCTTAAGCCTTACATTAACATTTAAACTTTCAACAAGTATGTTGGATCATTAAGTTCCCTTCAAAATGGTTGAGCTGAATGGTGCTGATCCATACGTCATGTTCGTGAACGGGCGCCGTCAGTAGGGACTGGTCATCTCTTAACTGCCACGGCTTATTTTAATTTATGAATTGTTTTTTTTGTTGTTTTTATCTTTTTTATTACGGACGCTTTTAACGTGCACGTCTTTCTACATCGTTCTCACATGTATAATTTCAACATGAATGATGTAACCATTTTTTTTTTGCAGTATTTTGATTTAAAATAGTTTTCGTGGAGTTTTTTGCCCGTTCCTCTCCATAGGTACCTACTCCGCTTTGGAATGATCAATTAGCTTCATCTTTCTGACTCACTGACCCCCTGATAGCTCAAAAGTTTGGTTTATTTTAAATAAATGCTTTGAGGTTTGGGTTTGAGTTTGACGTCTACCGTGCACTGTTACACAATCTCGAACATGAGAGCAAGTTGTTTGCGCCGAAGTGATTAGCTCTTACCTTGACACTGCGTGTCTTTTGTAACGAACAGCAAGAACGCCGTGATCGTAACAAATCTCCAACGTCGCCTCCCCATTGTTGTGATTAATTTTCACCGAGTCATTGATACTGTCACACACACCACTAGAATGTCCACTTTAGAGTTCATCGGAAGTGTCCCGAGGTTTGGAGAAAGCCATGTTTGGCAGTGGAGAAATTGGAAGTCTTCGCTACGCCATGCCGGTAGCTCTGTCACATCTGAAACAAACAAATCAAGCGTTACTTCATTGTTCTTACTACTCGTAAAACTTACTTTATATTGTTCTTTTGATGAACTTTTACAATCCCGAATTTCCATTAGGGAATTGCGATCTTGTCGAACATTAAAGAAACGATCCTTCTTTATCAGTCACGGCACGCAATGCTCAAGTGGGTAAACAGCTTTATAAAAAGATTGTAATCACGCGTACATGATTTTAAGTTCAATGGAGTTGCTGGATGTGTCATTTATCCTCATTTTTGTTTACACTAAAATGGTAAAACATTATTATGAATTTTTCTTATTTTATCACTATTTTCTTCGAGTCTCTAAATACCCAATTGAACGGCTCAAGAGTCGAGCTATTCAACCACAATATTTGTTACTAAATAATTATGATAAGTTAACTACTACCCAACCCTAAGCTCTCGCAATCAATAAACCCCAAAATTGAGTGCTATCCAATCAGCGATCCCGGGACGAGGTGTCAGGTAGCGAGCAAACTTTAAGATAGGTTCGGTGAGCGCCAACAGCGATACTGTTAAAGATTATCAGAACATTGTCAGACAGCGGGCACTGTCACGCTACTACAAAGTTTACATGACAGCCTTCGAAACTTGAACGGGACCGGACGTGACCACAAAGATGGCCGATATCAGCTGTCATTGCGCCGCCTTTGATGTTTTGATTTACTTCACTTGATTCATTAGTCCATCGCTTTAAGGGGTCTTGTTTGAGATAGCTTTGAAGCCCCTTTGCTACCAAGTCGCCTTTCGGATGTTTGGACTTGACAGTTTGTAATAATCAATAAGCTAGCAAGCATGTGAGTAATCAGCCAAGTAAATTGAAAATCGACAATTACTGGAGCCATGAATTTGGATCAAAACAAGCAAGTAGGTCTGTTCTGAGTCAGCTCATTAATAAGTTGTTATTTAAGCTCCTATTACCTTGAATAAAACTAGTTAAATATTAGTGTAGCGGTGACGGAACGAATAAGGTTCGACAGGACGGAAAACATTCCAGCGACGCACTCGCTTTAACAACCTGATACCAGCATTAAGAACCGGTAAATATCTATTTCCGTCTCTCAGGAGAGTTACAAGTGACACTGTAAATATTGTGTTTAATAAATTATATTTATCCTACAGCTGTATTCATGGTTGCGTCTTTGTTCAATTGTTCTCGAGAGGAATATTATCTCTTGTTATTTACGCAGGTTTCTTCGTCCCGAAGGAAAGACATGAACTTCGAATACTCTTGTATTACGTTATATTATAGTTCCATTACAGTTTCAGAAACAGGACACATTAGTGGTTCTTACGATATTAAACAAAAGCTCTAAAAGCTAAAATGCTTAAAGGATTGGATGAAGGGATCCAAGGAAATTAAATATTGTGGCGTTTAAAATGCCAGTTAGTGTCAGGCACATTGAAAATACCTAAATAATTCATAACTTCCTAAATGTCAAACCTAATCCAGCTACAGCTTACCACTATCTGCATTTGAAAATTAATTGGATGTCGCTCAAATCTTGATGGTCTTGCGTAATCCTGTTTACAATGAATCGCGTTACAGTAATATACCTTTGGTAATTAATATCGATATTTTCTTCGGACAGATTTATTTGTTCGCAATTTTTCATTGTGATGATTCACAAAAAAAAAAACTATATTTTTTAAGTTTTAGAGTTTCACTGTCATGCAAATTAATGATGTACGCCATCACGCATTTATATAGATTCTTCGTGCAACGAATATCCGTATTATGAATTCAATAAAGCCACACGACTTAACGCTGAACACTTGCTGGATGTGGTCATTAGGTGATCGTTGTGATTAGTGTCACTTCTGGTGGTTCAACATCTAGGTCCCTATTATCGGAGGTAGTGAAACGTGTAGTGACGTCATCGCGCGTCACGTATAGAGTATAGACGCCGTGCGGCGTATGTACTTACGCCGGGCGAGTCGTGAAAGCGGCGCGTTCCGGCTCGACGGACAGTTTCTCGCGAACACATAGCCGCGCCGATACACGGTGATGCGTTAATGTCTCTCTAATAATTCACGTACTCAAAAAATAACCCGAGAAATAACAATAGAAAGTCGTTTGACGACGAAATTTGAGAATTCGTGTGAAAGCATGTAATTAACTTTTTTCTGACGAAAATGTTTGAATGAAGTCTGTTAGGTACTGTATTCTTTATTAAATAAATTTAATGAAACGGTACAAAATTGTTTACTCGCGAAGGGTATCATAAAGTCAAGAAAGCGATTTTAAGAAGTAAATGAGTTACGTTGAAAGAAAACAAATACTCTTTAGTTTATAGTTCCATCGGCGAGGATACTGCATGGAATTAGTATGTACTATATAGTACAGGATACTGTTAATTATAATGTGGTGGCATCTGCATCGCCACATGCGAACTACGCATCATACTGACGTCACGCAAAATCCTGCATCGTGCAAGCAGAGTTTACCGCGCGACTATACCTCCTCTTCCCTTTTCTATAGAAGGGAAGTGGAGGGAAGTGGAGGGAGGGGAGAGGATGAGTGAACTTTACACTCTATTCCTCATACCGCTATAGTAATGACTAATAAGAATTCGTCATAGGTCATCAGTTCATCATTTTTGAATGTCTTAATGTCTTTAATCTTTTTGAAATTTTGGCAAGTTACAACTGTCAAGGTGAAATTTAAATTAATGCTTCAGACCAAAATGATTTGCAATATAGGTGGCTAACTTGAAGAGGCGACTCGGGTACAGCGAAGTTCTAATTGCGTTTTGGGAGACTCGTTATACACCATTTCAATATTGTCTTTATTTTAAGCTACAATGGAAAAGTTAAGATTAGTTTTCGAATCATAAAATTGATAGACTTTAGAATTTGGCTTGTTCTACTTGATTTGATTACGAAATAATTATAACTCTGAATGAAATTTCTACTCTATTGATTTTTTAGTCTCCCGAAGGTTCAATTTTGTGCCAATTTAAGAATTTCCATGATAATGATTGTTCAACGAGCGACATATCTATTCAACTCAATGCCAAATGCCAATTCGAATTTATCTATGTCAGGGTCAAAATAATTAAGTTTTGCCTTCCTTCTTATTAATCTATTAGATATCCATACTAATCTGTCCATAGGTAGAGGTACTATATCTACTAATTTATATATTTTTTATTACGGACGCTTTTACCGTGTGTCTTTCTACATCGTTCTCACATGTATAATTTCAACATGAATGATGTAACCAATTTTTTGTAATAATATTTTGATTTAAAAGAGTGTCCGTGGAGTTTCTTGCCCGTTCTTCACCATAGGTACCTACTACGCTTTGGTATGGGCACTAGCTTCATCTTTCTGACTGACCGACCCCTTGACAATTCAAAAGTGTCTGTAATTGGATTATTTGAAATAAATGCTTTAAGTTTGAGTTTGAATATTATAAATGCGAAAGTAACACAGTGTGTCTGTCTGCTACCTTTTCACGCCTAAGCCGCTGAACGGATTTGGGTGAAATTTGGCACACAGATAGTTAAGACTTTAGGTACCTGTATTAATTCCAATAGCACGTCCCCGTGGCACAATTTACGAACTCCACGCGGACGAAGTCGCGGGCAAAAGCAAATAATTAATATTCTCTGGATAATTTGTTTTCCGTATAAATTATACGAATAACAAATTCATATTTTGTTACTTGGATACTCAATATTCATGAATATTACTTTGTGTTTCATGAATTGCGAATTATTTAATGCCGATCTGCTATGGTAATGCCGATAATAAGAAAATGATGAGTTGTGAGGCTGCGGGCTGCGAAATTGATGCCGTGCCTATCGTATTACAAGATCGGCTGCCTATCGGATCATTTTAATTGAGAACTTTGTAATTCTGTTTGTATTTTGTTTTATTATTAATAAGCTAATGCTTGACGTTCGTTGGAATCTACGAATATTATTTATTCGTAGGTTGTAATGCCTTTTTTTATGAACTTTCTTTGATGCGCACAAAACAATCGGTCGAGCCATTAACAAGTTTTTGCGAGAATAACGCACAGCACTTGAGTTTTATATACAGTATGGCAGGGACATCGACCATTCTAGACCCGCTTTTTTTTTTTTTTTTGCGTGAGAATTCATCAAATGACCTCTCCCGCTCTGGGCGGAGCGGAAGGGCGTGTCAGTCTCTCACTGACTAAAACCCACCCGTGTTCCTTCAGTTGCCTGTGCGCCAGGGCCACGGTAACTCTTTCGAACAATCCGCGACTCCGGCAGGCAAGTGCACGACGTCACAATGTCAGCGATTTTTTTTAATAACTGGGGTAAAAATTTCAACGCAGGGGTGTTCTGAATTATGTACTGAATCTATGGCAATAGGCTGTGCGTCGATGTCTCTGCCACCTTGTATTTTTTGGTTGATGATTTTTTGCTTTTATAGTCATTATTTTTGTTACTTATTGTAAGTACGTATTCCTATAAATAAACAATAAGTATGAGAAATACCTATCTAATTGGTAATGAATACAGAAAAATACAGACTGCCAGAGGAAATGTTAAATTAAATAATGTGGTTGCGGTTAAAACAATGCCAGTCAAAAGATGCAATTAAACTTTTTATTAGCAAATCAATAAAATAACAGAAAAATATTCAAAGTCACATTGAAGAATATGTAAATTAATTGACCTTAATGCAGACAAACCGCTCAGGTGAAGTTTTTAATGTCACGAGAACCAAAAGTAGGAATGACGCCGCCTGTTATTTCGTAGATTGATTTAACAATATTGTAGCACAGATGTATTCGCTTTTTTGTCTTATTGACTAATTAAAGAAGCTTTAGTAGTTGAGTCTGTGGTAGGCAGTATAATGAATAAAAATTAAATCTGCTATAGGTACTCATGATTGTATTGAGCAACACACACAAGTACACAACATAGAAAACAGTCAGAAGGAGAATAGTCAGGCACGGCACACAGTCATAACAATAGTCACGGCAAAATGATAACAGTGTATAGAACAATACACGTAAACAATAAGTAAACAAGGCGATCAACGGGGTAATTACGTAACACACTAACAGTAGGAATGGGTTTTATTTTGGCAGTTCAACAATATTCATTGCGTTTTTGCCGTTTTTGAGCAGACAAATTTATCGAACATATGAAGCAATGGATTAACAATAGGCTTCAAAATGATTCAGATTGTGATAGATAATGTGTTACGTAATTAGGGTGCAGGATTCAGTTGATCCTCAATTTCTGATGATAAATATACCGATATTAATTACATAGTTACCTACAACAAAAACAAACAACATAACACAACATACACAAATATTTGTCGAGAAGAAAACGGTTATTTCTTTTAGAAATAGTCGATTTTTAAATGTATTTTAGCTAAGCATCAAAAAGAAATCATTTGCGGTGAACTTGATCAGTTAAAACACTCGATGAAAAAGCCCAAAACAACCGCTATTTTCATGCTATTATAATTTCAATCAGGAACCATTCCACGCTATAATGTGACAGCCATAGAATTGTTGCTGACAGAATTCTTATCTGACGTCATTGAACCCATTATATTGTTTGACATCATCTCCAAATTCCGTGGGTGCTGTGTTCAGCAAGCAATTAATGAACCGGACCTGTCTGCTTCCACGGAACACTTCGATGAGCCATCAGGCTACATCAAGGTCGCAAAGGAATTAAATTCTTTGTTTGGTCGCCCGAATTTGCATACGCGCTTAATACCTTTTTAGCTTTTTATATTCCGCTAAACTCGACGAGTTGAAGTACTTTATTACCATAAGATCTTATTCTGTCTAATAAACTTCTTAAATATAAACTTTTTAAATTTACCTGCTGGCACTTAATTATATAAAATGTAAAGTACTTATTCAAGAAGTTGTTGAAACTCGCTCGTTATAGCAATTTAACCTACGTAATTACCCGCCTTAAAAAGTAAAAGAAAATTTTAAATTGCACCGCGACCTTTTAACGAACGGTATTAAAAGTTGTTCTACCTACAAATTTCACAATTTCGGACGTGGGCGGTGAAATTTTCATTCACACTTTAGTTAATTGTCGATTTACTAAAATATTGGGACGTGTTGTACGTAAGTTAATTGCATGTGCGTTGTTGTAAAGCGTCCTCGCATGCAAATGGGGAGTCCGAGCGTGTCTGAGGCGGACTTAAATTGCCTCTATTGTCGGCTATTGTGTGGGTTACAACACTAGCCACACATTCTCACGGCCGACGAGACCCGCGACGCATTGCCGACGCATACGAGTGTTTAGCCCAACGCATTTGATTCAAACTCCAAAACATAATAAAATTCATTTACTAATGATTTGTACAAAAAGTTACATTAACACAGAGGTCAGTGGCAATAATAACTATGTGCTTTAATCTAAGCCTTCGAACGTTAACGATGTTATTGCAAAATGTTGAGCTTTGTTATGATACTTGTCATTGATTGACGTTAACAGTAACTTTAATCGTTAAGTTTTCAAATATGTATATAACCAGTTTAGCGACTGATTACTTAAGAGGTATAGGTGTTAAAATATTACCAAATATGTTTCGTTACAATAACGATTGATCCGTCAAATGACCACAACACTTGCGTAAAGTCAGACATTATCAAAACTTTCAATCAAATATGTAATGTGTGCAATCATTTCTCACTCAACATATTTTTATCCATACAGAAAGATTCATACAATATAATATAATAAAATGTGTACCGTACGTACAATATAACTTGTGTACCGTCAATGGGTACACGCATAAACCACAAAGTAAGAGCCGAGATTGTGAGCTTAAGGTCACAGCGTCACAGCACCTTCATCAAAATTAATACACCTATCTAAAGCAGCCGAAGCCGCACATATTTCTCAATCGAACCGTTACATAATACATAACAATGTCAAGTCAAAGACTCGGTCACAAAGGACACGGACTTCGGGTCAACCCTCAACTGTTTCAAGGCGCAATATCGTGCTAACAGCTCTATGAAGGTCTATTTGACACTTAATACGGCATATACTCGTAAATAAATCACGATTCTCCTATAAAATTGGTACATAATGTACGCCCAAAGTGATAAATATTTAACGCCAACGACCTCTGTGCTTTATTGGTGATAAAAACAATACTTTTCAATGATTTTCCATTTAAAACGATCTCGTGTTCATTTTCTGAAATAATTTTGGTATACTTATTATTAAATATTGTACAATCAGCAAAGGAGATAAGTATGCAGGGTCGCCGGATATAGTTGAAGTTTAGTAAGAAACCGATTAATATTTTCGAATAAAATTTAAATAAATTAATAGAAAACAAACTGGTTATTTATCAAATAAAATTTCATTCGAAAACATTTATCGGTTTCTTACTAAACTTCAACTATGTCCAGCGACCCTGCATACTTATCTCTTTTGCTGACTGTACATACCCAATATTTAAAAAGAAATCAGTACTTGCCTACTAAAATTATAATGGAATTCACTAATACAACAAAAACTCAGCGTATTTAGGAACTGAATAAGGTGTCTTGAAATAAGAAAACCGTAAACCAAAACGATAAGTCATCGGCGACCATTGGGATGTGCCTATTTGAAAATCAATTTTCTTCATTGATAATCCTGGAAACGTTGCAAATGAATGAATGGTGAAAAAAAATTGTATTCAGCATCAGGTAAAAATTCTTATACCAACAGGAGGCTCAATTTTAATTTATTAGCGAGCTCAATTTTTTCTAGCCCGTGTTCCGACTTAGCATTTTTGGAGTAATCTGATAAAATAAGAATCAATCTATTTTATTGCTCGGAGGATAGTAAATATAAAATACTTAGGCTATAAAATCAAAGGCCGTCTACACACTTAGTAAGTTTTTATAATAAATGGTTTATGGAGGTTCCCGCCCGGATTTATCAGCGATTTGCCCCACTTTCAAGGGTTACATCGAGTGGCCTATTTCGCGGAAGTTGTCTGGACTTTCAAACGTCAATAGCCCATCGACGGGTATAAAACTTCTTCGTAACAAACAACTGTAGCTGACCTTAGTAAAATAAATATTAAGTTGGAGAAATTGGAAAAAAAAATCTGTGTACTAATTTCTTTGAGAAAGGTCTAGACGAATGTAGAATCGTTATGCATTAATAATAACGTCATTTTATGAGTTTAAATACGGTCAGTGTAATTAAATAGGGGATGACAAACAAGATTAAGGAAATGCTCTTCATTGTTGATTGTGAAATTATTTCTATGTAATGAAAGAATAATGCCTCGCTTCAATAGTTTGTCTTCTCATTTAAATTACAAGTAAATTGGTGCGCGTTGGCTCGAGGAAATAGACTCTTAAATGGTTTCCAAAGTAAACTGGCCACAAAGACAGTTTTCGAGCGTCGAGCGAGCGAAAAGCTTACGTGCATTAGGCAAATTCTCTGAAAGGAATTTGAGTACTTTAATACTCGGCTCTATTACACTGTATAAACCTCATAACATAACAGTTTATTACAAAAAACAGTATTTTGCTGTAGTGGTGAGACGTGAATGTTATGATGAATGTGAATAAAGTATAAATCAGATTAATCCTTCGCTGAGTTCGTTACATCGCAAACCGCTCCCCTGATGAATTAATATTCTCACAACGTAGCTTTGACCACTAATGCCCGAAGCACATGAGACTATTTTTTTGTAGCGAGGATAGCAAGGTAGGTAGCTAGTGACAAAGATGGTAAGCTAGTGCAACTTTGTTAATAGGATCCTATTAAACTACGCTACTAAGTGCCCCTCACCACCGATTTTACTATCCTGGCGTGTGTACTAGCCTCATGTGGCCGGCGAAGATAGTATCCAATCGGATCATGGCAATGCTATTGGCTTAAAATTTACTAGCATCGTGTAAACAGCTCTAGCATATGCCAAGCCAGGATAGTAAATCAGAATATTACTTGCTTGATACCCTAGCTTCAAAAATTTGCCTTGTGTAACCCGAGCATTATGCAAGCCCGTATCCACACTGCCAACGAATTTTATAAAAATATCTCTTGCTAAGTCTAGAATCCACGGAGTTTTACTAGCTTGTTATTAATAATATGACTCAAGTCTTGAGTCTTCAAGTAAAGGATCAACCTTCACCAGGTCATCGCAACCTCGCCGTAATGAAAAATGTGATTAATGGCGTGAAAAAATACACTTATCGCTGGACGTCAGGCCGAAGCTCGGGGCTACGTTGATTTAAGATAAACCGACGTTGATAGCATGGATTTATCTGGTTTTCTGTTTGTGTAATTATCACCTTTCTGAGAATTTAAGCAGCCTGCCGGGGTGCCTGGCTGTCTGAGTTACTTTTTTTCTCACAGATCATTTTTATTTCTGTCTTATCGTCCATCATCTTTACATCTGACTGCGCTTGTTTCTTCATAGCATAATATTTCAATAATCTCCGTATCTCAGTCTCAGCTCCGCGGAATATTTTATACTTGACTGACTTCTACCATCGAAGATCGAAATCCTGCCCCAATTTTTGTAAATTTTCTCAATATTAAATTATAATATTTCATAACTGTGGCAAAAATAACGAAACGTGCCACGTTTCAATGCACACGGACACATAACTGGAGCGTAATAAATTCTTGCTTTTGAAGTAACGCCAATCATATTATTTCACAGGCGAGTACAGTAACTGGTGCGCGCCGATAATGTTGGTTACTCATTGGAATTATTTTCTGTGATCGTACTGATTGAGCGCGATCACCTCAACCGCAAGCCAATCACATTTTACACTTTAAATATTCTATAATTAAGTCCAAAATGAATTGGCAGTGTACAAAAATTGGCCAGTTCATTTGGCAAGCGCATGCTTTCAAATTCGAGTATTGACGTGAACGTCTGCCAAGTTTGGAGTGGTCAAGTATCTGACCGAGTTTTATTAACGTGTACTGTATTTGCTTGCAGAATTCTGCTAGCTTTGCTTCGTAAATGCATTGCAACAAACTGCTAGTTGAATATTTATAAGTCATCAATCTATATAAGTCCAGGTGATCTAACTACAGAACGACCCTTGTGAATGCATGCTATTCTATCTTCCTATAGTGAGTCAGTCAGAGACAATACCAGTTTTCTTTTACCCAGGGACAACGATTCTGGATAACTGTAACCAGTGCCAACTTGGTTAAAATTCGAATGCTGGTCGAAGGAATAGGAACAGGCATGATGACTGGATTTTTTCTGAGAAAAACCCATTAAGGCATTAACTCTTCGTTCGACTGAGGATCTACTCCTAATCCGAGCACAATCGACTGGTGACTGCACTGCGATGATGAACCCTGAAGTTATGCTCACGTAACCAGACAAGCTTGAAGATGTTTTATGTAATTACATCTTTAACGCAATCATAATTACTGATTATATACGAACAACTAGCTGAAATAACATGTAATTTGGATGCAAAACAATTAACCTTGTTCCACGTTATCTGAATAGGAAACCTGAGTGTCTCAACATCACAATGGCACCATACATCACCGAATCATTAAGGCAGCTAACGCAACGCTTATTACTTATTACTCAATGCGTTGTTTGGCATGTCTACAGCCGGTGCAGCCGGTTCGCAACCTTGTGCCCCCCTCCCCCTCTCTATGCCAGCCCCCGCTCCCCCTCCTCCCTCCACCGCCCTCGATTCACTTTCACTAGCTCGGCTACTCGGGCCAATGCTTCGGCCTCCCTCGGCCTTCCTCGGCCGTCTTCGGTATTTCTGTATACTATACGAAGAATTTGAATAACAAAAATGTTTCCTTGTGGCAGCTTGGTGGTTTCGCAAGAATTTGTTTGTATGGATCCGCGTTTTCAATTAAACAAAATGCGAACTCTTTTGTCGGGAGGTTGCTTCCAAAACGGATATATTTTAGAATAGTTTCGCCAGAGAGATACTATTGTATACAAACTGTTTCCAAAAGAAACTATGTGAAGTATGAGAAAGTATTCTTACACAATCAATTGGTTAATAATCATTATATTAAATGTACACCTGTTTTAATTGCACTGACGAAATACTCATAGAAGGTCAAAAATCTCATAATTGATTCCGTGACAAGACTACGCTAAATATTTCAATTCTTTTTGACTAAAAATCTTAATTAACATATTTTTTTTTTACTTCCTTTGACAATTTTAATTAACGAACTAGGAATGCATCGTATTCGTAGATCCAATTAGCTAAATGTTTCGGCCTTCTCATTACATTCAATTAAATGATATATGTATATCAATGGTTCGTACAAAATTTTATGGAATAATTTAGTCATTTCGTCTGATGTTAAAAAACAAAGTGGCTTCAAGGTGCGGCTTAAAATGTTTACGTCACAACGAAACTGCCTAAAGGTTAATCTAATTATAGCCTAAAGTTGACCCTAAAAATAACTGGTAATAAGCAAACTAAACAATTATTATTTGTAAGCGTAGTAATAGTGCAGTGTTTTTATTAACTACCTGATGACCAACGCGTTGATGTCTTTTGAATGACTTGATGTTACGACATGTGCATACATCATGTCATTGTGTATATTTTTTTCACCAAATACCATCCACTGCTTAAAATAAATTCTGCGTGTTTTCATAAATTGGTTTTAGTTACAAAACACGTAGTTTGCGTAGTTTTATTAATATTAATGAATCCGCAAACATGACCAATTAATTACAAACTTATTTTAATTAACCTTTTACGTTATTGCGTATGACTGTTTATAAGCTAAATAATATTTTACTAGGCAAACAATTGCAGTTGATCGTATCACACATCAATTATAATTTCGTGTGTGGATATCAAAATAATGTTAACCTGTGTGTGTAATGTGTAACAAGAAACTAAGATGGCTGCAAGGACCGGTTTATGTGAATATCATATGATGCGTACGAAATTACGACTGTCCGAGGTGCGGAAGACAAACTGAATGTCACTTGATCACCTTCTGGACCAAACCGACCAGATAGGACATCGACACATACTGTTCATATTTATTAACATTAGGTCCGACTCACTTACGTATATTATAGGTATCTACTGTTTTTGACTTTTGATTCGACGAAGTTTTTGTCGGACCTATATTAGACATGGAAAATGCAAGACAAAGACCATGTTCTATGAAGTTTCTGAATTTGAATCAGCCACAATCTAACCTTCGGGTAAAGGTAGAGGTGAATATGGATATTATTATTAATAATTTGCTGACCCGACAATCGTTGTCCTATCCATTGCAATAATTCATAGAAATTCCCACAGAAAAAAGGTCGTTCAGATTTTCCCAAAGTTTAAAATTTTCCGGGAAACTTGCCAATTTTTCTTTACATAAAAACCCAATCCGGACTATTACGAACATTTTAAAATAAAAAATTGCCAAATCGGTCCAGCCGTTCTCAAGTGATGCGCTTACTTATAAATAGAAGATAATTTTTATTAGTACCCACGACGGAACGGAACGGAGGCGGTATATGAGTTTTTGGTTGAGGCTGTTTGCGTGTATAAAACCCGTCGGGGGCTGGTATTCTCTGATTTGCAATAAATTTTATGTATATTCAATTATTTGTTGAGTATGTATATACTATAACTAATTTAGTATGAATTAATATAATTTTGGATTACTTAATATAAATTGCTATACATTTTAACTGAAAGGAACAAACAGAGCAATGGCAGCCCACGGAAGGTTTTCTTTGATTTATAAATCATATTAATAGGTATATGAGTATAATATGTAGTACCAATATTTGATATTATTGTTGTGTTTATGCCTAAGAGAAACCAATAAGTAAGTACGTAATGGTAGAAAAATTAAGAAGATTCATAATTGGTTGTTTGTATGGCAGTACACGAAACAGATCAACATTTTTTAAAGGTTTTTTATTTAATTTGTTCTTTCATATTTATCTTTAGTCGGGGGACCATCAAAAAAGTTATTTAAACCTTTTTCGATTATGTTTTAACACCCGGAGTGGGTTTTTCTTATAGAAGATTATTATGTTTAGTCAATCCCAAAGATCTGTGCTAGACGAAGCGAAGAAGACCAAAAAGTTGTTCAGTGAACTGTGGACTCTACTTGAAAACACAGGACCACGAATCAATCCCAAAGTTGTAATTCTATAATGAATCTTAGACTTTGAATAATCTTTACAACAACTTTTAAAGTTATGCTGGATGTTCGTGAATCGTGATGTGAGAACCCAGAATCTTAAAACAATAAAATATATACAGTGAATAAAGGCGTGATATTATGTTATGGTTGTAAAGCGGTTTTTTTTATCTTAGGGGTTTAATTAAGAGCATTGCATGCATTGTACTGAACCAAACTTTTTAATACCGACTATAAAATAAAAATTCGGGGATGACGTCACGTCAGGTGGCGACCGGTTCTGCAGCGTCCTTGTGAAGCGGACCCTCGCAAAAACCAACATAACAAGAGAGAAAAAACTGTAGGTAGGTACAGTCGCCGAAATGGGCATGACTACAGTAAAGGAAGGGTACAGTCACGAGCATAAATACCTAACAGTTACGTGAAATTCAAAAGTGTTTTACTCGTGAAATAAAATTTGCAGCGTTGAGTAAAGAACTATTTCAAAATATTACGGTTTCGATAATACTATGTTCGTAACACCAAAAATATCTATAAATACCAACTTTAGCATAAAATCGCTTTTGAATCCTGCGTAAGTGTAAGATTCAAAAGCGATTTTCTATTAGATATTTAGATATTTATGCTCGTTTTAGTTTTTAACACATGTGTGCTTTCCTGGGCCAAATCTTTTGACATAGCTCGTCTGAGAGTATCTTTAAGTCCAATAAAAACTTACTATGCATGTCAATCAATGACGATAAATGTTGCCAGCGTACCTACTGCTTGCAAACATGTTTAGTTTTTGCCTGCATACTTTGTACATATTTTACGTACATATATATTATATGTATGTAAACATTTCACCTGTATTAAGCATATTCGGGTGAACTTTGTCTTCTACGAAAAATAAAATGTAGGTAACCACTTATAAAGTTTAGATTAGCAATTTATTTGTTTATTTAAAATTCACGGAAGGGAATTGATAATAACAATTTTAGATTATCCGACCCAACCATTTCGGACAAGACCAACTTTAAAGGTTCCGACTAAACTAAATTGTAGTTGTGCCTGCAAACGACAGCCACTCAATTATCACAACTAACCAAGTTCATTCGACCATCGACTAAAGGACTAATATTTGCAAATTGTGTATAACGTCAAAAGGCAAAATAATTTTATCATTATCCAATATAAAATAGGGGTCGCGATAACTGCTGCACATGGTATTTTCAGCCCTACTATCAACATAATAAATGCTATAATAGCGAACACATTAAACCGGCGTAACGTTACAAGAGTTGGCAGCTGTGCGGAATTTCGGCGAACCTCGTTTGTTTGACGAAATCACGTCGCGATGGCAGCGAATATCGACCATCGAGCTGTTATTACCACAAATTATGTAAATGTACGCAGAGTTATCAAATTAACGTTTCCCTCCTCCAATTAGTGGAATAACCTCTGCAATACTGGAATCCATTCATTGAATTCACTCCGATATGAAAGGTGGCGCCCATTCAGTGTTGCCACGCAGTCTTCTAGGCTTTTGATCGAGCTAACTCCACGTAACAATTTTGATTCAGCTTTTAACAACGAACCAATTAATTTTCACAATAGTCAATGTAAAAACAGAGTGAAATAAGTTTCATTTGTGCGTGGGTTCAAGGAGGTAATCCTTTTTAAAATTAATTAATATGTTTGATATTTTCATTAAGGCCTTAATGAAAATATCAAACATAAAAATGATTCTTCCAATCAACCAAAACAAAAACTATAATTACCTACTAATCAAATCTAAATTGTGATAAAACAAAAACTTTATACACAAAAGTTTCAGTCATAATTAATTTAGGACAGAATTACAACATTACGATGGGATGCATTTAATGTAACCTCTAAGTATTATTCTTGATGAGTTTCATTGAATCTATTACGATTTCAGAGCCTTCCTGATCCCTCTAATGAAATCTGTAAAGAACATTATCTCGGCAATTTATTACGACTTGAATATTAGCTAAGTTTAGAGTTATAGCACCGCATAAGAAACTTTTATATCCGCCTCGGCAACTTGCTGTCGGCGACGAAAATCGTTATAAATCTTTTACCATTTCTCCACAAGCGTCGAAAATATTTCTGACTAAATTCGTTGGGTAGCTCGTGCGAAAACCGTTTAACTTGTTAACTTTCATATAAAATAGGTAACCGTCGGTTTACTAACAACCAAATTACATTAAGGCAGTTTAAATTGTTACGAAGTTGGCGAACTTGTAAATCAATTATCTTGCAGGTATTATATTACTTAATGTCTAAATGAAACGCCTACTTGTGTGTCCGATTCCAATTTGAGAGAGTTCGTGCCTTTCCTTGTTATTCAATAGCTTTGTGTTGGTTGATTATCAAACAAGCCAGATGAAGTTAAATTGATAATTCCACTAGGCTCAATTCAGTGCTGATATAACTCTTCGCTTTTGTTATTTTCTTCGATAAACTATTAGAAAAACAAATAAGAGCATTTGTAAATATAGTTCAGATTTAGTCACAGCAATTTGTAACGCAGAAAAAACGTTAGAGTAAAATATTCAGTTCCATATTTCGTCAGAAAATAACAAATCGTGATATACGGAACTGGAATTTCCTTAAAATTTATAGTTTGATGAATTAATTTTTCGCTTATATTCTTTGTCATCTAATAAACTCTTCCTTGTTCCTATATTTAAAAAATGGTTACAACAGCAATTAGATGCAAATGTTTTACGTCTATAAAATCAGAGTATGATAAAAAAATTGTGAGGTCATGTCTACATATCACAAAGCGTTCGGCCTTGTTGTGTCGTGGCTTATTTATGCAGGAATTTCTTCCACAAAGAATATGTATCACCTACAATAATCTCTTTCTAAATACGCCTTAACCAAAGAAAAGCAAGTCTTGAACACGAAGCTAGTAAACTTCTACGTGTGACACAAAGAAAATGATGAAAACGTATTTTCCTTCACTTTTTTGCTCGAATATTTTTCTAGCCATCTCCAAATTAATTATTTCTGTGACGAAATCACGTCACGGTTTATCGTGCAACCATAAAGTCGGCCCGGTTTATTTTCTGTTCTTTTTGGCCTTTTTCTACCTTTAAGGTCCATGTTTGGCGGAGATAAACGTGAACTAATATTCGTTATGCCTCGAGCGGTTACCTGACAAAAGACTCGGTTGAGTATTTTCTCGTCGTTTAAATTCGCAAATAATACTGTCATAAAATCTCCGACAAACAATACACCTGGTTAGACGACTTTCATCGTCAAAATGTGTGAAATAACGCGAAAGACCCTCAAAATGTCGAGTATCAAACTTTCGTCGCTTGTGTACAAAGGGCCTAAAGGGGAGGTTTTACTTTTTCCCTTCTGATCTGCATGAACCCATCAACGAAAACAAAACAACAAACAAATACGCGGAGGCTTCGTAAAAGCCGTCACATAAATACATCGCTTGTGTTTTACATTCCTTCGCTTCCCGGATGCAATCGATCTTGAACGCGACTGAATGCTGCTTTATTCGCACTTTTTTTATAGTTGGGGAAAATAGAAAAGTCAATACACTTTTTAGATGTAACGTTTTTGGATCAATTGAGCTTAGAATTACGTTAGTTTTTGCGACTAATTACTTTGGACGACCAACATAATTAAAAGTTTGCTGTTGCTGGATAATGTCATACAGCAAAAGAAAAGTTTTTCCTCGTATGACCTTTTCCAATTTTAGTTGGATTGAAATATCAGCAAAAGCAAAGGTTTCCTCGTATGTCCTTTTCCAATTTAAGTTGAATTGAAATACCAGCAAAAGCAAAGTTTTTCCTCAAATGACCTACTCCAATTTAAGTTGAATTAAAATACCACCCACATTCTTAACAAAAAAGGTTTTTACAAAGTATTTTTCTTCTCAGAACTGCCCATAAAACTTCGTCTACAACTTTCGATTATTTTGTAAATATTTGACTCACTTTGCGGCCTAATCGCCCCCAGGCTTTGACGGCTCAAACCTTTTAAGTCATTCAGAATTCAACACCGGCATTTGGACGAACCGTGTATCTACTTGACAACCGCCCATGGCCATATGGTATTATCAATTTTTATAAATAATGCTAAAGCAAATCGGTACCTACATTTTTCAAAGGGTGTTCTGTGTATTTTATCGTTAGAGAAATTGTGAAAAGCGTCATTGAATTGTTATTTTTTTGCTTAATAGACTCCTTGTAGAGTATGCTACGTAAATAATTTTGTAATCCAAATGATTTTAATCTTCAACACAATCACTTCATTAGACTTTAGTTCCGCAGATTGCTAATTTTATAATTTCTAAATAATTAAAATGCAAAATAAATCGTCAGTGCTGATTTAAAAACTACATTTCTACCAATTTTACTTATAGGTATGTCAACTAGTATCTAATATCATATTATTATGCCTTTTAAGTATTATACAAGGTACAACGGCTTCAATATACCTTGAAGCAAAACACTTTCTGTTTAAACATGGCAATACTAATAAACACATATTTTCTAGAAAATTCCTTGACACTACAATTAGTTGTATGGTCTGTCCGAAGAAACTAGTTCGGTCCGCCCGCGCCACAGAATGCTTAGATGCAGTAGTTTCACTATGGAAAACAAGCTGATGCACTCAAACCTCGAAACAATAAATTGCAACATTCATATGCAGTGTTAGTTCGGTTTATTTCCGTTCGTATACCGTGCGTGTATACTGTACGTAATTAGTTTGTTGAGAACTTTAACACCTGTCCATAAGTTAACAGAGTTTACGTGTAGGACGAGAGAATGTTATATAGAGCAGTCCACCCACATCACTACATAATTTGTTAAGGGGAGACAGCCAGTCACGGCTGTATGTTTGAATGAGTTAATCACAAATGGTCTACGAATTTTCGCCAACTTTTCACCAATTTATTAGAATTTCGAGTTTGATTGATATCGTCAGGTATATAAAAATGTAGTCGTAGGGAGCCAGGACATGTCAGTTCGCCTTCTCCACTACATTACTCTGTGGTCTCTACCTAGTTGCTAGTTAGTTCCTGCGGCTACTGACTGGTCGCACTTTCAGTTGCGAGCACTCGACGACCTCGGCCCACCACGCCTTGTCGCCGTTCACATGCCATACCTGCGCGTGATTCGTGATCTAAACTTGTTTATCAACACTGCTGTGCGCATTCGCGTCGATTATGCTTTGGCAATATTAGAAACTTGTACGACTTGTTTCGGCATATAACTATTTTGCATTTATTAATTTGTTGAGACTGGCTTGATTACCTATACTAAATGCTAATGGATGTCTGCAGAATATTTTAAAACTTTAAATTTAATAACGTGAAATTTCCACAAAGCCTTACATGTTATGCCAGATAAAAATATATTGAAATAACTGGAGGTGAAGAACTGAACAAAGTATTTGAAGGTCTATATTCCCAAGAAAATAACATACCTACCTAGTAAGTTTGTAACATTACATCATTATCGTACATCTTGGAAATTCCAAAATTAACTCCAAGTAGACGTTTGAAAACAACTTCCAATATCCTTACAATAAACACGAAGTTAATATATTCAAGAATAGATGTAATCTAGCATAGATGTAATGTAGCATAGATGTAATGTAGCATAGATGCTCCATGTTTACCCACTGCGTAGGAGAGAATAAACAAGAGCCTTAATAAAGTCTCCGTGGTAGAGAACGAAAACAAAATGTTTCATTTCTGGCAAATACATCACACGAATAGGCTTTCCGAAGGGTCCATATCTCGTACCTTCGCCTCCATTTATTTCAGCTCCGAAACTTGATGGTTCCTGGTAAAAATAGAAATGACGGTCCGGTAAAAAATGTCCTTCAATTTTGATAATTGAATTTGAATGTCGTCCAATACCACTAGGAAAGGCGTTCTACATAATATAGCCACAAATAATCGATATCGATCCTTAATTTGATTGGCAAAAACTCAAAGACAGAGCTATTTTTTCGCGCAAAAAAATTATTTATTTACCAACGGAAATTTTTGGAGCGTTCCACTAAATTAAAGGCACCGAAAAATCGTACAGTCATTCGCCCGGTCGATTTCCAATGTCATTAACAGAACTGAAGAGTGTCTGTAGCTGGCTGAGGGGGCTCGGCCCACGGACGCCGCACTTTGTGAATTTCTCGATTCGTCATGGGGACGGTAGGTACAGCGGCTTTAATGGGAAACGCTTGACAATGAACGCGGAAATTCCGGTGTGCACCAGCTGTGTCCTATCCAATTATTTTCGCGAATCACAGTGAGGACGTTGCTGCTGTTAATTTGACGACCAAACGAACCCACGAAGTAAGTACGTTTTTCACATAATTTTTCGCTTGTGACCGTACACTGAGCAGGATATAGTTTGACTGCAAATATGTTTATTTTGCTAAGCATTGTTTGACCCTGAGATCATCAGTACATTGTACGAGAAGGTGCGGTGATTACGTCACCTAAATCTAATTTTGTACTAGTATTTCCAATTCGATGCCTTGGATTGAGTCACTTAGACCCATAGCTTGACTACAATCACTTATATTTACACTACCTTCTGCCCGCAGCTTCGCCAGCGTGGATTCGGAATTTATGCCACGGGAACATGTTACCTGGACAAAAAGTAGTCCTTTGTCCTTCCCCAGGATGCCATCTATCTCCTTGCCAAATTTTTTCTAAATCCGTTCAGTGGTTTAGGCGTGAAAAGGTAACATACAGACAAAGTTACTTTCGAATTTATTATATTAGTATTAGTATTATTAGTATGAATAGGTAAAATAATTCAAGCTTTATATGACTACAAGACAAGCACCTAATTATTTTTATCGTTTGTTCCAGATTTTTGTCGTTATCAAATTAGGTATCAACTTCTTAAGCTCTGACTTAGATTGCTATTGTGTACCTAATTGAGTTTTGAAATAACAAGTTTGATCTACCACGGACCGCATCATGAAGATAGACAAGATAACCCGCCGGTAACGTAATATAATTATGTAAAATATGGTCAACGAGAAGCGATACGAAAGTTCATTCATCTAAAACACGACTATGGAGTTGACAATTTATATCTATCTCATTGCATGTTGTGTAATTGACATATTGTCTCGTTCTCTCCATAATAATGTTTCAAGGTTAAGTCGGTATCGCCAACATTCGGGCGGCCATTTTATTAATTCCGTTTCATTCGGATTGCGCTCGTGGTGATACCTATCTACTGATTTTGTTTTCTGTTTCCCGGCGTTATTTGTTGAAGTTTTGTTATTTTTCGTTGTTATTTAATTATTGTTTCGTTGTAAATGTGATTATTACAGACTACAGACTCAGAAGAATGGGCCTCAGATTGAATAAAAAACATTTACACGAAAAATTTTTAATTTTAATCCTCATTTCTTTAAAAATAAATATTATGCCCTTATTTAAAATTAAATCTACATTATACAATAATTCATATTATAAAACACCACAAATTTATTAATTTTTTTATTCATTGTATGCTTGTAATAATAATTATTGTACTCAATTTACCAGATATTTAAAAAATTGTTATATACTAAAATAAATAATACTATTTTCAAAAAAGTTACGAACCCCTGCATATGCATTTTTTGTTTAAAGGTATCGCTTCTCGCTGACCGTACTTTAAAGTTCTGCACTATTTATTTGTTTTGCTTTGATACTCCTTGGTTCTTTCTTGCACAGAGATTTAGTGAAGGCGAAGATTTATTAGATAGACTAACAATAAGGTACTTCTACTTACTTCAGTCGTGCGAAGGTTTTAGTCTCTCACTACCGACACATAAACTTTACACCTGTAGCCGTACTATGACGTGTTAATACCATCATGGTTCCATTGCAAAAAAGGAATAGTGCTATCGGTCATATATAGCTCCGTCTCTCTTTCACGCTGGAACAATGATGGCTTTAAAACGTCATAGTACGGTCGTGTTTAGATGGATGAACTTTCCTATCGCTTCTCGTTGACCATATTTTAAATAATTATATTACGTTACCGGCGGTTATCTCGTCTATCTTCATGATGTGGTCCGTGGTACATCAAACTTGTTATTTCAAAACTCAATTAGGTACACAATAGCTATCTAAGTCAGAGCTTAGAAAGTCACTTAAGTTGAGCCTGTAGCTCCAAATTTTACTTGGCTTTTGAACAAAATTACCTGGATTCAAGACTTGAAAATAACTTTACAGTTATGAAATTAAATTAACGGAATTAGAGAGCGCACATCGACAGCATAAAAACCTAAAAGAATTATGTCGTATAATGAGACATTATAAAGTGATCCGTTATTCAAAGAAACATGATTGGAATTGACGATCATGATTTCGTGAGTTCCACCTAGTTTTAGTACCATGCAGCCTTTTATAGATTAGCCATCAATTATGGTGTTTAGAATATAAAGCCACGTGTACGAAAAGATACAAATAAAACCAGGAATCAAGTGTCAAGTGCACGATACAATTAAGGTAATCGATTGCACTTGAAGGTACAAACAATCGGAAATCTATCAATTGGAATAACTTCAAGGACTGATTACTTAATGTTTAACGTCAAGCTCTACAAATAATACTACATTGACCTCGGACTACAACTCGAGCATAGCAATGAGAAGCATTTTTAAATAATGTGTTACTTTAAGAAGTGCAAATATTTTCAATGCAGAATAATACCAGCATGTTATCAAAAAGTTTCCAGACACATTTTATTTGCCCCAACAAAGTTATTAAAGAAAAAATGAAAAAGGAATATATTTTTTCACTATAACTATTGGTTGTTATTTTGTTTTAAAGAGGACTATCTAACGGGGATTTCTATAATTCTATACATATTATAAAGAAGCTTTTGCCGACCGCTTCGCCCGCGTGGATGTCGAAAAATATCTTACGGGAACGTACTACCGGGATTAAAAGTATTCTATGTCCTAACCCAGGTTATAGTCTACCCATGTGCCAAGTTTCATCCAAATCCGCTTAGCCGTTTTAGCGTGAAAGCGTAAAAAACAAACTTACTTTCGCTTTTGCCCGCGGCTTCGCTCGCGTTAATTTAGAATTTGACAATCAATTCGGGCTGTTCGGGGAATTATAGTTAGGAGGATGAAAACACGGTCTATCGACACTCTAGACTCACAACATGTATTAGGTACTTAAATATAAAATAAAAAAGCTTTAAACACACCACTAAAGTTTCTATAATAATATAATTCGATCATAATTTGAAAGACACGTGGCGCCATCTATTATCATAAGAACGTTATCGTTGTTTTCCTCAGTAACAGTACTTTTTTTCGGGATGAAAGGTACGCTATGCCCGTTTCTGTACGCCTGATAACGTATATGCAAAATTTCAAGATGATCGGTTCAGTAGTTTAGGCGTGAAAAAGTAACAAACAAACAAACAACTTACTTTCGCATTTATAATATTAGTTAGGATAATTAGGAAGCTAGGATTAAAGTCACTATTCTAGTCTGTCTGTATGACCGCTTGTTATTCTAAAACGGAAGTAGAATCAAGTGTAAGTTGGAAGGGGCAACTAGAATTAATTCTATTTTATTAAACGACTTCAAAAGGTTCTCAATTCGTCTATATGTTTCTTTTTGTACCGGCTATTGTGGATCGATTTCGAAAATTCTTGTTTTTATACCTATGTGTTGACGTACTTATAAATGATTTGAGTTTGACTTTTATTTGGCTAAACCGCAACAGATTTTGATGCAGTTTTTATCATTATATGATGAGCTCAACATGGAAACATGACATGGACTCAACAAAAAACCATGATGTTTACTCTCTCATTCAGCAGAACTATTAGATTTAAAATGAAAATCATTATCAGACGCGGAAAAATAAGTTAAATTTTGAAGAAGCTTTAATAAGTGACACGTAATATTTCCTAGACGGGGCAGCCGGCTGCGACGAAAATTGCCTCACTCACCTACAAAGCATATTTCATTTCGAGCCGTTTTTGTGTTGCAACTACGCTAACTTTATTTATCCCTGTTAGTAGTTATAAGATTCTGTTAAGTCGCACTTTAATAGCACTTGCTTGGGACTAGTTGGATTTTAACATCTTACCTGCACTATTTACTTTGACAATGAAGCTTTTCGGATTGATAAGAAGCTTAATAGCGTCATCAACTTCGGAGAATCCTAAGCAAATTCTAGCGTGATCTGATGACTTAGATTTCTTTATAAGGAACTCGCTGAACTGATACTGAGATGGCACCACAAGGTAAGAAATGGAAAGTAACAAAATAGTCTTACAACAAGAAAAAGTGCATGTTATTGCAGTCGTATCTAAAAGTGCATCGTGTGGAGTGTTAACAGCGTGACACCCGACAAACTTTATTTATCCGAAAACGAGAAGTACCGTGTAAGTTCATGTCAGTTGCAGTTTTATCACAATTTGTGCAGATATAAGCCATCCAGTTTCCAGTTTCCTATTCAACAACTCTATGTCTCTAAATCTTAATGTGTAGGTAGGAACAACACGTTTGATATAATCTGTTTAAGAAAAAACTGCGTTTCCACGAATGACTGTTAAATGTTTAATCTGATCAAGTGTAGGAGAAAGTTTTTGTTTTTGTTTTGAAATGGTTAGCAAAATTGTTTTGAGTCAAATTGTAAATTACAACAAATATTTGCAAATTGGTTGATTAACTAATCCTTGATTCAATTATTTTAATAAATTCAGAAAGAGAGGGTTGTATCCTGTGTCAAACTTAAGAATTATGACTTATGAATTTAAGTGATTAAACCCTAGATAATACAAAATAAAATGTACCTAAACGTTATAATTTACTATGAAAAATGAAATGACAAATTGTTTATTCACAGAAATATTTTTTGTCAAAAATATATTACCAGATGTATTGGCAGACGTAGCTCCTTTTTTAAACATTTCAAATACTTACATAATTTAAAATTTACACTTTTTCACATAGAGGTAAGTACGCTAAACTATCTATAGTACATTATTATCTATGACAATAATGATTATGATGCAAATTTTAAAACAGACATACAAGTTGTTTAAATATTTTGTGGCTTTGACAAAACATATTAAAGAAGTACTTATGTATTTTACTTTTTAAAGAGGTTTTTGTGATACAACTAAGGTCGTATCCAAAAATATTGTTAATTTTATAACATTGGTTTTTAGGTAAAGTTATCATTTCATTTTCTGCACAGCTTTAGGTACCAAAATGCATATTTCGTTCCGGTAATCTTTTTATTTCGCAATACTACTCGCATCAATACTGTCTGAAATAGACATTATACATATGATTCAGTTTAAATGTACCTACAATATTGCGAGTTCTCAATATTTATCGATAGAGCGGATGAGGGAATTTCAATATTGTCTCGGGTGGGGCCTCTCTCGCGTGGCGTGGATTGACGCAAAAACTACCTACGAGCAAGATATTTTCATATATGGAGGAACCAGCGCTGAAGGCGGAGGAAGTAATATGTAACTGAAAATGTAAGCTCCATTTTTCTTGCCAGTTCTTAAAAATGATATTGCTTTGGCTTAAAACAATGTGCAATAACGCAGATGGTGCGATTTAAAGTTAAGTTTATATGCTCTACGTTTTCGGCTTAAAGCGAGGTTGATAAATTTGCATTTATCAGCATTTTGAAAATATAAAAATTTTGGAATATTTTTCTAATCTTGTTTGATGATCCCTATAAAATAATATAACCTACCCTATCATATTTTTTTACTTATATATGTTGACTGTAACTATATTGGAACATAGATAAATCTTGCAATACCTAAGTAGTGGTCAGTCAAGCCACAAGAAATAAGTAACATAGCAAGCTGGATAAGGTTAGTGATTAGTGCACCTAGTCTACCTAAATACTAGATATAATCAACGACTCACGGTGAATTGCAATAATCAGATATCTGGTTATACATTTATGAATACCTGGTACTTATCTAACCATGTTGAAATTTAAACGGTTAAGAAATCAAGCGTGAACGATGTGGAATCTAGCACAAACATACTACTTACACGTATTGTAAGTTTTTGTAAAGAAACGTGTGGCGGTTATGACAAAAAACTAACTGCCCAGTATGGTATAGGAATTGAATATTTCATAAACACAGAAAAATCTGTGCCACTGTTCTACAATAGACATTTTACAACAGCTTTAGTTTGATTTAACGAAACCATTCGTCTGAAATGCTTATGGTTGAACGGTTGTCGAAAAACGAGTGAAAAACCCGATTCACGTAGGACCCACAACAAAAGAAGAAAAAACTGTTTTATCCGTGGATGCGTGAATGATTCATGGGTTTTGCCGTGTGCAGTGAGTCGGCATTGCGTGGGTTGTATGCGGCAGTGCGATTGCGAAGCTCTGCCTACCCCGCGACTCGCCCCGCGTCGTGAGCATAAGGCATTGCGTTGCGGTCACATTCCTCGCGTGCCAATGTCGCCTGCCCGCGGATAGGGCTGCCAGACCCAAACAAAATGCTAATCTTGACAGGACGAGTGTGACATATCGTCGCTCCGCTGGGACAGACAAGGGCCTACATTATCGTGGATTAACAACAGCAACAATGAGGAACATTTCGACCAAGACATATCAAAGATAATGAATACGAAGGTACGATTTGCATATATCCTGGCCATTTTCATCAAACCGGCTTTTTAAATTCTACTTTAAATGAACACTTTACTTTTGATGAATGCATTTAAAAAAACTTAAACGTTATATGTATTACTTTATCACAAGACTTGTGAAAAAAGTAATGGAAATCCCCTGGGTGCACAATTCAAAAGTAATGTCTAGAATTTAATAGAAAGCCGGCTAACCCTAAAAGCGGCTGTCGGCATTTTGCGAAAAAATAATTAAACTACATGGGTTTAATTGCTTCATTCTGCTATTTACATAATTGTTATTACATGTGACGCCGACGCGGAATGCGCAATCAAAATGTGTTTACACGCTTATGAAAACCGTATATTTTTACAAAACAAGTCTTTCACAACGTTGCCTCAGTTATTTGCCAAAATAATGACGGCATTAGAATATATCAGGCCCAGAAACGAAACTGATATGTTGTTGATAACGAATTAAATGGAAACATAGATATTGTCAAATACAGGCGTATGGGACATTTCTATGGTTTATTCCTTCCTTATGGAAAACGGTATTGAACGACCACAATGTTTTATCATTTTCATGCCAATTGTTATGCATGACAGATTATATTATTAATTATTATGAACGATACCATCACATGCAAAATATTTTAGGGCTTCTGATTCCATAATTAGCGGTGAAAGTAAACGAGTTAGAAAGTATTTGTTCGCCAACTATTGATATTTGCATTAGAAATCTGTGAAACACAAGTGTTACTTTCTAACGCGGAGATTCAACGCATCACTTGAAGAGGACTTTTTGCTATACCATCGTTTTTCCACAATTGTATGAGTCGCCCGCTACACAAATTATAGCTTCGGTCACACAATTGTGCAAATACCTTTCGACATCCAACATATAGGACCCTCGATTTCCATTTTATTATTACATAAGAGTCATAGTAATATCTTACAATGCGAAGGTGAAAGATTCTGTATAAATTCAGACATCACTGAGTTTCCATCAATATTATGAATGGCTATTAGGGAAGCCGGCGAGTCGGTGCGTGCGTACGCAAAATACTAAAAATAGGGTACATTTACGGGAAAACTTTTATTGAGCACGTCGGGCCTGGAAACACGGGTCTTCGGTATGTATACTGTTATTCGAGAAGAAAATTTAGTTAATGTTTAGAGTGAGCCAAGTTTTATCCCGAACACGACGGATTGATGTCCTCGGGGAAGTCGGCGATGTCGCAAACAAAACAAAAAGATTCAAGACGCTGTCAGGGGAGGAAGTGTTCTTACATACGATGCTATCCCGCGGCCCCGTGCCCTCAACTTATTACAATAAATCCTTAAAATCCTAAACAGTTCTTGTTAATTTTTGGTAAAATATTTCCTAAAAAATGTTTATATTTTCGACTTCGCTGTAAGGTTCGGCCCTTAAATTGCCCCTTTTCTGAGAAAACCCGTCAGGGTGAGAGATGAGGGAAACATGAAGCGTGTAGTGTGAACCTGTCTTCAATAGCAGAAGTTGCTTTGACGCGACGGGAGTCGTAAAAAATTCAAACATTTTTCGTTCTGCAAGTAAATAAAAATTTATATACATCGGTAGGTACTTACTTATAGACAGTGCATTCTTATATTTTCAAGAGTGAATCAAAATTAGTAAAAAGACAAGGAAAACATTGCCTATGCATCGGTATATTCATCTTAGATACAGCAAGAATACTACATACGAGTATTAGGTTAAATTAAATAGCTAATTAGAAAGCATTAATCCTCAAACCGTAGAACCATTTTGTTTTGTCATAAGAGGTTAAGTAACGGCAATCAAGAGGACCCCAATTTAAATAAGTCCTCGTTGGAACTAGCCCCATTGTCCCGAAATACGGCTTAAAAATAATTGAGTGGGGCCAAATCCTCTGCGGGGAAATTAAAAAGGAGTCCACTGCAGTGTCTTCCGCAAATAAATGAGCTTTGCCTTCAAGTGGCGTTTATTGCCTTATCTCAAGGAGAATGATAGCATTATACCCCAGACAAAAAATACTTGTTCCATGCCTTTGAACCTTGGCGAGACATCTTGGATTCGAGCCAATGACATTGCGTGAGCTCCGTGAGCTCGAGCCACTCTTAAAAGGCGAAAACATAAAATTTATGTTAACATTTTTGCAGAATTTAGTTTAATTAACGGGTTGAAGAAATGTTAACTTAACGCAGACACTAGATACCTACAACTTAAATTAACATTTACTTTAGGCTTCTTAGTTTAATTGTTGTTAGGCAAACTGTAAATAATTATGTTTAAATAATTGTTTAGTTACTTAATTTAAATTAAACATAGCTCTCAGAATTCTAGATTTATGTTATACAAGCTGATAATAACAGTCATAAAAACTTAAAGGATACTTACCTCTGATAGACAAGATGGTGTTTTACATAATTGTCTCTTTTAATAACAATCTGATTGAAAATCAGATAATCGGGTGTAGTCGAAATGCAATAATGAAAAGACTAATGGCCTGTGGTAGATTAATAAAACCTTTTCGTTTTATATTGAAATTAATTTGAATTTTAAAATCTCGCCTGTGTTTTGAGCAGTGAGTGGTGGCCCAGTGGTGATGGTCCTGACTTACGAGTTGTAGGTCGTGGGTTTGAACTCAGGCCGGCGCTTTACTTTGTGTAAATAATTTCATCACCATTGCATTAAAAAAGGTGAAGGAAAACATCGTGAGGAAACCGGCATGTCCTAGAAACAAAAATTCAAAGACATGTGACATCTACCAACCCGCACTGGGCCCACGTGGTAGATTACAGCCCACTCCCTCTCGAAGAGAGGAGGCCTGTTTCCCAGCAGTGGGAACATTATGGGCTGATTATGATGCCTGATTTTTGAGAAGGGGTAGGCCGAGTTGTCGGTAAATATTACACACAATCCACTAGTTATGTGTTATTTAAGTTCGTATAATAGGGTCTATACCCTATTATACGAACTTAAATAACACATACTATTACAGGGGCGAGTAAACTGCCCGTAACTGGACATAAAGGCAGAAGCCAGGCTGCTACTACGAAATTCCTTATTCCTTACTTTTAATTCCAAACAAGGTATCAATATTTACTTAACGTAGTTTAGTTAGAACAGAAAGAAAGAAAGCTGCGTTTCTTTGGTAAAGATAGGAAGAATTTAAATATAAAGGGTCGCAGCGATATCGACGTGCATACTGTAATCATGACTTCAGCACATGATTCTAGACCTCCTAGCGCAGTAATTTATCGTCGGTTATCAAAAACAAAATTAGCTGTTACATATAAAAGTGCAATACCTACGCAGTCAAAATGTATTGAATAGTTAATTGTTTTTTTTAATAACCGACAAAAAATTTCAACGCAGGTTCTTCAAAATCATGTACTGAATTTATGTAGTTTGCACGTCGATTTTCCTTCCACCCTGTATACCTAGTGTAGCAGTCACTGAAATATAATATCCACCCGGAGCTTTCTCACTACAACAGCCACTTTGATGTTCTCAGCTTCTTCGAGAACGCTTCGGAAAGTCTCAAAGGCATGTTGCTGCCTCGGACTATCCCAGCCAGATTAGACAGATTGAATAAACGGTGTCAAAGACGGCGGAGAAAACACCATATCTACCTACTTATGTATTTCCTTAGTTCCTTAAAAGCTCGTTTCCTCCTCCGCTAAAGGGACCACTCCTTATTCGATTTTCTTCGGGAAAAGTGTGACATTTTCTTTCGGAAAAGTGTAATTTTTGTTTGGGAAAAGGGAAAATCTTAATAAAAAATTCGGGAAAAGCCTGCCGTTTTTTTTTAAAATCCCGGCTGTAACTTTTAGTTGGAGTAAAAAATAGGAAATAAAAGCCGGTTCTCGAATGGCAAACACGTGAATTGGTCGATTGGTTCTAACGCGAAAAAAGCAATCGAATTCAACAAATAACTTGTGTACATGTAAGTAAACAAACACACGTTATATTCCCGGTTATTCGAGCGAATTTATTAGGCTCCTTTAAAGTTGTAATACTTGTTTGTTTTATAAGTAGCGACGTATAAAGGCCGAGATATAATTTCACATAAATTAACGTAACTTAGCTTACTTACTGGAACGTGTAAAACACATTTTTACATTACTCTTTGTATAAATTACGCACTCTAATTAATATTTAGGCAACTATTCGAATAAATTTTAAATATTTTGAAATTAACGTTTGTTATTGCTATTTGAATAATTTCCCATACATACGAGTCCATTCATTAGTAATGGAATAGTTAAATACGACTTTGAATATTTGACTCATACTTTAGGTACTGTCAGAGAAATGTTACTTACGCCAGTGCAAATGAAATCACTTACAAGGCTAACTAAATCAAGTTAACCTAAAAAGAAGGTACCTAAGTGACACAAGAATATTAAAAGAATATTTTATCTTGTATTAAATCTCTATATCAAAGCAATGAAACTCTCCATTAGGAGTGAAAGAAAACATTCTTATTCGTAGACCATTGAAACAGTGTAGCGCTTGTGCTACATAAAGTTTAAGTATGCACCTTAAGTGCATCGTATAATTTGTACACTTCGTCCAACAAAGTTGGAACACTACTACAGCAATCAATAGCTGGGTCAATTTAATTTACGAGCACCACAGTGTACGGCGTCCCATATAAACAGACGTTGAGAAACGCGCCTACAAAACTGCTCCAATCAAACCATTCACAGTTAATATTTATTCGTAAATTATTATTAATCATATTCAGCTCACATTCCGGTCCTTCGGCTCTATACACTGACTGAAAGTGGCTCACGTAACAAAGGAACGGTAACCTGATACGTGACAAGAAATATGATGTATTAGTCGCGACGTATATTCTATTGTGGTAGACCTATTTACCGACTAATTGGTTCCGACTGTTCCAGAGTTATTCGTGACTTTCGCAGCGTATCGCATGCGTAGTGAAATCTCGGCTCCGCTCAGTTGACGCCAACCACCCAAGTTTCCAACGACAAGCGGAGTGTCGCAAATTGAGCAGATAATTCACTGGAGGATGCTTAGATCTTACAGTGGCATTGTTACTATAAATCCTTGTTTACAACCTAATAGCTAGAAGTATTTGATTTTAGTTTTGTATTGGATTTTCTAGCCAGCTACGGATCTATGTGTTGGTCTTTGTTGTTTGGTTTAAATAAGTATCATCTAAATTCAAATTAAAGATAAACTTTAAACTAAGTCCGCTTACGGTTACGAAACTGGAGTCGATCACGTAAAATAACTGTTCAAATAACGGATTCTTGCTTTTTAACGAACTTTACTATAAAGGGATACTGTGAATTACTAAGTATTAGGTCGGGGAAGGGAAAAACTTATTTTGTATTTTATATGCAAATTCAAGACTAAGAGCTCGTGTGTCACCAAAATATCGAGCTTTTTTGTAAACCTAGAATTTTTCAAATCGGTCAAATCTGTTTCGTGGTCAACCTCTAACTCTATATGCCGAACTTGCTCCACTTTTTCAAAAACAGCATCGAATTTATCCGTAACATGGCGAACAGAGCGAGGTCCATCTTTGACATCAAAACTCCCGGACTGAAAACGCTTGAACCAACTTTGTGCTACACTTACTGACGATGCTATGTGAAGTCCAAAAACATTTAATTTTTTTTTTTGCGGCTTGTTTCGCATTTTTCCGGTTTTCAAGATGTATCGAATTTCTTCGTTAGATTCACACATTTTGCGAACAAAAAAACAATTGAAAAATGGCGGGAAATCGTTTTTACTTTTTAATTTTCTTTTTTTTAATGTTATCTATGTAATGGTATCAAAACAAGCCCGATGTAAACAGTACAGCCAAAGAGATTTTACTACAACGTTATAACTATAAAATACGAAAAAACGTTTTCCCCGATCTATTATTTACATTAAGTCTTTTGTGGTAGATAAAAGCCGTCTTTACTTACACCGCGCACCGATGGCAATAATTTTTGCAGTGACCACATTATTCGCTGTAAAAATACTGACGTACGCAGCGAATTTAGTATGAACATTCCTTTAAGACTTGGCGAAGGACTAATTCAAATCTCAAAAAAATATTAAGAAAGGTAGGTAAGATGTTCACACGTATCACCGTCATGTCTGACTCACTCCCAACCTGTTCATATGACATACACCCTAAGGAATTTAAAACCTTATTGCTAAGTCAAAGTTGTGTCACTGAACGACCTTATGCAATCACTTTGAAGGCACAGACACGTTGCGTCATACTGTTGTGGCATATCTTCTCTAAGGGAATAGATGTCTATTACATACTAATTACATTGGACAAGGTCGCATGTTTATCTTGTCTCTCTGAAGATTTTTATACACCCATATTAGGTGACTCTACCCATCTGGTTGAGACAAAGTATATGTGAGGTTATTCGGTAAATTAATGAAGCCTAACATTATATTTTGACGCTTCCATAAAAACCTTTTGCTCTTAGAAAATTTTAAATTGTAAGACTATATTTTATGTTCGAGAGAGAACATACTATTGGTATTCGAAACGACGCTCAACACTTCAAACATATATTTTATTCCTAGAATGTAAGAGAGACGAACTCTTAACAATATTAGTTGCTTGTGGTAAGCTGTAAATACTGACTACACTACAAAATAAGAGCTATACTTGTTTGCTCACAAATACAAGCCTTGCGGGGAGCAAACATGGTGAACTTTTGTGCGCAATGTGTATTGTACTCTCAACTTTAGCGAACAAATAAAAAATACATGGTCATGTAACACTACGTTTAGCTTTTGTTACTAATATATGTGCTTATCTTTTGTACATTTAACAAATTGCCTTTTGTGATCCCTGACAAGGATCTTTTTGAACCTTAAAAACTGACATGGAGAGATATTTTACTGTTTTCTTAATACTTTGTTGGTCTGTATTGTCAGGATAGACATGTAACATGTTATAAAGGAGCTAGATGAATGATAGATAGGTGGCAATCTGTAGGAATTGAGAAAAAATAATATTTTGTGATGTTTCGTAAGTTCAACTCTCAATTTATACCCGATAAAATGCCCGATAATTTCAGCGTGAAAAAGTAATTAAGTGACAAAACCTGAATATCCCATTAACCTACGTTTTATATTATAACACAACATAAAACCACGACTGTATTCTCCGCAGAGTTAGGCAGAGGTGTACCTATAGTACACCAACATTTCACCAGTCATATTTCCAAGTCCCGTGTAGTAGGGGGCGAGCTTATTGCCATCAACTGGGCACAAATCCAGACTCCGAGCTGCTACTTAGAATATCCAGATGGAAAAATCCAATATCACTTTACCCAACCCGGTAAACGTACCCAGGACTTCATGCTCCTTGCGACAACTAAACCAAAGGGGCGGTTTGTAAAATGGCATACTTAATTCATCTGCCCGAGGTCGTGTAAAACCAGGTGTTCCAACTAGTTTGAGTATCACCGCGAAAATTGCAAGTTTAATGTTATCCAAGTAAAGTTATCCCGTCGAGGGAGCAATTTGCGTCAACTCGGAAATTACCTTTAATTCCACTAAATAGACGAGAATTGATGTTAGTTCCTCAACTAATTTGCAATTAAAAGCTGAAACAAACGTTATTGGAATACTTCGTATTTAATTATGATTACAAATGTTATGTACCATTGTGGTGACAACTAAACAATGGGTGAATTCGAATAAGAACTAATTTAAATGCGGTTAGATTAATTGAAACTGATCCTCTTAAAACTTCTCATGAAGAAATGTTTTCAATTACTGAACCTCTAAATACTTTTTGGGCTTCTAATGATGAAAAACTTTTTAAGTAAATGTACCTCTTTTGAAATTTCTGGCCTTTTCTCACAGTGCGTTGCAGTAACTTAGCTAAGAAACCCCGACCAAATGAGTTAAGTAAGGTTAGAACTGTGACCAACCCCTACATCCAAGTTGGTCACAGTTACTTGTCTATTTATTATTTTTAGGACGCAAAATATGAGTTATTAGAGGTTCATAAAAAGAGGGCGCATTCATTATTAGAGTGTTCTATAATATTTTTAGGAAAGCAAGATGAGAATTATTTTAGGTTCTATTAAATAATTTCTTAATTAAAATAGGTGGACTGTTCTTACGTATCTGCTATGAAGGTCTAATGCATTTGATTGAATAGATTAATCCCTTCAACGTTTCTTCCTTCCTTCTTCCCTTCTTGTCACAGTCATAACTATTTCTCTTTTGTGCTCGTGATTATAGATCTATTTTGTTTGTTTTAATTTTTACATTATTACCTACCAGAGCTAATTATATTTTTTGTATGCACGTGTTTCGGCGATAAATAAACCAATTTTTCTTTCTTTCTTTCTTTCAACGGGAAGACAAAGGTACATTTTTACCCACAAGTACAAATTCTAAAATGATATCAAGAATAACTTTCACATTAATACCAGTTTCAGGATACATTCGTAGCGTACCTTTAAACATACAGTAAAGAAGTGATTCGTAAAAGTTGCACGTAAGTGTAGTCACCACATTTTTATCCTCGCTTTTTTCGAAGACTTTAGTTCTTGTGCGTGATCTCTTTGCTTGATTAGTGCGTAGTGCTTGGCATGGTCAGAGAAATTATTTGTTAAGCAAATTGACTACCAATTTAAACTGTTCGCATATTCAAATCAAACTGTCATTCTTTGACAGTTATATGAAATGGCTGTAATGCGGCAAGTTCATTTAAGTTGTGAATTTGCTTAACAATTCATTTCTTTGACTGTACCTACCTACCTTAGTTGTGTAATGAAAAGTTATGTGTATAGTGCATCGGAGGCGGATGTTGACCGACCTCGGATAAGTTTCCAGTAGTGAGTATTGTGACTCATTCGAATAGAGAATCCTATATTTCTGCCCACACCTTGGTTCCTTCAATGTCATGACACCCAGCTCTTGTCTAGTAACCATAAGTGTTGTATGACATTCGAACTTCTTACGTGTAGCATAGAAGAAAAAGCTTTGTTTTCTGTAAAACAGTAGCTGTCTTTCTAGCAAGCAGTGTATTCTTAGGTTATTGAGAATTCTTTTCTAAGAAGTGTCCTTTAAATTTAATTTCTAAAGAGTGTATTCACAGAGACAAATCAAACAGTTCTTTTAACATACCTATAGTCAGTTCCAAAAGTATCTAATGAAAATGGTAACAAATGGATCAGAAAACGTATTTTATTATTTGAATAATCAAACCCGAAATTCTAACTTGAATCCTTTTAAATATGTTTTTCAATGGATAAATGAGATTAATTTTCATTTAAGAATATTTTAAATTAAGAATAATATTCATTTACGTTGATAATTTTTCAATCACATTGTATTATCTAATGTTAATCATAAAATAATAGTTGGAAAAAGTGGTGAGATATAAAGTTAAAAGCTTCCAAATACAGATGAATTTGTTACTTATTCCCTTTAGTGTATGATTGCGTAAGAATTTAACATAAACAGGGCATATTTACACTTTCATCACATACTTTTATAACAAATTATTCCTACCTAATAGCATTTCGCTGCATACCAGCACCCTAATTGCGCAACACACTATCAATCACAATCTGAATCATTTTGAAACCTATTGCTAATCCATTGCTTCATACGTTCGTAAAATTTGTCTGCTCAACACCGTAGATGACGCAATGAATGTTGTTGAACTGTCAAAATTAAAGCTAAGCCTACTGTTAGTATGTTACGCCACTACCCCGCAGCTCTAACTTTATTTCGTATCACATCCTTGAAACTCAACATTATGTAGTTTTAAGCATCTCGACGACCGACGTTACGTACTCATAATATCATTATCATCTTATGCAGATAATTTAGATTAACATCCACTTCCTATAATTGCTTGAACAATTCTTAATCCTTAGAACAAAGGGCGCGCTGATAAGTCATGTCAAACTGCATTGTACCTAGATCTAAGGCTAGCATGTCTGACAGCATTATAGCATATAGCACCTACATAGACGGACAGATAACTAAAGACAGCAGCACAGAGTAAATGGATACAGAAGGTTGGCTCCATACGACGAGAAAAAACGCATTCACACATAGACACGCTTCACGTACAGCGAGTGCAAGCGTACTCGAGACTGGCATTCATTTGAGATAGTTTTAGACCTCTGTACGTGCTAACGTGCGCGTGCTTGTTTTCTTTCGTTTTATGGAGTCGATCTTCTGTAGGTACCTACCTATTTTGTGACAGCAGAACGTCTGTATCATATTCTACACAGGACTACAGGAACAGGTTCTGGGTAACAGGAAGAAAGGTACAAAGGGGGATTGACCGACACTGTAATCGACAAACAGATATGGTGCCGATCTGACATTTGCAAAAGCGTTTGTGATCCCTGGAGTGTGAAGAACGTTCGAAATAAAGATGAAATGGTATTGTTACAGCACTACATAGTATTTCTATAAATAAAAACCAGCCGCGTCTGTCTGTTTAAAAGTGCTAATCTCCAAAAGTACGTCAGTAAATAGAGCGATAGGTTAGGGTATGAATGTGCATTATTAATTCATGGGTATATATTGTTTAGTAGCTGAACAGTCATGGTTTAAGACCACCCGTGCGAGGTCGGGGCGGGTCAGCAAGTGAAATATAATATCCAAGAGTAAGTAGACGAATTCAAAGCCAACAACATTGTTCAATTTAATACAAAATTATGTCGGAAAACTCAACAGAGAAGCATCTAAGTTCATCGTCATTAGGAGCGACCACCAAACAAGAGCAAAAGTGAGCAGCGACTAATGTAATTAAGTGTAATGTTAGAGAATGAACGGACAAAGTGAACGAGATTCAATCGAGAACCAGCCAGTACCCACTTGAGCGGAATAAAGATAGTTAGGAAAAGAATGCGTCGCTTTACAATTCCTGAAGCAGAAATGTGCGAAGTTCTATCTGGTAGAAAACGTCTAAGTGACCAACAAAGCCTTGACTTAGCCTTTGCAGCTGAACTCGAGCGTCTCAGAGAGTTTATAGAGTTATCCCTTAAAGCAAATAAAGCATTGTTTGGTTGAATGAAACCACTCTGTAGAGAAAACTATGACAATTTAGTACGGTATACCTACTCTTAACAAAATTGTGGTTCTAAATGTTGATGTGGGCAGAAATTATATTTGTTGCAAAAGGGACCAACCAATTAAGTTTAATTATAGCTATTTAGCTTTTGACTCGACTGAATGAAATAGACTATGTCCCTTTGTATGACAAATGTCCCCTGTTATTATAGGTAATTATCCTAACAAAGTGCTCGGACACTTGGTCTATAACCAGGGTGTGAAAGAAAATGTTTACGTGTCGGTATCCGCAATTTTCGCATAGCCAGATGGGTGGTAAACCGATAAAGGACCGTGGCTAATACTGGTATGAGCCTAGCACAGACCAGGGAAGCACAGCATAAAAGAGAGGAGGACTTTTATACACTCAGCTGTAAATGGAACAAGGCTGCCAATGATGATGTATTCGGACAAAGAAACAATACTTACATTTCGAATGTATTACAGCTATGATTGAAGCACGTTCTAGAGCAAAAACATGATTTCCCTTGAAACCAACTCGAATAGGTAACGTCCACTTGACAATGACAAATCAAGCTGTCATTTTCAACCGGATCTAGTTAACGCGTGTAATATAACTTGTTACGTATCGTATCATTAGATAAAAAATAACTATGCGACTGCGTTGTGAAACCTTCGAAGGAATGATTGATAATGATGTAGAGAAAACTTGCTGGTAGCACGTTAAGACTTGTTTTCTATTATTCGTTATTGTTTTAGAATTGAATGGAATGTTTTTATTTGCATCATAACATGGCGGATATTAGGTTTTGTCTTTTATCAGAAAAACAAATATTATTAAAAAAAAACAATTCCGGTTTTAGATTGGTGAAGGAGCATTGTTAGCGGAAATAAAATGTTGACCAATCTTCGTTTTCCTGACGACATCGAAATCATTCTCTTCTACCTCGGAACTAGAACAAAATGCCCCAAGATTTGCATGTATTTCCGTTCGTCCCACTGCCGTCTTCCCACTGGTGAGACGAACGGCAATTTGATAAATAATATTAAATTTATTCGCTTTCGTCCCACAAATTTTGTTAGTGAGACGAACGGGAATAATTTAGTCATTTTATTTTGAGTCTCATTGGTCCCACTAAATAATTTGAGTCTGGTTGTTCAGTGGTAAAATAAAACTTTATTACAATAAATAAAACAATTGACTTCCAAAAAAAACACTACAAAGTGAAAAATTACTATAATTTCGGAAGTCGGTGTCTTTGGTTTTGTATTTTCGTTTTTTGCCACCGACTTCACTTTTTAGTTGTGATACCTACCCCATACAAAGTATACCTTTACCTGCTAAGTAAATATCAGTGACAGGAAGTTATTATAACATCATCAAAATACACTAAGTGGAAAAAAATACGTATTACTGAAGTTAACTCATAAACCAGTCATCAGAACTTGACCAAACTTTTAAGGGACCAGTCTATAAGTATACCCTTTCAAATAAAATAATTTTTCGAATCGGTTTATTAATGATGTAATAAAAATAAAATATAGCCGAATTGAGATCTTCCTTCTATTTTTGATGTCGGTTTAAAATACATAATTGTTATCCTTACTCCATACTAATATTATAAATTCGAAAGTAACTCTGTCTGTATGTTACCTTTTCAGTCCTAAACCACTGAACGTATTTCGATAAAATTTGGCTAGGAAACAGATGGCATCCTGAGGAAGAACATAGGCTTTTTTTGTCTCATACATAAAAGGGGTAATATAGTGGATGAAAGTTTGTATGGGAAACTCAGAGGTATATGAAAGTTCAAATTTATGCGTTTGGTGGGAAATAAAGAATTACGTGTTTTAGCGTTTTTGTAAAATCATCCCTCAAGGGTGTAAAATAGGGGTTGATTTTAAAATTAGCATGTTGTATTGAAATTTATGTGAACCTCTTTTTAAGCGATTTAAGGGATTGGATATATATTCTGTATGTTACCTTTTCATGCTTTAACGGCTGAACGGAATTGGATGAAAGGCATACGGATAGGCCATGACCTGGACTAGGACATAGGATACTTTTTATCTCGGTGATACGTTGGATGCATACAAGACGGTATTCTGATCACGACACATTGTGCACAATTTCTGAGCAATAACCTAAAAAAAATATGTAGTTAAAAAAAACACGCGTTTATCACGCACTAAAAATTAAAACATAATTCAATTGATTGATTTAATTGATTGAAGCGTGGAGCGCTTTGTTCAATTTAATTAAAAGTACACACAAATAAAAACCGCTCCACGCTTTTTGATTTAATCATTGGATATAAAAGAAGAACATACATGTCAATTTAATTATTTTATCATTTTTAGGGCGTGACAAAAGCGTGTTTCTTTTTTAAAACTACAAATTGTATTTTTTTTTTCTTTTTAGTCTAGTACATACTTCATTTAGTTAATAAGTTTAAAGTCACCGAAGTTATGACTTGAGCGGTTTACTAGAAGCGACTGAGTTCCACTATCATCTCTTGGCTTCATCATTAGACCCTCGTTACCAAGCCTAATATATTGCACTCGTCAAAATGAATCATATGAGCCCAATTTCGAGCAGTTTACTAGTAACCACTCAAGAGTTCCACTATCCGCCGCCTGGCTCCATCATCAGAACCTAGTTGCCTAAGCCAATGTATTGGACTCGTCAAAGCAAATCATATGAGCCCAAACTCGAGAGGTTTACTAGTAGCCCCTGAAGTGTTCCACTATCCACCTCCTGGCTCCATCATCAGATAAGCTCCAAGATACCAAATTAAAGTTTTGTCATCCGAACTACATATACATACAAAGTTTAATTTCGATACTTCCATTAGAAGTAGCGAAATAGGTTAAAATTGAATTCTAAGATTTTTTTACATTGTTTATTAGTTATTTTTTCCTTTTTATCATAATAATGTAGGTATATTTCAAAAGAAAACAACTAAATGGTATTTCAGTTTATCGTATGTTTTATGTTGCGTCAATTGCGATAATTATAGACCCTTGTTTTAATTATCGGCTCGTATACACTGATTTTTTATTATAATTTTTTTGCTTTAGGGAGAACAAAATAAGTTTTATTGGCTTGTTTAGGTTGTAAGGGGTGTAAGGGGGCACACTTACCATCTCAGTGCCCCAAGTCAACCTCACCTGCTCGTGGTGCACCGTGTTAAATAACAAACGAGGCTCTGACAACCAACAAACGGCGGTATAACAATTTCTAAATAAAACTTCGCAGCTAATTGGCACAGATTAGTGACGGGCATCAGCGTAAATAGTGTGAGAAACTGTGATCCGTGATCGCCAACCCGCATGCCCAGCGTAGCGATTAGGTATGGGCAAAACCACCAATGGCAAGCCAAAATCAAACACGATCCCCAGTTCCCGACCGCCTTGCTATTCCTGATCTTGGCGGCGGTCACGATAACGGCAAGGTACGGGTGCGAGAGGAATCCCCGGGTTACGAATGGCCGCTAAAACCGACTGACTCTGACGACGTATAGCGGATGCACGTTACGGCTCGACGAACACCTAATGCAGCTAGAGGAAGAGTTCGTAAAAATAAGATGGTACATTCTTGGGTTGAGTGAAGTCCGAAGAGAGGGGAAGGACACTATAACCCTTGAATCGGGCCACCTTTTGTATTTTCGAGCTATTCCAAGGCGGAGTCAGGTTCCTGGTAAACTAATCCCTTTCTGACAACGTTCTGGAAGTCTCCAGTGTCTCGAACCTAGCGTACCTCGTAATAAAGCTAACCTAGAGGTATAGCCTCAAGGTCGTAGGTACATTTTTACGCACCGACCTCGGCACACATGGATGACAAATTGGAAGAAATTTTCGAGGACATCTCCAAGGCCTTGCATTCCACCACTAAGGCCCACTACAAAGTTCTCATGGGGGATTGTTACGCTAAAGTGGGAGTACAGGATCGCAACGAATCGGTAGTAGGATCCTACTGGTTTGGCAGCAGAAATAATAGGGGGCAAATGGTTGGCAACTTGCTTGAGACGGACGGACTTTTCTTGGTGGACGTCGCGAAGTCCCGCTACTATGACAAAAAATGAGATAGAATTCATCATAACGGATAAAAACCTTATATTCAGGGATCTCTCTGTGATCAACGGGTTCAATACCAGCAGTCATGACAGACTTATTCTAGGCTCTCTGAATATCAACTTCAGGCTTCAGCGCACTCGTTTGATGAACTCAAGGCTCCGTCCAAATATGCTCCAAACTATGCTAGGATCTGAAGCGTTCCAGTCAAACCTGGAAAACCGATTTGCTGCCGTGGAAATCACAAATGACGTCGACCAGGCGCTCGACCAAATGCTGGAAATACTCAGGGAGGAAGATACGCGATTTTGCAAAATGCAACGTACAGGCAAGAAGTCCAAACTTTCGGAAGAGACTCTTGAGCTTATGACGGAACGACGTAAAAGCCCACCTATCACTTCGTCAGAACAACGGGCACTCAACAAAAATATTATAACATTGGTACGCCGCGATCTTCAACGCTCTAATACACGGTCTATAGAGAAATCGATTGAGCAAAATCGGGGTCGAAAATGTTCGACGTTTCGAAGCCGGAGATCCTTTCGGAAGTTGAAAACTTCTACGGCCATTTGTACGCATTGCATGCATCTCGACCTAATCCAAAAAATTAGGATTCCTTAGGATTCTAGAGCCATCTTAACCTGCCATTTCACGGAAAATCTGCCAGAAGTCAGCCAAGACGAAATCGACGCGGCTCTTAAACAGTAAAACGAGGCTTCTGTTGAGGACGGGATTACGACCAAGCTCCTGAAAGCGGGAGGAAATCCTGTACTGAAAGAGCTTTGGGATTTCTTCAACTCTGTCCTATTCTCTGGGAGAACTCCAAAAGCGTGGCGAAGGAGCGTGGTCGTTCTCTTCTTTCAAAAGGGTGATAAGACCCTTTTAAAGAATTACAGACCCGTTTCGATCCTAAGTCACGTATATAAGTTATTTTCAAGACTCGTCACGAATCGTCTAGCGCGAAGGGTCGATGAGTTTCAGCCACCAAAGCAGGCTGGATTTCGAAGGGGATACAGCACCATAGACCACATCCATACAGTGCGGTAAATTATACAGAAATCTGAAGAGTATAATCGGCCCCTGTGTCTTGCGTTTGTAGGTTATGAGAAGGTTTTTTATTCTATCGAGACCTGGTCTGTTTTGGAGACTTTGCAGCGGTGCTAAGTCGCTAGGCGATACACCCAAGTGCTGAGACGTTTTTATGAAAACGCGACAATGACCAACTCAGAACCAGCGAACTGAACATATCTCCCGGCGTCGAGGTGTGAGACAAGGGGTCGTAATTTCCCCAAAATTGTTCTCTAACGCATTGGAGGATGTGTTAAAGACGCTGAACTGCGAAGGACGTGACATTAACATCAACGGCAAGTACATCTCACACTTGAGATTTGCAGATAACATCGTCATACTGGATGAATCGCTGCATAACTTGCAGCAGATGCTGAACGGCCCAGTTGACTCTTTTGTACGTATTGGTCTCCGGTTGAACTTGGACAAAACTCAGGTTATGTTCAACAAACACGTCACTCCGGGACCGATTGCTGTCAATGGCGGTGGTCTTGAGGTTGTTTGAGAATACGTTTTTACCTCGGGCAAACTCTGCAGTTTGGTAAGAACAACTTTGAGAAGACGGATAACAGGAGAATTCGGCTGGGCTGGGCAGCATCTGGGAAGCTTCTTCGAGTCTTCTCGTCGCATATCTAGTAGAGCCTAAAGACTAAAGTCTTCAATGAGGGCATCCTGCCTGTTATGACTTACAGAGCCGAAATGCGGACACTCACGGTATGGCTGGTCCATAAATTCAAGGTCGTTCAGCGAGATATGGGACGAGCTATGCTTGGAGTCACACTGAGGGATAGAATCCAGAATGAAGTGATCCAGCAGAGGATCAAAGTGGTCGACATAGTTCACAGAATAAGCAAGCTGAAGAGGCAATGGGCCGGCCATATTAGCCGTAGAATCGATGACCGTTGGAGTAGACGTGTGCTTGAGTGGATACCGCGAATCGGCAAACGTAAGGTTGGCCGCCCTCAGGCTAGGTGGAGCGACGAACTTTGCAGGGTAGCTGGTAGCAGCAAGATGAGAATTGACAAGAATCGAGTTGAATGGCGTGCAATTGGCGAGGCCTATGTCCAGCAGTGGACTGCTGTAGGCTGATGATGATGTTTAGGTTACCTACGTAAAGTTGATTCTGTGATTTTAATTGTGATTTTTTGTGCCTATACTCGTACATGTGTATAGATATTGTATTGTAGCCATGTAATTTTAGTATGAAACTAATCTGTTTAATTATTTTATTTTTAATAAATGACTGATTCTAATATTTTATAACTAAAATATTAATTACTAGCTTTTTCCCGCAGTTTCGCCTGTGTGGAGGTTCGAATTTATCCCGCGGAAACGTACTAAAAAGGGAATCGGGATAAAAAGTATCTTATGTTCTAATCCAGTTCAAGCTCTACCCATGTGCCAAATTTCATCTAAATCCTTTCAGCCATTTTAGCGTGAAAGCGTAACGAATAGACAAACAAACTCACTTTCGCATTTATAATTTATTATTATATTAGTTAGGATTTAAGTAAAAAGTTAGGATAATTAAGTGCATTTTTACCATTGAACAACCAAACTCAAATTATTAAGTAGGACCAATGGAACTTAAAAATAAAATTACTATATTATTCCAGTTCGTCCCACTAACAAAATCAGTGGGACAAACGGGAATAGGATGATGCCGCGAAATGAATGGAAGCTGGTACCCCCCGCTCCAATAGGAATATAAATGATCTATCATTAGACAGGTATTAAGATTTAGTATAAGAATTCCAATAACCCTTGTCTTGATTCCTAGTCCGATCTGAGTAATACAGGGTGGAAGTTGAGACGAGGCAGTAAGGGAAGCTACCTTAACCGTTATAGCTACAAAAAAACGTTCTTAGGAGACTGTCCTTAATTTCTTGAGCAATTGCTTCACAGATTTTTCTGAAGTTTCATGGCGATGCCGATTCGGTGCCAAGCTGTAATGCTGCAAGCTTTATTTGACGACACTGCTTACTGATAGAAACCCCAGACATACCGTTAGAAGGAGGAGTGAACCCATGATCGGTTACTGAGTAGCGTGTGATGTCGACGCATTCCTATTCCAATCAAAAGGGCAGTGAATTATGAATGATCTAAGAAAACCTTAATTTTGTATTGCTAAAACTGACGTGTTTGGTACAGTATAACTCTGAACGGACAAGGATTTGGAATTAGGCGCCATAGTAACTTATATTCAGTTTAAAAAGAGTTATCCAATGGTGTATTACAGATGGCTGTTGGAGAGGTGTACCAATATAAACATCATACTATAATATTATTCATTAAAGAATAATTCATTCATTTTTTTATTTAAGAATATTTAAGATTAATTTAGATTCTAGATAGTAAGCTTTTGTATGTTACTAACACTATATGGATTCTTTGGTCCGAAATAAAAGTTTATTATTATTATTATTATTTTCCTTTATTTCATATATATACATATAAATTATATTTTTAAATATTAAAATATAAAAATATAAAAACATTTAAAAATATAAAAAATAGTGGCCCACCGGTATCGGGAACAGGGTCCAAGCTACCGGCGGTCAGGGCTCCAGAGAGAGAAACCTCCTAACAATGCGGGCCGTGTCCAAAAGTACCGCCTTCTGAATCAAGCCCTTGATCCAGCTACCCAACGAGAGCCTCCTCAGGTGTTGGTCGAGGCTCTTGGCTATTAACCCATTGGCTGTAACGACTATCGGTACAATGATCGCTGAGTCCACATCCCACATGTCGACAACCTCGCGAGCCAAGTCAAGATATTTGATTTGTTTATCTTTCTCGGCTTTCACGAGGTTCCCGTCGTGTGGGACCGTTATGTCAACAATCATTGCACGCCGCTCTAATCGATCCACCACCACTATATCAGGCTTATTGGCAACAATAGTCCTGTCAGTGATGATGGATCGATCCCAGTACAATGTGATATTTCCATTTTCGAGAACTGGGTCGGGCACATACCTGTAGTACGGCACTTCCGATTCTACAAGGCTGTATTTGAGAGCAAGTTGCTGATGGATAATCCTGGCTACAAGGTTGTGTCTATGCAAGTATTCTCCGTTAGCTAGACTAGAACATCCGGAGATAATGTGTCTGATTGATTCACCTGGACGGTGGCATGCCCGACAAATGTCAACCGTGCCGTCTTTCACAATAAATCTCCGGTAGTTGTTTGTCATCATAACTTCGTCCATAATTGCACAGACAAAACCTTCGGTTTCTCCAAAGAGATCACCGAAACGCAGCCAGGCTACGGACGCTAGTTGATCTATATCGGGTCCATGTAGGGCCCGAAAAAAGCGTCCGTGAAGCTCCTTACTCTGCCATACTTCCATGCGATCATTAGTGTCAAGCACTATTGGCTTGCGCCAGTTCTCTTTAGCCAAGGAGAGCGGGGTGAGGCCCTTGTCCACTTTGACCACATCTCGATGCATCCCCACGTCGGCCTCTAAGAAATATTCCCTGAGACTGCATATCTCGCGATTGTGGAGGTTTTTAGCATTTAAAAAGCCTCGACCTCCACATTTTCGCGGGATATACAGCCTCATTACCGATGACCGTGGATGATGCATTCGATTTGCAGTCAGCAGTGTACGGACCTTCCTATCCAGGGCGTCGAGTTCGGTCTGAGTCCATTTGAGTATGCCAAAAGAGTACATCAAAACCGGCATGACCCAACCGTTAAAGGCGCGTACCTTGTTTCCGCCTGATAGAAGACTATTAAATACTTTTTTCAGGCGGCCAAAGAAGCGTTCCTTTAACGATTGCTTCATGTCAGTATCATTGATGCCCAATGCTTCCGACATACCCAAATACTTATAGGTTTCGGATGCAGAGAGGGTTCTAAGGTTTATAGAATCCGAGAGTTGGGTTCCGACGGATTCCACAATCTCCCCTCGCTTTACATGCATGACCGCACATTTGTCTACACCAAATTCCATTCTGATGGCGCTACTGAAAATTTCAGTTACTTTCAGTAGCTCCATCAGTTGCAAATTGTTGGAGGCAAAGAGTTTTAGGTCATCCATGTAAAGGAGGTGAGATATAACCTGACCACCTCTCCTCAGCCGATAGCCTAGACCTGAATCTTCCAGCAGTGTGCTAAGAGGATTCAAGGCTAAGCAGAACCAAAGCGGACTCAAACTATCACCCTGAAATATGCCGCGCTCGATCCTTATTGGTTCGCTATTCCTCTGGATATTTCGACATCCTGGATAGTGAAGGACCGTTCTCCATTGTCCCATACATGACATCAGGAAGGTGCGCAGAGTTGCATCTACTTTATACAACTCCAGCACCCTCATAAGCCATGTATGTGGCACCGAGTCATAGGCCTTCTTGTAATCTATCCAACATGTCGAGAGATCCTTTCGGGAACGACGAACTTGTTGGCTAATGGCCATATCAATGAGGAGTAGCTCCTTAGTACCACGGGACCCGTTCCTACATCCATTTTGAGAAGGAGACATGATAGAGTTGGTGTCTATATGTTTGTTGATTTTAGCTCTCAAAATGGATGTAAGAACTTTATAGACCGTCGGTAAACACGTGATCGGTCTATAATTTTTGGGATCCGCAGTGCTACCTGATTTATGGAGCAGGTGGGTAACTCCTGTTGTTAGGAACTGGGGTAGCGAACCAGACTCCAAAGCAGTCTGGTACTGAGCCGCCAAGCGAGCGTGCGATCCAACGAACCATTTGATCCAAAAGTTTTGCAGTCCGTCCGGCCCTGGAGACTTCCAGTTAGGCAGCGGACGGACTGCACGAGTTACATCTTGGGGGCAGATGGTAATAGCCCCCATTTCTGGTATTGGATCGCAAGCTCGCTCAACTCTCCGAGCCCAATCGCCTTCGGTGTGACTGACAGGCACCGACCAGATATTGCGCCAGAAAGAACACATGGCATCATCATCTGGTAGGCACGTGTCAGCCACATCTTGATCCGGTCGCTCCCAACCCCTATAAACCCACCTTTGATCGCGTTGGAAAGTACGATTCTGAGTGTATCGCTCCACTCGCCGCTTATACCTACGAATACGGTTTGCCCATGCATACACTTTCTGCTTCAGGAAGTCGATGCGCTCTGTGACACATGACATATTATAATCCTGAGGGCTGATATCAGTCCCTGCGAACGCGCGTCTCACAAAGCGCATCACTCTAGGGCGAGTATTGCCCTCCCTGAAGCAGATTAGTTTGCCGATGAGCGCTCTGGCCCCACCAATACGGCGTTCAATTCTGCACTGCCAAGCTGGTACGGCTGGTTTCGGTCGTGTAGCTCTAGAATCAGTAGAAAATTTGACGTGAGCTACACGACATGCCGCTACAGCCGCGCAGTACAGAATCGAATGAGTATCGGTGAGGTCTACGCAGTCATCAAAATAATTTGATAACTGCGCATCCAGGACCGCCACCAGCGCCCTATTTTTATTATGCATGGGCAAACGAGGTAAGCGTGGTCTAAGTTCGGGCGATATGAACCGATATTCTCGAATCGCATCCTCCAAAGCACTCCTCAATTCCTCATTGCACTGGGTACTTACGTTTGTAGCCCTGTCATCACTCTCCTCGTCTACTTGACTCGTGTTAGACTGTGGTAGTATTACAACAGTCTGAGACGAGGGGGCGATGACATGACTACTCTGCATTTCATTTCGCAGGCGATCAAGTACAGTGTCATCCAACATATGATTACGTTGGATGACCCGCACCTGATCCGACAGTCGTTGTGCCGAAACGTTGATAGCTGGCTCAAGCACCTGAAAAAGAGAGAGCATTCGGACACGGTACGCGGTCAGATTGTTTCCCCCCTCTGTAGCCCCATAGTATGAGCGCATGACGTTTTCATTGATGGATCGTGTCCATCTCATGCGCTGCACACTTCCGCCGGGAGCTGGGACCCTGTCAGAGGCCAGTGGGCCTCGAGGTCCTAAGCCGTCCGGCGGCCGGTGTCCTCCACGTCGACGAACAGGTGGTGGCGTCGTGGGCGGGGAGAAATACTCGTCGCTCGAGCTCGACGCAACTACCGCAGCCGGTGTCGTCACAGCGCTCACAGTGAGGCTGGGTACCGGCGGCGGCGAGGCGGAGCTGAGCGAAGAGTCCGGAGGTGGTGGGCGTGCTCGTAGTGCGGCCGATCTTGTCAACATACTCGTATCTTCATTTTGCTATTTGGTTGTTCTGATTGTTTTATCGGAGGTGACAACTGTCATGTCACCTCCGATTCGGCAGTTTTTTATCAAATCTTTTACATTATGGTGAATATTATATACTTTTTTGGTTTATTACTGATTTTCGGGTTTTATATTTGGTTTTAAAATGGAAAACTATTGCAAGAATGGGTAAAATTTATTTTTACTATTGATATTAACAAGAATTGAAAAACCAGACGTTTTGTTGACACGGTGTTATTAGTTATTATTATTATTATTATTAAATTCCCGTTAGTCCCACCAATGGCAGTGGGACGACGCCAGTGGGACGAACAGGAATACACGAAGATTTGACTTATGATCTACATGCAGTATTAAACACTACCAACTTAACGTTGAGTTAGGTATATTTGGGCTAAATTGATTTGAATCAAGACAAAGAAGTTGTACATGTTAGAGCTTATCGTCCATAACGCACTTGATGAAAGAGAAATTCCCATAGCGTTGAAGCGGCGAATGCTCATGGATGATTGCATTCTTCCCATCCTAACGTTTAAATAAATAGGTATAGTGCACTACATTGCCATCACATGATCATGGCACATGATCAGCCTATAATGTTCCCACTGCTGGGACACAGGCCTCCTCTCGGTAAGAGGGAGTGAACCGTAATCCACCATGCGGGCCCAGTGCGGGTTGGTGGATATCACATGTCTTCGAATTATTGGTTCTAAGACATGCCGGTTTCCTCACGATTTCACCCTTTTGCCATCGCCGCGCATCAATTCATCATAGTAATACTAATAATAATTCATAAAAATAATCAAATTAAAATTTGATCTTGCTTTATTACGACACAAATAAATTAAATTGTTTATTCTATTTACGCTTTGTGTTTATTTAAAGAGGCTTTATTGTACTTAAAGGAAAAACCATACCATTCTTCGAAAGGATGATCAAATTATTTCAATATAAAATAAAACTGATGAATCTACAATTTCACATAAAAAAATCTTTAGCCCAAATGAACGAACCAGTTTCATTGTATTGATAAATTACTTTATTAAAAACAGAATAATAAAATAAAAGCCTTTTCAAGGCTGGATTAATTGTGTTCTGTGGAAATTATGTTTACTTATCGTTAATCATAAGTAAACATTATTTCGCAGGATTGGAATTATTTGTGCTACGTCGGATTACAAGTTATTTAATTTTATACTTGAGGGGCTCATGGCTAAATATTAACAGCCGCACGAGTCGATCGAAGGTGAGGCTACGCTTGCCGCAGTCGGTTCGTGGATTGCTGACCAGGCCCTGCAGTCTCGACATGAATAGCGACAAAAATCTGTCGCTAAGTCGTAACGTTGTCAAATTCCTTTAATAGATTTTCAACCTTATACTTTGGAAATAAAGTTGAAAATCTGTTAAAGGAATTTGACATCGATACGACTTAGCGACAGATTTTTGTCGCTATCTAATGTCGAGACTGTCGGCCCAGTCATTACATATCGAGACCTCTCCGTACCTCAGAGAGCAAGTTAATCCGTTGGTTCCAGCTTTCGGTTCCACAGTCGGTACGGGTAGTCAGAAGCCCAAAAGTCGGACAAGCAGTCTTACCAAGCGATACCCCTTGGTAAGACTGGTTGTCAGACTTTTGGGCTGTAACTTGGCTGTGGAGGTCAAGCTGCATCCGGTTAGACTGGAAGCTGACACTAACAGAAGGCTAGGCAGACAGAGTTTTTTTTTTGACGTCGGGTTACAAGTTATTAAGTAGAATAGGTACACTTGACCGTATCGATATTGTGTGACTCATCGCTTATTTAAATAGGTACCTAAATCATGTTTTATATTCAGGGATTTCCAAACTTCTTTAACTTGTATACCGAAATGAGTAGGTGTGTCATCAGCATAAATATACGCTTTAGTGCGAAATCTCAAATGTCCTTTGCAATAAAATGTAGCTTAAGGTTAAACATAAGTTACTCGGTGCGTTCTATTACTAATTTTGTGTGCTACCTTCAACATTATTAATATTTTGCTTATTAAAATGTCTTCGTGACTCGCAAATAGAAGCAAATTATGCGGGCGTAGTTTAGTTATTTTTTTTAGTTTGTAGGAGGTAATCTATAGTATTGCCGAGCATCTTAGGATATATTTTATGTAATTTTTTTTAATGCTCGGCTACTTCTAGTCATAAATACACTTATTGGTTCCAACTAATTCATAAATGGGCGATACTTTTGGAGTAGCAAATTTGGTTTTGAACTGTTAGAATTGCGTCAAATAATAACTGGTACCTAACAGCATTTTCTCCTACCAAAAGCTTTATATCATTACAACGAATAGAAATAGAATCAATGCCGTCTACTCCTTCGAAAAACAAACGTCAGCTATTAATTCCCCAAAGTCGCCACCGACGCCTTTATCTTTTCTGGATATAAGTTTAAATACCATCTCTATTTATTTAGTGTCAATTTGTGAGAGATGTTATGAATTATGAAAGCTTGTGATTATGTAGTTTTGACCTAACGTTACTCTTTTCCCAATCAAGTCAGAGCCAACAGGGTGTACTGATGGACAGCGGTGCAGTCACATGGTCCTTGGGTGCATAACATTACCTATACTTTCGGCTGTCGCAGAAAATCTGCGCTGTGGCGACAAAGCAGAAGCTTTATGCGTGTGCCACGGCGAAATGCTGAGTGATGGCCATTTTGCGCGGATCTAACGCATGTTTTCAGAATCTTCTTTGAATTTGTTTCTTGTGTATCTACCTACCTACGTTTCAACTAATATTTTTTTATAAGCTCGCTTTTCAATTTGGTGGTTAAGGCTGTCACTTTAAGGCGCAAATGAATATTTTACTCTCGCTACATTACAATTTACTGAATTATCCGATCTACAGCTCATTGTGGCGTTAGCAGTAGACGTTTTCGGGCTGATATAAAACTTTGCAATAATATCAGAGCAAATTAAAATGACAGCCTCGTTGGTACAGTATCTGCTCACACAGTTGCTTCATCATTGAAGGTCTTGGGATCAATACCCAAGTAATTGGGTTTCCTGTTGGCGAATCCTCAAAAGAACTCGAGATAGATCTTGTTCCGGTTCAATAGCGTTGATCACGCCTATTGTATCATTGCCAAACTTATATCTGTCGATGGATATGTGGATGTCACTGGAAGTAGAACAATAAGTAAGTACCTACTTGTACTTACTACTTTTCGAAACTTTTTCATCCTTCAAATATTAATTTTATAAAAATAATCCTTATCGACTTTATGTTAGCTGTATGTACCACAGCTGTAACAAACCTTCCCAATAGATTTCGGCAACAGTCTGTTCTAGGCTGGTGGCACCCGTTGGAGATCTGCGACTTTCACCAGCTCGTCTACCAATCAGGGACAGGCGCTTATAAAAATATCTGCATCAATCATAATCTTGTAATCTTTTAAATGATAGTAGGTACTAGAACTAGATCAAAACTGAACTAGAACTGTAGCCAAATAAATGTTATTATTTATTCCTCTTTCTTTCTTTTAGTCATTGGTCTGAAGAAGTGTAAAGGGGAGACCTCATAAATCACTACAATTAATCTTTTAGCTGTAGCCAAACCAGGACTCCAGGAGTGAAGAACCCTCTTGTTTGTCGGAAGCAGAATTAGGGGTCTTTCAGTTCCATATCGACATTCAAATAGCAGTAATATAAATTATAATATTAAGTATTATCATATTTTGAGTCACAATAACATATTATTCATTGACATTTAACCAATATTTGACATTATCTACGATACCAAAAGGTTGCTGTTCACTGTCCCTAGACCTGGGTTTAGGACAGTGAATAGCAACCTTTAACGGGCTAAGGGGCTACGTAACATAACCAAAAATACATGTGGCTAAATCAACTTTCCAAAAGCATTACAATTATAGTTAATTCAATTTACTTGGGTAGCGTACATCCATGCAGCAACTCTAATGAACACTTGTTATGACGTCAAAAAGCAATTTATAAAAATAAATCTAAATGATAAAACATTTAGTTTTTACTATGGTAGATAATTAATACACCTAATTAAAATTAACATAAACAAGAATACATATAATTGCAAATATTGTAAAGCTAATCACAAAAATAAAAAAAAACATAAAAAATACTTTAACTCACCAATAACTCCAGTGACAATCCAAAGATACAGAAATAAATCACAACAGAAACACAGAAATGGACGATACAATGAACACCACGGGAGAGAGTTACAAAACAATATAATAAAATAAAATCACCAGGGTCAAACAGGATCGCACAATCAAACTTAACGTGGACGCACCATGCACACTGTTACGTAGGGATGTCCAGGACTCGGCCTTACAGTTACAGACGTTTCATAATCAATGCGTGAGTGTTGTAATATTTACGTAATTTTTTTTTCAGCTTGTCAGACTGTCGGCGCGATGTATTGGGGCCGCAGCCAAATGTACCACTCCCGGTGAACGCTCGGGCCGCACTGCTTGCCCATAACGGCAAAAGGTCGTTCGTTACCCACATTCTCTTTCCGCGCAAGCCTTCTCAAGTTAGAAGGAGATGGAAAATTTTGAGTTCCACCAAGCTGGCAGCCAGAGCGAGACAGACGCAACACAGGCTCACAGGAAAACCCGAACTCGAGTCTTGATAGTTCTAACTTAAGACCGTGCTTTGCCTTTGTGAATTATTTGAAAGGTATATCTCATTGCACAAGCATTTTACTATGTGTAAAACGGAAATAACAAAAACGTTCTAATTGTCAAATGAATGGGCAGGCATTGCAAGGTAAATGTATATTTCCACACAATTTCGCACTTTGCGTGTGTTTCTCCAATTCCCATAACGTAGTAAGTAATATGCGTGCGCCTCAGGCAGTCGGAAATATTTGATTGTTTCAGCATTATAATGTTTAGTTAGCCCGGGTCGTAGCAAATATGAACTGAACAAGTATCTAGTTAGTGGTAATAATACTCTAATTAAACATAAGCTCTTGTTAGCCCTGTTATCTTCATTTTAACAGCACAATTTTGTCACACGTTTAAATCCCCAATTTAATATTTTGGGTAAACAGAAGATCCCAAATCATTAATTTCGACTAACATAGTCTATGGCGTATAATCCCTGAACCGTAACTGTGTGTTCTCGATTTGAATTTTCGCCACTCGAGTGAGTTTTATCCGCAAACCGATAGCTATTGGTACCTAAGGCTGAATGATTACTCAAATTACTTAGTGGATTTCGCTATTCAATTTAAATTTCATAATGAAGGATTTTCTCTATGATTAAGTAAACTTTGACTTTTCCGCTCTTTTCAGGGATACTGGTAGTTTCAATTCCCAACCCGCAGACTTCATTTCTACTGCTATAAATTCAATCCACGTTTCTTATATTTTATTACCTCTTTGTGATTGAAGTCGAAGGTTACCTTTTATGTATTTTCTTTGGCCTAATAAAAAGGTGTAGGTTTTATTCTAATATTAAGTACTTGCTAGGTTCCTAAAATTATTCTATTCGGCTCTACCTACGCAAAGACCAATTTAGGACATGAAAAATAATTAGGTATAAAAGTATATTGTATAATATTTTATTAAGTCTGAGATAATGGACAGTTCCAAGACTTTCAAGTAAAATTTCCAGAGAGCCAACTCGTAATATCTAGAGGAAGTAAAATTAATAAATATGAAACAGATTCTGCATATCAAAGTGCTCAAAAGGTTTCCTCTCTATATTGCAACTCTTTCGTTCAGAGATGGTGAAAAATATACTCATGATCATTTTTTCCGGAGAGTAATGGTTATCGCTCCGTTGATTTCAAACAGAGGATTTCTTTGTACTCAAAATCTCAAAGGCAATGGGCAGTTGCCAGTATTATTCACTCCAGCTCCCTAATTGCGTAACACATCATACAGTAGTTTCAAACATAAACAACAACAAACGAACCAAGAAGAACAACAGCATTCTGTAACATAAAAACCGGCCAAGTGCAAGTCGGACTCACACACGAAGGGTACACAACCCTTCGTGTGCAATCAAGGCCAAAAACGCAGAAAAGAAACCCGTTTCTTGTATGGAGACCCTTTAATTTATTTTTTGTTTTTATTATTTGTTGTTATAGCGGCAATAGAAATACGCACTGAGTACATGATTTATCTATCTATACTCTGTGAAAATTTGAACTGTCTGCCTATTATCGTTCATGAGTTACAGTCCACTGACAGTCAGACGGACGGACGGACAGCGGAGGCTTAGAAATAGGGTTCCGATGGCACCTTTTGGGTACGGGAGCCTAAAAATGAAGCAATGTTCAATACTGATTAAGGACCTGTTTACAAATTATCAATAATTGGGTCGGGCGGACTAGCATTATGCATCATTGTTGATTCAGTGCAGCACTGGTTACACCACTTGTGTTGCGACAAATAATTAATGCCGCTGTGGATGGCTAGCCTTAATTAGCGGTCATTACAATGTGACGTCACTTTAATATGTTGAATTGTTGAACTTTCGACTTTTTGGACCATAACATTTTGCAATGGATTGTTGTTAGTTCATATTTTTAGTTGGGTTTGAAGAAGCTTTATTCTTTTCAAAGAATTAATGCTGTAGTCTCTTCCAAAAATATCTGATGAAAATGTAAGCAAATGGATCAGAAAACTTACCTGTGACTGCCAATATGTAGTTACAAATTGAATACTTTAACCCAAAATTCTAATTTTGAATCTCTTGAAACATGTAGGTATTTTAAAGATGTGACAATTGAGCATATTTTTATTTTATAACTTTATTTTTCAACGATAACTTTTTAATTACAAATTAATGTTATCCAAATAATAATTGTTATTACTAATTCCCTTTATTGAGTGATTGTGTAAGATTTTAACCTGAACAGGGTTTGTTTACACTTTCAACAAATACTTTTGGAACAGTCATTAGGTAAAAAAAAAAAATTGTGCGTGCGTAGTATAAAACTCTGCAGGTGCAGAAATGGTATTTTTATAATAATAATAAAATACTTTATTTCAGACCATGGTATCTATTTTATTAGTAACAATGTTCTTACAGACTAATGTTAGTAATACTTAAAACTACCCACAACAAAACATATAAAAGAAAGTAAACTCAACAATCACTACTGCGCCATTCTATGACAAATGACTGATGTAACCACAGTCCAGCCGAATAGCGATCATGCTAAGGTTGCTATTGGCACTGCCACGTATTCTACGCACCAGGGATGCGCATCTTTTACGCATCGTAGCGTAAAAGCAGTCTACGCGATGTTGAGCTAAACATCCCTGATGCACTAAAGAATCGCCGCAGCCCCACCCGCACCCTGAACGCATTATTAAATTGGACTCGGAGGGCACTGTAATACTTTTGAGTATAATCCACCCACAGACTGCACGTGTCGAATGATGTACAATAAGACCTAAAAAGTGTAATTTTGACTTCTGTCGAATAACGTGCAAACCTGCGAGCTATCATGTTCGCCCGCACTGCCAGCGCCCTCCGCTCCCTCTCGATGTCATCATTGTGCCTGAGGTCAGAGGTGAGGTCAGCATATGTCCTAAGTACTTGACTAGTACTTGTACTTGTACACCCTACGCAAAACTGTACCATTAAGCGTAATGCTAGGAAACACGTTACCTGTACTGTTTCCTCTGGCTTCAAAGACCATGCCTTCACTTTTGAGTGGATTATATTTTAATCTGTATTGCTCGGCATACGCTTCATAGATGGTAAGCAGTTTCTTAATGCCATAAACCGATGCACTCAGTTGCACCATGTCATCAGCATAGTTTATGTTGTTTACATTAATTCCGTCTATGTGACAACCTACCCGGGTGCTACTGAGTGCCACAATCAGATCGTTCATATACAGGTTAAATAAGGTTGGCGAGAACAACCCCCCCTGCCTCACCCCGCACTCCAACCTGTACGACTGCGACATGGTTCCCGACCATCGCACGCCAATGACCTGGTTTCCGTAGCAGTACTTGCAGATGTTGACGAGTTCTATTGGTAGATTAGTGTTTTCTAACTTTTCCCATAAAATATCATAGGAAACCAGGTCAAAGGCTTTCGAAAGATCAAGAAAGCATGCGTGAACTGTTGTTTGACGTTTTGTGTAATATTTGACAGCAAGCTTAACACACAAAACTGCACTTTTAGTAGATGGTCCGCCCCGGAAGCCAAACGGATTGTCATGAAGTTCAATGTGTTTGGTCAGCTGTGAGTTCAATATGCTGTCAAATACCTTCGATACCACTGTGGCAAGAGAGATATGCCTGTAGTTGTTCCTATCTGATAAATCAGCAAATAATAACTAACTAGGATTGAACTTTGTACAACCTCTTTTTCCTTCAGAAAGAATATACGGTGCACAAAAGAAATTGTGGTCTGCTTGCAAAAGAAGTCAAGTCCTGCGATACCAAAGGCGATGCTAAAGATCAAAAAGACTTTGTTCGAATATAATCCACTCAAGTATAAGTCATATCCGTCAATCAACTCAAGAAAGCACACTCAGATTTTGCTTTGTTTTTTTTTTGTATGTATACAAATTCTTATATCCTTTTGTCAAATTAAGAAACAGTACCCAGAATGCGCGCACGATAAGTCTGCAAGCGCATTTGACCTTCAAGACTATATCCCTGTCAGCAGTTTTAATCACTTTCGGCATAGTGATGGCGATTATTTGCTTTGGAAAACACGGAACACAGCACATTCTTAACACCTGATATAAACGGCGAGATAGCGGCAAACGATTATTTCCGATTTCAGCCGCGCGCACACTTGTTTTGCGCGCACTTTACTAGCACAAAGCACAAAGGGCCAGTTTCTTTAACGAATATTGTCATACTATAATTGGTTGAATGATTTATCAACAGCCAATTGCACATGACAATGAATGAAATTAAACTGGCTCATAGAGTTTGAAAGATTCGGCTTTATAGAGCGTCTTCGGTGTCAGTCGTAGGTACATTATATGGCCGCCTCCTTCTTAAGTTCGATGTGTTATATTAACGCCCAGGACTGCTTAGTGCTCTTACACACGAGCGACGCGTGTCGACGGTGGGCGTCGAAACTCGTCGACGGCTGCAGTTGCCTCTACCTTTGACGCGTGCCACTCGTGTGTATGCACACTTATATGACTCTATAGACTTCTTCATTATCCTAGTGTTTTGCTGGCAGAATAGTTAGGGTCAGCTTTGGCAAGACGGTTTTGCTCGTAGGTACGCTACGCTCATTAGCAAGCATACTGTGATTCAGGGAGTTTCTGATTTCACGATGAACGGTAGCCTTCTGACCTCTAGAAACTCCAGCAGAATACCTAAATGTAACGTTGCGGGGTGTTCGTAACTGTTCAGCTAAATACTGTCTTTCTTTATAAAGATTTTAAGTCATTTATGACCCTAAAAGGTGCTTTGAAAGGCTTTGGGAGAGCCTAAAATAGCTTTGTAAATCCCGTTGTTGTTTGTTTCGAAGAAATTATTTAACAAAATAAAGCAACTCTTATCAGATAAAAGTTATTGCTGACTTATTGGACTCCGCTATCTCATTGTATTAAACTTTAGATTATTTATTTAACGAAATACTGCCTTATAGGTGTAGTGGTCGCAAGCGTTACTGCTGAGCATTGTACCCTAGATAAGAATGCTTGGAAACATGCTAGTCCTGCTCCATAGGCCAATCTAGAGTCTAGACAAAATCAAACTGGTTGTTAATTTAATTGTAAAATTTATAATTTTAATGACATCGATTTTATATTCTGTAACTACTTTAACTCACACTCTTAATTATTACTTGTTAAAATTTTAGAAAAATCGTTTACGTTTCCATATTTGTAAATATGTAAGCACCATTTATCTATCACATAATTAATTTATCTGTCATTGCTTTATTTGTACCTATTGTGACATAATTGTAATTTTATTCTAGGTACATCGTCTTCACATATAATTATATAATTCATGTACCTATACATAATATTGTAAAACATTTTAAAAGAGTAACGGTGGAGTTCCTTGCCCATTCTTGTCCATACGAAACTACCTTTTGGAAGGGGCAACTAGAATCAATTCTATTTTCTTGTAAATTATGACGTTTAAAAGTGCCTTTTATGTGCCTATTTGAAATAAATGATTTGACTTTGATATGAGGTTCTAGGTTCGAAGCAAAGTCATATTAGGTTTTTTCATTAGGAAATTCACAGAAGCAGACCAGAGACTGGATTTTTGCCCGGTTAATGGCACTATGGCTCGCCCCCTATTACATGGGACTTAAAGACAACTGGCGAAATGTGGGGGTACTCTAGGTACATCTCTTGGGGAATTTTCAGGGATTACAGGCGTAATGTTATGTTATTTAACGAAAATATTTATTAGAAAACCTGTTAACTTACCTTTGTCATTTCTAAAATATAATGGCATTATTTCCGGCACAAAAGTCGAGCCTCCATCAAAACTTGCTACAACACAGTATTGTGTTTCTCGTATAAATATTATTTACATATTTAGTTTATTCGGGTACGTGTTTCTAATCTCACGTCCATTGTTTTAGTTTCTCACGCCTTGTTGGTTGTTACGGCTGGTATACATCCTCGCCACCTCGCGCATATCGTATGAAATCTATTTCCTTTTCATTTGTTTTGCGACGTGTTTCGTTTATTATTTTGTTGGATAACATATCGGACAAAAAACAGATTAGTTTTGTACAGTTGTTTGTCAAAGATATACATAACACATAATATAGCATCACGCCTATTATACGGAAAGGTTAGGTAGAGGTGTGCTTGAGTGTACTCACATTTCGCCAGTTATGTTTAATTCCCATGTAATAGGGGGCGAGCCTATTGCCATCAACCGACTCCGGGCTACTACTGAGAAATCCTTGATGGATAAATCCAATAACACTTTGCCCGACCTTGGAATCGAACCCAGTACCTCATGCTCAGCAGTAGCACTTCAGACGATTACACCAATTAGGCAGTACATACACACATACAAAGTTATGCATAATTTCATGTATTTTTTAATTGATTCATTCTTCGATGAAAATAGTTCTGTGTACTTTAAAGACTTCAATATCCAATATCAAGTCCTCACGCTTGGCTTGAATTTTCCATTAAAATTCATTGGATTCCTAACATTCCATGATCAATATGTGTGCTTAAATCAATCAAATATACATTAGCTAGGATCTGGAAACAAATGACAGTCACGAGGACTTTTAAATTGATGACCAATGCAATCAAGTGACAACAGACATTTACCGATCTGCATTCGTTGAAAAATATTGAACTGTATCAAAATGCAGGCAAATTTTCGTCTCAATAAAAATGTTAAAGCTATTTTGTGAGCATAAAAGGCCACGTACTTGCACTACAATGTCGGAGTGGACGCGGAACTGGTATTGAATGCTAACAACCTTCGGGCAGCCGTGGTGCAGCTCGAAATATTGCGATAATGTGAGGTTAATACACCCTCCCGCTTACCACACAACCAACTTATAACTTATATGCAAGTGTTTGGCAACAAAAAAAACTTCTTTGTCTTTGAAATACCGCGCGTTGAGAAATAATAGAACCTATGTGTGTAACCCAGGAAAATTAATTTTAAGCTAATTGACACCCTACGTCAATTTGCCGTGTTATAGCCAGATCTACAACTGTTCCAGAATTACAGTTTGATACGGACACTTTAAGTTGGTAGGCAACTTACTTAACAATTAATTTCTATAACTTTACATAAGTTGTTTTTGTATTTTTTTAAATATTATTTTGTAAAGATGTGAGTGGTGGTGGTAGTGGTGGTGGTGGTAGTGGTAGCGGTGGTGGTGCATGGTGTGGTGTGATCTTTGTGTGTGTGTGTGTGTGTGTGTGTGTTTTGTGTATTAGGGAGGGTGTGTGTGTGTCGGGTGTGTGATCAGAAGCAGCGTTTGCAGTACATTTAATCGCAGTAGAAATACCTATTTTAAGTTTGCAGTAACACAATAAAGCGCTAATAAATAAGTTATCATCCCCACAAGCTAATGAGTATTCATGCATATTTCAACAATAAACGTTAAACTCGAGCAGTTAAATTAGTAGCTACGTTCACGCAAAATGAACCACATTAGTCAGGCGTAATAACTCAGAACGAGCACAGTATTTAAAATTAGCTTCGCAGTATTTGTAAAGCCAAGCTACTTATGTAACTTAAGAACTTAATCAAGTATCGTATGTGATATTAAATTGATGCACTGTTTTGTTGGTTAAGGCACACTTTGAATCACAATCCGAAGGATTTTGAGGAAATTGTTAATCCATTGCTTCGAGTATCTTTGAAAAATTTGTCTGCTCGACAACTTAAATGACGCAAAAATTGTATTTAAATTATCAAAATGAAAGGCATTGCGATTGTAAATGTGTTACGGTATTACCCCGCGCGCTGGATTGCTGAGTTTCTGATTTCGATCCCCTGTTTGGGCAGAATAAATGAGTTTTCCCTCTAGGATTTTTGTAGCCATGAGTCTGGACTAGTGTCCGGCTACTGACAATAGGCTCGCCACTATTTTACATGGGACTTAAAAATACCTGACGAAATGTCAACACACTTTTGCCCTCCCCTTCGCGCGATACAGCCGTGATGTTTTATGTAAGTAGTAGTAGTTTAATACAGTTACATAGTTTTATTAATCTCGATAAAGCGATTTCATTCATCGGCGCAGGTGTTGGTTGACGGTCGCCACGCGAAAGTGAATCGAGGGCACGTCAAGGCCCCAGTTTTTTGCGATGATCCAATAGAACACGACTGAAAACGTAGCTACCTTCATAAAGTCACGTATTGTAAGGGTTGATTCGTGACGAGAAATATAAAATAGTGTCGTACACAGCGCCGTCCTTTGCGAGTGGATATTTGAGTCCTAAACGTTTTTGGAAATACAAATTCGTCTTGCGATTCGTAGTTCGTTTTAGCTTTAACCGCACTTTTGTTTTATTTGGCGGGAACCTGTGTGAGGTTTGAGCAGTCAGATTAAAACTTGTTTTTTTCTGGTGGGTGAGATATAGGTATACACCTCTGCCTACCACTTCAAGGTGAGAGATGTCATATTATATTACTTCATCTTTGATGCCCTATGATTCTTTTCCTTCTTTCTTTATTTTATTTTTATTTATTGTTTCTTAGTTGTACATACTATTAATATTATTTGTAGACTTCATCTTTGAAATTAGGCTATGACCCAATGACTTGTAGTATCACAGATGGATTGATCTCCAGAATCAAGCAATGTCGCTGCGTCTATGTATGTTTCACATGGATCAGTCACCTGATACTCGACAGCTCGTCTTACCTTTGGATACCTACACCCAATCTTACACTAATTGGGTTGCGAACTTGTTAAAGACAATAGACAGACTTTTCTTGTTAAAATACAAAGTAGAAAAACTTACCGCAAACTTGAGTATAGATACTTTAACGTAGAACGCTGTTTAAAATCTACAGTAGGCCTAATTTTAGGTCGAGAAAGCGTTAAAAGGCCTTTCACAATAATTATACCATCAGGGCTTGTACAACCAGCGTGAAAAGTTCACCGTTTTAAGGGAAGAAAATACATAAGTCAACACTCCAAAATTCAAAACTTCTCATCTAAACTATACTCACAAACATTCTCGACCCTACTTCTATAAAATTCATCAACAAATAGGTATTCACTGAAACACCAAATGGTTTCTGTTTACAACAGTATAAATCAAGAGATAAAGTAACTGCGTAATCGCTTCGGAATAGTGTATTTACAGCTCCGAGTTTCAGTAACAATACTGACAATGCCATAAAAAGTAGCAGAGCGGGTCAGCAGCGACACGGAACAAAATCCATAAATTATTTAAACAGATGTAGAACAAACTATATCGAGAGTATAAAACAACAATGTCCACTTTAGCGCACACGAACAAAATTCAGCAGTAACTAAAGTTGAACTAACTTTTACGAGCGTCCACAGCTAGGACAAACACGAAACCTTTTAAAAATGGCGATGAGCTCGGGGATTCCGTTTTTTATTTAATCTTGCCGTAATCTGGTCGTAAAAAGGACAACAGGCCGCAGCGCCACCTAGCGGCCGGAGCCGAGTGTTTCCGAAGCGCCGGCCGTAAAGTTTTTATTGTTTCCGGGTCACGGCGCGTCGACAATTCGGTTTTCCAATCAACATCTTTATAGTGATAGAGAGCGCGATACCAACTACAATAAAGCGTTTAGGGTCCGAATAGTGCTAACTGTGCCTTTATCTGCGTTACACATGACCGGCTCTCAAGATCCTGAAGCGATATTGGTTTGTAATGTTTATGTGTGTGGGGTGGAACGAATAGATACCAAAATTCCCCAATATTGGAAAGGCAAGTTAATAAAAACCTGCATGATATAAAGAGATTTTAATAAAATAAGGACAAAATCCTCCTAATATAATAATAATAAATCTTAATATTTAAAATTTGATTAGATTTTTTGTTTGATGTGGTTAATATTATAAATGTAAAAGTTTGTACGATTGGATGTTTGCATGTTTGGATGTTTGTTATTCCATCACGCAAATGGACGCGGATGAAATTTGGAAGAAAGATTATGTGGATACTTTTTTATTCCGGTAAATGAGTTAGTTTAACAACTTTCATCAATTTATTACACTAACTATTTATATACTATATTTATAACAGACTGTTATCCATTATTTTTTATATTACTCACACATTTTTATTTCTCTCTGGACCTAATTCTGAAGTCCATGCAGACGAAGACGCGGGCAGAATCTAGTCTGTTAATAATTACTTATGTAGGTATAACAAGGTGAATTGTACTTGCGAAAATTAAAAGAGCTTAAAGAAAACGCAATAGCTTCCCCGGTCTATTAATAGAGAACACAGCTGAAAACCGCGTATAAGCCTCATTGTATGAAACGAATGAATTAATTTCATGCTTACGTTTGGTTTCGTTATGAACAGCGGTCTCTTTTAACAAGTGGAAAATTCACGGAACGTTACGCAGATAATTTAATTCCTTTGAACCGTCCTATTATACGTATTGTGGCACCAAAACGTTTGCGGATTAGGATTCAGCGGATTTCGTTTAGTCTATGCTCAAACGTATAACAGACAGACAACCGTGGTCATTCATGTATTGAAAACATAACTAGTGGAGATCGTCCAGTATTGTTTAAAGTAAAACCTTTCATTTTGTCCTCTCCGTGTCAGTTTGTGGTGCCACCCACCGTTTTAAGAAAGTGCCAAAAACATTTTCCAGCGCTTCTACCAAGTGGAGCGCAGTTGGAGTTTAAAACCGACATTTCTTGCGAACGAATCGTTCTTTTCTTTAAAAGTGTACTGCACTCTTTTAACAGTTCCTAATTTATTATTAAGAAATTTTACTTTTAATACAATATTTTAGTTCGTATACAAAATCGTACGAAAACAAATATTTGGATAATTATGTACATTAAAACTCAACCGCCTTATAGATTTAACATAATGATTGACACAAACTCATCCAAAATTCATTAAAATAATGCCAGTCAGTATATTTTAAGGGGTTGTCTAATGGCTAAGATTATGGTAACGCGCCTCCCTAAGATTTGAAGGGGCTTTTAAGGGAAGATATTATTACGCCGCTTTATAAATTATCTTCTACTTCCATATTAAAAACGGTAATTTATGAGATCTTTAATTAAATTTCGTTTGGCAAGACTTTGATGGAAATATCAATATCAAAGCGATTAATAATATCAAGAGACGCACTTAACAGTCTGGTATTAATCTGATTACAGCATCCAATCTGGAGCTATCGCAGCACTATACCAGCATGCGTAGCATGACCACTTCTATATCTACTCTACGAAGAGAAGACAAATCACTTTCTTAACAAAAAGTCATTCTTTTTTTGAATTTTGACATCTCGCCGTAGTAATCTTTCTACAATCTGTAATTTTGTGTACCGTTTCTTCCGTTTCTACAATGGCCATGCTTCGCATGCAGCACCCTAATTGCGTAACACATTATCAATCTCAATCTGAACCATTTTGAAGGATATTGATAATCCATTGCTTCATATGTTAGAATTTGTCTGCTCAACAACTTAAATTACGCAATGAATGTTGTTGAACTGTCAAAATGGAAGCCATTGCTCCTGTTAGTGTGTTACGCAATTACCCCGCAGTAATAACATTATCAACCTCTAAACGGAAATCGCTATTAGCTTCACAAAAGCATATCTCACAGCTAGCTACATAGCGGTATCCACATAATAATGATAAAAAGAACAATATTATAATATTACAGTTACAAATAGGTACCTACCTACATGTATAATAAGATATTGCCAAAACACAGTGCATATTTAGAGTATAAAATGATCAACCAAAAGTATCAAATAATACCTATATTATTTGATACTTTTGGTTGATTATTTTATACTCTTTGAAAAATATATTTTAAAGATTTTTGGCAACGTAAAACTTTGTTGTTTGAGTCAGTGAAGAAAACAGCAATCATTATGTTGTTAGTAAAAGCCATACAAAATATATATTTTCCTAACACTCGATATTTTTCTAAAGATTTAAAAACTGATGAATGTTTACCCTTGATCCACCGCGGCGCCACGACGTATGTCGTGTGCAAATGGTGTACAGTGGATACAATTGTTTCACTCGGCATACCTTTGAGTGGCAACAAACGTGACCGGTCCCGTCACGGTTCTGCATTGCGGCTTTTTGTGATGCCATACTATACTACCAATTTATTTTGTCGATTTATTGACTTAATTTTTTATTTTGAGGCTATGAGAAAACTTTAATGTTAATTTATTTGGGATTTTTTAACAAGTACTTACTAAAAAGCTTTTGCAACTCTTGGTAATTTCGTTGTTATTAATTTCGGTGATAATCGATAATGATTTTGTTATTTTCTGACGTAGCGTAGCAGTGCTACGCAGCGCCTACGCGGTTTCTACGTGGGGTCTACGTGGCGTTCAAGAAAATGCCAAAATAAAAGCGCGTTGTTGGATCTTCTACCTTCGGCGCTGAGCCGACCGTTGAAAATCCAACAGCACGCTTTTATTCAGGACTTAATTTGGGTGTCGTCTACTGTTAGTGGAAACGGGCATAGCATCGTCTACGCTTTGCATGCGTCCGACTAATGCCTTAAATATACCGCTGGACAAAAACTCAGTGCAATGCAAACACTGGAGTAATTTATGGTAAAAACAACTTATTGGCACTGGTTGGACTTTGTTGCGCTACAACAGCACGTCAATGTGTCCGCAAACCGCTTTTCACAAAAGTTTAAGTGAAGGATTTAATTTCTTAATGGCTTTTTTTCTTTGGTACAGAAAACTCTTGTGCATTAAAACATATGGCCACAATCCATATTATAATTACAAAAGTAACTCTGTCTGTCTTTCGGTCTGTCTGTCTGTATGTTGCCTTGTCACGCCGAACCCACTGAATGGATTTCAATAAAATCTGCCAAGGAGATAGATGGCATCCTGGAGAAGGACATTGGCTACTTTTTGTCTCAAAAATAATCCTACAAGGGAGTGATATAGGTAGGGGATGAAAGTTTGTACGAGTATAGGAAACTTAGCATTTCTTAAGTTAGGGATATGAAAATTTAAATTTATGCTTTTGATATGAAACAGAAAATTCTTTGTTTCAGTGTTTTTGTAAAATCATCCCCCAAGGTGATAAAATAGGGGATGATTTTAAAATTCACATGATTACCTATTGAAATTTTTGTGTACCTCTTTTAAGTGATTTAAGGAACTGAAAATATAGTTGTCAGAACCCGTATCTTGAGGTATTATTTATTTTAGTATTTATTTAATTTAAATCGGTTCACCCGCTTAAAAGTTATTACAATTTGAAGTTATAAAATAACTTATCCAATATGTAATATTAAATTAAATTATTATTATTTTTAAGATAAAGATTTAGAATCATAAAACCTGTTTAATAAAAATAAAAAGAGATTATATGCATTTATTATCTGGCTGTCTCCTTTACACGCTTTAATGGCTGAATGGGTTTGGATGAAAGGATCCTATTTATCCCGGTATCACGCGTTCCCGTGGGATAATTTCCGACATCCACGCGAGCGAAGGCGTGGGCAAAACCTAGTCCTTTATAAAATCCGCCATAGGGGCAGCTATAATTATGCATTAGATATTAATTAGGTATTAATAGAGAGACTGCCTCGTTGGACAAGTATTCGCTAGCGCTACTGCTAAACATGAGGTCCTGGGTTCGATTCCCGGGTCGGGCAAAGTGTTATTGGGTTTTTCCATCTAGAATTTCTCAGTAGCAACCCGGAGTCTTTGTGCCCGGTGGATGGCAAAAGGCTCGCTCCCTATTACATGGGACTTAAACATAACTGGCGAAATGTGGGTGTACTATAGGTAAGGTAGGTCTGCCTAACCCTTCGGCGAATACAAGCGTGATTTTATGTGATGTTATGTGTGTATTTATTAGAGAAAAATTATATTTCTACCGGCCTCAGTTGCACGATCGATGTAACCAGTGCTTAAGTATTGGAAAAGTTCAAGCTCTTCCAGTCGCGACCAATCAAGGACTTCAGAAAAGTTCATGCGATTTGTGAATTGACGTTTATCTTGGAAACGAAAGAAAGGGAAAGATAAGCATCTTGTTATAAAAGCTTTTATTGAAAGGTGAGAGCAAAAAAGAACCAGGAATATCTAGCGGATTCCAATTTTTCTTTTTTTTTAAGCTCTCTATTCAAAAGTTATGCAAACCTTTTGTAACAATAAAAAACTAAGTTATGACCAGTCAGTCAACTGAATAGAAATACAGTCAACCGCACATCAGTGGTAACACTTCCAATACGAAAATCGCCCTTACTGCTTCAATATAAAGGCGCTGTCCCTGTCAGTGTATAATTGTTACCACAAATATTTTAAAGCAAGTTAAAAGTTCTCGACGTGTTTTATCACGAATTTTTATTTTATTTTACTTACATTAAAAAAGTTTTCTGAGTATGTAATTTACTTTCATCAAAGCATTAGATCTAAACAAGTTTCAATTATTCTACATGCTTTAATGGATGCGTGGCTCGAGTAGGAGCTAAACTAGGTCCTAGAATTCAAGAAACAAAGATATAATGAAAGAGAAGACGATGTTACTCAGAAGCCTAGGCAAGTACCTACGTACAAAGGTAATATTCAGACGTCTGACACACGATAGCTATGGTCTGTTCCAAAAATATCTAATGAAAATCTAAATATATGGATCAGAAAACGTAACTACCTTACGTGTAGATGCCGATTCGTATTGCCACTTACAAATTGAGTGTTTTATTTGATTATTTGAATTATTAAACCTGAAATTCTAATTTTAATGTTTTTCATTTGACAATTGAGGTTAATTTGATAACCTCAATTTTCGTCTATGATTTTTTCAATTTAATAATGGTATTCAAACAATAATATAACAATAAAAACTAAAAAATTGGTGAGATATAAAGTTGAAACCTCCTAAATACAGGTGAACGTACTACCTTTTAGTATAATTGCGTACGAATTTAACCTGAACAGGGTTTGTTTACACTTTCATCAGATACTTTTGGAACAGACTATAGTTAAACGATAACTCTAATTGCAAGACTATAATGGAAACTGTCACTACTCACTACCCAAGATCTTCGTAATATAGGTGTAGTTATGGAGATGGGTAGTACTCAAGAACTTGGTAATATAGGTAGATGGGTGGCGGTTGGCAGGCAATAAGCAATTTCGCTCGCTACAAGCAATAGCCACTTGCGACACGTCACCATTTGAGACCGCAAGTTATTAGTGGGATGCGAGGCGATAAAGGCGGTCTGTGCGAGTTAATTTAGTATTACGTCCTTCTAATACCTATTTGGAGCGTATATGATAGACATTATATGCGTGCTTTTGGCGTAGAAATTAATAGGACGCACTAACCTAGGAGATATTTGATGATGTTGTGGCAGGGTCTTAGTCCCGTATTACAGAACCTCACTCAAGACTTAAGCATTACTTGGAACTAGTTTCAACCAATCAAATGGCTCTAAACTAGTTTTAAGTAACGCTTGAGTCGTGAGAGAGGTTCTGTAATACGGGCCTTAGAATGATACACTGATAGTCGACCGAAAACGGTAATAGTCAGAGATTATTTAAAAAGTAGGCCTTTACCTTGCAGTCTAACATCTCTAAGGTTACAACAATATATAGTCACTTTTATCGCTATAGATTAGCCTGTGACAAACACGGTAACAATAAGCTGACACGTCGTTTGTTCTAGCTCTGATTGTTTAGTTGTCCTCGGGATGTATTCAAATTGAATAACGAAGTGTGACAGTCGGCCCATTAGTCCGCCTGCAGCTACCAAACCTATCTCTGAATTATGGACGAATAAACCTCGTAATGGACGGTATTGTCGTGAAATTCGGAACACACTCTTGCGCTGCGATCAATCTGTAGCAATTAGTCCAGTACGTGAAGGTTTTACGGGTTTACGGCTATCGAATTTTGTGTTAGACCATTATACGGTTCTGGGTACTGAACAGCTCAAATCGGTGATTATGCTTAGCCAGCCGTTCATCGCCGATGTTGTACTGCAATTGATTTTGAATTAACGCTCAAGCTGTTCGTATAATGCCGTTCAAATTGTTGAATTTGTTGTCAAGCTCAAAACGTGCATCCCGTTTTGCATCTAAAACTAACACAACGGTCGCCAGTAATCACTGTGGTGTAGACTCTTTGTCTTTCACAATGGTACTTGTAATTAATCGATTCTCTCGTCGCTTCAATCGCAACATCGCTCTTGGCGATTTAAAAAACGGCTTCTGTCAACATGTCGCCGCGACACCCGACGAGCACACAAGTGCACACTGCACATGCCCAGGGCTTGTAAAACGTCAAAGTTTTTCTCAGTTACTGTGCAACCAATGACAGTCTATCAGAGGATACAAAACATTGTGGTGGACGCGACCCCGGCGGCGCGCGGCGGCACAATCATGTTGCGAGTTTACAGTGCGGGATCGTTTCACGCGCCGCCGCCCGCCGGGCCCTCGAGTGATGCGAGAAAGTTCCTTATTGCTTCCCACCGTATTCATCTCACCTGCCGATATTGTAATCCAGGAGTCTTTCATGCGATTGCTTCCGGAATCCCGGGCCAATTTTATCGCTTTACAATAAAAAAAGGAGAACAAAAACGTAATAAATTCAGATAGAAACAATTGGTTGCCTTTTTCAATTCGTAATTTCGAGATGTGTTTTCGCGGTTCGGTGGTGATGGGGTGAGAAATATTGTGAGTTAAATCAATACAGATCGTCAAGCTACTCTTCGCCATTATAATCGACATTACGAGTTGATATAAATAGGAATGCCAACCCACATCAGTGATGTGATATGTTCTGGAACCTTAACGATAATTAATTCCACGATATTTATGTACTGACATTAGACGAACACAAATGAATGATTATTGGTGAATGTCTTGAGTTTGAATAAGTAAGTAACCTTTTTAAAAAACAAGAGCGTACACGAAATCCCACTATGAGCTTCAGCGGGATTTGTTTCGATCAAACTTTCGTTTTATAAATCCTGTATTATGAATTCTGATTCAAAACAGAACAAGCTTTTAGTTTTTATCTCTAAAGAGAAATAACCGCTGGCGATATTTTTGAGCAAGCATTTTCAAATAACCTTAAAGGGACTCACCGAGATAAAGAGGATTATTCGCTTAACGTTTAGTTAATTGAATGCTATTATAAACCGCTTAGCCTAATGCAGGGGCACACGTCCTAATGGAATAAAAATAAATTTATTTCAAACGTACATAATTCATAACAAATTATAATCTATTTAGGTACAAAGTAATTTTTCATTTGATATGTTAATACAAATAACATTTTCCCAAGAATTTACATTTTAAATCTTTTGTGTGGATAAAACCACTTTATCCAATAACACTTTAGCCGTTTCGAAAATATCTTCTAATAATAATTCAATGTTATCCCGTTTGTGCGAGAAGTACGCACGACGACTACACTGTAGTGTCAGTATAAGCTTGGAATTATATTATAATCTAATTATATTATTTATTATTTATAAGCCTGGAATTATATTATAATCTAATTATATTATTTTATTAATTATATTATTATCTTCTCTCATTGTATGGAAAGTCTTATAAACAATGCGAGGTCAACTGTACAGCTTGGTGTGTCGCTGTGTATATAGTCACGGAAATGACTGGTCAAACAAATTGATACCTTAATTCAATTTACCGTATCATATAGCCATTTCATGTAACCGTAAAAAAATTACCGTTGTAATTTAAATATATGTATGTACAATTTAAGAGGGTGCACACGGGTCCACTAGCACCACTCCTTTAAAATAATATTATCTCGTGACTGAGAAGGAATTTTGAATAACGGCTCAATAAGCTGGTAAGTGTGTCTAGAATTTTCTAATACCTTTTATAAACTTTCATATTGAGACACGAAGCAACAAAATACGATCTAGAGGAATGTGGCCGCTTTTCTTTAGATCGAATTTTGTTGGTTCGTTTTTCAATATGAACGTTTAATATATGTGTGTGTGTGTGTGTGTGTGTGTGTGTGTGTTGTATATGTGTAATATTAATATCATTTCATTAAAAACGTCTAACGGACCTCTGCAAGTTGGCTTTGGCCCCTCGTATGCCTTCCAAAGGCCCGGGACCCCAGGGTCCTGAGAAATGTCACGAGACAATAATAATAGTGTAATGTAGTTTTGGTAAATAAAATATTCCAAAATGCATATTTAGTAACAAGTTCGGTAGAAAAAACTGAGCAGTAAACTAAATAAAAATTAGTCATGACAAATATTCAAATGGGTATTTAAAGACTAAGACTTTGACTTTTTTAAGACTGTGGCTGATAGGATCTCATCCCCGCTTTGAAGGGTCCTTTGTGAAATCAGTCATCTAATCATAATTTTAATTTCCATTTTAATTTTTAACCGACTTCACAAAAAGGAGGAGGTTCTCAATTCGACTGTATTTTTTATTTTTATTTGTATTAAGCTCAGAACTTTTTTCTGGGTGAACCGATTTGGATGATTCTTTTTTTATTTGAAAGCTGGTGCTTTACATGTGGTCCTATTTAAATTTGATCAAGTTCTGACCAGAAGTTTTTGAGTTATCCTTTATATTGCGTATTTTTTCCACTTAGTTTATATTGATGATGTTTTAATAATTTCCTGTCACGGTTATTTACATATCAAGTAGTGGTATACGAATGTGTGTGGGGTAGGTACCACAACTAAAAAGTGAAAAATAAAAACTTTTTTACAAAAAAAGCAACCGACTTACTTACAAACGACTTACTGCCGAACTATTTATCTACCTGTCCATTCCATCGGATATCTATGGTCCATTTCAACATTATTACTGGCCATTAATTTATTACACTACTTGAATATTTTTTGTACTGACATTGTAGGATGAAATAACCAACCAATTTTTTTTTTATTATTGCTCATTTTTTACTGACGAACTAATTTAACAACCGCCAAAAAATTAAATTACTGCCCATAATTTTTTTCAACTGGTTTTAATAACCTCCCTAATGTTTAAATAACAGTTGTAAAAATTATCACCCAAAAAAAAACATAAAATCAAAAAGCAATTCGCATATTTAAATAAAACAAATAATATGAGAATATGAAACGCGTAAGGTTGTGGTGACTTGAGCATTGTTCCCCTTTCCTTTCAGATCACAACATTAGGAGCTGAGTGAAGAATCGCCTCAGGCACTAAACATTCTCTGAGTTGGCATCAATCATAGCTTTTTGTGGGATACGGTAACAAAGCCAAGTGTGTGTCGTTATCAGGTGACATTATGCATGAGCTTATATGATTTAGAACTAAGGATACAATCTTAATTATATTTGGTGTGGAATACAAATAAGTCGCTTACAACCCATAATTTCTTGAAACACAGTTGTTTACCACTAGGAGTTGTTACGTGAGAGAGTAACCACGACTACTATGTTGGAATTTTTTCGAATACTAGAACAATAACTAAGTTGTTATCCACCTAGATAAAAGATAGTAAGATAGTTGTGGTATTGAAAATACATAGATATGTAGCGAACCACATGCGAGCTAAGCGTCACACTGACGTCACCCAAAATCCTGCATCGCGCAAGCAGAGTTTACCGCGCAACTAGCATATATACAACGTCCCGACATCAAACGTCGGGCAGTTGCCCACCAGACACGACACCCGTCTGGTCGGAGGATCCTCCCTTTCCTATGAAGGTATGAGTGAACTTTACACCACATACCTCTATAGATACATAGATTGTTTGATTACAAAGAAACTAGGAACCACCAAGTTTATTTAGGTATTTATTAAGGAAAGTTAAAAACAAAGTCACAACTAATATTAAAATTCGACATCTTTTAACTAGCTTGCACAACTAAAAGTGAGAAGTTTGTAAGCTTGATGCTAATGTAAGGCTCCGTATTTTTCTGAAACACAAAATAAATATGTGCTGCTCTAATACACTCTTCGGAGTTCGGTTAACAACCTCAGCCTAGTTAATGAGCGAATCAATCAAAGGTAAACTGAGCACAGCTTGCGATTGATTGATGATTTTGTGCGGAACTTAATTGAGCAATCAGTTGCGAACGCTCTTCTGGGTAGGAGAGTATTTGCACGTATGTACCTGTATAGGTAGGTAGTGCATGTAGGTATATGTTATACACTTATACATCCGTGCCACAGAAGAGATGTGCACAGAAGGCCGACTCTATACAACGAGCAAAGGCAGGCGCATCCACTTTTAGACACGTAGGTTCGTACGGCGATCTCAAACTGTCTCAAACGAATGCCAGTCTCGAGTACGTTTGCACTCGATGTACGCCCTACGACACATTAAGGTCCTGCCGGGGCTGCGGATTGTTCGAAAGAGTTACCGTGGCCCTGGCGCACAGGCAACTGAAGGAACACGGGTGGGTTTTAGTCAGTAAGAGTCTGACACGCCCTTCCGCTCCGCCCAGAGCGGGAGGGGACATTTGATGGTTTTCCACCCAAAAAAAAAAAAAAAAAAACGACACATTAAGGTATACATCTATATATAGGTACTAATAACAAAGCTAAAGAGTTTGTATGTTTGTTTGAAAGAGCTAATGTCTGGAATTACCAATGTGTTTAAAAAATATATTTTTGGATTTAATAGCCCAATTCTTGAGGAAGGCTATTTAACATCACTCTAGGGTGAAAACTAAGTAATAGCGCAGGCGGGCGACGCGATGCGACGGGGTGGGTCGGGAGAACAAGAAATTTCACGCGGGTGAAGACGCGGGCAGAAGTTAGTATATACTAAAATATGTTTGATAAAGCTGAATATTTTTTTGTTTTTTTGTTGAAGACGCTAATCTCTAGAACTACCAGTCGGATCAGCTTTTTGTTTGTTGCGTTTGTTATCCCAATTCTTGAGGAAGGTTATCGGCTATTTAACATCACGCTACGACCCTAAGGAGCCGAGCAAGAAGAAAAAAAGTGAGAAAGAACGCTAAACGAAAACGAAGTAAAAGCGCGTGCGGGCGATGCGGGACTAGGTGGGTCGGGAGCCGAAATTTCACTCGGACGATGTCGCGTGCAGAAACTAGTTTCCAATATAAGCGATCTCTCATTGTAGGTACAGAAAGCTTTTAAGCCTAGACAATGCTAATGCGATGTCAGCATATACTGGAAATGTATAGCTTTTTGTATCGTGTGTAGTTGAGAAATTCCTAGGTACTATATTTATGTGCGTGCATTTGGTCATAGATCACTGTATGCAGCTGACCCTCTGTACCTGTCTATTCTGTGTCCGTGCTCTAATAACGTCCTCGTTAGCGACACTTGTATCCGCCGGTACGACTGAGCTACCGGTTGGGAAATAGGAACAGATGCGCTAAACGATGACACGACATCAGATCCTTGATCAAAGGGTCCAAAGAGAGAAATGACATGCCTTCATTATTAGTAGTGCACATTGCTCGAATGTCAATAAAATTACTGATGCCGCGAAGCTTTTTTTTTCATTGCTTACGGCTGCATAGGCTGAGTTATTTTTTTTTCAAAATCTGTGAATTCAGATCAAAATTAAGTACAGTCAAGAAGTTAAGTACAGTGTCCTGAGACCGTTTTCCTATAGCTACAACGGCTAAGGTATAACGGCAACGGCTATATGTATACCCAAGTATATTTACAATTTCAGAGGAGCTTAACTCACAAATTAACATTTGCCATTCAGTGAACTCGGACTTCAATTAATTTGAGGTTTCGACCGTCTCGAAAGATAAATGGAACCAATTTTGTATTAAATTAATGCAACATGTGACTACATTTCAGGTCGGTTAACACGGACAGATTACATTAACAATATCAACCTTAATGAAAATTCCAAAGCATGTACTTGAAAGTCCTTGTAAACTTATGTTGGCACGTAGACGTTTGACGAAATCGAATCAAACATTTATACAAATATATTCGAATATTATTCAACGCCAGTGCGAGTTAGTATGAATTTGATATGCGGGAATATAATTGAGTTAATTAATAAAATCTTGACTTACTTGACATGCGTGGATCGCGACCGTGCGTGAAGTGTTCCCTAATTGAATCGCTGTCTTTATCTATTTATTTACATAATGCGTGGGTTTGTATGTGGGGACCGTCTGACGTGACATAACCCACAATACTGCCGAAATGAGCCCCGTATTTTTTTTTTTCAGTGGAGGTATTTTGAAAAGGGGAACCCAGCCGTCGCTTCGCCCGCATTGAACATTTGAGTTTTGTCTTAATAAATTCGAGCAAATTGTTGTGAAATTGGACGTTCTTTGTAAAAATCGTATGATTTGAAAATTTCCGTTTTAGGTAGGTATCAGAGATTTGTTTTGTTTGTCGGAAAATATTGTTTGGAACGAGAGCTCGTGATTCTGATGATACTATACGTTTATTTGATCAAATAACATTTGAGGCACCAAGTACTTATTTATAATTACCCAAAATAGGTCCGTCCTGAAAATTGAAAAGCGTTGTTCAAGGAAAATGTTTACTTTCAAATCTGTTATCGTTGTAGAAAATAAAAGACACGGCTAAAAGATACACGCGCCTAAGTTTGTGAAAAGAATTTTAATCACAATTGTGAGTCAGCAACGAAACGCTCACCCTCATTAACATGGAAAGGAAGAATAATTAAAACTCACGAAAAAGTCGCGTCGTGTCTTTGAAACTCAAATTACAGCTTCCTGCAAAAGTTAAAAGATTCCCATACGTGCCGAAACGATGTTACATTTATCCTTAGTAGGGCTGCCAGGTTATCACGAACATGACTTTCACCAAAGAGATTTCGTCTATATCTTTGCGTTTCAGATCCATATTAAAATAAGCGCTGCCCTAATGGGCAATGGGCAATGAATGTCTTTGCTAATGATATTAGGTCTTTACCTATGAAATTGCCGTTCTGCAGTACTGGCCATTTCAAATCAAAATAATTTTTGTTTGGCTATGAATTCTAATTTCAAATTAATTTTATTTTAAAAACATGGATTTTTTTTTCTAAAAGTAGTCATTTCTTTATTGATTAGTGTTACATTTTCATCGCATTTCAATCTTTTTCGTCATCATGGATACGTTAAAAATTCGAGTAATTATGGAATATGAGTACCGTCGTGGCAGCAACGCGGCACAAGCGGCACGCAACATCAACGACGTTTACGGAGCTAACTCTAAAAACCAACGCACCACCTGTTATTGGTTTGCTCGTTTCCGTTCTGGAAATTTCGACCTGAAAAATGAACCTCGCGGTCGTCCGAAGACTTTGGTCGACAATGACGAATTAAAGGCGATTGTGGAAGCTGATGATACACAATCTACGGCTGAATTAGCAGCAGCTTTCGACGTTAGCGTCAAAACAATATTGGTCCATTTGCGTCAAATTGGCAAGGTAAAAAAGCTTGACAAATGGGTGCCCCACGAACTCAATGATCGCCAGCGCGAAGTACGCGTCGAGACGTGCCTTGCACTGCTCAACAGACACACAAATGAAGGAATTTTGAACCGCATTGTTACCTGCGATGAAAAATGGATTCTGTTTGATAACCGTAAGCGCTCAGCAAGTTGGTTGGATCCTGGTTCAGCACCTAAACAATGCCCTAAACGAAAACTTACCCCTAGAAAAGTGATGGTCACTGTTTGGTGGTCTAGCGCCGGTGTGATTCATCACAGCTTCTTACCAAACGGGGTGAGCATTACTGCAGATGTGTACTGTGAAGAACTGAACACAATGATGGAGAAGCTGGCGCATCTCCAACCAGCATTGGTCAATCGCTCGTCTCCGCTGCTCCTGCACGACAACGCGCGACCTCATACTGCACAGCAGACGGTCTCCAAGTTGCAAGAACTGGGGTTGGAAGCTCTCCGTCATCCGCCCTACTCACCAGACCTTGCGCCTACAGACTACTACTTTTTCCAGAATTTGGATAACTTCTTGGCGGGAAAAAAATTTAATACCCGAGAGGCAGTACAAAATGCCTTTGAAGAATTTGTTGCCTCCCGTCCAGCTGATTTCTTTAAGAAGGGCATCAATAAACTGCCACTGCGATGGCAAAGATGCATTGATTGCATGGGTGATTACTTCGATTAATACAAATAAAAAATTCATGAAAAAAATTCGTTTAAATTTTTTCATACAAAACGGCAATTTCATAGGTAAAGACCTATTATTAACCAAGCAATTAATCAAGCCAGTCAATCTCTTTACCAAAGACAATCGAATTGTATGTGGTTTAGTGGTGTGCCTACTCGGGGACCTAAAATTGCGCATTTATTAGTAATTTCTATACATTATTATTACCTGTTATTGGTACCTATGTCCGTAAATTGTTCGGTTTTGCCGAGACGTCCTGGAGTTAACCACGATTGCACCAAAACTGCGCAATTAATTGCCCATGTAAGCGCATCTTAAGTGTTAGACCGCGTTCAGAACAAACGTAAAGGCTCGTACACACTGGCACGATGCGACGCCCGACACAAAGGCACCGCGCGTCGCGCGACGAGCGTCGACTTTGTGTAGCGCTGTCGCGCCGCGCCTGTCTGTGGGAGCCTTAACGCTCACTCACAGTCAGCAGTCAGTCGGTGGCTGACGTTATTTCATAGAATTGACGCTCACAATCGGCGGCCTAATATACGTTTAGAACGGACGTGGTATTACACTTTGGTTGATTTACTCTCATGTGCACAATATTGTCCATCAGTGTCCTCCCCTCTAATATGGCTATACTAGCGAGTTTCGCAGCAAAGTTGGAGTTGGCTGTTCCTCCGCCTGAAGCAACGGCCAAGTGCACGTGATCGCGAGATCTTCTAACATAGGAAAGTGCTCTAATCAGCTGCTCTTTAACATGAACTAGTTTAAAATTTTACCTAATACTTATTTTGCATTATAACTACCTACCATAAGATATAGGTAAAGCCGTTTAAATTGCAGAAAATTAGATTGTATATTAGCTCAAAAGGTTTGAAGGTAAAATAAATAATAATGCCTACTCACTATTATTACTATAACGCACTTAGGTATATACAGAAGTGCAATCTTTCGAGCAGTGTATTTTTAATAACTAAACAGCTTCACCGTAATGCATAAGCAAACTAAAAATAAAAAAAACAGTAAATATAAGAAAAGAATCGTTTCTTTTTTTTTCAAAAAACTTGAAACTTAGACTTAAAGTTTAAAGCAAAGAATACGAAAAACGACTTCACAATAATTCACACGAAACGCAGCTCTTAAACAAGAAGAAAAAGTTTGCAGACCGCTATTTTTCTCCAGCGTCTAGCTCTAAAGAAAAACAATGTAAACTTTGACCTTTGGCAAAGCTCAAATGTAATTAATAGGTAGGTATACTTATGTGCCTATTTACAACTTAGCAGAGTATACGCCTTCTGTATAAATTTCAGTCAGTTTTTATAAGCACTTAGATGTTAATTTATACCAAAAATTTCATAACTTAACATATTATCAGCCCCACACCCTCCACACACACCACACACCCACACACCCACATTTCGCCAGTTATGTTTAAGTCGCATGTAATAGGAGGCGAGCCTGTTGCCATCAATCAGGCATTTCATAACATATATTTTATAGGGCTTAGGTAGATACTGTTCTCGTCGCAAGAATTTTAATAAGTTTATAATATCTAATTGAAAGCAGCATAAGAGCTACAGTAATAATAATACTACAGCGGGGTGATTGCGTTACACACTAAAAGTAGGAATGGCTTTCATTTTGACAGTTCAACAACATTCATTGCGTTTTCTACGTTGTTGAGCAGACAAATTTTTCGTACATATGAAGCAATGGATTAGCAATATCCTTCAAAATGATTCAGATTGTGATTAATAATGTGTTACGTAATAAGGGTGCTGTACTGTTTCAGTATAGTCACAATAAAAATTTGCACTCGCCCAACAAAATGGCAAAAGTTTTGTTAAAAAAAAAATCTGCAACCTTTAAAAAAATATTGTATTGTGCTTATAACATGACTAGCTTCTGCTCGCGAATTCTATGAAAATATATCCTATGACATTTGGCAATACTGTAGCTTCCCATTAGTGAAAGAATTTCCGGAATCAGATGAGTATTTCCGAATATTACTCCCCTACGTACAAACTCACAAATATAACATTATAAATGATTTTATTTCCGTAAGTAGGTTTTTACAAACACTTTTAGACATCAATCATATTTTAAAAACTAGATGAGGTCGGCATTTCCTACCTGACTACTCTAAGAAGAAAGGCCGAAACAAACTCAGAGGTCACAGTCTCTTATAAAAAGACACAATCTTGGTCAGATCATGTGAAGACCATGTAGATTAGTGTCTGAAATGGTCTTTTGAGGAAAGAACTACACAAATTGAATGGACCTGTTCAGTCAGTGTAAGTATTTGTCAGCAATCGTGCAGCTCAACTCAGAACTTAAGGAGCTCAACGATTCGACGAACAATACCAAAGAAAGGACATTTGGGTAGGCCGCATAAATTACTCAAACTGCTAAACCATGATTAAGATTAAAACTAAAGTAAAAAAATTGTATATAATATAGTATAGAAATATTAGATATTGGGGTGTCTGCGACCTGACGTTTATTACATTACAGGTTGTGTATAGCCTCCGGCCCTGGTTCAGGCCATGGTACGGAGCGAGAGGGAATGGGAAGCCGTCACCTCCTTCTGCGAAGCAGTAATGCTCGCGAATTAGGTGGCGGAGCGCGTGAAGGAGAGGCAATCGTTGCGCCCTCACGCCCCTAGTCGCCACAGGAGAAGACACCCTGGGCGCCGCGAGTCGATAGCCGACTCCCGGCCACCGTAGGCGCGGGCTTGCGGACGGCGAGCAGTGGGCAGCTCGCCGTCCGGTAAGGACCAGGCCCTGGTCGACGGCGCGTCGTGTTCCACGCGCGCCTCAAAGAGAGGTCAGCATCATTGACGGGGTCCGATAGGGCCAATGCCTGCCGGAGTCGCGGATTATTCGAAAGAGTTACCATGGCCCTGGCGCACAGGCAACTGAAGGAACACGGGTGGGTTTTAGTCAGTAAGAGTCTGACACGCCCTTCCGCTCCGCCCAAAGCGGGATAGGTCATTTAATGATTTCCAACCCAAAAAAAAAGGTTGTGTATAGCCGCAAACACAAGGACAAAGAAAATAATATACTAAATACTTAACAGAACATAAATATCACAGCAGAGTACACGGAGCACGTGACGTCATTAAATTAATTAACATTAAGCTCATTGATCAAGCATAATCAGACAATTACGTCGTTGCGACAAAGGAAACCAATATCGGATCTGTAATAATGAGCACGACAATTGAAATAATCTGTCCTGATAACGTTGAAAGAGATTTACCATAATAAAATAAGTTGGTTTCACTTTTTCTTTATAATAAAAAAGGACACGTGACTTAAACATGACTGACGAAATGTGGATGTCCTCCAGACCGAATTTCGGCCATGGCGACTAATCTCAGCGGAGACCAGCCTTCGGCGCGGGTGATGTTATAGTGCACAAGTGTGTGCGCAGATACAGGTGCACTCTCTCTTCGCTCAGTCTCATTAGGACTATCAGTCCAATCATGTTATAGTGCACAAGTGTGTGCGCAGATACAGGTGCACTCTCTCTTCGCTCAGTCTCATTAGGACTATCAGTCCAATCGAACGGCAATCCGACACGACCGGAGAGAGATCACGCGCATGGCCAACGGCTTAACGTGCTTTCCGAGGCACGGGGGCACACCGCCAACTTCCAAAATACGACTCCGGGTTTCTTAGTTTCTTTCTATTATACAGCTTACACGAAGACTTTCTATGCTGATTCTGGATCGACGAAAAGCACATGGAAGAGATTATCATAACCCGACAGATGGATAAGTGAAAATTGCTGAGAATACTGCTGCTCATTCTCACACAACAATATCTTAGTAACCTCAACGTTGTATGAAGACCCCGCAAGAAACCTCATTAACAATACGACTTGATAAACCAATCTTCGTCGGTAACTATTAGAAATTAACTTTTTTAAAGGGTATTTCACAAACTCATGTTCCTGTCCTATACAAAGTTGCTGAAACATGACGCCCAGAATATTTTTCTTACAAGATTCACCAAACAACGGACTAGCATAGAAAAGACCCGAAAATTACTATGCTATTAACTATAACGATGCCCGATGGTTCCCAACAAAAATAATTGTATCCTCGTACAAAAGCCTCGCTCATTCCTCCTTCAGTTACCAACAGCACCCCACCTCCACAACTGATTAGTTCCTGCGGACGTCCATAATCTTATAACAGATAAACCAATTTGTGCCATCCCTGTTTGGCTCTGACAAGCGAATAATTGACTGAATGGAGGCAAACAATCGGAATGTAATAAATATACGTTGTTAATAACGATCACGATGGCATTGTCTTCGGCTTTTGTGCTGACGATGACGGTAGAAATTGGTTGAGACGACGCGACGAGAGGCGAATTACTTGGTATTATTGATCGATGTTTACTATTATGATAACTAATGATTAGTATATATACCCGATTCCCGACAACCCTTTTATGAGTAGGTAGGTACCTATACGTATAACTTATAGTCAATTATGTTGTACTTATGTCAGCGGCATTATGAAGCTAAGTCCTGCAGCAAGAACTAAATCCAAATAACTTGTGTTGTGAATAAATATACTTTTTATTCGAAATAGATCAGTTAACACCCTTTTATTAACCGTGCTAATTTGAAGTTATTTTCGCAACTAAGTCATTAGGATATTTTCACATTATACCTTACCTAGACTTCCAATAGAATTTCCAGAGAAAAGTCTGTATTCTATTTTTCCGTCGTAAACTACGTTAAACCTCCTGGTTTTTATACGTTTTCTTTCCTTAACTTTATTTAACGTCTATAGTGAATAATAAAAACTCATTAAACCGTCTTTTGCAGCATAAAATGTACTGACTGGAGGCTCCTACCTCTAAACTTCTTGAAATTTTAATTTGCTTATTTGCATTAAGTTCAAACTCATTTGTCGTCGCGGTAAAGCGTAATCTGAATTTCTTTTGAAGTAACTGTGTCAAACGAACAACATTTTACAGAACAGCAGTGTATTTTATACTCTCTGTAAAAGTGCGAAGTAACAATAATTGTGTTTAATTAAAATCGCAAACAGTACGACAGATTAATTAAGACAAATAAATATATTCAGTTCTGGTAACTACAACGGGAATATTGTGACGAAACCAATTTTCGTGAGCATTCATTCGTAAAAAGCGTTCATGCATGCCTTCTGTGAAGCACTTCGCGTCCGATTCATCAATTATTTTCCTATTTTTACGTGTTTCGCCATCGGCCCGACGAGTATGTCCAACACCACAGCTATGGCACAGACATGCGCCTCTCTATGTAATTGGAGCGTCAATATTCGTTCGCAGAACGCTTTGCATATTTCATAGCAGGAGTGTAGTAGGCCTTTGAAACTTTGCAAATGAAGGTAGGAATGGAGGTACCTTAGTACATGATGTAGTTCAAATGTCAAGAACAACTTGTATAACGCGTTGTATTTGTTGGCATTGTGTCAGGCATCTATCTTAGCATGCTGATCTGACAAGGGACAAATGTTCATCGTCTCATGCAATTGTAAGAGACAAGTAAAGGAATGAATCATTAGGATGCAGCTCGTAAGTGATCGACCGATGCGATGTCTATCGCTGATTGCGCATTGTTCGGTCCTTTCAACGAAGACTTGCTATTTGCAACTCACATGCTAATGAAACTTGCACATTCACTATTCAGAGTAGGATTGTGATGTAGAAATGCTATATTGCTATTCATTTGTTTCTACATATTATGTACAAATATATCTACATAAATGAACGATACGTATGAGAACTGTCTGCCTATTTATTTCAAGTTTTGCTGCCAATTGAAGGGAAATAGGTTCTTAATAGATTTCATCCGTACCACTAATGCCTCGTTACATTTCAATATCCAAAAATCGTATGTTGATAGGGTAAAAGACGTGGTTTTTACGTTCGTTCTATATATTATTTCTTTTTTTATCGGGTTCAACATAAGTTTTAAATGTGGACTCCTTAATGTTTTCCAATACCAGGATCCATATAATATGCCTTCATATTATGTTTATCCGCATATTATGTTTCTCCAATCTAATTGAAATCGATATTCTTGTGTAGTCAAGAATCTCAATTTCTACTTGGCACATACCTACATAAATCTTAAATCAGTATTTGTCATGTTACACAATGTACTTCGGAGCTCAGTTCGCCGTTTGTGCCAACAGCTTCTGGGCTCAGTTCGCCGTTTGTGCAAACAGCTTCTGTGGTGATCAAAGTGCAGTTGTTGTTTTTGACGTGCTTACATGTAGCGCACTTTGTTAGCACGCTGTAATTTGTCCCGATACAGCAGTTCAAGGTGTTGCCTGTTGCAGATCAAACAGCGACTAATTCGCGTCGATTAATAATCGTGACACGTCATTTTATGTCCAAAAATAAATGCTCGTACTTAATAACGTCGAAATTACAATAAAACATTCTAATTTGATACTCAGACAGAGCATTCACAACAACCTTTATCAATAAGCGTAAATAATTCTCATTGTGTAAGGAGAATAACCCAGTATGAAATCTTTGGTATACCTAAAGGAGAATAGACCCAACCAACCCTTTGAGTGGTCTTTCGCGATCGAAATTTAAATATTCCCGATATTTTTTTCTCCTGAAGCTTTTCATTTTCTCGTTGTCTTTGGCTTTAATGATTCTATTAGGGGTAAGAATTCGATTTAGCCAGCAACACTGATCGAGTAAATCAATATTGCCGAAAATTGTTTTGCGATCGTCGGCCGATAATTTAATTATTTTGGGATCCAATTTAACATGGCTATTGTTTGGGCCGCTTACACTGGCCGCCACAGATGTGATTACCCAGCCTGGACTGTAGCCCTCTGTTTGAGTTAATCTCCAATATTGTTGTTCGTCAGTTACACTCTCGGCCCGATGATGTGTAACATATTGCTGTTGACTAACACTGGGTAGAGGGATAAAGGTACTGATAATATTAGTGACATTGGTTTGTTAAATCGTGATTAAAGTTTACCAATCAACATGTATCGTAAAGCGTTTTGTTTTAACGCATAGGTACAGTTACGAGCACTTTTAAATATACACACATCAAAAGTATTTAGGGATCAAAGTATAGAAAAAAAAATTGCCCTATTGAAATTAAATGAAAACGTCTATTTAGATTAATAAAATAAAAAGTTTTTATATGTGGGGATCGATTAAGTACTCTCTGCTTTGGCATTAACAAAGACTTATCGCGATTTTTGCTTATGCTGGATTTCTCACCTTAGTTAATCCTGAAATTAAAATGTGATAAAAAGATAAAATAAAAGATTTAATGGTTTTTATTGCGTAAAATAAACAATTAGTAGTCTGTATTTCCGCCGTTAACGCGTATAACACAATCGCAGCGATTCGGCCGACTCAATATGAGTTCATCCAAATTACGTTGAGGAATGGCCGCCCACGTCCGTTGTAAAAAGCGAAAAAGATTTTCTGGTGTGTGTACGGCATCCATATGTGGCAGAGCTCTTCTTTGAAGCATATCCCATGCGTGCTTAATAGGATTCAAGTCTGGCGATTGGGCAGGCGTTGCTATTAGCTAGCCTGCGGCAAGTGTGTTTGCAACGACTCTGGCAGCGTGTGGACGTGCATTATCATGCATAAGCAGAAATGAAGCACCAAATTGGGTCCGCAAAGGAATGACATCTAATATAATCGTTTCAGCGTAAATCTGTGCATTGAGATTGTCTCTGATTCAAATCAGTTCGGTTGTTCCGCTAATCCAAATACCCACCCATATCATGATTGTTCAACCACTGTATGCATGGACTTCCTGGCATGATTTTAAACGTTTTTGGTGTGCAGGGATCCTCCAATACCGAGTGCGTCTAGTAAACAGAAGCGAGAATCGACAGAGAAACACACAAAACGCCACTCTTCTGTCCAATTTCTGTGATCACGAGCCAATTGTAAACGGGCTCTGCGATTGCGGAGCTCAAGGTAGCGGCCTTCGGGAACGGAGATTGACTTCATGCAAGCGCTTTTTTATAGTTTGAACGCTTATTAACATCCCTATAGAGCTATGAAGCCTCGTAACCAATATCATCGCGGTCATTGTACGATTTCGTCAAGCAGTAATTTGTATGTAACGATCTTGCCTGCGTGTGGTGATGTGAGCTCGTGTTCCAGGTCGCTATGCTGCGCTGCCAGTGATGCGGTAACGTGTCCAAAGTCGACTTATAACACTCTGCGTAGTGCCCAGAGCTATTGCCACAGCACGTTGCCAAGACCCAGCTTCCAAAATTTCCACGGCTCTGATCTTCTCGGCTCAAATGACGTCTTCTCTTCAGAATAACGTTCTCTTGTATTGATTCAATTCAGAAGTACGGCAGAAATTTTACTGATTTGGCCTCAAACCCGTTGCAGGATTATATAGGAATACGACTTGACAGAAGATATTCATCTTTTAACCGAAATTCAAAACCTATTCCCTTTTCAAATGACGTTTACTAAAAAAAGTATCCATACGAGTTACAAAAAATACAATAAAAATGTAGCGGTATCTTCATCGCCACATGCGGGCTACACATCATACTGACGTCACGCAAAATCCTGCATCGCGCAAACAGAGTTTACCGCGCAACTAGCATATATACAACGTCCCGACATCAATCGTCGGGCAGTTGCCCACCAGACACAACACCCATCTGGTCGGATGATCCTCCTTTTTCCATAGAGTTTGAGTGAACTTTACACCCTGTTCCTCATACCTCTATAAAAAAATCGGATTTTTAGTAACTATATAGCAAAAACGTGCTTGATCACTAGACACTTCTGATGTGTGTAAATGTAAACACTCAGCAAAATTGAAAAGTTAATTTCGCGTTGAGTAACGATTGCAACTTTGAGATGAGACCTATTTCACAACAGTATGGGTTCCAAAATGCTATGTTCCTAACAACATACGATTATTACAATCAATACAAGAGGAGAAAACCACTTTTAAAAGATATCTACACTCGTACATATCTCATGCACACGCTCGTGAATGTACCTGCCAGCGGCAAATTCAATCATGCGTATGTTATCAACGTCGAATGAAGCTGAACATTGAACAACATACTAAACAAAATAAAAAGGGCCCGGGAAAATGTAAGAACATTTAACCAGCACATTTACTCTATGGGAGCAAGGAAGCAAAAACCGAAAGTAAACGCAATCTCATTAGACGAATAGCCCTCCGACCATCCGACCTAGCAATATTTTCCCCAAAAAACTGGTGTTGCCAAAGATAAAGTCTAACAATTGTACGCAGCAAAGGATCCTTCGAGTTCTTGGGTGTACCATAAACACTTACCCTTGGTACAAATTACAATAGGCCCAGTATATGTTGACAGCTCATTGCGGCGCTGTTTGCATAAGCAAATGTCAATAAAATGTCAATTTTAGTACGTTTCAATTTGGTTCCGTATCTCGCCGCGTGCCAAGAAATACTGGGCCAGTGTAATGTTGTTTATTATCTGTCCTCTCATTGTCTATTCCTCTGTCGATGTCGCAGAGAACCAGTGAACGTAAGCGGAATCCAAAGGCAACTTTTTAATTATTTTCGATTTGTGCCGAAACTTTTTTTGGATGCCTCAACTGTACCATTAAGTACGGCGCCTGAATTTCAGTGCAATCGATTTTGGGATTAAAAGACGAGGAGATAAAGTCTGAAATAATATAATTCAGCCCAGTCGTATGTACCTACATAATAAAATAACAACACAGTATATTTATCTGAATCTTGTACCTATTTATAAACGCTTTAGTTTATACTTGAGCAAATATCTGTAATACGGTAAGTATTTGGATATCATGTATTCAGAAATAATAACATGAGGGAAGCTTATCTTGGAAGAGGGGCTGTTCAATGTACATTATTGTACATATATTTACGATGGGACATAGAAACCTTTATACATATTTATTGTTTTGGAAAACTTTGCGTTACCCACATCTTGTTGTCCGTAACTCAACGACGACGTGTTCTTTTTAACTTGTTATATTTGTGACATATTGTTGAAAAATACTATCATTAACGGCATACCTACGAGTACGTAAATGTCTATTAACTGCTCCCAAATTAGGATGTTTTTTATTTTTTTACATACTTCTTTGATATCTTCTCATTATTTGACATTATATACTTACCTACAATTCTCATTTCAACTCTTTATTAGTGGTTAAAATTGCAATCATGTCATTTGATTTAAATACGTTTTTATATTATGATTTTATTTACCTTTTATATAGATTATTTTATATTTTGTGAATGTGAGGACATTGTAAGTCTTGTTGACTATAGATTTGTAGAAAATGTTCTATTTTATTAAGTACCTGGCTTACTAGTTGACACACTGTCCTCCCCTACCTATTAACACTATATCTAATTCGAAAAAATTGTAAAAGCCAATTATTTTTAAAAGAGTAACCGTGGAGGTTCTTACCGGCTCTTCTCCATAGAAAACGACCATTTGGAACCGTGCACCTAGCTTCTGACGTTTCATAAGTGCCCATGTAGGTTTATGTGAAATAAAATATTTTACTCAAACATGCTTGAAATTCGAGCATTATATTGACAACCTTCTTCGAGATAAATCGAAAATGCTGTACTGGTCAAATATATGCGAGCAGCGCCCGGCAATGTTAATATGAAAATCCATATCTGTCGTGTTTTAGTAGCCGAATAAATTACTATGAAAACTCATGTCTGTCTGACTTCTAATTTTAATGGAACGTATTTTTTACTTCGACCCATGGTAACCAAGGAGCTAGCTTACAAGTATCAATCATTTTATTTAAATCTCGAACTGGCTTAGCAAATAGAGCTGTTTAAAGTGAAAAAGAAACAAATTGACATATTGGCGCGAGAAAAGTTATCGTTGTTCGTCATTGAATTTAATTTATTTTTAACTACTCTCGCCTTACAAAGAACAAGTTATTCCTTGCGCTAAAAAATCTCTATTTACTTCGTATCGCACTTGTAGAATAATATTCACACACAAACGTCAAGAAAAAATACTAGTTTCAACACTCATGTTATTTTCAAAAGACATATTGCTATTTAAAATAATGAAAAAACTGTTTAAAAAATATATTCTGTGGACATCCGTGTGTCTGTATGTATGGATCCTGGCGTGGTCACGATATCTCCCGAAAACCTTAACTAATCGAGTCCATTTTTTATTAAACGCTTCAGTATTATCGAAAACTAAGTCCTTTCGAAAATCACGGTCTAATTCAATGTAGTTTAATTGTAATTAGTGATATTTTATAGAATTGAATGAGATTATGAGGCGTGCACTTTTGCATTTTCCAAATTTTTCGAATTTTCACTCCTTAGTTGAGAAAAGTACTATACAAGCCTTGGCCGCAACCAGGCATTGATGGACGAAGCACATACGTGAGTCCATCAATACCTCTGTTGTCGGCCGCTGCAGTAATGTACTATTGATTTGATTAATATAGTTAATCCAGTAAGTACCTATTGTTAGCGACCAGCAAGTCTTTATAATAAAATGATTACACATAACATAACATGACGCCTGTAATTTCCGAAGGGTTACGTAGAGGTGTACCTGCAGTACACCCACATTTATGTTTAAGTGCCATGTAATAGGAGGGAGCCTATTGCCATCAACCGGGCAAAAACCCAGACTCCGTGTTGCTACTGAGAAATTCCTGATAGAAAAACCTGGATGGTCGCAAGCGCTAAACTGAGCATGAGGTCCTGGGTTCGATTCCCAGGTCGGGCAAAGTGGTATTGGGTTTTCCATCTGGAATTTCTCAGTAGCAGCCCAGAGTCTGGATTCGTAACCAGTTGATGGCAATAGGCTCGCCCCCTATTACATGGGACTTAAACATAACTAACGAAATGTGGGTTTACTTTAGATGTACACACGGCTACTTATCAAGCTATACATTCCCAGTATAAGCTGATCTCTCATTGTACGGAAATCTATACAATGCAAAATCAGCTTATACTGGAAATGTATGGCTTGATATGTAGCCGTATGTACCACTGCCAACCCTTCGGGGAAGACAAGCGTGATGTTATGTTATAGTATAAAGCATTTAGCATTTAGTTTATTTAAAAACAAATAAAAAGTGTATTACACAAGGAATAAGTCGTATCCCGGTGGATGATATGAGGATGTTCGTAATCCGACACCTTCCCGCAGGACAGAGTTGCTTGCTCTTCTTCAAAGGTGTTGTGTACGAGATATTATGTTTAACAACCATTATTTACCGTTGCGACACCAAAGCCATACCCGAAATAAAATGGAAATCTGGATTACAAACAAGAGTATATTTATGTACGTAGTACTTAGGTAAATATATAAAATAGAAATTAAATTCAGGATAGCAGTCTTGTTGCATACTATTTAACGTCAACGTAATGCTTAGCAAAGTGATCCCAGAAAATGTAAACAGGTAGGTAGCTACATTTGAAGAGTTACATGTAGAATTTTATGATTTTACATAGATCAATGAACCCCTCATTGATATTTGTAAAAATAAAATTCTACATGTAAAATCATAAACTCCTACACGCTTATTCGTATTGACATCAATCTGTCTAACGGGATGCAGCTGAATACCCGTATTTTACATGGAGCGACTGCCTACCTGAACTCCAAAATCCAGTTACTGGATAACACGATACCCCTTGGTAAGACTGGTTGTCAGACTTTTGGGCTTCTGACTACCCGTAACGGCTGTCGAAGATCTACGAATGACAGCCGGGACAAAAGGGAATGTACTCGTATATTTAGCCGGCTGTGCAGAAGCAATTCGACCCGAACAAATGTGTAGCACGCTTGGATTTCCCTACTTACCTTTTTTTTTTTTTTTGGGCCTGAAGTCATAAAATGACCTCTCCCGCTCTGGGCGGAGCGGAAGGGCGTGTCAGACTCTTACTGACTAAAACCCACCCGTGTTCCTTCAGTTGCCTGTGCGCCAGGGCCACGGTAACTCTTTCGAACAATCCGCAGCCCCGGCAGGCATCGGTCCTATCGGACCCCGTCAATTTTGCTGACATCTCTTTGAGGCGCGCGTGGAACACGACGCGCCGTCGACCCGGGCCTGGTCCTTACCGGACGGCGAGCTGCCCATTGCTCGCCGTCCGCAAGCCCGCGCCTACGGTGGCCGGGAGTCGGCAATCGACTCCCGACGCCCAGGGTGTCTCGTCCTGCGGTGACTAGGGGCGCGAGGGCGCAGTGATTGCCTCTCCCTCTCGCGCTCCGCCTCCTCCTTCGCGAGCATTACTGCTTCGCAGAAGGAGGTGACGGCTTCCCATTCCCTCTCGCTCCGTACCATGGCCTGAACCAGGGCCGGACGCGAGAGGTCGCCGCCGCCGATCGCCGCCACGAGGACACGGCGGTGCTCCGCCCAAGCCGGGCAGATCTCCACCGTATGCTCCACCGTGTCCTCCGGTCGATCCACACAATGATAACACCCGGGCATTTCCTCCCGCCTTATCCGAAACAGGAACCTCCCGAAACAGCCATGTCCGGAGAGGACTTCCCTACTTACCTGGAGACAGTATGAAACAGCAAACCAAGTAGGCAAGTATCTTCTCCTCCATGGGCCAATGTTATTAATACCTACGGCACTATAGTGTCATTATTTGGCATTATTAAACTCTACTGACTGTGCCATTTTTCAATGACGAATTGAGGATAGAGTAGTTGTGTTCTGAATTTTCGAAGAGAAGCCGAGAGGAATCGGCTTGTGAGAGCGCCTCGGGCCCGTACGGCAGTTATATCAATGCCCGGCCATTGGCAGCGGCACAAAGCTGAGACTAAACTATTATAAGTTTACCAACACATTAGGTGCTTAAATCGCTAAGTTTATAATGCCGTTATTAAACAGGGTGCCTCTCCCAGCGCTTCGGCGGAAACTCTGAACTTAATTAATACATGGACATAAAGTACTTGGACAAGGGTGATTTCGAAATATACAAATATTGAATAACTTGATAATCCAAATGACACAACGCAGAGGAATGTGGTTTGAATCAAATTCAAATAGGTTGGTAGCTACAAAGGCTGATTCTAACTAGGCTGTAGAGCGAACATTCAATAGTTCGGCGGTTTATTCATGTCACTTATTGGCTACATACAATACTTGTAAATTACTTATCCATCCCTAGTAGCAGTGATGACTATGAACTGCCCCGTTGGTCTCGGGGTCGCAAGCGCAACCGCTGAACGTGCATGGGGTCCTGGGTTCGATTCCCAGGTTGGGTAAAGTGTTATTGGGTTTTTTCATTAGGAATTTCTTAGTAACAACCCGGAATTTGAAAGCTGGCGGTGTGATGCCCCCGTGCCTCGGAAAGCACGTTAAGCCGTTGGTCCTGAGCCTGATCTCTCTCTAGTCCTGTCGGATTGCGTACCGTCTCATCAGACTATGATAATGAGGAAGGAGTGGGAAGTGAGAGTGCACATGTCTGCGCACACACTTGTACACTATATTATCTCCCGCGCCGAAGGCTAGTCTTCATTGAGATCGGCCGCCATGGCCTATATACAGTTTGGAGGAGTACAATAATGGTGGCTACATATTTTAGAAAATTCAACTTTACGTACCTACACCAAATCTACGTAATAAATTTAACCTCATAAAACAAAAGGCATAAAAAACTGTCTTATTTATTTTATATCTTTAGAGTAGTTGACATTATCTGAAAACTAATTAAGTAAAAAACAAACTCTAAACAGGCAAACGCAATAAACCGTAAAGACGGTATTGTACAGTAAGGTGCCATCACAAAATTGGAGTTTAAATTGCCTGCAAAATGGCAATATTAAAGTCTTTTTATTGCATGATGCCGACGCTCACGAGCTCCGGCCCTCGAGCCAAGTAGCTGAACGACGGTAATCTGAAATGACAATATTATCCTTCTCACGTACAAACTCCTTATCCTCTCTTGAACATAAATTCCTACATAATATGCCTATAACACTTTTCATTGAAACCTGAAATATCGGAACTTGATACGCTGCTAATCAATTTTAATTAGGTCTGATGATTAAAGACTTCGCTCACGTAAAATTTTCTTTATGTAACTTTGACTTCAATGATGGAGGAAAATATCGTGAGAGAGGCACGCTTATACTAAATTGTACGAGTATGTTATAAAACAATGACAAGACAATGACTTGATTTATGAGAAAATGGCATTCATGACTGTTGGCGCCATTGAACTAGAACTGTCAATGACTTCACGTAATACTTAATTAATAACGGCACTACGGTATCTACTTTTACTCTTACTTAACTCAGTAATCGAACAAATTGAAACTTTACTAAAACTAAATAATAATAATAATAAATAATTTATTTCAGATTTATCCTAAGATTACATCCATATTTGTTAGTAAAATTGTGAGCTTAGAAACTAATGTTAGTAATAAAATAATGGAACGTTTTTTAAAATAAATAGTTTTATTAAATGACATACAATAACAATTTTATTATATGTCATTCAACTAAACACTAGTGACTGGTCCGGGTGGACTTCCCGATGATGGTGGCAAATCACTAAACATAAATAAATAACATAATAAATAAATGACGTTTCGTAAAAATATACTTACATTGGAAAGATCCTGCTGACTCTGCAAACTATGCAACACAACCAAGTTCTACTAGACACGACTTCCACACAAGACAATTTGACTGACAATAGCATAAGCTGCAATCTACCCCACACTGACTGCATAAGGCAGCAAGTAGTTACACCAGTTATCCCCAAATGTTCAACATTGGCCTTTGTGTAAAGGAACCATAACATTATCTCTACCAGCGCTATTCTTTTGTTTTTATAACAGCCATTTTCCCCGGGCGACCTCATCCTACAAGCTCGAAATTACATTAAAAATAAATTCACGAAAGAATGCGACACTGTGCGACCCCTGAACTGGTGTTACAACTATAAACAGCACATTAGGGAAAGCATCTCCGTACCTTCGTAGCAATTCAACTTTCATTTGGTATATGTTCACACATTAGAACGGGGGCGCGGGCGCGTTTATATTGTTGTGGTGTTGGCGGCCTCACAAACGGCCAGTTAACAGGACCCGGACACTTCGGACAGTCGGGCTACACGGACACCGCCACATATTATACTTGCAATAGAATTTACTCGCGACAATTTATCTTTAGAACTGCTAGCACGAACAAGGCGGTTAATGGCACTGCACGCCCACGCGAGCCGAGCCAGAGTTCCTGTACAGCCTTTAACATATTCCGTATGTATATTTATGCTGTTGTTACAAATTCTCTCTGCTATATACCTAGTAAAATAGTTTTATTACAATAAATGGCTCTTTAGTTGCGTCTCGCTGCAACCAGTATCCTTTTTTTTTGCATGAACGAGTAACACGCCAATAACTTCTATAACAAAAGAGATATAAAAGTAATAGGGTTTCTCTTATTTCCTTTCGTATCTTTCAAGATTATCGTAGCGAATAAAAATGGACGAAATTGAATTCGGCCTGTGATTGGGCCCTGAACAAATGGGTCAGCGATGCCAGACTACTGAAAGCTAACGAATTAGGTATTCACCTGCGTTCGTGGTTGATTACACGATTCATTTAAAATAGCGTACGGAATGTAACGGAACGGCAGGTAATCATCCCATCCCTATTCAGGCTTTTCCATTGTACATTGATAAAATCAATGTAGGGATAGGGAACGTTTTTCGGGAAAATAATTAGGTAAATGAACGTTATAAACGCTACAAAAATAAAGTTGTTGTAATTTATTATTTTTATGCCTATCGTCTGCGAGACAGGTGTAAATAGATTGCCTACAGTTTATTTTTATTGAAAACTAGCTGCTGCCCGCGGCTTCGCCCGCGTGGAAGTCGGAAATTATCCCATGAGAACGTGGTACCAGAACAATATACTCCTTATAATATTAGCTATCTGCCAGTGTCAGTCCTGTCAAAATCAGTCCAGCCGTTTCGGAGATTAACCGGAACAAAAAGACAGAAAGACGAAAATTTTAAAAACGTTATGAATACCGGATATACTTTCATAAGTATTTAGTAAAAAGCAGTTATTTTCACATTACAAACAGACACTTCAAATTTATTTGTTTGTATAGATGTTATTTTTATTAATTTTGATGAAATAAGTACCTATTCGTTTATCAAATTGACATATCCCTAGCAGTTGCATAAACAAATGTACATAATGGGTAGGTAAGTAGGACATTATAACTCGAATCTGTCTTGACAAAATAATTTAAACTGTTCTTAATTTGGCATTGTACAAACAATGCCTCCACGTAATAAGTAACATAACATGCTCTAAGCCCAATAAAGGTGGTGCCAAGACCATTTGTAAAGCTCTTGCGACTAATTACTTTGTGCAACATTAATTTGCAGGAGTCTGCTTTCGTCTCTTGAATTAGTAAAACGTCACAAATTATTATGCCATACTCATAATGCTTGTATCACGGCGGCGTTGGCGAAATTTAAGGGCAGGGTTTGTAAACATTTTGAACAAAGAGCCGATTGTCGACAAACGGTAGGCACCCCTGTTTGTTACGTTGTACATTGAATACACTTATAGGTAAGCAAAGCAATTATCGTTAAACAATGACCGCGTACGGCCACGACAATGCTATAATGGAGTACGGTTTTAGAGCAGGGAGCAAATTACACAAATATTTATGATGATTATTTCTGATCAGCATTTGTAGGAGACATACAGTCTTATGCAGTCTTATGCAATAGAATTTTGACTAATACTGAAGTACTGGCTTTATGCATAACCAGTCTATAATGTTCCCACTGCTGGGACACAAGCCTCCTCTTTATGAGAGGGACCGGCTTTAAGCGAAGTTAAAATCAATATTATTTTAGTTTTTTCATGGTATAAAGTACCAATTTTCCTAATAAACTTCTGAGCCTTGTTAGTTATACCTAACACGCAATATTTTCAATCAACCAACACAAAATAATAACATAGATCGTGGGCAACGTTACAAGTAGGTACCTAAACGAGTTCTCTTGCTGAAGGCATGTTTATTTACTAAAGCCAAAGAAAAAAATTATAATGTTTATCTACTAAGATCAAAAGAACAGGTTTTTGTATTTGGGGAATCCTCAATAAGCCTTCCTTTAACTATCGACTTTTATTTTTCTACGACAAAATTATGGATATTGATGTGATCCGTTTTTTGTAGCTGATGTTATTGTAAAATGACTTAGTTATTCACTATAGAGCTTCAGTGACAGCTACTTAGTTTGAAGCGTGTTCTTTCGTCCCTCCAAGTTGTTTGTTTGGCACGTGGGTAGAGCCACGCGAGGCACACACGTGCCTCTCTAGTCTCCTGCTGATCAATAACGCTACGGATTTACTAACAAACATTATTGCAACTCGTACCTAAGGGCTCGTTGTTTGATCAGTAGTCAAACATACTAATAGTTAAAATGCGTAAGTAAAACTAACAATTTGTTAAAAATTACATAAGTATGTTGTTTGACAAATGGTTGAGCTAACTATAGTTTAAAAAAAATATATAATTTGCTATAAAAGTTAACCATGCGTAGACAGAGTAGTAAACTTTAACAATTGTCAAGTGACTAATTGTTAAATTTACTATTGGTCACGTTTAACTATGTATCAGACAACCGGCCCTAAATTACGATACCGGTTTTAGCAAATTACATTTAAGGTGAATCCTCAGCTATAGCCCGCCAAATTAAAATTTTCTTTGGTTTTTTGCTTTATTGCAGCTCTGTTTTACGTCGTATGTTGATCAAACTGGATTCGCGACTGTAGGAATGATATATTTATCGAATAATAATAATAATTTTTGTATCAATCGTCAAACTTTGGAAATTTGTTCCACCCAAGAATTTTTCAGAATATTTCATACTAGCTTTTGCCCGCGGCTTCGCTCGCGTTAATTTAGACTTTGACTATCAATTCGGGTTATAATTCAATCATGATTCGAAAGACACGTGGCGCCATCTATTATCATAAGAACGTTATTGTTGTTTTCCTCGGGAACAGTATCTTTTTGCGGGATGAAAGGTACCCTATGTCCGTTTCTGTACACCTAACAAAGTTTATGCAAAATTTCAGGATGATCGGTTCAGTGGTTTAGGCGTGAAAAGGTAACAAACAAACAAACCAACTTACTTTCGCATTTATAATATTAGTTAGGAAGTTAGGAAGAAAATTCTTAGATGGAACAAACAAAAAGTTGGCAATAGGCTCGCCCCTATTACCTGGAACTCAAACATAACTGACGAAATGTGGGTTTACTTTAGGTGCACCTCTGCCAACCCTTCGGGGAATAAAGGCGTAAAGTTACGTTATTATATAAATGCATTTAGTTCATTTAAAAACAAATAACAGGTGTATTACACAAGAAATAAGTCGTCTCCCGGTGGATGACACGAGGGTGTTCGCAATCCGACACCTTCCCGCAGGACAGAGTTGCTTGCTCTTCTTCAAAGGTGTTGTGTACGAGATATTATGTTTAACAACCATTATTTACCGTCGCGACACCAACGTTGTACCCGAAATAAAATGTAAATAAGGATTACAAACAAGAGTATCAGTATGAACGTAGAACTTAGGTAAATAAGTGTAGGTATATTCAAAAGAAGGAATTAAAGTCAGGGACGGAGTCATGTTGTCTAGTATTTAATACTAGCTTCTGCCCGCGAATCTGGAATTTCTCAGTAGCAGCCCGGAGTCTGTATTTGAGTCCGGCTGATGGCAATACGCTCACCCTCTATTACATAGGACTTACAACTGGTGAAATGTGGGTGTACATAGCTACATCTCTGCCCAACCCTTCGCGGGAAACAAGGTGTGATGTTATGTTATCAAAACATAATCATTAACTAAAACCGTAGCTAGAATATGAAAGGTATGAAAGATGTACACACATCGAGATTTAATCGCGAGACAATGTCAAGGGCGAACTCATTGTTAATACGCAGCCTTCGCTCAACTATTCGAATGAAAGGAGTTTTTATTGCTAAATAATTATATAGAGGCTACAACAATTACCCAATATGTCTATTCATGCCCTATAATTTGGCGAGACTCCCGCGATATTGCACCGAGTTGCTTCATCTCGTGAGTACCGGGCTTAGGCACAAATATTTACATGATAATCCAATTCACGACTGCAGTGCTACCCGTTCGATTTAATCTCGTAGAATTTAAATTTACCGAATGATTATCAGCTCTGTTTTATTGACAGGACATTCATTATATTTTCCACAGTTTATATTGCTACGTAGGTATATCATAGGTTTATCTATCGTAGGTGTATCTAGTTCGGGCGGGTCTCTACCTTATATTGTAATTCCGAATCATCATTACTTGCACCTGTAATCAAATTTTAGTTTTAGTTTATTTTTAGACAATAAAACTGTATGGAAAATATTGCTACTGTTGGCTAAATGTACACTTTTTGTAAATGTTTTATTCAATAAAAAATATTATTATTATCATTATTATTATTATCATGTGTTGTTAGTGTTTTTTATTAGCGTTCAATGCATAAATTACAACGACGAATGAGCGCCAGCGCGAAGAAAATTTATTTGATATCAAATTGTAGATACTTAGGTATTAATTTATAAATGGAAATTATTTTACAAATAAACAAATATTACGCCATTGATTACAACTCCGAACCGAAAGTTAGAATTCACAAGATACTTACGAATTGAAACAAATGACGTTCGCGAGTCAGAAGTCATAACGCTATCAACTCGGATATTCAACATAAACATTCTATCCTCTCAAATTTCCACCTTAATGCTTACGAACTCCAATTTACAAAGTTAAAAGACAATTTCTAAATGGGCTAATGGGGCACAGAAGACTTTTAAACTTTTCAACGCATTAATTAAACACAATGAAGTTTCTTAGTTGCCAGCCAGTTAATTAACATCAATTACTTATACAATGCCTTATTTGCGTCATTACTTTTTAATAGGTATATAAGGTAGGTACTGGCAACACAAAACAACCCAAAAAATTTGACTGAAAGAATTTGGAGTTTGATTTAGTACAATTTTAAGTCTTGAACTCTTTCCGTCCCAAATCCCTGGCCTTTCAACGGTTCTTAATTATAAAGTTCTCCATACAACAGGTCGGTCTTTGAAAAAAGATTATTCTCAAAGAAAGTCGACAAATAAAGAAAAGTAAACTCGTTGGCTGTCAGCTCCCAGAGGAAATGTCCGCTCTCGCCTTTAACATTTTGCCCTTTTTTCCAATTGCTTGACGTTGACTGTGTAAACCACAAACACTAATGAATTTAAGCCGCAGTGTTCCCTCGTGTATCAAGCTAGGGTAATTAACAGGAGCAGCGAAGGTGACAACTACACCTACTTAGTTTATTCTCAGATCCCTGATGTAGCACCACATCAAATTAACAGTAGAGATGGGTTGTAACAGGTTAAACACGATATCTGTTATCACTGTTACTGTTACACAAAAATAACAGATCCAAATATCTGTTATTAAATAATAGCCTGTTATTTTTGTACGGACGATAAATACGTATTTAAATCTCAATTAAATATCTTCTTTATTTCTTTTCGTTTAAAGTCGCAAATCGTATCCCAAGTATTGACTAGGAATGACGGGATAATGTGATATTATAGAATTACGTTTATTCGTTAACTTTTTTAGTTATTAATAAGGAAGAGAGAGAAATTGATAACCTTGCTATATTCCTTACTTTGTGTGAGTGTATATGTAAGTAACAGCCACGGTAACAGTACATATGTGTGGGGACTGATATAGAGAAAAAACCGTACAGCCCTAGTAACAGTCTTTGAGATACTGTTATTTTAAGTAACAGATACTTTATATTAGTAGGAACAATTGTTATTTGTTATATTTAAATATCTGTTATATTTATCTGTTACGATAAATACGCCACAGCCCTAATTAACAGCATCGAGCTAAAATTTCTGATTCGTTTGCTATGAACAATTGTGTAGCGGTATCTACTATTATCAAAATTCTAATATTTTAACATAAAACAACATTACGCCTGTAATCTCCGAAGGGTTTGGCAGAGCGGTACCTATACTCGTAGTACACCCACATTTGCCTTATTAGGAAGCGAGCCTTTAGCCATCAACCGGGCACAAAGCCAAACTCCCGGTTGCTACTGACAAATTCCTGATGGAAATCCAATAACACTTCTTGGCCTAACCTTCGTATCGAACTCGGGACCCCATGCCCAGCAGAAGCGTTTGCGACAACTAAAGCAACGAGGCATTTCAATGTTTTATGACCAAATATTTTAAAAAGCAATACATTTTTCATTTCTCCAAAAAGCATAAAATGTTACTCATCCCGCTTTCAATATTCTCAGTGAAAAGTATTTCAACCGCGCAACGAGAGTTGTCTTGTAATGTGAAAAGCTTTTGTTGTTCCACACAATCAATGGATTCTAAGTTTTTTGGGATCCGTTCCCAGCCACCGTACACAATCCCATTGACACTTTATCTGTCTATCCAACTGTCGAAGCAAATATAGGTAAGCTTTTATCGGTCCTTTGTTCAATACTTGTCGATCAACTGGCATTTTTATAAGGGGAAAATAGACGGAAATCCCGGCGATTGAGCAATACTGTAGTCGAGGGACATTGATATCCTTTGAAGGAAGTTGGGCTATAAAAAATCCGAAACTATTGATTTATTATTTCTTACTTAGCACAACACTGTAAAATAGTTTCCTGAATATGCAGTAGTCTTGCAACAGTTGCATCGCGCACAAAGTAGAACAACTATTTAGGTACCTACGCTCAATTGATTTTCATTTCTACGAGATCCGGGAAAACAACCTGTTTTTGCAAAATTATGCAGTTTTATCCGATTATTATTTTCAAGTTAAACGTCTGAAAGCACCTGTGTATCGTAACGAAATGATTCCTTTGAGCAATCGTGATTCCAATTGGAAGCCAGATGAGAAACCTTTTCCCTGTTGCGAAATATGAAATTGCCGTCGGCAATGGTTAGAGAATAAAAGGCAGCCCCTGCCATCTGGAAACGGCAAATGGAACTATTTGTCACAACGATGTATAAGGTAATCGATTGACCCCTGCCGCCGTATCTCTTCCTGGGATAAATTGCTCTTTGTTTTGATTCAGAAATTCCACCTTATATTTTTCTATTTGTTTTAGAGCACAAATGGTTCAGGACAAGTTATTGTGTTTGTTCCTCATCCAAAACAAATACCGTCCTACACAGGTATCGAAAAGATAAATATAACAGAAAAATAAATAAATATAACAGGGTCGTTTAAAAACAGCATTACATATTTTATAAACAAAAACGTTATGAATATTTTATTGTCCGAATGTTTCTATTGACTTTTCCTTGTTTTCCGCTGAACAAAACAGTTTCCACAATTTGTACACTTCCCAAGAATAACTTTTCCTAACTGAAATTTTCATTCACTTACTGAACACACACACACACACACCGAGACACACATCACACAGGGTCACAGGATTTTATCATTTATGTAATGACGGTACCGAAGCTTTGTTCGTCCCAAGGGCAGTAAAATCAGAAAATTAAGTACCGTAACAGTTCGGTACCGGCGCCGGACCAACACATACGGACGATAAAAGATGCAGTGACCACACATCGGCCCCTGAGGAGCCGCGGTGCCCTTGGCAACTACGTCACGATAATTGCGCCATTTTTCATTTACAGCCCATTAAATACACTGTTCCCGAGGCTTATGCGACGGCTATTACCACAGTCATAAACATACACAGCGGCAGTCCATAAAGATATAATCTCAACCCCAAGTCCGGTTTTCGCTGGTAAATTAATTCAATAATAGGATTACACTACAAATTATTACATAGTTGAGACTCTCGTATAAAATAGCAATAGCTTTAGAGAATATAAATAAAGGTTGCTCTGCGGGTAGCGATTCTTATTCTAACTCACCTATTTGCGGTTGGACTTTACAGTTTTAAGGCTCCTGCATACAGGCGTGACGCGACGGTACGACGCAATTCTGGTAGAACAATATCCATGAAGTTTTCATAGAAATTGTTCTACTAAAGGCCCGTTGCGCTGTTGCGTCGCGTCTGTCTGCTACTGTCAAAGCACTCAGGAGTTTCTACGAGTACAAACCCTGGATATTTTCATCGTTATTTCCTGTACCTTTATTGTTTTACAATTTATGGTGGGAACTAGGAAACAAAAATTATTTTCAGGAACCGCGAATATATTCCAAAAAAGAAAATACAGCTTTCTATTTATTTATAATCAATTCAAGAGCTGTTCGCGTACTGTTGTTTTAAAACCCTGTTTGTAAACATTGTGGCAAATAGTTTACATTGTAAAAATAAAATGAAAGCGAACACAGTACCCAGCCGGAAGTTTACACCAGTGATCGTTAAATGATAAATAAATGAACCATACCACTCAACCAGCGGGGTAATTACGTAACACACTAACAGTAGGAATAGGTTTCATTTTGACAGTTCCACAACATTCATTGCGTTATTTACGTTGGTGGGCAGACAAATTTTTCGAACATATGAAGCAGTGGATTAGCAATAGGCTGCAAAATGATTTAGATTGTGATAGATAGTGTTACGTAATTACGGTGCAGATCATATTACGCGTCAATCGTTCCCATGTTGGAGATCGTGATTGACACTTGATTAATTGTCTTACTGATATTTAAGAATTGAGAAATCTAGCGGGGTAATTACGTAACACACTAACAGTAGGAATCAGTTTCATTTTGACAGTTCAACAGCATTCATTGCGTTATTTACGTTGTAGAGCAGAAAAAAAATTCGAACATAAGAAGCCATGGATTAGCAATAGGCTTCAAAATGATTCAGATTGTGATATACAGGGTTATTGGTAAAACACCAGCAACCTCTTAAGGGGTCATTGTGCTCATCATTATAAACAACTTTTATTATGGACCAAACCTGAAATCGCGAAAAACATATCAGCTGTTCCCTACATTTTGACGTGTTATGCGAATATAAATATAGGGAAAATCTGTTTTATTTTTTCGTGATTTCTGGTTTGGTCCATAGTAAAAGTTGTTTATAATGATGAGTACAATAACCCCTTAAGAGGTTGCTGGTGTTTTACCAATAACCCTGTATAGTGTGTTACGTAATAAGGGTTCTGATCACTTTTGGTTTCGACACTAGCGATTAAGGTTAATCAACGCTATTTGATTAACATTATCATCTCAGAAATAATTCACATTGTAATATGGACACATCATCATGGCGTCGTAGCTGGTATACGCTGCCGGACAATTGAACATGCATTAAAGATTTCTTGATTAAGATGTGTGAATGCTGTCGGGCTATTGAATAGGTCATCCTAATAATGACTTTAGATGGTAGGGCAAAGCTGTTATTAAATTATCAGTGTCATTAAGTTATTAATTATGACATTTAAAATATGGTGGCTCCCATAGATACCAGGTGGCACCAAATGATAGAAGCTTACCTCCATTAGCAAACTGCAAAAGGCTTAATTTTAATTCAAAAAGTTGTTTCATTGTTTAATACTTTAATCATTATTTCTCTTAGGTACCTACAGTTACTTATTTTGAGACTTTCCACTCTGGTATCACTAAAATGTTCAAAGCTTCTTATAAAATTTGCATTTCCAAAACCCAAAACAATAAAAGTTACAAAATAGGGCACAAGATAATCATCTCATGTAGCAAACCAACTCGTTTGTTTGACCGACACATACCTACCGAATCTTCTCGTTATGACCCTACCATAATTTTATATCTGTTGATTACACTTTGATCTCTCACATCATTGGCTCTGACCCTTCCGGTTGTTAAGTAATTCTAATTTCAAAACGGAGGGATGTTTGTTACCTAGCCGCCAGCGACATTTTTTATTTCTATTTTACCATTGCCTTGCAATGACTTCATCAAAAAATAGGTAGGTACATCAAAACTTTTCAGTCGCTTATTTGTTTAATTATAAACTTGCGGTTGCCATAACCCATAATTAAGTCCTAGGTGTACAATTTCGGGGCTGCGGATTGTTTTAGGGGCTGCGGATTGTTCGAAAGAGTTACCGTGGCCCTGGCGCACAGGCAACTGAAGGAACACGGGTGGGTTTTAGTCAGTAAGAGTCTGACACGCCCTTCCGCTCCGCCCAGAGCGGAAGAGGTCATTTGATGATTTCCAACCCAAAAAAAAAAAAAAAAAGGTGTACAATTTCACAAAACTGTTCCTTAAAGCCTTGTTGACGATCTTTTAATAATTTAATTACGACAATTTATTTTGTCTTTGGGTAAACTGTTATGTGGCCTAACAACACTGGTCTGTGTGTAGATTTTCGTAATGTTTATTTTATCGGGGTTGGTAATTGCACAATTCTTTTCGTCAACACACAAATATTAAATAAAAAGGAAGGTTGCCCTTTGAAATAAACATCAAAGTAATGGTTTCGTATAGTCGTCACACGATTTTATTCTTTGGATGTGGGTAGGGTACTTTTATTGAGTGGGTATTATTTATGCAATCTATTATTTACATGTTTTTATGCTCACGGGTATTTGAGTTGAGTGACACACAACAAAATTGGAAAGAGAAACAATAAATTGACATCACTTATCTGAAAACTTTCAAAAGAATAAAGTAGTAGGACCCTACCTTTTATTTAAAGACTAAAACAGTAATTTATAAAAAGAAAAAAATATATAAACGTGGAACATAAAAGTAGTAGACTAAGAAAATGAAGATACGTACTAAAGAAAAACTGTATCAAGAATGATATCAAGAATGCTTCTTGCCACGAACAGCTGCGTTTCTTTTTTTTCCCATAAACAAGAACTACGTTCAACTTATAGCATAATGCACAAGAGCCAATCGCGAAGCGTCACCGACGTCATAATAAATTATATAGAGATGGAACAAGAGCAATTCAAACTTTATCGTTTCCCTCATATTTCACAGGTCCGGCGGGGAACAATTGGTGTTTTGTTAACACGGCAATGCCCGAACTAAGTTGCCGTAAAAAAGAACGAAACTGTGCCGTTCCACTGTTCTCAGCGAATTCCCCTTGCCTCCAAGCAAACATGCACCAACATTTCTAGTACAGTACAGCCGGTCTATTCTGTAAAAAATCTCACCGTGAAAACATGGGTGAAGTGAGCTTGAAGTGAGCTGTCAATCCCTAGCACCAGATCGAATAAAAAAATAAAAACTCTTTAATTCGGACCTTGATCCATATAATGTTAGTAATACACAGTACTTATGCTATGTTAGTAACAAATGCAACTCAAACTCTTAATTTAAAAACCTATTGCACTCACTTGTCGCACCGGGTACATGCACATGTACATGCACCCAATGCGCCATGGGTACGTATTACAATACCGAAATTTAAAAGACCGTATTTTAAAATACCTATGGATGTAATCCCGAAAAATTAAACGCCGAATGATTGTTTGGTCGAAAGTTTTAAATCCCAAAAGTTCATCTGCCCGAAAGTTTAAAATCCCGAGGATCCATATACCGAAGCTTAAAATCCCGAAGTTCTATAACCCGAAGTTCAAAATCCCGAAATTACATCCCAAAGCCTAAAATCTGTAAGACTATGATAAAAAAGGAGCAACCACCAACAAAAAGGAGGACCAATAACATATAATTAAAAAAAAGTTTAAATGATAATCATACGTATAATTAGGAAACAAAAAAAAAAGTGTTCTTTTTTTTCCTAATTATACGTATGATTATCATTTAAACTTTTTTTTTTTATTACAAATTAAATTATCTAATGATTTTTAAAAATATTTGATATTTCAACTATGTAGGTATGAAATACCTAATGGACGACTCGCCTACAGTTTATTAAATTTAACGGATAATTAGACAATGGTGAAAACATTTCTGCGAGCAACTTGGAAGAAGCGCTCGCCGGCCGCTGCCGCGGCACCGCTCGCTACGCTCGCTCGGCTCGCGCGCGGTTGGTCACAGTTTTAACCTAACCTAACCTATTTCACTCAATTCAAAATGACGAATCATACAATTTGCCTGCGAGTGGATAATTAGCCAATGGTAAAAACATTTCTGCGGCAGATTGTATGATTCGTAATTTTGAATTGGGTGAAATAGGTTAGGTTAGGTTAAAACTGTGACCAACCGCGCGCGAGCCGAGCGAGCGTAGCGAGCGGTGCCGCGGCAGCGGCCGGCGAGCGCTACTTCCAAGTTGCTCGCAGAAATGTTTTTACCATTGGCTAATTATCCGTGTTTTCGCAATATCCCCAGGATTTTCGCGAAAATTCGAATTAGCAAATCATCCAATCGACACATACACAATCTACAGTAAATAAACTCAAAACCACAGATTACGTAAAGGTCATAACTGTGTTGTAGTACCATCTCTGAGTAATCGCGGTAACTACGTCGCCGCTCTTTGGGATTCCATCCATCGGTATATCGTCCATTCGGGATTTCGTCCATTCGGGGTATCATCCTTTCGGGCATATGGACATCGGTATTTTATGTTTCGATATAACGGCTATCGGCATTTAAAACTTTCGGTATTTTGAATTTCGTTGTTTTGGACGTCGGTATTTCAGTAATAGTTATTATGAAATTTCGGGATTTTAATACGTACCCTGCGCCATAATGGTGCAACACAGCTTATCACTGATGACCTTAACGGCTCACTTCAAACTCACTTCACCCATGTTTTTTTGACATTTATCAGAATATACCGGCTGGCTACACGAACGTTTTTTATTGGAAACGTACAGTTTGAACGAGACAAATAACAAACAAGAGAGGGAAATTTTAAATTTGTGTTGATTTTTCTTGTAAAGGAAAACAGCCGCACGTTTTTATCGATGAAACAATCATATTTATTGTAGGTACAATCGGGCTTGCTTATCTCGAAGTTCAGAGTTTTTTACGCTATATATCTTTATTAGTGGAATAGCGGGTACGGTTGGACGTTGGACAAAGGCTCAGGGTTAAGAGATTGACATAGTAAATGCATTTACCTGCACAAAGTAGTCGCTCACAATATGCCACTGATAACTGAATATTTGCCTATATGGGGCGCTAAGTAGGTTGTCCTTTGCAATCGCAGGAATGAAAATAACAACAAGTACCTTATGCGGCCTACCCAAATGTGCTTTCTTTAGCATTCTTAGTCGAGTCATTGAGCTCGTTAAGTTCTGAGCTGCACGATTAGTGACAATTAATACGTGCACTGACTAGACAAGTCCACTCAAATCTCTATGGTTCTTTCCTCAAAAGACCATTTCAGACACCTATCTACATGGTCCAATACTTCCGTATTTTTATATTTTTATTGTATTCTTTGATATGAATATTTACTTTGTAAAGTATTATATTATAATTGTAATTATTGTGAAAGTGAAGATTATATGGGTCTTAGCTTTTTTTTTTCTCAGTAAATTTTAATCTTAATCTTGGTCTGGCAGTTTGAGTAATTTAGGAATCACCGACCTCATCTTGTTTTTAAAATATGATTGACGTGTAAAAGTGTTTGTACAAACCTACATACAGAAATACAATCATTTAGCATTTAGTTATAAATGTTGTCAAGTAAATTATATAAAAAATGACGTCTGCGAGTTTTAGATTGCTTGTCAGAGCCAGAAACTTTATTTTGTATTTTTTTGAGCGACCTTTCAATACATTTTGAAAGCAGAATTTCGGAACGTACAATATGATCCCAAAAGCACCGCAATAAAAAATGTTATCATATAATTATGAATTGTTATCCGTAGTTCACAAAAGATGAAATAAAAATATGAAGGCTTTTGAAAATAAAGTACAAATATAAAGTTATATAATAAAGGAGGCTTTGATAACAGTAGAGCCGTTTAATTTCAGCAAATGTTTCAGTGGCTTAATTAAAAACATTTCGACCGAATTTTTGTGGCTTACAACGCTTTTAATAAAACCTTCACAATGATCTCTGAAACCTAAGGAAACTTATTAGGGTACTCTTTTGTTATTTCGAATGCCCACCGGGCTTTATTATTTTAGGGAAGTTTTGTACATGTCTTGTAACATACATAGCGTAATGATGTTACATGTTTCTCAGAATTATTGTACATTTGTAAGGATTTCGTCTCTTTGTTACCATAATTACGTATTTCACGTTCCTTATGTTACAAATTCGGTAACAATTGTTTTAAGCTTGTTAGTTTGCCTTGTTGATTTTTAATGTCGAGTTTGTACTTTTTAGGGTTCCGTACCCAAAGGGTGCCAACGGGACTCTATTACTAAGCATCCGCTGTCCGTCCGTCCGTCTGTCTGTCAACGGGCTGTATCTCATGAACCGTAATAGGTAAACAGCTGAATTTTTTAAAGAGTCTGTGTTTTTCTATTACCGCTAAAACAACAAATACAAAAAGGTATTAATTTTTTTTTAAATATTGGACGGCGGTACGGAACCCTTCGTGTGCGAGTTCAATTCGCACTTGGCTGGTTTTTTTGTTTCTAACGTCATATTATGTTTCAAGTATTTATACAAAAACTTTTCTAAGGTACTTGTGTGGTGACCTGTAATATAGGTTTTAATATAAACCTACTTCAGGCACCAATCTCACAAAGTTGGCCTTGTCCGTGCACTACTGTCAAAGATTAGCATTAAGAACATAACTTGTGTAGAAAAAATTAAACGTTTTATACTTATATGTATTGAAATACCAATAAAAACAACCCTAAAATCAAAAAGGCCCATTAAATCTTTACTATAAAGAATCGTTTAGATGACAGTACATTTAGTTTCCACGGAGTCATGCCATCATTATGGACACATGACGCCGGTATTGTTCCTAATATTATGAGGGCCGGGGTGATGTATGGTAGGCCCGGGATCCTATGCATATAGCCTTCATTGTGATATGGGAAATATTACATATGCGTCTTTGTATTTGAGCGGTATGATGGAAATAGGTACGGTGGAAAGGGAGTAGAAAGGTTTAATATAGTGAACCTTTTACTACTGCTAAACATTGGCTTCGAAGCTTTCTTGGAAGGAGGTTTCGGAAAAAATAATCTTCAAGGATAACTTATAAACCACGGACAATGATTTGAGTGGTTATAGGTTTAGAAATTCACATAATCATCACAGGAGAATGGACACTAAATTTTTTTAGGCACATTTGAAACCATTGTGATAACCAAGACCTCATGGTAAAATCTTAGATCCTAAGAGTATTTTTTTTTATTTGTTTATTTCTCTTAAGTGTCCGTTGTGGTTTACAGATTGCTCGCAATACCCTTCATCGGCGGATACAGACCCAGGAATTCTATACTTTCGACTCAACTTCTCGATTCAATTCAGCCGAAAGGTCATTCTCAACACTACGCCGCGCGCCGCTTAAAAACATGTAGGCTGGCGTACGCGGACAGGAGAGGAGCGATTCCGGAGCGGACTTGCACTCCTAACTCCTACACATCCACAGGGATGTCCCAGTTGATGTCGATAAAATTATAAAAAGGTTTGCCAAAAACGGCACAAGGCGCGTTAAGTTTATTTTGTAAAAATTCAAGCTAATAAAAACAATTTTTTTTGTTTACTTGTGATTCCGAACCTTGTCAGAATGCTTAACTGCCAGTAACTGCGACAGTAGCTTGAGCGCAGCCTAATTCGCGTAAGACACGATCACACAATTCGGAGTATGTTTAATTGAGTACACACAACCGCCCAAAGAACAGTATCAGTATTTATTTAACAGCCGATGTTGACGGTAGTAGGTATACATACATTATCCACCAATCAGCGCTTTCCTAGAGGCCCTTTGACAAGGCAGCTAAGTAATTCATTGCATGCAAATTGAAGCAATATGTAGCACCTATGAATAGGGTATTCAATTGCCACAATATGCTATACAATTTGGTCTTTGATGTTGTATATTTGTGAGTGAATACGTCATGAGTTCAGATTATATCAGCGTTTCATGTACCCTGCGACTTTATATGAATAATTTGTAATTGTAATATTGCGCCAGCTTGCTAATATACTTCCTGTTTGGGGAAATGTATAGGGAAATGTGTATTAGGGTTGCCCCTTAAACGGATACTTACCTTAGGATTTTGGACGGTGTTTCCAACATAAATCTGTTGTAGATAGATACATAAGACCGGTCTTACCAGGCTGTAAATGATGTTATTGACCCGAATGACGTAACTAACGATATCTATTTCCTACTAAACCTAGTTTAGCATTACCTGAGGTTGTTAAAATAAACAAATTGGTATCATTTTACCAAATCACTCTTGTTTTCGTTCTGTTCGGTGTTAGTTGGCGTATTGGACTACAATCTACTTCTACTTCTTCCATTATGTCGATCCAACCCAATATTTATGCGGGATGAATAATGACGATTCTCCCTGGACCTACCTAACTGAAATCTGGTTTTAAGAAATGCGCAACAATAAAGTTGTTCAAGCACTATTTTCTTTGTATCAAATGAAGGTGGTAACAAGCACACTATAGCATGTCAGTGAAGTATTACAGCCCTGAAAGCAAAATAAAGAAATGATAAGAAAGAAAGAAACCGCATTAGTGTTGAGAAATGTTTCCTGGCTGTCTAGCACTTCAGACGCATTGCGCTATCCATTGCATATACACGCATTGTACAACATTGGCTGGTCGACCATACACGAAACGTAACTCTGTTGTTTCACATCCTATTTTCCACGCATACGTTTGTGAATTTAATTTGGTTATTTTATGACTGCTTTGCTTATGTTGTCGCGATGGTAAAGTTTATTATTAGTTTTGGTTACATATACACGCATTGTACAACATTGGCTGGTCGACCTTATACAAAACATTAATGTCTGTTGTTTCACATCCATAACTTTGTGCTCTCTTAAGTCTATCAATAAAAAAGTATAGGAATTATCACAAACATTAGATGACTTGGAACGCTGAAAAAGACACCTGTTTTAGTATAATGTCAAAAGATTGACAGCTGTCATCTGTCGTTATTGGTAAAATCAAGGATATTTTTTTTCGATAAGTATGAAATAGGAAAACAATTTGACATTTATTATTATTGGTAGTATTAATGGTGGATGCCAATCAATGTAAGATGGAATAATCGATTATAATGGAAAACTCTGAACTTTTAATAGGTACTGTCGAGACTATCACGACGCGCCGGGCGACAGCGGGCGGGAGCTGCGGTCTCGGAGGCATCTCTATAGAGATGATTGGGTAATATCCTCCAGGTGGTATAAGGACTAAAACACGGTAACTTGATAATAAAGTGGACTGTATTACAGTATTGCACAAAGGAAAAGACAAACGGTTAACAAGATTTAAAATGACAAGTGAATAAGCAATCGCTTAGTAGCGTGGACGATGACGCAGTGTCGGTGGCGGCCGGTGCGCACGCGCTGCTCGAGCACCCCCTCCGCGACCGCAGCTCCCGCCCGCTGTCGCCCGGCGCGTCGTGATATTCTCGACAAGTACATTAGACTATGAAACAGAAATTAATCCCTTCGATGTAAAATATATAACTTTACCACTCGAAATCGCAAAAGGAAAATTTTACAAACTGTAAAAAGCCTGGTTAAAAGCAACCTAGCAGTTAACATGAAACGTATTCATTAAAAAAACAAAATTGCGTGGAAATTTTTATTTTTCTGCCGTAATAAAATGTAAATAAATGGATAACTGCGTTACTTGCCATTCGAGGTGCCATCAATGGGATGAGATGATACTGATGAAAACAACTTTCCACCGAGATTTTTACATAACTTTGATGTCAATTGAAAACAGTACATATGTAGTTGGCCATATACGAGGTAAACTATTTCTTCGTATATGGCAATTAATATTCCAGCTAAAATAATACTTATCTATTGCTTTGTTGTAATAATAATAATAATAATTGTGTTTTATTGCAGGCAAAATACCCAAATACAAAAATATAATAATAAGTAAAAGTAGAACAAAAACATGGAGGTATGTATAGGTACCTATAGTCTTCAAAACATACGTTTTTCATCATTTTTTGTTCTCACTTAGGTGAACAGAAATCCAGTGCACAAATATGGGGCTTGCTAGGTTGCACGAGACAACTCTCAAAATGCTGTTACTGGAGCGTCTCAAACTTCGCCAAAAAGACGCGACCCTCGACCTCATGATGGCGTAAAAGTCCGGGACCCTCGCTTCGGCAAACATTGTCGAGGCACTGCAGTATCTTGGCAGTTTCATAAGGGTACGGTAAGCATCATTGTACTGAACTCTTAATGAACTGTACATCTTTTTTGTGAAGTTGCACCAAAGTTGGCAGGTGTACATTGACAAGCAATAAGCTCTGAACAGAGTGAATGTAATGTAATGTAATACAATATTTAATTTATTTTATTTTATTGTTTTGTATTAATTTAATAATTCATTTGTAATCTGGTTTTATTTTTTTATGGGCGTATTTCTGAAATAAAAATGATTTGATTTGATATTAAAAAATTTGTGCACATCTTCCAAGAAAAAAACTAAACGTTCGTTTTATAAAACATATGTATAATATAAATATATCAGCTTAAACAAAACCTTTGAATAAAAATAACGATATATATATTTTTTAATGGTAAAATACAGTACCTATAAATCTTAGAAAAACCTGTATCACAGGCTGCATGAGTTCTTACAATTACTATTGGGACAACAGATTTCTTAACATAAGTTTTAAAAATAGTGACATAGTTAGTTAATTTATTATGTTATGACCTATTTTACTTAAACACTATTATTAACTAAAATAAAAAAGTAAAACTAAAAAAACAATCGGGACATACCTTAAGTAATTAGACAATAGACTGGAAACAGCTTTCGTGTGCCACACATGGTAATTTTATACAGCTCTATCGAGAATCATTCTGCACGAAAAATATAAATTCCCGAGGTTGACAGACAAGCTAAAGCAGGGTATTGGACGGAGCGCACGCTCGTGTCCCTCCATGTATCACACATGCAATGTCTGCACATTTTATAAGGCGAAAACTAAATCCACGAGGAATTTCAGTTTTGCATAAAGGAATTTAAAAAACTCATTCGATATTTATACAAAAATAAAGAGTAACATTGTTACATTCTTGCACGAATCAATAATAATAAATTATTTACTTTATACAATATTTTGGTAAAAAGAATATATCAGGTTTCATAACAGTTATCACAAAAAACTGTTTCAGTGGTAGCTTCAGCACTCTTTAGAGCTACAGGTAGTTGTGACTCTTATGACCCTCCACAACATGATTTTAATTCAAATTCCTTATTCACTTTTACAACTGCAAGGAGCACTTTACTTTGAGTCTACTGAGCACCTACTGTCTTTTCAAAAACAAAAGCAATAGAGAATCTCTTTGAAATAAATTCTTAAAATATGCACTGTGCGACATTATTCCACGTTTGTGAGTGTACGACAAGACGCCATAGTGTTCATCGGAGACGCTGCTACGACTCAAAGAATTTGATATTTCTACTCGCAGTGAGCGACCGAGCGCACAGGAACTCGTACGAACAAGAACAAATAGAAAATACCATTTCCACATAATAATGTATAGGAAATTGAATACCAATCCTTTGCTTATTTCAAATTTTCATTGGAAGAGCGTAGTTTTACGGGCTTTTACATTACTTTTAACATCGTCTAATTGCTTATCTATCAATTAAAAAGCTCATCAGATTTCGTAGACAGGTCGATTTTTAAACCGACGAAAGTTTTTGTGCCCTTGTGATATACATATTTGCTGTAAATGCAAACGATACGGAGAAATCATAACGGTTATATATTATATAAATATTTCCCGGACATATTTCGGATGAGACAATATAATAATCACGTTGTTCTTTCCCAATTTCTACGAAAGTGTAATTAAGCGGAAAATGAGGATGATAAATTATATAAGGAAAGTTTATTCATTTACTTTAATAAAGCAATGTACCACTGTCAGTAATTACTTTCACGAGTCTAATGATTTCATTCAATTTTATTTTTGTTAGATTGAGTTATGATCTACCTATAGGTAGTACCTACAACAACACGTAGTACAATATTAATCTGTCTACGACAAAGTATACAAGGTATTTACAAGGCAGATGTACGGTAAGTGTAAATGCCGGAAGGCGACGTCCTAGAAGGACAAAGACTGAACTTATTGGCGATGTTCTTTAGAAAGGTCAAGTGCGTGGTACTCGCAACCGGCGTGAGTCTATGACCCTGATGTATGAACGTAAACAAAGCTAAAGGAGTATGAAAGCATGGTTCTATAGATTCTGACTACCCACAAGGGGAAAAAGGGTGAGCTTATGTATGTGTCTATTGTTATCGACAGCATTTTTTTTTAATTGGAAGAGTCTTCATAACGCCACATCTGCCATCTGACGCGGCGGCGGGCCGCTCAGCTATCGAGCGTTTAGTAAAAGGCGTTTCACAAGTTGATCGGCCCAAGTCTGCGAGCAGTTCTCAACGAGTCAACAAGGAGTCCACAGGTATTCACCTACGGGCTGTGAGAAAGGGTACCAAGTATCAACATGTGCATAAGTCCTAACTATTTTGTAATTCCTAAATTAGTTTGATGATGGCAGCTAAGTAAGTAAATTAAAGGAAAATTATGTTAAGTGTACAATGTGCTGAATATGATTTAAGATGTGATTCTTTATGTATTGTTCTTGACATGTACGTATGTGCTTATATTAAATGCATGTTATACTTATCTGTGTTATTTCTCACACTACGACAGTCAGTAATTTTTTTAGGTACCTATTGATACAATTCTGACTCAAATGGTGGCTTAATCTTTCTCTGCCACAAGACCTCACGATTTATTCATGCTTTCTGTCAACCTTCCTCATTCTCCCACCCATAAAGGCTCGTTCAACTAAGCGCGACACGCGACGCGACACAAAGGCACCGCCTGTCGCGCTACGAGCGCTGCCTTTGTGTCGCGTGTGATTCGCGTCGCGTGACGCGCCTGTTTGGAGGAGACTTAATGAACCAAGTCCGGCAGAGACTAATTTTTCATAGATTTAAGGATAGAAACAGAGATTACAGACAGGCGCAACGCGACAGCGCTACACAAAGGCCCCGCTCGTCGCGTGACACGTGGTGCCTTTGTGTCGCGCTGTCGCGTGTGGGACGCACATTTGTGAGAGCCTTTAGATTCGCTTGCGCCACAAATGACTAAATGCATTAAGCGCTACACATCTTTCTGTTTCTATCAGTCGTTTGAAGATGACAGAGACACAACGATGATTTAAATTAATTTAGCGTTAAATGTGTTTAGTGATTTGTTGTGCAAGCAGCGGGGTAATTGCGTAACACACTAACACTAACAGTAACTGTCAAAATGCTTTCATTTTGATAGTTCAACAAAATTCGTTGCGTCATTTACGTTGTTGAGTAGACAAATTTTTCGAACATATGAAGCAATGGATTAGCAATAGGCTTCAAAATGATTCAGATTGTGATAGATAGTGTGTTACGCAATTAGAGTGCGGGTCTTAGTATTTTAAGTATAGTGCAGCAACAGCCAACTCGTGTACAAAGCCACAAGAGAGCTCTACTTAGAACAACATATCGCTTGTCCGGAAGAATACAGTATCATGTCAAAATTTGGCACTAACTGATTTAATAATACAGTTCGACTAAAAATAGTCTAAATAATTTAATAAATACTGGTAAATAGAGTAATGTCTTTAGGGATAATTATAGAGTATATACTAATACATATTAATAATTAAAAAAATCTGTTTATCTTATGGATAGACCACAATATTTTTAGTTAAAAACTTTAATCGCTTCTCGTTAAAAAGTACGTTTTTAGAGTTAATACAGTATTCTTGCGGGCAAGCGATATGTAAAACGTTTAGTTTAGGGCTTATATGCTAGTTTAATCTCTCTCAGATCAAGAGAGATCTATTACTTTACCGTGCAAGAAGCACTTAACTAATTACCTTCCTCCAACTTTATAAAACTTAAACATCGTATCCACTAAAAGCAGACTAAGGAACATTTGAGTCATTAGAGCAATAAGGTTGGTTCAAATATGCTTACCACTGGGGTTACAGAGCCTATTTAATCAGGACACACTTGAGCAAAGTCTAATAGAAACTTAATACTAACACATATTCTCGTGACTAAGCTAACGGCCGGATCTTTGTCGCGTCACTGTCGGGTAAAACTCATCTTTTATTATTACGTGCAATATTAATTGTGTCGAGAGCTCATATCTCACGCCATTGTGATACTAATGACAAAAAGATGAGAGCCGAAACATGATACATTAAGTATTTAAGTGTGGAACATAATGTGCGTATTAATCTTATTAGAGTTTCGTGGTGGATATGTTAAGTAGACTCAAGAGATGTTATGACAATATTAATCTTTCTTCTAAGCTTTTGACAAAAACAAAAAAAAACGCGTTAACTAGAAAACAATGTTTTTGCGAAGGAAAAGCAAAAATTTTAAATGCACGTTAGACGGAAAAGAAAGAATGAAAGATGTTTTCTAATTCTGCACAAACCAAACGCACATTACAAAAAATATGACATAAAATATACACTTACAAGGTAGCTAAAAGCCTCGTAGGTACTAACCTACTAACAAAAATTTAAAGTTTGACAATTTTGTCCATTGCTTGATGTCAGGGCAGTTGGCAATTTAATGGTCACGTATATTATAAAGTGCTCTGTGGGTCACACCAAGACCAAAGACAATACACATTGCCTAATGGGGGCTATCGTTTTTGTGCTCAGCAGATGGCGCAACTGTCGAGTAAGGTCCTGTTGCAGTACTTTTATTTGATGTTTTGTTCATAGTATGTTTATTTTATTACATTTTAAAACGTCAAATGAATATTTAGATTATAATGTTCCTAAAATTAGCAAGCATTAAGCAGACAAATCTTATTCTTCCTTCCAGTGCTACCAAACTAAATCCTAACTTTTTACTTAAAATCTTAACCCATAATTAATCAAGAATGGCACAACCATTACAGCTATTATGAATCTATCGTTAAAATCCGTGATAAAAAATCCCGCAAACAGAGAACGTTCAGTACATATTTTGACATCTAGAGACCTTACTCTACACTAGCGCCTCTAGCGGCGAACTCAAGCGCGATATCACGCGATCATTACTCTGTGTTGCGACACTGGCAAATGACAACGAAAAACAATAAAAACAAAACAAAATGCCATTTGCAGAGTGGAAAATAACTACTTCGTTAGTAGGAATACCTTTTCAAAGCTTTCCACTTTGCCACGCTTGCGAGAAAACCGTCGACCAAAGTTAAGTTTCTGGTAACCAAGAAAAATTCACAAACGCTTAAGCAAAATAAAGTAGTCGCCATTCACAGTAATCATTTATAGGACCGTTGGCAACACTGGGGCATTTATTTTTGTTCTAGCACAAACCGGGTCATAAGGCAAGTCTACACGATGCTATAAACTTGCTAGTACCCGAAAAGGCGAGGAGAAAAACACGTAACAATAACACCAACACATTAGGGTCATATTTTCAAGATTCCTCGCTGGAGGCCGCGAACAACATGTCGCTATGGCAACGCTTCCGCAGAGGAAATTGCCTCTCCCCCGCGTTCCATAAATCAAGTCTCAGGTAAAATTTAATATCATTGCACGAATCAGGGCTCGTTTGGCTAGTTGACATTTTGTTTAAAAAAATGGCAACACTCCAATTTTCCGGGCGGCATCGTTGGGTCACAGTATAGAATGTTGGATTAATTTAGTGATATACTCTCAAAGCTATTTTATTTGGTATTTGCTCGGTCTTTCATTTCCTCACTTGTTTTGCCGGCGGCGACAGTGTCAAGTAACGAGGTAACTTGATTTTTCTCATTATTTCTATACTCCTGCGTACGCTACTCGGGTTCATCTGCGGAAGGATGTTTTGTTGGTAACACTTATTAGTAGGTACCCATAAAAGTCTCCATATCACACAAACGTATCAGTAATTCAGTAATTACGGATGTTACTACTTTATTTTAAGAATATCTGAGCCATTTATTTTGACTTACCAAAGCTGCTTTCCTTATACATAATTATATGAGAGCCATATACGAGGTAAACTATTTCTTCATATATGGCAATTCATATTCCAGCTAAAACAATACTTATCTATTGCTTTGTTGTAATGTAATGTAATGTAATGTAACATTTTAATTTATTTTATTTCATTGTTTTGTAATAATTTCATAATTTATTTTTATTTTTAACAAGCTTTACCCGGCCCGGCTTCGCACAGGTAGCACTAAGTATCTAACACTTACCCTACCTACCCTACCTACCCTACTTACCTATAGCCTACCTACCTACCCTACCTACCTATAGCCTACCTACCTAGTACCTACCTAACCTACCTACCCTACCTACCCTCCTACCTACCTACCTACTCTACCTAGCTACCCACCTAGCTGTCACGTCTGACGTTGTCCTGTCAAATTTTTTCCTTTGGGTTACTAACAACTTTGTCTTGCCTATGGACTTTTTGTCTAAAAATATTTTTTTTTTCCCTTTTGTTTCTTTTCTTTTAAGCCACCCCAGTAAAAAGGTGAATAAAATAAAAATAAAATATTCAAATCGGTCGAGCCGTTCTGAGTTTTAGCGAGACTAACGAACAGCGATTCATTTTTATATTGTATATAGATAGATAATTAATTTGTAATCTGGTGTAAATTCTATATGGGTGTATTCCTGAAACAAAAATGATTTGATTTTGATTTGATTAATCTTGCTTTCATGTACTTATGTGCCTGTTCTTGATCTGGCCACAACTGGCATTCATACCTACGAGTCTTCTTCTGAAAACAAAAAAGTTATTATACCGTGCGGGCCAAGTGAGCTTATGTCGTTACATATCTAGGGGTTTATTTATAAACTTTGCTTAAAGTTAAGAGAAGTTTAAACGTCAAAGTGTACGGTTAAACAGTCGCTAATCACTGCTTAACTTTAAGCATCATTTATAAATAAAGGGGCTAGTGTTTTATATTTATAACCCACATAAAAGATAAACCCATTGTTTTATAAACATTTGGGATGTTGATCATCCAATCTTCTGGTCACTATATTGTTAAGGGCTTTTGGTGAAATAAATAATTTATTTATTATCTACTGGCTTCTGCCCGCGGCTCCGCCCGCGTCGATGTCAGAAATTACCCCACGAAAAACATGCTACCGGAACAAAAAGCCAATGTCCTTCCCCAGGATGCCATCTATCTCCTTGACAAATTTTATCGAAATCCATTCCCACTGAACGGATTTCGATAAAATTTGCCAATTTGCGATAGTCAAACGCCTAATCAAATAGTGACCAATCTTGAGTGACGTCACTACAACTAGATATTTGTTCTAATCTCAAAAGTTTTAAACGTTCATAACCGAAGCTTGAAACAAAAGAAGTAGCTGTTTCCGTGTAGGGCTCGAGACTGGAGTGAACTCGAAACGTCGAGAACTATTCCAGTCGGGAGACAGACTAGGTTTGAACAAGTCAGCCAACGTTTCTCGCACGAGTACTTGAGCTGATGTCGACTTATCTGCAGGCTCTGCAGCGCGCCTCTAACTACACACAGAAGAGTCGTTCAAACAGCGTCTACCTACAAGTTTGAAGCGCTGCAAGTATGAGCGGACTAATGAATTTAATTTAACTTCATTATGTTGGCGGGTTAGACTTAGAATATTGCGCTGAGAAGTAAATTATGGTAGCCATATAAACGTGCTATATTACCAAGCAATATTTCAAGCCTGCGGCCAGTCAGTTGCTGAAACAGGTATCTACTATACTAGACACCACCTTTGGCTATATTTGACGACTGACGAGCAAAAAAAAGGAGTAGGTACTAAGTTGGTATTCTATTATTGATTAGTGGTAAAGAAATATTATTTATCGTTTTTAAGACACGTACATGTATTTTTGACTCAGTAATGGAATGGATCGATATTTCCAACAAATTTTCTTAGTATTCTCAGTTTGTGGACCTTAGTATCTGTATATGGCTGAAGTATGAAGAACTACGCCAATCATAGCGCTACGAGTACGCACGACGATGCACGCCCGCCGCCCGCCGTCAAGCGCGATGCCGAGTGCTTTCATCAGCTTACGGTCTTTCGCTCATTCACTTTACAAACTCATACACTTCAAGTCTTAGACCATAACTGTATTTGTAGTTATCATAGACAACTTACACAGTAGCACTGTAAGCTTATACTTGCTTGCTTCAGTCAATAATGCAATTATTTTTCCAATCTTAACTGAATCAAATAGATCGATCGCTCCCAGGGCTAAGGCAAATTACCGATGTTCTTTTCATTGAGTGATCACTGATCGTCACTCATAGAGACTTTTGAATATGAAAATGTAGTATTTAGCAGTAGACATTATGATATCTTATGTCAACCAAATTTTTCTTTTTTTTTTTCTTTCTTATTATTTAAGTCACTTTTTGAAGTAAATAAATAATATTTTATTTCTTTATTTATATAATCCACGCAGTAAAAGCAATTTACCCTGATACGTACAGTTGAGCTAAGGTAATTACTTAGGTACTTACTTATATTTTCCCAAAATAAATTCGACGCAATATAATAATAACACAACAACTCAAGATTTGCACTCCCCATTAACTTCAACTTAAGTTACACTTACCTCAAATATCAAACAAGCATCTATTTTGCGTGTGTATTTAAATATAATTATTCTCTTCATAAAATGCTTCGCAACCGTGGGCAGTGTGGGCACTCCTAAATAACATTATTATGACATTAGGCTTACACCAAAAATGGTAATTGATAAAAAGTGGAACCGACCACCGCCGGCCGTTGCCGACCTAATAGATTCTGGTTCGGAACTTACGAGGCACTTTAAAATTTACATGCGTCGTTATTGCACGAACACCATGGCTAATGTTGGGAACCACCTTGGTTCATTTTTATTTGAAACTATTGAAGATAATTACCTTATTGTAAAATCCTATTAATTCCGTATTTAAGTTGATCAAGTATACCACTACACTGGCTCACTACCACACCAAGCTTCTCGTGCAGGCACTGTCTCACCTTCAGCCTTTTCCCACAATTCGTGATAACTGACAGATGACATTAGTGACAGCAGCTAGTACTTGTGTGAATGAGACATTACATACTAAGTTCTGCCCGCGCCTTCGTCCGCATAAAATTTCTTGTTCCCCCGACCCACCCCGTCGCACCGCATCACCTGCCCGCGCTATCACTTCGTTTTCGCTTAGCGTTCTTTCTGAGTTTTTTCTTTTTACTCGGCTCTTATGGGTCATAGCGTGATCTTAAATTGGGCTATTTAAGGCAAAAATATTTTTCAAATCCAAGGTAGTTCCAGAGCTTACCTACTACATACAAACTTACAAACAAACAAACAAATACCCCTTTATAATATTAAGTATAGATATCTATTCAATAGATACACTACATTAATGATTGTATCATATTCAACAACAGCGTTTTTTTTTTATTTTCTTCCACAAATACAATTGGTTGCTATCGAAAATCAGAGTTATAAAAGTTAGAACAACCCTTAACGAAACTTCACTTATAGTAGGTAAGTAACACCGCATAGCCCTGATTTATATCCATCCATTACACATTAAACCACAGGATCTTAAAATGGAGCGGCTCATAAAACAAGAGGAACACTCCCAACGCAATGGCTTTATTTAACTGATTCGGCAAATGACATTGATAAATGGACCACTCTATCAATCAAAGAAAATTGTACTGTAAGCTTATAACAGGTAGCTTCAAATGAATGATAGTGTCAAAATGTGATTAAAGCTATATTCGCTCTTTTGTGGAGGTGAAACGCAGAATACAATATTGAAACTGAAAAACTTTACCACGTAAGGCATCTACAGGGTGTAAAAAGATCCATCACATAGCCGTCAACTACGCATTCTGTACATCAAACTAAGTAACTTTGCATAAAAACAATTGCTGGGAAACGACTTTTATTTTCGGTGTGAACATTTTCTGTTTGGGGTAATGCGCAATGTAACACACGCAAAAGATTGTGCTTATGGGTGCATGCAACGGTACAGGGGTCGTGGGAGTATTTAAAGTTGTTTTTATTATAACAATAAAAACTTGTTTTCGTAAAAAAAAAATCTGTAAAAGTTGGAATTTTGAACTTCAATATCTCCGTAACCAGAAGGTTCCCAGGTATGGTCCAGTACAAAATAGTTATTTTCAACACATTTGCTCAAAAAGTGCATTTACGAAGCCTGAATACATTGATCGAAAGTAAAAAATTACGCACCATACAAAGGAACGTGCGGTAAAATAGGTACTCACACCTAAGTACCTGTTTTACCGCATACTCCATGGTATAGCGCCGTGCGTATCCTTTACGGTTTTTTATTATTTCCCTAAAAAATATATAAGAATTCCACCAAGGAGTTTCACATTACGAGAGTAAATAAGCTGAATAATCGAACCTCCTTGGAAGCGCTTTATCTCAATACGTTTGTCTCGCTTTAATACTAAAGAGAAAATGAGACGAGAGATGTAGTTCTAATTTTCACCACGCGCATGTGGAGACATTTGCAACTCTAGCCATTTTCTTATTAGAAACGTCAAGGATTGTTGCAACTTTCGGACTGAAATTTATAAAAAAAATAATAATATGACTTTAAGCGAGGAATCTGATATTGATATTGTACTGTTTTATATTTTATCCGATATTATTACACATTCCGTTGTATAGTGCGTAGTTTTTAACTTTCGAACAAAGTATACAGGCTTCGTAAATGCATTTTTTGAGCAAATGTGTTGAAAAAAATATTACAATGACGGGGAGTCCAAGTGAATCTCAGCTTGGTAAGTGTCTTTTTGCACACGTTATAATTGAAAATGTAATTCTCGAAAACTTTAGGCTGTCATATGTCATATTGTCATGATTTTTTTTTTTTTTTTTTGGGTGGGAAATCATCAAATGACGTCTCCCGCTCTGGGCGGAGCGGAAGGGCGTGTCAGACTCTTACTGACTAAAACCCACCCGTGTTCCTTCAGTTGCCTGTGTGCCAGGGCCACGGTAACTCTTTCGAACAATCCGCAGCCCCGGCAGGCATCGGTCCTATCGGACCCCGTCAATTATGCTGACATCTCTTTGAGGCGCGCGTGGAACACGACGCGCCGTCGACCCGGGCCTGGTCCTTACCGGACGGCGAGCTGCCCATTGCTCGCCGTCCGCAAGCCCGCGCCTACGGTGGCCGGGAGTCGGCAATCGACTCCCGACGCCCAGGGTGTCTCCTCCTCCTGCGGCGGCTAGGGGCGCGAGGGCGCAGTGATTGCCTCTCCCTCTCGCGCTCCGCCTCCTCCTTCGCGAGCATTACTGCTTCGCAGAAGGAGGTGACGGCTTCCCATTCCCTCTCGCTCCGTACCATGGCCTGAACCAGGGCCGGACGCGAGAGGTCGCCGCCGCATATTGTCATGATTGATGTCATATTTGCTGTATTAAGATTATTATTTCATTTGTGGATATGTTAATCATTGGCTGAATAATAACAGCTAAACGGGTCGATCGATCAGGTTAAGCTACGTTTGCCGCTTTTCGTCCGTGGATGGGTGATCATCTTTACATATCGATAACCCTCCGTGCCTCAGAAAGCACGTGAAGCCGTTCCCGGCTGTGATTCATGGATTTTTGACAGTCGTTACAGGTCGTCAGAAACCAAAAAGTCTGAGAACCAGTCTTACCAAGGGTACCGTATTACCCAGTAACTGCTGGGTTGTTGAGGTCAGATAGGCAGTCGCTCCATGTAAAATACTGGTATTCAGCTGCATCCGGTTAGACTCGAAGCCGACTCCATCATAGTTGGGGGACGGCTAAGGACGGCCATATCTTTTTATGTAATTTCAAGCAGCGCGTGAGGTAGAAAGAAATTCGTGTGACCTCCGAACTTCACACAAACTTGCGACTAAAAATATCATTTAGGAGGCGTTTCTGTGTCATCATGACGACCTAGAGTGTGAGTCGACAAAGTCCCTTTATACGGACTTAGAATATTGGCCTATGTGATAAGTTCGCAACTCAATCGGCCGATTTATACACTGCTGATCCGGTTTTTAAACCTTAGCGCCTTTACAGACGACTTTATCTCGCGCCCTAGACGCGCGTATGACGCAACAAAACACGCCCTGGATATTCAACTACTGCTAACGCACTTCGTGGGCACAGGCCCTTACAAGTTATGCCGATACTTAATTTCAAAAACTTCGCTGTAATATTTTTCATGTTGATAATTTGCTATGAGTCCCGAACTAATAAAGCCCTCTTTACTGAAGAGGGACTCTTAAGTGTCCACTTGATGTTTTATGAGATGATGGGTTTATTAAATTATAATTTATCTTTTTAAAATGTTTGCATTTTAGAGACCTACTTGGCATCACATATGGAAATTCTTTTAAAGGAAGAGTCGCCTTTTCGTATTTGCTTTTCTTTTCTTTGGAGATATATTCCGGGGCCCTATTTAATACGACTGACTGCGACATATTTGTAAAAAAAGTCATAACTGTCACATTTTTACGACGAGCGACGGGTTAGAACAGAACCTATGAACAACACTTACAAAACTGACTTGAGTTTGGCAGATGATTCCTCACCTCCACTAAGGAAGCCAGTTTTTACTGTCAATTTCACTGATGGAAGCGGAGTTGACGTCGAGTGGAGCGTAGGAAATGACTTAGAATATGGGTGTTCCGTGTTAGTGTAGCGTTCGTGTCCCAAGCCATCCTCTCAATACCACTTTAAGCATTTCACAGTTTGGCTGATTGACATATTAAATACATACCTATTTGTAGCCCTGTTTTATTTTATTTACTTTAGATTGTATTTGGGTAGTTGATAAACATTTATGAAGTGGTGACGCATGGCAAATACTAATGATGAGTCTTTGTTTTCTTGCGACTTAATTGAATTTGTTAAAACATATTTGTGTCCAAGTCAACTGGAGGCATTAACCTTAGCATCGAAATAAAATAGTCTTTCAACTCAAAATTTAGGAGAATAGGTACTAAAGTACGTAGGTACCTAAGTATATTGAATTTCCAATGATAAATTGTTTCGAAGAATCATAAGTAGATATCTACCTACCTATTAACTGGTGCTGCTTATTACCGTCGCGTATTAACCAGTTCAGTTAATTTAAATTTTCATATTAAATAAGTAATTATAATGGAAATCATCGCATTTACAAATTCATCGGCGTAATATCAGTGTAATTTCAACGTCTGCTGGGCTCATATCCTTTCATACCACGCTTTACGGCTCTGCGACTCGAACTCACTCACATTCTTACCCCCAATTTAATGGCATCAGTGTAAAATTTATGTAGAGGCACTTCTCAACATTATATTAATTTTCCAATTTGATTCGATTAACATTCTTACCAAATGCCCAGAGAGTGTCACTCCTGTAGTGATTGGTCTTATCCGGCCAAAACTGCATATTAAAGTAACATTACCAAATGACACTGTACAAGTAATTACCATGGCAAACATGAAATATCGGTAGCAATTTGAAACGGTAATAAGTAAGTACAAATGTGGTCTTGATCAACCGAGCATGGCTTCAAGCCACACTACCTATCCGTTTTGGTGGCTTCGGCGTCCGCAAAATTACTAGTATTAGCTTACCGGCGTTCCTGTCTTCTGTCCACAGCACCGAAAAGTTCCCAAAAAGCTCCCTGGTTGACTTTAAAGTGCGGTGCTTGACCGACGCAGTGAAAGCCTAGAAAATGACTGGTCCGGATATAGATCGACCCGTGAACCCATCTTTCCAAAGACATTGGGATGAGCTGCGCTGCAGTTTGGTACGGAATATTCTTATCAATATGTCCTCCAATACTTTTGAGCGTGCCCGCCTGCTGGCCGTTAGAGAATGGGAGTCGGGCTTCTGGCTTCAGGCGCTAACGTCACCCAATAAACTCGTAGGCACTATCCTGGTTGACACCACTTTCCGGCTCGCTAGTTGTCTGCGTCTGGGTGCTCCTTGCGACGCTCCGC